>CP142133.1:37480000-38920000 GCA_036013995.1 Theobroma grandiflorum
TTCAAATATTTTTGTTGATTTTTGCCCAAACACTCCTCTAAACTCTTTTCCCCAATTTTAAATCCTCATTCTTTTGTCACCAATAAAAATTTGAATTTCTGATTTCCCTGGCTCATAGCAACGAAATCATTTGACTCTCGAAACCTCTCGAAAATTTCTTAAAACCTCTCGAAAATTTCATCTGCCTCTAGGTTTTTCCCAATCAATTTCTCTTGTCTTCTGTCTTTCTCACTCTAGGGTTTTTGAATTGAAGGTAAATTTCATTGTGACTGAATGTGAAGAAAAAAGTTCCATGGAATCGGTACAAGGTGGCACTAGATGCGGAGGTAGGACGACATGGTGAAAATCTCCTATTTCATTTAGGTCGTTGGAGAACGGTTAATTGCTGTAAACCCTGTTGGAATGAAGTTTTTTTTTTTTTTGGGTTTAATTTGGTTTTGTTGAATATGTTCAATAATTTGTTAGTACTCGGTATCAGTTTGCTGAATAGGTTCCATGTAAATTCTGTCCCCTTATTAGATTTCTTTGGATGCTTTTTCTTTAATTATCCTGAATTTGTTGAGTATCTACTTGTGCGCTCAGAAAATTGTTTTTCGAAGTCATCCTTGAGTTTGGTTTATATACGGTTTTAGCTTGCCTTTCATAAATATATATATATATATATATATACACGGTTTTAGCTCTGAAAATGTATTTCAGTATTTGTATGGCATTTTTACGGTTGCAAAATACTGGTTCATGGCTGACCTGTACTGTTATGTTATTGTTTCTTCAGATTAGAGAAAATGGGTGCTTTAGAAGTTTCTAAAGTTGTCCATGGACATCAGGCATGGCGCCTGCTTGCTTGTATATGGTTGCATGCTGGGGTTTTCCACATACTTGCCAATATGTTGAGTCTTATATTCATTGGAATTCGGCTTGAGCAGGAATTTGGGTTTGGTATACATCTTATTCCCAGCTTAAACTCTGTTACCTTGTAGAAATAAAGGACTTGCTTGAAGAAACCTTGTAGACAAACACTCACTAGAAAGAGTCTGCACAGCTGCCTAGTGGTGGAAGGAACTTTCTGCATCTGTTGATAAAGGTCACATCCTAGGCTAGTGGTTAATATGTGTTTCATATGAGTTCGTTTCCTAATGAATAAGATTTTCTTTACTTGACCAGAGTAGTCACTTTAAATTCTTGGCTAACATTCTTCAGTTTGTTCCAAGAGTGTGATGGAAATTCTAGAAGCAGAATTAAAAGAATGTGTAAGCAACTTGGGTTTGCCATTAGTGGAGGGGAAGTTCATTAGTTAGTAGACAGCTCCGGCACTTGAAATCTTCCAATCACAAAAAAATAATACTGTAAGTGGCCATTAATAGGTTAATGTTAACCTCGTCTAAACTTGAGCTTGTTATGTTAATTTTACACATCTTATTTATGTATTACAACATTTCCAGTTGATTACTCATTGTTTTGAAAAGACTTTATTTCATTGTTTGTTATTGTTATATGACACCAGAGAAGATGTTGGTAACATGTGACAATCTATAATGATAAATCTTGATGAGATGGAAGTGTTTACTGATGTAAAACTTGTCTTGTTCGCAGGCACCACTTGTGTTTATTTCATTGCTGTAAGTCATTTCTTGGATTCTTCTGTTTATCCCATTTCTATTTCTTCAAATCTTTTATCACTAGAATTTTTTCTTGGAATCTTCTTGGTCTCAATATCGAAAAGGTGGGAGCAGAAGTGCTTGGCTCTTGCAAAAAGGTATGTTATTCAATAATATCTTTCTTGATAGAATAGTAATATGTTTTCATGCTACAACAGTTTGAAGAGATAATCTGCTTATCGTTCTCAACTTCTCTAGTTAGGTTGACAGGTGTAGGTTTTTTTGTTTGTATTTTATTACTTGTTAGTCTGGTTGTGGCTTTGTGGCTGACTTCCGTGGGCTGCAAGTTTAGGTTACAGTATCAAAGGATGACACCATTATCCTTGATGGGGCTGGAGACAAGGCTGCCATTGAAGAAAGATGCGACCAAGTTAGTTCTTTTATTTTTTTTGAAAGGCGCAAGTTAGTTATATTGCTGTGTTGACATATCTTTCATAACTATCAGGCTTGTTTATATTGTAGTATTCAAACAATGATTTATAATTATTAATGCAGATAAGATCTGCAATGGAATCAAGCACTTCTGATTATGATAAGGACAAGTTACAAGAGTGGCTTGCAAAGCTTTCTGGTGGTGTTGCAGTTTTGAAGGTTAGTTACTCTAGCAAGATGAGAATTTGTCAAATTTTGTCACTATGGGGGAATGTGAATAAACCATGGAATATCTTACAACAATTTAATTGTTGCCCCTTAAACTGTCCTCTTCAAATGATGCATTGATGGAAGTTTGTTTTTTAGATTGGAGGAGCAAGTGAGGCAGAAGTTGGTGAAAAAAAGGATAGAGTTACTGATGCCCTAAATGTGACAAAAGCTGCTGTGGAGGAAGGAATTGTTCTTGGTAAGCATTTAAATTGGCATTGCAATTGGTTGATTTTGTTGGGCTTATGTTGTTTTAGTGTATCGAAAGTCTCTTATTCACAGGCGGTGGTGTTACACTTCTTTATGCCCCAAAGGAGCTTGAAAACCTACACACTGCAAACTTTGATCAGAAGGTTGGTGTTTAGATCATCCAGAATGCTCTTAAGGTTCCAACTTATTGTACTTCTATCTTTGTCTTCAATGGAATGCTCTCTACAAAATCTTTATTCTCAGAACAGTGAACATGACATATTCAGAGATAAATTTCGGGTTTAAGAACTGAGTAATGCTGTTTATGATCCTTTTCTAGTGTATGCTTCATAAGGACCCAAATTAATCTTGAGCTTTATTAACTGAGTATAGTTTATGGCAAGTGCCTTGTGTATGCTCTAGAGAGATTGCTTACTTCATAATTTCAATGTCATTTCTACAGATGCCTGTACACACAATTGTTTCCAATGCTGGAGTAGAGGGGGCAGTGATTGTTGGCAAGCTACTGGAACAGGATAATCCTGACCTTGGATATGATGCAGCTAAAGGTTTATTTTTGTTTTCTACAAAAACATATTAAAAAGATATCTGGTTTAGAGATGATTTTGTGACCTGAAATTCTGAGGAGCGTTTTTCCCTCTCTGCTTGTAACAGGTGAGTACGTAGATATGGTAAAAGCTGGAATCATTGATCCATTGAAAGTCATAAGGATAGCCTTGGTAGATGCTGCAAGGTAAAAATCACGGAAGTCTATTATCGTAGTACAATCTCCCCATTGTAAAAGTAGTATTCTTTCTTTGAGCAACCCCAAAAATTAGCACTGCTTAATTATGACTTTGTGCAATGCAGTGTGTCGTCTTTGATGACCACAACTGAAGCAATTGTTACCGAACTTCCTGATGATGAGAAGGCAGGCCCAGCAGCCCCAGGTGGCATGGGCGGCCTAGATTACTAAGCTTTCACAATTCACAGGCAGGCACAGTGGGGATGCTGTATTCGAAATTTCTTGACACAAATTTTTGATATGACAAAACTGTAACAAGAGAAGAGAATGTTCTATGGTAGAGAGGGCCTGGCATCCTTCCTTGGGAACCTTCTTGTCTCCCCTGTTCATTGAGTAATCCAATTTTTTGCTTGTGGTTGTTTCTCTTTTCTCCTGCAAGACTCCCAACATTACCTGATCGTAGTGGCGCAAGGTGTTTGTATTCCGTGGTTAGACTTGTAGTAATGATCTGTTATGTGCAAAATTTGAGATTGAATGCTGTAAACTTTGTTGCTATATACTTTTGTGAAATTTGTTGTAACATCAAAGTTTGATGTTCAAAATATACTGAAGTTTGCTATAAAATTTACATGGCTTGTACTTTATAGGTTGCTATTGTTGCATGTTAGAATGTTGTATGTATTGTTATATATACCTTTTAGCTGCATATTTTAAATGATGCCATAGGTTTTAGGATTGCAGCCATATGCTAAATGGCTGCATATTAATTCTGCTGCAAAATCATATAATGATGTGCAGTTAGACTTTTCCATACATTGGCTAAGGTTGCACTTTTTTTAAATGCAGCCTTAACCTAAGGCAGCAGATTTGTCACCTATGGCTGTAATTTTTTTTGCAGCCATAGATAAAAAATGTTGTAGTGTCTCAATCTCTGACAAAGGAAAGATCGAAGATGAAAGTATCCCAGAAATATTTTTCTTAATGAGCTCAATTACCTTTACTTTAGAAAAATTGTTGCAAGTAATTCCGTGCCACAGGTACAATGGGGTAGAGGAATTTCAATTGGAGAAGAAGCCAGTTGGATCATTGATTGAAGATTTGAAGGATAAGTGCAGTCGGAGTTCGTCACCCTGAGACAAGCTAAAATTTAGTGCTAATAAAAGCATGAACATGAATAACAGTGAGTCTGCTTTAGCTCTTTTCTTTGACATTTTACAAGAAGATTTCTAAACAGGAAAAAGATTGTGTAAAAAAACTCATGATAACACGAGAAATATGACAACACATGGAAAAGAGTTGCAAATTTTTTTAAGTTTTATTTAGTTGATACGTTTATTATTAACTTAATAGGAATTAAAAAGAAAAAAAGTTAACTAAAAAATTAAAAGCAAACAGAAAAAAAGTAAATAGCAAAAGTATCAATTAAACGAAACTCGATTGTTTCACTTAGATTTTAATGAAAACGAATTCAATTTTAGGTTTAATTACTGTGTACACTATCAACTTGTAATTTTTAGGCTTAATTACTGTGTGCACTATCAACCTGTAGCTCGGTGACACCCTTGGAATCTCCTCACCTCCCTTTTATCAGAATTTAAAACTTCTCATGCTGAGAAATCCTGCGCGTCACCTGTTACACATTCGTGCAACTGTCAGCTCCACTCATCATTTCAAATTTTCAAATGACCAATTGCCTAGAATTTCCCAGTCAATTTCCAAGCCTGATGAAGGATACATGTATAGTTAAAAGTAATGAATTGCAACAGATTTCCATTTGCATTGAGATAAAACACATACATGCCTATTTTTCTCCATTGCAGGTTGCTTTTAGATATTTTTATAGGCCATACTAGGGATCTGATTCAATTAATTAATATGGTTAAGTCTTCTTACCCGAACCCTTAATCACAGGCTATAATCATTTTTTCCCCACATTAATCTCACATCCCAGTTATCCTTAACCCTGTGTCGTGAAAGTTGTGTACCTTCATAGTCTTACTTTCTAGCTTGTCAAAAGAATTAATTGTTTAAAGTAACAGTTTCCGAATTATGGTGTATTGAAATCGAATAAATTCAAATTTAAGCAAGGAAACAAGAGAAAAAAAAAAGATTTTCAGGTGTTGGGTAAAAAATGAAAGGAGAATTTGAAGGTGAAAGTAGAAGATTAAAGAAATGTACAAGGAGAGATGAAGGTAAAAATAGAACTCAAGCACTTGGTGGAAAAGGATAATGGAGAAGATCATTGTACAAGACTTTGAAATTTCCCACTAACCTCTCTGCCTGACCTTTTGCGTTTGGCCTGAATGCAAAACTTGTGACACCCTCTTGCTCTTTAGGTCATATCAGCAATGATGCTGATTGCCCCACCTTAATCAACATGATTTCGTCCATCTCCACTGCTGTTATATGAAAATTTTCAATATTCATGTACCTGAGAATCACGCAAAGAACCTTATTTGCTGACTTGCTTTCGTTTTTTTTTTAATTCTAAATTGCCTATTTTCTGTTCATATTCCACTTTTTAATGTTTTTATATCACAGCATTTGCCAGATATTTCAAAAAGTGGATGATTGTTTGCACTTAAAGCTTAGGTCATTTAGCAAAATCTGGTGTAGATAAGGCATTTATGTTTTCGGCCTATTGGTGATATGTATTTACTGTTTTGCTTGAGTCTTTGTGCTATATGATGTATGGTAGTCTTTCTCAGGGGTCTGTAAGCTAAAAAACGATATGGCACTCCAGGTGACTTTGGAGGCACTCTTCTCTACCCATGGGACCCCATGGATTTTCCATGTACTGTCTTTATCTGCTATTAATAAAATTCTTATGATTAGCAAAGCCAAAAAAAAAAAAGCTTAGGTCCGAAGGAGTTGATGACAAATTTATTTTTTATGCTGGTGAATTGATTCTGCAATAAGTTTTTTTGATTCCCTATCTGATTTTCCTGTTTGGTATCTGGCAAAGTGTCTCTCTTTATCACAATCAGAATTTCTATCCACACTATATTTTACTAATTCGTTCTTTTAATTTCCTCCATATACTTGACTTAAGGATGCTTAATCACAAAACAAAATCCTAGCATCTCTCTGAGTAAAGGATTTCTAAGCTGATCGTTAGTTATATGATCTGCTGCTGAAATACATGGATATTTTTTAACTGCATATTACTAAACTTCATCATTGATCAAGGATCATTGATTGAAGATTTGAAGTATAAGAGCAGCTCAAATTCGTCACCCTGGGACAGGCTAAACTGTAGTAACAAAAATAATGCGAACATGAACAATAACAGTGGGCTAGATTTAGCTAAGGTCGAAATTGCTAGGTGTGACTTCATTGGGCTAGCTGAGGACACGAAGCATCCTAGTGGAATATTATTCAATCTGTTTTTTTCTTCAGCATTTATAGCTTTTTGTCTGACATTTAAGAAATTCTTGGCTTTCAACGGGGACTACCTTTGAAGACTTTTGGAGTTTCTTCACGTTGGTCTTACCAAGTCCAAATTAATTATTGCTTAATGCACATCTTAGCTTTCCTAGAATAGATTAATTCATTTTTGTAATAAATTTTATCGGAGCTTAATTTCTTTTTCGGAAAATTTTAAGGACATAGTCTATGGGAAAATTTGTTCAAAGTATTATCTCTTTTAATTAATTTTCATTTAAATACTGATCTTGTCTTAATTGCTAAATCATAATATTGATATAAGGATCTCAGATTCTGTCTTTAGGAATTTCTATATTTCTAGCATTTAATACTTTGAAAACCTTAAGTTTTTTTAACACATGAGGCAATGGTAGCTGATTTTTCCACAGAATAGAATGAGATTCTTTTATACAGATGCATGTAAGAATAAATGATAAAAAACAAACTGAAAGAGAAGTCATGCATTAAGCAAAAACAGCAACTACACTCTATTGTCATGTATTTACTGATGAAACACATGGCCATTTTATGACAGTAATTGCTTATAGCAAAATACAAAGACATGTCCATGAAAACAATTGGAACTGAGCACAGAGAAACACATGCTGCAATAACATTCAGAGTCATTTGCAATGACTAGTTCCATGAGTATCTTCTTCCCTGTCGATGATATTTGACTCCATACAATGTCACAAACCATTTTGGTTCACCATTTCTGAATGTAACATATCCTACTGTGACTCCAAATATCAGTCCGCATCCATAGCCTATCAGCACAACCTTCTAACCGAAACTGATCTCGGTCTCTGAGTCATCTGCTTCTTTCAAGAATGATGGAGATTGTTTTCTCCCATCATTGTTGCAAGCTTTCGACGATGGAAAGCCACATAGTGCCAAGTTTCCTTCTTATGAGTCATTTTCAAATGTATTGAGCTATTTGCCTTAAGGAATTGGTCCTATGAGTTGATTATGTGAAAGATTTAAGAAGGCAAGAAATGTTGTATCTTTCAATTCGTCAAGAATTTGCCCGATGAGCTTGTTTGAGGAGAGGCAAAACCATTCTAGATTGCTCAAATTTCCCATTGTTGTAGGGATATGACCACTAAGGTTGTTATGAGAAAGGATGAGACCTCGAAGTGAACTAAGTTTTCCAACAACAGTTGGAATCTCTCCATGAAAGTTATTATTTGAGAGGTCAAAGCTTGTGAACGTTTTCGAGATTTCAATAAATTCAATGTAAAATCCTTTAATTGTCAAGTTGACATGATAATTATAGTATCTCCTTTGCAAGAACTTTGCTGCTCACTAAGATTCATTATGGCCTTCATGTTCTTTATAATACCTTTAGGTAAAGGACCAGTGAATTCATTGTTAGCAAGATCAAGAATCTGTAACTTGGGAAAATGATGGATGGTCTTGGAACTTTGTAAGCCACCTAGCAATTTGTTTGACCGTCAAACAAGAACTTGTAATTTAGGTAGAGTATCCAGCCAATAGGGGAATGTACCATTTATCTTGTTCTCACCAAAATCCATCAATTCCAAGTTTCGACAATTGGCCCAGGATCGTGGTAAAAACCCTTCCAATTTATTTCCATTGAAGTTGAGATTCCTCAACCCACAATCCTCTCAAAAAGTTTCAAGGATAGTTCCATGGAAATTGTTCCTCTGTAAATCTAAGATTGAAAGACGGTTGCTAAAGTTTCCCAGACATGGTGGAATAATTCCACTTAAGTTGTTACGAGCTAAGTTTAGAACTTCGATGGAACTTATATTGCAGATCAAAGAAGGAATTTCTCCAATCAAGCTGTTTAATGAAAGACGAACGAGTTGAAAACGAGGCAAAAATGCTAGAGCATTTGGAATTTTGCCAATAAAGTTGTTGGAGGAAAGATGAAGAATCTCCAAACTCTGCAACTCAATTATGAGTTCTGGAATCTCACTCGATAAATGATTATAACTAAGATCAAGTTCGACAAGTTTTTTGAGGCCAAAAATGGATCGAGGAAGCAAACCTGTAAGCTTGTTTCCACTAAGATTGTTATAGACAAGATTAAGATGATTCAAAGAAACTAAATTAACAAGTTCTTGTGGAATTTTGCCACAAAGGTTGTTATGCCCAAAATAAATCCACTTCAGGCTCTTCATTTTGCTTAACCCATGAGGAATTTGGCCAATCAATTCGTTATAAGCAAGAGTTAAGATTTGCGAACTGCTGATATTTGTTATGGAGCTTGGAATTCTCCCCACCAAATTATTGCCACCAAGATTAAGTTCTCTTAGATTTGAGCATACTCCAATTTGTGCTGGAATATTTCCTAAAAACTAGTTATTTCGGAGATCCAATATTTCCAGTGAAATTTAACAGTTTGGAACTGCGCCAGTCAAATGGTTTTTACTAAGATTGAGATATCGAAGTGACATAGAAGAAACCAAGTCATTGGAAATTTTACCAAAAAGTTGGTTGTTCGAAAGATTGATAGTCTCAATTTCTATAAAATAAAACATTGAAGATGAAATTATCCCAGATATATTTTTCTTAACGAGATCAATGACCTTTACTCTAGAAAATTTGTTGCAAGTGATTCCATGCCACATGCATAATAGGGTAGAGGAATTCCGGTTGGAGAGAAAGCCAGACGGATCATTGATTGAAGATTTGAAGGATAATAGCAACTTGATTTCGTCACCCTGATACAAGCTAAAATTTAGTACTAATAAAAACATGGACATGAAAAACAACGAGTGTGCTTTAGCTCTTTTATTGAACATTTTACGAGAAGATCTTTTAACAAGGAAAGGATGCCTTGAGTTTGGAGACTAATAAATAATTAATCCAAGACCAATAAATAATCTTGGCCTCAAAGCTCAGGATTCCAAACTGCTCAAAAGACTAAGTCAAACTAACCTTGAAATGAAGAGGATCAAGTGTGCATGAATCTGATATGCATCCTAGCTCTTAAAGAACATGCATTTAAATTAGAACAAAGAGCTTTAGGAACTATTGAGGTGATGAAATTAGGGTGGGGAAAGGTTGGTTTTGAGTGTATAGGCATGGTGGTGGAGACTCTTGTCAAAGTTTGCTCTAAAAATCTGGAAAAATATGACATTGGTTTTCGTTGAAGAACAGGGAAAGAAAAAATTGAACAGAGTAAGAGAGAGAAAATATTAGCTACAAAAACAAATGGTCTGGCACAGTTTTTTTCATTAGCTGAAGAAATGATATTCTGTACAAAATAGTTGCATGAGAGAGAGATAAGAAAAAGACAATATGCCAGAAGGAACCATCTGGAATTCCAAAGAAAAAAAAACAAAGAGTGCTGGTATCTTTGGAATGTTCCCTAGCACAGAATATTAACAACTTCCTAAACGGTGTAGTTTAGTCAAGACCAAACAAACACCCTACAAACTTCAGCAGTAAATAGTGAAAATAACAACTTAAAATAATGATTGGAAAACAACTTTGTAGACAACTCTGTATGACAGCCTAATTGCAGATTAAATACCACCAATATTCAACACACCTCCTTGGTGTTTAAGCTGCAAATTCCCAATTCAGATCTCAGAAACATAAATTGATCTTTGCCTAAACTTTTTGTAAATATATCTGCAAGTTGAATATATGTACCACAATGTTTGACTTCAACTTCTTCATCTTTGATAGCATCTCTAATGGCATGGTATTTCACCTTGATATGTTTAGTCCTACCATATTGAACAGGATTCTTGGCAATAGATATAGCTGACTTGTTATCAATAAAAAGTATAGTACCCTTCACTTGCTCAAATCTTAAATCCTGTAACACTTTCCTAAGCCAAATAGCATGGTTTGTAGCAGTTGCTGCTACAATATACTCAGCCTCTACTGAGGACTGAGCAACAACCTCCTGTTTCTTTGAATTCCAAGAAAATATGCCACTGCCAAATGAAAAACAGGAACCCCCTGTACTTTTGGAATCATTAGTGTCCCCTGCCCAATCACTGTCACTATAGCCAACCAGATCATGACAATCCTTCCTGGTAAACTTCAAACCATATTCAGTAGTTCCCCTGATGTACCGTAACACTCGTTTGGCAGCTACAAAATGAGTTTGAGTAGGATTCTGCATAAACCTTGAAAGCAGACTAGCAGAAAACATGATATCAGGTCTGGATGCAGTCAAATAAAGTAGACTTCCAACAATACTCCTGTATATTGAGCTTAAAACATTTGAAGAACCATCTTCCTTTGTTAATTTATAGTTTGCAGCTAAAGGGGTTTCAACAGATTTACACCCTTCCATGTGGAATTTTTTCAATATCTCATGTGCATACTTACTCTGATGAAGGTAAATATGATCAAGAGTTTGAACAAATTGCAAACCAAGAAAATACTTCATTTGTCCTAAGTCTGACATTTCAAATTCACTCATAAGCTCAGCTTTAAAATCCCTCAACAAGGATTCTCTTGAACCAGTAATAAACAGATCATCCACATATAAAGAGATTATAAGTTTATGTGAATCATTAGAAATACTTACATATAAGGTTGGTTCGTTCACACTCCTCAAAAACCCTTTTGATATCAGATAAGTGTCAATCCTTTCATACTAGGCTCTGGGTGCCTGTTTCAACCCATATAGGGCTTTTATAAGTTTGTAGACCTTCCCTTCATCTCCTGGTGAGACATAGCCTTCTGATTGTTGAACATAAATGTCTTCATTCAAATATCCATTCAGAAAAGCAGATTTAATATCAAGATGCCATATACTCCAGCCTTCTTTGGCAGCCAATGCTGTGAGTAATCTAATTGTGTCGTGTCTTGCTATTGGGGCAAATGTTTCCCAATAGTCAACTCCATGAATTTGGGCATATCCCTTCACGACAAGTCTGGCTTTAAATCTGTTAATTGAGCCATCTGCATTTAATTTGATCTTATAGATCCACTTGACACCTATAATGTGTTGATCAGCAAGCTTTTCCACCAGAACCCAAGTTCCATTCTTTAATATCATCTCCATTTCTTCATTCATAGCTTGTATCCATCTGTCATCCTTAGCAGCTTCACTGTAAGTAGTTGGTTCACAAATGGCAACATTACATCTTGCATATATGTCTTGCACTGATCTGGTACCTCTCACTGCAAGACTTTCATCCTCAATGTCAACATCTTGATTATCTTCCACAATAGTAGAATTATCATCTAGAGTTAAAACTTTAGATGTTTCAACAGTAGGCTTATCCTAATTCCAACTTGACTTTTCATCAAATCTAATATCTCTGCTGACAAAAATTTTGTTTGAATCAACACTGAACATCCTATAACCTTTTGACTGCTCACTATAGCCAATGTGAATGGCTACTTGACTTTTTGCATCCAGTTTTGTCCTCTTTTCATTTGGCTTTCACATAACCAATGCACCCAAAGACCTTCAAATGATCAACTGATGGTTTGTAACCAAACCAGCATTCAAATGGTGTTTTACCTTAAAGAACCTTGGTTTGTGTCAGATTTAGTAAGTAATTAGCTGTGCTCACAGCTTCTGCCCAAAAGGTCTTAGGAAGTCCTTTTTGAAACAGCAAACATCTACTCATTTCCATGGGTGTCTTATTTTTTCTCTCAGAAACTCCATTCTATTGAGGGCAATATGTGACAGTCAATTGATGATTGATACCAAACTGTGAGAGAAATTTCTCAAACTCTGTAGAAGTAAATTCCTTACCATTATCACTCATGAGAATCTTGATTGTGGTATTGGCTTGGTTTTCTGCAAAACTTTTAAACTTCACAAAATACTTAAAGGCTTCCGACTTGAATTTCAAAAAGAAAATCCAACAATACCTGGTAGCATCATCAATAAAGAGGAGATAGTAGCTGCTTCCTCCTAGTGACTGTGTCTTCATTGGTCCTGCCAAATCAATGTGGATCAGTTGTAACTTCTCAGTTGCTTTCCACCTCCTGGTTTTTGGAAATGGAAGCTTACTTTGTTTACCAAACTGACAGATTTTGCAAACATGATCAGGTTTCACAATCTTAGGTAGACCATCAACAATGTTATGAGAAAACATCTTCTGCAATGATTCATAGTTGACATGCCCCATACGATTGTGCCACAACTCAGAGTCAATAACTGAACCAAATAAAGCTTTATGCCTAGTGGTTTTCCAATCCACAGGGTAGCACTTGTTCTTCATTTCTATAGTTAAAACTTCTGCACCTCGAGGATCAAAGATAGTACAATAAGTATCCTTGAAAAAGAGGGCATAATGGTTCTCAGCAAGCTGACCTACACTAAGTAAGTTTTGTTTAGCTTCTGGGACATAGTGAACATTAGTGATGTACTTGGTGCCAGCTTGTGTATCAACAGCAACTGTTCTTGTTCCAAGTATTTTTAAAAAAACTCCATTTCCAATCTCCGCTCTTGCCCTAAAACTCCTGTCAAGTGTGGCGAATTGAGTTTCATCTCCACTCATATGGTTAGAGCAACCACTATCTAATAGCCAAATCCCTTTTCTTATTGATCTCTCATCTCTCGAGCCATGAACATCACCTCATCTGTCTGATCAGAATGCTCTGCTACAGCAGCCTTTTCATCTGAATTCTTAGCCTTGTTTTTGCACACTCTCTCAACATGTCCTAGCTGGTTACATGATCGACACTTTACATTTGGTCTATACTAACAGAATTTGGCAGTGTATGTAGTCTTTTTTACAATGAGTGCAAGGAGGATACTTGGTTTTCTGCTTTCCTTCCTTATCATCCACTGTTTTCTTCCCCTTTTCCTTCCTTTCAGAATCACTTTTCTTAGAACTATTTCCAGCAAGCTTCAGATTCTTGGTTTGGCTACCAGTGCACTATCAACTAAACCTTTTTGTCTATAAGCCCTTCTCTGTTCAAGACCCTCTAAGGCATTCACCAACTCTTTCAAGGTGATTTGTTCCATGTCTTTAGAATCTTCTAATGAAGAAACTTTAGACTCGTACTTTTCAGGTAAACTTACTAGCATTTTATGCACTAATCTCTCCTCTATCATAACGTTCCCCTGTAGACACCTAAAATAAAATAATACAATAATAAAATAAATAAATAAATAATAAATCAAAAAAAAAACAGGAAGCAGGGAGGTATGGCCCTGCTACCAAACCCCCTGCAGATCACCGGATTTTGGGGGATTGCCCAAATCCGGTGATCAGCCCCCCCTCCATTCTGGATTGTCCAAGAAATTGGACAATCCCACTGCTAAAAGGAGGCATTTTCAGAAATCAGGGAAGGGAGTTTCAATTCAGAAGTCAAGCAAGGAGCATTCGAAAAACGAAAAAAAAAAACAAAAAAAAAACAACACAAAGCAAAAACAAAAAAAAAAACCTAATCCTCCTACCAGCCAATAGGATACCCAAAATCAAGCAAAACAGCAATCAAAAACCACAAAAAATTAGCCAAAAATCAAAACAGAAAACAATAAATAAAAAAAAAAGGAGCTGTTTGGTTCGGGAAGAGAGAGTTTGGGGCTGTGGGAGAGGAGAAGCGACACCGGTGGTCGGCACCGATGTAGCCCAACGACGAAAAGGAAGGGTCGCCGGCGAGGGGAAGAGGGCGGCACCGGTGGAGACTGGGTTCTTAGAGAGAAGGCAGAGAGAAGGGGGTCTAGAGAGAGAAGGCAGCAGGGAAAATAGAAGAAAAGAAAAAAAAAAAGGGTTTTTATACCCACCCAAAAAAAAGCCAAACGACACCGTTTTGGAGAAGAGGAGGAGCTGAAGGGTCTGAAGCGAAACGACGCCGTTTTGAGGAGCATTAAAAGCCCCAAAACGGTGCGTTTTGGACACCCCACTGCGGGCCTGTCGGATCGGATCTGGTGCTGCGGGCTTAGACCTCCTGCGGGCTCCTGGGTTTTTGAAACTGGGCCAATCTCAGCCTAGAAAAGGTATAACCCTCTTTTTATTTATTTGGGCTTGCTTTAATTAGTTTTAGGTCCAATTATTTTTGATTAATTAGTGTTAATTTTATTTTAATTTAAATAGGAATAGGATATATCTAGGTCTATTTAACCAAAAAAATAAAAAAATTGAAATAAATATATGAAAAAAATAAATAATAAAAATGAATATAAAAAAAAGAAAAAAGAAAAGAAGTAAATAAATGTAAAAATGATTATAAAAAATGATATAAAAAAATAATAATAAATGAATAATAATAAAAAAATAATAAAATAAAATAAAAAATATATAATAAATATATGTATATAGAATATAAAATAATAATAAAATGATTATTTTGAGTAGTCCGATGATGGAATTCGATCTAAAAAGAGGTAAAGAGTTACTTCTTTCGGGTCGATTTCCTAGGTGAGGAATATGAGACGAATTTTCACCGAAGCGTCGGGATAAATCCGAACTCTATACTCCAATATTCATTACTCAAATAAGTTGTTATTGAAATATACATAAAAAAAATAAAGAAAATTAATTTACATAATTTACATAAAAAACTCAAATTAATATAATTAGTTAATTAGTTTAACATCACTAAATAAAGTTAGTTTCACCTAAAAAAAAAACTTTGATTGTTTATTCAAAAGACTATATAATTAAGTAAATTACTTACCAATGATATTAAAGAATAAAGATTTCAACAGAAAACAAAAGGCAAAAAAAAAAGGTGAGAAAAAATAAAAAATAAAAAAGAAAAATAATAATCAAATAGTAAAAAAATGAAATGAATGAAGATAAAGAGATAAAAAAATATAATAATAAAAATAAACTCAAAAAGAGGTAACAGATGATAATAAAGGCAAATAATGTGATAAATCACCTCGAACCATCAACCGTATAATCGAGTAAATTACGAGTCACTTAAGTTAATAAACGCGTGCATATAGACATCATTATTCTTTCCTGTCATAGCATGCGACATTTATCTTGTAAATGAGGCGGGAATTCCGAGGATGGGATTTCTCCGAAGAGCTTGTAGAGACGAGTTTCTTCGGGGATATCCCTAGGTGAGGAAAACGTCGAGACTTCACCAAAGCATTGGGATGGTCTTCGAATGATTTTCCAATAAAAGATTTTCGACCTCATCATTTAAAATAAACAAATCATAACATCATTTTATGCTTGTATCATGTGCATACGTAAAATCGAATAAAAGACCAACTTTATAAAATTGGTTAATAAGCGAAGATTAAGGACACATAACCGTAAAATCGAAATCAGGCCGTAACAGAATGACTTAAGATTAAATGGTACCGTTCGTGGAACGGGCGTCACGGAGGTGCTAATCCTTCTCCGTGCGTAACCGCACTCCCGAACCCAATTTTGAAAAAAAACGTAGACCAGTTCTCGTTCTTTCGATGGACCTAAAATTAATTTAGGACTCCATCGATTAGAACCGAGTCAATAGGTGACCAATCGCACCTACAAGGAACGATTGGTGGCGACTCCGAAGTTTCTTTTATTTTTCGCCCGCGTCTGGCTGGCGGGTTCCCGGACCCGCACGTTCCGACAGTTTGGCGACTCCGCTGGGGACGAAGAGAGTCAAGCCATTAATAATCATAAGTCATTCAAGGCCTTAAATAATTTAATGTTTCCCTTAATCTTGTGCATTTGTTTTTACTACCCTTTGTTGCATTTATTGTTTTAATTCTTGTTATTGTTATTTAATTGTGGGAAATTTAGGATAGAGGGATGTGAGATTATTGGCCGAAAGTCGATATGTTCCTTCACACACACGACACATTTTGCATTCATGCATAAGCCTTTTACCCGGGCTTTGTCCTTAATTAGGAGGGGGTTAAGTAGCTACGCTCTCGTGAGGTGATAACCTCCGCATGGGCTAGTGAAGACCCCCACTCAAATTGAACCTAGTCCATTTGAAACCTATAATGGGTGAGGATCGGGGTGCCTTATTAGTTCGAGTGGACGACAGTGAGGAACAATTTGAGAACCTTTAGCTCCACTTTCAACCCGAACTCAGCATGTATAATACCGAGAGTCACCTTTGCCTAGGTAGAACTTTACCCGTGAAAATATACCTTTGACAAGGTACACATGAAGGAACTTTTCACATTCTCTTTACTCTAAAATGCTCCAAGCAAAATAAAGAAGGTATCATGCATACCCATATTATTCATCATTTTCATCATTTTAAGAAGAAATTGCTCTTAAATATTTTTTGGTACTAATTTGAACCTTTTTTGTCATTTTTATTTTACATATGCACGTTTGCATCATAATTTTGCATATAGGAAGAGTATTTGTCACTTGACAGCCGTTGACAGAGTAGATGTAAAGATGACTCTTGAAATTACGGTGAAAGACAATATCTTATGCAATAGATCACTTTGTCGATGAGTGTTATGTGACAAATACTCTTAGTACATCATTCATACATGCATTTCACTCGCAATAAATTTTTTCATCTGAAAATAAAAAAAGAAATTTTTTTTTTCATTCATGCATCAAAAATTGCATCTAATTCATGTTTCTGATTTTAAAAAATAAAGATCCCAAGATAGCTCCACAACCCAAAGTGGGTGACCAACGTGTTCACAACACTCGTTGACGGGTGAGGATCATGGAAGAGGAACAAAGAGAACGAATGGAAAGAATGGAGAAAGCACAAGAAGAAATGAGGGAGCAATTAGCAAAGATGATGGAATTGGTGGTAACTTTAAGTAAAGGGAAAAGAGTGACCGAAGAGCCAACTCCACCAGAAAACCCACCAACCCAAGGCACAAGCAACCCAAGGGATGATCCGCCCTATCCCCCGGGATCCACTCCACCCCATGCCCAAACTTTTCAAAAGGTCCACCCACAAGTGACACCACCTGTTTATTACAACGTGCCACCTCCAATAGGCCATCAATCGATCCAGGGGCAATTTGGGTCAAATTCCAAAACAAATCCTGTTGAGCCAATTCATGTTCCAGATCTGGGCGATCCAAAAGAGCAAGAGAAATTAAGAAAGGATTCATCTCAAACGAGAGAGAATGAAGAAGTTGAGAAAAAGTGCGATTTGTTGGAAGAACACCTACGTGCTATCGAAGGAGTCGATAGGTTCGGTACCATGGATGCAACCGAATTATGCTTAGTGCCTGATGTGATAATCCCTCCTAAATTTAAGGTGCCAGAATTTGAAAAATATGATGGGACAAAATGCCCAATGGCACACATCACCATGTATTGTCGGAAGATGGTCGCACAGTCTCATGATGACAAGTTGCTAATCCATTTCTTCCAAGATAGTTTGATTGGGTCAGCTGCCCGATGGTACATACAACTAGATCGAAACCATGTTAAGACTTGGAAAGATCTGGCAGGAGCCTTCGTAACACAATACAAACATGTCACTGAATCAGCTCCCAATCGATTGTCATTGCAGACCATGGAAAAGAAACAAAGTGAGAGCTTCAAAGAGTATGCCCAACGGTGGAGGGATACAGCAGCGCAAGTTCAACCACCTCTCACTGACAAGGAAATGACTGTGTTGTTCGTAAACACACTCCAAGCTCCGTTCTATGAGCGCTTAATTGGCAATGCCACAAAAAACTTTGCGGATTTGGTCCTATCTGGAGAAATAATAGAAGGAGCTATCAAAAGCGGGAAGATTGAAGGACATGAAGTTATTAGCTCAGAGAAAGGAAGTATGCCCAAGAAAGAAGAAGGGGATGTATAGGCAATTGCTTATGTTGGTCCACAAACCCATAATTTCAATCCATACCATTTTTATCCCACATACCAACCTTCTTACCCCACTCTGAATCATATTTCCCATAATTTATATCCCCATCAATTGGTTTCACAACCAATTTCCCATTCAAGAGCAACCACACTTCCACCTACGCCTCAATCATGGCGAAAACTCAGTTTTTACCAACTACCCATGCCAATCTCTAAGCTTTTGCCTCTATTAATTGAGAATCAATACCTCAGTCTTGTGCCAATGAAAACAATTTCAAACCCTTCGGCAAGGAATTATGACTTTAATGCTAAATGTGACTATCACATGGGGGCAATCGGACACTCAACGGAGAACTGTAGGCAATTGAAAGAGAAAATTGAAAATCTCATCAAGGATGGCACTTTGACTCTTGAGCTTATGGAACATTGGAAATCGACTTGGTCATAGATTGGGCTCTTAGAAATGCCTTGAGTCTCGAACAAATTGCTTGCAAGAAAAATGGTTGATTTGGAGCCTTTCAGGGGCATGGCAGAAGTAGGATTTTGCTAAGGAACATAAACTTCAGAACTTGTAATTGAAGCTTTAATGTTTTTGTTGGATTGAAATTTTTTGCAACTTTGTGTTTACTTTGCAAAAGGACATGACACAATTGGTTTGGCCAAGGTTTCTATAACATGTTTTCAAAAAAAAAAAACAAAAAAACAAAAAAAAAACAAAAAAAGATAGAAGAATTTAGGCAATAAAGTGCACACATGTTCTCGAAAGAATTGATGGTTACTGTTTGGAATGAACTTGTCCTTGCAAACATTCTCCAACCATTTCTTCAAACACTTGGAAACCCAAAATTACTCAAATAAAGGCTATTTAAGAACTTAAAATCCAAAAAAAGCAAAGTTGTGAAAATGCATCAACCTCACCTGATGATACCAAAAGTCAATGATCTTTGTCCAGGCAATGATCGATGTTGTAATTAATTGTTTTGCAAAATTTTTTCTTTAGAAAGCAAGCAAATCAGACACTCTCTTAAAGACTCTGAATGTGGTAGGTTAATAAATGTCAAGACTATGCTGAAGTCTCAAATCCCCCAATACCTCTCAAATTCTTTTACTTTGGATACCAAATTTGAACCTTGAATCCATTGTCTAAAACTTTTCTTTACCCATATTCTGAGGCATGATGATCAAGAAAAAAAAAAAAAACAAGATTGCCCAATTCCTTCAAGACACATTGGTTTCAAAATAGCCCTTTTTCCTCTCTCATTTCTTGTTATAAAGAGTTAATCATGACAAGATATTCTGATCTTTGAAGGCTTCTAATCTTGAGTTGTGAAGAAAAAAAAAAAGAAAAAAAAAGAAGAAGAAAGAAGAAGAAAAAGAAAAAAAGAAGAAATAAGAAAGTGACATTATGCACTTGAGATCTTCCAATGATGCTGAAAGTGGAAAAACAAAGAAAAGTCAACCTTTGATCTTAAATTCTTCCTTTCTAGGGATTGCTCTTCAAATATAAGTAACCATAATTGAGAGATAAATGGCCATGTTTCGCATTCCTTTCACAAATGAAAAATTATCCACTTGCTACCCCTTTGAGCCTATCGAATATTTTTTCTAAATGCACCTTAACCAAGGATCACCTCCCATATTGGGGGGCAATTATGAAGAAAAATTTTCGTCAAAAGCACAGAGGACGAAAGATTCATTCCAAATGACAAGTGAACATCTGATATACTATGGGGGTAGAAGCAAATTTGAGTTCTTGAAGATTTCGAACTCAATCGATCAATATGAAAATTTGGAAAAAAAAAGAAAAAGCAAAGAAGAAAAAAGAAAAAGCAAAGAAGAGAAATGATAAAAAAAAAACAAGCTTTGAAAAAGGCAAATGTCTTTAAAGAGTCTTTTAGGCGGCAATAAATGATCCTTGATTTAATCACCTTTAAAAACATGTTTTGAGCCTTTATATCTATTTTTTCAGAACCCTTAACCATAGCCTACATTACGTGCTTAAAAAGTCCATTTTGATCAAATATGGATACTTAAATTGAAGAGCTATCTCATAGAGAAAGATCATCACATAGAGAATGAGACCTTGACTTCTTTTCTTTGCCAAAATTACCTTTTTGAATCCCTCAATCCATTTTGGATAGAGTTTGAATTTTCTCAAGTGCATGGTGAAACGATCAATGAAAAAAGAAGAAAAGAAAAGAAAAAGTGAGTGAAAAAGATGAAGCTTTAGAGTGAAAACCCAAAAAGGCAGTCTAGAGCGAAAATGGAAACTTGTCAAACCCTGCCCTATAAAGTGATCGCAATGTCAATTACATGCTCAGTAGGATGTTTACATATTTGAGAAATTCGAGAAAATCGTTAAAAGACGATATTGTCCCTAATGGTACCATTAAGTCGATTAAGCCTCGAATGAGTTCAAATAAATATTTTAAGAGTGAAATCGAGAATTTCACAGTCCAGGGATGACTTGAAATGGTAATTCGGAGTTCGAGGTCTGATTTGGAGTCAATCTGAAAAATTGACCGATTAGGGACAAAACGGTCATTTTTCAATTTCAGGACAAAATGGGAATTTTTAATAAAGATTTTGATTTCAAATGACCAAGAATAATTATATGAAATATAATATGATTATTGGAATATAATATGAAGTTCATTAGTGAAAAAGTGTAATTCTCGGTATTTTGGGACACAAGAGCAAAATAGTAATTTTGCCACTAAAGGTCAAAACAAGAATTTTTAAAAACGATTTTGGCCCCATTTGACATGTTTGAGTATGATATGAGTATTGAAGTACAATTGGAAGATTTAGCCGTGGAAAATATGAGTTTTCGATATTTTTGGAGTATAGGGGCAAAATGGTAATTTTACCAATCGGAACTGAAAATTGAATTTTCGAAAGGATTTTGATCAAATTTAATTATTTGGAGTGTGGTATGAGTTTGAGGAGTGAAAAATATGCCTTGTGGTAATTTTTCAATTTTTGAGGTAAAAATGTAATTTTACACTTTTTTAGGAGCAAAAGTGTAATTTTACAAAATTACACCATAAAAATCTTTGAGATTTGTCCAGAACTTTCTTGAAGGCTCAGGATAAGGGAAGGAAAAATTGGTGGCTGAAAAATAAAGTCAAAAGATAAAGAAAAAAAAATAAAAAATTAATAAAAAAATAATAAATTAATAAAATAATATTATTTTATTTAATGGCTTAAAAATATCAAATTCCAGCCTTCTTCATCAAAAATTTCGTTCTACCCTGAAGGAAGAGAGAGAAAACACAAAAATAAACCCTAGAGTGAGAAAAATCAAGAAAAAGTAAAGAAATTCAAGGAAATCAAGAATAAAAAGGTAAGGTTTTTCATTTCTAACTTAATTTCTACCTTACCCATGCAATTTCCCTTATTTTCCATGGTTAAATTGCATATTTTCATGGTGATTTCATGGCTGGTCCAATGGGTTTAGAGAGAGAAAGTTGATGGAAATAATTGATTTTGAAGTATGTTAGTGTTTTTAGTTAGCTAGTCATGTTTAGGAAGAAAACTAAGTGAGAGAATCACATATTCCATGAGGACCCATGAAGGTTGAATTTTGTGGAGTGAATATTTGAGATGAATCTTGTGACATTTGATGTTAAATGGTTAGGATGTAATGGTTTTAATAAATGGTAGTGATAGAAATCGAAATTGATGGCATTTAGCATGAAATCACAAATCTCAATTTTTAACACACAATGGCCAAATTTTCTAGGGAGGATTTTGAGGTTGAAATTGATGATATTTCATGGAATTTTGGTGATATTTGATGAATTAAGGAGTTAGAAAATTAAATGAGAATTTGTGATACAAAAATTAGAATTTTTACCCACTAGGGGTAAAAGCGTAATTTATAGTCCGGACTGATAAATTGGACCAAATTCACAGTCATTGAGGTATTGTGGATATGATTGGATAATGGAAATTGAAATTGATGGAATTGGAGTCGAATTGGAGATTTTAGGAATTTACATCGTGTATAGGCGAGTTAGGTCGGACACCGCAATTAAGCGATTGTCCAGATATTTCAAACCCTATCTAGTGCATACGCATGGATAAGAGCCTGAAATAATTTATAATGATTTGACACAAATTATTGAATTTTTGTGTGATGTATTGTGGATAGGTGGTGAGCTGTCTGATACGGGTAAAAGACTACACCCGAGGATTGAGAATAGGAGTATATCTACTCCTAGTACAGTGAGTACTCCTATATCGTCTTAATTATCTATAGTAGTTTTATTCGATTATGTGATTTTATGAAAAATGGTTTCAATGCCAAAATGTTGTGTTTTATTGCAAAATGTGATTTTATAAAATGATTTTATAAATTTTCAAAAAAATTGAGCAATGGTTTTAAAAATAGAGTAATCGGAGACTGTTATGTGTTGTGAAATAAATTGTATTTTAATTTAAATGGCTTATGATATTTTGTTAGCATGAATGGCAGAACTGATATTTGTTATTATGTTAAATTTATATGTGAATTGTTTTGATCAGCCTAAGAGAGGCTAGATAGAAAAATAAATGGCCATATCATGCAGTTAAGAATTTTTATGAATTCGGTGGTAGATAAATTCTCCGCTGCAGTGGCAGGTTCTGTGGACCAGCTTATAAGAGTGGCACGGTTCCTAGATATATTCTTACCTCGATAAGGAAAGTCGTGTGTAGGGCATCTCCTGAGGTAAAGTTTGAGTGCACCTCACGCGGACCACCACGTGAGTGTGAGACTCAGCCAACGTCAAGGAATGGCTAGATTTTCAAATGAAAAATGAATGTAAGAAATTTAACAGCCTTGGCGGTCTCGGTTAGATGCCTCCGGCCGGGGTATCCCCGAGAATGATTTTGGCATAAGCCAAGTTTTGTGAAATCCATAAGCCAAGTTAATCGTTTGGAATACAACGAAAATTTATATTATGGAAAACGTACTGGAAGGAATATTTTATTTGTCTCCATTTACTCGACTGTAGATAGTTTAGAGGGTATATGTTTACTCACTGAGATTTATGAAATCTCACCCTTCTTCCTATACATTTTTCAGGCTTAGAATAGGCAGTAAACTGTCAATTGCATCGAGAAGTAAATTTCGGAGTTGCATCTTAGAAAGCAAGGTTATAGACTTAAACCTTCTCAGTTATTTGGGGGCCCACGTGTCATTGTAATTTAAATTGCATTCTCTAGTTTTCTATATTACAGTATGTATAAATTTATTTTATTTTTATGTGCAGTAAATTAATTTTTGATGTTTCAAATATATATATATATAATGTTTTACATTAAATTAGATTATTTTAATTAATATTTTTATTTTATTTTATTATTAAAAAAAAAACGAAAAAAAAGAGGAGTGGAAAAACTGGTACAAAAGCCTTGCGAGGTCTCGAGGGGCATTCGGGGGAAGAATGTCTGTCGAGGCTTCGCGGCGGTTGTCACGGGCTCGAGGAGGTACCGGGTCGTGACAAAACTTATGAAGCCACTCATGATTTTAACTAAGGTGATAACAAGAAGCACCAGAGAGAGACCATTTCAAGGTAGCTAGAGTTCATTAGACACTTTTCAAGTGCATAAGACTCTCAAGCACTTTAAAGATTCAAGATCTATCAGAAAAATCCATATTAAATTTTGAGCCTATCTCTTTTAAAATAGCCTTCTGCAATGCAAAACCTGTAATGGCTAGTCTTGACATTTATCATCTTGCTACACGTCATGAGGCTTAGAGAATGTCAGATTTGATTGTGATTTAAAAGAAATCATTTTGTAAAATTTGATTTTAAATCACCATACATTTGTGAGCCCAGACAAAGAAATTTCAACTCTTTCTTTTCCCATGAAATGGTGAGAAACCTTTATTGTTGACCAAGACCTTGATGAGTTAAACTATCCTATCTATTTGAAAGGCTAGATTGTCATTTAGCTCATCCAAAATCATTTCAAACAGTAATCATCAATTTTCAAGAGATTCAAATATCACATGTTTTTCTAACTTGGATGTTTTATCACTTTAACAAGAAAAATGTGGAATTGATACATTTTTGCTCCAAGATTCAACTGTCTTTGATCATGAAAATAATGGTGTGGGGCAGTTTTGTTGTGATTTTGTCAAAATCTAGATGTTTTTGAAAACAAAAAGAAAGAGAAAAAATGAAAGTTTTTACGATTTTTGTGAGGAAAATTCTTTAATCACTGAGAAATAAGACAATCACTTTTGAAAAAGACAAATTCATTTCTCAAGAAAATGTAATACCCGACCCTTATTTATCTTTGATATGTCATTCACATGCAATGGATAGCATGTTTGTATATCGAATTGCCTCGGGAAACAAGATAAATGACAATATTGCCCCTAGTGGTAAGATTAAGTTAATAAGGTCTTGAATCAGTTTAAACAGAGAATTGAGGATGAATTTGAGAAAACTAAAACCCATGGATTGGTTTAAAACAGTGATTCAGAGTGCGAGGTTCAATTTGGGGTTAATCAGGAAAATTGACCGATTAAGGACAAAACGGTCATTTTTCAATTTCAGGACAAAATGGAGATTTTCATAAAAGATTTTGATCACAATTGATCAAGACTTATTATTTGAAGCATAAGATGATTATTGGAGCATAAAATGAGATTTGACAAAGATAAATTTAATTTCTCGGTAGTTTTGGAACACAAGGGCAAAATAGTAATTTTACCATTAAAGGACGAATTTGGAATTTTTGAAAAAGATTTTTTGATCCCATTTGATTGAGATTGATCGTATTAAACTTATTGGAGTGTAATTTGAAGGTTTGGCAGTGAAAGAGTTTAATTCCAGTGATTTTTGGAGTGTAGGGGCAAAATCGTAATTTTATCACCGAGAGGCCAAATTTAATTTTTTGAGAGAATTTAGATCAAATTTGACAAATTGGAGTTTGGTATGAGTTTAAGGACTGAAAATTATACCTTGTGGTAATTTTTCAATTTTTGAGGTAAAAATGTAATTTTTCACTTTTTCGGGGGTAAAAGTGTAATTTGACAAAATTACACTATAAAAAAATTTGGAATGGTCCAAAAACTCAGGAAAGCTTAATGGATAAGTGAAACAAAAAGAGTGGTGGAAAAAAAAAGAAAGTCAAATGACAAAAAAAATAAATTAATAAAATATTCAAAAAGTATAATAAAATAATATTATTTTATTTGGCTATTAAAAAGCCAAAAATTTCAGCTTCTTCCCCTAAATTTCGTTCAAGCCTGAAGGAAGAGAGAGAAAACACAAAAATAAACCCTAGGTGGAAGAAAATCAAAGAAAAAGTGTGATTTTTCAAAGATCCAAGTGTTTAAAGGTATGATTTTTCAAGTTTAGCTTATGAGCTATCATTTCCATGTATTTTTCCTTAGTTTCCATGGTTAGATTTCATGTTTTTATGGTGGTTTCAGACCTGGACATATGGGTTTAGAGAGAGAAAGTTCATGGAAATAATTGATTTTGATATATGTTGGTGTTTTTGGCTAGTTTAGCATGTATATAAGCAAAACTAGAAGAAATAAATTTGTTTACCATAGTAAACATCCATGGCTGAACCTAGTGTTGTGTGTGGTGATGGAATTGATTTTATTTTGAGAGAATTGGATGGCAAAATGGTGATTTATGGTGTAGAAATCAAGTAGGAAAAATAATGGAGTGGAAAATTTAACTAGAAATGAAATGTTTCTCATTTTATCTATTTTGGCTGAATTTTCTAGGAGGAATTTGAATGCTGGAAATTGAGCAAATTGTTGAGATTTGGTGGCATTTTGGTAATATTTGATGAATTATGGGTGTAGGAATTAATTGAGAAATTTTGGTGCAAAAATTAAAATTTTTACCCACTAAGGGTAAAATCATAATTTTCAGTCCAGGACTGATAATTTGTATCACACTGAGGGACATTAAGTCCAATTGAATATAATTGAGGTATAGAAAGTGAAAAAAATCGATTTGGAGTTAAATTGAAGATTTTAGCAATTTAGACACGTGTAGGCGAGTCGGTGGGACACCGTGAATTAACGGCTGTCCGAACCATTTTTAGCTTAGTTCATGCATCACGTAGAGCCTGAAATTGATTATGAGAAATTGATACAATTTATTGAAATTTGTGTCACACGTATCGCCTAGGTGGTGGGTCCCCCGAACGCGGGAAAGATTAAGGTGTAGTGGAAATTAAAACAGGAGTATCGTGCACTCCTGTGACGAGGTGAGTGGATTAATTATCATCTGTAATATCTGTAGTGATTTTATTATGGCTGTATGCTTTTGAAAGCATGATGAAATTGAAAATAAAAATATTATGATTTTTGATTAAAACGTATTTGATGAAATACTGTTTTGAAATTAAATGTCAATTTTATGAAATAGAGTACATGGAGACCAAATTAGTGAATTGTGTTATTTATGAAACAATGAAACTTGTGGCTTATGAAATTTAGAAGCATGACAGCATGATTGGCTAAATTGTTTATTGTATTGGAAAATGCGAATTGACTGCTTTGTTTTGATAAATTGTTTAGCAATAAAAATTGCTAAATCATGTTAAATGATTTATTATCGCTTGGTGGGTTGATGAGTCGCTGCAGTGGCGGGTTTCCGTGGACTGCCTTTAGGAGGAGCACGGTAAACTCAAGAGTTATATAATCTCGGTTGGAGAGGCGCGTAGGATAACTCCCGAGATACCCAGAGAATTCACTCCACGTCTAACCCCACGTGAGAGTGAATTAGGCCAACGCCAAGGAACGGCTGTATTTCTAAATGAAATGAAATTATAACAGCCTTTGCGGACTCGGTTGGGTGTCTCGGGCCAAGGCATCACCGAGTAAAGATTTTGGCATAAGCCTGGTTTTAAAGGAAATCATAAGCCAAATGATTTCTATGATTTTGTTGATTTTGATTGAAATTGATGAAAATAAAATATGCTATCTGAATAAAAATTTAGTTCTGTGTTAAGAACCGTATTGCTGTGTAAGGTTTTCTTTTGTCTCCATCTACTCGACTGTAGATGTCATAGATGGTAATTATCCAACTCACTGGGTTGTAAAACTCACCACCCTCTCTTTCCCCTTTCAGGCTCGAGATTGTTGGTAGCACTCGGAGTGCACATAAAGGCTTGATTGAAGCCGCGTTTGTAGCATACTCCAAGGTACATAGTTATGCATAGTTGGGCTCACATGTCATTGTAATTCATGTACACACTCGATTTAATCGCATAAAAATATGTAATGACATATTTTGTTTCTATGCATACAAATTTGGTTATTGGTGTTTATAAAAATATTATTTTATAGTAAATTGTAATATTTTACCGATTTTGAAATTTTTGAGGGAAAATGACGAAAATGCCCCTGTGTGGTTAATAGTGTAATTTAATTGTTTTGGTTCACAACACAAATTTTATTCATTGCAAAATATTTATTGGAAATTATTAACCACGAGGTAGATGAAAAACTGGTACGAGATGCCTTGCGGGGTTTCGATTTACACTCGGGGAAGGAGTGTTTATCGGGACGTCGCGGCAGTTGTCACGGGCCCGATGGGTGGTTCCGGGGCGTGACAGAAAAAGTGAGAAAAAGCAATGTGAAGAAGAGCTTTTAGGATCAAAGGCATCAATGCATTGAAACCCAATTTGAATTGGTGGTCTTTAGTTGACAAAGAAATTGGCAGTTGCACAAGAACACTGTCAAAGAATGAGGAGCGGAAGAAAACGATCTTGCTAGCAAGGAATATGTGGTGCAAAACAAAAGAAGCAATGCATCATTTGTCCATCACTCAATCATGCATACATGCCCAATCATGCACATGACCATGCATCATCAAAATTGAAAGTTTTCAAACAAATGTCAAAACTAATGCAGTTTTCAGACAATCAAGTGAAGAAAGATTTGAGTCTTTCATTGAAAAAAAAAAAGAAAGAAAACCTCCGGGTACATTTCCAAAACCTCCGAGTAGCGTAGCCTCATTTTGAGATGAGGAACGCTCTTTTTCTTTATAAAACCTCCGGGTACATTCTCAAATCCTCCAGGTACCTTTTTTAAAACCTTCGGGTACATCTATAAAACCTCCGGGTACATTTTCTAAAACCCTCTCATTTTGAGATGAGGAACGCTCTTTTTCTTTATAAAACCTCCGGGTACTTTCTCAAATCCTCCAGGTACATTTTCTAAAACCTCCGGGTACTTTCTCAAATCCTCCGGGTATATTTTCTAAAACCTCCGAGTACATTTTCAAAACCTCCGAGTAGTGTAGCCTCATTTTGAGATGAGGAACACTCTTTTTCTTTTCTAAAACCTCTGGGTACTTTCTCAAACCCTCCGGGTACTTTCTCAAATCCTCCGGGTACATTTTCTAAAACCTCCGGGTACATTTTCAAAACCTCCGGGTAGTGTAGCCTCATTTTCAGATGAGGAACACTCTTTTTCTTTATAAAACCTCCGGGTACATTCTCAAATCCTCCGGGTACATTTTCTAAAACCTCCGGGTACATTCTCAAATCCTCCGGGTACATTTTCTCAAATCCTCCGGGTACATCTTCTAAAACCTCCGGGTACATTTTCAAAACCTCCGGGTAGCGTAGTCTCATTTTGAGATGAGGAACGCTCTTTTTCTTTTTTTAAAAAAAAAAAACTTCCGGGTACATCTTCAAAACCTCCGGGTGCATTCTTCAAAAACTCTGTGTAATTAGCTTCAAGATTTTTTAAAAATTTTGTAGCCTTGTTTTGAGATGAGGAGCTTTTCTAGTTATGTTATTAAAAAAAAAAAGACAAAAAGACAAAAAGAAAAGGGGATTCAATTTGGTTTGAAAGTGGTGTCTACGTCTTTGCACTATTCTTAATCCTCAAGAATGTGCAAAGAGGGGCAGCTGTAGACACCTAAAATAAAATAATACAATAATAAAATAAATAAATAAATAATAAATCAAAAAAAAAAAAGAAGCAGGGAGGTATGGCCCTGCTACCAAACCCCCTGCAGATCACCGAATTTTAGGGGATTGCCCAAATCCGGTGATCAGCCCCCCCTCCATTCTGGATTGTCCAAGAAATTGGACAATCCCACTGCTAAAAGGAGGCATTTTCAGAAATCAGGGAAGGGAGTTTCAATTCAGAAATCAAGCAGGGAGCATTCGAAAAACCAAAAAAAAAAAACCAAAAAAAAAAACACAAAGCAAAAACAAAAAAAAAAACCTAATCCTCCTACCAGCCAATAGGATACCCAAAATCAAGCAAAACAGCAACCAAAAACCACAAAAAATCAGCCAAAAATCAAAACAGAAAACAATAAATAAAAAAAAAGGGAGCTGTTTGGTTCGGGAAGAGGGAGTTTGGGGTTGTGGGAGAGGAGAAGCGACACCGGTGGTCAGCACCGATGTAGCCCAACGACGAAAAGGAAGGGTCACCGGCGAGGGGAAGAGGGCGGCACCGGTGGAGACTGGGTTCTTAGAGAGAAGGCAGAGAGAAGGGGGTCTAGAGAGAGAAGGCAGCAAGGAAAATAGAAGAAAAGAAAAAAAAAGGGTTTTTATACCCACCCAAAAAAAAGCCAAACAACGCCGTTTTGGAGAAGGGGAGGAGCTGAAGGGTCTGAATTGAAACGACGCCATTTTGAGGAGCATTAAAAGCCCCAAAACGGTGCGTTTTGGACTCCCCACTGCGGGCCTGTCGGATTGGATCTGGTGCTGCGGGCTTAGACCTCCTGCGGGCTCCTGGGTTTTTGAAACTGGGCCAATCTCAGCCCAGAAAAGGTATAACCCTCTTTTTATTTATTTGGGCTTGCTTTAATTAGTTTTAGGTCCAATTATTTTTGATTAATTAGTGTTAATTTTAGTTTAATTTAAATAGGAATAGGATATATCTAGGTCTATTTAACCAAAAAAATAAAAAAATTGAAATAAATAGATGAATAAAATAAATAATAAAAATGAATATAAAAAAAAGATAAAAAAAAGAAAAAAGAAAAGAAGTAAATAAATGTAAAAATGATTATAAAAAAATGATATAAAAAATAATAAAAAATGAATAATAATAAAAATAATAATAAAATAAAATAAAAAATATATAAAAAATATATGTATATAGAACATAAAATAATAATAAAATGATTATTTTGAGTAGTCCGATGATGGAATTCGATCTAAAAAGAGGTAAAGAGTTACTTCTTTCAGGTCGATTTCCTAGGTGAGGAATATGAGACGGATTTTCACCGAAGCGTTGGGATAAATCCGAACTCTATACTCCAATATTCATTACTCAAATAAGTTGTTATTGAAATATACATAAAAAAAATAAAGAAAATTAATTTACATAATTTACATAAAAAACTCAAATTAATATAATTAGTTAATTAGTTTAATATCACTAAATAAAGTTAGTTTCACCTAAAAAAAAAAAACTTTGATTGTTTATTCAAAAGACTATATAATTAAGTAAATTACTTACCAATGATATTAAAGAATAAAGATTTCAACAAAAAACAAAAGGCAAAAAAAAAAAAGGGTGAGAAAAAATAACAAATAAAAAAGAAAAATAATAATCAAATAGTAAAAAAATGAAATGAATGAAGATAAAGAGATAAAAAAATATAATAATAAAAATAAACTCAAAAAGAGGTAACAGATGATAATAAAGGCAAATAATGTGATAAATCACCTCGAACCATCAACCGTATAATCGAGTAAATTACGAGTTACCTAAGTTAATAAACGCGTGCATATAGACATCATTATTCTTTCCTGTCATAGCATGCGACATTTATCCTGTAAATGAGGCGGGAATTCCGATGATGGGATTTCTCCGAAGAGCTTGTAGAGACGAGTTTCTTCGGGGATATCCCTAGGTGAGGAAAACGTCGAGACTTCACCAAAGCGTTGGGATGGTCTTCGAATGATTTTCCAATAAAAGATTTTCGACCTCATCATTTAAAATAAACAAATCATAACATCATTTTATGCTTGTATCATGTGCATACGTAAAATCGAATAAAAGACCAACTTTATAAAATTGGTTAATAAGCGAAGATTAAGGACACATAACCGTAAAATCGAAATCAGGCCGTAACAGAATGACTTAAGATTAAATGGTACCGTTCGTGGAACGGGCATCACGGAGGTGCTAATCCTTCTCCGTGCGTAACCGCACTCCCGAACCCAATTTTGAAAAAAAACGTAGACCAGTTCTCGTTCTTTCGATGGACCTAAAATTAATTTAGGACTCCATCGATTAGAACCGAGTCAATAGGTGACCAATCGCACCTACAAGGAACGATTGGTGGCGACTCCTAAGTTTCTTTTATTTTTCGCCCGCGTCTGGAGGGCGGGTTCCCGGACCCGCACGTTCCGACATCCCCAATAGCCTTAACTGATTTACCAAAGCCATCATCCTTCCAGAAAACTATCTAATGGATTCATCATCTTCCATGCTTAACATTTCAAATTGTCTAAACAAATTCAAGGTTTGAATCTGCCTAGTTCTATTAGTCCCAAAAAACTCATCTTTCAAATAGTCCCATACATCCTTAGGATTATCTAAGTGCATAATCCTAGCAAAAATTTCATCAGAAATAGATGATTGTAAACAAGATAAAGCTTTATACCTTTTAGCTTTGTCTTCTTCAAACTGTCGAATCTGTGCCAAAGTGGGGTTGGCATGCCTCTGTACTGGTTCTTCTCCGGTCTCCACTACTTCCTAGAGATTAAAAGCCTTGAGGTATGCCCTCATTTTCACAGACCAGATAAAATAATTTTCACCAGTAAATACTGGTGGAGCTGAAGTATTAAACCCAGATGAAGCCATCAGTGAGCTAACAAGGAAAGATGAGCAAGAAAATAGTGGGAGTTAAGAAAGGAAATAGCAAAGAAACAATCCCTTAAGACCCGTTTTAAGCTTTGATACCATGTCAAAGTTTGCTCTAAAAATCTGGAAAAATATGACACTAGTTTTCATTGAAGAACAGGGAAAGAAAAAATTGAACAGAGTAAGAGAGAGAAAATATTAGCCACAAAAACAAATGGTTTGGCACAGTTTTTTTCATTAGCTGAAGAAATGATATTCTGTACAAAATAGTTGCATGAGAGAGAGATAAGAAAAAGACAATATGCCAGAAGAAACCATCTGGAATTCCAAAGAAAAAAAAATAAAGAATGCTGGTATCTTTGGAATGTTCCCTAGCGCAGAATATTAACGACTTCCTAAATGGTGTAGTTTAGTCAAGACCAAACAAACACCCTACAAACTTCAGCAATAAATAGTAAAAATAACAACTTAAAATAATGATTGAAAAACAACTTTGTGGACAACTCTGTATGACAGCCTGATTGCAGATTAAATACCACCAATATTCAATAGCTCTTGAACGTTTTATAGGGAAAAGATTAAGAAACTCATGATAACACGTGAAAAACTAGAGAGATAATGGTGGTGGGGACTCTTCCACTTAGATTGCTATGATTTTATTTTAACCCACATTAATCTCACATCTCTGTCATCTCATAAAAAGTAGAAGATTTAGGAAATGTACAAAGGATAGAAGTAGGTAAAAGTAGGGGATTTGGCACTCGTCGAATGCAAATGGAGTCATGTTTGGTGTAACGCAAGCGCTTAGTGGAAAAGGATTTGCCAGCACTTAGTGGGGATTTAAGTATTTATAAATTGACTTGTTTTTGTGTTTTACTTTATTCTAAATTGCCTCAGGCCCATTTTTGTTCATATTCCCCCTTCTAATGGCTATATATCACAGCATTTGCCGAAAATTTCAAAAGGTGGATGATTGTTTGCACTTAAAACTTAGCACCGAAAAAGTTGATGACAGATTTATTTTACAAATTCCTACTTTTGCTTCCTATATCTATAATGTATTAATCATCAAGATGCTTAATCATAGAAAAAAATCCTAGCAGACAATGGATGAATGATAATACCGATCTCGTCTTGATTGCTGAATCATATTGCTGATTCTTTCTCACTAAGGTTCTCAGATTCTTACTTTTCAAAAAAAAAAAGGTTCTCAGATTCTTTGTTTTCAAGATTTTCTATAGTTGGGTGCAGGAGCATGCATTTGTTATTATTCCACAGTACTATTATAATATGCCTTCCTTAATATGCAAACAGTTTTCTAAATTAATTCCTGGATTAATCAATACATTCAAAATTAGCAAATTGCAAGAGAAGTCATGCATTAAGCAAAAGCAGCAACCACACTTTACTGCCTTGTAATTGCTGATGAAACACATGGCTAATTTTTTACAGCAATTATTAATACTTATAGCAAAACACAAAGACCTATCCATCAATTCTAGACCATGGACAGAGAACAACTAGAACTAAGCTTAGAGAAACACATGTTACAATAAACTTCCACAATCATCTACATTGACTAGTTCCATGAGCATCTTCTTCCCTTTCAATGATATTTCACTCGATACAATGTCACAAACCATTTTGGTTCACCATTTCTGAACGTAACATATACAATGACAGCTCCAAATATTAGCCCGCATCCGTAGCCCATCAACATAATTTTCCAACCAAAACTGATGTTGGACTCCGAGTCATTTGCCTCTTTCAAGAATGATGGAGGTGATTGTTTTCTACCATCGTTGTTGCAAGCCTTGGACAGTGGAAAGCCACACAGTGCCAAGTTTTCTTCATATGAGCCATTTTCAAATGTAGAGAACTGTTTGCCTTGAGGAATTGGTCCAGTGAGTCAGTTATGTGAAACATTCAAGAAGGCAAGAAATGTCCTATTTGTCAATTCGTTAGGAATTTTCCCAGTGAACTTGTTTGAGGAGAGGTCTAACCATTCCAAACTAGTCAAATTTCCCATTGATGTAGGGATTTGACTACTAAGGCTGTAATGAGAAAGATTGAGACCTCTAAGTAAATTGAGCTTTCCAATAACACTTGGAATCTCCCCATGAAAGTTATTATTTGATAAGTCAATGCTTGCCAATGTTTTTGAGATTTCAAGAAATTCACTGTAAAATCCTTTCACTGTCAAGTTGACATGATAATAATAGTATCTTCCTTGCATATATTGTAAAGAACTTTGCTGTTCACTGAGATTCATCATGGCTTTCAAGTTCTTTATTATACTTTTAGGCAAAGGACAAGTGAAGTCATTGTTAGCAAGGTCAAGAATTCGTAACTTGGGAAAGGGATGGATGATCTTGGAGCTTTGATGGATGATCTTGGAACTTCGTAAGACAACGTGTAATTTGTTTGACCGTAAAACAAGAACTTGTAATTCTGGCAGAGTATCCAGCCAATAAGGGAATGTACCATTTATCTTGTTGTCACCAATATCCATCATTTCCAAGTTTGCACAATTGGTCAAGGATCGTGGTAAAGACCCTTCCAATTTATTTCCATTGAAGTTGATATTCCTCAACCCACAGCCCTCACGAAAAGTTTCAAAGATGGTTCCATGAAAACTATTGCCCTGTAAATCTAAGATTGAAAGACGGTTGCTAAAGTTTCCCAGACATGGTGAAATGATTCCACTTAAGTTGTTATTAGCTAAGCTTAGAACTTCAATGGAACTTATATTACAGATCAAAGAAGGAATTTCTCCAGTCAAGCTGTTTAATGAAAGACGAACGAGTTGAAGACAAGGCAAAAATGCTAAAGCATTTGGAATTTTACCAATAAAGTTGTTGGAGGAAAGATGAAGAATCTCCAAACTCTTCAACTCAATTATGAGTTCTGGTATCTCACCCGATAAATGATTATAACTAAGATCAAGTTCGACAAGCTTTTTGAGGCCAAAAATGGATCGAGGAAGCAAACTTGTAAGCTTGTTTTCATAGAGGAAGAGATATTGTGTAATACCCGACCTTTATTTATCTTTGATATGTCATTCACATGCAATGGATAACATGTTTGTATATCGAATTGCCCCGGGAAACAAGATAAATGACAATATTGCCCCTAGTGGTAAGATTAAGTTAATAAGGTCTTGAATCAGTTTAAACAGAGAATTGAGGATGAATTTGAGAAAACTAAAACCCATGGATTGGTTTAAAACAATGATTCGGAGTTCGAGGTTCAGTTTGGGGTTAATCAGGAAAATTGACCGATTAGGGACAAAACGGTCATTTTCAATTTCAGGACAAAATGGAGATTTTCATAAAAGATTTTGATCACAATTGATCAAGACTTATTATTTGAAGCATAAGATGATTATTGGAGCATAAAATGAGATTTGACAAAGATAAATTTAATTTCTCGGTAATTTTGGAACACAAGGGCAAAATAGTAATTTTGCCATTAAAGGACGAATTTGGAATTTTTGAAAAAGATTTTTTGATCCCATTTGATTGAGATTGATCGTATTAAACTTATTGGAGTGTAATTTGAAGGTTTGGCAGTGAAAAAGTTTAATTCCAGTGATTTTTGGAGTGTAGGGGCAAAATCGTAATTTTATCACCGGGAGGCCAAATTTAATTTTTCGAGAGGATTTAGATCAAATTTGACAAATTGGAGTGTGGTATGAGTTTGAGGACTGAAAAATATGCCTTGTGGTAATTTTTCAATTTTTTGGGCAAAAATGTAATTTTTTACTTTTTCGGGGGTAAAAGTGTAATTTTACAAAATTACACTATAAAAAAAATTTGGAATGGTCCAGAAACTCAGGAAAGCTTAATGGATAAGTGAAACAAAAAGAGTGGTGGAAAAAAAAAGAAAGTCAAATGAAAAAAAAAAAATAAATTAATAAAAAATTCAAAAAGTATAATAAAATAATATTATTTTATTTGGCTATTAAAAAGCCAAAAATTTCAGCTTCTTCCCCTAAATTTCGTTCAAACCTGAAGGAAGAGAGAGAAAACACAAAAATAAACCCTAGGTGGAAGAAAATCAAAGAAAAAGTGTGATTTTTCAAGGATCCAAGTATTTAAAGGTATGATTTTTCAAGTTTAGCTTATGAGCTATCATTTCCATGTATTTTTCCTTAGTTTCCATGGTTAGATTTCATGTTTTTATGGTGGTTTCAGACCTGGACATATGGGTTTAGAGAGAGAAAGTTCATGGAAATAATTGATTTTGATATATGTTGGTGTTTTTGGCTAGTTTAGCATGTATATAAGCAAAACTAGAAGAAATAAATTTGTTTGCCATAGTAAACATCCATGGCTGAACCTAGTGTTGTGTGTGGTGATGGAATTGATTTTATTTTGAGAGAATTGGATGGCAAAATGGTGATTTATGGTGTAGAAATCAAGTAGGAAAAATAATGGAGTGGAAAATTTAACTAGAAATGAAATGTTTCTCATTTTATCTATTTTGGCTGAATTTTCTAGGAGGAATTTGAATTCTGAAAATTGAGCAAATTGTTGAGATTTGGTGGCATTTTGGTAATATTTGATGAATTATGGGTGTAGGAATTAATTGAGAAATTTTGGTGCAAAAATTAAAATTTTTACCCACTAAGGGTAAAATCGTAATTTTCAATCTAGGACTGGTAAATTGACCCGTAGTTGCTGCCATTAAGTAATTGGAATGTAATTGAACAATTAGAAACTGAAACGAGTCAAATCGGAGTTAAAATGGGGATTTTAGCAATTTAGACGCGTGTAGGCGAGTCGGTCGGACACCGTAAGAAAACGACTGTCCAGACCATTTTACCCCATTTTCATGCATCATATAGAGCCTGAAATTGATTGTGGTTAATTGACACAATTTATTGAAATTGGTGTCACACGGAACACATAGGTGGTGGGTCCCCCGGACGCGGGAAAGATTAAGGTGTAGTGGAAATTAAAACAGGAGTATCGTGCACTCCTGTGATAAGGTGAGTGGATTAATTATCATCTGTAATATCTGTAGTGATTTTATTATGGCTGTATGCTTTTGAAAGCATGATGAAATTGAAAATAAAAATATTATGATTTTTGATTAAAACGTATTTGATGAAATACTGTTTTGAAATTAAATGTCAATTTTATGAAATAGAGTACATGGAGACCAAATTAGTGAATTGTGTTATTTATGAAACAATGTGTCACGACCCGGAACTCCCCTCAGGTCCATGACAACCGCCGCGACGTCCCGATAGGCACTCATTACCCGAAATGCCGATCGGAATCCCGCAAGGCTTACGTATCAGTTTTCTTGCCTTCCTTGTGAGTAACCGTTGCCAAACATCACATTTTAAAGCTTTATTTATAATTTTCGGCTCAAAACAATTAGAAGAAAATTTTTGTCTCACAATGGCAATTTGGTCATTTTTCACCAAAAATTTCAAATTCAGCTAAAAATGCCATATATGAGTAAGAAACACCTATTTTATAATCAAATATAAATTTAGAAGTTCACATCATTCATAAAACGTGAAATTTTTAACCATTTGAATAAAATAGTGATATTCACTAAAATATTCTATTATCTATAAAATGATATTTATAAAAATATCCGTAAATAATCTTTTTCAGCGTAAAAATAAAATAAATTCTTTCATACATTGATATAAATAATCAGAGTATAAAATCTCATTTACAATGACACGTGAGGCCCAAATAATAAAATACTTAAAATAATGAACCTACTATTTCTGGTGTAGTGAGGCCTACAGTAATCCCTGCCGGTATCGACTATCTACGGAGCTAACCCGAGCCTGAAATGGTTGGGAGGGAGGTTGGTGAGATTTTACAATCCCAGTGAGTAAACAAATATTACCATAAATATCTAAAGGCGAGTAAATGGAGACAATAAAAGAATCAGTCATAATAAAATATTTCATAAGGTTCTAAATTCATTTCATATTCTATAAAATAATTTTAATTCATCAAAACATTTATTGAGGCTTATGATTTTCGTAAAAATATCATTTGGCTCATGCCAAAACCATTACTCTCGGATACTTGATCAGAGTATCCTACTGAGTCCGCCAAGGCTGTCGAATATATTTTTATTTAATTAAAAAACACAGCCGTTCCTTGGCGTTGGCTGAGTCGCGCCTTCACGTGGGGGTTCAACGTGAAGTGGACTCTATCACTACTCCGGGAGTTACCCTCCTCGCCTCTACAACCGGAATAAATATATCACCGGGTTTACCGTGCCCCTCTAATAGGCTGGTCCACGGAAACCCGCCACTGCAGTGACTAAACCCCGCCATATCAATAATAAAAAATCCAGTAGCATGACATGACTAACATTTTACTATACGACTTTTAAAGCTACACATACAATTCATATAATAGCAACAAAATCTTTAAATTCAGTCATTCATGCTCAAATTATCATAAGCCAATCAAGTAAAAACACAATTTATAACATAATTAATACGGGTCTCCAATTACTCATTTTTAAGTAAAATCTCGGATTTCAAAATAATCTACAAAAATATTTTCATTTTACCACACTTGTTTCCAAAACATCAAAATTTCCTCTTGTGATTCATTTTTCATAATATTCATAAAATAGTATTTAAAATAAACTTTAGATAATTTAAGATAATGATAAGTTTACTCACCTTATGATAGCGGGATTTTTCGTCGCTATAGACTCTTAGCTAAATCCTATTTTCCCTTTTCTACCGATCAATCGTTAATTCCTCGGCCTGCCACCACAATATGTCACCATATTTATTCCTCCCATATCTATGAATTGAGATCACTAATATTCTTGTGTATATAAATATATCTAGCTTACTTTATTTTATTTTAATTTATCCTTAACACTTATTCAATCTTTACTATTTTATTAATTACATATTATGTATTATTATACATTTGTAGACTTTTCTAATTTTACACTAACTCTAATTCTATTTAATTATTCCTACTTTAATATTATTATATTTTATTCTATTTTGTCTTCTTTTACACTATTATATTTTATTATTTTATTTTAATCCCTTTACAATATTACAATATTGCCATTTATTTTGTTTTATTACATTTTCTCTTTTATTTTTTTTTCTCCTTTTGTTTTTCCTTCTTCTTGCCGTCCTTCACCACTCAAAGCCACTCCTCCCTCTCTCTCCACCGTTGGCAGCCACCAAGGCCACCACTTTCACCCACTTTTCTTTCATTTCTCTCCCACTCAAACCGTTCACTAGCACCCTCACTTCCTCACTCATTTAGCACCACTTTTCTGCTCCAAAATCAGCCCTCTCACTCAACCATTTTTCTGCTGGAATTTCCAGCCATGGATCCATGTTTTTTGTAGCTTAATTTCAGCTCTTTTCTTTGACTAATTTGGCAGCACAAGGCTGCTCTTTTCCTCACCCAACCAGCAGCTAAAGCTGCCCCCATTTTCAGCTTAGATTTGTGCAACAAAAACCACAATTTGCAGCAACCAAAAACACAAATTTTCAGCATCAAACTTACCTTATTTCCAGCAGCTATGCACCAGAATTTTTGGCTGCACAAAGCTGTCTTTTATCCTCCAAAAATGGACAGCCAAGTTCCCTTCTCTTTCTCCTCCAGAAATTGGCTAAAAATCTGCTCTTTCTCCCTTCAATCAGCAGCCAAACCGTGCCTCCTTCTTTCCTTCCTCTCCATTTTGTTTTTCTTATATTTTATTTCTTCCTTCAGCCGACTCTTCTAGAGTCTCTTCTCAGCTTCTTTTTATCTTTTTTTTCTTTCCTCTCACTCTCCTTGACCAGCCCCCTCTTTTGACTTAAAAATTTTTTTTTTTTATCTTTTTACTTTCACATTTTACACATGGGCTGCTACCCATGTGACCTTGTACATATATATTTATATATATATACTTATTATATTTATAACTTACAATTTTAACCAACTCTTACTCCTATTTCACCTTCTAAATGTTCATTTAAACCTTTAAGTAATTTAGGATTTAATTAGGCTTAAAAGTGTACTAAGAGACTCTAAAAATTTAATTGTCAATCCTTGAAATTTTTATTCCCGAGATATGACGCCTTGTCATTTTCTAACGTGATTTTCTCTATTTTAGAGACAGAACTGGGTGAAGTGATCTGCATCAAAGTTATAGCTCTGTCTCTTAGCTTTCCAATGGTCCAAGAATTACTTCAATTGGAGATCTGTAGCTCGAGATATGATCAAAATACTCAAGCATGTACGAAAAATTTCTGAATTCTTTAACATTTTACTCTCCAAAAATTGAGTCTAATATTTTTAATTCCTATCCACACTTATTAAATATCAATTTCCTTCAAAATTATTCTTTATTTCTTCTTCCCCACTTGAATTAGTCATAATCTCATTTTCCATGACTAATTTTGACCTTCAATAAAATATTAATATTTTAATAATATTTTATTAATAAAATATTATTTTATTCTAAAATTTTTCACTTGACTTCTTTAGTCTCGAAATGCATTATTATGCATCAAATTACTTTCAAATCATCCTTTAATTCACTAATTCATCCTCGATAGAAATATTATTATTTAATTACCATTTTTGCGCGTGCGAAATATTTTATTCTTGAACACTCCTTTCATCCTTTTATCATTCTTTAGCACGCTACTTCTCATCGATCAGTCCTTAATCTTTCTGGGACGATTACGTTGACTACTATATAAAAGTACGGCGTATTACAATCTTCCCCACTTAAATAAAATTCGTCCTCGAATTTCAGATCAACGTACGATGAATAGTCAAAATTTTAAAATTCTTTTACATTGCTTTCATTGAACATTCTCCATATAGAATCTCAATCTTATAAATTATGTCAATTTTCAATCTTTATAGAAAATTCGGCAATACCATATTACATTTAATTATAAGTACCGCACTTCTTGAACTAAATCAATATTATTCTTAAATCATCAATTATATATATTCACATAATCATCTCCCAATTCTTTTACCTTGATCCCTTATCAAACCTTCCGTCACTCAAGCACTTATTCAACTAGGGATTACATATTTAACTTGTCAACCCTTCTTTATTTCGATTTACCTACTTTCATACCATCTCCATTCTGGTATCTCATAGGATATAAAACAATCAAGACATACTTTATTTATTTCAGATATATTTGACATCATGGATAGTTCAAATCTAATAACCATCAGTAATTATATTTCCAAAATCAAAACTCCATTACTTTCATGATCGAATGTTCACTAGATAATTTCAACTTATACCACAAGACATTTCAATAATTAACGATACTTTTGTATATATCTTTATAATCTTAATCAATTTCCTTAATCCATAGCTAATTTGTTCATCATTAGCCGCATACAATATATCAAATTCAAAATTCCTCAAATTTATTCCAAATATCAAATCTCATGGTTTAATTACTAAAGTCTATACTAATGTATGGATATCTAAAATCTCCAACCATTATTTATTTATTTTTCTAGATCTTTAAAATCCCCATAACGTATTTCTATTCCTTCATCATGGGTAGTATCATTTAATCAAACCTTATCAATCTCGTTCTTTAGATGTTTGTAACACAATTCCACCTTTGTCTATCTTTATCAGATACTTTGCCTTGATAATTAATCGAATAAATTGAAATTGATGGAAGAGGTACATTTCCCAAATTTATGTTTTGTATCTATAAGCATGTCAAAACCATAACTTCATCAAATCTAGATATCGGTAAAATACTCATCGCTTCAAACCACCATTTTCAAACATAAAAAGATGTTGGCAATCCATCTTCATACTTATGTGTCATATCGATCACACGCCCCTACTTGACTATATAGCCTTTTTGCTCTTTTACTTACACATTACTTGGTTGCTTATCAGCCATCCATAACCATTCAAATTCGAACTTTTACAAATAGTTAAACTAATGCATCCTCACACCTTTCCATATATTCTTAAAACACTGAAACACTTCCTTTAACACAATTTCGTGGAAGATTTAAACGATCAACGGCTGATCTTCAAAGCCTTTCGAAAATTTAACATTTCGATGTACACTTATTAACACCCCAACTCATTGGTTTTCAATGGACATTATTCTAAAATCTTCTCTCAAACGTATCTGTGTTCTTCATTCGAACCATACAGAACTAACTTAATATGATTACACTAATCATCCTTAAGCTTCTTAAGCGCGATGTAATAGCATCCATATTTCTTCCATCGCTTATCCAATCACAATTTGCTATCCACATAAGCTTTACGATCTTATTAATTCTTTAGATTCATCTTTACAGAATCACTGGATCTATGGGCTATAGGCCCACTACACTTCTACTGCACCACCCTGATATTTATAAAACTTAACATAATTTTTTTTTTTTTTACTTAAATGTCCCTCGACATTATTGTCAATTTCTAATTTCAACCTTGAGCTTATTCAGAAACTGATAATTACAACCCAACATAGTTCCATTAAACCTTGAGATCTCATTGTCTCTTAATTAAATTCAAAACCAGCTCTATTTAAGTTGTTGTGCATATTCAACACATATTCGCATACACAATAGTTCAAGATCCCAACATCACTTATGACCTTTGCATAATAGTAGCAAAAAGGTAGATTACTAAGAATAGGAGTTTAGATAGCCTCTTGTCTATGACGTGTGCTGCAGTCACATGCCATAAACAAGACTCTACATTAACTCCCACAACTCCAATACTTTCACAATTAATTACTCACTAGTCATATAATCAATTTATACTACAAAGCATTTCAATAAATCATGATGTTCCACATACCTCGTTAATACACTTAAGACTCCAAACAACAAAACTTAGCATCCCAACCAATGACCATATTTCATCTCATAAATCTCATCTTCATGTCGCTCCCAATATTTAAGTCCATAAAGAAGCTTTTCAGTTCATTTAGCATTCACTTATGCTTTCACCGTATATTATCAACCTCCATATGTGTTATGATCATGGAACCTCAACTTGTAAAGTTAATTTTCTATCATTAGTTTTCGATCAGAACTTTAACTTCCATATATCTCACTTTAAATATTTTTCACTACTGACATTCATATATTTTTATTGTAACTTTAGGTGCAATTTGTTAAATCCTGATTTCCAAATTACTCTTAACTATATAATCATCAGATTGTATACTACCTGTTGCTAAAAACTCAATCTTATTCATCAATTCTTAACTAATTACGTTTATAAAATAAATAGTTCATTGTCGTACCTTACAGTTAGTTAATTCATTATCGACTTCCTTCGTTAGTTTACCCCAATTACATAAAGTGATCAACCATCCCGCTAAAATATATATTCTTTGTAATAACAATTTCACCAGTCTACTTTATCGTAACAAAATTTACCACACAGATCAACCCATCTAAACAACTATCTTATAGTCCACACAAGTCATACAAGCAAAATAGACTTTTAATTATTTTATACAAATAGCTACGACTATTTCTATTTACACTGCATCTGCCAGAATTGAAGCAGTGCAAAATCCAACAAACATATTGAATGTCATCCTAATCATCCTCTTCCGAATTCTCTTCCATTTCTTAGGACTTCCTCCTTTTGTTCTTCAATCCAAGCTTGTTGGATTCTCTTACATTCTTCATCACTCACTGGTGCAGCATTCCTTCCGCACCCAAGAGGAAAATGTTGTACCGCAACTACCTTTCTAGGAGGATAATTGGCCATATCTGCTTTCCTCTTATTCCTTGCCTGCTGTCCTCTTACACTTCCCCTACTTTCTGTAACATCTCCCCCAAGCTCTTTCAACAGAGAATTTCTTACACCGATTTCAAGATCATTACTAGCTTTATTTTTGGTGGTTTAGCTAGTGTTAGGTCTTTCCTTCCTACGAATCCATCTCCCCTAATTTGGTGGAGTCCTAGGTGAGTCATTTCTAGGGCTACTGGGTTCAGAGTGCCATCAACTCCTAGCCGTAGAGTCTAATGTCCCTTCGCTACTATTATGAGATGTGTCTCGGTTATCCCTTCTCCTAGACATGATAGGTGGTCGACAGATCTCAAAACCTATAAATAACCAAATATTAGTTTCTTAGTCACCTATACATCAAAAGGACAGGCAGGTTTCTATATGCAGACATATACGTTCTATTCAGTCTAATTTAGCTTAGTTTGAATTAGGGCCACACGGACACTGTAACTTTTAAAATTTCTTTAAAACCAAAAACTTCGATATCTTTTTAAAACCAAAAGCTTTTAAAACCATGCTCTGATACCAATTGAATTGTCACGACCCGGAACTCCCCTCAGGTCCATGACAACCGCCGCGACGTCCCGATAGGCACTCATTACCCGAAATGCCGATCGGAATCCCGCAAGGCTTACGTATCAGTTTTCTTGCCTTCCCTGTGAGTAACCGTTGCCAAACATCACATTTTAAAGCTTTATTTATAATTTTCGGCTCAAAACAATTAGAAGAAAATTTTTGTCTCACAATGGCAATTTGGTCATTTTTCACCAAAAATTTCAAATTCAGCTAAAAATGCCATATATGAGTAAGAAACACCTATTTTATAATCAAATATAAATTTAGAAGTTCACATCATTCATAAAACGTGAAATTTTTAACCATTTGAATAAAATAGTGATATTCACTAAAATATTCTATTATCTATAAAATGATATTTATAAAAATATCCGTAAATAATCTTTTTCAGCGTAAAAATAAAATAAATTCTTTCATACATTGATATAAATAATCAGAGTATAAAATCTCATTTACAATGACACGTGAGGCCCAAATAATAAAATACTTAAAATAATGAACCTACTATTTCTGGTGTAGTGAGGCCTACAGTAATCCCTGCCGGTATCGACTATCTACGGAGCTAACCCGAGCCTGAAATGGTTGGGAGGGAGGTTGGTGAGATTTTACAATCCCAGTGAGTAAACAAATATTACCATAAATATCTAAAGGCGAGTAAATGGAGACAATAAAAGAATCAGTCATAATAAAATATTTCATAAGGTTCTAAATTCATTTCATATTCTATAAAATAATTTTAATTCATCAAAACATTTATTGAGGCTTATGATTTTCGTAAAAATATCATTTGGCTCATGCCAAAACCATTACTCTCGGATACTTGATCAGAGTATCCTACTGAGTCCGCCAAGGCTGTCGAATATATTTTTATTTAATTAAAAAACACAGCCGTTCCTTGGCGTTGGCTGAGTCGCGCCTTCACGTGGGGGTTCAACGTGAAGTGGACTCTATCACTACTCCGGGAGTTACCCTCCTCGCCTCTACAACCGGAATAAATATATCACCGGGTTTACCGTGCCCCTCTAATAGGCTGGTCCACGGAAACCCGCCACTGCAGTGACTAAACCCCGCCATATCAATAATAAAAAATCCAGTAGCATGACATGACTAACATTTTACTATACGACTTTTAAAGCTACACATACAATTCATATAATAGCAACAAAATCTTTAAATTCAGTCATTCATGCTCAAATTATCATAAGCCAATCAAGTAAAAACACAATTTATAACATAATTAATACGGGTCTCCAATTACTCATTTTTAAGTAAAATCTCGGATTTCAAAATAATCTACAAAAATATTTTCATTTTACCACACTTGTTTCCAAAACATCAAAATTTCCTCTTGTGATTCATTTTTCATAATATTCATAAAATAGTATTTAAAATAAACTTTAGATAATTTAAGATAATGATAAGTTTACTCACCTTATGATAGCGGGATTTTTCGTCGCTATAGACTCTTAGCTAAATCCTATTTTCCCTTTTCTACCGATCAATCGTTAATTCCTCGGCCTGCCACCACAATATGTCACCATATTTATTCCTCCCATATCTATGAATTGAGATCACTAATATTCTTGTGTATATAAATATATCTAGCTTACTTTATTTTATTTTAATTTATCCTTAACACTTATTCAATCTTTACTATTTTATTAATTACATATTATGTATTATTATACATTTGTAGACTTTTCTAATTTTACACTAACTCTAATTCTATTTAATTATTCCTACTTTAATATTATTATATTTTATTCTATTTTGTCTTCTTTTACACTATTATATTTTATTATTTTATTTTAATCCCTTTACAATATTACAATATTGCCATTTATTTTGTTTTATTACATTTTCTCTTTTATTTTTTTTTCTCCTTTTGTTTTTCCTTCTTCTTGCCGTCCTTCACCACTCAAAGCCACTCCTCCCTCTCTCTCCACCGTTGGCAGCCACCAAGGCCACCACTTTCACCCACTTTTCTTTCATTTCTCTCCCACTCAAACCGTTCACTAGCACCCTCACTTCCTCACTCATTTAGCACCACTTTTCTGCTCCAAAATCAGCCCTCTCACTCAACCATTTTTCTGCTGGAATTTCCAGCCATGGATCCATGTTTTTTGTAGCTTAATTTCAGCTCTTTTCTTTGACTAATTTGGCAGCACAAGGCTGCTCTTTTCCTCACCCAACCAGCAGCTAAAGCTGCCCCCATTTTCAGCTTAGATTTGTGCAACAAAAACCACAATTTGCAGCAACCAAAAACACAAATTTTCAGCATCAAACTTACCTTATTTCCAGCAGCTATGCACCAGAATTTTTGGCTGCACAAAGCTGTCTTTTATCCTCCAAAAATGGACAGCCAAGTTCCCTTCTCTTTCTCCTCCAGAAATTGGCTAAAAATCTGCTCTTTCTCCCTTCAATCAGCAGCCAAACCGTGCCTCCTTCTTTCCTTCCTCTCCATTTTGTTTTTCTTATATTTTATTTCTTCCTTCAGCCGACTCTTCTAGAGTCTCTTCTCAGCTTCTTTTTATCTTTTTTTTCTTTCCTCTCACTCTCCTTGACCAGCCCCCTCTTTTGACTTAAAAATTTTTTTTTTTTATCTTTTTACTTTCACATTTTACACATGGGCTGCTACCCATGTGACCTTGTACATATATATTTATATATATATACTTATTATATTTATAACTTACAATTTTAACCAACTCTTACTCCTATTTCACCTTCTAAATGTTCATTTAAACCTTTAAGTAATTTAGGATTTAATTAGGCTTAAAAGTGTACTAAGAGACTCTAAAAATTTAATTGTCAATCCTTGAAATTTTTATTCCCGAGATATGACGCCTTGTCATTTTCTAACGTGATTTTCTCTATTTTAGAGACAGAACTGGGTGAAGTGATCTCATCAAAGTTATAGCTCTGTCTCTTAGCTTTCCAATGGTCCAAGAATTACTTCAATTGGAGATCTGTAGCTCGAGATATGATCAAAATACTCAAGCATGTACGAAAAATTTCTGAATTCTTTAACATTTTACTCTCCAAAAATTGAGTCTAATATTTTTAATTCCTATCCACACTTATTAAATATCAATTTCCTTCAAAATTATTCTTTATTTCTTCTTCCCCACTTGAATTAGTCATAATCTCATTTTCCATGACTAATTTTGACCTTCAATAAAATATTAATATTTTAATAATATTTTATTAATAAAATATTATTTTATTCTAAAATTTTTCACTTGACTTCTTTAGTCTCGAAATGCATTATTATGCATCAAATTACTTTCAAATCATCCTTTAATTCACTAATTCATCCTCGATAGAAATATTATTATTTAATTACCATTTTTGCGCGTGCAAAATATTTTATTCTTGAACACTCCTTTCATCCTTTTATCATTCTTTAGCACGCTACTTCTCATCGATCAGTCCTTAATCTTTCTGGGACGATTACGTTGACTACTATATAAAAGTATGGCGTATTACACAATGAAACTTGTGGCTTATGAAATTTAGAAGCATGACAGCATGATTGGCTAAATTGTTTATTGTATTGGAAAATGCGAATTGACTGCTTTGTTTTGATAAATTGTTTAGCAATAAAAATTGCTAAATCATGTTAAATGATTTATTATCGCTTGGTGGGTTGATGAGTCGCTGCAGTGGCGAGTTTCCGTGGACTGCCTTTAGGAGGAGCACGGTAAACTCAAGAGTTATATAATCTCGGTTGGAGAGGCGCGTAGGATAACTCCCGAGATACCCAGAGAATTCACTCCACGTCTAACCCCACGTGGAAGTGAATTAGGCCAACGCCAAGGAACGACTGTATTTCTAAATGAAATGAAATTATAACAGCCTTGGCGGACTCGGTTAGGGTGCCTCGGGCCAAGGCATCTCCGAGTAAGGATTTTGGCATAAGCCTGGTTTTAAAGGAAATCATAAGCCAAATGATTTCTATGATTTTGTTGATTTTGATTGAAATTGATGAAAATAAAATATGCTATATGAATAAAAATTTAGTTTTGTGTTAAGAACCGTATTGCTGTATAAGGTTTTCTTTTGTCTCCATCTACTCGACTGTAGATGTCATAGATGGTAATTATCCAACTCACTGGGTTGTAAAACTCACCACCCTCTCCTCCCCCTTTCAGGCTCGAGATTGTTGGTAGCACTCCGAGTGCACATAGAGGCTTGATTGAAGCCGCGTTTGTAGCATACTCCAAGGTACATAGTTATGCATAGTTGGGCCCACATGTCATTGTAATTCATGTACACACTCGATTTAATCGCATAAAAATATGTAATGACATATTTTGTTTCTATGCATACAAATTTGGTTATTGGTGTTTATAAAAATATTATTTTATAGTAAATTGTAATATTTTACCGATTTTGAAATTTTTGAGGAAAAATGACGAAAATGCCCATGTGTGGTTAATAGTGTAATTTAATTGTTTTGGTTCAAAACACAAATTTTATTCATTGAAAAATATTTATTGGAAATTATTAACCACGGGGTAGATAAAAAACTGGTACGAGATGCCTTGCGGGGTTTCGATTTACACTCGGGGAAGGAGTGTCTATCGGGACGTCGCGGCAGTTGTCATGGGCCCGATGGGTGGTTCCGGGGCGTGACATATTGAAGATTGGTGAGGTTTCCAAGTGAGGATGGAATTTGTCCACTAAGATTGTTGTCGACAAGATCAAGATGATTCAAAGAAACTAAATTAAAAAGTTCTCTTGGAATTTCACCGGAAAGGTTGTTATGCCCAAAGTAAATCCACTTCAAGCTCTTCATTTTGCTTAATGCATGTGGAATTTGGCCAATCAATTTGTTACAAGCAAGAGTTAAGATTTGCAAACCGCTGATATTTGATATGGAGCTTGGAATTCTCCCCACCAAGTGATTGCCTCCAAGATTAAGTTCTTTTAGATTTGAGCATACTCCAATTTAAGGTGGAATTTTACCTGAAAACAAGTTATTTCCGAGATCCAAAATTTCTAGTGATATTGAGCAATTTGGAACTCCACTCGTCAAATTATTGTTACTAAGATTAAGATATCGAAGTAACACAGAAGAAACCAAGTCATTGGGAATTTCTCCAGAGAATCGATTAGTTGAAAGATTGATACTTTCAATCTCTAACAAATGAAAGATTGAAGATGAAATTATCCCAGAAATATTTTTCTCAGTGAGTTCAATTGCCTTTACCCTAGAAAAATTGTTGCAACTGTTTCCATGCCACAGGCACAATGGGGTAGAGGAATTCCAGTTGGAGAGGAAATTAGAGGGATCATTGATTGATGATTTGAAGGATAAAAGCAGCTTGAGTTCATCAACCTGAGACAAGCTAAAATTTAGTATTAGTAAAAACATGAACTGTAACGACCCATCCTCGGTCGCTACCGGCGTCCGAGACCTCCGGAAGATCCCGCTAAGTCTCGAACAAGCCTTTATAAATTTTTCGTGACATTTATTAAATATACTAACGCGTATGTAAATTATTAATAATAACAATAAAGTACTATATTGGTATTCCATTTCCAGTAATAGCAATTATATTTAAATTACAAAGTTTTCAACAACGCATAATTAGGAAATTGATAATGCGGATAACATGTAGAATTTCTATGTGACTGAACTCTAGACAGCGGAGTGACTCGAAACGGGCTAAGAGATGCCTTTACCTATCTGCCAGAAACTGAGCACGTCGATGATTACGAGCTAGGCTGATCCTTATCTGCAAAAGAGGAAATAAAGGGGTGTGAGTCTCACAGACTCAGTGATCATCGGCTCAGCGAGTAGGACGTAGATGGGAAACAAGCAAATAGCTGATCAGTTGAATAATAAATCACAAGATTTTCAATGGTAATTTCGATTTAAAAGGAGATTTGTGCCTTATAAAATGATGCGGTAAAATCATCATGCAACATTTAATTTGGCAAAACAATGCCAAAACAGGTGTAATAACTCTAGGTGAAATCAACAAAATTTCGACTTATCGTTAAAAATTACAAATGAGAAGATAAAAGTGTGCATGCTCCCAAAACATGTAGTCTGTAATCAAATTAAATTATAAACCACGTAAATCGCTTCATGATCAATAAATAAGCATTGAAAGCTTGTTTAAATAAAGGGAGCTGCAGAGAAAATCTTAAAACTTCACCATGCATAAAAATACGTGTTGAAAAATTCATAATGCTCTCGAGTAGGAAATCATAACATTAACACGTGGACCCACTTCCACGTAATAATATCCGGGAGCATCGCTTCCACCGGATTCCCATATAATGCCATGGCAATCTCAACGATGTTGGCCGACATCGGAGATATCAAGGGGTCGCAGCCGCGTAAATCATCTGTGGCCTTACCACGTATATCACAGACCATGGCCCCAGCCATGTCTATCAGCCCGTCGGCGACCCGAAAATGTCTCTAGCTAGAGCTCACTCGTGCACGAAGGTCACACTTAACCGATGTGACATCCGGCCTACTCTCGACACTTTTGGTTTATCAAAAACAGAATGTTTTTCGGATCCATAACAAACTTCTCAAGTCTATTTTCTTAAATCATTTAAAAACCAAAAATTTGATAAACCGATATATTGATTTTTCACATCTCTTGTCTTGATATAAACACTTATAAAAAAATTTCAGAATAAAATCGGCTTTCAGAAGCTACATAAAAATAATTTAACAAATGCATTTACTATGCATGTCACCCAAAAATATAAGGCACGTGTTTTGATGCTAAGCGGTACGAAAGGCTTGTTTCCCAATTTTTTTAAATGCTTTACTTATAACTATACATATATATCCAAAACATTTTCTACAATAATTTACATCCACAATTTCCTAAAATTCTACCAACGCATGCTTTCCACAATTGTGCGTGTTCGATAAATCATGCGTAAGTATATATCTATAGATAATATGGAAATTTTAAAATTGACACCCCCTACTCACCTTGTAATAGCGGGATGTTACGTCGCTATTAATTTCGAAGGTGTGTCTTACTCTTTCTTCCTACCGATTGTTCGCTAATTTCTTCGGCCTGCCAACACAGTATAACACTTTATTTATTTCCTAAATATTAAAATTCACTTAATAGATATATATATATCCTCCTTTATTATTTTATTTTAATATTATTATTTTATTCGATATATATTATTTTATTTATTTATTATTATTATTATTATTATTATTTTACCTTTCTTTCTCTTCTCTTTCACGTTTCTTCCTTTCTCTCCCCTTAGCTTCACTTTCCCTCCGTTGATGGCAGCCCTTCCTTCCCTCTCTTTGGCTCTTATTTTTCCTTCTTTACACTCTCAAATTTGTTACAATTCCTACACTTTTCTTCCAACAAAATCAGCCATTGTAATGCCCATATAAACCTCAAACATTTCAGCTCTAAACCTTAAAAATTTCACCAACAAAGCCTCAAGAATTTCAACCACTAAACCTCAAGATTTCAGCCACCACACTACCCATTTCCACCTCCAAATCAGCAGCTTTCTAACCCCCAAAACCAGCAACAAAACCCTCAAAAATAAACAGCAACTAACCTCAAAATCAACCTCCAAAAGCAACAACAAAGTCATAAAATTTCAGCAACTCAAGCTCCCAAAAAAAAGCATAGAATTTCCTCTATTCTCTTCTTGTTTTCTCGGCTCTCTCTCATTTTTCTCTCCCTTATTTCTTGCTCTTTCTTGGCTCGACGGTGCTGCCCCAGAATGGCTTTTGAAAGCCATTTGAAGGATGAATATGGAGGGGACCAGACTTGACTCATTGTCATGTCCCCTTTCCATATTTTTTTACACGTTTTCTATTTCTTTTCATAGCTCAAAACCGGCCCCTACCTATCCTTTTCTTTGCTTTTGTCTTTTCTTCTTTTTGGTATTCATCCGGCCCCCCCCTTTGCTCACTCATTCCATGTGTGTTAGTCTTAAAGTTTCAATTGACCACATGGGCGGCTGCCCATGTGGTTTTTCTTTCTTTTTGTTTTTTTTTTTTTAAAGGGTTGTTACATGAACATGAACAACAACAACTGTGCTTCAGCTCTTTTATTTAACATTTTATAAGAAGATTTTTTAACAGGTAAAGGATGCCTTGAGCTTGCAGACTAAATACTATTAATCCAAGACCAATAAACTTGGCCTCAGAGCTCAGGATACCAAACTGCTTGAAAGACTAAATCAAAAAACTTTGAAATGAAGAGGATCGAGTGTGCATGAATCTGAACATGGATTTAAATTAGTGCAAAGAGTTTTTTGAAGTATTGAGGTGATGATATTAGGGTGGGAAGAGGCAGATTTTGAGTGTATATATATGTATATATATAAATATAAAATTAAAAGTAATGAATTGAAACAGATTTTGATATACTGCAGATTCGCCCATAAGTGGGGTGATCGAGTTTGGAGCATTGCAGGTTGCACTTAGATAGCCTTTTTGACCCTGATTCAATACTTTAAGTCTTCTCACTTGCACTTAGATTGCAATAATCTTTTTTTATCCCACATAATTAATCTCACATCTCTGTCATCTCATAAAAAATAGAAGATTTAAGAAATGTACAAGGGGAGATGAAGGTAAAACGAAGAAGTATTCATAATGGATGATTTAAGTATTCATAAACATGTAACATGATTTACTGACTTGCTTTTTGTGTTTTAATCTATTCTAAATTTCCTCAGGTTTTGTTCACATTTCACATTCTAATGTTTTTATATCACAGCTTTGCCAGAAATTTCAAAAGGTGGGTGACAAAATTATTTTTTTATCCCAAGATTGGAAAGACCATCGATTATGCTAGTGAATTCATTCTACCAAAGGTTTTCCTGCAAATTCTCTGTCTAATTTTCCCTTTTGGGTATCTGGCAAATTGTCTCTCTATACTTGACTTTTAGAACGCTTTATCATAGAAAAAAATCCTAGCAGATCTATGGATGAATGACGATTCTGATCTTTGTCTAAATTGCAATATCAAAGTATTGATTCTTTCTAGATAAGGATCTCAGATTCTTTCTCTTTAGGATCTTCTATAGTTCGGAGTTTGAGCATGCATGTGTTATCATTCCACAGTACTATTATAATTTAACTTCCTTTCTATGTATACAGTTTTGTAAATAAATTTCTGGATTAATCAATACATTCAAAAGCAAATTGCGAGAGAAGTCATGCATTAAGCAAAAACAGCAACCACACTTCACTGCCATGTATTTGCTGATGAAACACATGGCTATTTTATGACAGCAATTACTAATACTTATAGCGAAATACAAAGATATGTCCATGAAAACAATTGGAACTGAATACAGAGAAACACATGTTGCAATAACTTTCAAAGTCATCTGCATTGACTAGTTCTATGAGCATCTTCTTCCCTTTTGGGGATATTTGATTCGATACAATGTCACAAACCATTTTGGTTCACCATTTCTGAATGTAACATATCCAACAACAACTCCAAATATCAGTCCGCATCCATAGCCTATTAGCACAACTTTCCAACCAAAACTGATCTTCGTCTCTAAGTCATCTTCCTCTTTTAAGAATGATGGAGATTGTTTTCTCCCATCATTGCTGCAAGCTTTTGACAATGGAAAGCCGCATAGTGCCAAGTTTCCTTCATATGAGCCATTTTCAAATGTATTGAACTGTTTGCCTTGAGGAATTGGTCCTCTGAGTTGGTTATTTGAAAGATTTAAGAAGGTAAGAAATGTCATATCTATCAACTCAATAGGAATTTGCCCAGTGAGCATGTTTGAAGAGAAGTCTAACCATTCGAGATTGGTCAAATTTCCCATTGATGTAGGGATATGACCACTAAGGCTGTTATGAGAAAGATTGAGCCCTCTAAGTGAACTCAGCTTTCCAATAACACTTGGAATCTCTCCATGAAAGTTATTATTTGAGAGGTCAATGCTTGCAAATATTGTCAGGAATTCAAAAAGTTCAATGTAAATTCCTTTCACCGTCAAATTGAAAAAATAAGGATAATATGTTCCACGCATATATTGAGAAGAACTTTGTTGTTCTTTGAGATTAATCATGGCCTTCATGTTTACTATTATGCCTTTGGGCAAAGGACCGGTGAATTCATTGTTAGCAAGGTCAAGTATCCGTAACTTCGGAAAGGGACGGAAGGCCTTGGAACTCTGTAAGACACCACGCAATTTGTTTGACCGTAAAACAATAACTTGCAAATCTGGCAGAGTATCCAGCCAATAGGGGAATGTGCCATTTAACTTGTTGTTACCAATATCCACCATTTCTAGGTTTCTACAATTGGCCAAGGATCGTGGTAAGGACCCTTCCAATTTATTACCATGGAGGTTGAGGTTCCTCAACCCACAGTCCTCACCGAATGTGTCAAGGATGGGCCCACGAAAACTATTCTCCCACAAATTTAAGACTGTAAGACGTTTGCTGATGTTTCCTAGACATGGTGGAATTATTCCACTTAAGTTGTTATTAGCTAAGACAAGACCTACGATGGAACTTATATTGCAGATTAAAGAAGGAATTTCTCCAGTCAAGCTGTTTGATGAAAGTTCAATCACTTGAAGGCGAGGCAAAGATGCTAGAGCATTTGGAATTTTACCGGTAAAGTCGTTGTAGAAAAGATAAAGAATCTCCAAGCTCTGCAACTCAATTATGTGTTCTGGAATGTCACCAAATAAATAATTATCACTAAGATCAAGTTCAATAAGCTTTTGGAGCCCAAAAATGGATCTAGGCAGCAAACCTGTAAGGTTGTTTCCAAAGAGCAAGAGGTATTGAAGATTGGTGAGGTTTCCAAGCCAGGATGGAAGATGTCCATTAAGATTGTTGTAGGCAAGATCAAGAAAACTCACAGAAACTAAACCAACAAGTTCTTGTGGAATTTCGCCAGAAAAGTTGTTATAGCCAAAGGATATCCACTTCAAGCTCTTCATTTTGGTTAATGCATGTGGAATTTGGCCAACCAATTCGTTACAAGCAAGAGTCAAGATTTGCAACCTGCTGATATTTGATATGGAGCTCGGAATTCTCCCTACCAAATTATTACCGCCAAGATCAAGTTCTTGTAGATTCGAGCATGCTCCAATTTGTGGTGAAATTTTTCCAGAAAGCAGGTTACCCCAGAGATCCAATATTTCCAATGAAATTGAACATTTTGGAACTTCACCGGTCAAATGGTTATTACTAAGATTAAGATATCGAAGTGACACAGAAGAAGCTAAGTCTTTGGGAATTTCACCTAAGAGTTGGTTGTTCGAAAGATTGATAGTCTCAATCTCTTTCAAATGAAAGATTGAAGATAAAATTATCCCAGAAATATTTTTCTCAATGAGATCAATTACCTTTACCCTAGAAAAATTGTTGCAAGTGATCCCATGCCACATGCATAATGGGGTAGAGGAATTCCAGTTGGAGAGGAAGCCAAACGGATCATTGATTGAGGATTTGAAGGATAAGAGGAGCTCGAGATCATCAACCTGAGACAAGCTAAAATTTACTATGAATAAAAACATGAACATGAACAACAATGAGTGTGCTTTAGCTCTTTTATTTGACATTTTACAAGAAGATCTTTTAACAGGGAAAGGATGCCTTGAGCTTGGAGACTAAAAAGTGTTGACCGCAAACCTCAGGATACAAACTGCTAAAAAGACTAAGCCAAATAACTTTGAAATGAAGACGATCTAGTGTGCATGAATCTGTTATGCATCTTAGCTCTTAGAAGAACATTGATTTATACTAGAACAAAGTGGCTGGGGCTGAGGTTAAAATTGGTTAGTGTGAACTCATCGGGTTAGCTGAGAAAATGAAAGGCTTCGTAGTGGAATATAATTCAATCTATTTTTTCTTGACCATTTATAGCTTCTGTTGACATTTAAGCAATTCTTCTTGACATTGATAATAATAAAAATAATAATATTGCTCAAGCGCATCTTAGCTTTTGTAGAATGAAAGAATTTTTGCATAATATTTAAAAAATCTCTTAAATTATTCAAAAAAATTTAAATAAAGGTTTTTAACAGGGAAAAATTTAGTACTAGCAAATCCATGAACATGAACATGAATGATTGTGCTTTAGTTCTTTTATATAACATTTTAGAAGAAGATCTTTTAACAGGGAAAGGATGCCTTGAGCGTGGAGAATAAAAATCTTGGCCTCAAAGCTCAGGAGTCAGGATACAAACTGCTTAAAAGACTAAACCAAATAACTTTGAAATGAAGACTATCTAGTGTGCATGAATCTGATATGCATCTTAGATCTTAGAAGAACATGGATTTAAACCAGAACAAAGAGCTTGGGGCTGAGGTCGAAATTGGTTGGTGTGAACTCATCGGGCTAGCGGAGAAAATGAAAGGCTTCGTAATGGAATATAATTCAATCTATTTTTTCTTCACCATTTATAGCTTCTGTTGACATTTAAGAAATTCTTCTTGGCATTGACAGGGGCTACTTTTGAAGATTCTTGAGTTTATTCACGTTTAATAATAGTAATAATTTTGCTCAAGCACATCTTACCTCTTGTAGAAAAAAAAATTTTTACATAATATCTAAAAAATCTCTTAAACTATTCGAGAAAATTTAAATAAAGGATTATTCTTTTATTGATGATGACATGGTGTGTTAATGTGACATGATTACCACAATACAAGAATAAAGATTTATTAGAATTTTCTTAAATAGTTTAAGTGTTTTTTAAAATAGTGTGTTAAGATTTTTATTTTGTGAGTCTAAGCCCCTTCTCAAAAGATTTCAAGGATGCATTCTTCCATGTTGACCCAATGCATTCATTCAAGAGGAAAAAATGAAAATTTTGAATGGTAGCAATGGACCGGCACAAAAACTACTTTGAAAATTGAAATTAACGTGGTCAACAACCACCAAAACTACTAAATATGGTCCACAATTGACTAAAGGTCACAAATCTTTCTCTATCTTTTTTATTGAACTGTCATTTTTTCCAAAATTAACTCTTTCAGTTCATACTTTGATCATATGTAGACTATATATATAGGGAAAGGATCCTCTCCGGCACTTCATCTTAGGATGATGAATGCACATTCGCATAAATCCAAGGCCAATATTTGTTCAACTTATTATCTGTTTTTAATTAATTTTCATTTAGATATCGATCCTAATTGCTAAATCATAGGACTGATATAAGGATCTCAGATTTTTTGTCTCTAGGAATTTCTATAGTTGGGAGAGGAATCTTAAAACCAACTAGACAAAATGGTGAGCTGGAGCATGATTGTGTTATCATTCCATGGTTTTCATATAATTTGACTTCCTTACTATGTATGCTGTTTTCTAAATAAATCCCTGGATTAATCGATACATGCAATACTCTCTGTCTCTCCCTCTCCATCTCCATGTGATTTGCTGACTTTGTTAGCAGTTACCATGTGTTTTTTAAGCAACGAAGGCAGTCTCCATTTCTCTTTTTTGGTAATTCAGCCTACAGTTCCAAGTCCTTCAGCCATCCTTCCAATCATACATCCCTTGTAGAACGATGGACTGACGGTGATATTGGAGAGAGGTTTCAGAGTCCATGGGACATGGTTGCCGCTTGCATTATACAGCAAATACAACTCCCCAGATTGTTTTTGCAGGAGCTGAGGAACAATCTTTGCAAAGTTCCTGAACAATTGCAAATACCCAATACATTTGGTTTTGGAATATGTTTTAAAGTTATGATGTTCCTTGCATTACAATTATGCAGAATGGATAACTGTTTCATTTTGATTTCTGATATTTATTAGTCTGTTACTATAATGAAGTAATTATCTTCATCTTAAAAAAAAAAAATTGATGCCCCTGCTTCATCCGAAATTCAATCAATGCTTGAATTTTACCACTAAAACAAGGTCCCAAGTCTCCTATCATCAAATTAACTAGGAGAAGGAAGAAAAAATATCATATATATATATATATAACACTCAGAGGAGGGAGATTAACAAGGGATCAAATAGTTCTAAAACTTTAAATACATTGCACAAGCTAATCTACTAGACTAGTTAGCAAGATCAATATAATTGCAATATGCTAAAAAACTACAAATGAGAAAAGAACAAGAAGTTTGGGTAGAGGCCAAAGGATTTACAACTGCTAAAACTTCATTGGTCATATGGCATTGGAGTCTTTTGTTTCACTTTTTTTTTTTTTTGAAAAATGGTTTTTATTCAAAAAAATTTAAATAAAGCACATCTTAGCTTTTGTAGAATAAAAAAATTTTTGCATAATATTTAAAAAAATCTCTTAAATTATTCAAAAAATTTTAAATAAAGAATTATTCTTTTATTGACTGTGACTTGATATGTTAATGTGATATGATGACGCAATAAAAGAATAAAAATTTATTAAAATTTTCTTATATAGTTCAAGTGTTTTTTAAATATTATGTTAAGATTTTTTATTTTTGGAGTCTAATTCCCTTCTCAAAAGATTTCAAGTGTGCATTCTTCCACATTGACCCAATTCATTCATTCAAGAATAAAAAATGAAAATTTTGAATGGTAGAAATGGACCGGCACAAAGAATACTTGAAAATTGAAATTAATGACAACAACCGAAACTACTAAATATGGTCCACAATTTACTAAAGGTCACAAATCTTTCTCTATCTTTTTATTGAATTGTCATTTTTTTTTCCAAAACTAATTCTTCACATTTAATAATAATAATAATAAGTATAATTTTGCTCAAACACATCTTAGCTTTTGTAGAATAAAAGAATTTTTGCATAATATTTAAAAAAATCTCTTAAATTATTTAGAAAATTTAAATAAAGAATTATTCTTTTATTGACAATGATCTGATATGTTGATGTGACATGATGATCTCAATAAAAAAATAAAAATTTATTAAAATTTTCTTATATAATTCAAGTGTTTTTTAAATATTATGTCAAGATTTTTTCTTTTTGGAGTCTAATTCCCTTCTCAAAAGATTTTAAGTATGCTTGAGCGTAGACCTGATTTATTGACTTGTTTTTGTGTTTTAATTAATTCTAATGTTTTTATATCACAGCATTTGTCAGAAATTTCAAAAAAGGTGGATGATTGTTTGCACGTATAGCTTGAGCCCGAAGAAGTTGATGACAGATTTATTTTCTTTAATACCAAGATGGAAAGACCATAGATTCAATGTCTTCACAAGTTATTTACAGCAAAATCTTCACAAATTGGAAGCTTTATGCTGGTGAGTTCACTCTGCAATAAGTTTTCCTGCAAATTCTGTGTAATTTTCCTGTTTGGTATCTGGCAAGGTGTCTCTCTTCATCACAATCAGAACTCTTATCCACTCTATAGTTGGTGAAGCTGCTGATATTTGATATAGAGCTTGGAATTTTCCCCACCAAATAATTGCTACCAAGATCAAGTGTTTAGATTCAAGCAGCGTCCAATTTCTGGTGGAATTTGGCCAATTAATACGTTTGCGGCCAGGGACAAGAAGATCCTTTCCTTGACATCTCTGCAAGAAGATCCTTTTTAACAGCCATGTAAGGAATGCTTTGAGCTTGGAGACTGAAAAATTATTGAAGAGTTTTCTGTCACATAAGCTGCTGGAGTCACTTCACCTGTTTTGACTTGACCTTAAAGTAACGTGTCTTTGCTTCCCACGCCATCATTTTTCAACACTTGAAATTGAAATTTTAATTGTTGCGTGCATTATTACTACAAGTAAACCAAAAAAGGAGAAAAAGATATGAATGGTTGTTGATTCCAGAGGGAGGAGAAAAAGACATGAACGGTTGAAATTGCTCGGTGTGACCTCCTAGATTTGAATATCATTCAATCTGTTTTTCTTCGGGATTTATAGATTTTGTTTGACATTTAATGGCATTCACAGAGACTAATTTTGAGGACTTTTGGAATTTGTTTTACCAAGTCCAAGTTAATTTTGCTCGAGCACATGTTGGCGTTAATGAATTTTTTTCTTTTATAATACGGTTCGGGAATATCTTTGAGCCTTAATTCCATTCTTGAGAGATTTTAATAACACATTCTCCCTCATCAAGTTGATACATTTAAAAAAATGAATAAAATTTTTGAATGGTAGAAATGTTCCTGCACAAAAGGTGTTTGAAAGTAAAATTAACGACAACAATCAGAACTACTAAATGTGGATCACAATTAATAAATGGTCATGCATCTCTCTCTATCTTTATGTTTGATTGTCATTTTTTTGAAAATTAGTTCTGACAATTAATACTTTGATCACACATATAGACTATATATGTAGGGAAAGGATCCTCTCCGCTACTTCATCTTAACGTAATTAATTCACATTCAAATAACTGTTTAAATTATTAATTTTTAATGAATTTTCATTTATCTTCCTACTCAATTTAAAATCATAAAAAAATCAGCCATAGATTTTTTGTAAACAAGTATCTGTTTCTAACATGTATGATTTTAACTCAGTGACTGTCAAAGATTTTTTTTTGAACATTGAGGCAAATGGTAGCTGTTTTTCCCACGGAAAAGAATGAGATTTTTTTGTACAGATGCATGTAAGAATAAATCATCAAAAGAAAGTTGCAAGAGAAAGTCATGCATTAAGCAAAAGCAAAAGAAAATACTTTGAGAAATTGACCCTTTCAAACTTTACATCATATGGACGAGTCTTTTGGTTCCCACTAAACCGTTTCCTCACCAACTTTAATACCCTCGCTCTGAAACTCTGTTTTAACTTGCTTGAATCCATGAAATTGAAATTGAAATTATTGCATTCATTTACTAAAAGGCGATTAGAAGAGTCAACTAACATGAACAAAAATAGAAAAAAAAAAAAGGAGAAAAAGACATGAATGGTTATTGATTCCAGAGGAATGAGCTTGTGGCTAAGGTCGAAATTGCCTGGTGTTAAATAAAAGCTTCGTAGTGGAATCTCCGAGTTCTTCATTGGGAAAATTTAAAACACACTCTCTTATGTCAACTTAATACGTTCAAGAGAATAAATGAAAATTTTTAATGGTATGAACATAACGGCACAAAGAATATTGAAAATGAAATCAATGGCTACAACCGAAACTATTGAATATGAATCACAACTAACTAATTAATGGTGACATATTTTAGAATATATTTGAGAGTTATGATATTCTTTGCACTACGATTATGCAGAATTGGTACCTGTTGCATTTTGGTTTCCGATATTTATTATTCCGTTGCTATAATGAAGTAATTATCTTCATATGAAAAAAAATAGATGCCCCTGCTTCATCAGAAACTCAATCAATGCTTGAATTTTACCAATAAAACAAGGTCCCAAGTTTGAGTCTCCTCGCATATAACTTAACAAGGAGAAGGAAGGAAAAGGAAAGATGTATGACACTCAGAGGAGAGAGACTAACTGTATGGCATCACAAAGTTCTAAATTTTCAAATACATGGCACAAGCTAATAATGGTACTTAACTCACCTGGTTCTCTATGTTTTCTAATAAAAATCAGGTTACCCTTGGCGACCATGATAATGAACAGATAGAACAGACCAGCCGGAATATTTTCAAGAAACCATTTTATTTGTTATTACAGGATTCAATAACTAGGAGAAAAAAAAGAATGTGCTATTGCACTGCTTGTGTTCCTTGTTCAATATACTTTGGAATTTCCAAAAATGTTTGCGTTTATTTTCTCATTTCTTGGGATTGAATGGATATTCTTCCATTACCATTTCAAGACTTTCAAGTCTCTTGCACTAAACTTCTACTTTTTCGAATTTTGACGAGAATTCACTTTCAATATATTAATATTAGAAATGAATATTTCGCTTCAATCACAAATCTTACCCTTATTTGTAAAATTTCATTCGTTAAAAAAACCCTCACACATTTTGCTGTTATTGATAAAATTTCATGTATTACAAATGAGTGATAAATTTGGTAAATTTAGATTTTATTTTCAACTTTATCGAGCATGAGTATCCAAATATCGAATATAATAATATTATTATAAAAATTGTCTAAAATATCTTAAAATATTAATAATTAAAAAGGTAAAAACTTTTAAAATTTTACCAAAATTAAATTTTACGAGAATTGTTACATTAACTAGTGATTGTTATATGCAAAAATGTAAGTCTTGTATTATTCTAAACATAGTGATAAAATTTCATCGCTTATAAAACAAGTGGTAAATTTGGATTTGATTTTTTAATTTCCGGAAAGGAATCTCTAAATATTGAGTATAATAATATTTTAAAAAATTACCAATTCTTCGAAGATAAGGCAAAGATGCTAGAGCATTTGGAATTTTACCTGTAAAGTCATTGGAGAAAAGTTGAAGACCCTCCAAGCTCTCCAATTCAATTTTGAGTTATGGGATCTCACCAAATAAATGATTCTCACTAAGATCTAGGTGAATAAGCTTTTTGAGGCCAAAAAAGGATCTAGGAAGCAAACCCGTAAGATTGTTTCTGTAGAGGTAGAGATATTGAAGATTGGTGAGGTTTCCAAGTGAGGATGGAATTTTTCCACAGAGATTGCTGTTGTAAAGTTTTTTCAGATAAACAAGTGGCTCCATGCTTTTGTTATTTACCTTTTCTTTGCAAAAAAAAAAAAGAAAGGGAGAAAGTAAAATGTAAAAAATAAAAGATAAACAACAAAAAAGCAAATACTAAACAGAACAATATTGCTTCCCTTTATATCTTAAATAAAATGAAATTCAATTTTAAGTTTAATATTATATACATTTGGTTAAACCAATTTCCAACACCTAATGAAGGAGATATATATATAAATATATAGTTAAAAGTAATGAATTGCAACAGATATGGACACTGCAGATTTGCCCATAAGTTGGGTGATTGAGTTGGACCTACATGCCTATTTTTCTCCTTTGCAGGTTGCTTTTGGATAGCTTTATGGGCCATATACCATGGACCTGATTCAATAAACTAATATGTATAAGTCTTCTTGGTCTTCTTACCCAACCCTTACTCACGGGCTATAATCCATTTTTTTCCACATTAATCTCACATCTCTGTCATCTCCAAACCTGTCTCAAATAGAAGATTTTAGAAATTTACAAGGAGAGATGATGGTAAAAGGTGGAAGATCTGGCACTTTCCAAAAGCAAATGGAGTACTACTCTTCTTTAGTGGTAAAGAAACCAAATCAGCAAGTTCTTCTGGAATTTCGCTGGAAAGTTGGTTACAACATAAATAAATCAAGTTCAAGCTCTTCATATTGCTTAATGCACGTGGGATTTGGCCAATCAAATTGATTTGAGCAAGAATCAAGATTTGCAAATTGCTGACATTTGATATGGAGCTTGGAATTCTCCCCACCAAATTATTGTCACCAAGGTTAAGTACTTTTAGATTCGTGCACACTCCAATTTGTGGCAGAATTTTCCTTGAAAGCATGTTACTACAAAGATCTAATATTTCCAGTGAAATTGAATAGTTTGGAATTACACCAGTCAAATGGTTGTTACTAAGATTAAGATATCGAGGTGACATAGAAGAAACAAAGTCACTAGGAATTTCACTAGAGAATTGGTTAGTCGAAAGATTGATAGTCTCAATCTCTGACAAAGGAAAGATCGAAGATGAAAGTATCCCAGAAATATTTTTCTTAGTGAGCTCAATTACCTTTACCTTAGAAAAATTGTTGCAAGTAATTCCATGCCACAGGCACTATGGGGTAGAGGAATTTCAATTGGAGAGGAAGCCAGTTGGATCATTGATTGAAGATTTGAAGGATAAGAGCAGTCGGAGTTCGTCACCCTGAGACAAGCTAAAATTTAGTGCTAATAAAAGCATGGACATGAATAACAGTGAGTCTGCTTTAGCTCTTTTATTTGACATTTTACAGGAAGATTTTTAAACAGGAAAAAGATTGTCAAAAAACTCACGATAACACGAGAAATATGACAACACATGGAAAAGAGTTGCAAATTTTTTTAAGTTTTATTTAGTTGATACATTTATTATTTACTTAATAGGAATTAAAAAGAAAAAAAGTTAACTAAAAAATTAAAAGCAAACAGAAAAAAAGTAGATAGCAAAAGTATCAATTAAACGAAACTCAATTGTTTCACTTAGATCTTAATGAAAACGAATTCAATTTTAGGTTTAATTACTGTGTACACTATCAACTTGTAATTTTTAGGCTTAATTACTGTGTGCACTATCAACCTGTAGCTCGGTGACACCCTTGGAATCTCCTCACCTCCCTTTTATCAGAATTTAAAACTTCTCATGCTGAGAAATCCTGCGCGTCACCTGTTACACATTCGTGCAACTGTCAGCTCCACTCATCATTTCAAATTTTCAAATGACCAATTGCCTGGAATTTCCCAGTCAATTTCCAAGCCTGATGAAGGATACTATGTATAGTTAAAAGTAATGAATTGCAACAGATTTCCATTTGCATTGAGACAAAACACATACATGCCTATTTTTCTCCATTGCAGGTTGCTTTTAGATACCTTTATTGGCCATACTAGGGATCTGATTCAATTAATTAATATGGGTAAGTCTTCTTACCCGAACCCTTAATCACAGGCTATAATCATTTTTTCCCCACATTAATCTCACATCCCAGTTATCCTTAACCCTGTGTCGTGAAAGTTGTGTACCTTCATAGTCTTACTTTCTAGCTTGTCAAAAGAATTAATTGTTTAAAGTAACAGTTTCCGAATTATGGCGTATTGAAATCAAATAAATTCAAATTTAAGCAAGGAAACAAGAGAAAAAAAAAAGATTTTCAGGTGTTGAATAAAAAATGAAAGGAGAATTTGAAGGTGAAAGTAGAAGATTAAAGAAATGTACAAGGAGAGATGAAGGTAAAAATAGAACTCAAGGACTTGGTGGAAAAGGATAATGGAGAAGATCATTGTACAAGACTTTGAAATTTCCCACTAACCTCTCTGCCTGACCTTTTGCGTTTGGCCTGAATGCAAAACTTGTGACACCCTCTTGCTCTTTAGGTCATATCAGCAATGATGCTGACTGCACCACCTTAATCAACATGATTTCGTCCATCTCCACTGCTGTTATATGAAAATTTTCAGTATTCATGTACCTGAGAATCACGCAAAGAACCTTATCTGCTGACTTGCTTTTGGTTTTTTTTTTAATTCTAAATTGCCTATTTTCTGTTCATATTCCACTTTTTAATGTTTTTATATCACAGCATTTGCCAGATATTTCGAAAGGTGGATGATTGTTTGCACTTAAAGCTTAGGTCATTTAGCAAAATCTGGAGTAGGTAAGGCATTTATGTTTTCAGCCTATTGGTGATATGTATATATTGTTTTGCTTGAGTCTTTGTGCTATGATGTATGGCAGTATTTCTCAGTGGTGATCCTATGTGTGCTTATCCTTTTTTTATGTGTAGGGGTCTGTAAGCTAAAAAACGATATGGCACTCCAGGTAACTTTGGAGGCACTCTTCTCTGCCCATGGCACCCCATGGATTTTCCATGTACTGTCTTTAAATGCTAGTAATAAAATTCTTATGATTAGCTAAGCAAAAAAAAAAAAAAAAACCTTAGGGCCGAAGGAGTTGATGACAAATTTATTTTTTATGCTGGTGAATTGATTCTGCAATAAGTTTTCAAGAATGATGGAGATTGTTTGCTCCCATCATTATTGCAAGCTTTCGATAATGGAAAGTTGCATAGTGCCAAGTTTCCTTCGTACGAGTCATTTTCAAATGTATTGAACTATTTGCCTTAAGGAATTGGTCCTATGAGTTGATTATGTGAAAGATTTAAGAAGGCATTTGGAATTTTGCTAGTAAAGTTGTTGGAGGAAAGATGAAGAATCTCCCAACTCTAAAACTCAATTATGAGTTCTGGAATCTCACTCGATAAATGATTATAACTAAGATCAAGTTCGACAAGTTTTTTGAGGCCAAAAATGGATCGAGGAAGCAAACCCGTAAGCTTGTTTTCGTAGAGGAAGAGGTATTGAAGATTGAGGTTTCCAAGTGAGGATGGAATTTGTCCGTTGAGATTGTTATAGACAAGATTAAGATGATTCAAAGAAACTAAATTAACAAGTTCTCGTGGAATTTTGCCACAAAGGTTGTTATGCCCAAAGTAAATCCACTTCAGGCTCTTCATTTTGCTTAACCCATGTGGAATTTGGCCAATCAATTCGTTATAAGCAAGAGTTAAGATTTGCAAATTGCTGATATTCGTTATGGAGCTTGGAATTCTCCCCACCAAATTATTGCCACCAAGATTAAGTTCTCTTAGATTTGAGCATACTCCAATTTGTGGCGGAATATTTCCTGAAAACTGGTTATTTCAAAAATCCAATATTTCTAGTGAAATTGAACAGTTTGGAATTGTACCAGTCAAATGGCTGTTACTAAGATTAAGGTATCGAAATGACACAGAAGATTGATTGTTTGAAAGATTGATATTCTCAATCTCTGCAAAATAAAAGATTGAAGGTGAAATTATCCCAAAAATATTTTTCTTAACGAGATCAATTACCTTTACCCTAAAAAATTTGTTGCAAGTGATTCCATGCCACAAGCACAATGGGGTAGAGGAATTCCAGTTGAAGAGAAAGCCAGACGGACCATTAATTGAAGATTTGAAGGATAATAGCAACTTGATTTCGTCACCCTGAGACAAGCTAAAATTTAATACTAATAAAAGCATGGACATGAACAACAACGAATGTGCTTTAGCTCTTTTATTTAACATTTTACAAGAAGATCTTTTAACGGGGAAATAAATAATTAATCAAAACCAATAATCTTGGCCTCAAAGCTCAGGATACCAAACTGCTCAAAAGACCAAATCAAACTAACTTTGAAATGAAGAGGATCAAGTGTGCATGAATCTAATATGCATCCTAGCTCTTAGAAGAACATGCATTGAAATTAGAACGAAGAGTTTTAGGAACTAGGGTGTGAGAGGCTGGTTTTGAGTGTATAGAGAATGTGGCGGAGACTCTTGAACATTTTATAGGGAAACGATTAAGAAACTCATGATAACACGTGAAAAACTGGAGAGATAATGGTGGTGGGGACTCTTCCACTTAGATTGTTATGATCTTATTTTAACCCACATTAATCTCACATCTCTGTCATCTCATAAAAAGTAGAAGATTTAAGAAATGTACAAAGGATAGAAGTAGGTAAAAGTAGGGGATTTGGCACTTGCCGAATGCAAATGGAGTCGTGTTTCCTGTAACGCAAGCACTTAGTGGAAAAGGATTCGCCAGCACTTAGTGGGGATTTAAGTATTTATAAATTGACTTGCTTTTGTGTTTTACTTTATTCTAAATTGCTTCAGGTCCGTTTTTGTTCATATTCCACCTTCTAATGGCTATATATCACAGCATTTGCCAGAAATTTCAAAAGGTGGATGATTGTTTGCACTTAAAACTTAGCACCGAAGAAGTTGATGACAGATTTATTTTACAAATTCCTTCTTTTGCTTCCTATATCTATAATGTATTAACCATCAGGATGCTTAATCATAGAAAAAAAATCCCCACAGACAATGGATGAATGGTAACGTTGATCTTGTCTTGATTACTGATTCTTTCTCGCTAAGGTTCTCAGATTCTTGCTTTTAAAAAACAAAAAAAAAAGTTCTCAGATTCTTTGTTTTGAGGATTTTCTATGGTTGGGAGCAGGAGCATGCATGTGTTATTATTCCAAGTACTATTATAATATGCCTTCCTTAATATGCATACAGTTTTCTAAATAAATTCCTGGATTTATCAATACATTCAAAATTAGAAAATTGCAAGAGAAGTCATGCATTAAGCAAAAGCAGCAACCGCACTTTACTGCCATGTATTTGCTGATGAAACACATGGCTAATGTTTTACAGCAATTATTAATACTTATAGCAAAACACAAAGACCTGTCCATGAATTCTAGACCATGGACAGAGAACAACTAGAACTGAGCTCAGAGAAACACATGTTACAATAAACTTCCAAAGTCATCTACATTGACTAGTTCCATGAGCATCTTCTTCCCTTTCAATCATATTTCACTCGATACAATGCCACAAACCATTTTGGTTCACCATTTCTGAACGTAACATATCCAACGACAGCTCCAAATATCAGTCCGCATCCATAGCCCATCAACATAATTTTCCAGCCAAAACTGATTTTGGACTCTGAGTCATTTGCCTCTTTCAAGAATGATGGAGATGATTGTTTTCTACGGTCGTTGTTGCAAGCCTTGGACAATGGAAATCCGCATAGTGCCAAGTTTACTTCATATGAGCCATTTTCAAATGTAGAGAACTGTTTGCCTTGAGGAATTGGTCCAGTGAGTCGGTTATGTGAAACATTCAAGAAGGCAAGAAATGTCATATCTGTCAATTCGTTAGGAATTTGCCCAGTGAGCTTGTTTGAGGAGAGGTCTAACCATTCCAAACTAGTCAAATTTCCCATTGATGTAGGGATTTGACTACTAAGGCTGTTATGAGAAAGATTGAGACCTCTAAGTGAACTGAGCTTTCCAATAACACTTGGAATCTCCCCATGAAAGCTATTATTTGACAGGTCAATGCTTGTCAATGTTTTTGGGATTTCTAGAAATTCACTGGAAAATCCTTTCACTGTCAAGTTGACATCATAATAATAGTATCTTCCTTGCATATATTGTAAAGAACTTTGCTGTTCACTGGGATTCATCATGGCCTTCAAGTTCTTTATTATACCTTTAGGCAAAGGACCAGTGAAGTCATTGTTAGCAAGGTCAAGAATTCGTAACTTGGGAAAGGGATGGATGATCTTGGAACTTTGATGCATGATCTTGGAACTTTGTAAGACACCGTGAAATTTGTTTGACCGTAAAACAAGAACTTGTAATTCTGGCAGAGTATCCAGCCAATAAGGGAATGTACCATTTATCTTGTTGTCACCAATATCCATCATTTCCAAGTTTGCACAATTGGCCAAGGATCGTGGTAAAGACCCTTCCAATTTATTTCCATGGAAGTTGATATTCCTCAACCCACAGTCCTCACGAAAAGTTTCAAGGATGGTTCCATGAAAACTATTGCCCTGCAAATCTAAGATTGAAAGACGGTTGCTAAAGTTTCCCAGACATGGTGAAATGGTTCCACTTAAGTTGTTATCAGCTAAGTTTAGAACTTCAATGCAACTTATATTACAGATCAAAGAAGGAATTTCTCCAGTCAAGCTGTTTTTTGAAAGACGAATGAGTTGAAGACAAGGCAAAAATGCTAAAGCATTTGGAATTTTACCAATAAAGTTGTTGGAGGAAAGATGAAGAATCTCCAAACTCTTCAACTCAATTATGAGTTCTGGTATCTCACCCGATAAATGATTAGAACTAAGATCAAGTTCGACAAGCTTTTTGAGGCCAAAAATGGATCGAGGAAGCAAACCTGTAAGCTTGTTTTTGTAGAGGAAGAGATATTGAAGATTGGTGAGGTTTCCAAGTGAGGATGGAATTTGTCCACTGAGATTGTTGTCGACAAGATCAAGATGATTCAAAAAAACTAAATTAAAAAGTTCTCTTGGAATTTCACCAGAAAGGTTGTTATGCCCAAAGTAAATCCACTTCAAGCTCTTCATTTTGCTTAATGCATGTGGAATTTGGCCAATCAATTCGTTACAAGCAAGAGTTAAGATTTGCAAACTGCTGATATTTGATATAGAGCTTGGAATTCTCCCCACCAAGTTATTGCCTCCAAGATTAAGTTCTTTTAGATTTGAGCATACTCCAATTTGAGGTGGAATTTCACCTGAAAACAAGTTATTTCCAAGATCCAAAATTTCTAGTGATATTGAACAGTTTGGAACTCCACCCTTCAAATGATTGTTACTAAGATTAAGATATCGAAGTAACACAGAAGAAACCAAGTCACTGGGAATTTCTCCAGAGAATCGATTAGTTGAAAGATTGATACTTTCAATCTCTGACAAATGAAAGATTGAAGATGAAATTATCCCAGAAATATTTTTCTCAATGAGTTCAATTACCTTTACCCTAGAAAAATTGTTGCAACTGATTCCATGCCACAGGCACAATGGGGTAGAGGAATTCCAGTTGGAGAGGAAATTAGAGGGATCATTGATTGATGATTTGAAGGATAAGAGCAGCTCGAGTTCATCACCCTGAGACAAGCTAAAATTTGGTATTAGTAAAAACATGAACATGAACAACAACGAGTGTGCTTCAGCTCTTTTATTTAACATTTTATAAGATTTTTTAACAGGTAAAGGATGCCTTGGGCTTGCAGACTAAATACTATTAATCCAAGACCAATAATCTTGGCCTCAGAGCTCAGGACACCAAACTGCTTGAAAGACTAAACCAAAAAACTTTGAAATGAGGAGGATCGAGTGTGCATGAATCTGAACAGGGATTTAAATTAGAGCAAAGAGTTTTTTGAACTATTGAGGTGATGATATTAGGGTGGGAAGAGGTAGATTTTGAGTGTATAGAGATGGAGGTGGAGACTCTTGAACGTTTGTTTTATAGGGAAGAGATTACATTGAGAAACCCATGATAATGCGTGAAAAACGAATTGCATGTTTTTAATACAAAATGAATAAAAGATAAAAGATAAACAGTAAAAATATAAACTGAATGAACCTTAATTGATTCACTTGTATCTTAATAAAAACGAAATTCAATTTTCAGGGTTAATATTATACACCTTTGATCAAAATGAAATTCAATATTTGGTATTAATCGATAATTATTAACTTGCAGAAGTTTTCAGTTAATTTCCAACACCTGATGAAGGATATATAAATATATAATTAAAAGTAATGCATTGAAACAGATTTTGATATACTGCAGATTCGCCCATAAGTGGGGTGATCGAGTTTGGAGCATTGCAGGTTGCACTTAGATAGCCTTTTTGACCCTGATTCAATACGTTAAGTCTTCTTACTTGCACTTAGATTGCTATAATCTTTTTTATCCCACAAAATTAATCTCACATCTCTGTCATCTCATAAAAAAATAGAAGATTTAAGAAATGTACAAGGATAGATGAAGGTAAAAGGAAGAAGATTTGGCACTTTCCTGCAAAGGCAAATGGAGTCTTATTTAGTGGAATAGGATAATGGATGATTTAAGTATTCATAAACATGTAACATGATTTACTGACAAGCTTTTTGTGTTTTAATCTATTCTAAATTGCCTCAGGTTTGTTCACATTCCACATTCTAATGTTTTTATATCACAGCATTTGCCAGAAATTTCAAAAGGTGGGTGACAAAATTATTTTTTTATCCCAAGATTGGAAAGACCATAGATTATGCTAGTGAATTCATTCTACCAAAGGTTTTCCTGCAAATTCTCTGTCTAATTTTCCCTTTTGGGTATCTGGCAAATTGTCTCTCTATACTTGACTTTTAGAACGCTTTATCATAGAAAAAAATCCTAGCAGATCTATGGATGAATGATGATTCTGATCTTTGTCTAAATTGCAATATCATAGTATTGATTCTTTCTAGATAAGGATCTCAGATTCTTTCTCTTTAGGATTTTCTATAGTTCGGAGTTTGAGCATGCATGTGTTATCATTCCACAGTACTTTATTATTTTGACTTCCTTACTATGTGTAGAGTTTTCTAAATAAATTCCTGGATTAATCAATACATTCAGAAGCAAATTGCAAGAGAAGTCATGCATTAAGCAAAAGCAGCAACCACACTTCACTGCCATGTATTTGCTGATGAAACACATGGCTATTTTACGACAACAATTACTAGTACTTATAGCGAAATACAAAGATATGTCCATGAAAACAATTTGAACTGAATACAGAGAAACACATGTTGCAATAACTTTCAAAGTCATCTGCGTTGACTAGTTCTATGAGCATCTTCTTCCCTTTTGGGGATATTTGACTCGACACAATGTCACAAACCATTTTGGTTCACCATTTCTGAATGTAACATATCCAACAACAACTCCAAATATCAGTCCGCATCCATAGCCTATTAGCACAACTTTCCAACCGAAACTGATCTTGTTCTCTAAGTCATCTTCCTCTTTTAAGAATGATGGAGATTGTTTTCTCCCATCATTGTTGCAAGCTTTTGACAATGGAAAGCCGCATAGTGCCAAGTTTCCTTCATATGAGCCATTTTCAAATGTATTGAACTGTTTGCCTTGAGGAATTGGTCCTATGAGTTGGTTATTTGAAAGATTTAAGAAGGCAAGAAATGTCATATCTATCAACTCAGTAGGAATTTGCCCAGTAAGCATGTTTGAAGAGAAGTCTAACCATTCAAGATTGGTCAAATTTCCCATTGATGTAGGGATATGACCACTAAGGCTGTTATGAGAAAGATTGAGCCCTCTAAGTGAACTCAGTTTTCCAATAACACTTGGAATCTCTCCATGAAAGTTATTATTTGAGAGGTCAATGCTTGCAAATATTGTCAGGAATTCATAAAGTTCAATGTAAATTCCTTTCACCGTCAAATTGAAAAAATAAGGATAATATATTCCACGCATATATTGAGAAGAACTTTGTTGTTCTTTGAGATTAATCATGGCCTTCATGTTTACTATTATGCCTTTGGGCAAAGGACCGGTGAATTCATTGTTAGCAAGGTCAAGTATCCGTAACTTGGGAAAGGGACGGAAGGTCTTGGAACTCTGTAAGACACCACGCAATTTGTTTGACCGTAAAACAATAACTTGCAAATCTGGCAGAGTGTAACGACCCATCCCCGGTCGCTACCGGCGTCCGAGACCTCCAGGAGATCCCGCCAAGTCCCGAACAAGCCTTTGTAAATTTTTCTGAGACATTTACTAAATATACTAACACGTATGTAAATAATTAATGATAATAATAATACACTATTGGTATTTCGTTTCCAGTAATAGTAATTAAATTTAAAATACAAAGTTTTCAACAATGCATAATAATATGTAGAAATTTCATGTGAATGAACTCTAGACAGCGGAGCGACTCGAAGTGGGCTAAGAGATGCCTTTACCTATTCGCAGTAGACTGAATACGCCAATAGTTACGCGCTAGGCCGATCCCTATCTGCAAAAGGAGAAATAAGAGGGGTGTGAGTCTCACAGACTCAGTGATCATCGGCTCAGCGAGTAGGGCGTAGATGGGAAACAAGCAAATAGCTGATCCTTTGAATATCAAACTACCGAATGATAAAACAATTTATTTCAAACGGACATTTGTGCCTTATATATAAAGAAAATATCAAGAATTCGTTTATGATATAACCAAACCAAAGGTATATAGATAAATATACGCCAAATCTAGTGTGAATAATAATTTCATTTAGAATAATTTATTCAAATCAATTTCCTTAAATCAGGCAAGCTCTCGTAAAATCATATATTTGTCAAATATATACGTAAACCACAAATCGCCTCGTACTCGAGGAGTTAAAATTCATTTTTCTGTAAAAATGGAGAGCTGCGGAAAAACCATTTTAAATTCATTTTCACCATACATGAAATATGAGTCTGAAAACTCAAAAGAATCAACAAGTCACCTCTTGAATGAGGCGTTAAGTCAAATCATTTCATAAACAGAGAGTTGTTGAAAACTTTTTAACTCTCACCATGCACGGAAAAATATAATTTGAAAATCCAAAGAGACTTTACTCTCGAGTAGGAAATAAGATAAAAACTCGTGGTCCCGCTACCACGTAATATCATCCGGGAGCATCGCTTCCACCGGATCCCCACATAATGCCATGGCAATCTCAACGATGTTGGCCGACATCGGAGATATCAAGCGGTCGTAACCGCGTAAATCATCTGCGGCCTTGCCACGTATATCACAGACCATGGCCCCAGCCATGTCTAACAGCCCGTCGGCGACCCGAAAATGTCTCTAGCTAGAGCTCACTCGTGCACGAGGGTCACACTTAACCGATGTGACATCCGGCCTACTCTCGAATCTCTCAATTTACGAAACCATCTTAAAATCATTTATTCTCTTGAAGTATCGTTCCAAATTTATTGTCAAACATTCAACATAAACGTAATAAAATTTTATCATTATATTCATAAAATAAAGTTTGATGCATAATTTATAAAACGTCAAGTATCGGGTAAATACACATCATAGTCATATATGCACATTACACAGATATCTAAGGCACAATTTAGAAGGTAAATCAAATTGAAAGGCTTGTTTCCCATTTTTAAAATACTTTACATATAATTATATATATTCAAAACAATTTCCAAAAATAACTTACATTCACAATTTCCTAAAATTCTATCAACACATGCTTTTCACAATTATGTGCATTCAATAAATTATGCGTAAATATATATTTATAGATAATATGAAAATTTTAAAATTGACACCCCCTACTCACCTCGAAATAGCGGGATATTACATCGCTATTTTTGTACGCGTGTATGATTATTTCTACTTCCCGATCGCGTGTCTCGTTCAGTACGTCTTGTCGATAAACATGCCATTGAGCCTTTTCCATTCCTCCTAGCTATTAGACCTTATCCAAAAACCTCTCCAATTTCCTATTGGGCCAAGCCCAATTTTATTTTTCACTTGGGCCTTGCCCATTTAATTACCATTGGGCCTTGTCATATTTTTATTTTTCTATTGGGCCTTGCCCATTTCCTTATTTTCTTTTTTTGGCCCATCTTTAATTTATTTTTTTTTCTTTCATTTTCATTTTCTATTTTCTTTCTTTTTCCTTTTTCTTTTTTTTTCTTTTTCTTTTCTTTTTCTCTCTTCCACGTTCTTTCTTCCTTTCTTCAACTTTGTAACGACCCATCCCCGGTCGCTACCGGCGTCCGAGACCTCCAGGAGATCCCGCCAAGTCCCGAACAAGCCTTTGTAAATTTTTCTGAGACATTTACTAAATATACTAACACGTATGTAAATAATTAATGATAATAATAATACACTATTGGTATTTCGTTTCCAGTAATAGTAATTAAATTTAAAATAAAAAGTTTTCAACAACTCCCTGTTTATGAAATGATTTGACTTAACGCCTCATTCAAGAGGTGACTTGTTGATTCTTCTGAGCTTTTAGACTCATATTTCATGTATGGTGAAAATGAATTTAAAATGGCTTTTCCGCAACTCTCCATTTTTACAGAAAAATGAATTTTAACTCCTCGAGTACGAGGCGATTTGTGGTTTACGTATATATTTGACAAATATATGATTTTACGAGAGCTTGCCTGATTTAAGGAAATTGATTTGAATAAATTATTCTAAATGAAATTATTATTCACACTAGATTTGGCGTGTATTTATCTATATACCTTTGGTTTGGTTATATCATAAACGAATTCTTGATATTTTCTTTATATATAAGGCACAAATGTCCGTTTGAAATAAATTGTTTTATCATTCGGTAGTTTGATATTAAAAGGATCAGCTATTTGCTTGTTTCCCATCTACGCCCTACTCGCTGAGCCGATGATCATTGAGTCTGTGAGACTCACACCCCTCTTATTTCTCCTTTTGCAGATAGGGATCGGCCTAGCGCTTAACTATTGACGTATTCAGTCTACTGCGAATAGGTAAAGGCATCTCTTAGCCCACTTCGAGTCGCTCCGCTGTCTAGAGTTCATTCACATGAAATTTCTACATATTATTATGCATTGTTGAAAAGTTTGTATTTTAAATTTAATTACTATTACTGGAAACGAAATACCAATAGTGTATTATTATTATCATTAATTATTTACATACGTGTTAGTATATTTAGTAAATGTCTCAGAAAAATTTACAAAGGCTTGTTCGGGACTTGGCGGGATCTCCTAGAGGTCTTGGACGCTGGTAGCGACCGGGGATGGGTCGTTATAAAGTTGGTATCAGAGCTCTAGGTTTAATGAGTCATAGGAATTCTTGTGTCAAACAGCGGAGTAGTGGAGTCAACGTAGAGTCTTGTTTATAGTCAGTGACTGCAACACCGATTATAAGCAAGAGGCTGCGTAGACTCTTATATCTTAGAAAACCACCTTGTGTAATTATAAAAGAAAATTAAATAGTGAGAAATGATTGCCGATGTCCGGGTTTGAGATGTCACCCGAGACACGAGCTATTGTTGAAAATATTTTAAATAGATATTTTTTAATGAAAAACTGATACGGTGATATACCTTTCGACCAAAAAATGGAAGAAAGTGAAATCGGACTAATAAGCCCATGATAATTTATTTAATTGATGAAGTTAAAAATGTGAATAATGATGGTTGATGAGAAGAAATTAGTGATTATGGATTGTATTTGAGGACAATATAGAGGAAAACCTACAATAATGATAATAAGATGTATATTTTGACTGGAATAAATAATGATCTTTGAGATCCACCCAAGGATTATAAATTTAAGTATTATGGATAAACAGATTGATAATTACGTGCACTGAAGTAAGTGCACTGTATTAATTAAGTTGCCTTACCTGTATATGATTAGTGCTGAACATTTGAAATATTTTAAATGTGAATATGTGTTAAATAAGTGTATAATAGCTTAAATGAAGCTGATTTTGAATTCAATTAAGTGATGATAAGACCTCAAGGTTTGATGGAATAATGTTGGGTTGTAATTATTAGTGTATGAATTAACTCAATATCGAAATTAAATATTGGTGATAATGTCGAAGGACATTTAAGTAAAAATTTATGTTAAGTTCTATAAATATCAGAGTGGCGCAGCGGAAGTGTGGTGGGCCCATAACCCACAACTCCAGTGATCTCGTAAAGATAAACCTAAAAGGTCAATAAGATCATAAAGTATATGTGAATACCAGATTATGATTGGATGAGCGACGGAATAAATATGGATGTTATTACATCGCACCTAAGAAGTTTAAGGATAATTCATGTAATTATATTAAGTTGGTTCTATATGGTACGGACTAAGAATACGGACACAATGGGAGGATTTTAAGATAATGTTAATTGGAACCAATAAGTTGAAATGTTAATAAGTATACGTCGAAATATTAAGGCTATGAAAGGCTTTGTAGATCAGCCTTTAATTGTTTTAATACTCAACAAAATTGTATTATATATATATATATTTAAGTGGTTGTGGAAATGCATGGAAAAGTGTGAGGATGCACTAGTTTGATTAATCATGAGAGTTCAAATTTGAATGTTTATGTGTGGTTTGTGAGCAACCAAACAATGCGTAAGGTAAAGAGCATTGATTTTTCTTGTAAATAAATGAGCAAAAGAGTTATGATCAGTAAGTAAGAGTAGAACTTCAATGAAGAGATTGTGTTCATTGCTTTAAGCATTGAACTATAAATTATGAACTTGTTTCTACTCTGCGAACACCCTGACGACAAGGTTCGAGAAATTTTTCACTATGAGGAACATTAAGACTCAAGGAGAAAATGGCTATATAGTTAAATTGAGATTTGCGACTGATATGTCACATAAATATGAAGATGTATTATAAACATATAAGATGTTTGGAATGTTGGTTGAGACAACGATTACCTTGTCGATATCAAGATTTGATGAAGTTATGATCTTAATATACTTGTAGATACAAGACATAAAGTATGAAATGTATCTTTTCCATCAATTTCAATTTACTTAATTAATTATCAAGGCAAAGTGCCTAAAAAGGATAAGCAAAGGATAAATTGCGCTTCAAACATTTTGAAAACAAGGATAATATGGTTTGATTGAATGATATTAGCTTTGGTAAAGGAATAAAAATAAGCTACAGGAATTATAAAGATTTATTTAGGAAAAAAGATAATGATTTGAGATTTCGGGTATTCATATACTAGTAAAGACTTTGGTAATGAGCCATGACTTATAGATATGACATTAGAATATGAATTTTGGCTAAGTAAAGTTGATTTAATGACACATGGAATCTAAGGATGGCGTCAATTAATAATTAACTTTTGCATAGAAATAAAACATCGGCATTGACTTGATGGGATTATCACATGATGGTGAACATAATTAGACTAAACGTGAGAAGGGATAATTTTCAACTCGATTTGATGATTGTTTCAGTAACAAATAGTTTATTGAACTGTTTATGCATAAGACTATTTGAAGTTGAAAATTTTGGAAATATATATATGGATATAGCCCGAAAGACTTGGCATATGAATTAGCTTAATTGTAAGCTAGAAATTTGTCAGATTATTATGGAGTACACAAATAAAGAAGTATGTCTTGAATTTAATGTCCTAAGGGGCAATGGAAAATAATATATTATTATTGGATATAAATCCAATAGTAGTTTTCATATATGAAGATTGATAAATTAATGAGGCCATGAGATTCGCCATTTGGAGTAAATTTGAGGAATTTTAAGTTAGATACGTTGTATGCAGTTGATGATGAATTAATCAGCTATTGATTAAAGAAATTGATTAAGATTATAAAGGTATATATAAGAATATCGTTAATTACCAAAATACATTGAGGTATAAGTTGAAAATTATTTAGTGGGCATTTGATCATGAAAATATCAGAGATTTAATTGTGAGAATGTGGTCATTAATGGTTATTAGATTTGAATTACTCATGATGTTGAGTATATCTGAAAGAAATAAAATGTCGTGATCTTTACATATTATGAAGTACTTGAATGGAAATGATATGGAAGTAAGTAAACCGAAATAAAGGTGGTTTGATAAGTAGACCGGTAGTCAATGGTTAAATAAATATTCAAATGTTGGGATGCTTGATAAAAGATTAAGGTAGAAGAATTGTGGATGGTTATGTAGATATACATAATTGACGATTTAAGAATAATTTGATGGACGTGTGACTAAGATTAATGATATATTTGATTTCCCTTTATAAGAGGAAGAATAATATTAATTTAATTTAAGAAGTGTGCTACTTATAATTAAACATAATATGACATTGTCGAGTTTTCTATAAAGATTAGAAATTGATATAATTCATAAGAACGAGACAACTTGAGGAAAGAAATTTTGAAAGAGGCTCACATTACCGCTTATACCATACACCCAAGAACCACTAAAATATGTCACGATTTAAAGATGGTCTATTGGTGGCCAAGGATGAAGGAGGATGTAGCGAAATATGTAGCCAAGTGCCTCACTTGTCAACAAGTTAAAGCGGAACATGGAAAACCCCCTAGGTGTGCTACAGCCTTTGTCGATTCTCGAATGAAAATGGGAGCATGTGGCTATGGATTTTATGACAGGATTGCGCGGTGTAAGAGGAGGATATGATTCCATATGGGTGATAGTAGATCGATTGACCAAGTTGATTCACTTCATTCCAGTAAAAACTAGCTATGGGCCACTAAGTATGTTAAGATCTATGTTGATTGTATTGTACGATTACATAAAGTTTCCGTGACCATAGTGTCTGAACGAGGGCCACAGTTTACTAATAAGTTTAGGAGAAGTTTATATGGAGCATTAGGCACTCGTTTAGGCTTTAGTATTACATATCATCATCAAATGGATGGTCAATCGGAGCGTGTGATACAAACGCTCGAAAATATGTTGAGGTCAATTGTATTGGATTTGGGAACCACGTGGGATCAACAATTATCTTTAGTGGAATTCGCATATAATAACATCTACCAAGCTAGTATCGGAATGGTTCCATTTGAAGCATTGTACAGATGAAAGTAAAGGTCACCTACTAGATGGTTTGAAGTAAAAGAAAGAAAATTATTGGGTCTCGATTTGGTTCAACAAGCAACGGATGTGGTGAGTTTGGCAAGGGATCGTCTAAGAAAAGCCCAGAGTAGACCAAAATCATATGCCGATAATATGTGTCATCTTTTAGAGTTTCAAGTGGGGGATTTTGTATTTTTGAAGGTGTCTCCCTTGAAACGAAGCAAAAGATTTGGGAAGAAAGGAAAGTTGAGCCCAACATACATTGGACCTTTTGAAGTTCTGGAGCGAATTGGGTCCACAGCATATCGACTAGCTTTGCCGGTAGAATTAGCTTGAGTAACTCCCACATTTCATGTGTCTATGTTAAGGAAGTACGTCAAGGACCCGACACATGTTATACGATATGATCTGAGTCCATTGCATGAAGGATTAACTTTTGAAGAACAAGTAGTAGCAATATTAGATCACCAAGTAAAACAACTATGCTCCAAGGAAATTGCCTTAGTAAAGGTCTTGTGGTAAAACCGTTCGATGGAAGAGGCAACTTGGGAACCTGAAGAGGAGATGAAAAAAAAATACCCACACCTCTTTCACGATTAAGTTATGCTTTACCGACCCACTTTATTTTAATTCGAGGACGAATTTGTTTTAAGTGGGGGAGATTGTAACACCCCACTATTAATATATATATATATATATAAAAGGGGACAAGACCACATGGGCAGCCGCCCATGTGGTCAATTGATGCTTTGAAAGAAGAGTGTAGGGGCCGGATAGAGAGCTGAAAAAGGGAAGAAAGAGAAGAAAGATAAGACAAAAAGGGAAGAAAGAGAGTTGAAAAAAAAAAAGAGAAGAAAAACAAAAGGGTCGGCTGTGAGAGAAAAAGAGAAGAAAACCAAAGAGAAAAAAGGAGAGAAGAAACCGTGAGAGAGGGAAAGAAAAGAAAGAAAATTCTGCATTTTGTTTTGAATGATTTTGCTGTAATCTTCAAGGGGATTTGCTGTTGAAAATTTTCTGGTAAGTTGTTGAAATTTTGTGGTTTTTCATGGTTGATTTGTGAGCTGCAAATTGGTAGGATTTTGAGTGGAAAATGAGCTGAAAATCTGATGGTTTTGGAGGCTGAAAAGTGTGGTTTTGATGGCTGATTTTTGGAGCAGAAAAGTACAGAATCTTGGGCTGTTGTTTGCTGATTTTTTGGGCAGAAATAGAGCTGGAAATTAAGCTAGAAACCAGCTGGTTTGGGGGCTGAAAAGTGTTGCTCAAATGGTGAGGAAGAGAGAAGGAAAATGATGGCCAACGGTGGTGGAGAGGAGGAACCACCACCGGTGGTGAAGGAGGAGGCCACGGTGGAGAGAAGCCATGGGCTGGGAAGAAGAAAGGAAGAAAGAACGTGGAAGAGAGAAAAAGAAAAGAAAAAGAAAAAAAAAGAAAAAGGAAAAAGAAAGAAAATAGAAAATGAAAATGAAAGAAAAAAAAATAAATTAAAGATGGGCCAAAAAAAGAAAATAAGGAAATGGGCAAGGCCCAATAGAAAAATAAAAATATGACAAGGCCCAATGGTAATTAAATGGGCAAGGCCCAAGTGAAAAATAAAATTGGGCTTGGCCCAATAGGAAATTGGAGAGGTTTTTGGATAAGGTCTAATAGCTAGGAGGAATGGAAAAGGCTCAATGGCATGTTTATCGAGGAGACGTACTGAACGAGACACGCGATCGGGAAGTAGAAATAATCATACATGTCACGACCCGGAACCACCCTCGAGTCCATGACAACCGCCGCGATGTCCCAATAGGCACTCATCTCCCGAGTACCCTATCGAGACCTCGCAAGGCTCTCGTATCAGTTTCTCACATCCCCTGTGATTGACCATTACAAAAATCATGTTTTAAAACAATACGGATCATTTTTCCGTCCAAAAATAATAAAATTTTAATTTCTGCCTCACAGGGGCGTTTTCGTCATTTTTGTCAAAAATTTCGAGACAGGTTAAAAAATGTAATATTTAAGTGGAAAACACATATTTTATACTTAGAAATAGGTTTTGATGTCTAAAACATTCATTTAAAAGCAAATTGTTGACAACTAGTACTATTCAAAAATAATAAATAAAAATATTTCATTTTCTCATAATATAAATTTTTTTATAGAAAATATTCGTAAATAATTTTCCGCACATGAAAGTAAAGTAAAATTGTATGAATAGAAATACAAATAACCAAAATATAAGATTTGATCTACAATGACACGTGGGCCCCAATTGACCAAGAGTATGTAAGACTATGAACTCTTACTTTCTATAATGTAGCTCCGAGCTTAGTTCTCGTCCTACTCGACTATCTACAAACTGTCCTGAGCCTGAAAAATGTATAGGAAGAAGGGGTGAGATTTTATAATCCCAGTGAGTAAAAATATATCATCTAAGGTATCTAAAGCCGAGTAAATGGAGACAATAAAATACCCCATCCCAATATCCATTTCATAACTTGGAAATTTATTCCATCCCATGAAAACAATTATAATTCAATTAAAATGATTTTTAAGGCTTATGTTTCTCATAAAATTTGGCTCATGCCAAAACTCATCCTCGGGGATACTTGATCGTCATCAAAGCATCCACTCGAGTCCGCCAAGGTTGTTAAAACGACTTATTCATATAAACAGCCATCCCTTGGCGTTAGCTGAATCTCACTTTCACGTGGTGGTAAAGCGTGAAGTGGACTCAAACCCCTCCACAGGAGTTACCCTACGCGCCTCTCCCACAGAGGTAAAATAAATCAGCCGGGTTTACCGTGCCCCTCTAATAGGTTGGTCCACGGAAACCCGCCACTGCAGTGTAGGACAGCCCCACCATAATCATAAAAATGGTTTAACAGCATAACAAGGTAATTTTTATAATAATTAATTTGCACGGCAAACCACAATTCGTGTAATATCAATACAATAAACCAGCCAAGCATGCTCACACTATCATAAGCCATTTGAATTAAAAATACAATTCATACTTAACAAGCACAGTCTCCAAGTACTCTATTTAAAAAAATAACATTCATCATTAATTTCAAACAATTTATAAAACTATTTTATAAAAACACATTTATTTATAAAACACGAATTTTATCCTTTTTAAATCCATTTTTCATAGAATTTATAAAATTTCATAAAAACTACCTTAGATAAATTAAATGATAATAAGTTTACTCACAGTATTAGGAGTAGAAATACTCCTATTCTCGGTCTGTAGGCACAATCTTTTTCCCGTATCTAATGGCTCACCACCTATCCACCGTACATGACACAAAATTCAATAATTTGTGTCAAACCATTATAAATTAATTCAGGCTCATATCTATGTGTATACATGAGAATGAGTATGAAATGTCTGGACAATCGCTTAATTGCAGTGTCCGACCTAACTTACTTATTCATAGTCTAAATTGCTAAAACCTCCAATTCAACTTCGATTCAATCCATTTCACTTTCAATTATCCAATTATATCCACAATACCTCAATGACTGTGAATTTGGTCAAATTTATCAGTTCGGACTATAAATTACGCTTTTACCCCTAGTGGGTAAAAATTTCAATTTTTACACCAAAAATTCCCATTTAATTTCTAATATCACAAATCCTCAATTTCCATCTAAATACCATAAAATATCACCAATTTAACATCAATCTCTCTCCTAGAAAATTCGACCCTTTGGGGTTTAATGACAATATATTGTTTTCTTGCTAATTTTCTTCATACCATTAATCATCCACAATTTAAAATACTAATGTCACTTAATCCACTCACCATAATTCATTATCTCTAAATCCATTTCACTTGAGATGAAATTGTTTCATCATCAATACACTAACTATGAAATTCGGCTATGGTGGGCAATAACCATAAAATTTTTACTATTAATTTTTCCCACCATAAATCATCATTTCCTCAACTAATTTTCTTGAAACAAATCAAATCCACCATCACCACTCAACCTACAATATTCAGCCATAGAGGGCACCAAAGGATTGGTGATTTTTCTTCACTTGATTTCATGCCACACAACATTAACTACCTAAAAACACTAACATACTTTAAATTCAAACCATTTCCATAAACTTTCTCTCTCTAAACCCATTTGGTCATCATCAAACCCAACATGAAATCAAGTAATATATCCATGGACATGAAAGAATAAAGTATGGGTATGATAGATTTCAAGTAAAAATTAAGAAATCATACCTTATCTAGCTTGAATGCTTGATTTTTCACTAATTTCCTTTGATTTCTTCACCAAGGGTTTCTAGTTTTCTTTATTTCTTGCCTTTGTTCATGCTGGACCGATTATGGGAGAGAAGATGAAGATTTAAGGGCTGATTTTTATGAAAAAATGATAAAATAATAATGGGTGCCACATGTCATTACCTTATTTGCCCAATTTTCTTTTTTCTACTTTAATAATTACTTTGATTCTCCACCACTTGATTTGTCACAAGTCAACATGTTGATAAGGGATAACCATGGCTGGACAAGTGTCCTGGTGGTGGAAAATTACGGTTTTGCCCCTGGGATGGCAAAATTACGATTTTGCCCCTATACTCCAAAAATACTGAAATTACAATTCCTTTTCACTTTTCAACCTTAAATTGTACCCCAAATGATAAATCTTAATCAAGGACTTCATTCTACACTCAAATTTTAAGTCTTAAGCGGCCAAATTACCATTTTACCCTTATAGTGGTAAAATTACCGTTTTACCCCCGGTGTCCCAAAAATTACTGGAATCAATATTCTTCATCTCTTAAACTTCAATTATGTTCTAAATAATCTAAATAATTAATCTTGATCATTTGAAATCAAAATATTTATTAAAAATCTCCATTTTGTCCTGAAATTGAAAAATGACCGTTTTGTCCCTAATCGGTCAATTTCCCTGATTGACTCCAAATCGGACCTTGAACTCCGAATTGCCATTCTGAGTAGATTTTGGGGTTTCAGAATTCTCAAATTCCTTTTAAATTTTCCGTTTGAACTAACTCGAAGTATAAATCAACTTCGCAGCACTTCTAGGGGCAATACCGTCTTTTTATCGATTTTCTCGAGCTTCCTCAATATACAAACATTCTATCGAGTATGTGAATGACATCGTAATTACTTTATAGAGCAGGGTTTGACAATACACGCGTACAAAAATAGCGATGTAATATCCTGCTATTTCGAGGTGAGTAGGGGGTGTCAATTTTAAAATTTCCATATTATCTATAAATATATATTTACCCATAATTTATTGAATGCACATAATTGTGAAAAGCATGCGTTGATAGAATTTTAGAAAATTGTGAATGTAAGTTATTTTTGGAAATTGTTTTGAATATATATATAATTATATGTAAAGTATTTTAAAAATGGGAAACAAGCCTTTCAATTTGATTTACCTTCTAAATTGTGCCTTATATATCTGTGTAATGTGCATATATGACTATGATGTGTATTTACCCGACACTTGACGTTTTATAAATTATGCATCAAACTTTATTTTATGAATATAATGATAAAATTTTATTACGTTTATGTTGAATGTTTGACAATAAATTTGGAACGATACTTCAAGAGAATAAATGATTTTAAGATGGTTTCGTAAATTGAGAGATTCGAGAGTAGGCCGGATGTCACATCGGTTAAGTGTGACCCTCGTGCACGAGTGAGCTCTAGCTAGAGACATTTCCAGGTCGCCGACGGGCTGTTAGACATGGCTGGGGCCATGGTCTGTGATATACGTGGCAAGGCCATAGATGATTTACCCGGTTACGACCGCTTGATATCTCCGATGTCGGCCAACATCGTTGAGATTGCCATGGCATTATGTGGGGATCCGGTGGAAGCGATGCTCCCGGATGATATTACGTGGTAGCGGGACCACGAGTTTTTATCTTATTTCCTACTCGAGAGTAAAGTCTCTTTGGATTTTCAAATTATATTTTTCCGTACATGGTGAGAGTTAAAAAGTTTTCAACAACTCCCTGTTTATGAAATGATTTGACTTAACGCCTCATTCAAGAGGTGACTTGTTGATTCTTCTGAGTTTTCAGACTCATATTTCATGTATGGTGAAATGAATTTAAAATGGCTTTTCCGCAGCTCTCCATTTTTACAGAAAAATGAATTTTAACTCCTCGAGTACGAGGCGATTTGTGGTTTACGTATATATTTGACAAATATATGATTTTACGAGAGCTTGCCTGATTTAAGGAAATTGATTTGAATAAATTATTCTAAATGAAATTATTATTCACACTAGATTTGGCGTGTATTTATCTATATACCTTTGGTTTGGTTATATCATAAACGAATTCTTGATATTTTCTTTATATATAAGGCACAAATGTCCGTTTGAAATAAATTGTTTTATCATTCGGTAGTTTGATATTCAAAGGATCAGCTATTTGCTTGTTTCCCATCTACGCCCTACTCGCTGAGCCGATGATCACTGAGTCTGTGAGACTCACACCCCTCTTATTTCTCCTTTTACAGATAGGGATCGGCCTAGCGCGTAACTATTGGCGTATTCAGTCTACTGCGAATAGGTAAAGGCATCTCTTAGCCCACTTCGAGTCGCTCCGCTGTCTAGAGTTCATTCACATGAAATTTCTACATATTATTATGCATTGTTGAAAACTTTGTATTTTAAATTTAATTACTATTACTGGAAACGAAATACCAATAGTGTATTATTATTATCATTAATTATTTACATACGTGTTAGTATATTTAGTAAATGTCTCAGAAAAATTTACAAAGGCTTGTTCGGGACTTGGCGGGATCTCCTGGAGGTCTCGGACGCCGGTAGCGACCGGGGATGGGTCGTTACACAGAGTATCCAGCCAATAGGGGAATGTGCCATTTAACTTGTTGTTACCAATATCCACCATTTCCAGGTTTCTACAATTGGCCAAGGATCGTGGTAAGGACCCTTCCAATTTATTGCCATGGAGGTTGAGGTTCCTTAACCCACAGTCCTCACCGAATGTGTCAAGGATGGGCCCATGAAAACTATTCTTCCACAAATTTAAGACTGTAAGACGTTTGCTGATGTTTCCTAAACATGGTGGAATTATTCCGCTTAAGTTGTTATTGGCTAAGACAAGACCAACGATGGAACTTATATTGCAGATTAAAGAAGGAATTTCTCCCGTCAAGCTGTTTGATGCAAATTCAATCACTTGAAGGCGAGGCAAAGATGCTAAAGCATTTGGAATTTTACCGGTAAAGTCATTGTAGATAAGATAAAGAATTTCCAAGCTCTGCAACTCAATTATGTGTTCTGGAATGCCACCAAATAAATAATTATCACTAAGATCAAGTTCAATAAGCTTTTGGAGCCCAAAAATGGATCTAGGCAGCAAACCTGTAAGGTTGTTACCGAAGAGCAAGAGGTATTGAAGATTGGTGAGGTTTCCAAGCCAGGATGGAAGATGTCCATTAAGATTGTTGTAAGCAAGATCAAGAAAATTCAAAGAAACCAAATCAACAAGTTCTTGTGGAATTTCGCCAGAAAGGTTGTTATTGCCAAAGGAAATCCACTTCAAGCTCTTCATTTTGCTTAATGCATGTGGAATTTGGCCAATCAATTTGTTGTAAGCAAGAGTCAAGATTTGCAACTTGCTGATATTTGATATGGAGCTTGGAATTCTCCCCACCAAATTATTGCCACCAAGATCAAGTTCTTGTAGATTCGAGCATGCTCCAATTTGTGGTGGAATTTTTCCCGAAAGCAGGTTACCCCAGAGATCCAATATTTTCAACGAAATTGAACATTTTGGAACTTCACCAGTCAAATGGTTGTTACTAAGATTAAGATATCGAAGTGACACAGAAGAAGCTAAGTCTTTGGGAATTTCACCTAAGAGTTGGTTGTTCGAAAGATTGATAGTCTCAATCTCTACCAAATGAAAGATTGAAGATGAAATTATCCCAGAAATATTTTTCTCAACGAGATCAATTACCTTGACCCTATAAACATTATTGCAAGTGATTCCATGCCACATGCACAATGGGGTAGAGGAATTCCAGTTGAAGAGGAAGCCAGACGGATCATTGATTGAGGATTTGAAGGATAAGAGGAGCTCGAGATCATCAACCTGAAACAAGCTAAAATTTAGTACAAATAAAAACATGAACATGAACAACAATGAGTGTGCTTTAGCTGTTTTGTTTGACATTTTACAAGAAGATCTTTTAACAGGGAAAGGATGCCTTGAGCTTGGAGACTAAAACATCTTGGCCTCAAAGCTCGGAATACAAACTGCTAAAAAGACTAAACCAAATAACTTTGGAATGAAGACGATCCAGTGTCCATGAATCTGATATGCATCTTAGCTCTTACAAGAACATGGATTTATACCAGAACAAAGAGCTTGGGGCTGAGGTCAAAATTGGTTGGCGTGAACTCATCGGGGCGGTTGAGAAAATGAAAGGCTTTGTAGTGGAATATTATTCAATCTGTTTTTTCTTCGGCATTTATAGGTTCTGTTCACATTTAAGAAATTCATGGCATTGACAGGGACTACTTTTGAAGACTTTTGAGTTTCTTCACATTTAATAATAATAATTTTGCTCAAGCACATCCTAGCTTTTGTAGATTAAAAGAATTTGTGCATAATATTTAAAAAAATGCTCTTAAATTATTCAAAAATTTTAAAATGTACAAGGAGAGATGAAGGTAAAAAGAAGAAGATTTGGCACTTTCCTCCAAAGGCAAATGGAGTCTTATTTAGTGGAAAAGGATAATGGATCATTTAAGTATTCATAAACATAGTAACAGGATTTACTGACTTGCTTTTTGTGTTTTAATTTATTCTAAATTGCCTCAGGTTTTGTTCATATTCCACATTCTAATGTTTTTATATCACAGCATTTGCCAGAGATTTCAAAAGGTGGATGACAAAATTATTATTTTATTCCAAGATCGGAAAGACCATAGATTATGCTGGTGAATTCATTTTGCCAAAAGTTTTCCTACAAATTCTGTCTATACTTGACTTTAAGAACGCTTTATCGTAGAAGAAAATCCTAGCAGATCTATGATGAATGATGATGCTGATCTTTGTCTAAATTGCTATATCATAGTATTGATTCTTTTTAGATAAGGATTTCAGATTCTTTGTCTTTAGGATTTTTTATAGCTCAGAGTTTGAGCATGCGTGTGTTATTGTTCCACAGTACTATTATAATTTAACTTCCTTACTAAGCATACAGTTTTCTAAATAAATTCCTGGATTAATCAATACATTCAAAAGCAAATTGCAAGAGAAGTCATGCATTAAGCAAAAGCAGCAACCACACTTCACTGCCACGTATTTGTTGATGCAACGCATGGCTATTTTATGACAGCATTTACTAATACTTATAGTGAAATACAAATACTTATAGTGAAATACAAAGACATGTCCATAAAAAACAACTGGAACTGAACACAAAGAAACACATGTTGCAATAACTTCCGAAGACATCTGCATTGACTAGTTCCGTGAGCATCTTCTTCCCTTTCGATGGTATTTAACTCGATACAATGTTACAAACCATTTTGGTTCGCCATTTCTAAATGTAACATATCCAACAACAACTCCAAATATTAGTCCGCACCCATAGCCTATCAGCACAACTTTCCAGCTGAAAGTAATCTTGGTCTCTGAGTCATCTGCCTCTTTCAAGAATGATGGAGATTGCTCTCTCCCATCATTGTTGCAAGCTTTCAACAATGGAAAGCCACATAGTGCCAAGTTTCCTTCGTATGAGCCATTTTCAAATGTATTGAACTGTTTGCCTTGAGGAATTGGTCCTATGAGTAGATTATTTGAAAGATTTAAGAAGGTAAGAAATGTCATGTCTATCAACTCGTGAGGAATTTGCCCAGTGAGCATGTTTGAAGAGAGATCTAACCATTCGAGGCCAGTCAAATTTCCCATTGATGTAGGGATAGGACCGCTAAGGCTGTTATGAGCAAGATTGAGCCCTCTAAGCGAACTAAGCTTTCCGATAACACTTGGAATCTCTCCATGAAAGTTATTATTCGAGAGGTCAATGCTTGCAAATGTTGTCAGGAAGTTATAAAGTTCAATGTAAATTCCTTTCACCGTGAAATTGAAATAATAAGGATAATGTAATCCAGGCATAAATTCAAATGAACTTTTTTGTTCTTTGAGATTAATCATGGCCTTCATGTTCTTTATTATGCCTTTGGGCAAAGGACCAGTGAATTCATTGTTAGCAAGGTCAAGAATCCTTAACTTGGGAAAGGGACGGATGTTCTTGGAACTGTGTAAGACACCACGCAATTTGTTTGACCGTAAACCAAGAACTTGTAAATCCGGCAGAGTATCCAGCCAATAGGGGAATGTGCCATTTAACTTGTTGTTACCAATGTCCACCAATTCCAGGTTTCTACAATTGGCCAAGGATCGTGGTAGGGACCCTTCCAATTTATTGCCATGGAAGTTGAGGTTTCTCAACCCGCAGTCCCGACCGAATGTTTCAAGGAGGGGTCCATGAACACTATTCTCCCACAAATCTAAGACCGTAAGACTTTTGCTGATGTTTCCTGGACATGGTGGAATTATTCCACCTAAGTTGTTATCGGCTAGATCAAGAATAACGATGGAACTAATATTGCAGATCAAAGAAGGCATTTCTCCAGTCAAGCTGTTTGATGCAAGATTAATCACATGAAGACGAGGCAAAGATGCTAGAGCATTTGGAATTTTTCCAGTAAAGTCGTTGAAGAAAAGAAAAAGAATCTCCAAGCTCCGTAACTTAATTATAAGTTCTGAAATCTCACCAAATAAATAATTATCACTAAGATCAAGTTCAATAAGCTTTTTGAGGTCAAAAATCGATCGAGGAAGCAAGCCTGTAAGCTTGTTACCGTAGAGCACAAGGTGTTGAAGATTGGTGAGGTTTCCAAGTAAAGATGGAATTTGTCCACTAAGATTGTTGTAGGCAAGATCAAGATAACTCAAAGAAACTAAATCAACAAGTTCTTGTGGAATTTCGCCAGAAAAGTTGTTATTGCCAAAGGATATCCACTTCAAGCTCTTCATTTTGCTTAATGCACGTGGAATTTGGCCAATCAATTCGTTACAAGCAAGAGTCAAGATTTGCAACTTGCTTATATTTGATATGGTGCTCGGAATTCTCCCCACCAAATTATTGCCACCAAGATCAAGTTCTTGTAGATTTGAGCATACTCCAATCTGTGGTGAAATTTTCCCAGAAAGCAAGTTATCTGAGAGATCCAATATTTTCAATGAAATTGAACATTTTGGAACTTCACCAGTCAAATGATTGTTACTAAGATTAAAATATCGAAGTGACACAGAAGAAGCCAAGTCGTTGGGAATTTCACCAAAGAATTGATTGTTCGAAAGATTGATAGTCTCAATCTCTGCCAAATGAAAGATTGAAGATGAAATTATCCCAGAAATATTTTTCTCAACAAGATCAATTACCTTTACCCTAGAAAAATTATTGCAAGTGATTCCATGCCACATGCACAATGGGGTAGAGGAATTCCAGTTGGAGAGGAAGCCAGACGGATCATTGATTGAGGATTTGAAGGATAAGAGCAGCTCGAGATCATCAACCTGAGACAAGCTAAACTTTAGTACGAATAAAAACATGAACATGAACAAAAGTGAGTGTGCTTTAGCTCCTTTATTTAACATTTTACAAGATCTTTTAACAGGGAAAGGATGCCTTGAGCTTGGAGACTAAAAATCTGAGCCTCAAAGCTCAGGATACAAACTGCTTAAAAGACTAAACCAAATAACTTTGAAATGAAGACGATCTAGTGTGCATGAATCTGATATGCATCTTAAGATCTTAGAAGAACATGGATTTATACCAGAACAAAGAGCTTGGGGCTGAGGTCGAAATTGGTTAGTGTGAACTCATCGGGCTAGCTGAGAAATTGAAAGGCTTCGTAATGGAAAATAATTCGATCTATTTTTTCTTCACCATTTATAGCTTCTGTTGACATTTAAGAAATTCTTCTTGGTATTGACAGGGACTACTTTTGAAGACTTTTGAGTTTCTTAACATTTAATAATAATAATAATAATAATAATAATAATAATAATTTTGCTCAAGCACATCTTATCTTTCGTAGAATAAAAGAATTTTTACATAATATCTAAAAAATCTCTTAAACTATTCGAGAAAATTTAAATAAAGGGTTATTCTTTTATTGATGATGACATGATATGTTAATGTGACATGATTACCACAATAACAGAATAAAAATTTTTTAGAATTTTCTTAAATAGTTTAAGTGTTTTTTAAAATAGTATGTTAAGGTTTTTATTTTGTGAGTCTAACACCCATCTCAAAAGATTTCAAGGATGCATTCTGCCATGTTGACCCAATGCATTCATTCAAGAGAAAAAAATGAAAATTTTGAATGGTAGCAATGGACCGGCACAAAAAATACTTTGAAAATTGAAATTAGCATTGTCAACAACCACCAGAACTACTGAATATGGTCCACAATTGACTAAAGGTCACAAATCTTTCTCTATCTTTTTAATTGAGCTGTCTTTTTTTCCAAAATTAATTCTCTCAGTTCATACTTTGATCATATGTAGACTATATATATAGGGAAAGGATCCTCTCCAGTACTTCATCTTAGGATAATGAATGCACATTCGCATAAATCTAAAGCCAATATTTGTTCAACTTATTATCTGTTTTTAACTAATTTTCATTTGGATATTGATCTTAATTGCTAAATCATAGGACTGATATAAGGTTCTCAGATTCTTTGTCTCTAGGAATTTCTATAGATTGGAGAGGAATGTTAAAAACAACTAGACAAAATGGTGAGCTGGAGCATGCATGTGTTACCATTCCATGGTTTTAATATAATTTGACTTCCGTACTATGTATGCTGTTTTCTAAATAAATCCCTGGATTAATCAATACATGCAATACTCTGTCCCTCCCTCTCCATCTCCATGTGATTTGCTGACTTTTTTAGCAGTTACCATGTGTTTTTTAAGCAACGAAGGCAGTCTCCATTTCTTTTTTTTGGTAATTCAGCCTACAGTTCCAAGTCCGTCAGGCATCCTTCCAATCATACATCTCCTGTAGAATGATGGACTGACGGTGATATTGGAGAGAGGTTTCAGAGTTCATGGGACGTGGTTGCTGCTTGCATTATAGAGCAAATACAACTCCCCAGATTTTTTCGCCAGGAGCTGAGGAACAATCTTTGCAAATTTCCTTAACAATTGCAAATATCCAATACATTTGGTTTTGGAATATATTTTAAAGTTATGATGTTCCTTGCATTACAATTATGCAGAATGGATAACTGTTTCATTTTGGTGTCTGATTTTTATTAGTCCAATGAAGTAATTATCTTCATCTTTAAAAAAAAAAAAATTGATGCCCCTGCTTCATCCGAAATTCAATCAATGCTTGAATTTTACCACTAAAACAAGGTCCCAAGTCTCCTCTCATCAAATTAACTAGGAGAAGGAAGAATATATATATATATATATATATATATAACACTCAAAGGAGAGAGATTAATAAGGGATCAAATAGTTCTAAAACTTTAAATACATGGCACAAGCTAATCTACTAGACTAGTTAGTAAGATCAATATAATTGCAATATGCTAAAAAACTACAAATGAGAAAATAACAAGAGGTTTGGGTAGAGGCCAAAGTAGTTACAACTGCTAAAACTTCATTGGTCATATGGCATTGGAGTCTTTTGTTTCACTTTTTTTTTTTGAAAAATGGTTTTTATTCAAAAAAATTAAATAAAGCACATCTTAGCTTTTGTAGAATAAAAGAATTTTTGCATAACATTTAAAAAAAATCTCTTAAATTATTCAAAAAAATTTAAAAAAAGAATTATTGTTTTATTGACGGTGACTTGATATATTGATGTGATATGATGACCACAATAAAAGAATAAATAATTATTCTTTTATTGACAATGATCTGATATGTTAATGTGACATAATGACTTCAATAAAAAAATAAAAATTTATTAAAATTTTCTTATATAGTTCAAGTGTTTTTCAAATATTATGTTAAGATTTTTTATTTTTGGAGTCTAATTCCCTTCTCAAAAGATTTCAAGTATGCTTGAGTGTAGACCTGATTTATTGACTTGTTTTTGTGTTTTAATTTATTCTAATGTTTTTATATCACAACATTTGCTAGAAATTTCAAAAAATGTGGATGATTGTTTGCACGTATAGCTTGAGACCGAAGAAGTTGATGACAGATTTATTTTTTTTAATACCAAGACGGAAAGACCATAGATTCAATGTCTTCACAAGTTATTTACAGCAAAATCTTCACAAATTGGAAGCTTTATGCTGGTGAGTTCACTCTGCAATAAGTTTTCCTGAAAATTCTGTGTAATTTTCCTGTTTGGTATCTGGCAAAGTGTCTCTCTTCATCACAATCAGAACTCTTATCCACTCTATAGTTGGTGAAGCTGCTGATATTTGATATAGAGCTTGGAATTTTCCCCACCAAATAATTGCTACCAAGATCAAGTGTTTAGATTCAAGCAGCGTTCAATTTCTGGTGGAATTTGGCCAATTAATACGTTTCCGGCCAGGGACAAGAAGATCCTTTCCTTGACATCTCTGCAAGAAGACCCTTTTTAACAGCCATGTAAGGAATGCTTTGAGCTTGGAGACTGAAAATTTTTTGAAGAGTTTTCTGTCACATAAGCTGCTGGAGTCACTTCACCTGTTTTGACTTGACCTCAAAGTAATGTGTCTTTGCTTCCCACGCCATCTAATTTCAACACTTGAAATTGAAATTGTTGCGTTCATTATTACTAAAAGATTATTAGAACAGTCAACAAACAAGAACAAAAAAAGGAAAAGGAGAAAAAGATATGAATGGTTGTTGATTCCGGAGGCAGGAGAAAAAGACATGAATGGTTGAAATTGCTTGGTGTGACCTCCTGGTGGAATATTATTCAATCTGTTTTTCGTCAGGATTTATAGATTTTGTTTGACATTTAATGGCATTCACAGGGACTACTTTTGAAGACTTTTGGAAGTTGTTTTACCAAGTCCAAATTAATTTTGCTCGAGCACATGTTGGCGTTTATGAATTTTTTTACTTTTATAATATGTTTGGGAATATCTCTGAGCTTTAATTCTATTCTTGAGAGGTTTTAAGAACACATTCTCCCACATTGAGTTGATACATTTAAAAAAATAAATAAAATTTTTGAATGGTAGAAATGTTCCTGCACAAAGAATTCTTTAAAGTAAAATTAACAACAACAACTGGAACTACTAAATATGGATTACAATTAATAAATGGTCACACATCTTTCTCTATCTTTATGTTTGACTGTCATTTTGTCTCGAAAATTAGTTTTGACAATTACTACTTTGATCATACATATAGACTATATATGTAGGGAAGGGATCTTCTCCACTGCTTCGTCTTAAGGTAATTAATTCACATTCAAATAATTGTTTAAATTATTAATTTTTAATGAACTTTCACTTATCTTCCTACTGAATTTAAAATCATTAAAAATATCAGCCATAGATTTTTTGTAAACAAGTATCTGTTTCCACGATGTATGATTTTAACTCAGTGATTGTCAAAGCTGACGCTTATTTTTATTATCCAACTCAAAACTCTTGAAAGGGTATTGGAGACAAGAGGTGGCATAAACAAGGCGACATAAACTGCTTCAATGAACATGAATCGCCCAAGAGAAACCATAATCTGCTTCAATGATTTTATATAAATGTTTTTGAAGAGTGGTATATGTTTCAAAGATTTTTTTTTTTTTGAACATTGAGGCAAACGGTAGCTGTTTTTTCCACGGAAAAGAAAGAGATTTTTTTGTACAGATGCATGTAAGAATAAATCATCAAAAGAAAGTTGCAAGAGAAAGTCATGCATTAAGCAAAAGCAAAAGAAAATGCTTTGAGGAATACTTTGAGCTCTGTCTCCAGACTCACGATCCCTTGAATTTAAGAGAACAGAAAACAGTGACACCACATAAGTTGGAGCCAATTGACCTTTTCGCACTTTACATCACATGGACGGGTCTTTTGGTTCCCACTAAACCGTTTCCTCACCAACTTTAACGCCCTCGTTCTGAAACTTTGTTTTAACTTGCTTGAATCCATGAAATTGAAATGATTCCATTCATTTACTAAAAGGTAATTAGAAGAGTCAACTACCACGAACAAAAATAGAAAAAAAAAAAAGGAGAAAAAGACATGAATGGTTATTGATTCCAGTGGAAGGAGCTTGTGGCTAAGGTCGAAATTGCTTGGTGTTAAAAAAAAGCTTCGTAGTGGAATATTATTCAGTCTGTTTTTTTCAGCCTTTATAGCTTTTGTCTGACATTCAAGAAATTCTTGGCATTGATTTTGAAGTGTCTTAACATTTGGTTTTACCAAGTCCAAATTAATTTTGCCCAAACACATCTTGGTTTCGGTAGAGTAGATGATTTTTCTTATATGATGGGGAGCATCTCCAAGTTGTGTCTGAGCCTACTTTCTTCATCGGGAAAACTTAAAACACACTCTCTTACGTCGACTTAATAGATTCAAGAGAATAAATGAGAATTTTTAATGGTAGGAACATAACGGTACAAATAATATTGAAAATAAAATCAATGACTACAACCGGAACTACTAAATATGAATAACAATTAACTAATGGTGACATATTTTAGAATATATTTGAAAGTTCTGATATTCTTTGCACTACATAACAATTAACTAATGCCCCTGCCTCATCAGAAATTTAATCAATGCTTGAATTTTACCAGTAAAACAAGGTCCCAAGCTTGAGTCTCCTCGCATATGACTTAACAAGGAGAAGGAAGGAAAAGGAAAGATGTATAACACTCAGAGGAGACAGATTAACTGTATGGTATCACAAAGTTCTAAATCTTTAAATACATGGCACAAGCTAATAATGGCACTTAACTCACCTGGTTCTCTATGTTTTCTAATAAAAATCAGGTTACCATTGGCAACCATGATAATGAACAGATAGAACAGATCACCTGGAATATTTTCAGGAAACCATTTTATTTGTTATTACAGGATTCAATAACTAGGGGAAAAAAAGGAATGTGCTATTGCACTGCTTGTGTTCCATGTTCAATAATACTTTGAAATTTCCAAAAATGTTCTTCCATTACCATTTCAAGACTTTCAAGTCTCTTGCACTAAACCTCTACCTTTTCGAATTTTGACCAGAATTCACTTTCAGTATTTTAGTATTAGAAATGAACATTTAGCTCCACAAATCTTACCATTATTTGTAAAATTTCATTCGTTAAAAAAACCCCCCACAAATTTTGCTATTATTGACAAAATTTCATGTATTACAAACGAGTGATAAATTTGATAAATTTAGATTTTATTTTCAACTTTATCGAGCATGAAAATCCAAATATCGAATACAATAATATTATTATAAAAATTATCTAAATATCTTAAAATATTAATAATTAAAAAGGTAAAAATTTTTAAAATTTTACCAAAATTAAACTTTATGAGAATTGTTACATTAACTAGTGATTGTTATTTGTAAAAACGTAAGTCTTGTCATTACTCTAAACATAGTGATAAAATTTCATCACTTACAAAACGAGTGGTAAATTTGGATTTTATTTTTAAGTTTTCCAGAAAGGTATATCTAAATATTGAGTATAATAATATTTTAAAAAATTACCTAAAATATCTTTAAAATAATAATAATATTCCAAATGTTGGAAAAGCAAAAAAGACGAAACTGAAACTCCATAAATAGCTGCTCTAGTAACTGAGAAGGCAACTTCCCTCATACTCGTACAGGCAGACAAGAATCTTCAGATTCCAAAATCTGTTCCCAAAGGTTACTTTCTGCTTGTCTCCTTTCCTTTCCTTCCTTACTCTTCTCATCTTCTTTTTAACATTATCTTATAACCATACCCTTATCTTCTTTTCTTCTAATCTGCTCAGTAAACCCATTAAAGTTTCCATTTTTTCTTGTTCCATCTGCTTTTCTGAATATCAAAACTTGATTCTTTGTTTATAAATATATTGCTTTTGCTCCATGCAAAAACTCTTCTGGGATTTTCAAGATATGAAACCTTCTCTTCTTTGAATATTGTTGTTCATGTCTTTCTTTTTCTTTAATATACTTTCATGGTTTGAAATCTTGTATCAGGCTCAAATCAGCTAATTTGATGATATAGATACAAAGATGTTAGAAAAGGAAATGGACCCGAATTGGGAAGAAGCATTGGATCACTGCAAAAGGGTGATTGACCGTGGTACTGAGGCCATGCTTCTAAAAGCCATAATCAAATTGGTCAAACTATCCAATCAGGCCCCAGAGAATATCTTAGGCCATACCATACCGATTCTTGCTAGTCTTGTTGCTGATCATAGCTCAAATAGTTCGAGTCCTTTTCTTCAAGGAGTGGTTGTTCATTGCTTAAAATGCATTGGTCGTCAGGGTGATGGCAGGTTGGCCACAGAGATAGGCCAATCTGGTGCTTTGCTTTCGATATTGAGGTTGTTGCCTGAATCTGATGGTAGTTTTCAAAGACTTTCTGTACAATGCCTCCGGTGTCTTGTAAATTTGGGTACTGATGACAATCGTGTCATTGTTGCAAACAATGGTGGTTTGGAGATTATTGTTAACCTGTTTAATTCATCTATAGGTAGTGTTAGGCGGTACCCGTTAGAGATTTTGAGTGCATTATCAATGTTGAAAGAAGTAAGGAGGGGTCTTGTTGGTTTAGGTGGGCTTCACTTTCTTGTTAACGCAGCTAGTTATGGTAACATGCTATCTAGAGAATGAGCTTGTCAAGCAATTGGGTTACTTGCAACTACAAGGCAAGCTGGATGTTCTCTTGTTGAGTTGGGTGTTATACCTGTACTTGTGGAGTTGCTTCGAGTTGGAGACATTGACACACAACTTGTGGCAGGCAATACCCTTGGCCATGTTGCTCAAGCTGGGGCTACTTCATTGTTAGCAGAGCTTCTTCAGGGACCTGATCCTCTTGGTTGGGATGTTGCAAAGAATGCACTCTGTCTATTAGCTCTTAATGAAGAAGTGCAATTTCAATAGCTGGCCACTTAGTGAGAATCCTTAAAGGAGGCAACAATGAGACAAAAGCTGAAGCTGTTTGTGTTTTCTGGCTCCTTGCAGATTACAAGCATTCGGTACCTTTTATTAGAAACTCAGGTGCAATTCCCCAGCTGGTTGACCTTTTGTGGTCTGAGGACAGCGACATGAGGGGCACAGCAGCTGGAGCTATTTCTCAGTTGAGTTATAACAAGGCAGATCGAGGGGCAATAATTGAAACAGGAGCCATTAATCGTCTCATTGAATTGTTACATGATGGTTCAGAGGAGGTGAAGCATAATGCTACGGAGGCTGTTATGATTCTCTGCCAAGATCCACAGTATTGTCATGAGACAATATCCGTAGATGTTGACCTTCCTTTATTAAAAAGCTTGCGAGACAGTATTATCAGACTTTATGGTCTTTGTAATCTTATGAATTCTATGAGACAGAGTAGCATTGAGTAGCATATTATAGACCCTAATCTTGTTTAATTGGTTACTTTTTGTCTTTGTTAAAGTCATGATATATTACTATAACTGAAAGAAGAGGGAAGATGAAGAGAACTTATAAGTTGATAAGCAAAAACAGAGTATTCATTAACAGTACAAGATGACCCCACAGTGATCATATGTATTACAAGATGATTGAGATTATAACACCTGTAACAACCGCTTAACAGGTGTTGAAGCAAGATAAAAACAACACAACATATAAAGCTGAAGCTGTCATAACATTGGGAGAGTTATCAGCTAGAAGCATACTAAGCTCTAAACATATAGGCAAAATACTTGCACATGTCCACGCAGGTTTTATTCTCTAACGGTCTTCACTCATCTTGCATCGTGATAATATTGTTCTATAGTTTTTCCTTTGTATTTCCCTTCTTCTGCCATGGTTTCTAGTTTTGCAAAGCTTGCTTCTCCATTGCCTGGTCGAGAAGCTGCATGTAATATCCCTTACACTATATATATATATATATTAATTAATTAAGTTATAAAGGACCACATGGGCAGCCGCCCATGTGGTCAAATTAAAGAAGAAAAGAAAATCAATGAAAGCTTTGAAATTAAAGCTTTGAAGGAAGTGAGCAAGGGGGGGCCGGATGAGCACCTAAAAGAAGAAAAGACAAAAGCAAAGAAAGGGATAGGTAGGGGCCGGATTGAGCCTTGAAAAGCAATAGAAAACGTGTAAAAAAAAATGGAAAGGGGACATGACAATGAGTCAAGTCTGGTCCCCTCCATATTTCATCTTCAAATGGCTTTCAAAAGCCATTCTGGGGCAGCACCGTCGAGCCAAGAAAGAGCAGGAAATAAGGGAGAGAAAAATGAGAGAATGAGCCGAGAAAAACCAGAAAAAATAGAGAGAAATTCTATGCCTTTTTGGGGAGCTTGAGTTGCTGAAATTTTATGACTTTATTGTTGCTTTTGGAGGCTGATTTTGAGGTTAGTTGCTGTTTATTTTTGAGGGTTTTGTTGCTGGTTTTGGGGGTTGGAAAGCTGCTGTTTTTGGAGTGAAAAATCTGTTGATTTGGATGCTTGAAGGTGTGATTTTGAGGGCTGGAAATTTCTGAAAATCTGGGCAGCAAAGCTGCTGGAAATTAAAGCTAAAAGGGTAGGGTTTTTGCTACCAAACAATGAGAAAGAGAAGAGGAATGGGTGACCGGTGGTGGAGGAGGATAGGCTGCCACCACCGGTGGAGGAGGAAGGCAACGGTGGTGATGAGGAAGCCACGGCTGGGAGAAAGAAAGAAAGAAAGAACGTGGAAAAAAAAAGAAAGGAAAAAAAATATATAGAAAATGAAAATGAAAGAATAAGAAAAAAAAAATAAAAGTGGGCCAATAGGAAAAATGAAATTTGGGCATGGCCCAAATAGAAAATAAGGAAATGGGCAAGGCCCAAGTGAAAAATAAAATTGGGCTTGGCCCAATAAGAAATTGGAGATGTTTTTGGATAAGGTCCAATAGTTAGGAGGAATGGAAAAGGTTCAATGGCACGTTTATCGAGGTGACGTACTGAACGAGCCACACGACCGGGAAATAGAAATAAATACATATGCGTATAAAAATAGCGATGTAATATCTCACTATTTCGAGGTGAGTAGGGGGTGTCAATTTTAAAATTTTCATATTATCTATAAATATATATTTACGCTTGATTTATCCAATGCACATAATTGTGAAAAGCATGCGTTGATAGAATTCTAGGAAATTGTGAATGTAAGTTATTTTTGGAAATTGTTTTGAATATATATATATATAATCATATGTAAAGTGTTTTAAAAATGGGAAACAAGCCTTTCAATCTGATTTACGTTCTAAATTGTGCCTTATATATCTGTGTAATGTGCATATATGATTATGATGTGTAATTACCCGATGTTTGACGTTTTATAAATTATGCATCAAACTTTATTTTATGAATATATTGATAAAATTTTATTACGTTTATATTGAATGTTTGACAATAAATTTGGAACAATACTTCAAGAGAATAAATGATTTTAAGATGGTTACGTAAATTAAGAGATTCAAGAGTAGGCCGGATGTCACATCGGTTAAGTGTGACCCTCGTGCACGAGTGAGCTCTAGCTAGAGACATTTTCGGGTCGCCGACGGGCTGTTAGACATGGCTGGGGCCATGGTCTGTGATATACGTGGCAAGGCCACAGATGATTTACGCGGTTACGACCGCTTGATATCTCCGATGTCGGCCAACATCGTTGAGATTGCCATGGCATTATGTGAGGATCCGGTGGAAGCGATGCTCCCGGATGATATTACGTGGTAGTGGGACCACGAGTTTTTATCTTATTTCCTACTCGAGAGTAAAGTCTCTTTGAATTTTCGAATTATATTTTTCCGTGTATGGTGAAAATGAATTTAAAATGGCTTTTCCGCAGCTCTCCATTTTTACGGAAAAATGAATTTTGACTCCTCGAGTACGAGGCGATTTGTGGTTTACGTATATATTTGACAAATATATGATTTTACGAGAGCTTGCCTGATTTAAGGAAATTGATTTGAATAAATTATTCTAAATGATTTCTACATGAAATTATCATTCACAGTAGATTTGGCGTGTATTTATCTATATACCTTTGGTTTGGTTATATCACAAACGAATTCTTGATATTTTCTTTATATATAAGGCACAAATGTCCGTTTGAAATAAATTGTTTTATCATTCGGTAGTTTGATATTCAAAGGATCAGCTATTTGCTTGTTTCCCATCTACGCCCTACTCGCTGAGCTGATGATCACTGAGTCTGTGAGACTCACACCCCTCTTATTTCTCCTTTTGCAGATAGGGATCAGCCTAGCGCGTAACTATTGGCGTATTCAGTCTACTGCGAATAGGTAAAGGCATCTCTTAGCCCGCTTCGAGTCGCTCCGCTGTCTAGAGTTCATTCACATGAAATTTCTACATATTATTATGCATTGTTGAAAACTTTGTATTTTAAATTTAATTGCTATTACTGGAAACGAAATACCAATAGTGTATTATTATTATCATTAATTATTTACATACGTGTTATTATATTTAATATATGTCTCAGAAAATTTTACAAAGGCTTGTTCGGGACTTGGCGGGATCTCCCGGAGGTCTCGGACGCCGGTAGCAATCGGGGATGGGTCGTTACACTGCATCCCTATCCAATTAACCCGAAAGGTTGTGTCCATTTCTAATCAGTCAAATCTTTTTCTTAACTATGTAAAACCCTTAAACTGCTTCAATGGTTAGCACTTCTTTTATATAAATATTGTTTTTGAAGAGTAGTCACTCTAGTTTTTCCAATTGGTGAATTTAGTATCTGTTTTAACATTGAAGCAATGGCAACCGTGTTTTCCACATAAACAGAAATGGGATTCTTCTGTACAGATGCATGTAAGAATAAATGATCAAGAGCAAATTGCGAGAGAAGTCATGCATTAAGCAAAAGCAGCTACCACACTTCACTGCCATGTATTTGCTGATGAAACACATGGCTATTTAATTACAACAATCAATAGTACTAATTGCAAAATACAAAGACATGTCCATGAAAACAATTGGAACTGAGTACAGAGAACATACGTTGCAATAACTTCCAAAGTCATCTGCATTGACTATCTCCGTGAGCATCTTCTTCCCTTTCGATGATATTTGACTCCATACAATGTCACAAACCATTTTGGTTCACCATTTCTGAATGTAACATATTCGATAATGACTCCAAATATCAGTCCGCATCCGTAGCCCATCAACACAACTTTCCAGCCAAAACTGATCTTAGTGTCTGAATCATCTGCCTCTTTCAAGAATGATTGAGATGATAGTTTTCTCCCATCTTTGACAATGGAAAACCGCATAGTGCCAAGTTCCATTTGTATGAGCCATTTTCAAATGTACTGAATTGTTTGCCTTGAGGAATTGGTCCTATGAGTTGGTTATTCGAAAGATTCAAGTAGGCAAGAAATGTCATATCTTTCAATTCGTCAGGAATTTTCCCAATGAGCTTGTTTGAAGAGACATCTAACCATTCCAGATTGGTTAAATTACCCATTGATATAGGGATGTGACCACTAAGGCTGTTATGAGAAAGGTTGAGCCCTCTAAGTGAACTAAGCTTTCCAATAACAATTGGAATCTCTCCGAGGAAGTTATTATTTGAAAGGTCAAGGTTTGTGAATGTTGTCAAGATATGAAGTATAACGTAAAAACCTTTCACTGTCAACTTTACATAATAATCATAGTATCTTCGTTGCATATATTGCAAAGAACTATGCTATTCACCTAGATTCATCATGGCTTTCATGCTCTTTATTATACCTTTAGGCAAAGGACCAGTGAATTCATTGTTAGCAAGGTCAAGAATCCGCAACTTAGGAAAGGGATGGATGTTCTTAGAGCTTTGTAAGACACCATGCAATTTGTTTGACCGTAAACAAGAACTTGTAATTCTGGCAGAGTATCCAACCAACAGGGGAATCTACCATCTATCTTATTGTAACTAATATCTATCCATTTATCTTATTGTCACTAATATCTATCGCTTCCAAGTTTCTACAATTAGCCAAGGATCTTGGTAAAGACCATTCCAGTTTATTTCTATTGAGGTTGAGATTCCTCAACCCACAATCCTCTCGAAAAGTTTCAAGGATAGTTCCATGGAAACTGTTCCTCTGTAAATCTAAGATTGAAAGACGGTTGCTAAATTTTCCCAGACATGGTGGAATGATTCCACTTAAGTTGTTATGAGATAAGTTCAGAACTTCGATGGCACTTATATTGCAGATCAAAGAAGGAATTTCTTTAGTCAAGTTGTTCATTGAAAGATCAACCAGTTGAAGATGAGGCAAAGACGCTAAAGCATTTGGAATTTAACCGGTAAAGTTGTTGATGAAAAGATGAAGAATCTCTAAACTCTGCAAATCAATTATGTGTTCTGGGATCTCACCAAATAAATGATTTTCACTAAGATCAAGTTCAATAAGGTTGTTAAGGCCAAAAATGGATCTAGGAAGCAAACCTGTTAGCTTGTTGTTGTAGAGGAAGAGGTATTGAAGATTGCTGAGGTTTCCAATGGAGGATGGAATTTGTCCGCTGAGATTGTTGTCGACAAGATCAAGAAGATTCAAAGAAACTAAATCAACAAGTTCTTGCGAAATTTCACCGGAAAGGTAGTTATGGCCAAAGTAAAGCCATTTCAAGCTCTTCAGTTTGCTTAATGCACGAGGAATTTGGCCAATCAATTCGTTACCAGCAAGAGTCAAGGCTTGCAAATTGCTGATATTTGATATGGAGCTTGGAATTCTCCCCACCAAATAATTCCAGCCAAGATTTAGTTCTTTTACATTTGAACATACTCCAATTTGTGGTGGAATTTTCCTTGAAAGGCTGTTATTCCAAAGATCCAATATTTCCAATGAAACTGAACAGTTTGGAATTGTACCAGTCAAATTATTGTAATTAAGATTAAGATATCGAAGTGACACAGAAGAAGCCAAATCATTGAGAATTTGACCAGAGAATTGACTAATCGAAAGATTGATAGCCTCAATCTCTGACAAATGAAAGATTGAAGGTGAAATTGTCCCAGAAATATTTTTTTCAGTGAGCTCAATTACCTTAATCCTAAAAAAATTGTTGCAAGTTATTCCATGCCACATGCACAACGGGGTGGAGGAGTTCCAGTTGGAGAGGAAGCCAGATGGATCATTGATTGAAGATTTGAAGGATAAGAGCAGCTTGAGTTCGTCAACCTGAGACAAGCTAAAATTTAGTACTAATAAAAACATAAACATGGACAACAGTGAGTGTGCTTTAGTGCTTTTGTTTAACATTTTACAAGAAGATCTTTTAACAGGGAAAGGATGCGTTGAGCTTGGAGACTAAAAATATTCAGTCCCAAATCAATTTAAATCAGAACAAGGAGGCTTTTGAACAATTGAGGCGATGATATTAGCGAGGGTAGAGGCAGATTTTGGAGTGTATGGAGATGGTGCAGATTCTTGAACATTTTATAGGAAAAAGATTAGGTCAAGATACTAATGATAACGCGTGAAAAACGAGTGGCTCCATGCTTTTGTCATTTACTTTCTCTTTGCAAAAAATAAGAGAAAATAAGAAGGAAAAAATAAAAGATAAACAATAAAAAAGCAAATAGTAAACATGTTAAATAGAACGATATTCAATTTTAAGTTTAACTAGTACGACAAACCGTTTGACAGTAAACCCGCAAAGATTTTGACAATGTGAAAACATGAAAAACCCAACAACCTTAATTTTAATTATCATTATGATTTATTACTCCTCTTTCCCCTTTTAGCTTCTGCGTGAAGTTATATGTTTACTTAATGAATTAAATGTTTGGATGCATACGAAAATGAAAAAGTTAAAAACAAAGACTTCTGGCAATTCTTAGTTTTGTAAACGAAGAGGCAGTCTTCACGCATCAAAGAAAAGCTCACTTTAAAGTACAAATAATTGAAGAGAGATAAATTTAACGTGCAACTGTTAGGCACATGGCCTGTGATTATAACACCCTAGCATTTGACCCTCGGTTGAGTCGGGAAGATATTGTTATTTTGTAATCATGAAGAGAGACACTCTCCGAGTGGATAATTTCAATCTTAACAATAACTGTTGAATTCATGGAAGGATGAGAAGATTTTTTTCTAAAACTAATGGATTCATCAAGAATATTGAAAAGATAAAGTAAAATTGATGAAATCCCTACAAAAACTAATAGATACATGCATAATCCCTTTCATGTTTTCTTTCAAGCCTAAACCTCTCTCCAAATTCACTTCAACCCACAGTCCAAAACCTTGAAAAAAACGTGTGGCTTAATACATGAGCTCTTTTGGGCCTTATTTTTAATATAGATGAAGGAAAAATTATTTTTAAAAAATATCCAAATTGAAACGGGAGTAATAAATTTTTTTATATATATAATGAAATCAAGAAAGAATAATGAAAGCCGGAAAGAAGAAAAAAGGGACAAAACAAAATTGAGAAAAGATAAATAGTAGTTAAAAATGAAAGGAAAACCCTAGAGAAGAAAAACTAAAAATCAAAGTAGAAAAAGACACAAAGCATAGAAAATAGGAAAACGAACCAGCCAAAATACAAAGAGAGAAATCACCAACAACAGAGCATACAAACTAAAAAAATGAAAGACGCAAACTCCAAAGAGAAGAAAGGATGGTTTTGGAATAACCAAAATAAATAAAGAAAAACTCTTGACCCATATTTAAAAATCAAGTAGACATGAAACTAAAGGATGAAAAGCAAGCTAAGCATGTCATTACATTAAGACCACACCGTGTCTCGTCTGAAAAATGCGCGGCTCAAGACACCATACACATCACAATACCAACTTCGCTCCTCCAACCTTTACGGGGCAAAACTTGGAGACCCCATTGGAGCATGAAAAGCATCTGACACAAAACCAAGGGCTTGGAATGAAAATGGATTGACTGGCTTGACAAGAGGGTAAAGCTTTTTGTCTTTTATGTTGCCTTAATTTAATTTCATCCTTGGTTGGGTAAACCTAGGACCCCATTGAAGAAATTTAAACTTCCCTCATGAAGTTTAATTTGAGCTTGATTATAGGGAATCGTGACTTGACTGGCTCTTTTGCAAAGTTTGACTCGCTTATAGGTTTAGAGATTAAAAACGTGGGCATTGTCTGAGTGACACGTGGGTAAATGAGGAAGTCTTTAGCGCATCCTTTTCCTTATGTTATAGATATTATATTCATTTGGTCATATCAATTTCCAACGCCTAATGAAGGATGCAGTATAGTTAAAAGTAATGAATTGCAATAGATTTCGTACTGCGGAACAAGAACTAAAAAAGGAAAAGGTGAAAAAGATACGAATGGTTGTTGATTCCAGCTGGAGGAGAAAAGGAAATGAATGGTTGAAATTGCTTGGTGTGACCTCCTTGTGGAATATTATTCAATCTGTTTTTCTTCAGCATTTATAGCTTTCGTTTGACATTTCATGGCATTAACAGGGACTGCGTTTGAGGACTTTTGGAATTTGTTTGACCAAGTCTAAATTAATTTTGCCCGAGCACATGCTGGTGTTTATGAATTTTTTTCTTTTATAATACGTTTGGGAATATCTCTGAGCTTTAATTTTATTTTTGAGAGATTTTAAGAACACATTCTTCCATATAAAATTGATACACTTAAAAAAATAAATAAAATTTTTAAATGGTAGAAATATTTCAGCACAAAAAATTCTTTAAAGTAAAATTAACGGAAACAACTGAAGCTAGTAAATATGAATCACAATTAATAAGTGGTCAGATATCTTTCTCTATCTTTATGTTTGATTGTCATTTTTTTTCGAAAATTAGTTGTGACAATTAATACTTTGATCATACATATAGACTATATACGTAGGGAAGGGATCCTCTCCACTACTTCATCTTAAAGTAATTAATTCACATTCAATAATTGTTTAAATTATTAATTTTTAATGAATTTTCATTTATCTTCCTACTCAATTTAAAATCATTAAAAATATCAGCCATAGATTTTTTGTAAACAAGTGTTTGTTTCTAAGATGTATGATTTTAACTCGGTGATTGTCAAAGCTGACGCTTATTTTTATTATCCAACTCAAAATTCTTGAAATGGTATTGGAGACAAGAGGTAAAAGAAGAACGCTATAACCAAAGAAGATGAATAGCCCAAGAGAAACCATAATCTGCACTAATGATTTTACATAAATGTTTTTGAAGAGTAGTATATGTTTCACAGATTTTTTCTTTTTTGAATATTGAGGCAAACGGTTAGCTGTTTTTCCCACAGAAAAGAATGAGATTTTGTACAGATGCATGTAAGAATAAATCATTAAAAGAAAATTGCAAGAGAAAGTCATGCATTAAGCAAAAGCAGCAACCGCACTTCACTGCCATGTATTTGCTGATGAAACACATGGCTATTTTATGACAGCAATTACTAATACTTATAGCCAAATACTAAGACATGTCCATGAGAACAACTAGAACTGAGAACAAAGAAACACATGCTACAATAACTTCCAAAGTCATCTGCAATGACTAGTTCCGTGAGCATCTTCTCTTTCGATGATATTTGACTCCATACAATGTTATAAACCATTTTGGTTCACCATTTCTAAATGTAACATATCCAACAATGACTCCAAATAGCAGTCCGCATCCATAGCCAATCAGCACAACTTTCCAGCCAAAACTGATCTTGGTCTCTGAGTCATCTGCCTTTTTCAAGAATGATGGAGATGATCGTTTCCTCCCATCGTCGTTGCAAGCTCTTGACAATGGAAATCCACATAGTGCCAAGTTTCCTTCGTATGAGTCACTTTCGAATGTATTGAACTGATTGCCTTGAGGAATTGGCCCTATGAGTTGGTTATGTGAAAGATTTAAAAAGACAAGAAATGTCATATCTTTCAACTCATCAGGAATTTGCCCGGTGAGCTTGTTCGAAGAGAGGTCTAACCATTCGAGATTGGTCAAATTTCCCATTGATGTAGGGATATTACCACTAAATCTGTTACGAGAAAGGATGAGACCTCTAAGTGAGCTAAGCTTTCCAATAACACTTGGAATCTCCCCATGAAAGTTATTATTTGAGAGGTCAATGCTTGTGAATGTTTTTGAGATTTCAGAAAGTTCAATGTAAAATCCTTTCACTGTCAAGTTGACATGATAATGATAGTAGCTTTCTTGCATATATTGCAAAGCACTTTGTTGTTCACTCAGATTCATCATGGCCTTCATGTTCTTTATTATACCTTTGGGCAAAGGACCAGTGAATTCATTGTTAGCAAGGTCAAGAATCCGTAACTTGGGAAAGGGATGCATTGTCTTGGGACTTTTTAAGACACCGTGCAATTTGTTTGACCGTAAAACAAGAACTTGTAATTCTGGTAGAGAATGCAGCCAATAGGGGAATGTACCATTTATCTCGTTGTCACCAATATCCATCATTTCCAAGTTTCTACAATTGGCCAAGGATTGTGGTAAGGACCCTTCCAATTTATTTCCATTGAAGTTGAGGTTCCTCAACCGACAATCCTCATTGAAAGTTTCAAAAATGGTTCCATGAAAACTGTTCATCTGTAAATCTAAGATTGAAAGACGTTTGCTAAAGTTTCCTAGACATGGTGGAATGATTCCGCTTAAGTGGTTATAACTTAAGACAAGATCTTCGAGGAAACTTATATTGCAGATCAAAGAAGGAATTTCTCCAGTCAAGCTGTTTGAGAAAAGATCAACCACTTGAAGACGAGGCAAAGATGCTAGAGCATTTGGAATTTTACCAGTCAAGTCGTTGCGGAAAAGATGAAGAATCTCCAAGCTCTGCAACTCAACTATGAGTTCGGGGATCTCACCAAATAGATGATTATAACTAAGATCAAGTTGAATAAGCTTTTGGAGACCAAAAATGGATCTAGGAAGGGAACCTGTAAGCTTGTTGTCGTAGAGGAAGAAGTATTGAAGATTACTAAGGTTTCCAAGCGACGATGGAATTTGTCCACTGAGATTGTTGTCGGAAAGATCAAGAAAACTTAAAGAAACCAAATCACCTAGTTCTTTTGGAATTTCACCAGAAAGGTTGTTGTTGCTAAAGTAAATTAGATTCAAGCTTTTCATTTTGCCTAGTGCACGTGGAATTTGGCCAATCAATTCGTTATTTGCAAGATTCAAGATTTGCAAACTGCTAATATTTGATATGGAGCTTGGAATTCTCCCCACCAAGTAATTGAAACTAAGAACAAGTTCTTCTAGATTTGAGCATACTCCGATTTGTGGTGGAATTTCCCCTGAAAGCATGTTATAATATAGCAAATATCAGCAGATCAAAGAAGGAATTTCTCCAGACAAGCTATTTGGTAAAAGAGCAACCAGTTGAAGATTGTGACATCCCCTCCTGGGGCAACACATCCAAGGTATTGTTCTATCCGGGTCCCCATCACTTGGCTACCACCATCACGCCACGAGCCTGCAGGGCCTCACCAAGTTTCGAACCCAAGACCTTTTGTTTCTCCCGAAGGGAACGCCTTTCACCATTTGAGCTCAAATGGTGAAAGGCGTTCCCTTCGGGAGAAACAAAAGGTCTTGGGTTCGAAACTTGGTGAGGCCCTGCAGGCTCGTGGCGTGATGGTGGTAGCCAAGTGATGGGGACCCGGATAGAACAATACCTTGGATGTGTTGCCCCCGGAGGGGATGTCACAAAAAAGGCATAGCTCAAATGGTGAAAGGCGTTCCTTTCGGGGGAAACAAAAGGTCTTGAGTTTGAAACTTGGTGAGGCCCTACAGGGCCGTGGCGTGATGGTGGTAGCCAAGTGATGGGGACCCGGATAGAACAATAGCTTGGATGTGTTACCCTCAGAGGGGATGTCACAAAGACAAGGCAAAGATGCTAAAGCATTTGGAAGTTAACCTGTAAAGTTGTTAAAGGCAAGATTAAGAAGCTCTAAACTCTACAACTCAATTATGAGTTTTGGGATCTCACCAAATAAATGATTATGACTAAGATCAAGTTCAATAAGCTTTTTGAGGCCAAAAATGGATGTAGGAAGCAAACCTGTAAGCATGTTTTTGTAGAGGTAGAGGTGTTGAAGATTGCTGAGGTTTCCAAGTGAGGATGGAATTTGTCCGCTAAGATTGTTGTTGTCAAGATCAAGAAGATTCAAAGAAACCAGATCACCGAGTTCTTGTGGAATTTCACCAGAAAGGTTGTTATAGCCAAAGTAAATCCACTTCAAGCTCTTCATTTTGCTTAATGCACGTGGAATTTGGCCAATCAATTTGTTACTAGCAAGAGTCAATCTTTGCAAACTGCTAATATTTGATATGGAGCTTGGAATTCTCCCCTCCAAATAATTGAAGCCAAGATTAAGTTCTTTTAGATTCAAACATACTCCAATTTGTGGTGGAATCTTTTCTGAAAGGAAGTTATTCCAAAGATCCAATATTTTCAGTGAAATTGAACAGTTTGGAATTGCACCAGTCAAATAGTTGTTGCTAAGATTAAGATATCGAAGTGATACAGAAAAAGCCATGTCAGAGGGAACTTCACCAGAGAGATTGTTGGTCGAAAGATCGATAGCCTCAATATTTGGCAAATGAAAGATTGAAGATGAAATTGTCCCAGAAATGTTTTTTCGAACAAGATCAATTACCTTGACCCTAAAAAAATTATTGCAAGTGATTCCATGCCACATGCACAATGGAGTAGAGGAATTCCAGTTGGAGAGGAAGCCAGATGGATCTTTGATTGAAGATTTGAAGGATAGGAGTAACTCGAGTTCGTCACCCTGAGACAAGCTAAAATTTAGTATGAATAAAAACGCAAACATGAACAGCAGTGAGTGCGCTTTAGCTCTGTTATTAAACATTTTTCAAGGTGATCTTTTAACAGGAAAGGATGCCTTGAGCTTCGAGACTAAAAACAATCAATCCAAGACCAATAATCTTGGCCTCAAAGCTCAGAATACCGAACTGCTTAAAAGACTAAACAAGAAAACTTTGGAATGAAGAGGATCTGAGTCTGCATGAATATGATAGAACATGGATTTAAATCAGAACAAAGAGTTTCTTGAACTATTGAGGAGATGATATTAGGGAGGGGAGAGGCAGATTTTGAGTTTGTGGAGATGGTTATGGAGACTGAAAAGTTAGGGTGGAGAGTGGCGATGATCTCTGCAAGAAGATCCTTTTAACAGCTGTGTGAGGAATACTTTGAGCTCCGTCTCCAGACTCACGATCCCTTGAATTTAAGAGGATAGAAAACAGTGACACCACATAAGTTGGAATCAATTGACCTTTTCACACTTTACATCATATGGACGGATCTTTTGGTTCCCATTAAACCGTTTCCTCACCATCTTAAATGCCCTCGTTCTGAAACTCTGTTTTAACCTGCTTGAATCCATGAAATTGAAATTGAAATTATTCCGTTCATTTACTAAAAGGTGATTAGAAGAGTCAACTAACACGAACAAAAATACAAAATAAAAAAAAAAAAGGAGAAAGAGACATGAATGGTTATTGATTCGTGGAAGGAACTTGTGGCTAAGGTTGAAATTGCTTGGTGTTAAATAAAAGCTTCGTAGTGGAATATTATTCAATCAGTTTTTTTGAGCATTCATAGCTTTTGTCTGACATTCAAGAAATTCCTGGCATTGATTTTGAAGTGTCTTAACATGTGGTTTTACCAAGTCCTAATTAATTTTGCTCAAGCACATCTTAGTTTCGGTAGCTAGATGATTTTTTTTATACGATCGGGAGTATCTCCGAGTTGTGTCTGAGCCTAATTTCTCCATTGGGAAAATTTAAAACGCACTCTTTTACGTTGACTTAATAGATTCAAGAGAATAAATGAGAATTTTTAATTGTAGGAACATAACGCTACAAAGAATATTGAAAATGAAATCAATGGCTACAACCGAAACTACTGAATATGAATCACAATTAACTAATGGTGACATATTTTAGAATATATTTGAGAGTAATGATATTCTTTGCACTACGATTATGCAGAATTGGTACCTGTTGCATTTTGGTTTCTGATACTTATTATTCTGTTGCTATAATGATGTAATTATCTTCATATGAAAAAAATAGATGCCCCTGCTGCATCAGAAATTCAATCAATGCTTGAATTTTACCAGTAAAACAAGGTCCCAAGTTTGAGTCTCCTCGCATATAACTTAACAAGGAGAAGGAAGGAAAAGGAAAGATGTATAACACTCAGAGGAGAGAGATTAACCGTATGGTATCACAAAGTTCTAAATCTTTAAATATATGGCACAAGCTAATAATGGTACTTAACTCATCCGGTTCTCTATGTTTTCTAAAAAAAATCAGGTTACCCTTAGCGATCATGAAAGTGAACAGATAGAACAGATCACCCGGAATATTTTCAAGAAACCATTTTATTTGTTCCCACGCCATCTATTTTCAACACTTGAAATTGAAATTGTTGCGTTCATTATTACTAAAAGATGATTAGAACAGTCAACTAACAAGAACAAAAAATGGAAAAGGTGAAAAAGATATGAATTGTTGTTGATTCCAGAGGGAGGAGAAAGAGACATGAATGGTTGAAATTGCTTGGTGTGACCTCCTAGTGGAATATTATTCAATCTGTTTTTCTTCAGCATTTATGGCTTTCGTTTGACATTTAATGGCATTCACAGGGACTACTTTTGAAGACTTTTGGAATTTGTTTTACCAAGTCTAAATTAATTTTTTTCAAGCACATTTTAGCGTTAATGAATTTTTTTTTTTTATAATATGTTCGGGAATATCTTTGAGCTTTAATTCTATTCTTGAGAGATTTTAAAAACGCATTCTTTCACATTGAGTTGATGCATTTAAAAAAATCAATAAAATTTTGAAGGTGAAAGTAGGCACTTGGGCACTTTCCAAAAAGCAAATGGAATCTTATTGGTCGTGGAACATTATGGAATCTTATAGGTGAAAGTAGGGGTGGGGTTGCTGTCGATACATGGTTCTTTTAAACTCAGCAGGGTGTTTCATGTGAGTTCGGAATTAATTGTGATTGGTTGAGCTATGTCCACCTTTTGTTTTAGGGCATAGTCTCCTAACTTTGTGTGATGAAAAAAATGTCTGATCTCACAAATCAGTTTAATTATATATATGCATCAAGATATGTATATATTCAAAAAAAAGGAAAAAATTATGAGAAATAACCTTCCTCATAAGCTCAATTCAAAAATATCATTTTTTATACTTTTAACTATTTTTAGTCAATTTTTGGCATGACTTGACAACAATACCCTTTAAACAATTTCAGACAAATTAAATTGGTTTCAATTTTCTCTATTCCGCCATCCAGACAGAAATTTTAAAATTAAATCTTACTTTCTCTCTACTCAAATACTATTTATCTTGCTATCCAAAGAGTAGAGATGACATAAAGCTATTTTTTATTTTGCTTTATTTTTTTTTATGGTGGATCTTGGTGTTCTCAAGGGTGATGAATAGCGATTTTGCTCTGATTGCAGGCAGGATGATGAATGTGGTAACTGGATGCTTTCTGGTGATGACTTGCTTCGAAACGTGTGCTGCGATGGAGATGCCTGTGTTGATGAGTTGGATTGGATTGGTTAAGATGATGGGCTTAGGGAGAAGAAACAGCTAAAATATGTTTAATGGGTTTTATTGTGGTTCACAGTTTTGTTGTGTTTGGAATTGAGACGATTGTTAAGCATGTTTGTTGGGAATTTTGATTTATTTTTATTGGATTTTGAGTTTAAATTGTTCAGGGAATAGTTTGTAAATGGAGTATATTTTGTTTTTGCATGAGGGGAGTGAGAAAGGCCCTCTTGATAGAGATATATTTTGTCTTGCTTTGGAGGGTTATGGAGTTTTGTAACCTATCTTTTTATGAAATGCATAATTTCATGGCTTAGCATAAAAAAAAAAGTATGTATTTTAAGTTTTTAAGTTTTTGAGTTTATTAGTTTATTCATAGAACCCCAAAGTTGAGAAGTTGAAATTGATTAGATTGGTTTTTAAGTATTGCGAGATTGGTTTTTAGGCATTGTATGACTTAATCACCGCATGACTAGTTTTTAGGTATTACGTGATTGGTTTAAGATATTGCGTGATTAGTTTTTAGGTATTGCGTTACTGATATTTAAGTAATGCTTAAGTCACACAATGCATCAGTAACTAATCATGCAATGCTTTACTAACAAGTCACACAATACCTTATTAAAAATTAGTCATATTGTAAAGCCCGACCCTAACTTATGCTTGACATGACATTTACATGCATTGGATAGCATGTTTGTATATTGAAATGCCCTGGAAACGTAGTAAAAGTCGATAATATACCGAGTTGTATAATTAAGCAGATCAAACCTCGAACTAATTTAAATAGAGATTTGAGGATGAAATTGAAGATTTTAGAACCCTAGAATGCCTTATAATGGTGATTAGGAGTTCGATGGTGAATTTGGAGTCAATTGGACAATTTCGGGTCTTAGGGGCAAAATGTTCATTTTACCACCCGAGGATAAAAATTGAATTTTTGAGAGAATTTTGATCAAATTTAAATATTTGGAGTGTGATATGAGTATAAGGAGTGAAAATTATGCATTTTGACAATTTTTCAGATTTTGGGACAAAAATGTACTTTTTAAAAAGTTCAGGGGTAAAAACGTAATTTTGAAAAATTTGCTTGACCAAAAATTTGGATGAGTCTAGAAATTTCATGTGGACCATGGATAAGTGAGAAAAATTGAATGGTGGGGATTAAAAGTAAAAAAGAAAAAGATTTAAAAATGAGCCAATGAAAAGTGGACAAGTGTCATTAAAATATAATATTTTATTTGGCTATAAAAAGCCTTAAATTTTCAGCCCTTCTCCCTCACATGACCGGCCACTCAAAAAGAAAAGAAGAGAAAGAAAAAACCCTAAGACCTTCCTGAAAATTGAAGGGAAAATCAAGAGGAAACAAGGAAAAGTCTTGGAAAAAGTTAAAATTCTTAGTTTTTCTTAGTGATTTTCACTTTCCCACCATTCTTTTTCTATTTTCTTGCAAAAATGAGAAGTGGGTATGTAACACCTGACCCTAATTTATCTGTGACAGGTCATTCACCTGCAATGGATAGCATGTTTGTATATTGAATTGCCCCGGGAAACAAGTTAAATGACAATATTGCCCCTAAGGGTATGATCAAGTTAAATAAGTTTTGAACCAGTTTAAACAGAGAATTGAGGATGAATTTGAGAAAACTAAAACCCATGGATTGGTTTAAAATGAGAATTTGGAGTTCGAGGTTCAATTTAGAGTTAATCGAGAAAATTGACCGATTAGGGACAAAACGGTCATTTTTCAATTTCAGGACAAAATGAGAATTTTTAATAAAGATTTTGATTTTTATGACCAAGAATGATTATATGGAATATAAAATGATGTTTGGAACATAAAGTGAAGTTTAGCAGTGAAAAAGTGCAATTCTCGGTATTTTTGGGACACAAGGGCAAAATAGTAATTTTGCCATTAAAGGACGAATTTGGAATTTTTGAAAAAGGTTTTTTGATCCCATTTGATTGAGATTGATCATATTAATCAATTGAAGTGTTATTTGAGGTTGAAAAGTGGAAAAAGAATAAATTCTGGTGATTTCTAGAGTGCAGGGGTAAAATTGTAATTTTACCACCGGAAGGCCAAATTTAATTTTTCGAGAGGATTTAGATCAAATTTGACAAATTGGAGTGTGGTATAAGTTTGAGGACTGAAAAATATGCCTTGTGGTAATTTTTCAATTTTTGGGGTAAAAATATAATTTTTCACTTTTTCGGGGGCAAAAGTGTAATTTCACAAAATTACACTATAAAAATTATTAAAATTTCTTCTAGAAGCTCCTGGAAACTCAGAGGATAAGGCCTGGAATTTTTGGGCTGAAAATAAATTCAAAAAGAAAATCAATAAATAATAAAATAATGGAAAAAGTTAATAACCATGTGTTAAATTAAATATTTAATTATTTAACTTATAAAAAGTCAAAATTCAGCCCACTTCTTCTTCTCCAAACAGTGTAAGTGAGGGGAAAGGCTGAAACTTGAAACCCTAGCTGAAAACTTGAAACCCTAGTGAGAGAAATCAAGGAAGTTAGCTTGAAAAAGGTAAAATCACTTAATTTTCTTTGATTTTCTCATTACCCATGCATTTTATTTCAATTTTCATGCAAAATTAAAAAGTGGGTATGAACACCCATGCTGGTTGAATCTTGATGAGAGGATTTGAGGTGTGATTTGGTGGAATTTTAGCTTAATTAAATGTGTGTAGAAAGTTTGGTTAAGTGTAGAAACGAAAACTAGCAAAAATAAGCAAGAAAAATAGAATTTTCCATATTGCACCAAGCTTGACCGAATTTTTAGAGAGAGAAATGCTGTTGATCTTGAGGTTATTTTGAGGTGTGATGATGAATAATGATGAATTAAGGGTGTAGAAAAATTATGGGAATTTTAGGGTAAAAATCGAAATTTTTACCCACTAGGGGTATTTTTGTAATTTCAGTCCGGGACTGATAATTTGTATCACACTGAGGGACATTAAGTCCAATTGAATATAATTGAGGTATAGAAAGTGAGAAAAATCGATTCGGAATTAAAATGAAGATTTTAGCAATTTAGATGCGTGTAGGCGAGTCGGTCGGACACCGTGAATAAACGACTGTCCGGACCATTTTTAGCCCATTACATGCATCATATAGAGCCTGAAATTGATTATGAGAAATTGACACAATTTATTGAAATTCGTGTCACGCGTATCACCTAGGTGGTGGGTTCCTCGGACACCGGAGAAAAACGGTGTAGTGAAATTAAAAACGGGAGTATCGGGCACTCCTGTGACAAGGTGAGTGGATAATTTACCGTTTTCAATATCTGAAGTAATTTTACCTGATTATGTGCTTTTAAAATAAATTAAATTTTATAAATAATTTTTAAATCGAAAAATCGATTTAATAACACTGAGTATGTGGAGACCGGTTTAGATTTGTGTTCTTCTATTAAAATTTAAATTATGGCTTATGATTTTGGTGAGCATGCTTGGCTGATTTATTGTGTTAAAAATTGGCATGAATTGCTGTTTGCTGTGTAGACTGGTTATTATTAAAATGGCCTTGACATGCTGTTGGATTATTCTATGAAATTGGTGGATTATGAGTAATGAAACACTGCAGTGAGGGTTGCCGTGGACTGCCTTTAGGAGGAGCACGGAAAACCCTATGATCGGTTACCTCGGTCGTAGAGGCGAGTAGGGTAACTCCCGAGGTAATGATACGATTCACTTCACGTTAAACCACCGCGTGAAGATGAGTTTAGCCAACGCCAAGGATCGGCTATTTTTGAAAAAAATATAAAATTTTAACAGTCTTGGCGGACTCGATTAGACACTCTGATCAAGTGTCCACGAGTATGAGATTTGGCTTAAGCCTGATTTTGTATAAATAGAACATAAGCCTTGGATTTTGATAAATAATATTGATTTGTACAATCGTGTTAAATTGATGCTATCAACTACATGATAGTATTGTGGTTTATCTATATTGTCTCCATCTACTCGACTTTAGATGTCGCAGATGGTATTTATCTAACTCACTGGGTTGTAAAACTCACCCCTCAATTTCCCCATTTCAGGCTCACAGACAGTTTGTCACGACCCGGAACTCCCCTTCGAGCCCGTAACAATCGCCGCGACGTTTCGAGAAGCATTCATACCCCGAATACCGCCCGAAACATCGCAAGGCTTGTGTACCAGTTTTCTCGAAAAACTTCGAAACCGATTAAAATATAATATGCAAGTAGAGAACGCATATTTCATAATTAAAAATAAATCTAGCGGTCTAAAATATTTGCTTAAAGTAAAAATTTCAACTATTTGAATAAAACCAACATATTCGATAAAGTATTTTATTTTCTTAAAACACAATATTTACAAAGTCTTTCAAAGATTATTTTATTGTAGCATAAAAGTAAAATAAATTTATTTATACAATAATACAGATAACTAAAGTATAAAAATTCAATTACAGTGACACGTGGGACCTCAATTAACCACAAAGGTACAGGACTGCGAATCCTTACTTTCTAAGATGCCACTTCGAGATTTCCTTCTCGATGCAATTGTTGGTCTATTGCCTATTCTGAGCCTGAAAAATGTATAGGAAGAAGGGTGAGATTTCACAAATCCCAGTGAGTAAACATATACCCTCTAAACTATCTACAGTCGAGTAAATGGAGACAAATAAAATGTTCCTTCAAGTACGTTTTTCATAACATAAATTTTCATTGTACTCAAAACAATTAACTTGGCTTATGGATTTCACAAAACTTGGCTTATGCCAAAATCATTCTCGGGGATACCCCGGCCGGAGGCATCTAACCGAGACCGCCAAGGCTGTTAAATTTCTTACACTCATTTTCCATCTGAAAATCTAGCCATTCCTTGGCGTTGGCTGAGTCTCACACTCACGTGGTGGTCCGCGTGAGGTGCACTCAAACTTTACCTCAGGAGATGCCCTACACACGACTCTCCTTATCGAGGTAAGAATATATCTAGGAACCGTGCCACTCTTATAAGCTGGTCCACGGAACCTGCCACTGCAGCGGGGAATTTATCTACCACCAAATTCATAAAAACTCTTAACTGCATGATATGGCCATTTATTTTTCTACCTAGCCTCTCTTAGGCTGCTCAAAACAGTTCAAATATAAATTTAACATAATAACAAATATCAATTCTACCATTCATGCTAACAAAATATCATAAGCCATTCAATTTAAAAATACAATTTATTTCACCACACATAACAGTCTCCGATTACTCTATTTTTAAAACCATCATTCAATTTTTCAGAAAATTTATAAAATCATTTTATAAAATCACATTTTCCAATAAAACACAACAATTTGCCATTGAAACCATTTTTCATAAAATCACATAATTGAATAAAAACTACTATAGATAATTAAGATGATATAGGAGCACTCACAGTACTAGGAGTAGATATACTCCTATTCAAGGTCCTCGGGTGTAGTCTTTTACCCGTATCAGATAGCTCACCACCTATCCACAATACATGACACAAAAATTCAATAATTTGTGTCAAATCATTATAAATTATTTCAGGCTCTTATCCATGCGTATGCACTAGATAGGGTTTGAAATGTCTGGACAATCACTTAATTACGATGTCCGACCTAACTCGCCTATACACGGTGTAAATTCCTGAAATCCCCAATTCAACTCCAATTCCATCCATTTCAATTTCAATTATCCAATTATATCCACAATACCTCAATGACTGTGAATTTGGTCCAATTTATCGGTCCGGACTATAAATTACGCTTTTACCCCTAGTGGGTAAAAATTCTAATTTTTGTATCACAAATTCTCATTTAATTTTCTAACTCCTTAATTCATCAAATATCACCAAAATTCCATGAAATATCATCAATTTCAACCTCAAAATCCTCCCTAGAAAATTTGGCCATTGTGTGTTAAAAATTGAGATTTGTGATTTCATGCTAAATGCCATCAATTTCGATTTCTATCACTACCATTTATTAAAACCATTACATCCTAACCATTTAACATCAAATGTCACAAAATTCATCTCAAATATTCACTCCACAAATTTCAGCCTTCATGGGTCCTCATGGAATATGTGATTCTCTCACTTAGTTTTCTTCCTAAACATGACTAGCTAACTAAAAACACTAACATACTTCAAAATCAATTATTTCCATCAACTTTCTCTCTCTAAACCCATTGGACCAGCCATGAAATCACCATGAAAATATGCAATTTAACCATGGAAAATAAGGGAAATTGCATGGGTAAGGTAGAAATTAAGTTAGAAATGAAAAACCTTACCTTTTTATTCTTGATTTCCTTGAATTTCTTTACTTTTTCTTGATTTTTCTCACTCTAGGGTTTATTTTTGTGTTTTCTCTCTCTTCCTTCAGGTTAGAACGAAATTTTGGATGAAGAAGGCTGGAATTTGATATTTTTAAGCTATTAAATAAAATAATATTATTTTATTATTTTTTTTATTTTTTTATTAATTTATTAATTTTTTATTATTTTTTTTTAATCTTTTGACTTTATTTTTCAGCCACCAATTTTACCTTCCCTTATTCTGAGCCTTCAAGAAAGTTCTGGACAAATCTCAAAGATTTTTATGGTGTAATTTTGTAAAATTACACTTTTACCTCCGAAAAAGTGTAAAATTACATTTTTACCCCAAATTTTGAAAAATTGCCACAAGGCATATTTTTCACTCCTCAAACTCATACCACACTCCAAATAATTAAATTTGATCAAAATCCTTTCCAAAATTCAATTTTCAGTTCCGGGTGATAAAATTACTATTTTGCCCCTATACTCCAAAAATACCGGAAACTCATATTTTTCATTGCTAAATCTTTCAATTGTACTTCAATACCCATATCATACTCAAACATGTCAAATGGGGCTAAGAAAATCTTTTCTAAAAATTCCCATTTTGTCCTCAAATTATAAAATGACCATTTTGCCCCTATCCGATCAATTTTTCGGATTGACTCCAAATCAGACCTCGAACTCCGAATTACCATTTTGAGTCATCCCTGGACTGTGAAATTCTCGATTTCACTCTTAAAATCTTTATTTGAACTCATTCGAGGCTTAATCGACTTAATGGTACCATTAGGGACAATATCGTCTTTTAACGATTTTCTCGAATTTCTCAAATATGTAAACATCCTACTGAGCATGTAATTGACATTGCAATCACTTTATAGGGCAGGGTTTGACACAGTTGTAGATAGAGGACTCTGTTGAGGAGAAGGTTTAGAGAGATAACCTTCTGTGCCCAGGTTCATTTCGTAGACTGTATTTATCTATTTTGGGCCCACTTAACACTGTAAATTAAATTTTATACTTCAGTTATCTGTATTACTATATGTAATAATATATTTTGTTTTTACGCTGTAAGAATTATATCCGGATATCTATATAAAAATTGTTTTATAAGAAAATTTTTTTATTTTATGAAATATTATTATTTCATTCCATTAAATGAAATTTCACTCAAATTTCATGTTTTAGATATCCGATTTCAATTTCGACTGAAAATTATGAATTCTTTACGTGTAACTAACATTTTTTCCAAATTTTGAAATTTTCGACGAAAAATGACCGAAATGCCCCTATGTAGACATTTTTGTCTTTTTCCCTGTCTTGGTCCAAAAAAGGACAAGATGATTTAAAATATGAAATAAATAAATAGAAACTCACAGGGGAACTGGAAAGACTGGTACGAGAGCCTTGCGAGGTTTCGATATGGTACTCGGGGGATGAGTGCATATCGGGACATCGCGGCGGTTGTCACGGACTCGAGGGTGGTTCCGGGTCGTGACAGGGTATGACACCCACATGCTGGCTGAACCACCATGGGAGGAATTTGAGCAATTTAATTGATGAATTTAGGTTGATTTAATATAGTTTAGCTAGGTTATGTTGTTAGATAACAAGTTAGCATGAAAACCCATTTTCCCACATTGAACCCACCCTAGCTGAATATTTTTGGGTGTGAAATGCTGCTGATTTTAGTCTTATCTAGAGCCATTTAGATGAATTATTATTAATTATGGTGCTAGGAAAATTATAGGAATTTTCGGTGCAAAAATACGGCTTTTTGCCTAATAGGGGCATTGTCGTAAATTATCGTTCGAACAGAAAATTTGCATCACATTCAGTGGCATTAAGTCAATTTGGGTATAATTAAGGCATAGAAATTGAAAGAACTCGATTCAGACTTAAATAGGAGGTTTTAGCGAATTAAATCGTGTCTCGTACGTATTAGGCCAAATACCGCGTTTCAAAGGTTATTCGGATAATTTTTGCATCACATTTCATGCATTCATATAGAATTTAGAGCCTGAAATCAATTTTGATAAATTGGCATCAATCATTGAAATTCGTGCCACGTGTGTCGTGTAGGTGGTGAATCGTCCGACAAAGGTAAACAAATCGCGTCAGACCAGCAAGACTAGAAGTATATCTGACTTCTAAAAACAATGAGTGGATAAACTATCTTCCTCAAGAACTAGAGTGATTTTATCTATTTTGTATCTTTAAAGAATTGAATTTTTGTAAATGGTTTATAAATTGAAAATCTGATTTTTTTAACACTGAGTGTATGGAGATGGGTTTTGAACCTATGTTATGTGTTTAAATTAATGTTTATAGCTTCTGAATCTTGGGATGCATGATGGCTAGAATTATTTTGTATGAAATGTGTAAATTGCTTTCTTTGTCTAATAGGCTAGGTAATGTTTTAATTGCCATATCATGTTGCAAAAAATTTTATTTATTAATTGGTGGGTCATTTAGTCGCTGTAGTGGCGGGTTTCTGTGGACCAGCCTATTAGAGAGGTACAGTAACCCAATTTCATTTTACCTCAGTACGAGAGGCGAGGGGGGTAACTCCTGAGGTAAAGATCGAGTTCACTTCACGCCGAACCACCACGTGAAGTTGAACTTAGCCAACGCCAAGGAACGGCTGTTTTCAAAACGAAAAACGTGTTTTATCTGTACATGGTTTTTAACAGCCTTAGCGAGCTCGATCGGACGCTTTGATCAAATGTCCACGAGTATGAGATTTGGCTAAGCCTAGTTTTTAAGAAAACAATCATAAGCCTTATTATTTTGAGGTATTAATATTTGTTTTGTATGAATGTACTAAAATGATGTTATGAACTACCTTATAGTATCACGTTTTTATATTGTCTCCATCTACTCGACTTTAGATGTCGGGGATGGTATTTATTTACTCACTGAGTTGTCAAACTCACCACCTCAATTTTTCCCCTTTCAGGCTCACAGACATATGTAGATATCAGCATTTTGTCGATGAGACAATTAGAGTGACGACCTTGATTACCAAAGGTTTACTCCTATTTTCATGTTTTTCTCTGTTATGGGCCCACTTAGCATTGTAAATTAAATTTCATTTTCCAGTCAGTTGTATTATAGTATATAATAATATATTTTGCTTTTACGCTATAAAAATTATTTCTCGAGTTGTCTAAAAATATTGTACAAAAGAAAAATAGAATATTTTTATTGAATATTTTTTAATAGTAAAATCAATCTTTAAATCTTTTAAAATGCATGTTTCAGACTTTCGATTTCAATTTTGACTGCAAATCATGTATTCTCTACACGTGTGCTATGTTTTTACCAAATTTTGAGATTTTAGTCAAAAATGACCAAAATGCCCCTATGTAGCAAATTTCACTTTATGACAATTTTCGACTCAAAATCAATTTATATTCGTTTGAATATGATATTTAATAATAAATACTCACAGGGGAAGTGAAAAACTAGTACGAGATGCCTTGTGGAGTCTCAATTTGCGCTCGGGGATGAGCGCCTATCGAGACCTCGCCGTAGTTGTCACGGGCTCAATGGGAGTTCCGGGTCGTGACACATATAATGCTTAAACACTAGTCACGCAATGCCCAAAGTCAATCACACAATGTCCAAAATCAGTCACGCAATGCCTAAAAACTAGTCAAGCAATACCTAAAAACTAGTCACGCAATGTCCAAAAACTACCAAAACTACTGAATTCCATTCAACAAGATCGACAATTTCAAACGATACACGATATTCCATTTGATAACATAATTAACGAATATGCCTACTTGACAAAAAATGCTCAAAATGTTTAAAGATTTTTCTTCATATATAAAAAATCACTCCAAAATGCTTAAAAATGCTCAAAACGCTTAAATGTTTTTTTCATGTATCTAAAATTCTTCCAAAATGCTCAAAATGTTTAATCATTTTCCTTTCTGATAAAGAATATTCCAGAGATGAATAGTCTGAAGAAAAAAGCTCAAAGAATATGAGTTTATTTGAAGCACATAACTATGCATACTTGACTTGTTAATAAATTTCGGGTTGAAATGCGAAGCTAAATAAATGGGTCGATTTTATTAAGGGTAATTTTATCTATATTTTAATTCTCTTGGCTAAAAATAGTTAAAATTATAAAGAGGTCTATTGTTAGAAACACTTTATGTATGAGGCCCATTTAAAAAAGAACAAAAAAAAATTACTAATGTTATATCAACATCCTTAATTAGACTATGTTATATATATATATATATATTAATGAGCTGCTAAAATAATTTTTTTATAAAATTATTAATACGGATAAAAAATAATAAAATGACCTTATAAATCCATTTACTTTTACCCTAACTCTTAAAATTTTCCCTTTTAAGTATTTTCACACCTCTTTCCATCTGTTTTTTTTTTTTTGGTCTTTCTCTTCTCTTTTTTCATTTTATTGTGAAATTACAAAAAGGTGAAGCTTTTTTATCTTTTTTTTTCTATTTATATTATTATTATTATTTATATTTATTTATGTTTTTTCAAATCTATTCTATTTGGTTATATGTTTTAAGTATCTATAGATTTTCTTCTTCAAATTTCTACGAATCATCAACTATATTCCTCTTTTTTCTTTTTGGTTTTGTAGTTCTATATTTTACTTGTCATGTTTTTCTTTTTTTTTTATCATGTGTTCTAAATGATTTTAGTCTTTAAAATTTAAAAAATTATTATGTAATTCTCAAATATGGATTATGGTGTTGCATTATTGATTGTTGCTTAAAATTTCACTAATATATATTTTTATTAATCTTGATTACATAAGATATTTTTTTATGTGCTTTATGTTTTATATTTAGTTGAAAGGGAATTATCTTTGAGTATTTAGTCTTTAAACAATACTCATTACATAAGAGGAAATTATTAATCTTGTATATTGCATTTAATTATTTATATTTTATACATTATTCCTCTTCATGTTTGGCCCCCAATAAAAATTGGCTAACTTCACCCCTGCCTGTATATATATTTTTTATGAGAATTAATTATCATGTGTATTTTTTTAAAAATTTTTGATGATATCAATATATAAATTTTTAAAAGAATAATATCGTCTTAATTATTTTTCAATAATGTGATTTTCTTTTATTTTTTAAAGAAATATTCCTGAATCACCATTTGCAGTTACCTCTGAATTCTCCGCCCTTCCATCGAAGCATTTTATTGGGACCAAGTTTTTCAAATTGGTGAAAGTAGCATCTGTTTCTAAGATGTATAATGTTTTAACATTGAGGCAATGGTAGCTGTATTTTCCACATAAGTAGAATGAGATTCTTTTGCACTGATGCATGTTATTGAAAGGTAATTCATAATCTGACAGTAGCAGCAGGTGAAGAACAAGTGAAGAGTTTTGACTCTATAGTGCAAAACGATGGTGTTTCTTTACCTAATATGTTGAGTTTTCAAAGTGTACCGTTTTGTTGATTTTATATTTTAAGTTTGTTGTATTCAAAACGATGTTTATTTGTGTCGTTTTTGATTTAGTTGCTTATGTCCTATATGGTTCAGCTTAGTGTTGTTTTAGCTTGTTTTTGAAGGCTTAACAGCCATGGTGTCTATTTCATTTTACCGTTAAAAAGGTCGTTGATTTGTGTGAGAGTCTGTTTCTGTCACAACCTGAAACTTCCATCGAGCCTATGACAACCGCCGCAAAGCCTCGATAGACATTCTTCCCCCGAATGCCCCTCGTGACCTCGCAAGGCTTTTGTACTAGTTTTTCCACTCCTCTCTCTTTTTTTTTGAATAATAAAATAAAATAAAAACATTAATTAACATAATCTATTTTAATGTAAAACAATATATATATATTTGAAACATCAAAAATTAATTTTCCACACGTAAAAACAAAATAAATTTATACATATTGTAATATAGAAAACTAGAGAACGTAATTTAAATTACAATGACACGTGGGCCCCCAAATAATTTAGAAGGTTTAAGTCTATAACCTTGCTTTCTAGGATGTGACTCCAAAATTTTCTTCTCGATGCAATTGACAGTCTACTACCTATTCTGAGCCTGAAAAATATTTAGGAAGAAGGGGTGAGATTATATAATCCCAGTGAGTAGACAGATATCTTCTAAAGTATCTAAAGCCGAGTAAAAGGAGACAATGAAAATATCCCTTCGCAAAACATATTTCACTACTTGGAAATTCATCCCAACCCATATAAACAATTGTATTTAAATCAATTCTCAATATGGCTTATGCACTTTTCAACACTTGCCTTATCAGAGTACTCGGCAAGAGGCGTACCAAGAAACCTCAACTAGAGGCTCTCTGCCTGCCCTCTTCCAAGCTCCTGCTACTTGGCCTATGCCCAAAATCCATTCTTGGGGATACCCCGGCCGAGGCATATAACCGAGATCGCCAAGGCTATTTATTGTCACACACACACAAACATATTTTACCTCTGAAAATACAGCCAATCCTTGGCATTGGCTGAGTCTCACTTTCACGTGGTGGCTAGCGTGAAGTGTACTCAAATCCTACCTCGGGAGTTATCCTACGCGCCTCTCCAATCGAGGTAAGCTCAATAAATGAGAACCGTGCCCCACCAATAGGCGGCCCACGGAACCCTCGTCACTGTAGTGCCCTCTCTATATATATGTATACACATATATATATATATATATATCTCACCAGTCAATAAAATCACAATAGTATGACATGGCCCACATAACTCATACAAAGAAAATCAAAGTAGTTCATATATTCAACACATTATAAAAACAGCCAGTCATACCCACATTTATCATAAGCCATCCAATTTAAACAATTCCATTTGCAAATATAACCAGTCAGTCTCCAATTACTCCCTTTTTCCAAAATCATCATTTAATTTCTAGAAAATTTGTAAATCATTTTATAAAATCACATTTTCCTATAAATACAATAATTTTCCATTTAAACCATTTTTCATAAAATCACAGAGTTTAATAAATCTACTCTAGATAATTAAAACGATATATGAACACTCACAGTATTAGGAGTAGAAATACTCCTATCCTCCACATCGGGTGCAGTCTCTTACTCGAAACAATTGACTCACCACCTATCCATAATCCATGACACAAAATTCAATAAATTGTGCCAATTTATCATAAGTTATTTCAGGCTCTTATCCATGCGTATGCACTAAATAGGGTTTGAAATGTCTGAATAATCGCTTAATTGCTGTGTCCGACCTAACTCACCTATACACGGTGTAAATTCCTAAAATCTCCAATTCAACTCCAATTCCATCCATTTCAATTTCAATTATCCAATTATATCCACAATACCTCAATGACTGTGAATTTGGTCCAATTTATCAGTCCGGACCAAAAATTACGCTTTTACCCTAGTGGGTAAAAATTCCAATTTTTGCATCGAAAATTCTCATTTAATTTTCTAACTCCATAATTCATCAAATATCACCAAATACATGCCAAATAACCTAAATTTCAGCTTCATTACCTTCAAAATTATTCATGGAAATTTCAACTATACTAGGTGAAATTTCACTAAAATTTTTCCTATTTGATTTTTATCCCACAATTCATCAATTCTCAACAATTTCACTTGAAATGAAATAATTTCATTTTCAATAAAATCACTATGAAATTCGGTCTATGAAGGATTAAGGGGGAAACGGAATTTTTCTTGTTGTTTTTCTACCTAGACATGTTTAACTAACTAAATTCACTAACATACTTCAAAATCAATTATTTCCATTAACTTTCTCTCTCTAAACCCATTGGACCAGCCATGAAATCACCATGAAAATATGCAATCTAAGCATGGAAAATAAGAGAAATTGCATGGGTAAGGTAGAAATTAAGTTAGAAATGAAAAACCTTACTTTTTTATTCTTGATTTCCTTGAATTTCTTTACTTTTTCTTGATTTCTCACTCAGGTTACAAACTACTTAAAAGACTAAACCAAACAACTTTGAAATGAAGACGATCTAGTGTGCATGAAACTCTTTGAACAACATGGATTTAAACCAGAACAAAGCGCTTGTGGCCGAGGTGGAAATTGGTTGGCGTGAATTCATCGGGGTAGCTGAGAAAATGAAAGGCTTTGTAGTGGAATATTATTCAATCTGTTCTTTCTTCAGCATTGATTGGTTCTGTTCACATTTAATAAATTCTTGGCATTGACAGGGACTACTTTTGAAGACTTTTGAGTTTCTTCACATTTAATAATAATAATAATTTTGCTCAAACACATCTTAACTTTTATAGAATAAAAGAATTTTTACATAATATTTAAAAAAATCTCTTAAATTATTTAGAAAATTTTAAATAAAGAATTATTCTTTTATTGACGATGATTTGATATGTTAATGTGACATAATGACTTTAATAAAAAATAAAAATTTATTAAAATTTTTTTATATAATTCAAGTGTTTTTTAAATATTATATTAAAATTTTTTATTTTTGAAGCCTAATTCCCTTCTCAAAAGATTTCAAGTATGCTTGAGTGTAGACCCAATCTATTGACTTGTTTTTGTGTTTTAATTTATTCTAATGTATTTATATATATCACAACATTGGCCAGAAATTTCAAAAAAGGTAGATGATTGTTTGCACGTATAGCTTGAAACCGAAGAAGTTGATGACATAAGCTGCTGGAGTCACTTCACCTGTTTTGACTTGACCTTAAAGTAACGTGTCTTTGCTTCCCACGCCATCATTTTTCAACACTTGAAATAGAAATTGCTGCGTTCATTATGACTAAAAGATGATTAGAACAGTCAACTAACAAGAACCAAAAAAGGAGAAAAAGATATGAACGGTTGAAATTGCTTGGTGTGACCTCCTAGTGGAATATTATTCAGTCTGTTTTTCTTCAGGATTTATAGATTTTGTTTGACATTTAATGGCATTCACAGGGACTACTTTTGAGGACTTTTGGAATTTGTTTTACCAGGTCCAAATTAATTTTGCTCAAGCACATGTTGGCGTTGATGAATTTTTTTTTTTATAATACGTTCGAGAATATCTTTGAACTTTAATTCCATTCTTGAGAGATTTCAATAACACATTCTCCCACATCGAGTTGATACATTTAAGAAAATAAATAAAATTTTTGAATGGTAGAAATGTTCCTGCACAAAAAGTTCTTGAAAGTAAAATTAATGACAACAATCGAAACTACTAAATGTGGATCACAATTAATAAATGGTCATGCATCTTTCTCTATCTTTATGTTTGATTGTCATTTTTTCGAAAATTAGTTCTGACAATTAATACTTTGATCATACATATAGACTATATATGTAGGGTAGGGAAAGGATCCTCTCTGCTGGCATTGTCAACGGGTTGGGTACCCTATAATTTTGAGGTACCCGAACCCTAACCCTATTAAAAATGAATTACCCTAACCCTATTAATTACCCGTATAATTTTAAAATCACTACCCTAACCCTAACCCTATTATTTTTTTCTTACCCTATAATTACCCTAACCCGTTTAAAACCCGATTAAATTAAAAAATTATTAAAATCTATTTCATGACTATCTAATTTCTTGAACCCGTATATATATACAATAATATTTCTCTACTTATTTCATAAAATTAACTATTAATTAAATTAATAAAAACAAAAATAATAAAATTTAAATTTAAATAATCAAAAACAAAAATCTTAAACATAAACTTAAATAACTAAAAACAAATATTCATACAACGATATAAACTTAAATAACAAAACACAAATATCCAAACAAATAACATAAACTTAAATAACCAAACACATATCCAAACAACAACAACATAAACTTAAATAACTAAAACAAATATCCAAACAACTAGTTAAACAATGTTACAAATTGACAATAAGGCAAGCTCATGAATAATTCAATCATCTTCTTCTGTGTCAGGGTCAACACATTTGGCAATTGAATCATCAATTGTTATACATGATCCTACACAAATAAAAAAAATAAGAATATATAGCATTTAGGATAATAGATAGTTTTTTAAAGAAAACAAATGAAATAAAAGTATTATGAGTTTATTTACCTTTCATTTCATTCCTCAACCAATTTTGAGTACACATCAATGCTTCCAAAGTAGATGGTTTAAGCCTACTTCAATGGTCAGTCACCACTCTCCCACCAATGCTAAAGGCTGACTCAGATGCAACTGTAGAAATAGGAATAGCAAGAAAATCTCTGGCAATCATTTGCAAAGTGGGATACTTTAGCTTATTTGCTTTCCACCAATTCAAAATATCAAAAGTTTTACTGAATGGTAAAACTTTCTCTTCCAAATAATGATCTAATTCTGACTTCATATGCCCATCAGTAGAAGCATTAAGAAATGCATACATCCCAACATCCTCTGGTTCAGGTAAGTCATCAACTGTTGTTGCTAATAAACTCTGAGAAGACTGATTTTAGATTGGTGGATCTACTATGGTATTCTTGAAGTAAATCATAACAAGTTTTCCTAACTTGTTCAATCTCATAATTTGCAGCACCACCATAAATTTGAGGAAAAAAATACTCAACAATTTTCATTTTATACCTAGGGTCCAAGATAATTGCCACAGCCAACACAATATGAATATCCTTCCAATATTTTTCAAACTTATCAAAAATTTTCTTTGCCATTGCACTAATTGTCACATCATCAGAACACATCCAAGTCACAATTGATTCGAAGTTTACAAACTTTGACAAAAAAACAATTTGCAGTAGGATATTCTGTACCAGAAAACAAATTAGTGAGATCATAAAACATTTCCAACTTGTGTCAAACCCTGCTCTATAAAATAATTATGATGTCATTTACATGCTCAATAGAATGTTTGAAAATTTGAGACGTTCGAGAAATTATTAAAAGACGATATTGTCCCTAATGGTACCATTAAATGGATTAAGCCTCGAATGAGTACAAATAAGGACTTTAAGAGTGAAATCGAGAATTTCACAGTCCAGGGATTACTCAAAACAGTGATTCGGAGTTCGAGGTCCAGTTTGGAGTCAATCGAGAAAATTGACCGATCAGGGATAAAAAAAAGTCATTTTTCAATTTAAGGACAAAATGGAGATTTCTAGCAAAGATTTTGATCACATTTGACTAAGATCAATTATTTGGAGTATAATGTGATTTATTGGAGTATAAAATGATATTTAGCAGTGTAAAAATAGTGATTCCCGGTGTTTTTGGGAACACAAGGGTAAAATGGTAATTTTACCATCGGAGGATTAAACGGGAATTTTTTTGAAAGGATTTTGTCCCATTTGGTTAATATGGAATAATATTAGTGTTATTTGAGGTTGGACAGTGGAAATAATGAAATTCCGGTACATTTCTGGAGTGTAGGGGCAAAATCGTAATTTTACCACCGGGGGACCAAATTTAATTTTTCGAGAGGATTTTGATTAAATTTGACAAATTAGAGAATGGTATGAGTATGAGGGGTGAAAAATATGTCTATGGGCAATTTTTCAATTTTTGGGGTAAAAATGTAATTTTGTACTTTTTCGGGGGTAAAAGTGTAATTTTACAAAATTACACCACCAAAATTTTGGGATGGTCCAGAAATTTCTGAAAAGCTATGGATATGTAAGACAAACATATGGTGGAAATTTGAAATTTAATGGATGGCTAGAAAAAAAGGAATTAATAAAATAAAAAAAATGAATAAAATAATATTATTTTATTCAACTATAAAAAGGCCATAAAAATCAGCCTTAACCCTCATTTTCTCTCTCTAAATTCTGGACAAAAATCGATTGAAGGGAAGAAAAGAAGAACAAAGGGAAAACCATAAAAACCTAGATAAAAATCCATAGATTTCAAGTGTTTTCCAAGATTCAAGCAAAATAAAGGTAACTTTTCTTTAGATTTACTCTAACCCTAGCTTACCTATGCTTTTGTTCTTGATTTCCATGCTTGAATATTGAGATATCATGATGAAATGAATTCTAAAAAATGGGTATGAGTAGGGATTTGATGTTGGATTGGATTGAATTTAGACTATGTTAGTGTTTAGGGGTAGTTAAGCATGATTATGGACAAAAATGAAAGAAAAAAATTGATTCTCTATAGTGTTCTTCATTGGCTGAACCTGGTATGTTGGGTATCAATGAGAGATTGTTTGAATTTCAAGAGATATGGCTTGGAAAATGATGAATTAGAGTGAGAAAATTGACTAGGAAAAATTACGGTATAAGTGTACCGTAATGATCGAATTTTTCCATGAACAAATTGAAGGATTTTAAATGCTGAATTTTCTAAGGTGAATCTAGATGCTGGAAATTGAGCAAATTGTTGAGATTTGGTGGCATTTTGGGTAATATTTGATGAATTATGGGTGTAGGAATTAATTGAGAAATTTTAGTGCAAAAATTGAAAATTTTACCCACTAAGGGTAAAATCGTAATTTGCATTCTCAAACCGGTAAATTGACCCGTAGTTACTACCATTGGGTAATTGGAATATAATCGAACAATTAGAAACTGAAACGGGTCAAATCGGAGTTAAAATGAGGATTTTAGCCAATTCGACGTGTGTAGGTGAACTAGGTCGAATACCGTGTTTAGACGGTAATTCGGACTGGATGCATGGCATTTCATGCATTATAAAGAGCCTGAAATAAATTATTATGTTGGACACAAATAATGAGATTTTGTGTCGTGAATCGTGCATAGGTGATGGATTCCCCGGACGCGGGAAAGATTAAGGGGTAGTGGAAATTAAAACAGGAGTATCATGCACTCCTATGACGAGGTGAGTAAACTTACTATCGTCTTAATTATCTAGAGTAGTTTTATTTAATTGTGTGATTTTATGAAAAATGGTTTAATTGGAAAATTATTGTGTTTTATGGGAAAAATATGATTTTATAAAATAATTTTATAAATTTCTGAAAATTGAATAATGATTTCAAAAATAGAGTAATTGGAGACCCACACTGTGATTTGTGTTACTTATCCATAATTTTAAATTAAATGGCTTATGATAAATGTGAGCGTGACTGGTTGTTTTTATGATTTCAAGAATATGTGAACTACTTTGATTTATTTTGAATGTGTTATGTGGGCCATGTCGTGCTATTGTGATTTTTATGGATTGGTGGATACTTAAAGTGGGCACTGCAGTGACGGGGGTTCCGTGGGCCGCCTATTGGAGGGGCACGGTTCTCATTAATTGAGCTTACCTCGATTGGAGAGGCGCGTAGGATAACTCCCGAGGTAGGATTTGAGTACACTTCACGCTAGCCACCACGTGAAAGTGAGACTCAGCCAACGCCAAGGAACGGCTGTGTTGTTAGAGGTAAAATATGTTTGTGTGTGTGTGACAATAAACAGCCTTGGCGGTCTCGGTAAAGATGCCTCGGCCGGGGTATCCCCGAGAATGGATTTTTGGCATAGGCCAAGTGGCAGGAGCTTGGAAGAGGGCAAGCAGAGAGCCTCTAGTTGAGGTTTCTTGGTATGCCTCTTGCCGAGTACTCTGATAAGCCAAGCGTTGAAAAGTGCATAAACCATATTGAGAAATTGATTTAAATACAATTGTTTATATGGGTTGGGATGAATTTCCAAGTTGTGAAATGTGATTTGCGAAGGGATATTTTCATTGTCTCCTTTTACTCGGCTTTAGATATTTTAGATGGTATATTTTTACTCACTGGGATTATATAATCTCACCCTTCTTCCTATACATTTTTCGGGCTCAGAATAGGCAATTGACTAACAATTGCATCGAGAAGGAAATCTCGAAGTGGCATACTAGAAAGTAAAGATTCGCAGTCTTGTACCTTCATGGTCAGTTGGGGGCCCACGTGTCATTGTAATTTAAATTACGCACTCTAGATTTCTATATTACAGTATGTATAAATTTATTTGGTTTTTATGTGCGGAAAGTTAATTTTTGATGTTTCAAAAATATATATATTGTTTTACATTAAAATATATTATTTTAATTACTATTTTTATTTTATTTATTATTCAAAAAAAAGAGGAGTGGAAAAACTGGTACAAAAGCCTTGCGAGGTCTCGAGGGGCATTCGGGGGAAGAATGTCTGTCAAGGCTTCGCAGCGGTTGTCACGGGCTCGAAGAGGGTACCGGGTCGTGACAACTTGTCAGCAATATTTTTTGCTTTCTCCCAATCTTCCTCACTAGGCACACAAGAGTAACCTTTGTCTCTAAGTTTCAACTTAGGGAAGAGATCTTTGTATCTTATAGCAATCCGAAGCATCACATAAGTTGAATTCCATCTAATTCTACAATCTAGACTCAACTTTTTGGAATATGACACTTTAACTTGATGAGCCACTTCTTCAAATTTTTCTAATCTAGATGGACTAGCTGACCAATATACTACACTATCACGAACATTTTCAATCACATTTTCAATCACAGATAATCCATCTCTAGCAACAAGATTTAATATATGTGCAGTACATCTCATATGCAGAAATTTTCCACCAAGTAAAAGTTCAGAACCCAAGTTATTCACTAAGATAGAAATCATACCATCATTGGAGCTGCAATTATCCACAGTGATAGTAGAGAGTTTGCTCTCTATATACCATTCAGTCAAAACATTCATCATTTCTTGAGCAAGAACATCCATCGTGTGAGGTGCTGGGACATATAAAAATCTACATATTTACAAAATAATATTAATGAATTTGGTTAAATTTTTTTTCATAAAACCATTAATCTATAACATAACACAATTTAAAGAATTAGAATAAAAATTGCTTACCTCAAGATATAGCTTTGCAACTCCCAAGATTCATCAATATAATGAGCAGTGATGGACATGTAACCTTTCTTTTGATTTTAAGTCCACATATCCGTTGTAATTGCTATTCGACTTTTCAACTTCTCAAACCCTTGTTGTAGCTTAGATTTCTTTGAGCAATAAATCTTGTGAATGTCCTCTTTAATTGTATTGCGAGAAACCATCTTAAACAAAGGTTGAAGATTACTAACAAACTTCTTAAAACCAACATGAGAAACAATAGAAAGCGGATACTCATGCAAGGCTATAGCACAAGCCAAATCATCTCTTGAATTGTCTTGATCAAATACGAAATTTTTAACTTGAACCATCCCATTAGCTTGTGTATCTATGCTAAGCGGCCTTTGCTTGTCAAAGCATTGTTCAATGCTTGAATTTTTTTCTCCTTATACAAGTGTTTATATGATTTTTCAAAACTGTTGTTCCATTCTTGCTATTGGCCTTAAGAATAAATCCACAATAATGACAGCTTGCCACATCTTCCCTATCGATATTTATCTTTTCAAAATGATTCCAAACCTCCGAAGTTAACTTGCGACGACGTTTGGTATTTGAACTACACAATGGAGGTTTAGTTCTAGTAGACGAGATCAAAGCTTGACTACGACTAGTAGAAGTTCCAGAAGGCTCAGATATAGGCACTTGTTGTGAACTTGACCCTATATATGCTGGTGAATGAGAGGGTGTCTTATTGCAATCATAATTAACACTATCATCACATTTGTCAGCTGCATCCATTTTTCAAAAGCCCTACAAACATAAAAATAACAAAATATAAGAAGCAACTATGCAAATATATTAGCAACAATTTAATCAGTGAAGTTTTGTACAGAACTCTCATATCATATGGCTGTGGCAGGATGTCAAGGACTAGCAGCATTTCTCACTACTACATTATCTATATTACCCCACTCAATAAAACACCAAAACCTGGCAGATCATCAACAAGAATATATTCTCCCAAAAAATTAAGAATTCCTAGCATTGTTCTTTTTTTGCAATATGTCTGTCTATTTTTTTTAAAGGTAAATTTGGAACATTTAGTTCTTGTGATTCTGAGGCTCTTACACTATATTTTATTGGCCTGCATAATCTTTCCACAATATTAAATTGCATGTGACTTAATCAGCAATAGAGAACTTTATAGGATTATTTGCTGCAGTCAAAGATTCCGATTTCCATGACCAAGAGACAAGAACATCAGAGTAGTTTTCTCGGACTGAGTTGAACTGGTAGTCCTTTAGTAGGAGCAGGCATGGGGTTCCTGCTGAAAAAGTTGTCTGAACATAGTAACTTCCTGGTGAACCGAATAACCAGATAGTGAATTGAAATAAGGGTTTCAATCTTTGCAAACTCATATCCCGGACATATCATAGGTCCCCTTCCGAATGGAATGAAGTAGGAGGGTGGGATTGAAGCTGGATTTTTGAATCTAGTGGGATCAAATATTGATGGTTCTGAAAATATGGTTGTCCATTTTGATAATACCGAATCCAGCTTTTACTCACATTGACAGAGTACAAATTCAATAGATCAAAAAATTGTTATAAAGAAAATCACATTCTGGCAACTGGCAAGCTTGGAGAAGAACAAGGGCCGAAGGACGTGGGGCTTGGGGCGACATCGCTGCAGCTGGCAAGGCGTGGAGCTTGGGGCGACATCGCTGCACTCGGCAAGGCGTGGAGCTTGGGCCGACACCGCTGCAGCAGGTAGGGTGTGGGGCTTGGGGTGACATCGCAATAGCAAGCAGGGCGTGGGACTTGGGGCGGCACCGCGAAAGTAGGCAGGGCGTGGGGCTGGCTGGGCTGATGGGAAGAAAAGAAAGATGAAAGAGTCGACTGTGGCGTGGTAGGCTAGCAGTTGGAGCCTTGGGGAAAAAGATTGATTCGACTGAAGTTTGAAGAAGGCAAGGAGCAGCAGCCATCGACAATAAGAGAAGAAGGAGTGAAAAAGAAAGAGTGGCTAGGGTTTTTTTTTAATCTTTTTGTTTTTTTTAACATCAATTATGTAAACAATTATGAAGTAAATCAATAGTTTGTTTCTAAATTCTAATAAGCACAAAAAAATAAATTTTGTTATATGAATTTTATAAAATTATAAATTATAATTTTTATAATGTTAATATAAAATAAAAAATTAATATATATTAAAAATATTATAGTGTATCTACAAAATAGTATTTATATTTTTTATACATGAATCTAATTTATATAAAGTATAGATATTAAAAGATATTACAATTTAATTAATAATCGTAATTTTATTAATTATCTAAATTTGTTCTTAGTTACATGAAATTTTATAAAACATAATTAAATTTTAAAATTATTCTAATCTCACAACTTCTTTTTAGATAATTAACTTTATATATTATAAATTTATATAAATAAAGGTATATATATTATTTAGCTATATATATTGTTAAATTGAATTTTTTCCCTTATGCTCTAATTTTTATTAATTCTATATTATGGTATGGAATTAATACTATTTCCTTATAGTGAAATATTGCATGTCATTATTTTATAGGATATGGTATCATTGACTTCAATAATTAATACTTGTAGTTGTTGCACATTAATTCTTCAATATAGAATTTAGTACTCAATGTGATGAGTTAAAAATTATTTTTAAACAATGTAATTAATAATCATAATTTTATGATATGATATTCATATTAATATATAAAACATAATTAATAATTTAATAATTTTTTTATTTATATATATTCATATAATTGCATTAGTTATTTAACTAACTATATTTTAAATATAATATTTTGTCTATATATAACAAATGAAACAACTTGGTTGGATGGTGAAGGTTGTGGGTGGAGGCTTAGGAGGGCCTGGATTCAAGTTACCATGCTTCCATTTTACTCTACCATTTGATTAATTAAATGGGTAATTAAACGGGTTTTAATGCAGGTACCCGTGAAACCCGATAAATAAATAATCGGGTTCAGGTAACGAATATCCGTAGTGTAATACCCGAACCCGATTTAGGTAGTAAAAACACTACCCGAACTCCCTCCTAATCCGGTTATATGGTACCCTAACCCGGTATAACCGGGTCGGGTACCCATTGACATCCCTACTCTCCACTACTTTATCTTAACGTAATTAATTCACATTCAAATAACTATTTAAATTATTATTTTTTAATGAATTTTCATTTATCTTCCTACTCAATTTAAAATCATTAAAAAAATCAGCCATAGATTTTTTGTAAACAAGTATCTGTTTCTAAGAGGTATGATTTTAACTCAGTGATTGTCAAAGCTGACGCTTATTTTTATTATCCAACTCAAAACTCTTGAAAGGGTATTGGAGACAAGAGGTGGCGACATAAACTGCTTCAATGAACATGAATAGCCCAAGAGAAACCATAATCTGCTTCAATGATTTTATATAAATGTTTTTGAAGAGTAGTATATGTTTCAAAGATTTTTTTTTTTTTTTTGAACATTGAGGCAAATGGTAGCCGTTTTTTCCACGGAAAAGAATGAGATTTTTTTGTACAGATGCATTGAAGAATAAATCATCAAAAGCAAGTTGCAATAGAAAGTCATGCATTAAGCAAAAGCAAAAGAAAATACTTTGAGGAATACTTTGAGCTCTGTCTCCAGACTCACTATCCCTTGAATTTAAGAGGATAGAAAACAGTGAGACCACATAAGTTGGAGTCAATTGACCTTTTCACACTTTACATCATAGGGACGGGTCTTTTGGTTCCCACTAAACCGTTTCCTCACCAACTTTAATACCCTCGTTCTGAAACTCTGTTTTAACTTGCTTGAATCCATGAAATTGAAATGATTCCATTCATTTACTAAAAGGTGATTAGAAGAGTCAACTAACACGAACAAAAATAGAAAAAAAAAAGGAGAAAAAGACATGAATGGTTATTGATTCCAGTGCAAGGAGCTTGTGGCAAAGGTCGAAATTGCCTGGTGTTAAATAAAAGCTTCATAGTGGAATGTTATTCGGTCTGTTTTTTTCAGCCTTTATAGCTTTTGTCTTACATTCAAGAAATTCTTGGCATTGATTTTGAAGTGTCTTAACATTTGGTTTCACCAAGTCCAAATTAATTTTGCTCAAGCACATCATAGTTTCAGTAGAGAAAATGATTTTTTTTATACGATTGGGAGTATCTCCGAGTTGGGTCAAGCCTAATTTCTTCATTGGGAAAATTTAAAACACACTCTCTTACGTCGACTTAATACGTGTAAGAGAATAAAGGAACATAACGGTACAAAGAATATTGAAAATGAAATCAATGGCTACAACCGAAACTACTGAATATGAATCACAACTAACTAATTAATGGTGACATATTTTAGAATATATTTGAGAGTTACGATATTCTTTGCACTACGATTATGCAGAATTGGTACCTGTTGCATTTTGGTTTCTGATACTTATTATTCCGTTGCTATAATGAAGTAATTATCTTCATTATGAAAAAAATAGATGCCCCTGCTTCATCAGAAACTCAATCAATGCTTGAATTTTACCAATAAAACAAGGTCCCAAGTTTGAGTCTCCTCGCATATAACTTAACAAGGAGAAGGAAGGAAAAGGAAAGATGTATGACACTCAGAGGAGAGAGATTAACTGTATGGCATCACAAAGTTCTAAATTTTCAAATGCATGGCACAAGCTAATAATGGTACTTAACTCACCTCTATGTTTTCTAATCAAAATCAGGTTACCCTTGGCGACCATGATAATGAACAGATAGAACAGACCAGCCGGAATATTTTCAAGAAACCATTTTATTTGTTATTACAGGATTCAATAACTAGGGGAAAAAAAAGAATGTGCTATTGCACTGCTTGTGTTCCTTGTTCAATATACTTTGGAATTTCCAAAAATGTTTGCGTTTATTTTCTCATTTCTTGGGATTGAATGGATATTCTTCCATTACCATTTCAAAACTTTCAAGTCTCTTGCACTAAACCTCTACTTTTTCTCATTTTGACCAGAATTCACTTTCAATATATTAATATTAGAAATGAATATTTCGCTTCGATCACAAATCTTACCCTTATTTGTAAAATTTCATTCGTTAAAAAAACCCTCACTAATTTTGCTGTTATTGATAAAATTTCATGTATTACAAATGAGTGATAAATTTGATAAATTTAGATTTTATTTTCAACTTTATCGAGCATGAATATCCAAATATCAAATATAATAATATTATTATAAAAATTGTCTAAAATATCTTAAAATATTAATAATTAAAAAGGTAAAAATTTTTAAAATTTTACCAAAATTAAATTTTACGAGAATTGTTACATTAACTGGTGATTGTTATATGCAAAAATGTAAGTCTTGTATTATTCTAAGCATAGTGATAAAATTTCATCGCTTATAAAACGAGTGGTAAATTTGAATTTTATTTTTTAATTTTCCGGAAAGGAATCTCTAAATATTGAGTATAATAATATTTTAAAAAATTACCAACTCTTCGAAGATAAGGCAAAGATGCTAGAGCATTTGGAATTTTACCTGTAAAGTCATTGGAGAAAAGTTGAAGACCCTCCAAGCTCTGCAATTCAATTTTGAGTTATGGGATCTCACCAAATAAATGATTCTCACTAAGATCTAGGTGAATAAGCTTTTTGAGGCCAAAAAAGGATCTAGGAAGCAAACCCGTAAGATTGTTTCTGTAGAGGTAGAGATATTGAAGATTGGTGAGGTTTCCAAGTGAGGATGGAATTTTTCCACAGAGATTGCTGTTGTAAAGTTTTTTCAGATAAACAAGTGGCTCCATGCTTTTGTTATTTACCTTTTCTTTGCAAAAAAAAAAAAAAAGAAAGGGAGAAAGTAAAATGTAAAAAATAAAAGATAAACAACAAAAAAGCAAATACTAAACAGAACATTATTGCTTCCCTTTATATCTTAAATAAAATGAAATTCAATTTTAAGTTTAATATTATATACATTTGGTTAAACCAATTTCCAACACCCAATGAAGGAGATATATATATAAATATATAGTTAAAAGTAATGAATTGCAACAGATATGGACACTGCAGATTTGCCCATAAGTGGGGTGATTGAGTTTGGACCTATATGCCTATTTTTCTCCTTTGCAGGTTGCTTTTGGATAGCTTCATTGACCATATACCATGGACCTGATTCAATAATATGAATAAGTCTTCTTGGTCTTCTTACCCAAACCCTTACTCACGGGCTATAATCCTTTTTTTTTTTCCACATTAATCTCACATCTCTGTCGTCTCCAACCCTGTCTCAAATGGAAGATTTTAGAAATTTGCAAGGAGAGATGATGGTAAAGGTAGAAGATTTGGCAATTTTCAAAAGCAAATGGAGTACTACTCTTATTCAGTGGTAAAGAAACCAAATCAGCAAGTTCTGCTTGGAATTTCACCGGAAAGTTGGTTACAACATAAATAAATCAAGTTCAAGCTCTTCATATTGCTTAATGTACGTGGGATTTGGCCAATCAAATTGATTTGAGCAAGAATCAAGATTTGCAATTTGCTGACGTTTGATATGGAGCTTGGAATTCTCCCCACCAAATTATTGTCATCAAGGTTAAGTACTGTTAGATTCGTGCACGCACTAATTTGTGGCAGAATTTTCCCTGAAAGCATGCTACTACGAAGATCTAATATTTCAGTGAAATTGAATAGTTTGGAATTATTGTTACTAAAATTAAGATATCAAAGTGACACAAAAGAAACAAAGTCACTAGAAATTTCATCAAAGAATTGGTCAGTCGAAAGATTGATAGTCTCAATCTCCGACAAATGAAAGATTGAAGATGAAATTATCCCAGAAATATTTTTCTTAGTGAGCTCAATTACCTTTACCCTAGAAAAATTGTTGCAAGTGATTCCATGCCATGGGCACTGTAACACCCCATAAAAGAGGGGGGGGGGGGGGGGGGGGGGGGGGGCGGGGCGCGATCATTGAAGAAGAAAAAAAAAATGAAATGAAGGTAGGGGCCGGCTGAATGCAAGCCATAAAAAACAAAACAAAAGCAAAAGAAATGGATGGCAAGTACATTGACTTGTCCATCTTGTCCCCCACGTGAAAAATGATTTCAAATAAAATTGTGGCCTTTCTTTTTTCCAAAAAGAACCAACATTTTAAGAGCCAAAAAGAGGGAGAAGGTCGGTTGAAGAAGAACCAGAAAAGGAGAGAAAAAAATGCTGGTAAAAGAGCATAAAATGGCAGCTGGAGAGTGCCGTTCATGAGGCAAACAAAAAGGGTGATAGAGTGCTGGTGAGAGAGCAGAAAAATGGCAACAGGAGGGTGAGAAAGAGAGGTTCTGAGCTGTCAGATTATGAAGGACAAAGAGGGCTTTGTGCTGTCAAAATTTTGAGGTGTTGCTGCTGAAAATTTGAGACGTTTTGATGTTGAATTTTTGTGGTTTTTGCTGCTGGTTTGGGGGCTGGAAAGTTGCTGGAGTTGAGGCTGAAAAAGGGGCAACTATAGCTATCGACGGTGGAAGAAAATGAGAGGAAAAAGGAAGAAACGTGAGAAGGAAAAAGAAAAAAAAAGAAAAAGAAAGAAAAAGAAAAGAAAAGAGAAAAAAAAAAGAATATGGGCATAGCCCAATATAAAAAAAATGGGCATGGCCCAATAAAAAATAATAATAATAAGAGCCCATGAGAATGGCCCAATGGCAATAAAGAAAGAAAAATCCAAAAGGGAAAATAAAGGTGGAGACTTGGGCCTACTTAGCCCAATTTAGAAGTGCTAAAGTGAAGATAGTGCACTATAGTGGCGTGCCGAAGGAATTGACAAGCACCCGACAAGTGAAAATAGCGATGTAATATTTCGCTATTTCGAGGTGAGTAGGGGGTGTCAATTTGAAAATTTTCGTAATTATATATGTATGTATATGCATGAATTATATTACGTACAAATTGTGAAAAGCATGAGTTGGTAGATTTTTAGGAAATTTGTGAATGCTACGAATTTCAAACGTGTTTTGAATATATATGTATAAAGTATACGTAAAGTGTTTTGAACCGGGAAACAAGCTTTTTCAATTGGATTTATATTCAAATTGTGCCTTATACTTGTGTAGTGTGCATCCATGATTTTGATGCCTGGTTACTATGTGAAGTATTTCAAAATTCATGCATCAAATTTTATTTATGAAAATGACAATTGATTTCATTATATTTTCTGTCGAATGTTTTGAGAATAATTTGGAATGAGACTTTCAAGACATAAAATAATTTCTAAAGTGATTTTATTTAATCGAGAGATTCGAGAGTAGGCCGGATGTCACATCGGTCAAGTGTGACCCTCGTGCACGAGTGAGCTCTAGCTAGAGACATTTTCGGGTCGCCGACGGGCTGTTAGACATGGCTGGGGCCATGGTCTGTGATATACGTGGCAAGGCCACAGATGATTTACGCGGTTACAACCGCTTGATATCTCCGATGTCGGCCAACATCGTTTAGATTGCCATGGCATTATGTGGGGATCCGGTGGAAGCGATGCTCCCGGATGATATTACGTGGTAGCGGGACCACGAGTTTTTATCTTATTTCCTACTCGAGAGTAAAGTCTCTTTGGATTTTCGAATTATATTTTTCTGTGCATGGTGAGAGTTAAAAAGTTTTCAACAACTCCCTGTTTACGAAATGATTGGACTTAACGCCTCATTCAAGAGGTGACTTGTTGATTCTTCTGAGTTTTCATACTCATATTTCGTGTATGGTGAAAATGAATTTAAAATGGCTTTTCCACAGCTCTCCATTTTTACGGAAAAATGAATTTTAACTCCTCGAGTACGAGGCGATTTGTGGTTTACGTATATATTTGACAAATATATGATTTTACGAGAGCTTGCCTGATTTAAGGAAATTGATTTGAATAAATTATTCTAAATGATTTCTACATGAAATTATTATTCATACTAGATTTGGCGTGTATTTATCTATATACCTTTGGTTTGGTTATATCACAAACGAATTCTTGATATTTTCGTTATATATAAGGCACAAATGTCCGTTTGAAATAAATTGTTTTATCATCCGGTAATTTGATATTCAAATGATCAGCTATTTGCTTGTTTTCCATCTACGCCCTACTCGCTAAGCCGATGATCACTGAGTCTGTGAGACTCACACCCCTCTTATTTCTCCTTTTGCAGACAGGGATCGGCCTAGGGCGTAACTATTGGCGTATTCAGTCTACTGCGAATAGGTAAAGGCATCTCTTAGCCCGCTTCGAGTTGCTCCGCTGTCTAGAGTTCATTCACATGAAATTTCTACATATTATTAGCATTGGTAATTTCTAATTATGTATTGTTGAAAACTTTGTATTTTAAATTTAAATACTATTACTGGAAATGGAATACCAATATGATATTATTATTATTATTATTAATTATTTACATACGTGTTAGCATATTTAATAAATATCTCAGAAAAATTTACAAAAGCTTGTTCGGGACTTGGCGGGATCTCCCGAAGGTCTCGGACGCCGGTAGCGACCGGGGATGGGTCGTTACAGGCACAATGGGGTAGAGGAATTTCAATTGGAGAGGAAGCAAGTTGGATCATTGATTGAAGATTTGAAGATTTGAAGGATAAGAGCAGCTGGAGTTCATCACCCTGAGACAAGCTAAAATTTAGTACTAATAAAAGCATGAACATGAACAACAGTGAGTGTGCTTTAGCTCTTTTATTTGACATTTTACAAGAAGATTTTTAAACAGGAAAAAGATTGTGTCAAAAAACTCATGATAACACGAGAAATATGACAATACATGGAAAAGAGTTTCAAATTTTTGTAAGCTTTATTTAGTTGATACGTTTATTATTTACTTAATAGGAATTAAAAAGAAAAAAAGTTAAATAAAATATTTTGATGAGGAAACGGTCCCAGTAACGTTTTTCCCCAGTGAATTCAATGGCAAACTATTTAAAGTAAGAAAAACTATTGCAAGTGTTTTCGTGCCTCTGAGACAGCTCAACTTGATCAAAAACAAAGTAAGAATAAATTATCAAAAACAAATTGCAAGAGAAGTCATGCATTAAGCAAAAGCAGCAACCACACTTCACTGCCATGTATTTGTTGATGAAACACATGGCTATTTTATTGCAGCAATTACTAGTACTTCTAGCAAAATACAAAGACATGTCCATGAAAACAACTAGAATTGAGAACAGAGAAACAAATGTTGCAATAACTTCCAAAGTCATCTACAATGACTAGTTTGTGAGCATCTTTTTCCCTTTCGATGATATTTGACTCCATACAATGTCACAAACCATTTTGGTTCACCATTTTTGAATGTAACATATCCGATAACAACTCCAAATATCAGTCCGCATCCATAGCCTATCAACACAACCTTCCAGCCGAAACTGATCTTGGTCTCTGAGTTATCTGCCTCTTTTGAGAATGATGGAGATGATTGTTTCCTCCCATCGTCGCTGCAAGCTTTTGACAATGGAAAGCCACATAGTGCCAAGTTTCCTTTGTATGAGCCATTTTCAAATGTACTGAACTGTTTACCTTGAGGAATTGGTCCTATGAGTTGGTTATGTGAAAGATTTAAGCAGGCAAGAAATGTCATCTCTTTCAATTCATCGGGAATTTTCCCGATGAGCTTGTTTGAAGAGAGATCTAACCATTCGAGATTGATCAAATTACCCATTGATGTAGGGATATGACCACTAAGGCTGTAATGAGAAAGATTGAGCCCTTCAAGTGAATTAAGCTTTCCAATATCACTTAGAATCTCTCCATCAAAGTTATTATTTGAGAAGTCAATGCTTGTGAATGTTGTCAAGATCTTAAGTTCAATGTAAAATCCTTTCACTGTCAAATTGACATAATAATTGTAATATTCTCCATGCATATATTGCAAAGAACTTTGTTGTTCATTGAGATTCATCATGGCCTTCAAGTTTTTTATCATATCTTTGGGCAAAGGACCAGTGAATTCATTGTTAGCAAGGTCAAGAATCTGTAACTCGGGAAAGGGATGGATAGTCTTGGAACTCTGTAAGACACCATGCAATTTATTTGACCGTAAAACAAGAACTTGTAATTCTGGCAAAGTATCTAGCCAATAGGGGAATGTGCCATTTAACTTGTTGCCACCAATATCCATCAGTTCCAGCTTTCTACAATTGGCCATGGATTGTGGTAAAGACCCTTCCAATTTATTGCCTTTGAAGTTGAGATACCTCAACCCACAGTCCTTACCAAAAGTTTCAGGGATGGTTCCATGAAAACTATTCATCTGCAAATCTAAGATTGAAAGACCTTTGCTGAAGTTTCCTAGACATGGTGGAATGGTTCCACTTAAGTTGTTATGAGATAGATCAAGAACTTCGATGGAGCTTATATTGCAGATCAAAGAATAAATTTCTCCAATCAAGTTGTTTGAGTAAATACAAAACCTTCTAAGATAAGGCAAAGATGCTAGAGCACTTGGAATTTTACCTGTAAAGTCATTGGAGAAAAGTTGAAGACCCTCCAAGCTCTGCAATTCAATTATGAGTTCTGGGATCTCACCAAATAAATGATTCTCGCTAAGATCAAGGTGAATAAGCTTTTTGAGGCCAAAAAAGGATTTAGGAAGCAAACCTGTAAGTTTGTTTCTGTAGAGGTAGAGATATTCAAGATTGGTGAGGTTTCCAAACGAGGATGGAATTTGTCCACTGAGATTGTTGTTGTAGATGTAAAGTCTTTTAAGATTGGTGAGGTTCCCAAACGATGATGGAATTTGTCCGTTGAGATTGTTGTTGAAGAGGAAGAGGCATTGAAGATTGGCGAGGTTTCCAATTGAGGAAGGAATTTGTCCGCTGAAATTGTTGTAGGTAAGATCAAGAAGAATCAAAGAAACTAAATCAACAAATTCTTGCGGAATTTTGCCAGAAAGGTGGTTATTGCCAAAGTAAATCGACTCCAAGCTCTTCAGTTTGCCTAATGCACGTGGAATTTGGCCAAAAAATTCGTTGTGATCAAGATTTAAGATTTGCAAACTACTGATATTTGATATGTAGCTTGGAATTCTTCCGACCAAATTATTTCCACCAAGATCAAGCTCTTTTAGATTCGAGCATAATCCAATTTGTGGTGGAATGTTTCCTAAAAGCAAGTTATTACGGAGATCCAATATTTCCAATGAAATTGAACAGTTTGGAATTGTACCAATCAAATCGTTGTAACTAAGATTAAGATATCGAAGTGACATAGAAGAAACTAAATCATTAGGAATTTTACCAGAGAATTGATTAATCGAAAGATCGATAATCTCAATCTCTGACAAATGAAAGATTGAAGATGGAATTATCCCAGACATATTTTTTGCAATGAGCTCAATTACCTTAATCCTAGAATAATTGTTGCAAGTGATTCCATGCCACATGCACAACGGGGTGGAGGAATTCCAGTTGGAGAGGAAGCCAGATGGATCATTGATTGAAGTTTTGAAGGATAAGAGCAGCTGCAGTTCGTCACCCTGAGACAAGCTAAAATTTAGTACTAATAAAAACATAAACATGGACAACAGTGAGTGCTTTAGCTCTTTTGTTTAACATTTTACAAGAAAATCTTTTAACAGGGAAAAGAAGACTTGAGCTTCGAGACTAAAAATAATTAATCCCAAATCAATTTAAATCAGAACAAAGAGGTTTCTGAACTACTGAGGCGATGATATTAGGGTGGGTAGAGGCTGATTTTTGAGTGTATAGAGATGGGAGACTCTTGAACATTTTATAGGAAAAAGATTAGGTCCAGAAACACATGATAATGCGTGAAAAACGAGTGGCTCCATGCTTTTGTTATTTACCTTTTCTTTGGAAAAAAAAATGAGAGAGAGAAAGTAAAAAGTAAAAAATAAAAGATAAACAACAAAAAAGTAAATAGTAAACAGAAATTATTGCATCCCTTTATATATTAAATGAAATGAAATTCAATTTTAAGTTTAATATTATATACATTTGGCTAAACCAATTTCCAACACCTAATGAAGGATATATATATATATAAAGATATAGTTAAAAGTAATGAATTGCAACAGAGATGGTTACTGCAGATTTGCCCATAAGTGGGGTGATTGAGCTTGGACCTACATGCCAATTTTCCTCCATTGCAGGTTGGATTTGGATAGCTTTATTGACCCTGATTCAATACGTTAAGTCTTCTTGGTCTTCTTACCTGAACCCTTAATCACGGGCTATAATCTTTTATTTTTTCCCACGTTAAATAACATCCCAGTCATCTCCAACCAAATAGAAGATATAAGAAATACAAGGAGAGATGAAGGTAAAAAGTAGAAGATTTCGCACTTTCCAAAAGCAAATGGAGTGTTATTTGGTGTAACTCAAGCATTTAGTGGAAAATGATAATGGATGATTTAAGTATTCATAAACCTGAGAATCATGCAAAGAACTTGATTTATTACTTGCTTTTGGGTTTTTATTAATTCTAAATGACCTCAAGCCCTTTTTCTGTTCATATTCCACATTCTAATGTTTTATACCACAGCATTTGCTAGAAATTTCAAAAGGTAGATGATTCTTTACACGTAAAGCTTAGGAAATTTCAATTTCCTTTTTGGTATCTGGCGAAGTGTCTGTCTTCATCACCATCAGAATTCCTATCCACACTGTATTATAGAAATTCGTTCTTTTGCTCCCTATACTTGACTTTAAGGATGCTTAATCATAAAAAAAAAAAAAAATCCTAGCAGATGAATGACAGTACTGATCTTGTCTTAATTGCTAAATCATAGCAATGATTCTTTCTGCTAGGATCTCAGATTCTTTTTCTCTAGGATTTTCTATAGTTCGGAGTTGGAGCAAGCATGTGTTATCATTGCACAGCACTATTATAATTTGACTTCCTTACAATGTATACAGTTTTCTAAACAAATTCCCGGATTAATCAATATGTTCAAAAGCAAATTGCAAGAGAAGTCCTTCATTAATCAAAAGCAGCAACCACACTTCACTGCCGTGTATTTGCTGATGAAATACTTGGTTATTTTATGACAGCAATTACTAATACTTATAGCAAAAGACAAAGAGATATCCATGAATTCTTGACCATGGACTGATAAAAACTGGAACTGAGCACAGAAAAACGCATGTAACAATAAACCTTCGAAGTCATCTGCATTTACTAGTTCCGTGAGCATCTTCTTCCCTTTCGATGGTATTTGACTCCATACAATGTCACAAACCATTTTGGTTCACAATTTCTTAATGTAACATATCCGACAATGACTCCAAATATCAATCCACATCCATAGCCTATCAGCACAACTTTCCAACCAAAATTGATCTTGGTATCTGAGTCATTTGCTTGTTTCAAGAATGATGGAGATGATTGTTGTCTCCCATCGTTGTTGCAAGACTTTGACAATGGAAAGCCACAGAGTGCCAAGTTTCCTTCATATGAGTCATTTTCAAACGTACTGAACTGTTTGCCTTGAGGGATTGGTCATGTGAGTTGATTATGTGAAAGATTTAAGAAGGCAAGAAATGTCATATCTTTCAAATTGTCAGGAATTTGTCTGATGAGCTTGTTTGAGGAGAGGTCTAACCATTCCATATTGGTCAAATTTCCCATTGATGTAGGGATATGACCACTAAGGTTGTTATGAGAAAGGATGAGACCTCTAAGTGAACTAAGCTTTCCAATAACACTTGGAATTTCTCCATGAAAGTTACTATTTGAAAGGTCAATGCTTGTGAATGTTTTCGAGATTTGAGGAAATTCAATGTAAAATCCTTTCACTGTCGAGTTGACATTATAATTATAGTATCTCCTTTGCATATATTGCAAACAACTTCACTATTCACTGAGATTCATCATGGCCTTCATGTTCTTTATTATACCTTGGGGCAAAGGACCAGTGAATTTGTAAAGCCCGACCCTGTATTATTTTTCTACATGTCATTCACATGCATTGGAAAGCATGTTAGCATTTTAAATTGCCCGAAAAGTTAGTTAAATGACGATATTGCCCTAGAGATACTGATAAGTCAATTATGCCTCGGACTAATTCAAATAGGAATTTTAAAGTAAAATTGAGAATTTCACAGTCCAGGGATTTCTTAGAATGGTGATTCGGAGTCCGAGGTTCAGTTTGGGGTTAATCAGGAAAATTGACCGATTAGGGACAAAACGGTCATTTTTCAATTTCATGACAAAATGGAGATTTTTAATAAAGATTTTGATTTTTTTTTATCAAGAATAATTATATGAAATAAAATATGATTATTAGAACATAAAATGAAGTTAGCATTGAAAAAGTGCAATTTTCGATATTTTTGGGACACAAGGGTAAAATAGTAATTTTACCACTAAAGGTCAAAATGGGAATTTTTAAAGAGTATTTTGACCCCATTTGATGTATATTGATTACTTAGACTAATTAAAACATAATTTGAGGTTGAAAAGTGGAAAGAAAATGCAATTCCGATACATTTTGGAGAATAGGGGCAAAATGGTAATTTTACCATCGGAGGATCAAATTTAATTTTTCGAGAGAATTTAGATCAAATTTGACAAATTGGAGTGTGGTATGAGTTTGAGGACTGAAAAATATGCCTTGTGGCAATTTTTCAATTTTTGAGGTAAAAATGTAATTTTGCACTTTTCTGGGGGTAAAAGTGTAATTTCACAAAGTTACACTATAAAAATTATTAAAATTCCTTCTAGAAGCTCCTGGAAAAATCAGAGGATAAGGGTGCTGGAAATTTGGCTGAAAAAAAAAAGTCAAAAAGAAAATAAAGAAATAATAAAATAAAGAATAGTAAATTAACATGTGGAAAAATGGAATATTTAATTATTAAGTGATTAAAGCCACAAAAAAATCAGCCAAAAGCCATAGTGAAGTTCGGCTAAGGCAAACAAGAAGAGAAAAAGGGGGAAAACTAAGAACCCTAAGTAGAAATCAAAGGGGAAGTGTAGAGATTCAAACAATTCACAAGGAAAAAGGTAAAATTTCTTTAAATTTCTTCTTGATCTACACTACCCATATGTTCTTTTCTATTTTCCATGCATTAAACATGAGCTTGCACAATGAACCCTATGCTGGCTGAACCTAAGGGAGGGATTTTTGAGTTTGATTTGATGGGATTTTAGGTTAATTAGTTGTGTTTAGTTAGGTAGAAATAGAAGATGACAAAAATTAGTGAGAGAAATGATTTTTCTCCATTGAACCCGATTATACCAAAATTTTCAGGAGAGAAATCTGTGCTGAAAGTGATGAGATTTCATGGTATTTATATGAATTATGATGAATTAAGGGTGTAGAAAAATTATGGGAATTTTTAGAGCAAAAACTGAAATTTTTACCCACTAGGGGTATTTTCGTAATTTTAGTCCGAGACTGGAAATTTGTACCACATTCAGTGGCGTTAAATCAATTTGGGTATAATTGAGGCATAGAAATTGAAAGAACTCGATTCAGACTTAAATCGGAGGTTTTGGCAAATTAAATCGCGTCCCGTGCATATTAGGCCGAATACCGCATTTTAAAGGTTATTCAAACAATTTTTGCATCACATTTCATGCATTCATATAGAATTTAGAGCCTAAAATCAATTTTAATAAATTGACATCAATCATTGAAATTCGTGCCACGTGTGTCGTGTAGGTGGTGAATCGTCCGACAAAGGTAAACAAATCGCGTCGGACCAGCAGGATTAGGAGTATATCTGACTTCTAAAAACTGTGAGTGGATAAACTATCTTCCTCAAGATCTAGAGTGATTTTATCTATTTTTGTATCTTTAAAGAATTGAATTTTTGTAAATGGTTTATAAATTGAAAAACTGATTTTTTTAACACTGAGTGAATGGAGACGGGTTTTTAACTTATATTATGCGTTTAAATTAATGTTATGGCTTATGAATCTTGGGATGCATGATGGCTGGAATTATTTTGTATGAAATGTATAAATTGCTTTCTTTGTCTAACAGGCTGGGTAATGTTTTAATTGCCATGTCATGCTGCCAAAAATTTTATTTATTAATTGGTGGGTCATTTAGTCGCTGCAGTGGCGGGTTTCCGTGGACCAGCCTACTAGAGGAGCACGGTAACCCAGTTTCATTTTACCTCGGTATGAGAGGCGAGGAGGGTAACTCCTGAGGTAAAGATCGAGTTCACTTCACGCCGAACCACCACGTGAAGTTGGACTTAGCCAACGCCAAGGAACGCCTATTTTCTAAACGAAAAACGTGTTTTATTTGTACATGGTTTTAATAGCCTTGGCGGGCTCGATTGGACGCTCTGATCAAGTGTCCGCGAGTATGAGATTTGGCTAAGCCTAGTTTTTAAGAAAACAATCATAAGCCTTAGTATTTTGATGTATCAATATTTGTTTTGTATGAATGTACTAAAATGATGTTATGAACTACCTTATGGTATCATATTTTTATATTATCTCCATCTACTCGACTTTAGATGTCGGGGATGGTATTTATTTACTCACTGAGTTGTCAAACTCACCGTCTCAATTTCCCCCTTTCAGGCTCACAGACATCTGTAGATATCAGCATTTTGTCGAGGAGACAGTTGGAGTGACGACTTTGGTTACCAAAGGTTTACTCCTATTTTCATGTTTTTCTCTGTTGTGGGCACACTTAGCATTGTAAATTAAATTTTATACTTCAATTATCTGTATTACTATATGTAATATATTTTGTTTTTACGCTGTAAAAATTATACTCGAATATCTATATAAAAATTATTTTATAAGAAAATATTATATTTTATGAAATATTATTATTTTATTCCATCAAATGTAATTTCACTCAAATTTCACGTTTTAGACATCCGATTTCAATTCCGACTTCAATTTATGAAACCTTTACGCGTAAGTAACATTTTTTCCAAATTTCAAAATTTTCGACGAAAAATGACCGAAACGCCCCTGTGTAGTAAATTTCATCTTTTTCCCTGTTTTAGTTCGAAAATGGATGAAATGTTTTAAAGTATGAGATTAATAAATAGAAACTCACAGGGGAGCTGGAAAAGACTGGTACGAGAGCCTTGCGAGGTTTCGATATGGTACTCGGGGGATGAGTGCATATCGGGACATCGCGGCGGTTGCACGGACTCGAGGGTGGTTCCGGGTCGTGACAGAATTCATCATTAGCAAGGTCAAGAATCCATAACTTGGGAAAAGGATCGATGGTCTTGGAACTTTGTAAGACACCTTGCAATTTGTTTGACCATAAAACGAGAACTTGTAATTCTGGCAGAGAATCTAGCCAACAGGGGAATGTACCATTCATCTCGTTCTCACCACTATCCATAATTTCCAAGCCTCTACAATTGGCCAAGGATTGTTGTCAAGACCCTTCCAATTTATTTCTATTGAAGTTGAGATTCCTCAACCCACAGTCCTCACAAAAAGTTTCAAGGATGGTTCCATGGAAACTGTTCCTTTGTAAATCTTGTTGGTGTTGAGTGGGGTTTATGGAGATTATGAAGTATTCAAGAATAAGCAAAATCGACTTCAAGGCAAGCCTTTCAACTAGGCGTCTATCTTTAAGACTTAATTCTCCCCCACCATTTGGTATGCCAAGAGGAATAATGCGACTAGTCTCAAGGATACAATGAAGCCAACGTCTAATTTTCGTATTGTACTTTACGAAACTAGACCGCTAGATACACCTGAGGGTTTGCAAAGTCGTTTGGCTTTAAAACCAACTTTCTGTAGCAAGTAGATAATAAGGAATTTAGAATTTTTTATAGATGGTGGAAACTTTAGTGCTTGTGTTAGAAGTACACAACACTTTCTTTTGCTCTCTGCACTTGCTTGTTGTGTCAAAATGAATGACAACAAGCCCTTTATATAGGCTTCCAAGTGTTTCTTCTTCAAAGACACTTTCTCTTCATAAAGATATCTTTTTGTCTAATAAGCATCTTTACATTCCAAGGTCACAACCTTTTCATAAAGATCTCTTTCATCTAAAAAGTATCTCTACATTTTTGCCAATACAACTTCTGAGCAAAATATATTGTTTCAATAAACATATAATGAATAGATAACTATTCATTCCATAAATCACACACTTTGATTTATACCTTGAAACAATATCTATTCATATGTCATCTTTCACATATTACTTTACACATGTAACTTTTCACATATAACTTTTCACATGTTACTTTACATATGTAACTTTTCACATGTAACTTTCCGTTAGTGTCTTTTTAACATCACTTTCCAAGAAACAAATTTATTCACATGAAAACTTATCTATATTCCAATAGACATATTGTGTCACTTTTTGTGACATAATTACTGAGCTAATGATAGCTCTCCATCATGTGAACTATTCTTTAATTTTGAAAATACACCAACAAACCTAAGATTGAAAGACGGTTGCTAAAGTTTTTGAGACATGGTGGAATGATTCCACTTAAGTTGTTATGAGCTAAGTTTAGAACTTTGATGGAACTTATATTACAGATCAAAGAAGGAATTTCTCCAATCAAGCTGTTTAATGAAAGACGAACGAGTTGAAGACGAGGCAAATATGCTAGAGCATTTGGAATTTTACCAATAAAGTTGTTGGAGGAAAGATGAAGAATCTCCAAACTCTGCAACTCAATTATGAGTTTTGGAATCTCACCCAATAAATGATTATAACTAAGGTCAAGTTCGACATGCTTTTTGTGGCCAAAAATGGATCGAGGAAGCAAACTTGTAAGCTTGTTTCAATAAAGGAATAGATATTGTAGATTGTGAGGTTTCCAAGCGAGGATGGAATTTGTCCACTAAGATTGTTGTTGTCGAGATAAAGTTTTTTAAGATTGGTGAGGTTTCCAAACGAGGATGGAATTTGTCTATTGAGATTGTTGTTGTAAAGGTAAAGGTATTGAAGATTGGTGAGGTTTCCAACCGAGGATGGAATTTGTCCACTAAGATTGTAGAAGACAAGATCAAGAAGATTCAAAGAAACCAAATCAACAAGTTCTCATGGAATCTCACCAGAAAGATTGTTATCACTAAGATCAAGTTCTTTTAGATTTGAACATAATCCAATTTGTGGTGGAATTTTACCTTAAAGGTAGTTACCCCAGAGAGCTAATATTTCCAATGAAATTGAATAGTTTGGAATTGCACCAGTCAAATAGTTATCACTAAGATTAAGATAACGAAGCAACTTAGAAGAAACCATGTCACAAGAAATTTTACCAAAGAGTTGATTTGTGGAAAGATCAATAATCTCAATTTTTGGCAAATAAAAGATTGAAGATGAAATTATCCCATAACTGTTTTTCTCATTGAGCTTAATTCCCTTTACCCTAGAAAAATCGTTGCAAGTGATTCCTTGCCACATGCACAACGGGGTGGAGGAATTCCAGTTGGAGAGGAAGTCAGATGGATCATTGATTGAAGATTTGAAGGATAAGAGCAGCTTGAGTTCATCAACCAGTTGAGAGAACTTAAAATTTAGTACTAATAAAAACAAAAACATGGACAACAGTGAGCGTGCTTTAGCTCTGTTGTTTAACATTTTACAAGAAGATCTTTTAACAGGGATAGGAAGCCTTGAGCTTGGAGACTAAAAATAATTAATCCCAAATCAATTTAAATCAAAACAAAGAGGTTTTTGAACTACTGAAGCGATGATATTAGGGTGGGTAGAGGCTGATTTTTGAGTGTATAGAGATGGAGACTCTTGAACATTTTATAGGAAAAAGATTAGGCCCAGAAACACAAGATAATGCTTGAAAAACAAGTGGTTCCATACTTTTGTTATTTACCTTTTCTTTGCAAAAAAAAAAAAAAGGGAGAAAGTAAAAAGAAAAAAAAATAAAAGATAAACAACAAAAAAGCAAATACTAGAACATTATAGCTTCCCTTTATATCTTAAATAAAATGAAATTCAATTTTAAGTTTAATATTATATACATTTGGTTAAACCAATTTCCAACACCTAATGAAGGAGATATATATATATATATATAAATATATAGTTAAAAGTAATAAATTGCAACAGATATGGACACTGCAGATTTGCCCATAAGTTGGGTGATTGAGTTGGACCTACATGCCTATTTTTCTCCTTTGCAGGTTGCTTTTGGATAGCTTTATGGGCCATATACCATGGACCTGATTCAATAAACTAATATGTATAAGTCTTCTTGGTCTTCTCACCCACCCCTTACTCACGGGCTATAATCCATTTTTTTCCACATTAATCTCGCATCTCTGTCATCTCCAAACCTGTCTCAAATAGAAGATTTTAGAAATTTACAAGGAGAGATGATGGTAAAAGGTAGAAGATCTGGCACTTTCCAAAAGCAAATGGAGTACTATTATTTAGTGGTAAAGAAACCAAATCAGCAAGTTCTTCTGGAATTTCGCTGGAAAGTTGGTTACAACATAAATAAATCAAGTTCAAGCTCTTCATATTGCTTAATGCACGTGGGATTTGGCCAATCAAATTGATTTGAGCAAGAATCAAGATTTGCAAATTGCTGACATTTGATATGGAGCTTGGAATTCTCCCCACCAAATTATTGTCACCAAGGTTAAGTACTTTTAGATTCGTGCACACTCCAATTTGTGGCAGAATTTTCCTTGAAAGCATGTTACTACAAAGATCTAATATTTCCAGTGAAATTGAATATTTTGGAATTACACCAGTCAAATGGTTGTTATTAAGATTAAGATATCGAGGTGACATAGAAGAAACAAAGTCACTAGGAATTTCACTAGAGAATTGGTTAGTCGAAAGATTGATAGTCTCAATCTCTGACAAAGGAAAGATCGAAGATGAAAGTATCCCAGAAATATTTTTCTTAGTGAGCTCAATTACCTTTACCTTAGAAAAATTGTTGCAAGTAATTCCATGCCACAGGCACAATGGGGTAGAGGAATTTCAATTGGAGAGGAAGCCAGTTGGATCATTGATTGAAGATTTGAAGGATAAGAGCAGTCGGAGTTCGTCACCCTGAGACAAGCTAAAATTTAGTGCTAATAAAAGCATGAACATGAATAACAGTGAGTCTGCTTTAGCTCTTTTATTTGACATTTTACAAGGAGATTTTTAAACAGGAAAAAGATTGTGTCAAAAAACTCATGCTAACACGAGAAATATGACAACACATGGAAAAGAGTTGCAAATTTTTTTAAGTTTTATTTAGTTGATACGTTTATTATTTACTTAATAGGAATTAAAAGGAAAAAAAGTTAACTAAAAAATTAAAAGCAAACAGAAAAAAAGTAGATAGCAAAAGTATCAATTAAACGAAACTCGATTGTTTCACTTAGATCTTAATGAAAACGAATTCAATTTTAGGTTTAATTACTGTGTACACTATCAACTTGTAATTTTTAGGCTTAATTACTGTGTGCACTATCAACCTGTAGCTCGGTGACACCCTTGTAATCTCCTCACCTCCCTTTTATCAGAATTTAAAACTTCTCATGCTGAGAAATCCTGCACGTCACCTGTTACACATTCATGCAACTGTCAACTCCATTTGCAAATGACCAACTGCCTGGAATTTCCCAGTCAATTTCCAAGCCTGATGAAGGATACATGTATAGTTAAAAGTAATGAATTGCAACAGATTTCCATTTGCATTGAGATAAAACACATACATGCCTATTTTTCTCCATTGCAGGTTGCTTTTAGATGCCTTTATTGGCCATACTAGGGATCTGATTCAATTAATTAATATGGTTAAGTCTTCTTACCCGAACCCTTAATCACAGGCTATAATCATCTTTTCCCCACATTAATCTCACATCCCAGTTATCCTTAACCCTGTGTCCTGAAAGTCGTGTACCTTCATAGTCTTACTTTCTAGCTTGTCAAAAGAATTAATTGTTTAAAGTAACAGTTTCCGAATTATGGCGTATTGAAATCAAATAAATTCAAATTTAAGCAAGGAAACAAGAGAAAAAAAAATGGATTTTCAGGTGTTGAATAAAAAATGAAAGGAGAATTTGAAGGTGAAAGTAGAAGATTAAAGAAATGTACAAGGAGAGATGAAGGTAAAAATAGAACTCAAGCACTTGGTGGAAAAGGATAATGGAGAAGATCATTGTACAAGACTTTGAAATTTCCCACTAACCTCTCTGCCTGACCTTTTGCGTTTGGCCTGAATGCAAAACTTGTGACACCCTCTTGCTCTTTAGGTCATATCAGCAATGATGCTGATTGCCCCACCTTAATCAACATGATTTCGTCCATCTCCACTGCTGTTATATGAAAATTTTCAGTATTCATGTACCTGAGAATCACGCAAAGAACCTTATTTGCTGACTTGCTTTTGTTTTTTTTTTAATTCTAAATTGCCTATTTTCTGTTCATATTCCACTTTTTAATGTTTTTATATCACAGCATTTGCCATATATTTCAAAAGGTGGATGATTGTTTGCACTTAAAGCTTAGGTCATTTAGCAAAATCTGGTGTAGATAAGGCATTTATGCTTTCGGCCTATTGGTGATATGTATATACTGTTTTGCTTGAGTCTTTGTGCTATGATGTATGGTAGTCTTTCTCAGTGGTGATCCTATGTGTGCTTATCCTTTTTTTATGTGCAGGGGTCTGTAAGCTAAAAAACGATATGGCACTCCAGGTGACTTTGGAGGCACTCTTCTCTGCCCATGGGACCCCATGAATTTTCCATGTACTGTCTTTAAATGCTATTAATAAAATTCTTATGATTAGCTGAGCAAAAAAAAAAAAAGGCTTAGGTCCGAAGGAGAATTGATTCTGCAATAAGTTTTCAAGAATGATGGAGATTGTTTTCTCGCATCATTATTGCAAGCTTTCGACAATGGAAAGTCACATAGCGCCAAGTTTCCTTCGTATGAGTCATTTTCAAATGTATTGAACTATTTGCCTTAAGGAATTGGTCCTATGAGTTGATTATGTGAAAGATTTAAGAAGGTAAGAAATGTTATTATATCTTTCAATTCGTCAGGAATTTGCCCGGTGAGCTTGTTTGAGGAGAGGTCTAACCATTCCAGATTGCTCAAATTTCCCATTGTTGTAGGGATATGACCACTAAGGTTGTTATGAGAAAGGATGAGACCTCTAAGTAAACTAAGTTTTCCAATAACAGTTGGAATCTCTCCATGAAAGTTATTATTTGAGATGTCAATGCTTGTGAACGTTTTCGAGATTTCAGGAAATTCAATGTAAAATCCTTTAACTGTCAAGTTGACATGATAATTATAGTATCTCCTTTGCAAGAACTTTGCTGCTCACTGAGATTCATTATGGCCTTCATGTTCTTTATAATACCTTTAGGCAAAGGACCAGTGAATTCATTGTTAGCAAGGTCAAGAATCCGTAACTTGGGAAAAGGATGGATGGTCTTGGAACTTTGTAAGCCACCTTCCAATTTGTTTGACCGTAAAACAAAAACTTGAAATTCAGGTAGAGTATCCAGCCAATAAGGGAATGTACCATTTATCTTGTTCCCACCAAAATCCATCCATTCCAAGTTTCGACAATTGGCCAAGGATCGTGGTAAAGACCTGTAACGACCCATCCTCGGTAGCTACTGGCGTCCGAGACCTCCGGGAGATCCTGTCAAGTCCCAAACAAGCCTTTGTGAATTTTTCTGAAACATTTATTAAATATGCTAACACGTATGTAAATAATTAATAATAATAATAATAATACCCTATTGGTATTCCGTTTCCAGTAATAGTAATTAAATTTAAAATACAAAGTTTTCAACAATGCATAATAATATGTAAAAATTTCATGTGAATGAACTCTAGACAGCGGAGCGACTCGAAGCGGGCTAAGAGATGCCTTTACCTATCCGCAGTAGACTGAATACGCCAATAGTTATGCGCTAGGCCGATCCCTGTCTGCAAAAGGAGAAATAAGAGGGGTGTGAGTCTCACAGACTCAATGATCATCGGCTCAGCGAGTAGGACGTAGATGGGAAACAAGCAAATAGCTGATCATTTGAATATCAAATTACCGGATGATAAAACAATTTATTTCAAACGGATATTTGTGCCTTATATATATATCAAGAATTCGTTTATGATATACCCAAACCAAAGGTATATAGATAAATATGCGCCAAATCTAGTGTGAATAATAATTTCATGCAGAAATCATATAGAATAATTTATTCAAATCAATTTCCTTAAATCAGGCAAGCTCTCGTAAAATCATATATTTGTCAAATATATACGTAAACCACAAATCGCCTCGTACTCGAGGAGTTAAAATTCATTTTTTTTGTAAAAATGGAGAGCTGCGGAAAAGCCATTTTAAATTCATTTTCACCATACACGACATATGAGTCTGAAAACTCAGAAGAATCAACAAGTCACCTCTTGAATGAGGCGTTAAGTCAAATCATTTCGTAAACAGAGAGTTATTGAAAACTTTTTAACTCTCACCATGCACGGAAAAATATAATTTGAAAATCCAAAGAGACTTTACTCTCGAGTAGGAAATAAGATAAAAACTCGTGGTCCCGCTACCACGTAATATCATCCAGGAGCATCGCTTCCACCGGATCCCCACATAATGCCATGGCAATCTCAACAATGTTGGCCGTCATCGGAGATATCAAGCTGTCGTAACCGCGTAAATCATCTGTGACCTTGCCACGTATATCACAGACCATGGCCCCAGCCATGTCTAACAGCCCGTCGGCGACCCGAAAATGTCTCTAGCTAGAGCTCACTCGTGCACTAGGGTCACACTTAACCGATGTGACATCCGGCCTACTCTCGAATCTCTCAATTTACGAAACCATCTTAAAATCATTTATTCTCTTGAAGTATCGTTCCAAATTTATTGTCAAACATTCAATATAAACGTAATAAAATTTTATCATTATATTCATAAAATAAAGTTTGATGCATAATTTATAAAACGTCAAGCATCGGGTAATTACACATCATAATCATATATGCACATTACACAGAAATATAAGGCACAATTTAGAAGGTAAATCAGATTGAAAGGCTTGTTTCCCATTTTTAAAACACTTTACATATAATTATATATATATTCAAAACAATTTCCAAAAATAACTTACATTCACAATTTCCTAAAATTCTATCAACGCATGCTTTTCACAATTATGTGCATTCGATAAATCATGCGTAAATATATATTTATAGATAATATAGAAATTTTTAAATTGACACCCCCTACTCACCTCGAAATAGCGAGATATTACATCGCTATTTTCGTACACGTATATATTTATTTTTATTTCTCGATCGTGTGTCTCGTTCAGTACGTCTTCTCGATAAACGTGCCATTGAGCCTTTTCCATCCCTCCTAGCTATTGGACCTTGTCCAAGAACCTCTTCAATTTTCCTATTGGGCCAAGCCCAATTTTATTTTCCACTTAGCCTTGCCCAATTTCATCTTTCTATTGGGCCTTGCCCATTTAATTACCATTGGGCCATGCCCATTTATTTTTCCTATTGGGCCTTGCCTAATTTATTTCTCCTTTGGGCCCACTTTTATATTTTTTTTATTCTTTCATTTTCATTTTCATTTTTTTTTCCACATTTTTTTCTTTCTTTCTCTCCCAGCCATGGCTTCCTCACCATGGCAGCCCTTCACCACCGGTGGCCATTCTTTTCCTTCTCTCTTTCTCACCATTTGAGGAACACTTTTCAGCCCCCAAACTAGCTGGTTTCTAGCTTAATTTCCAACTCCATTTCTGCCCAAAAAAATCAGCAAACGACAGCCCAAGATTCTGCCCAGATTTTCAAAAATTTCCAGCCCTCAAACCCACACCTTCAAGCATCCAAATCAACAGATTTTTCACTCCAAAAACAGCAGAATTTTAGCTTCAAAAATCAGCCATCAAAACCACAACATTTCAGCAACTAACCAGAAAATTTTCAACAACAAATCCCCTTGAAAATTACAGCAAAATCGTTCAAAAAAAATACAGAATTTTTCTCTCTTTTCTTTCCCTCTCTCACGGTTTCTTCTCTCCCTTTTTCTCTTCATTTTCTTCCCCTCTGCATCAGCAAGGACTGCGTGAATGGTGCTCAATATCGTTTCCCAGTTCATAATCTCCTTGCGAACCCGCTTCTCAGTAACAAATTTGAAGTCAAAAGAGGTAAACTTGGCAAACAACGAGTCAAAGAAAGCAAAGAGAGCAGCCTCTCCAATGAAAGCCCTGATCAATGACTTTTGAGATAAAAATGATGATATCTCAAGTAGAGAAAAAATCCAAGAGTAGGGTACTGGACTAGAAGAAAAACGGATGAAGTTTGGTTTGTAGAGTAAGGTCTAATTTTTGTGGTTTTGGGGATTCGGCATTCATAGGGATCAAGAAAAGACTTATGGAAGAATGAGATTCCCTCCATTTTTTCTTACTCTTCTTTTCTTTGGTGCAGGATTATCCGGCCCCTACCCACTTCTCAACTCTTTCAAAGCTTCAATTGACCATATGGGCGGCTGCCCATGTGGTCTTGTCCCCCCCCCCCCCCCCCCCTTTTTTTTTTGTTATATATATATATATTTTATAAGTGGGGTGTTACAAGACCCTTTCAATTTATTTCCATTGAAGTTGAGATTCCTCAACCCACAATCCTCTCCAAAAGTTTCAAGGATAGTTCCATGGAAACTGTTCCTCTGTAAATCTAAGATTGAAAGACGGTTGCTAAAGTTTCCCAGAGATGGTGGAATGATTCCACTTAAGTTGTTACGAGCTAAGTTTAGAACTTCGATGGAACTTATATTGCAGATCAAAGAAGGAATTTCTCCAATCAGGATGTTTAATGAAAGACGAACGAGTTGAAGACGAGGCAAAAATGCTAGAGCATTTGGAATTTTGCCAGTAAAGTTGTTGGAGGAAAGATGAAGAATCTCCAAACTCTACAACTCAATTATGAGTTCTGGAATCTCACTCGATAAATGATTATAACTAAGATCAAGTTCGACAAGTTTTTTGAGGCCAAAAATGGATCGAGGAAGCAAACCCGTAAGCTTGTTTCTGTAGAGGAAGAGGTATTGAAGATTGGTGAGGTTTCCAAGTGAGGATGGAATTTGTCCACTGAAATTGTTATAGACAAGATTAAGATGATTCAAATAAACTAAATTAACAAGTTCTTGTGGAATTTTGCCACAAAGGTTGTTATGCCCAAAGTAAATCCACTTCAGGCTCTTCATTTTGCTTAACCCATGTGGAATTTGGCCAATCAATTCGTTATAAGCAAGAGTTAAGATTTGCAAACTGCTGATATTTGTTATGGAGCTTGGAATTCTCCCCACCAAATTATTGCCACCAAGATTAAGTTCTCTTAGATTTGAGCATACTCCAATTTGTGGTGGAATATTTCCTGAAAACTGGTTATTTTAAAGATCCAATATTTCTAGTGAAATTGAATAGTTTGGAATTGTACCAGTCAAATGGTTGTTACTAAGATAGAGATATCGAAGTTACACAGAAGAAATCAAGTCATTGGGAATTTTACCAAATAGTTGGTTGTTCGAAAGATTGATATTCTTAATCTCTGCAAAATAAAAGATTGAAGATGAAATTATCCCAGAAATATTTTTCTTAACGAGATTAATTACCTTTACCCTAGAAAATTTGTTGCAAGTGATTCCATGCCACAGGCACAATGGGGTAGAGGAATTCCAGTTGGAGAGAAAGCCAGACGGATCATTAATTGAAGATTTGAAGGATAATAGCAACTTGATTTCGTCACCCTGAGACAAGCTAAAATTTAGTACTAATAAAAACATGGACATGAACAACAACGAGTGTGCTTTAGCTCTTTTATTTAACATTTTACAAGAAGATCTTTTAACGGGGAAAGGATGCCTTGAGATTAGAGACTAATAAATAATTAATCAAAACCAATAATTTTGGCCTCAAAGTTCAGGATACCAAACTGCTCAAAAGACTAAATCAAACTAACTTTGAAATGAAGAGGATCAAGTGTGCATGAATCTGATATGCATCCTAGCTCTTAGAAGAACATGCATTGAACTTAGAACAAAGAGTTTTAGGAACTATTGAGGTGATGAAACTAGGGTGGGAGAGGCTGGTTTTGAGTGTATAGAGAATGTGGTGGAGACTCTTGAACCTTTTATAGGGAAAACATTAAGAAACTCATGATAACACGTGAAAAACTGGAGAGATAATGGTGGTGGGGACTCTTCCACTTGGATTGCTATGATCTTATTTTAACCCACATTAATCTCACATCTCTGTCATCTCATAAAAAGTAGAAGATTTAAGAAATGTTCAAAGGATAGAAGTAGGTAAAAGTAGGGGACTTGGCACTTGCCGAATGCAAATGGAGTCGTGTTTCGTGTAACGCAAGCACTTAGTGGAAAAGGATTTTCCAGCACTTAGTGGGGATTTAAGTATTTATAAATTGACTTGCTTTTGTGTTTTACTTTATTCTAAATTGCCTCAGGTCCATTTTTGTTCATATTCCACCTTCTAATGGCTATATATCACAGCATTTGCCAGAAATTTCAAAAGGTGGATGATTGTTTGCACTTAAAACTTAGCACCGAAGAAGTTGATGACAGATTTATTTTACTAATTCGTTCTTTTGCTTCCTATATCTATAATGTATTAACCATCAGGATGCTTAATCATAGAAAAAAAATCCCCGCAGACAATGGATGAATAATAACGTTGATCTTGTCTTGATTGCTGAATCTATTACTGATTCTTTCTCGCTAAGGTTCTCAGATTCTTGCTTTTCAAAAACAAAAAAAAAAGTTCTCAGATTCTTTGTTTTGAGGATTTTCTATAGTTGGGAGCAGGAGCATGCATGTGTTATTATTCCAAGTACTATGCTTAATATGCCTTCCTTAATATGCCTTCCTTAATATGCATACAGTTTTCTAAATAAATTCCTGGATTTATCAATACATTCAAAATTAGAAAATTGCAAGAGAAGTCATGCATTAAGCAAAAGCAGCAACCGCACTTCACTGCCATGTTTTTGCTGATGAAACACATGGCTAATGTTTTACAGCAATTATTAATACTTATAGCAAAACACAAAGACCTGTCCATGAATTCTAGACCATGGACAGAGAACAACTAGAACTGAGCTCAGAGAAACACATGTTACAATAAACTTCCAAAGTCATCTGCATTGACTAGTTCCATGAGCATCTTCTTCCCTTTCAATGATATTTCACTCGATACAATGCCACAAACCATTTTGGTTCACCATTTCTGAACGTAACATATACAACGACAGCTCCAAATATCAGTCCACATCCGTAGCCCATCAACATAATTTTCCAGCCAAAACTGATTTTGGACTCTGAGTCATTTGCCTCTTTCAAGAATGATGGAGATGATTGTTTTCTACCATCGTTGTTGCAAGCCTTGGACAATGGAAAGCCGCATAGTGCCAAGTTTTCTTCATATGAGCCATTTTCAAATGTAGAGAACTGTTTGCCTTGAGGAATTGGTCCACTGAGTAGGTTATGTGAAACATTCAAGAAGGCAAGAAATGTCATATCTGTCAATTCGTTAGGAATTTGCCCAGTGAACTTGTTTGAGGAGAGGTCTAACCATTCCAAACTAGTCAAATTTCCCATTGATGTAGGGATTTGACTACTAAGGCTGTTATGAGAAAGATTGAGACCTCTAAGTGAACTGAGCTTTCCAATAACACTTGGAATCTCCCCATGAAAGTCATTATTTGACAGGTCAATGCTTGTCAATGTTTTTGAGATTTCAAGAAATTCACTGTAAAATCCTTTCACTGTCAAGTTGACATGATAATAATAGTATCTTCCTTGCATATATTGTAAAGAACTTTGCTGTACACTGAGATTCATCATGGCCTTCAAGTTCTCTATTATACCTTTAGGCAAAGGACCAGTGAAGTCATTGTTAGCAAGGTCAAGAATTCGTAACTTGGGAAAGGGATGGATGATCTTGGAACTTTGTAAGACACCGTGTAATTTGTTTGACCGTAAAACAAGAACTTGTAATTCTGGCAGAGTATCCAGCCAATAAGGGAATGTACCATTTATCTTGTTGTCACCAATATCCATCATTTCCAAGTTTGCACAATTGGCCAAGGATCGTGGTAAAGACCCTTCCAATTTATTTCCATTGAAGTTGATATTCCTCAACCCACAGTCCTCACGAAAAGTTTCAAGGATGGTTCCATGAAAACTATTGCCCTGTAAATCTAAGATTGAAAGACGGTTGCTAAAGTTTCCCAGACATGGTGAAATGGTTCCACTTAAGTTGTTATCAGCCAAGTTTAGAACTTCAATGGAACTTATATTACAGATCAAAGAAGGAATTTCTCCAGTCAAGCTGTTTTTTGAAAGACGAATGAGTTGAAGACAAGGCAAAAATGCTAAAGCATTTGGAATTTTACCAATAAAGTTGTTGGAGGAAAGATGAAGAATCTCCAAACTCTTCAACTCAATTATGAGTTCTGGTATCTCACCCGATAAATGATTAGAACTAAGATCAAGTTCGACAAGCTTTTTGAGGCCAAAAATGGATCGAGGAAGCAAACCTGTAAGCTTGTTATCATAGAGGAAGAGATATTGAAGATTGGTGAGGTTTCCAAGTGAGGATGGAATTTGTCCACTGAGATTGTTGTCAACAAGATCAAGATGATTCAAAGAAACTAAATTAAAAAGTTCTCTTGGAATTTCACCGGAAAGGTTGTTATGCCCAAAGTAAATCCACTTCAAGCTCTTCATTTTGCTTAATGCATGTGGAATTTGGCCAATCAATTCGTTACCAGCAAGAGTTAAGATTTGCAAACTGCTGATATTTGATATAGAGCTTGGAATTCTCCCCACCAAGTTATTGCCTCCAAGATTAAGTTCTTTTAGATTTGAGCATACTCCAATTTGAGGTGGAATTTCACCTGAAAACAAGTTATTTCCGAGATCCAAAATTTCTAGTGATATTGAACAGTTTGGAACTCCACCCTTCAAATGATTGTTACTAAGATTAAGATATCGAAGTAACACAGAAGAAACCAAGTCACTGGGAATTTCTCCAGAGAATCGATTAGTTGAAAGATTGATACTTTCAATCTCTAACAAATGAAAGATTGAAGATGAAATTATCCCAGAAATATTTTTCTCAATGAGTTCAATTACCTTTACCCTAGAAAAATTGTTGCAACTGATTCCATGCCACAGGCACAATGGGGTAGAGGAATTCCAGTTGGAGAGGAAATTAGAGGGATCATTGATTGATGATTTGAAGGATAAGAGCAGCTCGAGTTCATCACCCTGAGACAAGCTAAAATTTGGTATTAGTAAAAACATGAACATGAACAACAACGAGTGTGCTTCAGCTCTTTTATTTAACATTTTATAAGAAGATTTTTTAACAGGTAAAGGATGCCTTGAGCTTGCAGACTAAATACTATTAATCCAAGACCAATAATCTTAGCCTCAGAGCTCAGGATACCAAACTGCTTGAAAGACTAAACCAAAAAACTTTGAAATGAAGAGGATCAAGTGTGCATGAATCTGAACATGGATTTAAATTAGAGCAAAGAGTTTTTTGAAGTATTGAGGTGATGATATTAGGGTGGGAAGAGGCAGATTTTGAGTGTATAGAGATGGTGGTGGAGACTCTTGAACGTTTGTTTTATAGGGAAGAGATTACATTGAGAAACCCATGATAATGCATGAAAAACGAATTGCATGTTTTTAATACAAAATGAATAAAAGATAAAAGATAAACAGTAAAAATATAAACTAAATGAACCTTAATTGATTCACTTGTATCTTAATAAAAACGAAATTCAATTTTCAAGGTTAATATTATATACCTTTGATGAAAATGAAATTCAATATTTGGTATTAATCAATAATTATTAACTTGTAGAAGTTTCCAGTTAATTTCCAACACCTGATGAAGGATATATGTATATATATATATATATATATAATTAAAAGTAATGAATTGAAACAGATTTTGATATACAGCAGATTCGCCCATAAGTGGGGTGATTGAGTTTGGGGCATTGCAGGTTGCACTTAGATAGCCTTTTTGACCCTGATTCAATACGTTAAGTCTTCTTACTTGCACTTAGATTGCTATAATCTTTTTTAATCCCACAAAATTAATCTCACATCTCTGTCATCTCATAAAAAAATAGAAGATTTAAGAAATGTACAAGGATAGATGAAGGTAAAAGGAAGAAGATTTGGCACTTTCCTGCAAAGGCAAATGGAGTCTTATTTAGTGGAATAGGATAATGGATGATTTAAGTATTCATAAACATGTAACATGATTTACTGACAAGCTTTTTGTGTTTTAATCTATTCTAAATTGCCTCAGGTTTGTTCACATTCCACATTCTAATGTTTTTATATCACAGCATTTGCCAGAAATTTCAAAAGGTGGGTGACAAAATTATTTTTTTATCCCAAGATTGGAAAGACCATAGATTATGATAGTGAATTCATTCTACCAAAGGTTTTCCTGCAAATTCTCTGTCTAATTTTCCCTTTTGGGTATCTGGAAAATTGTCTCTTTATACTTGACTTTTAGAACGCTTTATCATAGAAAAAAATCCTAGCAGATCTATGGATGAATGATGATTCTGATCTTTGTCTAAATTGCAATATCATAGTATTGATTCTTTCTAGATAAGGATCTCAGATTCTTTCTCTTTAGGATTTTCTATAGTTCGGAGTTTGAGCATGCATGTGTTATCATTCCACAGTACTATTATAATTTGACTTCCTTACTATGTAGAGTTTTCTAAATAAATTCCTGGATTAATAATACATTCAAAAGCAAATTGCAAGAGAAGTCATGCATTAAGCAAAAGCAGCAACCACACTTCACTGCCATGTATTTGCTGATGAAACACATGGCTATTTTATGACAGCAATTACTAATACTCATAGTGAAATACAAATACTTATAGTGAAATACAAAGACATGTCCATAAAAAAAAAAAACTGGAACTGAACACAAAGAAACACATGTTGCAATAACTTCCGAAGTCATCTGCATTGACTAGTTCCGTGAGCATCTTCTTCCCTTTCGATGGTATTTAACTCGATACAATGTCACAAACCATTTTGGTTCGCCATTTCTAAATGTAACATATCCAGCAACAACTCCAAATATTAGTCCGCATCCGTAGCCTATCAGCACAACTTTCCAGCTGAAACTAATCTTGGTCTCTGAGTCATCTGCCTCTTTCAAGAATGATGGAGATTTTTTTCTCCCATCATTGTTGCAAGCTTTCAACAATGGAAAGCCACATAGTGCCAAGTTTCCTTCATATGAGCCATTTTCAAATGTATTGAACTGTTTGCCTTGAGGAATTGGTCCTATGAGTTGATTATTTGAAAGATTTAAGAAGCTAAGAAATGTCATGTCTATCAACTCGTGAGGAATTTGCCCAGTGAGCATGTTTGAAGAGAGGTCTAACCATTCGAGACGAGTCAAATTTCCCATTGATGTAGGGATAGGACCGCTAAGGCTGTTATGAGAAAGATTGAACCCTCTAAGTGAACTCAGCTTTCCGATAGCACTTGGAATCTCTCCATGAAAGTTATTATTTGAGAGGTCAATGCTTGCAAATGTTGTCAGGAATTTATAAAGTTCAATGTAAATTCCTTTCACCGTCAAATTGAAATAATAAGGATAATATATTCCAGGCATAAATTCAAAAGAACTTTTTTGTTCCTTGAGATTAATCATGGCCTTCATGTTCTTTATTATGCCTTTGGGCAAAGGACCAGTGAATTCATTGTTAGCAAGGTCAAGAATCCTTAACTTGGGAAAGGGATGGATGGTCTTTGAACTGTGTAAGACACCACGCAATTTGTTTGACCGTAAACCAAGAACTTGTAATTCTGGCAGAGTATCCAGCCAATAGGGGAATGTTCCATTTAACTTGTTGTTACCAATGTTCACTATATCCAGGTTTCTACAATTGGCCAAGGATCGTGGTAAGGACCCTTCCAATTTATTGCCATGGAAGTTGAGGCTTCTCAACCCACAGTCCTGACCGAATGTTTCAAGGATGGGTCCATGAACACTATTCTTCCCCAAATCTAAGACCATAAGACTTTTGCTGATGTTTCCTGGACATGGTGGAATTATTCCACTTAAGTTGTTACCAGCCAGGCTAATATATATGATGGAACTTATATTGCAGATCAAAGAAGGAATTTCTCCAATCAAGCTGTTTGATGCAAGACAAACCGCATGAAGACGAGGCAAAGATGCTAGAGCATTTGGAATTTTTCCAGTAAAGTTGTTGAAGAAAAGATAAATAATCTCCAAGCTCCGTAACTTAATTATGAGTTCTGGAATCTCACCAAATAAATAATTATCACCAAGATCAAGTTCAATAAGCCTTTTGAGGTCAAAAATGGAACGTGGAAGCAAACCTGTAAGCTTGTTACGGAAGAGCAAGAGGTGTTGAAGTTTGGTGAGGTTTCCAAGTGAAGATGGAATTTGTCCACTAAGATTGTTGTCGGCAAGATCAAGATAACTCAAAGAAACTAAATCAACAAGTTCTTGTGGAATTTCGCCAGAAAAGTTGTTGTTGCCAAAGGATATCCACTTCAAGCTCTTCATTTTGCTTAATGCACGTGGAATTTGGCCAATCAATTCGTTACAAGCAAGAGTCAAGATTTGCAACTTGCTTATATTTGATATGGTGCTCGGAATTCTCCCCACCAAATTATTGCCAGCAAGATCAAGTTCTTGTAGATTTGAGCATACTCCAATTTGTGGTGAAATTTTCCCAGAAAGCAAGTTATCTGAGAGATCCAATATTTTTAATGAAATTGAACATTTTGGAACTTCACCAGTCAAATGATTGTTACTAAGATTAAGATATCGAAGTGACACAGAAGAAGCTAAGTCGCTGGGAATTTCACCAAAGAATTGGTTGTTCTGAAGATTGATAGTCTCAATCTCTGCCAGATGAAAGATTGAAGATGAAATTATCCCAGAAATATTTTTCTCAACGAGATCAATTACCTTGACCTTAGAAAAATTATTGCAAGTGATTCCATGCCACATGCACAATGGGGTAGAGGAATTCCAGTTGGAGAGGAAGCCAGACGGATCATTGATTGAGGATTTGAAGGATAAGAGGAGCTCGAGATCATCAACCTGAGACAAGCTAAAATTTACTATGAATAAAAGCATGAACATGAACAACAATGAGTGTGCTTTAGCTCTTTTATTTGACATTTTACAAGAAGATCTTTTAACAGGGAAAGGATGCCTTGAGCTTGGAGACTAAAAAATCTTGGCCTCAAAGCTCGGAATACAAACTGCTAAAAAGACTAAACCAAATAACTTTGGAATGAAGACGATCCAGTGTGCATGAATCTGATATGCATCTTAGCTCTTAGAAGAACATGGATTTATACCAGAACAAGGAGCCTGGGGTTGAGGTCGAAATTGGTTGGTGTGAACTCATCGGGGCAGCTGAGAAAATGAAAGGCTTTGTAGTGGAATATTATTCAATCTGTTTTTTCTTCGGCATTTATAGGTTCTGTTGACATTTAAGAAATTCTTGGCATTGACAGGGACTATTTTTGAAGACTTTTGAGTTTCTTCATATTTAATAATAATAATAATAATTTTGCTCAAGCACATCTTAGCTTTTGTAAAATAAAAGAATTTGTGCATAATATTTAAAAGAAAAATCTCTTAAATTATTAAAAAAATTTAAATAAAGAATTTTTTTTATTGATGGTGACATGATAACCACAATAAAAGATTAAAAATTTATTAGAATTTTCTTAAATAGTTTAAGTGTTTTTTAAAATAGTATGTTAGGATTTTTATTTTTTGAGTCTAATTCCCTTCTCAAAAGATTTCAATGACGCATTCTTCCATGTTGACCCAATGCATTCATTTAGGAGAAAAAAATAAAAATTTTGAATGGTAGCAATGGACCGGCACAAAGAATACTTGAAAATTAAAATTAACAACATCGACAACCATCAGAACTACTAAACATGGTCCACAATTGACTAAAGGTCACAAAGCTTTCTCTATCTTTTTTATTGAATTGTCATTCTTTCCAAAACTAATTCTTTCAATTCATACTTTGAGCATATATAGACTATATATATAGGGAAAGGATCCTGGCCGCTACTTTGCTCTTAAGATGATGAATGCACATTCACATGAATCTAAGGCCAATATTTGTTCGACTTATTATCTGTTTTTAATTAATTTGCATTTAGATATTGATCCTAATTGCTAAATCATAGGACTGATATAAGGATCTCAGTTTCTTTGTCCCTAGGAATTTCTATAGTTCGGAGAGGAATGTTAAAAACAACTAGACAAAATGGTGAGCTGGAGCATGCATGTGTTATCATTCCATGGTTTTAATATAATTTGACTTCCTTACTATGTATGCTGTTTTCTAAATAAATCCCTGGATTAATCAATACATGCAATATTCTGTCTCTCCCTCTCTCCATGTGATATGCTGACTTTTTTAGCAGTTACCATGTGTTTTTTAAGCAACGAAGGCAGTCTCCATTTCTTTCTTTTTTTTTTTTTTTGGTAATTCAGCCTACAGTTCCAAGTCCGTCAGGCATCCTTCCAATCATACGTCTCTTGTAGAATGATGGACAGACGGTGATATTGGAGAGAGGTTTCAGAGTCCATGGGACGTGGTTCCTGCTTGCATTATAGAGCAAATACAACTCCCCAGATATTTTTTGCAGGAGCTGGGGAACAATCTTGCAAAGTTCCTGAACAATTGCGAATACCCAATACATTTGGTCTTGGAATATATTTTAAAGTTATGATGTTCCTTGCATTCCAATTATGCAGAATCGGTAACTGTTGCATTTTGGTTTCTGATTTTTATAATTCTGTTACTATAATAAAGTAATTATCTTCATCTGAAAAGAAAAAAATTGATGCCCCTGCTTCATCCGAAATTCAATCAATGCTTGAATTTTACCAGTAAAACAAGGCCCCAAGTCTCCTCTCATCAAATTAACTAGGAGAAGGAAGTAAAAATATTATATATATATATATATATATATAACACTCCGAGGAGAGAGATTAATAAGGGATCAAATAGTTCTAAAACTTTAAATACATGGTACAAGCTAATCTACTAGACTAGTTAGCAAGATCAATATAATTGCAATATGCTGAAGAACTACAAATAAGAAAACAACCAGAAGTTTGGGTGGAGGCCAAAGGAGTTACAACTGCTAAAACTTCATTGGTCATATGGCATTGGAGTCCTTTGTTTCACAATTTTTTTTTTTTGAAAAATGGTTTTTATTCAAAAAAATTTAAATCGAGCACATCTTAGCTTTTGCAAAATAAAAGAATTTTTGCATAATATTTTTAAAAAATCTCCTAAATTATTAAAAAAATTTAAATAAAGAATTCTTCTTTTATTGATGGTGATCTGATATGTTAATGTAACATGATGACCGCAATGCAAGAATAAAAATTTATTAAAATTTTCTTATATAGTTCGAGTTTTTTTTAAATATTATGTTAAGATTTTTTATTTTTGGAGTCTAATTCCCTTCTCAAAAAATTTCAAGTATGCATTCTTCCACGTTGACCCGATGCATTCATTCAAGAGAAAAAAATGAAAATTTTGAATGGTAGCAATGGACCAGCACAAAAAATAGTTTGAAAATTGAAATTAGCGATATCAACAGCCACCAAAACTACTAAATATGGTCCACAATTGACTAAAGGTCACAAATCTTTTTCTATCTTTTTTATTGAATTGTCATGTTTTCCAAAACTAATTCTTGCATTTCATACTTTGCTCATATATAGACTATATATAGAGTGAAAGGATCCTCTCCATTACACCTTAGGGTGATTAATCCACATTCAAATAAATCTAAGGCCAATATTTGTTCAAATCATATTACCGATATAAGGATCTTATATACTTTCTCTCTAGGATTTTCTATAATTTGGAGAGGAATCTTGAAAACAACTAGACAGAATGGTGAATGGGAGCACGCATGCATGTGTTATAATTCCACATTATTAATATAATTTGACTTTCTTACTATGTTTATTGTTTCCTAAATAATTTCCTGGATTAATCAATGCATGCAACACTCTCTGTCTCTTCCTCTTCATCACCATGTGACTTGCTGACTTTTTTAGCAGTTAATTAAGCCATGAAGGTGGTCTCCTTTCTTTATTATTATTGTTATTATTATTATTGAATTCAGCCTCTAGTTCCAAGTCCTTCTGGCATCCTTCCAATGGATACATCCCTTGTAGAATGAGGCATTGATGGTGAAATTGGAGAGAGGTTTTAGAGCCAATGGAGTGGACGCTGCTTGCATTATAGAGCAAATTCAACTCCCCAGATATTTTTGCTTGATGCAGGAGCTGAGGAACAATCTTGCAAAGTTCCTGAACAATTGCAGATACCCGATACATTTGGTTTTGGAATATATTTTAAAGTTATGATGTTCCTTGCATTACAATTATGCAGAATGGATAACTGTTGCATTTTGGTTTCTGATTTTTATTAGTCTGTTACTATAATCAAGTAATTATCTTCATCTTAAAAAAAAATTGATGCCCCTGCTTCATCTGAAATTCAATCAATGCTTGAATTTTACCACTAAAACAAGGTCCCCAGTCTCCTATCATCAAATTAACAAGGAGAAGGAAGATAAAATATTTTATATATATATATATATATATATAACACTCAGAGGAGAGAGATTAATTGTATGGTATCAAATAGTTCTAAAACTTCAAATACATGGCACAAGCTAATCTACTAGACTAATTAGCAAGATCAATATAATTGCAATATGCCGAAGAACCACAAATGAGGAAACAACAAGAAGTTTGGGTGGAGGCCAAAGGAGTTACAACTGCTAAAACTTCATTGGTCATATGGCATTGGAGTCTTTTGTTTCACCTTTTTTTTTTTGAAAAATGGTTTTTATTGAAACGCCAAAGCATGAATAGCATTAAAAGTCTTAAACCGATTTGGTAAAAGACCCCTCTTGGCATAAACCAGATTTGGAGAAGGAAAGTTAGTCTTTTGTTTCACATAATAGTACAAGGACCTAGGGGGGGCTCAGAAACCACTGTAAAATATTCAAATTGGGGCTGGGGTTGTGGACAATATAAAATTGGAGTGGGTGGTTTGGGTTCTGCTGGTTTGGGTTCATCTGGTTTTTTCTCCTTCACTTCTTCTACTATTTCTAAGCTTGCATGACAAAGCTTCTTCCTCAAGGAGCTGGTCAAACATGCTGCATCAACCCCATCTCCCTCTATCATCAGTTTATCCTGTTCGGGTCCATGTAAAGCCACAGATGTCACTCCTGTTCCATAACAAAAAATTTCAAAAACATATCAGTATCTAGAATTCATCCCTCTCTGTTTGTTTATTTGGTTGAAATTCACAATCATATCAACTAGATTTTGGAAGCTACACACCATCTGCCACAGAAGCTATCTTCATGGCCTTTGCCCTGCATTTGCTGCAATGCATTGACACCTTAATAATTATCTTTTGCTGCACCATTAAAGCAAAAACACCACATCAGGTTTTACCACAGAACCAAAATTGCTCTATGTCTGAATCGATGAATGTTGGAGAAGATCAAAAGAAAAAAAGATAAATGCAGCCATTACAGTATATGAAGAACATTCTTTTTTTCCAAAAAAAATGTTGTGAGATTCCATGTTTGATTTTCATTGAAACAAGTGTACCAAGAAAAATAAGTTGCTACAATGCAGCTTACCTTCATATTCTCTAGCACCCCGAAAGGAATGTTGCTTTGTTCAAGAAGGGTATAACAGGTTTTCCAATATATAGCTGACAGCAGAAGCAGCAGCCATGGTTCTTTATATAATTTTAATCGGATCCAAGGTTGCATACTAATCTAAACCAGCACATGACTAATACCACTATCTACTTTCTTTTTCCTGATTCCCCTTTCCTGGAAGTTTAAGGATTAAGTTAGTGATCCACCTTTCATGGGTTCAACGCGGAGAACTGCCCTATCAGACCAAGCCAAACACCGACTCACAGCTGTGAAACCATTGGATTACCTGTGTAAATGTCAATTATCGTTGTGATTGATCAGTTTTGTTTAACGGTGGAATTGAATATTCTAAAATCTTACAGGTAAAACCATCAGTATGAATAGCTTGACCAAATCAATAAACTAAACCCATTGCATGTTCAGACTAATACGTCAGGATTTGCTTTTCCCTTGTCTCAGCTGTTGTATGGCCCGCGATATATTAATAAATTTTTTTCTCAGTAAAAAAAATTAGTAATATATAAACATTGGGTTTTTGACGCAATCAACATTATGTCATATTATGTCATAAAGTTAAAATTTCAGAAGAATTGGTTGGATTAAGCATTAAATTGATGGAGTCGACGCTGATTTAAGTGTGAAAATGGAGAAACATGGAGACTAATTAATTAGCTATAACATGGGATTCATTGTACAAAGGGAAGATACACATCGATCACAGTTCACACTTTTGTATAAACTATATGTTAAACACTCAACTATTAAGTATAGAAATAATATCATTAAGTCAATAATTAAGTCTTATATTATTAGTAATTTGAACGTGTTTAAGGTCTTGAATAAGTTTGTGCACATGCACAACTTGATCATATTTCCGAATTAAGGTTACATGGATTAATTAGTATATAAAGAAAGATTCAAAATGATCCTGATACTATATAAATGGTAAGGGTATTAATAATTTAGTACATATGATATTAATGATTAGATTAGTTCTGTATTAAGGTCATTATCGGGTTGTCGTGCTAATATAGCTACCCCAAGTAATAAAACCCCACTGGTTGCGGAGGTTAATTTTATTGTAAGAGATAGACTTTATTCTTTTCATATTCCATCTAAAAGATGGTGCACGCCCAATTTTTTTTTTTTTCATGAAACGAACAGTTAAAGATGATAGTGAATACTTAATTTTTGGATATTTCAACAATTAATAGAGTTTAGATATAGGTATTTTGAATACAACGGATACCATACCTGTTGCCACTCTTATGATTGGTTCGGTGTGAATGGAGTTGAGATTAAAGTAATAATTAGTTATCTTTAAAATTTGAAGATCGAGTTGGTGATCAAATCCATTGAATTCTATTGTGCAACTTTCCTGTCTGTTTCCTAGTGTTCTTTAATCCATTAAAGAGCAGTTAAGTCAACCGTTGGAACAAAATTATAAAAAAAAAGAATAAAGTCAACTACGAGGAATTGGAAGGAAACTTATTTAAGTCCCAAAACCAGTTAGGAATTTCCACAATCACGTGCTTGGATTTAAGAGAAAGATCAACTACCCAGATACTATGGGAGTTGATGGAGGAGTCATCATGTACTATTTCATCACATGTCCAGACTTTGATGGTTTCATTTAAATGATAATTATGGAGTCAATATGGACCATTTTCATATTAAATTAGTTTTTTTTTTGGATAAAAAGATTTTTTTTATAACGATAACTTTCCTTGTTCGAGATTTAATATTAATTGATTTCGATTCACTGTAAAATTCTAAATAAGAGGATTTGAATCTGAAACATTTTACAACATTTGAGATAGTAGTTATTAGAGATTATGCAACTAAATCCTATTATAAGTCCAAGATTCTTATAATTGCTAGGGCTAAAGTTAACTTATTACCATTTTTTACATGAAAGAAAATGATATTGTTCCTAGAAAATAATCAGCAGGATTCAAATTTTCCTGTATTTGGCGTTTGTGTGTTATAAGTATCATTTTCCATGTACCTAAGCACCCAAATAATCTGAATTCAATATATTCTGGAAAGGAACAGACCCTCCTGCCTCCATATCGTTGTTATTTAGTGTCTGACAGGACAAAAACCTCTCTATGTTTCTTTTCTGAAACTCACTGCTATTCTATATTGACTCTGAGGCTTTTTGGTATATGGTATGAATTGACTGCACTCCACCACCTCTTTGGGAAACAAATTTAAACCCCAATCATTTGCTTGAAATCCCATAATGAAAAGCTTCATCAGTTTGTTTATTTCGTGACATGACTTAATAGTATGTCACGAGATTTCAACTGTTATAACTATTCAGGAAAAGAGGTTAATTACTCGCTGTGAGTTAATTTTTTGAACTATTTATTTGGTAGATTTTCTTTCGAAATAGATTCATGAAATCATATTTGTATAAGGAAAGTGACATATTTCTTGTCTTAATTTTCATAGTTCTTAATCTAATAAATTGGCATCATCTGTACAAGTACTTCTCTCCTCTTTACAATTTCCATGTGATGCAGCTGACATTATTTGTACATGGACAGTTGGATATTTGTATAAGAAAAGTGACATATTTCTTGTCTTAATTTTCTGTAATACCCAAAAAAAAAAAAGACTTTTGACAATATAGTAGATATATTTTAGTTGGAGTCAGATTGCGTTATCACATTTAAAAGAAAATCAGTCAGTTTTACGTTATCATATTTTAAAAATAAATAAATAAATAATAAAAATTAAATTAAATAATAATTAATTAATCTTATCAGTTTTTTTTTTAAAAATAAAAGTAATCAGTTTATCTTTTCACGTTTAAAAGAATAGGTAGAAAACTCACGTCAGTTTATTCATCAAACTTATACGATAGGCAGTCAGAAGAGCTTAACGTCAGGGAATAAGAAAGACAGAGGAAAGGAAAAAGGATTCAAGAGATTGCTGATTAAGGTATGTTTGGGGTTATACTTTCATAGTTTAGGCATAAAAAACCTAAATTAATTGTATTTCCTTACCTTTGATACAAATTTGGTACTTTTCCGATGACTTTCCAGTAGCATGATGGGTACCAACGGAAAGGCCTTGAAAAGATCTTTCCAATGGTTTTTGTAGCATCTCTTTTGGTATTGTAGTTAGAAAAATATGAATTTTTGAAATTAAGTGGAAACCTAGTTTTTAACAGTTTTGACAGCTCACATTTAGGTCATCGGAATTCTATATTCCAGGAACCTTTTTAGTTGTTTCTTGAGGGCTTTTGTAGTATGAAATGAGAGGTTTAACTTGGCATCAATGGCTCGGTTAGAGACTTTCTCTGTTAAGAGAATTAAAGCCTCAAAATAGGCTCGTTGATACTGGAAACCCAGAAAACTGGGTATTTCTGTGATGATTTCAGGAGTTTTGGCTTTCGAAACTTGGAAATTTTGTGTCCTTTTTAACAGAAACAAACTTTGGTGCTGTAGTATGATATGAATACTTTATATTGGTGTTGATTTTACCACTGGAAGTAATTCGGGTTGAAAGTTACAAGAGCTTGAATTATGCCAAATGACCATCAGATTTTGAAAATTCCAGAAAATAGAAAATTCTTTTTAAATTTGTTTTAAAATTCAATTTTAATTAATATATGATAAATCCTGTTGTAAACTTCTTAAATATTGGATATGTGATTTCTACTGTATTTTTGTGTCAAAAAGTATGTATCTTTATATTTTATAAATTTATTTTTTAAATTAGTAGATTTTATTAAAATAAAAAAATATGAAAAAAATCATAAATATGATTTTATGAGTGAAATTAGCGTTATTTCTTTATCTGAAATTAAAATTCGTACTGATTTTTATGATTTAAGTTTAATTCTCAACCTTATTAGAAATTTTGTTTAATTCAAATATATATATAAATAAAATATTACTTTATTAATCGAAAATGTTCCTAAATTATCATTGAAGTTGCTACACACCCTAAGTGCTTAGGATGGTCAACGGAAAGTCATCTTGTAGGATCTGTCGCAATTCAGTTATGATTTTTGTATGTGTTTCTTGAAATAATAGGTTACTAGGAGGATTTTCTGATTTGCTACTTAAAAGTGAAATTGATAAAATCAGGTAAGTGATTGATGTCCCTTTGGTGTTTTCACACCCTAAAAAGTAGCCTCAATGTGAAAATTGAATTTCAAATATTATGTATAATATGTTTTGTCCTATGATTTGTAAAAATCGGGTTGAGCATGCAAAATGTACATATATGTGTATATGATTTTCGTATGTTAGATTTTAGAATATGAATTTTATGAAATATGATTTTTTATCTTGAAATATGAATATAATTTTTATCTAACGTATGCATATGCGATTATCTTTGTGATTACATATGCAAATGCTGAGATTAAAACGAATATGCTTTTGATGTGCACGATATGTGTTTTGTGAAAGTGAATATTATTGTTTTGTGAACTTGGGTAATCAGAAAATATATTTTGTTTTGTCTCCTAGTATGACTATGATATGATCCTACCAATGGGGGTTAAACGTTGGCCATGTCGACATATTTTATATGATTAGAGATCGATCTCCCAACCACGCCACCGATTACAAAATAGTGGTACTTGTGATATCTGTTTAGAGCAGCCAATGGTTTTTTTTTTTCAATGCTGGAAAATTCACGTAGGGCCCAGTTACCCTATAAAAATTTTATTACTAATCATAAAAGGTGCAGAAGGGAGGGGGATATGAATCTGACCTCCAGAATTACAAGAGTTCTAGAAGGGATAAGAAGAGTGCCTAGATGAGTGTTTCATTTTATGATCATTTTCTATCATCATAAAGGTGAAACACTTCCCTATTACAAACCCCAGCCGAGGCAAAGTAAGCTTTACATGTAGGCATTGCACATGATCCAGCAACATTTTACAACGGAAGTCAAATGGAGTGGAAGAGCCATTTTGTTGGGAGCAGTTCTTAAAGTCCTTTTCAAAGCCCAGTTTCCTTTTGAGGAATTCAGCTTTAGAGCAGCCAATGGTTGCTTTTGATATACTTATGACCCATGCCGCTGGGGTTAATTGTGATTTTTGTTATGATTATGACCTATGCCATAAGGGTTAAGTATGGCCATAGTATGTTACAGGAAATCAATAAAATATGAAATCAATATGAGATTATGTTTTGTTTTGTTATTTAAAAGTTTTGAAATTGTACTAGCTATATTATCTAAAATGAAATTATAATTGTTTTTTTTTTAAATTTAAAAATGAAACTTGAAATATATGTTTTGAACGAGATTACCCAAGAATTTTATTTTGATATCTATATATGTATTAGTAATTTTAGCCAAAATGTTTTAAGTATGCTTGATCCGGCTAAAGGGATGTTAGTTACTTGCTGAGCTGTTGGACTCACACTTTCCTTCAATTTTTTTCAAGTTATGATTTGGTCAACCACGCAGGGGATTTTGGGGAGTGATGTTTTGTAGGCTAGCATGTGGTATTAGTTTGCTTCAAGATTATTTAAATGTTATGAACCTTTTTGCTACCTTAATTTGTTTATTCTGGATTTTTTTTTCCTCAATATGTTAGCTTTGAGAATTTTTATGTTTCATAAACAAAATTGACTCCTTTTGGTTAGTTGATTAAGATATCTATTATGAACCTTGCATGCCTGTGAGATTAACTCTTACAAGTATGTGGTATCTGTCATGTCTCGGGTTTGGGGCGTGACAGATTTAGTGGTATCAGAGCCTAGGTTAGGCATAATTATATAGTTTTGACACTTATGCTAGATAGAAGAGATTGGTAGAGAAATAGGATTGGGACGTGTTTCTTTATTCATATTTGATACACATATGACTGCTATATCTTAGTGTAAAAAAAAAAACTAATGGTAATTTCTCTTATTATGAATAACCAGTATGCCTCCTCGTCGAGACCGTGAGCCTAATCTGACCGAACTTGCAGCTAGTGCTAGAGTTGTTGGTGCTAGAGGTTCTCGCCCTGAAAGGCTCCAAAATCCCTTAAACCAAAATCAAGATAATGTTGAAACATCAGATGTTCAAACAGTTGTTGGAATTAACCAACGTCCTACCAACCAGATTGGGGGGACACATGGTGTTGTGGTTGGAAATGATGATAGAGTATTGAACTTGATCCAAGAGATAGCTACTTTGGTTAGGGAGCAACAACAACGTTTGCAACCGATCCAACAAGTTGATAATTCTACGGAGTGGAAGGCCTGGGGTGAGTTTAAGAAGATAGCCCCTCTTTCTTCTAAGGGTTCCACAAACCCTGATGATACAGAATTATGGATTGAGGAAATGGAGAAAGCTTTCGATGCCATGCGTTCCAGTGATCAAGACAAGATTAGATTCGCAGTATATTTGTTGCAAGGAAGTGCACATAATTTGTGGAAAGGAGTAGCGCGCACTCATGAGAATGACCATGAGTTCTTCAATTGGGAGAATTTTTGCACTACCTTTTATGCCAAGTATTTCCCTCGGAGCAAGTTTTTACAGTTGGAGAGGGAATTCCTTAATCTAGTTCAGGGCAGTATGACAGTGGATGACTATGAGGCTGAGTTTGATCGATTGTCCAAGTTTGCCATTGCTTTGGTTTCTGACGATGAGAGTAGGGCTAAGAGGTTAGAAAACGGTTTGAATGCTCACATCCGTAGAGGTTTAGCTCCATTGTATTTGATCAGCTACAATGAAGTAGTTGGTAGGGCGAAATCCTTAAATGCTGTATGGAGAGAGACTCAGGAAGCAAAGAGGGATTTTCGAAAAAAGAGGGGCAGAGATTCAGACTTTCGAGGTAAGAGAGCTTTTAGTAGGCCTTCCAAATTTCAAGCTACTGAAAAATCTCGAGCTTCTATTACTTTCAAGGATAGACTTCCCCCTCGCATAACTCAATCCCACCATGGCAAGACGTCTCAACAGGGGCTTAAGTGTTCGTTTTATGGTAAGGGGCATCAATCTTCAGAATGTAGACATGTTACAGGTGCTTGCTTCAGATGTGGACAATAGGGCCATCGTATTGCCGATTGTCCCTTGATGTCTCAAAAATCTCAATTTGTGCAGAGGCCTCAAAACTCTCAAACCTTTGAAATTGCAGCGCAAAAGACTCAGCCTACTCATGTTGTTCAAACTACACAAGCACTTTCTACTTGACATCAAAAGGTGGGAAGACCTCGTACCCAGGGGCGTGCCTATGTTATCACTCAGTCAGATGCTGAGGCATCCAACACTGTTGTCTCAGGTACATTGCTAGTTGCCTCAACTTTTGCTCATGTGTTGTTTGATACCGGTGCATCTCATTCTTTTGTATCTACTATGTTTGTTCAAAAGTTTACTTTGCCTTGTATGCCTCTAGATTATGATCTATGCGTAAACACTCCAGTGAGAGGTGAAATTATCTCATATCAAATTTGTAGGATGTGTGTGGTAAGGATTGATGATAGGGAATTGCTTGCAGATCTTTATGTTTTAGATATGCAAGATTTTGATGTAATTCTGGGGATGGATTGGTTAGCTGCAAATTTTGCTAAAGTTGACTATCAAGGAAAAAGGGTGGACTTTGAGATTCTTGGAGAAACACCTTTTTATTTTCGTAATAGTGGTACTTACACTCATTTGCAAGTTATCTCTGCTTTGAAAGCTAGGCGATTGCTTACTAGTGGTTGTAAAGGATTTTTGGCAGCTGTTACAGACACTAGAATGAAAGAGTTGATGATTGAAGAGATTTCTATTGTGAGAGAATTTCCTGATGTTTTTCCTGAAGATTTACTTGGTTTACCTCCTGATAGGGGGATCGACTTCACTATTGATTTGGTTCCGAGAATTAGCCCTATTTCTAAAGCTCCTTATAGAATGGCTCCTGCAGAATTAAAGGAGTTGAAAGACCAATTGCAAGAACTTCTTGATAATGACTTTATTAGACCTAATGTATCTCCTTGGGGAGCGCTAGTATTATTTGTAAAGAAGAATGATAAGAGTATGAGGTTATGCATTGATTATCGAGAGTTAAATAAGGTAACCATGAAGAATAGATATCTTTTGCCTAAGATTGATGATTTATTTGATCAATTAAAGGGGGCTCAAGTGTTCTCCAAAATTGACCTTCGGTCTGGTTACCACCAGTTGAAGGTGAGAATGGAAGATATTCCCAAAACTACTTTTCGTACTCATATGGGCATTATGAGTTCCTTGTTATGCCTTTTGGGTTGACAAATGCACCAGCTGCTTTTATGGACTTGATGAATAGGATTTTTAAACCTTATTTGGATAAGTTTGTGGTTGTTTTTATTGATGATATTTTGGTGTACTCCCCAAGCTCAGCAGATCATGAGAAGCATTTAAGGGTTGTTTTAAGGACTTTGAGGCAAAAGCAGTTGTTTGCTAAATTGAAGAAATGTAAATTTTGGCTTTCTAGTGTTGCTTTCCTTAGGCATGTGGTGTCGAAGGATGGGATTTCTGTGGATTCAAAGAAAGTTGAAGTAGTGGTGAATTGGAAGAGACCGAATAATGTTTCTGAGATTCGTAGTTTTTTGGGTTTAGTAGGGTACGATAGGCGATTTGTGGAGGATTTTTCTCGTATTGCCTTGCCTTTGACCAGATTGATACGAGAAGGGATTCATTTTGAGTGGACAAATGATTATGAAAAGAACTTTGAGGAGTTGAAGAAAAGATTAGTATCTGCTCCTATACTTACCATACCTACTAGTGGTAAGGGATTTGTTGTTTATAGCGATGCTTCCAAAAAGGGACTTGGGTGTGTCTTTATGCAAGATGATAAGGTGATTGCTTATGCTTCTAAGCAGTTGAAACCTTATGAGGAGAATTATCCTACTCATGATTTAGAGTTGGCAGTAGTAGTTTTCGCCTTAAAGATTTGGCGACATTATTTGTATGGTGAGTCTTGTGAGGTATTTACAGATCATAAAAGTTTGAAGTATCTTTTCACGCAGAAGGAATTGAATATGCGACAGAGAAGATGGTTAGAATTGTTGAAGGATTATGACTTGACCATCAATTATCACACTGGTAAGGCGAATAAAGTTGTTGATGCTTTAAGTAGAAAGACTTATGGGAACATGGCTGCAATGATTACTTCCCAAAAACAGATTTTGGAGGACTTACGGAAGATGGATATTGGTGTACATATGCATGGTTCTAGAGCATTATTGGCTAACATACGAGTACAGCCAACTTTAATTCACAGAATTAAGACAACCCAAGCAGATAATCTTCAACTTCAGCACATTAAACTTGGGGTTGAATCTGGTCTGAAACCAGACTTTAGGATACATGATGATGGCTCTTTGAGGTTTGGAGATAGAATTTGTGTTCCTAATGATGTAGAATTGAAGGGAGAAATTTTGAAGGAAGCTCATTATAGTAATTATACGATTCATCTTGGTGGTACTAAGATGTATAGAGATTTGAAGAATACTTTTTGGTGGAACAATATGAAGAAAGAGATTGCACAGTTTGTAGCCAAATGTTTGACATGTTAGTAAGTCAAGGCTGAACATCAGAGGCCAGTAGGGTTGTTGCAACCTCTTCCTATTCTAGAATGGAAATGGGAGCGAATTGCTATGGACTTTATATCTGGTTTGCCAAGAACCCCGAAAGGTAATGATGGCATTTGGGTGATTGTTGATAGATTAACAAAGTCTGCTCACTTCTTGGCTATTCGTATTGGAATGTCGTTGGAAAAGTTAGCAGAGTTATATGTGGAGCAGATTGTGAGATTGCATGGGGTGCCAGTGTCCATTGTATCTGATCGAGATTCTCGATTTATGGCGAAATTTTGGGAGAGTCTGCATAAAGCTTTGGGTACAAGACTTGATTTTAGCACTGCTTTTCATCCCCAAACAGATGGCCAGTCTGAGAGAACTAATCAAATTCTTGAAGACATGCTGAGAGCTTGTGTCATGGATTTTGGAGGTTCTTGGGATTGGCATTTGTCATGGGCGGAATTTGCTTATAATAACAGCTATCAGTCTAGTATCCAAATGGCTCCATTCGAAGCTTTATATGGTAGGAAGTGCAGGTCACCTCTTTGTTGGGATGATGTGGATAAAAGACAGTTATTGGGTCCAGATTATATTCAGCAAGCAGTTGAGAAGGTTCAGTTGATCAAAGAACATCTTCGTATAGCTCAAAGTAGACAGAAAAGTTATGCAGACAATAGAAGAAGGAAATTAAAATTTGAGGTTGAAGATCATGTGTTCCTACGAGTTTCCCCTACTAGAAGAGTAATGCGATTTGGGATTCGAGGAAAACTTAACCCTCGTTATGTGGGTCCGTTTGAGATTTTGGATAGGGTTGGTGATGTGGCTTATAGACTAGCGCTTCCACCTGCTCTATCAGGGGTACATAATGTGTTTCATGTTTCCTTGTTGAGGAAATATGTTCTAGATCCTAGTCATGTGGTAGAGTTAGCTCCTTTAAGACTTAGAGAAGATTTGTCCTACGATGAACGTCCTATACGTATTGTGGATAGAAAGGAACAAGTTCTAAGGAGGCGGACTATTCCTTATATTAAGGTCCAATGGAGTAACTACACAGAACGAGAAGCGACTTGGGATTTGGAAGAAAATATCAAAGAGAAGTATCCCTAACTTTTTTAGGACCGAGGTAAGAGTTTAAGGGACTAAACTCCTTTTAAGGAGGGAAGGATGTAATACCCAAAAAAAAAAAAGACTTTTGAAAATATAGTAGATATATTTTAGTTGGAGTCAGATTGCGTTATCACATTTAAAAGAAAATCAATCAGTTTTACATTATCATATTTTAAAAATAAATAAATAAATAATAAAAATTAAATTAAATAACAATTAATTAATCTTATCAGTTTTTTTTAAAAATAAAAGTAATCAGTTTATCTTTTCACGTTTAAAAGAATAGGTAGAAAACTCACGTCAGTTTATTCATCAAACCTATACGATAGGCAATCAGAAGAGCTTAACGTCAGGGAAGAAGAAAGACAGAAGAAAGGAAAAAGGGTTCAAGAGATTGCTGATTAAAGTATGTTTGGGGTTGTATTTTCATAGTTTAGGCGCAAAAACCCTAAATTAATTGTATTTCCTTACCTTTGATACAAATCCGGTACTTTTCCGATGACTTTCCAGTAGCATGATGGGTACCAATGGAAAGGTCTTGAAAAGATCTTTCCAATGGTTTTTGTAGCATCTCTTTTGATTTTTTGGTTAGAAAAATATGAATTTTTGAAATTAACTGAAAACCTGGTTTTTAACAGTTTTGACAGCCTACATTTAGGTCATCGGAATTCTATATTCCGGGAACATTTTTAGTTGTTTCTTTGAGGGCTTTTGTAGTATGAAATGAGAGGTTTAACTTGGCATCAATGGCTCGGTTGGAGACTTTCTGTGTTGAGAGAATTAAAGCCTCAAAGTAGGCTCGTTGATACTGGAAACCCAGAAATCTGGGTATTTCTGTGATGATTTCAGGAGTTTTGGCTTTCGAAACTTGGAAATTTTGTGTCCTTTTTAACCAAAACAAACTTTGGTGCTGTAGTATGATATGAATACCTTATATTGGTGTTGATTTTACCACTGGAAGTAGTTCGGGTTGAACGTTACAAGAGCTTGAAGTATGTCAAATGACCATCAGATTCTGAAAATTCTAGAAAATAGAAATTTCTTTTTAAATTTGTTTTAAAATTCAATTTTAATTAATATGTGATAAATCCTGTTGTAAACTTCTTAAATATTGGATATGTGATTTCTACTGTATTTTTATGTCAAAAAGTATATATCTTTATATTTTATAAATTTATTTTTTAAATTAGTAGATTTTATTAAAATAAAAAAATATGAAAAAAATCATAAATATGATTTTATGAGTGAAATTAGCGTTATTTCTCTATCTGAAATTAAAATTCGTACTAATTTTTATGATTTAAGTTTAATTCTCAACCTTATTAGAAATTTTGTTTAATTCAAATATATATATATAAATAAAATATTACTTTATTAATCGAAAATGTTCCTAAATTATCATTGAAGTTGCTACACACCCTAAGTGCTTAGGATGGTCAACGGAAAGTCATCTTGTAGGATCTGTCGCAATTCAGTTCTGATTTTTGTATGTGTTTCTTGAAATAATAGGCTACTAGGAGGATTTTCTAATTTGCTACTTGAAAGTGAAATTGACAAAATCAAGTAAGTGATTGATATCCCTTTGGTGTTTTCACACCCTAAAAATTAGCCTCAATGTGGAAATTGAATTTCAAATATTATGTATAATATGTTTTGTCCTATGATTTGTAAAAATCGGGTTGAGCATGCAAAATGTACATATATGTGTATATGATTTTCGTATGTTAGATTTTAGAATATGAATTTTATGAAATATGATTTTTGATCTTGAAATATGAATATAAATTTTATCTAACATATGCATATGCGATTATCTTTGTAATTACATATGTAAATGCTGAGATTAAAACGAATATGCTTTTGATGTGCACGATATGTGTTTTGTGAAAGTGAATATTATTGTTTTGTGAACTTGGGTAATCAGAAAATATATTTTGTTTTGTCTCCTAGTATGACTATGATATGATCCTACCAATGGGGGTTAAACGTTGGCCATGTCGACATGTTTTATATGATTAGAGATTGATCTCCCAACCGCGCCACCGGTTACAAAATAGTGGTACTTGTGATATCTGTTTAGAGCAGTCAATGGTTGCTTTTGATATACTTTTGACCCATGCCACTGGAGTTAATTGTGGTTTTTGTTATGATTATGACCTATGCCATAGGGGTTAAGTATGGCCATAGTATGTTACAAGAGATCAATAAAATATGAAATCAATATGAGATTGTGTTTTGTTTTGTTATCTAAAAGTTTCGAAATTGTACTAGCTATGTTATCTAAAACGAAATTATAATTATTTTTTTAAAATTTAAAAATGAAACTTGAAATATATGTTTTGAACGAGATTACCCAAGAATTTTGTTTTGATATCTATATATGTATTAGTAATTTTAGCCAAAATGTTTTAAGTATGCTTGATCCGGCTAAAAGGATGTTAGTTACTTGCTGAGCTGTTGGACTCACTCCTTCCTTCAATTTTTTTCAGGTTGTGATTTGGTCAACCACGCGGGGGATTTTGGGGAGTGATGTTTTGTAGGCTAGCATGTGGTATTAGTTTGCTTCAGGATTATTTAAATGTTATGAACCTTTTTGCTACCTTAATTTGTTGATTTTGAATTTTTTTTTTCCTCAATATGTTAGCTTTGAGAATTTTTATGTTTCATAAACAAAATTGACTCTTTTTGGTTAGTTGATTAAGATATCTGTTATGAGCCTTGCATGCTTGTGAGATTACCTCTTACAGGTATGTGGCGTCTGTCATGCCTCGGGTTTGGGGCGTGACATTTTCACAGTTCTTAATCTAATAAATTAGCATCATCTGTACAAGTACTTCTCTCCTCTTTACAATTTCCATGTGATGCAGCTGACATTATTTGTACATGGATAGTTGGACACATGTCAAGCTCGACCCTAAATTTTCTGATATGACATTTATATATATATATATATATGTGTGTGTGTGTGTGTGTGTGTGTGTGTGACATCATTTCTGTATATCTGAATAGCCCGGTAGAGTTGGTAAAAAGTCGGTATTGTACTGAAAGTACAAATAAGTTGATTTATGCCTCAAACTAATAAAATAGGGATTTTAAAGTGAAATGAGGAATTTCACAGTCCAGGGATTACTCGAAATAGTAATTCGAAGTTCAATGGCAAATTTAGAGTTAATCGGGAAAATTGATCGATTAGGGACAAAACGGTTATTTTTCAATTTCAGGACAAAATGGGGATTTTTAATAAAGATTTTGATTTCAAATGATCAAGAGTAATTATATGAAATATAATATGATTATTGGAGTATAGAAGGAATTTTAGCAGTGAAAAATTGTAATTCTCAGTATTTTTGGAACACAATGGTAAAATGGTAATTTTACTATTAAAGGGCGAAACGAAAATTTTTAGAGAAGATTTTGGTCCCATATAATTAAGATTGATCAATTAAAGTGTTTTTTGAGGTTGAAAAGTGGAAATAATGTAATTCCGGTATATTTCGGAGTATAGGGGCAAAATCGTAATTTTTTTCATTTCGGGGGCAAATCAGTAAATTTTTTGCCCCGGCACTGGTTAAGACCAAGCTATTTTGTTTAACTATGGAATGGATAAATATGGAATTTATTTTGGTGGAAAATTGAAAAGAAAAAGTCAAAAAGTTAAAAAAATGGGCTAATGGCATTTTGCCATGTGGCAACCCATTATAATTTATTATTAAACTAATAAAATCAGCCTTAACCCTCACATTCTCTCATCAAACTCGACACAAACCTGCAGCAAAGGAAAACAAAAGAGAAAAGGAGAAAAACAAGAAAAACAAGCCAAAAATTTAAGGAAAATCAAGTTTTTTCAAAATTCAAGCCAAACAAAGGTGAGATTTCTTTAGATTTACTCTAACCCTAGCTTAAGCATGCTTTAGCTTTCATTTTTCATGGCTGAATGATGAGGAATCATGCTGAATTTATTGAGGCCGAATGGGTATGAATGGAAATTTGATGTTGGAATTGCTTGAATTTAAACTATATTAAGGTTTAGTGATGGTTAAGCATAGTTATGAACAAAGTTTTAAGAAAAACATTTAAATCCCCTAGGGTTCTTTGTTGGCTGAACCATGTGGGTTGAATATCAAAGAGGAATTGTTTGAATTTCAAGGAAAATGGATTGGAAAAATAAAGGATTAAGTGAAAAATATGACTAGGAAAAATTACGGTGTTAGTACACCGTAATGTCTGAATTTTTATGTGAAGAAATTGGAGGATTTCAAAGCTGAAATTAAGTTAATTGATATGTGATTAGTGAATTAAGGTTTTAAAAGAGAAATGGATCAATTTGGAAGTGATTTGGACATAATTGTCAATTAATCAAGCAATCGGTTGAAATTAATCAATACCGTGTTTTAGTGAAATTCGAACACGTTTTGCATTTGCATATCATGCATTAGTCACTTAAATTAGTTTATATCAATTTAGGGACAAATTAGTAAATTCTTCGACTTTATTATTTGTCAAGGTGGTGAGACGTCCGGAAAAGGCAAGGAAATCGCGCTTGAGGACCATTAACCCGAGTGCATCCGAAAATTCAGATTTTTTAAAACAGTGAGTAAATTATTTATCACCTTATTTATCTAAAGTAATTTTATTAAATTCGATGATTTTATGATGAAAATTAATTGAATTGGTGAAATGTCAATTTTATGAGAAAAATATGAATTTTCTAAATAAATTGAATTTTTACAATAAATTCAATTTTTATAAATTGAATTGAAGATTTTATGAATTAATTGAAAAATTAAGTAATTGGAGACCCTGTTGTTTATTGCCTGATAAATGGTATTTCTTAAATTATTATGGCTTATGAAAATGTGGTATGACTAGCTGTTGGTTTATTGTGTGAAAATCTATACGAATTGTTGTTTGCCATGCAAGCTGGTTAGTAATAAAATAGCCTAGTCATATTGTTAAAATTTTATTAATTTGTGGGTTAAAATCTGCTGCAAGAGATGGGTTTTTGTTGACTGGCCTATTTAGAGGTAGCACGGTAAAACCTCTATATATATTGATATCTCAGTTGTAGAGGCGTGTAGGGTGATTTAATTATCCTGAGATATGATAGAGTCACTTCATGTAAACCACCACGTGAAGATGAACTCAGCCAATGCCAAGGATTGACCATATTTTTCGTAAAATTATAAATTTGAATGACCTTAGCGGACTCGGTCAGATGCCTCGGTCAAGGTGTCCCCAAGTATGTATTTTTGGCATGAGCCACGATTTTGATAAATCATAAGCCTTATATTTATTATTATTATTTCTATATCTGTTATTATGTGATAAATTAAAATTACTCGCATTGGTTTAAATAAGGTTTCATGTTATGAAACCCTTTGATATAAAAAAGTTTTCTTTGTCTCCTATTACTCGCCTTTAGGTATTTTAGGAGGTATTTATTTACTCACTGAGTTGTGTAAACTCACCATTCTCCCTTCCAACATTTCAGGATCGGACTAGTTGTAGATAACTGTATTTGAGGAGGACCACAGCTGGTTTTTGCAACCCCATTCCGTAGTAGGTTTCTAATCTTCTTACTTATGTTCATTTTAGGCCCAGAGTCACTGTAAATATACTATGTACTCTGCTTATTTGTATCTCAGCATGTAAAATTTTATTTTGTATTTATGCTATAAAACCTATTTACTAAATACTTTGTAAATATTGTTTTATAAGAAATTGAGGTATATTGTTAAATATTTTATTATATTTTTATCCGATGATTTCTATTTCATTTAAAATATGTGTTTTCCAAGTAATTGCGACGAAACTACTGAAATTTGAAATTTTTGATAAAATGACGAAAATGCCTCTGTGAGTCGAGAATCGTTTTCTGCTCACTTTGGGTTGAAAGTGGCTAGTAATTATATAAATTATGACTTTCGGAAATCGATGCTCATAGGAGGGATAAAAAAACTGATACGATAGTCTTGCGGGGTTTCGGTTGGTATTCAGGATATGAATATCTATCGAGACGTCGCGGCGGTTGTCACGGGCTTGATGGAAAGTTCCAGGTCGTGACAACACAAGTAGTTACATTAAGTTCCTCAAACTCTGGAGGCCATGCCATCTTAAATGCAAGCTTACTTTTCCAAGTCAATCTGGCATCCTTCCCAATGTATGCATATTCTTGCAGGAGAAGGCATTGGATGGTTCATACCGTAACAAACTTGTTCCTGTTATTACTCATTGATTTATAGTGATGAAATCATGAAAAATGGGAAGAAAAAGCTCGTGGTAATATGGACTGAAAGCTACTGATATGAAAAATTTTCAACTTTTTGTTGAGTGGAGCCAAAAGAGCTGATGATTCTGATGACAAAAATGATCTTAGTCTTAATAAACATTGATCTGATTCTCAATTGTTATGGTGGCTAAGGAAACTATGGTGCATACTTAAGATAAAACAATTAAAAATAGAAATATGCAGGGGTTTCAGCACCCAACAGAATCAAACCTCTTGAATTACTGCTGTGAAGAAATAATGAGAAGTTGGAAGTAAGGATTTAAGGCATGAGACTTTAAGGTGATGATGACATCTGGGGTTAAGGCATGAGACTTTAAGGTGATGATGACATCTGGGGTCTGTCTATTCTATCATTACAATATAGTGGAAGGGACTGGATTGGGCTCAGTGACCACTGCAAAACATTCCAGCTGAGTCTGGGGACAGCAAACAATTGGAGTTGTGGGTAATTTTGGCTCTTTCTTCTCTTGATCTTTTTTACCTGCATCTTTCTTCTCTTCCACCTTTTAGTCCTTCACTTCTTCCACCATCTCTAAGCTTGCATGGGAAAGCTTTTTTCTCAAGGACTCAGTCAAGCAGGCTGCATCAATCCCATCTCCAACTATCATCAGTTTATCTTTCTCTGGACCATGCAATCCCACTGATATCACGCCTACATGCCATTAAGAAAAAAATAAAAGAATTATTCCTTAATTTCTTTTGTTGAAATTAATTGGTAGACTGCAAACATACCATCTGCTGCAGCAGCAATCTTCAGGGCCTTGGTCCGGCATTTGTCACAGTGCATTGATACCTTGATAACAATCTTTTGCTGCAGCATCAAATGAAATCATGTTTCACATCCAAACAGGCAAAGAAATACAATTTCAATCCACTTGACGCGAGTCATGTTCCAACAATTTGGATAATATAACAAGCCAGATTCCAATTTCAATTGAAACAAGTGTAAGAAAGTAGCCAGAAATAAGCAGCTTACCTTCATATCCTCAAGGAATGATTGCTTTGTCCAGAAATATAGAGTGATAAGGTTCATTTTATAATGTTATCATCCAAGGCCAAGAGCAATTAAACCAACAGCTCAGCACATGATTGAAACCAGAAATTCTCTTTCTGTTGTAATGAAGTTTACATTTAAAAGATGGTCCAGGCACAACTGCCTAGCAAACTTAAGCCAATTAAAAACCCTTTGGTGCTTACTTTTCTTTGCTAATTTTGGGCAATTAATTTGTTAGCTTGAGGTAGTAATTATTCACTTTGAGGTTATCAATAGTCTGCTTTAGTGCAAAACCTATGTTTTGATCACCATCTCCCAAGTTCCTTCTTTTTTTTTTTTAAAATATATTCTTAAACAATTTGAAACCCATGGTGTTGTGCATAAACCCTTTTGCATCAGCCATGATTTTGTTAACAGATGATTGACATGGATTATACTGTTTGCCAACACTATCACCACTGATATTTGAGGTCTCAGACAAGAGGAAAGCTTCAAGGAAGTTGCACCACTCATTCCTCCATTTCGGTGATTTTGCTTGGCTAAAGCTAGATACTTTGCCAAAGTCCATGAGATATCTAGGATTGGGTAGGCTGCTTTTCAGCTTGTGCCCACTCTTCCAACAATTAAGTTCAAGGACAAAAGTGCTCCAACAAGAAGCGCCATAAAACGAATCCAATAACTACAGCTTTCTCCTTCCATGCCATTTCTATCCAACAACTTGATGACAAAACAGAATATGAAAGAAAGAGAGAGAAAGAGTCTTCTCTTTTCTCCATGAAAAGGGTTCCATAGAGAAAAAACATTGAACCCCAAGGTCCAAAATATATTCCCTGTTCCAACTCTTGTCCTGCTTCGACATCCTCAATCTCCACTCTCTTTTGGCTCTCCACAAAAGTGAAAAGAGAATGTTGAAAGGTGAATAATATAAGATCCCACCAAATCCCCCACGAGAAAAGGGCACCCTCTTCTCCAAAGGCCAATAGCTCTTGGCAACAAGCCGACAGAGCATCAACCATCCTTTTATTCTGCAAAAGCAACCATTCCAAATGCTACATTCCACCCCAATTTGGATTTTATTTCCGACCCTTTCCTCCCTATTATGTACTTTTACCTCAACACATTGCCACATAACTCTGCCTTCTTGGACTTTGTATCTCAGCTGCCGATTCTACCTTTTTCTTTTACATCATTGAGAATCAAAATTAAAGGGCTTACATTGAAATATATTATTGATTTCAAAGCTTACCAGTGTCCTATATATAGCAATATAACAACCTCAGACCACGTCATAGGCCATTCTTCCAAGTACCATAGACAGGCTCCAGTTCATTTTATGATGGGTAGGCAGAGTGACCCAGCTGTTCATTCATCCATTGCCCTCTTGCAAGAGAGGTTCAAACAGTTGCAGAGAGTGAAGGAAATGAGGCAGGAGAGAGAGGTCTTACGGCTGCTCTCTGAAGCAGAGCGTATTAATCCAGCTACACCTCACGAGGCATCTCAATCATTTTTCCATTCTGAATTGATCCTTCAACCAAGAAGACCTCTCCAAGTATCTCTCTACCGTGAATCCAGCATGCAGAGCATGCATACTCAGCATCAGGTTATCGAGATGCCGGTTTTGTCCAATTTACAGCCAAGAGATACTGCCATTCATTCATCTACCTTTAACGATTCAGATGTTGACACTTCACTTCATCTCTGAAACAATTGTACAATGTTAGTCTATCTCATATTCTTGTTTCTTTCTTCTGTTTTTCTAGTCTTATACCTCTTCTTTTGGAGCTGTAAGAAATTGGGAAGTGGAAAACGGGGGAGTTCAGGGGGGAAAAGTGAGAACAAATATTGTAATGTAACTACTGTTCACTGGGACTCTCATTATCCTCTTTATAATCAGAAATTACATAGTCATCGGAGAGATCATCCTCTTGCCTCTTTTCAAGTGTATCTTCATCATGGTTACCATTATTCGAGTCTTCTTCACTGCTCCATTTCTTCTTCATTAATTTTGGAATCATCGGAGTTACTGCTGTGGCATCTAATAGTGCTTCCTCATTGTTTATCCGTTCAAACCGAACAGCACTCACTTTTCGAGCATTTCCTGCTAATATCTGCATCAAAGACAAGTTGCCCGCATTAATGTGTTAAGTCATATAGTTGGTCAAGTTTTGGCCTCATCTTAGGTTTGTCAGATTGATGAAATATTTGCAGGAAGATCCATTAAAATTTGAATCCTAAGAAAACTCAGAAAAGCTGTCTTTATGTAATAAACTTAAGTTAGCCTTTGAAAAGAAAATAAGAATGCAAGGAACTCTTGCATTAGTAAAATACAGCCTTCAATTGGCTGTCATGTGCAGCAGCAGGAATTTGAAAAAGATATGCCACGGCGAGTGCCTAGTGGTGTTTCCTTCCTAGTGGTTTTAGTGAATTCATCTGGTGCTTACTCCTCTATGTAACATATGTTTTATGACCATTTTCTCGAAGGTTTAGCATTCTTTTCATTTTGATCAAGTATAGCATTCAGTCTCATAATATTTCAGAAGAATATCAACATTTGAGTGATTTCACTTGAAAAAACAGGAGATGAATCACTTCACTGTAGCCATTAAGGTAGAAGACCCTGATGTATAAGGATAATATCATAGTGACCAAAGTTCATTATAATTCCAATGACTAAATGTTTGACACTTCAAATGTTGAATACTTGGTTCAGAGATTCTAACTCATCCATAATCCAGATGTCATAAATTCTAAACTGCTTTCAGTCAGTACGTGCCAAACTACACTCCTTAAGAAACATTTATAGAGAGTGACATTATAAAGCACTCAGATAAATATTACGTTATTCAACACCAACATATAATTGCATATGGCAAAAAGGTTTGAACCATACCTCAAGCTTATAAATTTGACGTCTGTCCTTCAAATCTTGACGATCAGATCCAGCTTCGGAACTCTCATCATCTTCTTCTTGATTTTCCTTTTCAAGGACCACCTTAATACTCTCACCTGTCCTCGGGATATATCCAAATGCCTCGCATAAAAAACCTGACACTGTCTCATATTGATGTTCCTATAAAACAGCAAAAGGAAAAAAAATGATGACAATACCTATATAATTGACAAACAGACACTTTATATGTGGATCCATTTCTTCATACTGTGAGGTGAGGTCCAATTGATAGTTCTCTCTACTATAGATATTAACGGAGGACACTCTATTTTAACACCTGAATGCATATTCATGAACATTTCAACTATACATGCAGAAACTTGCAAGTAGAACGAAAACTTATGTGGAGGGCTTATATCAATAACACTGAGTAATACAAGTAACATACCTCTGGCATTTTGATATTTAGATCTTCAGAAAGTTGATCGATAGATGTGTTAGCATCAACGTCAAAGATTCCCTCTGCCCGCATTACAATATAGCCAGTTTTTTTCTGGATTTCCTCCTGTTATAGCAGATAAAAATAAAAATATTTAAGACCACAGAAACTTGAAAACAACGTCCACAGCTATTAAGGTCCACACATCTATTGATAGCATAGACATGACATAGTATTACTTGATCCTCATTTGGTCACCAAATCTTATGAAAGCGAAGACATGCAATGCTAACATACTTATAATGATGATCAAAAACCCAGAAAATAGATAAGAGATTGAAGGGTAAACATAAGAACCGGCAAAATCTAAATAATTAGGAATAAAGTCTGTGGTGTAATGAAAAGCAGCATTTTGACTAAACCTAAATAATTATGAATATGAAGTCTGAAGCAGGAGAACTATGTCATTGATAAAGTCATCAAAGATGTAGTAAACCTTACTTTTGAATCATTTTCGTCAAAAATTTCACCAACAATCTCCTCAACCACATCTTCTAAGGTAACTATCTGTTCCAACATTAAAAAAATGAGATAAAAGAACATATAGTGGGTGATTGAAAATAGATGAGGGGGGCAGTATAAGTGCATATTAGTTGTTGTCTCTTGGGTTTGCTAAGACTTCACTCTCGACTAATTTGTAACAAGAGATGAAGGGATTTTGGAATACTTGACAGCTCATTCAACTTGCAACTGCAGGCAAACTTTTCCGTGTTCAATCCCATATTAATGTTGTATGGCAAATCAGTTAAAGTTATGCCATACAAATCAATGATGCTGTTTTAAGCAGGCATAGAAACATGCTATCAACTATGCCAATGGAGTGCTTCCACATAACACCTTAAATCCATGAAAAGTGCATTTCCAAAAAAAAAAAAAATCCATCTCACTTTGAGGTCTTTGACAGGTAAAAATCATTTAAGAATATAAATCTAAGTTCAATATCAATTCTGAATTAATTATAGCACGTACTCCAACAGTTCCACCATACTCATTAAGAACAACAGCCATGTGAACCTTCCTGATGCGAAACTCTCTAAGAAGATTCCAGACTGACATTGAATCTACAATGAACACGTTAACAATGGTTATAAACTGAAGTAACAGCTACCATTTGGCCTAATGAATACTGAGATAGGAAGGCAAAATTCAGCCACACATTAACTCAGCATGAAATCAACCGAAGAAGATAAGTATAAAACTTACCAGGCACAAAGTATGCGGGTTTGTGAGCCATATCTCCTACAGTAGTACTTTCTAGCAGTTCACCCTTCAAAATTAAATAGATTATAATTCTGCACACTATGATATTGTTGCATACATTAATAAGCAAAGCCTTACAGATGATAGGAAACAACACCAAGAGTAGAAAATGTCTGACCTTTGGAACATAATCTAGTAGATCCATAGCATATGCAATACCCACTATGTTGTCAACACGCTGCTCAAAAACAGGCACCCTGCAAACATGTCAACAAATTTCTTAGCATGTCAGTTTAAGGAAAAGAGAACCTAAGAGATGAGTTACTAAGATTATCTACCTTGAATATTGATGAGTCAACCACAGATTGTGGAACTCAACAAGAGTTGAGCTTGCATCAATTGCAACCACATCAACAAGAGGTGTCATCACCTCTCTAACATGAGTATCTTTTATCTCTAACACATTTTCAATCATATCCTGCAAAGGATTCCAACAATAAGAGCAGCAGAACCATAAACAAAGAAAGAGGAAGTGATTCAATTGGATTTATGCCAATAGTAAAGTATAAACATGGACAATAGGGAGCAATCATAAAAGGATGCCTGGACATTGGCATTGTACCAGATAGCTAAGCCCGAGCTATTGGGAGAGATAACATAATCATTGTGAGCTTTGGCTCAACCAAGAAGGGGTTTTAAGAATCTATTTTGGCATAAAACTACTGGTTTACTATATGCAATAGACTGGGCACTGATGAAGCCATGAAGGATCTACTGCTTCTCGAATCATTTCATCTTTATGCACCTCAATGAAGTCAAATTTTTGTTTATGGATACCAGTTATTTCTCCTTAATGTCTTCTCTTTAATCCATCAAGAAAACTTATCTGAAAACCCCCTAGTAGGGTCAGAGCATGCAGGTGGGCTACACACAACATACACACGTACAAACATACAAAAAGGGGAAAAAATGAAGAAATTTTCAATTTGGGTGCATAAGGAGCACACTGCTCTAGGGCTATAGAACAGAAGGTAATAGAAAATGTATACCGCATATAAAATATTATGTATTAATCAAATGCTCAATCGGTGTTATAACATATGAACTTATGACATATGTGATATTTATGGTTACCTGCTCCTCCTCCTCTATTGCTCCACTCAACTCTGCCCCTCGTAACATTAGCTTCAATTCATCTTCAGTAACATAAGGTTCGCTAAAATAAAGACACAAAGCATTGAGGCATTCAAAAAGCATATAACAGAATGATGGCATATGTTGAAATTTGAAAAACCATTGGAAACAAACAAAACAGAAAATGCATGATGACTTAGAAGCTGCAGACAGATTAAATATAGGTGATTATTTTCTTCACCTTTTTCCTTTTAGACCAAGAATTTTGAGCATTCCCATTGAGAGATATGTGACAACTCTTCCTACTGGATATAGTATTACAGAAAGCCATGCCACTGGCCTGACCTAGAAACATTGCAACCACAATTAGTCAGCCAATTTGGAATTGGTAATGATAACTTTGGCAAAGTACCAAGAGAGCCATGAAGCATATAGCATGAAACATAGGGAAAAAGAAAAACCATGCAGTTTTAACACACATCTGGCTGACAGTGAAATTTGAAGACCCAAATGATTGGGGAAGAAAAGAATAAACTTACCACAAATCTGGCAACTTCTGTGGGATTGTGAACAGCTATACTCTTTGGAGTGATCTCAGTAAGAAGCAAAATAGCAACCTAGCACCATTCTAGAAAAGTTAACTGGTTTTCATATTTATTGCATGAAGTAGGTCTGTATTCATGTCCAGACTTACCACAAATTAACTGATTAATTATTTTACTGACTTAATATAAATTCATTATATGAGCAAGACACAAATAAGTGCAGGCATGCTACACACACCCCCCAAAACAAATCAAAGAACAGGATATTGACACATACGGTCATTACTCCAGTTGCTGCACTAACACCAGCTTCCCCAAAAATTGCTGTTGCGGCATCTGTCACTAGAGCAGTTGCTCCAATATTGACCACACTGAGAACAGAAATAGAATCTACAATAAGAAATACTTTCAAGCTTAAGCTAAAAAAAATGGAACTGGAATATATCAAGGTAATGAGAAGTACGTGGTGCCAATAAGAATGGTTGTGAGAAATCGAGTTACATCACTACGAAGCATTTTGAAGACACCATCTTCAGACTCTTTTTCAGCCAGCTCACGTACCTGACACAGGTTAACATCAAATGAAAAATGGATTTCAAAATTCCAGGAGGCTTGATGACATGACAAACTAGAAATAACTAGCACACAATGAAGAAAACTTGTGTCAGATATTTCCACTTCAACCTTCTCTAACTTAAAAGTTAAAGTGCAATCTATACTTCAAAAGATTTTTTTTTTTTTGCCTAAACCAAAATGCAACACTAAATAACTAGTGTAGAACTAGGGTTTAATGGTTGAAATAATACACACTTCATGATGTTCTTATCTATGGCTTATCCTATAAGTTGCTTGTCTTTCTCTACTCTCTCTCTGTCTCTTTGTTTTCTCTCACTTTCTTCTCCCTTTTCACTCTAATGTGTTTCAATATTCTATCTTTTCCCCTCCATGATATTTCTCCTCTTGTGCGCACCGCTAACAAATTGTTCCCTATTTATAAGTTACTATGATTGAGCTCACATATATAAGAAATTATATGTTCAAATTCAATCCATCATAAACTAATAATACAGCATCAAATTTATACGGGAAGTTGACATAGCAAATCAAGATTAACCTTATATTAATTTAAGCCAATATATCAAGTCACCAAAGAAATTTGCACAACAATCAGGAAAAAGAGAATATTCCAAAGACTGCATTATAAATTGACTAAGGCAACTACATTCTTTCCAATTTGCAACAATCTGTATACTTGCTTTCTGATTTCCATCATTGAGCGACCAAAAACATGCATTCAATAAGTATAAAAGCTATCCAGTCCTGGGTCAAAGAAATCAATACCTTCCAAGGCCATAATGTAGTTATAGCAGTCTCTGCCATTGAGAAGAAGGCAGACAGGCCCAGAAGCGCTGTCAAAACCACACCTTGCTCCTTGAATACTTTAAGAAGCATAGATAACTTAGGCCAAGCATTCCTCAACAACAATATGCACTGTCCAATCACCCCATAGCCAGCATTAACCACTCCCTCGACAGCAAACACTCGTTTACAACCAAAGACGAATACACTGCAAACCATTGCTACCAAAATTCCCCTTTTCACCAAAAGCAGATTCTGATTATTTCCCACATCTTCATTGCCTTCACTTAACAATCCCAGACGTGCCTGACTTCCAAAAATACCAGTTTTTCGCAATCCAAAGGCTTTGAAAACCTCGGGATAGGGAGAGCTGGAGATAATAGGAGCTGGGTAGTGATTAGTTTTGGATAAATACTTTGATGGGTACTTCAAATTTCGATTAAAAAACATGAAAGACGAGCACTTTCTTGAAGAAAAGAAAGTGGGTTGGCTGAGAATTGACGATTCAAGTGCCATTCTCATCAACAAGAATAATTCAATAATCTACAAAAGAAAAAAGATTGAAACTTGATTAAACAAAATATGAAAGAGGAGAAAGAGAAAAAGAAGGGAGTTTCAGATTTTATTGGGATGAAGAGAATTCCCATGGAAGGGTGGTCTCTTCGGTCTCTTCATTACTCCAAGCGGGGGGTTTTTGGGAGAAGTCTGGTTGGTAGAGGAGAGATTTGCTTGCTGCAAGTGGGAAGTAAGAGAAGCAGAAATGACAAAACCTGCCCCCATAGACTTTAGAATTACAATTCTCTCCTTAAACTAAAGTTGGTAGAAAATATGGCTCGAATTTGGCATTAGAACAACTCCAGTCCAACTGAATACTAGCATAAGGATGAATTATGAATTGAAATTGACAAGAAAAAGACTTTTATTATGAACAACTGAAATTATAGGAAAGTTTTGGTTCCATTGGTAATGGCCAGTCAAAGTTGTAAGTGTGAAGGCATGGTAACTAGATTTGGTAACTACGCATACTGTTGTTCTCAACATGGTCCAAGGCATGTCTAAGGCTAAGCCCAGTTGTCAACTGGATAATTTAAGCACATGAAGTTGAAAAAGCATGCTCAGTTCCTCAATATACGTGTATATATACATATACATATATATATATATATATATATATACACAAACACACACATATATATAAACAAAATCTTTGATTCAGTAAAGCAAATTTTGTTTGTGTGAAGGAATTGCCAGCCCAGATGCCTTTAGATAGTAACACTGATTTCTTTTTGCTTGCTTGACTTGATTAAGAAGGTAACCAAGTGTCAGGTATTAAAACATTGACTATTGGATGCTGTTAAGTTCTTCTGCTTGCCTGCTGTACTATGTGAAAGGGCAAAATTTGAGAGAAATTAAAAGCTTCCGTTGCTCCAGTTTTAATTACAGGATTCAATGTTATCCTCCTTGAGTGCTGCCTTCAAACGTTAAAAAACAAAAGTTATTTAAGCATGGTCAATTCAATTAAAATTTCATGTCAACATCTGTAAATGGGATAGAAAATTCAACTTTAAATTCCATAGAGCATCCATAAAAGGCTTACAATTTCATTAGTATGAAAGAAAATTTATTCTAGGGAAAAAAAAACAAAGTCTGCAACAACCATCCTTACTTTTTGTGAAAATTAGAATTCATTATCAAATAGGAATAAGCACTGGTGAATAAAACAGAAGAGAACAAGCATTTGGATGGCTATACGCAACAGCCAAGCAACATACCAGATCAAAAACAGGGCATCCCCTGTAACAAACAACTTGAAAACATGATACAACCCCTGGAAGAAAAGCCAGGGTGCAAGACAAAACGAAACACAGTCAAGAAACGAAAACCAGATTGAACATAAAAGGAACACAAGCCTACTTCTTACTAATTTACAAATTACTTCGTCCTCTAAGATATCTCTTCAATTGTAGCCTACTTCTTCAACCATCCTCACAAGCCATATGGGTCTTCCAAGTGTGAACATGATATATGTTGCAGATATTCCCAACACTAGTCCAGTTCCATAACCCATGAATGTCGCTTTCCACACAAATCCAGATTCAAAATCTGCTTCCAAATGAAAAATGGGTGCCTTAGTGTTGTCACAGCTCTTTGATACTGGAAACCCACACAGTCCCAAGTTACCAGCGTAGGAATCATTGCCAAAGGTATCGAATTGTTTTCCTTGAGGTATAGGTCCAACGAGCTGATTTTGTGAAAGGTTTAACACTTCAAGAAAACCCAAACTATTCAACTGTGTAGGAATCTGCCCAACAAGCTTATTCGAAGAGAGATCCAGTGACTCAAGTGCTGTCAAATTCCCCATTGATGAGGGGATACAACCACTTAGATTATTATCAGAAAGGTTAAGCTGTTTGAGTGAGTTAAGCTCTCCAATAACCTTTGGAATCTCACCTTGAAACTCATTCTTTGAGAGGTCAATGCTCGTCAACTTGAAGAAAACTTTCTCCAATTCAATCTCTTGTCCTTTCATCGCAATTCTAGTGGAAGTGCTATAGAAGAAAGAAACATAACGACCCCACACCCCCATGTATGACTTTGCACTTTCATTAATTGTGAGATTTATCATAGCCTTGAAATTTTGTATATATTTAATAGGAAGTGGACCTGTAAAATAATTATTTGAAAGGTCAAAAATTTGAATTCTGGAGAAAGAATGATTAGACCACGGGCCTTGAATGGAACCATGCAATTGATTCGAGTGCAATACAAGAACTTGCAGTTGTGGAAGACTTTCCAACCAATGAGGAAATGTATCATTGATCTAGTTGTTACCAAGATCTAGCACTTCCAAACCTCTACAATTAATGATGGCTTGTGGCAAAGGCCCTTCTAATTGATTGCCATTTAAGTTGAGATAACTCAATTGACATCCCTTTGCAAAGGTAGGAGGAATGAGCCCATGAAAGTTGTTCATTTGTAGACTCAACATTGAAAGGTTTTGGCTTAAATTTCCAAAACATTGTGGAATAATTCCACCCAAGTTGTCGTGAGACAAGTCAAGAATGTCAAGGGAATTTGCATTGCATATCAGAGAAGGGACCTCTCCACTCAAACGATTATTTGAGATAAAAAACACATATGTTGTTAAAGGTGGAATTGGAAGATATCCGTGAATGAAATTGAAGCTAAGGTCAAGAATTTCAATTCCCTTCCATGGAATCTGCTCAAAATTTGTCAAAGAGTTGAGAGATAGATTCAAGGTCCACAAAGAGTCCTTCCCCACATCCTGCATCCACTTTGGAATCTTGCCATAAATTTTATTGTTGAAAAGGTCTAAAGATTGCAAATTTTCTGAGCCTCTTAAAAATTGGGAAAATTCTTTGAGATTGCAAGAAGACAAGATCAAACACCAAAGATTAGGCAATGCATAATCAGCACTAGTATCATTAGAGTTTAAGGATAGATTGTTGTATGAAAGATCGAGGTATTGGAGATTTTGGAGTTTTGAAAACATGTCAAACTCTACAATACCACTTAGATTATTTGATGATAAGTCAAGAATTGTAAGATTCACAAGTTGGGATATTGAAGATGGAAGAGGACCTTTGAGTTTATTTTTTCCCAAAGAGATAAACTCTAGTGATTTGTATTGGAACTCCTTGATATCACCACTAAGTTGGTTATTATCAAGAACTATGCGCTTCAATGTGGGAATTGTATACAACCAAGATGGAAGTGTTCCATTGAGTAAATTAGAATACAAGTCTAGAGAGATTAGATTAGGAAAGGCAGTTACCTCATCAGGAATGGCACCTTCTAGTTGATTACTAGAAATGTATAAGAATTCAAGTTGTCTTAAGTTTGTAAGTGAGGATGGAATTTGTCCACTAAAATAGTTATTTGAGAAATCCAAATAACTGAGTTGCAAGAGTTTCCCCAATGATCTCGGAATTGATCCTGATAAGTTGGAGAATCCAAGATCTAAATACTCCAAGGACACTAGATTCCTGATTGAGTCGGGCAATCCTCTAGAGAAAGATGAGTCTGGTGCACCCAAATGCTCCAAAGATGATAAATTCGTGATCGACTCAGGCAACCCTCCAGGAAAAGAAGCATTTGATAAATACAAATATTTCAAAGATTGTAAATTACCGATTGAATCTATCGATTCTGTAGAGAAGAACATTCCTGATAGATCTAAAAGTTCAAGATTGCTGCTTCGGTTCAACTTTGGAAAATAGAGAGCAAGGTTTTTGTTGCCTCCTAAATCGAGCGACTTAAGGTTAGGCAAGTGAAAAATGTTTTTTGGGAATTTTCCTCGCAAATCACAACCCTCCAGATTAAGGGCCCTTAAAGATGAGGATAGATTCATCAAGGCATTAGGATTAATAGAAGACATATTGATATCACCAAGAAAAAGTCGTCTCACCTCTGTTAGGTTCTCAACAAGTCCTTCCAGAGTATGTTTGTCAAGTGGTTGATAATAATTCCCGGAGAGATCAAGTGAAACCAATTTCAACAAGTGGGAGACTTCGGATGGGACTTTTCCTGCAAAGGATGCGGAAGAGAGATTGAGATACACTAGACTTGCAAACCCACCAAACTTAGATGACATCTTGGATAAGGTAAAATCGTTGACGGCTAGGTTGAGTTTCTGCAGGTGTGGAAGATGGAAGAGACTACTATTGGAAGGGATGCTGCCATATAGCTGACTGCAACTCAAGTCAAGGCCAATCACTTGACCTTTGATGTTATCACAAGTGACCCCATCCCATGACCAGCAATCTGAACCCTCCTTCCATGAATTTGTCTTAGGATAAGATTTCATGCCAGCGATATCACATCGCCAAGATGAATCTTCATCAATGGAAAAAGAGGTCTTGAATTGGATCAATGCAGCAACTTCTTCAGGAGAGCACAGCTGTGTTATTGAAGAAGAACAAGATGAAAGATTAGCTTGAAAATTCAAGACGAAAAAATGAAGGCAGAGGAGTTGAAAGGCTCTGAGTAAGCAGCACATGTTTCTTAAGAAGAGAAATGGAGCATTAATGGTATGATATGATTGTGATGAATGGTGAGAAAGCAAAGATGCGTGTTCATAAGCTGCCAAGAGGTACATTAATGGGATGTTTATTTTTTCTTGTGATTTTATTTCTTTTTTCTTTTTGTAGTGAGATAATATGGGATTTTGTTTCTTTAAATCTAAGAATTAAATTAAGTTGTAAGAATGGTATTTTGTATATATTCAATCATTGCTAATCCCAATGATTAGCGAGGCAAGACAAAAGTAGTCTGCTGCTTCAAAGATTCAGAGTAAACAACACTTCAAAGACAATGCATTTCTTAGTCAAACTGTCCCATGATCTCCAGTATCCCATACAAAGTTTTTTACTGCTTAAAAATTAGATCCATCAAGCGTTGCCGTCCCCCGTTGGCAATCTCTTCTATCCTGCCTTCTTTAGTCCCCAACAAAGAAACTCCATGGAAGAACAAAACAAAAATTATTTTTTATAACACATGCACAAGAGCCAATCCATCTTGTGAACTACCGTGAGCTTATTGGAGGAACATGCAAGTGGTCGCTAAGGACTTTTATACTCTTTCTTTCCTTTGAGAGACTGGATTTGAATTCAACATGAAAACTTTCGTTTTTGATTGGTTTACAGATATGCTTTCCTATATATCATGTATTAAACTAGATTGGCATTAAGAGAATTGAAGACACCAATACATTATTCAATTATGATTTTTCTATTTTTATATATTTGTTGTCTAGCTAGTGATAATTTATATTATATTAATTTTGTAAATTAATGATCAACATTTTTAAATAATTGTGTGGTCTTCAAGTTTTGTGCACAACAATTGACAAGATTGTGATTTTGGTCTTCCTTTTTGATTTTAGAGTTTCAAATCCGGGGTCTTAGGATTTCATTTTTCAAGCATCATTTGTCAGTTAATGTGAACAAAATTATTACCTGTGCAGTTTTCCATACATTTTCGAATTGCAAGTGGGAATCTCCAATTAGAGAGTAAGATAGTGAAGGGCTTAAGATAATTAAGTAATCAATAGATAGGGTTGAGATTGGAGAAAATGATTTTATGTATGATAAAATTTCCACAATTATGTTGGGCCACTTGCACAATATATTTTTTTGTGTAACGACTGATAAATGATTTAGTAACAAAATGAATGAGAGTATTTGAGTGATGAATCAGGTTAATCTTTGAAATCCTACCACTTATAAATAATATGGAGTAATAGTCGAAGTCATCATATCAACATTTTTCTTTTGATCATATAAATAATATGGAGTAATTATCGAACTCATTAAGGTTAATGATTGTTGTTCGCAGAGAATTTCAATTAGAGAGAAGATGAGATAACTAAGAAGATTCATCAAGGTTAATTTTACGGGTCTTGACCAAAAAAACAAAAAGAATTGGTTTATCGATCTTATTGAAACAATAAAGACTGAACCAATTATCAAATTGATAACAAAACTATCGGTTCTTAAAATTTATATCAAGAGAGTGTATTTTTTTTTTATGTAATTGCCTAAGTCTTTAATACAATTATTATGTCTTTTCCTCAAGAAAAAAAAATGATGACCAAGAAGACTAAGAAGACTTTGATGACCAAGAAGACTAAGAAGACATGTCAATTTTAATTTTGTGGGTCTTGACTGAAAAAGAAAAATCAAGTCAATTTGAAAGCAAAAGAAAGTGGTGCCCATTAAGTGGAAAATATAGGCATTTGATTCAATCATTCATATTATTTGTATAGTTGGTTATGATTGATTGGAACAGTCTCTCTAAACTAAAGCTATTAAATTGCAGAAATCAAAGGAGCCTCTCACCAAGGGCATCTACTATATAGCAAATAAGAACTGCATTATCCATCTTATTAAAACAATAAAGACCGAACTCATTATCAAATTGATGAAATGACTACTAATTTTTAAAATTTATCTCAAGAGAGTGTCTTTGCTTAAATCTTTAAAACAATTATGCCCTTTCCTCACAAAAAAGAGAATGATTAAGAACATCTGTCAATTTTAATTTGTGGGTCTCGACCAAAAAAGAAAAATCAAGCTAATGCGAAAGGCAAAAGGAGGCGGTACCCAGTAAGTGGAAAATATGATCATTTGATCCAATCATTCCAATATATATTTTGCCCCATTAATTTTATATGGACTACATCAGGTTGGAAATTGGCAGTATTGACCGGGGTAGTAGAAAAATGAGATAAGCAAGAAGACCTTGACGCTAGAAGTAGCTTCTTTAAACCGTCAATTAAGCTACCTTAAAGCAAATAGGGTGTAGAGACATGGGATCCACCCATTGCAGAACCTCCAACTTCACGTCAGTGCATCCAAGACAAATTCGTTTACCAAGTCTCTCTAACTCTTTCTTGTGAAAAGTATTCTGCTGCTTCAAAGTTTCATAGTAAACAACGACACTTCAAAGAAAATAAAAATGTCTCATGATCTCTTGTCTCCAATACAATGTTTTCTACTGATCAAAAATTAAACCACAAAGCGTTCCCTTTCCCTGTTCGCAATCTGTTCAATCCGGCCTTCTTTATTCCCCAACAAAGAAGCTCCATGGAAGAACAAAAGCAGAGTTATTTTCGATAACACATGCACAAGAAGAACCAATCCATCTTGTGGACTACTGCGAGTTTGAAATGGCTATACGAAGATGGTTATTTCTTGTGATTTTCTCTATTATAAACTTCATAAACAATATCTTCCTTAAATTTTTCTAGTATAAATTATTGATAGCAACCATGAAGAGCTTATTGGAGGAACATGCAAGTGGTCTTTAACGAGTTTTTTAGTTTTTCTTTCCTTTGATAATTGAATTACAACTACCATAATTTTATATATTCGATGTCTACTGATAAGTTATATTATATTAATTAACGATCTTCCACATGCTGAAATAATTGCATGGGCTTTGAGTTTTGTCCGTGACAATTTACAATATTGTGATTTTGATTTTCATCTTTTGAATTTAAGACTTCAAAATCTTGAGTCATTAGATTTTATTTAGTATAATTTGTCAATTCATATGAACAAAATTAGTACATGAGCATTTTTCCATAACTTTCCAATTGCAAGTGGGATCTCCAGTTAGAAAGTAAGATAACAAAGGCTCGTAACAATTATGTAATTTGATAGATAGGATTGAGATAGGAGAAAATGATTTTATATATACTAAAATTTCCCCAACAATGTTGAGCCACTTGCACGATCTTTATGTTCGTGTAATGACTGATAAATGATTTAATAAAAAAAAATAAGAGTATCTGAGCAATGAATCAAGTTAATCTTTTGAATCCTACCATTTATAGATAATCTAGAGGTCATCATATCAAGAATTTGTCTTTGATTTATAATTAGATTGTCTAGCTCATTAGGGTTGTTGATTTGTCTCTCACGGAGAGTTTCAATTAGAGAGAAGATTCAAAGTTAAATTTCTAAGTCTTGATAAAAACTAAATCAATCTAATCTGAAAGCAAAAAGAAGTGATATGTGATGTCTCATTAATATTCGAAATTATATTTTGTCATGTTAAGAAAGGAGGTGATAAATTTGAAGTCAATTATGAGAAAGAACTAAATGGAAGGCCATAAATGTAGTATTTATTGATCTTGTATCTCAAGTTTAGTTTAGCCCCAAAGTTGGGTTAATGGAAAGTCATGGTCTACACAAATTCACCCTTAACGCTGGAACTAGCTTCTTTGAACCGTCAATTGAGTTATCTTAAAGAAAATAGGGCGTAGGGGCATGAGATCCACCCATTGCAGAACCACCAACTTCACGTCAGTGCACTCAAGACAAATTCGTTTACCAGGTCTCTCTTAACTTTTTCCCGTGAAAAGTTGTGTGCTGCTTCAAAGTTTCAAAGTAGAAAACAATTGAAAGATAATGTGTTTCTTATTCAGACAGTCCCATCGTCTCTTGTCTCCTGTTGGCAATCTGTTCGATCCTGCCTTCTTGAGTTCTTAACAAAGAGATAGAGAGTTGATCCCCCAACAAATAAACTCCATGGAAGAACAAAAGCAAAATTATTTTTTGCTTAAAAATTAAAACCATCAAGCAAAATTTGAAAGCAAAATTGGGGTTGATGAAAAGTGATGGTCTACACAAATTGTCGTTATCATTGCAGAATGCTCCATCACAAGTGCATCTGCAGAATTCTCCAGCTAAAAGACTTGGGATCCACCGATTGCAGAACCCAAACTTCACATGAGTGCATTCAACACAAACTCGTTTACCAAGTCTCTGTATCTTTTCCTGTTGAAAGTTTTGTTACCATTAGAATTTTCTATGTGCTGATTCCGCTGCTTGAATTATAGCTAGGTTTCTAACGATTTTAATGCTGTAAACCATTGTGTCTCTATTATGATCCCAAATTGTCATAATCTGCTTCTAAAAAGGATCTGTTAAAGTATACACATCTCCAAATTGTCGTAATACTCTCATCTAAAATCAAACAGCTAAATTATTAGTTTTCTAGTTCGATGGTTTCAAACATGCAGCCAAATAGTTAAAGAAGAAGAAAATTGGATAAATGAGGACAAAAACAAAATTTAAAAGCAGAAGATTGGACCAGAATAGAGTATATTCAGCTTATAAGTTGAGTACTTAATCCTGCTAGTTCTCAGTGCAACCTTCATCCCTGCATCTTTACATATTTAATCAACCTGTTGGCTTGTCAATCGATTCTTGAACAATTTGTGCTGATAAATTTTTAGTTTCAGTTACTTTCAGAATAAAAATTGCTCTCTGCTTAATATATATGATATATGTGATATATATGGTTACCTGCTCCTCCTCCTCTATTGCTCCACTCAACTCTGCCCCTTGTAACATTAGCTTCAATTCATCTCCAGTAACATAAGGTTCGCTAAAATAAAGACACAAGGCATTGAGGCATTCAGAAAGAATATAACAGAATGATGGCATATGTTGGAAATTTGACAAACCATTGGAAACAAACAAAACTGAAAATGCATGTTGACTTATAACAGATTAAATATAGGTGATTATTTTCTTCACCTTTTTCCTTTTAGACCAAGAATTTTGAGCATTCCCATTGAGAGATATGTGACAACTCTTCCTACTGGATATAGTATTACAGAAAGCCATGCCACTGGCCTGACCTAGAAACATTGCAACCACAATTAGTCAGACAATTTGGAATTGGTAATGATAACTTTGGCAAAGTACCAAGAGAGACATGAAGCATATAGCATGAAACATTGGAAAAAAGAAAAAAACCCTATGCAGTTTTAACGCACACCTGGCTGACTGTGAAATTTGAAGACCCAAATGATCAGGACAGAAACGAATAAACTTACCACAAATATGGCAACTTCTGTGGGATTGTGAACAGCTATGCTCTTTGGAGTGATCTCAGTGAGAAGCAATATGGCAATCCAGCACCATTCTAGAAAAGTTAACTGGTTTTCATATTTATTGCATGAAATAGGTCCGTATTCATATCCAGACCAACCACAAGTTAACTGATTAATTGTTTTACTGACTTAACATAAATTCATGATATGAGAAAGAGACAAATATGTGCAGGCATGCCGCACACACACCCATAAACAAATCAAAGAACATGATATTGACACATACGGTCATTACTCCAGTTGCTGCACTAACACCTGCTTCCCCAAATATAGCCGTTGTGGCATCTGTGACTAAGGCAGTTGCTCCAATATTGACCACTCTGAGAACAGAAATAGAATCTACAATAAGAAATACTTTCAAGCCTAAGCTAAAAAAAATGGAACTGGAACATATCAAGGTATTGAGAAGTGAGTGGTGCCAATAAGAATGGTTGTAAGAAACCGAGTTACATCACTGCGTAGCATTTTGAAGACACCATCTTCAGACTCTTTTTCAGCCAGCTCACGCACCTGACACAGGTTAACATCAAATGAAAAATGGCCTTCAAATTTCTAAGAGGCTTGATGACATGACAAACTAGTAATAACTAGCACACAATGAAGAAAACTTGCGTCAGATATTTCTACTTCAAACTTCTCTAACTTAAAAGTTAAAGTGCACTCTATGCTTCAAAAGATTTGTTTTTTGCCTTTACCAAAATACAGTACTAAATACCTAATCTAGAATTAGGGTTAATGGTTGAAATAATACACAATTCGTGATGTTATCTATGGCTTATCCTATAAGCTGCTCGTCTTTCTCTACTCTCTCTCTGTCTCTCTGTTTTCTCTCACTTGCTTCTCCCTTTTCACTCTAAAGTGTTTCTACATTCGATCTTTTCTCCTCCATGATACTTCTACTCTCGTGCGCACCACTAACAATTTGTTTCCTATTCATAAGTTACTCTGATTGAGCTCACTTCTATAAGAAATTATATGTTCAAATTCAATCTATCATAAACTAATAATACAGCATCGAATTTATACAGAAATTTGACATAGCAAATCAAATTAACCTTATATTAATTTAAGCCAATATATCAAGTCATCAAATAAATTTGCACAATAATCAGTAGAAGGAAAATATTTCAAAGACTGCATTATAAATTGTCCAAAGCATCTACATTCTTTCCAACTTGCAACAATCTGTGTACTTACTGTCTGACTTCCATCACTGAGCGACCACAAACATGCATTCAATAAGTATAAAAGCTATCCAGTCCTGGGTCAAAGAAATCAATACCTTCCAAGGCCATAATATAGTTATAGCAGTCTCTGCCATTGAGAAGAAGGCAGCCAGGCCCAGAAGCGCTGTCAAAACCACACCTTGCTCCTTGAATACTTTAAGAAGCATAGATAACTTAGGCCAAGCATTCCTCAACAACAATATGCACTGCCCGATCACCCCATAGCCAGCATTAACCACTCCCTCGACAGCAAACACTCGTTTACAACCAAAGACGAATACACTGCAAACCATTGCTACCAAAATTCCCCTTTTCACCAAAATCAGATTCTGATTATTTCCCACATCTTCATTGTCTTCACTTAACAATCCCAGACGTGCCTGTCTTCCAAAAATACCAGTTTTTTGCAATCCAAAGGCTTTGAAAACCTCGGGATAGGGAAAGCTGGAGATAATAGGAGCTGGGTAGTTATTAGTTTTGGATAAAAACTTTGATGGGTACTTCAAATTTCGATTAAAAAGCATGAAAGACGAGCACTTTCTTGAAGAAAAGAAAGTGGGTTGGCTGAGAATTGACGATTCAAGCGCCATTCTCATCAACAAGAATAATTCAATAATCTACAAAAGAAAAAAGACTGAAACTTGTTTAAACAAAATATGAAAGAGGAGAAAGAGAAAAAGAAGGGAGTTTCAGGTTTTATTGGGAAGAAGAGAATTCCCATGGAAAGGTGGTCTCTTCATTACTCCAAGCGGAGGGTTTTTGGGAGAAGTCTGGTTGGTGGAGGAGAGCTTTGCTTGCTGCAAGTGGGAAGTAAGAGAAGCAGAAATGACAAAACCTGACCCCATAGACTTTAGAGTTACAATTCTCTTCTTAAACTAAAGTTGGTAGAAAATATGACTCGAATTTGGCATTAGAGCAACTCCAGTCCAACTGAATACTAGTAGAAGGATGAATTATGAATTGAAATTGACAAGAACAAGACTTTTATTATGAACAACTGAAATTATAGGAAAGTTTTGGCTCCATTGGTAACGGTCAGTCAAAGTTTTAAGTGTGATGCCATGGTAACTAGATTTGGTAACTACGCATACTGTTGTTCTCAACATGGTCCAAGGCATGTCCAAGGCTAAGCCCAGTTGGGAACTGGATAATTTAAGCACCTGAAGTTTAAAAAGCAAACTGGATAATTATCAACCAGGAATAAGCACTGGTGAATAAAACAGAAGAGAACAAGCAATTGGATGGCTATAAGCAACAGCCAAGCAACATACCAGATCAAAAACAAAGCATCCCCTGCAACAAACAACTTGAAAACATGATACAACCCCTTGAAGAAAAGCCAGGGCGCAAGACAAAACAAAACACAGTCAAGAAACGAAAACCAGATTGAACATAAAAGGAGCACAAGCCATTCTATCCACCAGCGACAGATGAGGGCTTTTTACTAATTTACAAATTCCTTCGTCCTCTGAGATATCTCTTCAATTTGTAGCCTACTTCTTCAACCATCCTCACAAGCCATATGGGTCTTCCAAGTGTGAACATGATATATGTTGCAGATATTCCCAACACTAGTCCAGTTCCATAGCCCATGAATGTCGCTTTCCACACAAATCCAGATTCAGAATCTGCTTCCACATGAAAAATGGGTGCCTCAGTGTTGTCACAGCTCTTTGATACTGGAAACCCACACAGTCCCAAGTTACCAGCGTAGGAATCACTGACAAAGGTATCGAATTGTTTGCCCTGAGGTATAGGTCCAACGAGCTGATTTTGTGAAAGGTTTAACACTTCAAGAAAACCCAAACTATTCAACTGTGTAGGAATCTGCCCAACAAGCTTATTCGAAGAGAGATCCAGTGACTCAAGTGCTGTCAAATTCCCCATTGATGTGGGGATACAACCACAAAGGTTATTATGAGAAAGGTTTAGCTCCTTGAGCGAGTTAAGCTTTCCAATAACCTTTGGAATCTCACCTTGAAACTCATTACTTGAGAGGTCAATGCTCGTCAACCCGATAAATATTTTCTCCAATACAATCTGTACTCCTTTTATTGCAATTTCAATAGAATAGCTATAGTCACCATAAGAACCAACATCCACTCCCATGTATGACCTTGCCCCTTTATCTCTTGTGGGATTTATCATAACCTTGAAATTTTTTATATATTTAATGGGAAGTGGACCAATAAAATAATTATTCGATAGGTCAAAAATTTGAATTTTGGAAAAAGAACGGTTGGACCACCGGCCTTGAATGGAACCATGTAATTGATTAGAATGCAGCACAAGAACTTGTAGTTGTGTAAGACTTTCCAACCAATGAGGAAATGTATCATTGATCTTGTTGTTACCAAGATTTAGCACTTCCAAACCTCTACAATTAATGATGGCTTGTGGTAAAGGCCCTTCCAATTGATTACCATTTAAGTTGAGATAATTCAATTGACATCCCTTTGTAAAAACCGGAGGAATGAGTCCACTCAAGTTGTTCATTTGTAGATTCAACACTGACAGGCTTTGGCTTAAATTTCCAAAACATCGTGGAATAATTCCACTCAAGTTGTTGTGAGACAAGTCAAGAAATTGAAGGGAATTTGCATTGCATAGCAGAGAAGGGATCTCTCCACTCAAACTATTATTTGAAATCAAAAAGACCAATGTTGTTGACGGTGGAATTGGAAGATCCCCGTGAATGAAATTTGAGCTAAGATCAAGAGATTCAAGTCCCTTCCATGGAATTTGCTCAAAATTTGTCAAAGAGTTGTGAGATAGATTCAAGTTCCACAAAGAGTGCTTCCCCACATCCCACATCCACTTTGGAATCTTGCCATGAATTTTATTGTTGGAAAGGTCTAAACTTGGCAAGCTTTTTGAGCCTCTTAAAAATTGGGGAAATTCATTGACATTGCAAGAAGACAAGAACAAATACCGAAGATTTGAAAATGCATAATTAGCACTAGTACCATTAGAGTTTAAGGATAGACTGTTATATGAAAGATCAAGGTCTTGGAGATTTTGGAGTTTTGAGAACATGTTAATCTGTACAATACCACTTAGATGTGAAAAGTCAACTGCAGTAAGATTCACAAGTTGGGATATTGAAGATGGAAGAGGACCTTTGAGTTTATTATTCCCAAATAAGATCGCCTCTAGTGATTTGCACTGGAATTCCTTGATATCACCACTGAGCTTGTTATGGTTGAGATATATTTCCTTCAATGTTCAAAGCACCTAGAGTTTACTAAGCAAAGCTCAGTTCCTCAAAATATAAGCAAAATCTTCGATTAAGCAAAGTAAAGCAAAAGTTGCTTTTGGAGGAATTCCAGCCTAGATGACTTTAGCAAGTGACGCTGATTTCTTCCTTTTGCTTGCTTAACTTGATTAAGAAGGTAACCAAGTGTCAGGCATTAAAACATCAATAAAAGGCTTACAATTTTATTAGCATGAAGGAAAATTTACTTGAGGAAGAAAGAAAAAAAACCAGAGTCTGCAACAACCAACTTTAATTTTTCTGAAAATAGAATTTATTATCAACCAGGAATAAGCACTGGTGAATAAAAGAAAAGAGAACAAGCATTTGGATGGCTATGAGCAACAGCCAAGCAACATACTGGACCAAAAACAGGGCATCCCCTGTAACAAACAACCTGAAAACATGATAAAACTCCTAGAAGAGAAGACAGGGTGCAAGACAAAACAAGACATAGCCAAGAAAAGAAAATCAAACTGAACATCAAACGAACAACAAAAGGCACACAAGCCATTCCATCCACCAGCAACAGATGAGGGCTCCTTACTGATTTACAAATTCCTTTGTCCTCTGAGATATCTCTTCAATTTGTAGCCTGCTTCTTCAACCATCCTCACTAGCCATTTGGGTCTTCCAAGTGTGAACATGATATATGCTGTAGATATTCCCAACACTAGTCCACTTCCATAACCCATTAACGTTGCCTTCCACTCAAATCCAGATTCAGAATCTGCTTTCTTATGGAAAACGGATGCCTTAGTGTCGTCACATCTCTTTGACAATGGAAACCCACACAATCCCAAGTTACCAGCATAGGAATCATTGCCAAAGGTATTGAATTGTTTTCCCAGAGGTATAGGTCCAACGAGCTGATTTTGTGAAAGGTTTAACACTTCAAGAGAAACCAAACTAGTCAACTGTGTAGGAATCTTCCCAACAAGCTTGTTCCAAGAGAGATCCAGCGACTCAAGTGCTACCAAATTCCCCATTGATGTGGGGATACAACCACTAAGGTTATTATGAGAAAGGTTTAGCTCTTTGAGTGAGTTAAGCTCTCCAATAACCTTTGGAATCTCACCCTGAAACTCATTACTTGAGAGGTCAATGCTCGTCAACCCGAAGAATATTTTCTCCAATTCAATCTCTACTCCTTTTATTGCAATTTCAATAGAATAGCTATAGAAGTCACCCCTAGAACGACCATACACTCCCATGTATGACAATGCACTTTCATCTTTTGTGAGATTTATCATAACCTTGAAATTTTTTATATATTTAACGGGAAATGGACCAGTAAAATAATTATTTGACAGATCAAAAATTTGAATTTTGGAGAAAGAATGACTGGACCAGGGGCCTTCAATGGAACCGTGCAATTGATTTGAATGCAGCACAAGAACTCGTAATTGTGCAAGACTTTCCAACCATTGAGGGAATGTATCATTGATCTTGTTGTTACCAAGATTTAGCACTTCCAAACCTCTACAATTAATGATGGCTTGTGGTAAAGGCCCTTCTAATTGATTGCCATTTAAGTTGAGATAATTCAATTGACATCCCTTTGTAAAAGCTGGAGGAATGAATCCACGAAAGTTGTTCATTTGTAGATTCAACACTGAAAGGCTTTGGCTTAAGTTTCCAAAACATTGTGGAATAATTCCACTCAAGTTGTTGTGAGACAAGTCAAGAAATTCAAGGGAATTTGCATTGCATAGTAGAGAAGGGATCTCTCCACTCAAACTATTACTTGAGACATAAAAGACAAATGTTGTTGAAGGTGGAATCGGAAGATCTCCTTGAATGAAATTTGAGCTAAGGTCAAGAAGTTCAATTCCCTTCCATGGAATTTGCTCAAAATCTGTCAAAGAGTTGTGAGATAGATTCAAGTACCACAGAGAGTCCTTCCCCACATCCCACATCCACTTAGGAATCTTGCCATAAATTTTATTGTTGGAAAGGTCTAAAAATTGCAAACTTTTTGAGCCTCTTAAAAATTGGGGAAATTCATTAACATTGCAAAAAGACAATGACAAATGCTGAAGACTAGGAAATGCATAATCAGCACTAGTACCATTAGAGTTTAAGGATAGATTGCTATATGAAAGATGAAGGTATTGGAGATTTTGGAGTTTTGAGAACATGTTAATCTGTACAATACCACTTAGATGTGAAAAGTGAACTAGAGTAAGATTCACAAGTTGGAATATTGAAGATGGAATAGGGCCTTTGAGTTTATTATTCCCTAAAGAGATCACATCTAGTGATTTGCACTGGAATTCCTTGATATCACCACTGAGCTTGTTATCGCTGAGATATATTCGCTTCAATGTGGAAACTGTATACAACCATGAGGGAAGTGTTCCATTGAGTAAATTAAAAGCTAAATCTAGAGAGATTAGATTAGGAAAGGCATCAGGAATGGAACCCTCTAATTGGTTATCAGAAATGGATAAGACTTCAAGTTGTCTTAGGTTTGTAAGTGAGGATGGAATTTGTCCACTAAAATGATTCCCTGACAAGCCTAAATAACGGAGTTGGGAGAAGTTCCCCAATGCTCTTGGAATAGATCCTGATAAGTTAGAATAGCCAAGATTTAAATATTTCAAGGAAACTAGATTCCCAATCGAATCCATCAATTCTATAGAAGAGGACACAGATGATAGATCTAAAATTTCAAGATTGCTGCTCCGGTTCAACTTTGGAATGTAGAGAGTGAGGTTTATGTTGTTTGCTAAATAGAGCGACTTGAGGTTTGACAGATGAAAAATGTTTTCTGGGAATTTTCCTCGCAAATCACAATACTTGAGACTAAGAGTCCTTAAAGATGAGGATAGATTCATCAAGGCATCACGATTAATAGAAGACATATTGATATGACCAAGAAAAAGGTGTCTCACCTCTGTTAGGTTCTCAACGAGTCCTTCCAGAGTATGCCTGTCAAGTGGTTGATAATAATTCCCAGAGAGATCAAGTGAAACCAATTTCGACAAGTGGGAGACTTGGGATGGGACTTGACCTGCAAAGTATGTATGAGAGAGGTTGAGATACACTAGACTTGCAAACCCACCAAACTTAGATGACATCTTGGAAAAGGTAAAATTGTTGAAGGCTAGGTTGAGTTTCTGCAGATGTGAAAGATGGAAGAGACTACTATTGGAAGGGATGCTGCCATATAGCCGACTGCAACTCAAGTCAAGGCCAATCACTTGACCTTTGATGCTATCACAAGTGACCCCATCCCATGAGCAGCAATCTGAACCCTCCTTCCATGAATTTGTCTTAGGATAAGATTTCATGCCAGCGATATCACATCGCCAAGATGAATCTTCATCAATGGAAAAAGAGGTCTTGAATTGGATCAATGCAGTAGCTTCTTCAGGAGAGCACAACTGTGTAATTGAAGAAGAAGAAGATGAAAGATTAGCTTGAAAATTCAAGAGGAAGAAAAGAAGGCAGAGGAGTTGAAACGATTTGATGAGTAAGCAGCACATGTTTGTTAAGAAGAGAAATGGAATAATAATGGTATGATATGATTGATATGAGTGGTGAGAAGGCATAGATGAGTATTTATAAACTTACTGGTTTAGTTCATATACGGATTCATTCAGAGATATAACTTTTTATTTTATTTTTCACGTAGTATATACATATAAAGAATGTATAAATAATTTTGTATTCATATATAAACTTGTGGTCGAAGTTGAAGTTGGCATTTGGCTGCCATGCATCTTATGGACTACCATGGGTATTGAGGTGTTATTATCAACTTTATGAAGGGCTCATGATAATTAAGTAATCAAAAGATTACCTTTCAAAAAAAAAAAGGAATCAAAACAGAGGATTGAGATTGGAGAAAATGATTTTATGCATACTAAAATTTCCACAACTATGTTGGACCAGTAGCACAATCCTTATGTTTGTGTGATAACTAATAAATGATTTAATAACACAATGAATGAGAGTATTTGAATCGGGTTGATTTTTGGAATTTTACCATTTATAAACAATATGAAGTAATAGTCAAAGTTATCATATCAACATTTTTCTTTGATTCATTAATTAGATTGTTTAATTCATTAAGTTTAATGATTTGTCCTTCAATTTGAGAGAAGATGAGATGACTAACAAAGCTTATCAATGTTTTAATTTTTTAAAAAATGGATTTTATTAATAGTTCGACTGATATGTCATTATTAATCTCTATCTGAAGCAACCAGAGACTCCTATTAGCATATAATTCCATTATATGCTTTGCCTCGTTAATGCTAATATGGAATACACCATACTGAAAACTAATGTTTTGCCGTGTTAATAAAATAAGATAAATATCACTTTTCAAAAACAAAGAGGAAAATAAGTAAAAAATTTCAAATCAATTGGGAGGAAGAACAAAGACAAAGGTCATAAATGCAGTATTTATTCTTGTTCTATCTGTAATTTAGTTTAGCCCAAATTTAAATTAAAGGTATTAAATTTATATTTTTTTAGCTGTTGACTAATAGTGTTAATAATTAAAGGACCAAAAACATCATTTTCCCTTCCCAAACTCGAGAGTTGATCCCCCAACAAAGAAAGTCCACAGAAGAACAAAAGCAAAATTACTTTTGATAACACAGGCACAAGAAGAGCCAATCCATCTTGTGAAGACACATGGAAGTACTCAACCATCTAATCAGATTCAAGGAAAGTGAAGACACATGTTGTGACACTATCTATATCTCAAGGTTTTAATTTCCACATTCATAGATCAACCATCTAATGTTATTTAATGCCAACACCACTACTTTCATAACCAAATCCATCTATGAATGAATCACCATTTCCTTCAAACTCTGAAGATGGTGTTTCTGGTGCCTCATCACCGCCACTTTTCTTTGAGAATGGCAGACCACACAAACTCAAGTTTACGTTATATGAATTAAATTAATTTTGGTTAATGACTCGTTTTTTTTACTAAAAGAAGAAAAAAAATTTATGCGTCAAAAGTGCACTCACATAAACATTGTACAAGTATCCACGAAATTGCAATTTGCAGTGTATACTGACTACACTAGTAAAAACAAAGAGACAAGCAAGAAAACGACCTGAATGCTGGAGTAGCTTCTTTGCAACATCAACGAAGCTACATAAAAGCAAATGGTTCTTTGCAAAGAACCATATTTTCCACAATATTATGGAAAAATGTTTGCGTGCAAATTCAAAGCATAAAAATCAGAGCATTTTTATAAATCAGAACATTAAAATAAAGAGTAACTTCAACTTCATTTTTTAAATTTCTAATAAATTATAATGAGACAAGATAAGAATCCATAACCTAACACACAGATTAAAGAGGAATAGAGCAATCGTGTATCACTCATTGCTATTATTGCATGAAATACATGCATGGAAAAGTCTATATGACCTCTATTTCTAAAGTAAACATTTTGAAAAGGTTTATTGTCTTCCTCTCTTTTATTTTTCTTTTCTTAATCAAAACGTATATTAATTTTGATTTTGTTCATTCATTCATGTTTGTAAGTTTCCTTTTAACTTAGAAAAGAAAATGAAGAAGAAAAATAATAATAAAGAGATCAATAATCTAAAAGTGCAGCAATCATAGAATTTCGTTCAACAAGGCCAATTTTACATTATATATGTTCATACCATGTACTTCGAGTTTCAATTGTACTTTAATTTTTACTTCTTCCATGTGTCTTAACTTAAGCTTCATCTGCTCCCATGTTGATATGATATCTAATTAAGACCAAATTGTGCACAGGGAAGCTGGTTTCTCTGTTGAAATCCCCTAATTTTGTTCTTGGTTCTACACATCCCAAGAGAAATCCCCCTTTTTTTGTTCTTGGTTCTACACATCTCAATCTTTGGTGGGAACATGTCCCACATGTGCTGACTTTTCTACTACCTTACAATGGTCGTTTTGTATTCAAATTCGATGAAATGAAATCTCTTAATGCTTTTTTTTATTAAAATAAAAAAAAAAAAGCTTCCCATTTATTCTATTGGGATTTTTCAGCTAGAACTGATGATCATCGATAATGTTGGATTAATTGCGTGGTCTTCAAGTTCTGTCCGTGACAATGGACAAAGTTGTGATTGTGAACTTATCCTTTATGGATTTAAGATTTCAAATCTTGGGTCGTTGGGTTTTATTTTCTAAGTATCATTTGCCAGAAATTCGTTTTTGTGCGTTTTTTCTCTATAGTTTCCAGTTGCAAGTGGAGATCTTCAATTAGAAATTAAGATAACGAAGGGTTCATGACAGTGAAATAACCAATAAAGATTGAACCAATTATTAAACTGATGAAATAACAACCGTTTTTTAAAATTTATCTCGAGAGAGTGTATTCTTTGATGCAATTGTTGAAGCCTTTAATACAATTATGCCCTTTTCTCAAGAAAAAGTAAAAAATAAAAAAGATCTGTTAATATTAATTTTACGAGTCACGATTAAAAAGGTAAAAACAAGTTAATCTAAAAGCAAAAAGAGGTGGTACCCAATAAGTGGAAATATGGACATTTGATGAAATCATTCCATTATATATTTTGCCTCATTAATGCTAATATTAACTAGGCTAGTAGAAAAATGGAGATGAGAAAGAAGACCTTAACGCTGGAACTAGCTTCTTTGCACCGTCAATGAAGCTACCTTAAAGCAAATAGGGTGTAGGGACATGGGATCCACCCATTGCAGAACCCCAACTTCACGTCAATGCATCCAAGACAAATTCGTTTACGAAGTCTCTCTAACTTTTTTCTGTTCAAAGTCGTCTGATGCTTCAAAGTTTCAGAGAAAACAACACTTTAAAGACATAGCATTCCTTATTCAAACTGTCCCGTGATCTCTAGTCTCCTATACAAAGTTTTCTACTGCTTATAAATCAAAACCATTAAGCGTTCCTTATTCCCCAACAAAGCTGAATTGCTAATTTAGTTGGACAAGGTTGGACCAGAATAAAGTACGTATATTCAGCTACTTCTCAGTACAATCTTCGTTCCTGAATCTTAAATTTCATGATTTAGTAATAATTGATTAATGATTTAGCAACAAAATGAAACGAGTCTTTGTGTGATGACTGATGAATGAGGTTGATGCTTATATCATTTGTAAATGATATGTAGTAAGAGTCGAAATCTTCATATTAAGACTTTTCTTTTGATTCATTAATTAGATTGTCTAGCTCATTAAGGTCGGTGATTTGTCTTTTCACAAAGAGTTTCTATTAGAGAAAATACGAGATGATCAAAGAGACCAAGACCACATGTCAAAAGGAAAGATTAAACTAATCTTAAAGAAAAAGGTGAGGTGGTAATTTTCGTAAGAGGACAATATGGATGTATGATCCAATCATTCCATTATATATTTTGTCTTATTAATGCTAATATGGTCTACGCCAGGCTGAAATATAATCTTTTGCAGCGTTGGAATTGTCCCCACAACGTGCACTCACTGAAACATTGAAGAATTCTCCCCAACAAGTGCAATTTACAGTATTGACTTGGCTATTGTAGAAAAAATGAGGGAAGCAAGAATACTAAGAGCTGGAACTAGCTTCTTTGCACCGTCAATGAAGCTACCTTAAAGCAAATAGGGTGTAGGGACATGGGATCCACCCATCCCAGAACCCCATCTTCACGTTACCAAGTCTCTGTAATTTTTTCTCATTCAAAACGCGTATTAATTTTGAATTTATTCATACATTTTTTATATTCGCAAATTTCCTTTTAACTTAGAGGGAAAAAGAAAGAAAAAAAATAATAATAAAAAAATTAATTATTGAAAAGTGCAGCAATGATAGAATTTCCTTCGACAGAGTCAATTTTTTTCCCTGCATTTTCCAATTGCATTTACATAGAAATAGAGTGAGGAATAGACAACCACTTTCCAAGGTGAGTCTTCATGTTCACATTGACTTTCAATAGTTTATTATTCATTGTCAAAAAGCAAATACGAAGGATGAAAAGAATAAGCTCAGCCTACTATTTAGACCACTAGAGTCGGACCTGTGTGCAACACACGGGCCTCTTTGCACCCTCTATCGGCCCTGCACGTGGTTTACTCTGACGTCTTTGCACCCCTCTCTTTCTCACTCTTTGCTTCAACATCTTTTCTCTTGCACTTTCTCTGCCCTCCACGTGGTTAACTAATGGGGCTTCCTTTTTAAGTATGTTATAGATTTGTTGATGATACTGATTTCAGATGGATGCAGATGCAAAAGCCCTTTTCAAGCCTTCTGCGTTTTACACTAGTAAAAACGAAAGTGCAATTTGCAACACCAACGAAGCTACCTAAAAGCAAATGGGGTTTAGTGATGACCTATAAATTGAAAGGCAATAATCAGCAAGGAATGAGAAAAGTAGTTTATATTCATTTTGTCAAGATATTCCAATTAATTTAAAAAATTTTTATGATTACTTTAATAAAAGCATAAAAATTAGAATATTTTTCTAAATTATTTTCATACCAATTAAGATAAAGAGTAAGTTTAACTCCATCTTATTAAATTTTTTATAAAATATAATAAGAGTAGATAAAACTCTATAATCTAACAGGTAGATTAAAGAGGAATAGAGCCATCATGCATCACTCTTTGTTTCATTCTTCTTTTTTTAATAAAAACATGAATTAATTTTTACTTTGTTTTTTCATTCTTTATATTTGTAAATTTGCCTTTAACTCTGAAAGGACAAAAAAGTAAAAAAATAATAATAAAGAAATCAATAATCTAAAAGTGTAGCAATGATAGAATTTCCTTCAACAAGGCTAATTTTCTACTCTTTAAATTTCAATATCTTCAACAATATCTTCTTATTAAATTTAAAAAATATATATCTTCTTATTAATTACAAGTATAAATTATTGATAGCAGCCACGGAGAGCTTATTAGAGGAACATACAACGCAAGTGGTCGCTAAGGAGTTTTCTACTCTTTTTTTCCTTTGATTGTTGAGTTTGAGAGAATGGATTTAAAGTCAACATGAAAGCTTTCATTTTTAATCAGTTTACAGATATACTTTCCTATCATCTAATGAACTAGATTGGCATTTAGAGAATTGAAGACACCTATATATTATTCAATTATGATTACCATATTTTTATATATTTGATGTCTAATGATAAGTTATATTATATTAATTTTATAAATTAATGATCTTCAACATGTTAAAATAATTACGGGATCTTCAAGTTTTGTTCATGACAATTAACAAGATTGTGATTTCTTTTTTTATAAGGCAAGATTGTGATTTTGATCTTCCTTTTTGAGCTTATGGCTTCAAAATAATCTTGGGTCATTGGAATCTATTTTCCAAGCATCACTTTGTCAATTCATATGAACGTAAAATTCATACTTGTGCATTTTTCCATACATTTTCCAATTACAAGTGGGGATCTTCAATTAAAAAGCAAGATAATGAAGGCTTATGACAGTTAACTAATCAATAGACGAGACTGAGATTGGAGAAGATGATTTTATATATACTAAAATTTCCACAACTATGTTGGGCCACTTGCACAATCTTTATGTTCGTGTAATAATTGATAAATGGAGTCGACAAATCATCTCTCTTCTCGGCATGGTGGTGATTGGATGTTGTGGACTCTTTTTTGTTGTTTTTGTATATATGATAAATGAAAAAATGAATGAAAAAACAAATTAACCGATGAATGATTTAGTAACAAAAACATATTCACAGGTTCAGCTTTGGCTATTTATGTATGACAACTTGCTTTTGTACTTCTTATTTTACACATTATGAAATTTTAAGCCTTTCAAAAAGAAAAAAAAAACCAAAATGAATGAGAGTATCTAACTGATGAATTAGGTTGATCTTTGGAATCCTATCATTTATAAATAGTATTAAGTAATAGTCAAAAGTCATCATATCAAGATTTTGCTTTTGATTCATTAATGGTTACTGATTTGTCTTCAATTAGAGAGAAGATAAGATGACTAAGACTTATCAATGTTAACGTTTTGGGTCTTGGTCAAAAAGGAAATAAGAAAAATCAAACTAATTTGAAAACAAAAGGAGGTGGTACCAGGCAAGAGAAAAAAATGTGCATTTGGTTCAATCATTCCATTTTATTCTTTTTCTCATTAATGATAATACGGAGTACACTATACCTGAAATTAAAAGAGGTGATAAATTTCATGTCAATTCCGAGGAAGAACAGAAACAAAGACCATAAATGTAGTATTTATTCATGTTGTACCAAGTCTCTGTATCTTTTCCTGTTGAAAGTTTTGTTTACATTAGAATTTTCTATGTGCTGATTCCACTGCTTGAATTATAGGTAGGTGTCTCACAATATTAATGCTGTAAACTATTCTGATAAACTTCCCGGAAATTGTTGCTTTACAGTTTGGTGAAATTGTGTCTCTCTTATGATCCCAAATTGTCATAATCTGCTTCTAAAAAGGATCTGTTAAAGTATGTACATCTCCAAATTGTCATAATACTTTAGTTTAAAACTTTAAAGATGAATTTTCCTCTGCCTTCTTTTCTCTCTCAACTCTCATCTAACATCAAACTGCTAAATTTTTAGTTTTTGAGTTCGATAAGTTGGGTATATTCAGCTTATAAGTTGAGTACCTAATTTAATCAACCTTCATCCCTGTAACGACCCAAGCCCAACCACTGGCCCAGCAGCTTTTCGGGCCTAAATCATGTGGCCCTCAAAAGCTTAAGCTCAAGTTGCTAGTAGTGATGGACTTGGATTGTTATATAGGTCTTAACAATCACATTCACACCAGATGTGGGATGTTGGGTATTACAATCCCACCCACTCAAATCCTTGATGTCCTCATCAAGGCCACAGATCATATCCACAGGATCAAGATCTCACCAGAACAATGTGAAAGTTCACATCGGACTGACCCAAGCTTTGATACCATTTGTAACGACCCAAGGTCATATCTGCAAATAAATAAAATACTAAAACAATATCTACTTATTATATATATAAAATTATATCTTAATGAATTTAAATGTTTTTTTATATATATAAATACTTTGTGAGGGGTATTACATACTCCCCCACTTAAAAGAATTTGGTCCCCAAATTCAAAATTCCATAAACTTCAAGTCTTGTCCAACTCTTGATTGAATGTTACACACAATCTTCTTCTAACGGAGTTCATCTTCGCAATCTAACAACATACCATGAAACTTCACATAATCATGTAAGCACTAACAATTAACATAAATCCAAGTCTTATATGGTCAACTAATCAAACATCCTAAAACTTACAGGCTCAAATCTTGCCCAAAGCAAGGTGCAATCACAAACTGATCAAACTCCTTTTAAAGCTCTATAATCTCAAAAGTATGCAAATACATAATCTCAACCTTATTTGGGCAACATAACTTTAATGCAATTCCACTTTATTCAATCAATCTTCCTTACTAATGAAATTAACACAACAAAACATCATTTTCATTTACCAACTATCTTCAATACCAAAATCAATAACCATACGCCATTAATACACAAATTAATCAAGCAATATCCTTTTTTTTTTATCCATCATTTGCGAAGTTAAAATAATCCTTTATCTTCACCAAATCATACTTCCACTACACACTTTGATATTTCATTCAATATAACCTTAGAATGGCATATAAATTTTTATAACATTATCCTACACAACTATAGTCACAAGTTTAATAATCTCTGGAAGAAAGAATTTTCAATTCATATCAAGTAATTAGAACCACATACTACCTCAAATCTGAATAATAACATTAAAAAAAATCCTCTAGTAACCTCAATTATATCACTTAACAACTCAAATTTTTTTTTTTATAAACTGTCATAGTGCTTTTTAACAATTCAACCATCACTGAACTCTGATAAGATTATGTTGATGTAATACATCGCATTCACATTTTTTTTTTAACGAAATACTCCTCATTAATTTGATCAACATGAAAGTCTGATAAAAATCAAATCAATGCACTAGATCATATCGATAACTCTTACACCATACATTTCAAATATTAATCCTTGACTGTCCCAATCATCTCCAAAATTCGAATATTATCTTCTTCCAATTTCATAGGGCAAGCATCATATGACAATTGAACATTCCACAAAGCTTATAAGTGTCAAACTATTCAAACTTTTCTTATATCCAATATATCCATTACCAACTCCAAAAATCAAAGACTAAAAATCTATGTCCTCAATCTTGTATTATAAGGAAAATTCTTGTATATAGATTTCTTTTTTTTATTATTACTATAGACTCCAATTAATCAAATTCATGTCAAAAGCATACATACAACCACCAATCAAGATAATCCCTTAATCTCACAGACTTTCTTATATTCTTCAAAATTAAAATCATTGTCAATATTCCCAACTATACAAATTTATAATTAATGCTTGATTTTACCACAATACGAAATCATATTCTATATATTTATAACACATCAAATTTTCCTAACAAAATATGTTTCAATAGTTCAAAATATTCATTTAAAAATCAATTTCTTTGATACTACTTTTCCATAACCATAACCTTAATCTTTAGATACAAAATCATGAAAAAACTTTATATCATAATAAACAATGTTATCCAATAAAATAATACAGTGAATCTCATATTGTACCTCAAGTTGCACTACAATTATAATTCACAATTCACTTACATTAACCATTAATAAATTCATAGTATTTCAAAAGGGACCGAATGTTCAACCCTCAATTTTGCACTATACAAAACCTTGATATCAAGCTTATATTCTTTTCCAATAAAATAAATCATGCAAATAGCATAAAATCCTCTTTTAATCATCATAACGCTAATTCTCTACAAGTGCAAGATTAGAAACCAAAATCCACCATGGCACATCAGGACATTAATATTAATAAATACCTCGAGTTTTTTTTTTTTAAATACCTTACCATATCAGCTTTGATATTTTATACTTAAACTCTAACAAAGTTTAGATCACGATTAAAGGTTCACTTAACATCCATCAAAATACTCTAAGATTCTTGATAGATCAAAAATCAATTTTTTTTCAATTCCATAAGATCTCCAAAGATCAAAACCATTCTTTACAACAACCTCAAGATTAACATATCTATCTTATTACAATTCACACCAAAATGACTTCAATTTATAGACCTTGAATAATTATTCATCGAATTTATCAATTTTTTTTTCACCACTAATTTCTTTATCCTCACCATATATTTCAAAAATCATCTATCTTCTCAAAGTTCATACTAAAATCACTTCAACTTATGCATATAGCATTATTGTTTATTGAATCACTCAATCTTTCTTTATCACAAATCTTTATTTCTTGGCTACTGATTTCCAAAGCCATTATCCACGCATCAATTGAACAAAAGATATAACAATCATATGAGTGTATCAAACATGAATAGAGAAACACGTCCCAATCCTATTTCTTCTACCCATCTCTCATATCTTGCATAGTGTCAAAACTATATAATTATGCCCAACCTGGGCTCTGATACCACTAAATCTGTAAGATATAATCCCACAGACATGCAAGGCTCTAAAACATATATCTTACAAAATTATTAAAAGAGACTAATATACCTGAAGAATATAGTGATTCATAACACTATATCTGTCGATAGAAATTCCAAGATCATAATTCAACAATATTCAGAATTAAATCTCTAAAATCCATAAAGCTGCTATGTCAAGATAAAAGTCTGAATACTAATTTAGGTAGTCCGATGTTCATAATATTTAAATAAAGCGTAAACAATCTAAATACTACTTAATTAAACGACACTCCCCGAAATCCCCGCGTGGCTGACCAAATCATAACCTGAAAAAAATTGAAGGAAGGAATGAGTCCAACTACTCAGCAAGTAACTAACATCCCTTCAGTCGGATTAAGCATGCTTAAAACATTTAGGCCAAAATGTCATTAATATAATTATCGAAGCAAAATATTGGGTAATCTTATTCAAAATCAGATATTCTAAAATTTTTACTTTCAGATACTGACCAAACATATATCACAGATATTTGAATTTTTAATGATCTCCTGTACCATGCTACGACCACATTTAACCCCTGTGGCATAGGTCAGAAATTGAACCACAATTAACCCCGGTGGCACGGGTCAGAAATATATCAAAAGCAACCATTGGCTGCACTGAACAGATATCACAAATACCACTATTCTGTAACCGGTGGTACAGTTGGGAGATCAATCTCTAATCACAGAATACATGTCGACACGGCCAATATTTAACCCCCATTGGCAGGGTCAGAGCATAGCCATACTAGGAGACAAAACAGAAATATTTATTTTTAGATTACCCGAATTTCATAAAACAGTATATCAAATTTTCTTAAGCATATCTCATACACCTCAAAATCATATTCGTTTCATACTAAATATTTATGATTATATTCACGAAAACATATATGCATACTTTATACAAAGTCATACACAAATTTCGAAATAAGAAATCACGCTTTGCATAAACCATATTCTAAATCTAACATATAAAACTCATATACATATACATTTGCATGCTCAATCCAATTTTAATAAATCATAGGACAAAATATTGTATCTCATATACAAATTCACATTGAAGCTAATTTTAGGATATGAAAACACCGAAGGGATATCAGTCACTTACCTGATCTTGTTAATTTCACTTTTTAGTAACAACTCTGAAAATCCTCCTAGTATCCTAATATTTGAAGAAACACATACAAAATTAGAACTGAATTTGCAAACATATCCTACAAGGCGACTTTCCATTGACCATCCTAAGCATTTAAGGTATGTAGCGACTTCTATTATAATGTAAGAACATCTTCGATTAAGAAGGTAATATTTTATTATTATATATATTTTTGAGTTTAAACAAAATTTTCAAAAAGGTTGAGAATTAAACTTAAATTATAAAATCAGTAAGGACTTTAATTTCATATATAGAAATAGCACTAATTGCACTCATAAAAATCATATTTATAATTTTTCATAAATTTTTGATATTTTAATAAAATCTACTAATTTAATAAATAAATTTATAAAATATAAAGATACATACTTTTTGACATAAAAATACAGTAGAAATCACATATCCAAGATTTAAGAAGTTTACAATAGGATTTATCACATATTAATTAAAATTGAATTTTAAAACAAATTTAAAAAGAATTTTCTATTTTCTGGAATTTCCAGAATCTGATGGTCATTTGGCTTACTTCATGCCCTTGTAACTTCTAACCTGAATTACTTCCAGTGATAAAATCAACACCAATATGAAGTATTCATATCATACTATAACACCAAAGTTTTTTTTGATTAAAAAGAATACAAAATGCCTAAGTTTCGAAAGCCAAATTTCTTGAAATCATCACAGAAATACCCAGATTTCTGGGTTTCCAGTATCAACGAGCCTACTTTGAGGCTTTAATTCTCTTAACACAGGAAGCACCTAACCAAGCCATTGATGCCACATTAATCATCTCATTTCATACTACAAAAGCCCTCAAAGAACCGACCAAAACTGTTGCCGGAATATGGAGTTCCGGTGACCCAAAGTTGGGTTATCAAACTGTTGAAACCAGATTTCTAATTATCTTCAAAAATTCATATCTTCCTAACCACAAGGCTAAACGAGATGCTACAAAAACCATTGGAAAGGTCTTTTCAAGACCTTTCCATTGGTACCCATCATGCTGCCGGACAGTCATCGGAAAGGTGCCGGATTTAAATAAAAAGATAATAAAGTATAACTGTTTTAGTATTTTTGTACCCAAAACATACCTTAATCTGCAACTTCCTTCCCTTTCCTTTGTCTTTCTTCTTCCCCAGTATTAGGTTCTTCTGACTGCCTAGTGATTGAGTCTGTTAAATAACCTTATGTGAGTATTTTGTCTATTCATATACACTGCCTAACTCCATTATTTTTAAACAAGTAAATTGACCACTAACTATGAAACTGATTTTACATAAATTTTTTGTAACGATCCAAGTCCAACCACTGGCCCAGCAACTTTTTGGGCCTAAACCACGTGACCCTCAAAAGCTTAAGCTCAAGTTGCTAGTAGTAGTGGGCTTGGATTGTTATATAGGTCTTAACAATCACATTCACACCAGATGTGGGATGTTGCGTATTACAATCCCACCCACTCAAATCCTTGATGTCCTCATCAAGGCCACAGATCATATCCACAGGACCAAGATCTCACCAGAACAATGTGAAAGCTCACATCGGACTGGTCCAAGCTCTGATACCATTTGTAACGATCCAAGTCCAACCACTAGCCCAGCAACTTTTTGGACCTAAACCACGTGGCCCTCAAAAGCTTAAGCTCAAGTTGCTAGTAGTGGTGCACTCGACCCAAGCCCAACCACTGGCCCAGCAACTTTTTGGGCCTAAACCACGTGACCCTCAAAAGCTTAAGCTCAAGTTGCTAGTAGTGATGGACTTGGATTGTTATATAGGTCTTAACAATCACATTCACACCAGATGTGGGATGTTGGGTATTACAATCCCATCCACTCAAATCCTTGATGTCCTCATCAAGGCCACATATCACAGTCACAGGACCAATATCTTACCAGAACAATGTGAAAGCTCACATCGGACTGGCCCAAGCTCTGATACCATTTGTAACGACCCAAGCCCAACCACTGGCCCAGCAGCTTTTCGGGCCTAAACCACGTGACCTTCAAAAGCTTAAGCTCAAGTTGCTAGTAGTAGTGGGCTTGGATTGTTATATAGGTCTTAACAATCACATTCACACCAGATGTGGGATGTTGGGTATTACAATAAAGCTCTGATACCATTTGTAACGATCCAAGTCCAACCACTGGCCCAGCAACTTTTTAGGCCCCAAGCCCAACCACTGGCCCAGCAGCTTTTTGGACCTAAATCACGTGGCCCTCAAAAGCTTAAGCTCAAGTTGCTAGTAGTAGTGGGCTTGGATTGTTATATAGGTCTTAACAATCACATTCACACCAGATGTGGGATGTTGGGTATTACAATCCCACCCACTCAAATCCTTGATGTCCTCATCAAGGCCACAGATCATATACACAGGACCAAGATCTCACCAGAACAATGTGAAAGCTCACATCGGACTGGTCCAAGCTCTGATACCATTTGTAACGACCCAAGCCCAACCACTGGCCCAGCAGCTTTTTGGACCTAAACCACGTGGCCCTCAAAAGCTTAAGCTCAAGTTGCTAGTAGTAGTGGGCTTGGATTGTTATATAGGTCTTAACAATCACATTCACACCAGATGTGGGATGTTGGGTATTACAATACCATTTGTAACGACCCAAGCCCAACCACTGGCCCAGCAGCTTTTCGGGCCTAAACCACGTGGCCCTCAAAAGCTTAAGCTCAAGTTGCTAGTAGTGATAGACTTGGATTGTTATATAGGTCTTAACAATCATATCCAAATCAGATGTGGGATATTGGGTATCACAATCCCACCCACTCAAATCCTTGATGTCCTCATCAAGGCCACAGATCATATCCACAGGATCAAGATCTCACCAGAACAATATGAAAGTTCACATCGGACTGACCCAAGCTTTGATACCATTTGTAACGACCCAAGGTCATATCTGCAAATAAATAAAATACTAAAACAATATCTACTTATTATATATATAAAATTATATCTTAATGAATTTAAATATTTTTTTTTATATATAAATACTTTGTGAGGGGTATTACAATCCCCGCATCTTTACATATTTAATCAACCTGTTGGCTTGTCAATCAATTGTTGAACGTTTAGTGCTGATAAATATTTAGCATCAGTTTCTTTCTAAATAGAAATTGCAGTCTTTACTTAATGAAATGAATAGCTAAAATTTAATCCCACCGTCCTGTTTCTTTATACTGAATAAATAGTGCAGATAAATAAATAAAATAGTGGTGGCAATCTGGTTGTTGGCATGATTGGTCTTTACAATCTTGCATATCTTAAATGGTGTAGAGAAAGAATAACAAGGCATTCTCCCAAATATATGTCAGTCGTGTATTTAATATTTTTATCTACTGAATTTGTACTCTGTCAATCTGATCTCAGCTATGACAAGGTTCAAGCTTAGAACAAAAGTTGGATTCAGTAGTGTCAAGATGGACAGACATACCGCACATAAGAGAACAACAATGCAAAGAATTCTTAAGTTTTTGGCAAGAAAATAGTTTCTTGCAGACATGTCTCATAAAAAACCAAAAAAGGGATTCTTCCTGACCTGACATGCTTGTTAGCTTATAAATGCTTTCCTGCATCTCCACATCATCCCCACAATTATGTTATCAACATTCAAGTAAGAAAATGAGATGCTTAGGATGGAACCATCAATTCCTCTTGCTCTTCTTGTTTTTACTTCTCTTCTGAAGCTCCTATTACATCTGTCTTGAGTACCAAGCAGCTTTCATTTTGACAGTGCTTTTTGGAATCAATGTCTTAGCCAAGAACACTATGGTAGATAGAATCTCAGTTTCATAGACGTGCCATTCTTTGCCAAAGCAACTTTTGATCAACAAATCAAGGTAAGAATGTTGCTAGTTTCTTCATTTCTTCCATGTGCTTTACAAGTAATCAGGATATGGAAAGCAGGGTATATTCTTTAAAGCATGACCGGTTGTTTGCTGTCAATCAGAATTAAGAACGCTTGCCTCCAACTTATCTGAAAACCCCTTAGTATGGTCAGAGCATGCAGGTGGGCTACACACAACATACACATGTACAAACATACAAAAAGGGGATGAAAAAACAAAGTCTGCAATAACTATCTTTATTTTGTATGAAAAATAGAATTCATTATTAACCAGGAATAAGCACTGGTGAACAAAACACAAGAGAACAAGCATTTGGATGGCTATGAGCAACAGCCAAGCAACACTCCAGACCAAAAACAGGGCATCCCCTGTAACAAACAACCTGAAAACATGATACAACCCCTGGAAGAGAAGACAGGGCACAAGGCAAAACAAAACACAATCAAGAAAAGAAAATCAAACTGAACATAAAACGAACAACAAAAAGGAATACAAGCCATTCTATCCACCAGCAACAAATGAGGGCTTCTTACTAATTTACAAATTTCTTCGTCCTCTGAGATATCTCTTCAATTTGTAGCCTGCTTCTTCAACCATCCTCACAAGCCATTTGGATCTTCCAAGTGTGAACATGATATATGCTGCAAATATTCCCAACACTAGTCCACTTCCAAAACCCATGAATGTCGCTTTCCACTCAAATCCAAATTCAGAATCTGCTTCCTCATGAAAAATGGGTGCCTTAATGTTGTCACAGTTCTTTGATAATGGAAACCCACACAGTCCCAAGTTATTAGCATAGGAATCATTGCCAAAGGTATTGAATTGGTTTCCTAGAGGTATAAGTCCAACCAGCTGATTTTGTGAAAGGTTTAACACTTCAAGAAAACCCAATCTGTTCAACTGTGTAGGAATCTTTCCAACAAGCTTGTTCCAAGAGAGATCTAGTGACTCAAGTGCTGTCAAATTCCTCATTGATGTGGGTATACAACCATTAAGGTTATTATGAGAAAGGTTAAGTTGTTTGAGTGACTCAAGCTCTCCAATAACCTTTGGAATCTCACCTTGAAACTCATTATTTGAGAGATCAATGATTGATAACTTGACGAAAATTTTCATCGATTCAAACTCTACTCCTTTTAGTGTAATTCCAATAGAATAGCTACCATCCCCGCCAATGTATGACACTGTTGCACTTTCATCTTCTGGAAGATTTTTCATGGTCTTGAAATTTTTTATATAGGTAACAGGAAGTGGACTAGTAAAGTAATTATTTGAGAGGTCAAAATTTTGGATTTTGGAGAAAGAATGACGGGACCTAGCTCCATGAATGGAACCATGGAATTTGTTCGATCGCAATACAAGAACTTGTAGTTGTGCAAGACTTCCCAACCAATGAGGAAATGTATCATTGATCTTGTTGTTACCAAGATCTAGCACTTCCAAATATCTACAATTTACCATGGATCATGGTAAAGGCCCTTCTAATTGATTGCCATGTAAGTTGAGATAATTCAGACCACATTCCTTCATAAAAGTTGGAGGAATGATTCCATGAAACTTGTTCATCTCTAATTTCAACATTGAGAGGCTTTTGCTCAAATTTCCAAAACACTGTGGAATTATTCCACTCAATTTGTTGTGAGACAAGTCAAGAATTTGAAGAGAATTTGCGTTGCATATCAGAGAAGGGATCTCTCCACTCAAACTGTTATTTGAGATAAGAAAGACATTTGTTGTTGAAGGTGGAATTTGAAGTTTTCCTTGAATCAAATTGGAGCTAAGGTCAAGAATTCCAATTTCCTTCCATGAAATTTGCTCAATATTTGTGAAAGAGTTGTGAGATAGATTCAAGTACGCCAAAGAGTATTTCCCTGCATTCTGCATCCACTTGGGAATCTTGCCAAAAATTTTATTGTTGGAAAGGTCCAACTGTTGCAACCATCTTGATCCTCTTAAAATTTGGGGAAATTTGCTGACATTGCAAGAAGACAAGTATAAAAATTGAAGATTGGGCAATGTATAATTAGCACTAATGCTAGTTGAGCTTAAGGATAGACTGTTATATGAAAGATCAAGGTGTTGGAGATTTTGGAGTTTCGAGAACATGTCAAACTCTACAATACCACTTAGATTATTTGATGATAAGTCAAGAGAAGTAAGGTTCACAAATTGGAATAGTGAAGATGGAATGGGACCTGTGAGTTTGTTCTTCCATAAAGAGATCTCTTCTAGTGATTTGTATTGAAATTCCTTGACATCACCATTGAGTTGGTTATTCTCGAGAGCTATGTACTTCAATGTGGAAGCTGTATACAACCATGAGGGAAGTGTCCCATTGAGTAAATTAAAAGACAAATCTAGAGAGATTAGATTAGGAAAAGCACTTACCTCATCAGGAATGGAACCTTCTAGTTGACTATCTGAAATGATTAAGTATTCAAGTTGTCTAAGGTTTGTAAGTGAGGATGGAATTTGTCCACTAACATGGTTCCGTGACAAATCTAAATAATTGAGTTGTGAGAGGTTTCCTAATGATATCGGAATTGATCCTAATAAGTTGGATGATCGAAGATTTAAATACTCCAAGGACACTAGACTCCCGATTGAGTTGGGCAATCCTCCTGAGAAAGATGAGAGTCGTGCATCCAAATGCTCCAAAAATGATAAATTCGTGATAGTCTTAGGAAACCCTCCAGGAAAAGAAGTCCCTAATAAATACAAATATTTCAAAGATTGTAAATTGCCGATTGAATCTATCAATTCTGTAGAGAAAGACCTGTCCGATAGATCTAAAAGTTGAAGATTGCTGGTCCGGTTCAACTTTGGAATATAGAGAGTGAGGTTTATGTTGCCTGTTAAACAAAGTGACTTGAGGTTTGGCAGATGAAAAATGTTTTTTGGGAATTTTCCTCGCAAATCACAATACTTGAGATTAAGAGTCCTTAAAGATGAGGATAGATTCATCAAGGCATTAGGATGAACAGAAGACATTTTGATATCATCAAGAAAAAGGTGTCTCACCTCTGTTAGGTTCTGAACAAGTCCTTCCAAAGTATGTTGGTCAAGTGTTTGATAATAATTCCTAGATAGATCAAGTGAAACCAATTTCGACAAGTGGGAGACTTGTGATGGGACTTGACCTGCAAAGTATGTATGAGAGAGGTTGAGATACACTAGACTTGCAAACCCACCAAACTTAGATGACATCTTGGACAAATTAAAATAGTTGAAGGCTAGGTTGAGTTTCTGTAGGTGTGGAAGATGGAAGAGACTACTACTGAAAGGGATGCTGCCATATAGCTGACTGCAACTCAAGTGAAGGCCAATAACTTGACCTTTGATCTTATCACAAGTGACCCCATCCCATGAGCAGCAATCTGAACCCTCCTTCCATGAATTTGTCTTAGGATAAGTTTCGTTGCATTCCCAAGATAAATCTTCACTGATGGAAAAAGAGGTCTTGAATTGGATCAATGCAGCAGCTTCTTCAGGAGAGCACAACTGTGTAATTGAAGAAGAAGAAGAAGATGAAAGATTAGCTTGAAAAATCAGGAGGAACAAAAAAAGGTGGAGGAGCTGAAAGGCTTTGTGTAAGCAGCACATCTTTCTTAACAAGAGAAATTGAATATTAATGGTATGATATGCATGGTGGGAAGGCAAACGTGAGTATTTATAAGCTGCCTAGTCAAGAGGTACCAAATCCAAGTTCACAACTTTGTTTTCTCAGGTTTCTTGGAAGTTCATAATTGATGACGTGTCAAATCGACGTGGAAAGCTAATATGTCATCCAACCTGGTCCAAAAGCAATACTCATTATGTTTTTGACATGGAACATGTACCAATTGCATAATCTCTATGTTTTGTATTATTCTTTCCTTTTCTCTCTGTGTTTTTCGACAAAAGCAATTATATCAGTCTCAATCACCAAGAAATAACAAATTTGATTCATTAAGAAGTATTAGTTCTTTGATGTCTCTTAACTTAAGCTTCATCCTCTCCCTTGTTGATAAGATATCTAAAAAATAAACAATATTAACAATTTCATATAAATTAATGAGAAACACCTCAATGGTTCTCGTTATTGGTATAGCCTTGTATTGTTTGTTACTTAGCTGTAAAATAGTTAATTTTCTCATATCATTCTCTAAATTTTCTGTGATATAGTATATGATTTTCTACTGACTTAATGAAGGAAATTTAAGGGACAAATGTAATTTGAAGATTTCTTTTCATATTAAACTGGTCAAGTGATAATTGGTGGATATACTAAGTAACCTTTGAATTAAAAGAAACCAAAATTTACCTTATATGAATTAAACTAATTTCGTTCAATGACTCGTTTTTCTCATTTAAAGAAAAAAAAAAGTTTGTCTCAAAAGTGCACTCACTGAAACATTGTACAAGTATCCACGAAAGTGCAATTTGCAGTATATATACTGACTACACTAGTAAAAATGAAGAGATAAGCAAGAAGACGACCTGAATGCCGGAGTAGCTTCTACAAATTTAAAGGCAATCATTAGCAGGGAATGAGAAAAGTAGTCTGCTGCTAATTCAAAAATTTATATTAAAAGCTATGGGAATTAAGCCCTACTAAACAACACTTGAAAGATAAAATAACAAAAATTTGGTTCATTGGCCAAAGTGGCGATGTTATGTCAAAAAAGAGAATATCTTAAAAGGTATGGGAATTAAGCCCTACAATAATAATCAACTTGAAATTTATATTTCAAAGCAAAAGGAGGTGATGCCGAGCAAGAGAAAAAAAAAGCATTTGAATCAATCATTTCATTATATACTTTTTTCTCATTAATGATAATACGGAGTACACCATACTTGAAATTAATCTTGCCGTGTTCATAAAAGAGGTGATAAATTTCAAATCAATATGGAGGAAGAACAGAAACGAAGACCATAAATGTAGTATTTATTCATGTTGTATCTCAAATTTAGTTTAGCCCCAAATTTGGGTTGATGAAAAGTCATGGTCTACACAAATTGTTATCATTTTCTTAACTCTCATCTAACATCAAACTGCTAAATTTTTAGTTTTCGAGCTTGATGGATCCAAACATGTAAGCCAAATAGTTAAAGAAGAAGAAATTTGGATAAATGAGGACAAAAACAAATAGAGTATATTCAGCTTATAAGATGAGTACCTAATTTGACCAACCTTCATCCCTGCATCTTTACATATTTAATCAACCTGTTGGCTTGTCAATCAATTGTTGAACGTTTAGTGCTAATAAATATTTAATATCAGTTACTTTCTAAATAAAAATTGCAGTTCCTACTTAATGAAATGAATAGCTCAATTTAATCCCACCATCCTTTTTCTATATAATGTATAAATACTGCTGATAAATAAATAAAATAATAGTGGCAACTGCATGATCATTTTCAAGACTTTTTTTAGCAGCAATCTGGTTATTGGTCTTTAGAATCTTGCATAAATCATAAATGGTATAGGGAAGGAATAACAAGCTGCATTCAAGCTTACAAGTAAGCATAGGATAAGTAAAAGTAGGATTCATTATTGTCAAGATGGACAGACATATTGCAAAAAGGAGAAGAACAATGCTAAGAATTCTGAATTTTCTGCTGGAATATATTCTTGCCGACATGATTCATCGAAAGAAAAAGAAAAGATTCTTGCTGACATGCATGTTAGCATGCATGGAAAAATGTTTGCATGCAAATTCAAAGGATGCAAATTCATGGAAAAATGTTAGATTCTTGATTCCATCATGCTTTAAATGCATCGAAGCTACGGGGGAGTTGCATTTTTCTGCCACAAATTTCAATGTAAAAGGGTAAGACAAAGAAACTCTATCACAGGAAACTCTGAGGCAAGAAATAACGTAAATGCTGTTACACTCTTTGTCTATGTTCAAAATTATTCTTTTGTCGATCCTGAAGAAATTCATATCTAGGCTGCGTGGTACGTGATTTGATGGATAATGGCGACCAACAAAGTTAAAGCCAACCATGAGCAAGGCTTGAGAAAAGTAGTCTGTTTGCTTCAAAGTTTCAAAGTAAACAACACTTGAAAGATAATGTATTTTTTATGCAACTGTCCCAACATCTCGTCTCCTATACAAAGTTTGAATATTGAAATACATCCAAAATTCAGTATATAAAGTCTTTGTTTACTTCTTGTTTCTGTTCCACAGTGACTGCTGCTGACAATACCTTAGGTGGAAAGACAGATAAGCAACAATACGTGGGATCCAACAGGAAGAAAATATGGGCATTTCATCCAAAAATGCAGATAAATATATATGCACTGTGCACTGGAAAATTCTCTGCAATACAGGAGCACACTGCAAAGGACCATATTTTCCACGAGATTATGGAAGAATGTTTGCATGCAAATTCAAAGGGTGTATTTTCTGAAGAGTTGTTCAACCATTCCATCATGCTTTAAATGCATCAAAACTACGTGGAAGTTGCATTTTTCTGCCACAAATTTCAATGTAAAAGGGAAAAACAAAGAAACTCTATCGCAGGAAACTCTGAGGCAAGAAATTATGTAAATACTGTTCACTCTTTGTCTATGTTATGAAATGAGGTGATAAATTTGAAGTCAATTATGAGAAAGAACTAAATCGAAGGCTATAAATACAGTATTTATTGATGTTGTATCTCAAGTGTAGTTTAGCCCCAAAGTTGGGTTATGAAAAGTCATGGTCTACACAAATTGTTGTTACGAAGGTGCCATGTCATAGGAAACTGAGGAAAGAAAAATATGCAAAAGAATTATTTTCATTTTCTTCGCAAAATTAATTCACATTGTCCTTATCACTGCAGAATTCTCCACAACAATTTTGTATTCAAGAAAGAAATTGGATAAATGATAAATGATATGATTGATATAGTCGAAGTCATCGTATCAACATTTTTCTTTTGATCCACTAATTAGATTGCTTAACTCATTAAGGTTAACTTATTATTATCGAGCAAAAAAAAAAGTCTTCCTTATTAATTACTACACTAAACTATTGATAGCAACCACGAAAAGCTTATTGGAGCAACATGCAAGTGGTCTCTAAGGAGCTTTCTACTTTTTCTTTCCTTTGATAATTCAATTTGAGAGAGTGGATATGAATTCAACACGAAATTTTGTTTTCAATTGGTTTACAGATATACTTTCTTATCATCTATTGAACTAGATTAGCATTTAGAGAATTGAAGACACCTATACATTATTGAATTATGATTATCATATTTTTATATATTTGATGTTTAGTGATAAGTTATATTATATTAATTCTGTAAATTAATGATCTTCAACATGTTGAAATAATCACGTGGTCTTTAAGTTTTGCTCATGACAATTGACAAAATTGTGATTTTTTTTTTGTAAGGTAAGAGTGTGATTTTGATCTTCCTTTTTTGAGTTTACGGCTTCAAAATAATCTTGGGTCATTGGAATCTATTTTCCAAGCATCACTTTGTCAATTCATATGAACGAAAAATTCATACTTGTTCATTTTTCCATATATTTTCCAATTACAAGTGGGGATCTTCAATTAAAAGCAAGATAATGAAGGATCATGACAATTAACTACTCAATAGATAAGATGATTTTATGTAAACTAAAATTTCCACAACTATGCTGGGCGACTTGCACAATCTTTATGTTTGTGTAATAACTGATAAATGGAGTCAACAAATCATCTCTCTTCTTGGCATGGTGGTGATTAAATGTTGTGGACTCTTTCTTGTTGCCTTTGTATGTCTGATAAATAATAAAATGAATGAAAAAAAAAAAAAACTAATAGGTGATTTAGTAACAACATGAATGAGAGTATCTGAGCGATGAATCAGTTTGATATTTGGAATCCTACAATTTATAAATAATATTAAGTAACAGTTAAAAGTCATCATACCAAGATTTTGCTTTTGATTTATTGAAGGTTACTAATTTGTCCTTAATGGAGAAGATAAGATGACTAAGAAGATTTATGGATGTTAACTTTTTGGGTCTTGGTCAAAAAGAAAAAAGGAAAAATCAAGCTAATTGAAAGCAAAAGGAGGTGGTACCGAGCAAGAGAAAAAAAATGCATTTGAATAACCAAGCAAGAGAAAAAAAAAATGCATTTGAATCAATCATTTCATTATATACTTTTTCTCATTAATGATAATATGGAGTACACCATACTTGAAATAATCTTGCCATGTTAAGAAAAGAGGCAATAAATTTCATGCAAATTTGGAGGAAGAACAGAAACAAAGACCATAAATGTAGTATTTATTCATGTTGTATCTCAAATTTAGTTTAGCCCCAAATTTGGGTTGATAAAATTAAATGACATTGTCCTTATCATTGCGGAATTCTCCAGCAATAAGACATGGGATTCACCGATTGCAGGACCCAAACTTCACATGAGTGCATTCAACACAAATTCGTTTACCAAGTCTCTGTATCTTTTCCTGTTGAAAGTTTTCTTTACCATTAGAATTTTCTATGTGCTGATTCCGATTCCAATGCTTGAATTATAGGTAGGTGTCTCACAATATTAACTATTCTGATAAACTTCCCGGAAATTGTTGCCTTACAGTTTGGTGGAATTGTGTCTCTATTATGATCCCAAATTGTCATAATCTGCTTCTAAAAAGGATCTGTTAAAGTATGTACATCTCCAAATTGTCATAAGACTCTAGTTTAAAACTTTACAGATGAATTTTCCTCTACCTTCTTTTCTCTCTTAACTCTCATCTAACATCAAACTGCTAAATTTTAGTTTTCGATTTCGATGGATCCAAACATGTAAGCCAAATAGTTAAAGAAGAAGAAATTTGGATAAATGAGGATAAAAACAAATAGAGTATATTCAGCTTATAAGTTGAGTACCTAATTTAGAGCCTGTTCGGTGTGGTTTTTTTTAGTTTAAAAACTCTTACGAAACTCTTATGAAAAATAATAGCTTTTAAAATTAAGTTAAATCTGTTTGGTAAATTTACTTTTATAAGTTTTTTTTTATAAATAAGTTGTTTGACAAAATAATTTATATAAGTTATAATTTTTATTAAAATTACCATAAAAGGTATTTAATAAATAATTTTCTATTAATCATAAATTTCTTTGTTCATAATGAAAAAATGTTAATTTTATTTTTTTATTCATAAAAAGTATAAAAATTATTTTTATGTAATATAAAATTTATAATTAATAATAAATCATATAAAAATGAAAACAGATAATGTTAAAATTATTTTTAATAGATGAGAGTGTTTTTGAAATAAAAAGAAAAATTCTCCTAAAAAAGAGGCATGTTTTTAAAAAAAGAAGAGAGAAATTTTTTCTTTGGAGCTTTTTCTAAAGTTTTTTTTTTCAAAATTTTATTCTTTAAAAAAAACTGTTTATTTTTTTAAGAGCTTTTCCAAATTTTTATTTGATCGAGTTTTTTCTTTTAAGAAGTGGATAAGCTGAAAAAAAATCAGATCAAACATGCACTTAATCAACCTTCATCCCTGCATCTTTACATAATTAATCAACCTGTTGGCTTGTCAATCAATTGTTGAACGTTTAGTGCTGATAAATATTTAGCATCAGTTTCTTTCTAAATAGAAATTGCAGTCCCTAGTTAATGAAATGAATAGCTAAAATTTAATGCCACCATCCTGTTTCTTTATATTGAATAAATATTGCTGATAAATAAATAAAATAGTAGTGGCAATCTGGTTATTGGCATGATTGGTCTTTAGAATCTTGCATAAATCTTAATTGGTGTAGAGAAAGAATAACAAGGCATTCTCCCAAATATAGGTCAGTCGTGTATTTAATTTTTTTGTCTATGGAATTTGTACTCTGTCAATCTGATCTCAGCTTTGACAAGGTTCAATCTTCGAACAAAAGTTGGATTCAGTACTGTCAAGATGGACAGACATACTGTACATAAGAGAAGAACAATGCTAAGAATTCTGAAGTTTCTGGTAAGAAAACAGATTCTTGCTGACGTGTCTCATAAAAAACCAAAAAAGGGATTCTTCCTGACATGCATGTTAGCTGATAAATGCTTTTCTGCATCTTCACATCATCCCCACAATTATGTTATCAACATTCAAGTAAGAAAATGAGATGCTTAGGATGGAACCATCAATTCCTCTTGCTCTTCCTGTTTTACTTCTCTTCTGAAGCTCCTATTACATCTGTCTGGAGTAGCAAGCAGCTTTCATGTTGACAGTGCTTTTTGGAATCAATGTCTTAGCCAAGAACACTATGGTAGATAGAATCTCAGTTTCATAGACATGCCACTCTTTGCCAAAGCAACTTTTGATCAACAAATCGAGGTAAAAATGTTGCTAGTTTCTTCATTTCTTCAATGTGCTTTACAGGTAATCACGATATGGAAAGCAGGGTATATTCTTTAAAGCATGACCGGTTGTTTGCTGTCAATCAGAACTAAGAATGCTTGCCTCCAACCTATCTGAAAACCAGTTAGTAGGGTCAGAGCCTGCAGGTGGGCTACACACAACATACACATGTACAAACAGACAAAAAGGGGAAGAAATGAAGAAATTTTCAATTTGGGTGCTTATGGAGACACACTGCTCTAGCGCTATAGAACAGAAGGTAATAGAAAATTTATACTGCATATAAAATATTATGTGTTAATCAAATGCTCAATCGGTGTTATAACATATGAACTTATGACATATGTGATATATATGGTCACCTGCTCCTCCTCCTCTATTGCTCCACTCAACTCTGCCCCTCGTAACATTAGCTTCAGTTCATCTTCATTAACGTAAAGTTCGCTAAAATAAAGACACAAGGCATTGAGGCATTCAAAAAGCATATAAGAGAATGATGGCATATGTTGAAAATTTGACAAACCATTGGAAACAAACAAAACTGAAAATGCATGATAACTGAGAAGCCGCAAACAGATTAACATAGGTGATTATTTTCTTCACCTTTTTCCTTTAGACCAAGAATTTTGAGCATTCCCGTTGAGAGATATGTAACAACTCTTCCTATTGGATATGGTATCACAGAAAGCCATGCCACTGGCCTGACCTTGAAACATTGCAACCACAATTAGTCAGCCAATTTGGAATTGGTAATGATAACTTTGGCAAAGTACCAAAGAGAGCCATGAAGCGTATAGCATGAAACATAGGGAAAAAGAAAACTATGCAGTTTTAACACACATCTGGCTGACAGTGAAATTTGAAGACCCAAATGATTGGGGAAGAAAAGAATAAACTTACCACAAATCAGGCAACTTCTGTGGGATTGTGAACAGATATACTCTTTGGAGTGATCTCAGTGAGAAGCAATATAGCAACCTAGCACCATTCTAGAAAAGTTAACTGGTTTTCATATTTATTGCATGAAGTAGGTCTGTATTCATGTCCAGACCTACCACAAATTAACTGATTAACTATTTTACTGACTTCAAATAAATTCATGATATGAGCAAGACACAAATAAGTGCAGGCATGCTACACACACCCCCAAAACAAATCAAAGAACAAGATATTGACACATACGGTCATTACTCCGGTTGCTGCAGTAACACCAGCTTCCACAAATATTGCCGTTGCAGCATCTGTGACTAGGGCAGTTGCTCCAATATTGACCACACTGAGAACAGAGATAGAATCTACAATAAGATACACTTTCAAGCTTAAGCTAAAAAAAAATGGAACTGGAATATATCAAGGTAATGAAAAGTAAGTGGTGCCAATAAGAATGGCTGTGAGAAATCGAGTTACATCACTACGAAGCATTTTGAAGACACCATCTTACTGGAATATATCAGGGTAATGAGAAGTATGTGGTGCCAAAAAGAATGGTTGTGAGAAATCGAGTTACATCACTATGAAGCATTTTGAAGACGCCATCTTACTGGAATATATCAAGGTAATGAGAAGTATGTGTTGCCAATAAGAATGGTTGTGAGAAATCAAGTTACATCACTACGAAGCATTTTCAAGACACCATCTTCAGACTCTTTTTCAGCCAGCTCACGTACCTGACACAGGTTAACATCAAATGAAAAATGGATTTCAAAATTCCAAGAGGCTTGATGACAAGACAAACTAGAAATAACCAGCACACAATGAATAACACTTGTGTCAGATATTTCTACTTCAACCTTCTCTCACTTAAAAGTTAAAGTGCAATCTATACTTCAAAAGATTTGTTTTTTACCTTTACCAAAATGCAATACTAAATAACTCGTGTAGAATTTAGGTTTAATAGTTGAAATAATACACACTTCATGATGTTGTTATCTATGGCTTATCCTATAAGTTGCTTATCTTTCTCTACTCTCTCCCTGTCTCTCTGTTTTCTCTCACTTTGTTCTCCCTTTTCACTCTAATGTGTTTCTGCATTCTATCTTTTATCCTCCATGATATTTCTCCTCTTGTGCGCACCACTAACAATTTGTTTACTTTTTATAAGTTACCATGATTGAGCTCACATCTATAAGAATTATATGTTCAAATGCAATCCACCATAAACTAATAATACAGCATCGAATTTATACCGAAAGTTAAACATGGCTTATCAAAGTTAAACTTGTATTAATTCAAGCCAATATATCAAGTCACCAAAGAAATTTGCACAACAATCAGGGAAAAGAGAATATTCCAAAGACTGCATTATAAATTGACCAAAGCAACTACATTCTTTCCAATTTACAACAATCTGTATACTTGCTTTCTGATTTCCATCATTGAGCGACCAACAACATGCATTCAATAAGTATGAAAGCTATCCAGTCCTGGGTCAAAGAAATCAATACCTTCCAAGGCCATAATGTAGTTATAGCAGTCTCTGCCATTGAGAAGAAGGCAGACAGGCCCAGAAGCGCTGTCAAAACCACACCTTGCTCCTTGAATACTTTAAGAAGCATAGATAACTTAGACCAAGCATTCCTCAACAACAATATGCACTGCCCAATCACCCCATAGCCAGCATTAACCACTCCCTCGACAGCAAACACTCGTTTACAACCAAAGACGAATACACTGCAAACCATTGCTACCAAAATTCCCCTTTTCACCAAAATCAGATTCTGATTATTTCCCACATCTTCATTGCCTTCACTTAACAATCCCAGATGAGCCTGACTTACAAAAATACCAGTTTTTCGCAATCCAAAGGCTTTGAAAGCCTCGGGATTGGGAAAGCAGGAGATAATAGGAGCTGGGTAGTGATTAGTTTTGGATAAAAACTTTGATGGGTACTTCAAATTGCGATTGAAAAGCATGAGAGATGAGCACTTTCTGGAAGAAAAGAAAGTGGGTTGGCTGAGAATTGAGGATTCAAGTGCATTTCATCAACAAGAATAATTCAATAATCTACAAAAGAAAAAAGATTGAAACTTGTTTAAACAAAATATGAAAAAAGGAGAAAGAGAAAAATAAGGGAGTTTATTGGGATGAAGAGAATTCCCATGGAAGGGTGGTCTCTTCGGTCTCTTCGTTACTCCAAGCGGGGGGTTTTTGGGAGAAGTCTGGTTGGTAGAGGAGAGATTTGCTTGCTGCAAGCGGGAAGTAAGAGAAGTAGAAATGATAAAACCTGCCCCCATAGACTTTAGAGTTACAATTCTCTTCTTAAACTAAAGTTGGTAGAAAATATGACTCGAATTTGGCATTAGAGCAACTCCAGTCCAACTGAATACTAGCAGAAGGATGAATTATGAATTGAAATTGACAAGAACAAGACTTTTATTACGAACAACTGAAATTATAGGAAAGTTTTGGCTCCATTGGTGACGGCCAGTCAAAGTTTTAAGTGTGAAGGCATGGTAACTAGATTTGGTAACTACGCATACTGTTGTTCTCAACATGGTCCAAGGCATGTCCAAGGCTAAGCCCAGTTGGCAACTGGATAATTTAAGCACCTGAAGTTTAAAAAGCAAGCTCAGTTCCTCAATATACGAGTATATATATATATATATATATACACACACAAATATATATAAGCAAAATCTTGATTCAGTAAAGCAAAATTTGTTTGTGTGAAGGAATTGCCAGCCCAGATGCCTTTAGATAGTAACACTGATTTCTTTTTGCTTGCTTGACTTGATTAAGGTAACCAAGTGTCAGGTATTAAAACATTGACCATTGGATGCTGTTAGGTTCTTCTGCTTGCCTGCTGTACTATGTGAAAGGGCAAAATTTGAGAGAAATTAAAAACTTCCGTTGCTCCAGTTTTAATTACAGGATTCAATGTTATCCTCCCTGAGTGCTGCCTTCAAACGTTAAAAAAAAAAAATAAGTTGTTTAAGCTTGGTGAATTCAACTAAAATTTCATGTCAACATCTATTAAAGGGATAGAAAATTCAACTTTAAATTTCAATAGCATCCATAACAGGCTTACAATTTCATTAGTATGAAAGAAAATTTATTCTAGGAAGAAAAAAAACAAAGTCTGCAACAACCATCCTTACTTTTTTTGAAAAATAGAATTCATTATCAACCAGGAAAAAGCACTGGTGAACAAAACAGAAGAGAACAAGCATTTGGATGGCTATAAGCAACAGCCAAGCAACATACCAGATCAAAAACAGGACATCCCCTGTAACAAACAACTTGAAAACATGATACAACCCCTGGAAGAAAAGCCAGGGCGCAAGACAAAACAAAACACAGTCAAGAAACGAAAACCAGATTGATCATAAAAGGAGCACAAGCCATTCTATCCACCAGCGACAGATGAGGGCTTTTTACAAATTTACAAATTCCTTCGTCCTCTGAGATATCTCTTCAATTTGTAGCCTACTTCTTCAACCATCCTCACAAGCCATATGGGTCTTCCAAGTGTGAACATGATATATGTTGCAGATATTCCCAACACTAGTCCAGTTCCATAACCCATGGATGTCGCTTTCCACACAAATCCAGATTCAGAATCTGCTTCCACATGAAAAATGGGTGCCTCAGTGTTGTCACAGCACTTTGATACTGGAAACCCACACAGTCCTAAGTTACTAGCGTAGGAATCATTGCCAAAGGTATCGAATTGTTTTCCCTGAGGTATAGGTCCAACCAGCTGATTTTGTGAAAGGTTTAACACTTCAAGAAAACCCAAACTATTCAATTGTGTAGGAATCTGCCCAACAAGCTTATTCGAAGAGAGATCCAGTGACTCAAGTGCTGTCAAATTCCCCATTGATATGGGGATACAACCACTAAGTTTATTATGAGAAAGGTTTAGCACTTTGAGTGAGCTAAGCTCTCCAATAACCTTTGGAATCCCACCATGAAACTCATTACTTGAGAGGTCAATGCTCGTCAACCCGATGAATATTTTCTCCAATTCAATCTCTACTCCTTTTATTGCAATTTCAATAGAATAGCTGTAGAAGTAACGATCATACACTCCCATGTATGAGCTTGCACTTTCATCTTCGGTGAGATTTATCATAGCCTTGAAATTTTTAATATATTTCATGGGAAGTGAACCAGTAAAAGAATTATTTGACAAGTCAAAAATTTGAATTTTGGAGAAAGAACGATTGGACCACGAGCCTTGAATGGAACCATGGAATTGATTAGAATGCAGCACAAGAACTCGTAGTTGTGTAAGACTTTCCAACCAATGAGGAAATGTATCATTGATCTTGTTGTTACCAAGATTTAGCACTTCCAAACCTCTACAATTAATGATGGCTTGTGGGAAAGGCCCTTCGAATTGATTACCATTTAAGTTGAGATAATTCAATTGGCATCCCTTAGTAAAAGCCGGAGGAAAGAGTCCACGAAAGTTGTTCATTCGTAGATTCAACACTAAAAGGCTTTGGCTTAAGTTTGCAAAACATTGTAAAATAATTCCACTCAAGTTGTGAGACAAGTCAAAAAATTCAAGGGAATTTGCATTGCATAGTAGAGAAGGGATCTCTCCACTCAAACTATTATTTGAGATATAAAACAGATATGTTGTTGAAGGTGGAATTGGAAGATCTCCTTGAATGAAATTTGAGTGAAGGTCAAGAATTTGAATTCCCTTCCATGAAATTTGCTCAAAATCTGTCAAAAAGTTGTGAGATAGATTCAAATACCACAAAGAGTCCTTCCCCACATCCCACATCCACTTGGGAATCTTACCATAAATTTTATTGTTGGAAAGGTCTAAATATTCAAAACTTTTTTGATCTTTTAAAAATTGAGGAAATTCATTGACATTGCAAGAAGACAAGTGCAAAAATTGAAGCTTAGGAAACGTATAATCAGCACTAGTACCATTAGAGTTTAAGGATAGACTGTTATATGAAAGATCAAGGTCTTGGAGATTTTGAAGTTTTGAGAACATGTTAATCTGTACAATACCACTTAGATGTGAAAAGTCAACTATAGTAAGATTCACAAGTTGGGATATTGAAGTTGGAAGAGGACCTTTGAGCTTATTATTCCCTAAAGAGATCTCTTCTAGCGATTTGCACTGGAATTCCTTGATATCACCACTGAGCTTGTTCTGGTTGAGATATATTTGCTCCAATGTGCAAACCGTATACAACCATGAGGGAAGTGTTCCATTGAGTAAATTAGAAGATAAGTCTAAAGAGATTAGATTAGGAAAGGCATCAGGAATGGAACCCTCTAGTTGATTATCAAAAATGTGTAAGAATTCAAGTTGTCTAAGGTTTGCAAGTGAGGATGGAATTTGTCCGTTGAAATAGTTTTCGGACAGATCTAAAAAACTGAGTTGTGAAAGGTTCCCCAATGATCTCGGAATTGATCCTGATAAATTGGATAAGTGAAGATCTAAATACTCCAACAACACTAGATTCCCGAGTGAGTTGGGCAATCCTCCTGAGAAAGATGATCCTGATGCATCCAAATGCTTCAAAGATGATAAATTCGTGAGAGACTCAAGCAACCCTCCAGGAAAAGAAGTCCATGATAGATCTAAAAGTTGAAGATTGCTGGTCCGGTTCAACTTTGGCAAATAGAGAGACAGGTTTTCGTTCCCTCCTAAATGGAGGGACTTGAGGTTAGGCAGGTGAAAAATGTTTTTTGGAAATTTCCCTCGCAAATCACAACCGTCAAGATCAAGGGCCCTTAAAGATGGCGATAGATTGGTCAAGGCATTAGGATTTATAGAAGACATATTGATATGACCAAGAAAAAGTTGTCTCACCTCTGTTAGGTTCTCAACGAGTCCTTCCAGAGTATGTCTGTCAAGTGTTTGATGATAATTCCGAGAGAGATCAAGTGAAACCAATTTCGACAAGTGGGAGACTTGGGATGGGACTTGACCTGCAAAGAATGATCGAGAGAGGTTGAGATACACTAGACTTGCAAACCCACCAAACTTAGATGACATCTTGGAAAAGTTGAAATCGTTGAAGGCTAGGTTGAGTTTCTGCAGATGTGAAAGATGGAAGAAACTACTATTGGAAGGGATGCTGCCATGTAGCCGACTGCAACTCAAGTCAAGGCCAATCACTTGACCTTTGATGCTATCACAAGTGACCCCATCCCATAAGCAGCAATCTGAACCCTCCTTCCATGAATTTGTCTTGGGATAAGATTTAATGCCAGCATCAAGATCACAATTCTCACATGAATATTCATCAATGGAAAAAGAGGTCTTGAATTGGATCAATGCAGCAGCTTCTTCAGGAGAGCACAATGGTGTTATTGGAGAAGAACAAGATGAAAGATTAGCTTGAAAATTCAAGAGGAAGAAAAGAAGGTAGAGGAGTTGAAAGGATTTGATGAGTAAGCAGTACATCTTTCTTAAGAAGAGAAATGGAATAATAATGGTAGGATATGATTGATATGAGTGGTGAGAAGGCATAGATGAGTATTTATAAACTGCCCACTCAAGCCAATGTCAAACGAATGGCAGCTTTGGTGCCAAGTGGTAAACAGAATACAGTGTATAACTTACCGGTTTAGTCCATATACATATTCATTCAGAAAGAATGTATAAATAATTTTGTATTCATATATAAACTTGTGGTCGAAGTTGAAGTTGGCATTAGTCTGCCATGTTAACTGCTAAAATCAATATAAAACGAAAGAAAAAGAGCATTAGCGTCATAGGAAACAAAAATATGGAAAAGAATTATTTTGAAGTCAATTCCCAAAAAGACATGTCAATGTAAGTGGAAAATATGGATCCAATCATTCTTTGCCTCATTAATGATAATATGGAGTACACCAGCCTGGAAATCAATCTTTTTCCGTATTCACTAAGCTAGTAGAAAGTATGAAAGAAGCAAGAAGACTGAATGCTGGAATGAAGCTACCTTAAAGCAAATAGGGTGTAGGGACATAGGATCCACATGCCCATTGCAGAACCCCCAACTTCACATCCGTGCATTCAATACAAATTCGTTTACCAAGTCTCTCTTAACTCTTTCCTGTTAAAGGTAGTCTGCTGCTTCAAAGTCTCAGAGTAAACAACACTTCGAAGAAAATGAAAATGTCCCATGATCTCTTGTCTCCTATACAATGTTTTCTACTGATTAAAAATTAAAACCATTAAGCTAGCGTTCCCTTCCCCTGTTGGCAATCTGTTCGATCCTGCCTTCTTTAGTCACCAACAAAGAGATTGAGTGTTGATCCCCCAACAAAGACAGTCCATGGAAGAACAAAAGGAAAATTATTTTTGATAACAACCATCAAATGTTATTTAATGCCAGCACCACTATTTTCATAACCAAATCCATCTGTGAATGAATCACCATTTCCTTCAGACTTTGAAGATGGGATTTCTGGTGCCTTATCACTGCCACTTTTGTTTGACAATGACAGACCACACAAACCCAAATTTACGTTATACGAATTAAATTAATTTCGTTTAATGACTTCTTTTTCTCATTAACAGAAAAAAAAAATTTTATGCCTCAAAAGTGCGCCCACTGAAACATTGCACAAGTGTCCAGGAAAGTGCAAGAAGAGATAAGCACGAAGACGATCCGGAGTAGCTTCTTAGCAACATCAACGAAACTACCTAAAAGCAAATGGAGTCTAGTGATGACCTACCAATTTAAAGGCAACCATCAGCAAGGAATGAGAAAAGTGGTCTGCTGCTAATTAATTCAAAGTTTCAGAGTAAACAACACTTGAAAGATAATATATCAAAATTTGGTTCATTGGCTAAAGTGGTGATGTTATGCAAAAAAAGAGAATATCTTAATAGGTATGGGAATTGAGCCCCACAACAATAATCAACCTGAAATTTATATTCAAGATTTTTTTATATTATTTTCTCAATATATCTCAAATTAATTTAAAAAATTCTTATGACTACTTTAATAAAAGCATAAAAATTAAAATATTTTTCTAAATTTTCATATCAAATTAAAATAAAAATTAAGTTCGACTCTGCCTTGTTAAATTTCTAATAAAATATAATGAGAGAAGACAAGAATCTATAATCTAATACGCATATTAAGGAAGAATAGAGCAATCATGTATCACTTTTTGTTATTCTCATGTGAAATACATAGGTGAAAAAGTCTATATGACCTTTATTTCTAAAATAAGCATTTTGAAAAAGTTTTCTATCTTCATCTTTCATTGTTCTTTTCTTAATCCAATATCTGTAATACAATGAATATTTTCTGCTGAACTATTAATGAAAGAGTAATTTGACACAAATTTTCAAACTCTATTTCAAATTGAATATTGCAATTAAATAAATAAATATTTGAAGAATTCGTTGCATATTAAATTAATCAAGTGATAATTGATGGATGCACTAAGAAACCCTTGAGAGTCAACCATCTAATCATGACCCAAGGAAAGTCAAGGCACATGTTGTGGCACTATCAATATCTCAAGATTTTGATTGTTGGCATTTGTACATTCATAGGTCAACCATCTAATGTTATTTAATGCCACTTTTCTTTGAGAATGGCAGACCATACAAACCCCAGTTCACGCTATATGAATTAAATTGATTTGGTGAATACTTTTGCTACTAATGAATTTCAAAGTCATTTAAGTTTATTTAATGACTCGTTTTTTCCCATTAAAAATAAAAAAAAAAGTTTATACCCCAGATGTGTACTCGCTGAAACATTGCACAAGTATCCACGAAAGTGCAAATTGCAGTAAATTTTAACTACACTAGTAAAAGAGAAGAGATAAGCAAGAAGACTTGAACACTGGAACTTAGCTTCTTTACACCATCAATAAAAGCTACCTAAAGGCAAATGGGGTCTAGCGATATGATTTGATGGATAATGATGAGCTACAAATTTATAGGCAATCCACAAGGTTTTGAATATTGCAAATTGAATAACAATACACTATTCAAACTCAATTCCAAATTGAATATTGCAACTAAATAACAAAAAAGTTGAAGAATTCTTTGGATATTAAATTGATAAAGTGATAGTGGATGGATGCACTAAGAAAACTTTGGGAGTCAACAATCAAATCAGGCTCAAGGGAAGTGAAGACACACGTTGTGGCACAACCGCAAGGTTTTGATTGTGTTTGTATTTGCACATTGTTTATAATAATATATGTTATAGGCATGCGCAACACCACTCCATTTCCATAATCATCATTTCCTTCAGACTCTGAAGATGGTGTTTCGACATTTCTTTGACAATGGCCAACCACACAAACCCAAGTTTACGCTATAGATATGGATCATTTCCAAAGTGGTGATGTTACGCAATATATATTATCTTAATTGGTATGGGAATTGAGCCCTACAATATAATCGACTTCAAATTTATATTCAAGATTTTAGACTATTGGATGGTATTTCCTTTTTTCTTTTTGGCTTTAAAATGAAACATTGATTTTTATTTTTGTAATTTATCTTATTCATGAATAAAGTTATAATGTGGGATTGAAACTAAATTGATTTGGATGAATATCTTTGCCAATAATGTGATCAACTACAAATTAAGTTTGCAACCTTTAAACTTTCAAAACAAGAAGTTCTTATGTACATATTTTTACAAATTAAGTTTGTCATGATTTTTTGTATGTACATATGACGTCTTTTGTTCTGATTTATTAATTAAATTGTCTAGCTCGTCAAGCTCACTACTTTATCTTCAGCCGAGAATTGCAGTGGAGAAAAGATGAGGTGAATAAGAAGATCTCTCAATGTTAATTTTTCGAATCTTGGCAAAGAAAAAAAAATCAAACAAATCTAAAAGTAAAGAGAGGAATTGAATCCAATTGAACTGATCATTCCATTATAAATTCCACCAATGTTTTTTTAATGAAACGTTTTTCTCGTGAAAAAAGAGTTTATGCTTTGAGTTGCAAGTGACTCCACCAAGATGCATGCACTCAATGAAGCATCCAAGAAATCTCCCCAAGAGAAAAGTTGAGAGTAAACAACACTTCAAAGAAAATCCAGTTGTCCCATGATTCACGTGGTGTAGTGCATGCTTGACTTGAAACTAACTGTTTGGTGTGATAATATGTGTTAGTATATTCCTAGGCAGTGCAAAGTTTATGATGACGAATGAATTAATAACATGACCGTTGCCTTGCTGATCTTATCCTCTATTCGTCCTTGTATTTTGTTTCTCTAACATAGGCTGATGCTTGCAGCCACAACTCAAACTGTAATAATCGCTACTAGTGGTGATGCTGGTAGCCATGAATAAGAAGATGGCAAAGAAATGGCTTTGTAATGCCGCAGCCTGCTGCAACCTTTGCTACAATTTGCACACAATTTATGGACAAGCAAGTTTGTGATGGGGAGGATCTCAATTCATTCTGAAAAGAAAGCTGAAGATATAATTTGCATGATGCTGAGGCTACCTCTGACTAAATTTCTGTAGCAAAACCATTATTTTTTGTTTTCGAATTGCATGGATTCAAACATGAAAGCCAAATAGCTAAAGAAGAAAGAAATTGGATAAATGAGGGCAAAAAGAAAAGCTAAATGCAGAAGGTCACGGACCAGAATAAAGCGTATTCTAAACAAAGTTTTCTACTGCTTGAACAAATTAAACCCTGCCTTCTTTATTCCCCAACAAAGCAGAAGAATAATTTAGTTGGAGAAGCTTTGGAGAAAGACCTCATACCTTACTTGCACTTCATTCATTGTTCTTTTAACTCATATGCCATGTATTAATATTAATATTTTCGTATAGCTTACAGACGAAAGATATAGAAGGGCAGTGAATTCAACTAAAATTCCATGTCAAAATTTGTAAAAAAATAAAAAATTCAACTTTAAATTCCACAAACATCAATGACATGCTTACAATTTCATTAGCATGAAGGAAAATTTATTCTAGGAAGAAAAAAACAAAGTCTGCAACAACCATCCTTACTAATTTACAAATTCCTTCGTACTATGAGATATCTCTTCAATTTGTAGCCTCCTTCAACCATCCTTGCAAGCCATCTTGGTTTTCCAAGTGTGAACATGATACATACTGCAGATATTCCCAACACTAGTCAACTTCCATAACACAACAATGCCGCTTTTCATTCAAATCCAGATTCAGAATTTGCTTCGTCAGGAAAAACAGGTGCCTCAGTGTTGCCACATCTCTTTGACAGTGGAAACCCACACAATCCCAAGTTACCAGCATAGGAATCATTGCCAAAGGTATTGAATTGTTTTTCCTGAGGTATAGGTCCAATGGGCCGATTTTGTGAAAGGTTTAACACTTCAAGAGAACCCAAACTAGTCAATTGTGCAGGAATCTTCCCAACAAGCTTGTTTGAAGAGAGATCCAGTGACTCAAGTGCTATCAAATTCCCCATTGATGTGGGGATACAACCACTAAGATTATTATGAGAAAGGTTAAGCTCTTTGAGTGAGTTAAGCTCTCCAATAACCTTTAGAATCTCACCTTCAAACTCATTCTTTGAGAGGTCAATGCTAGTCAACATGATGAAAATTTTCTCCAATTGAACCTCTTGTCCTTTTGTTGCAATTCCAATAGAATAGCTATAAGATTCACGATATGCATCCAGCCCCATGTATAAACTTGCACTATCATTTTTGGTGAGGCTTATTATAGCTTTCAAATTTTTTATATATTTAACAAGATGTGGACCAGTAAAGTAATTAGCTCAAAATTTTTGATTTTGGAGAAAGAATGACCGGACCTAGCACCATGAATGGAACCATGGAATTTGTTTGATCACAATAGGTGCAAGACTTCCCAACCAATGACGAAATGTATCATTGATCTTGTTGTTTCCAAGATCTAGCACTTCCAAACCTTGACAATTAATGATGGATCGTGTTAAAGGTCCTTCTAATAGATTGCCATGTAAGTTGAGATAATTCAGTTCACATCCCTTCATAAAAGTTGGAAGAATGGTTCCACGGAACTTGTTCCTTTCTAATTTCAACATTGAGAGGCTTTTGCACAAATTTCCAAAACATTGTGGAATTATTCCATTCAAGTTGTTGTGAAACAAGTCAAGAGGTATAAGAGAACTTGCATTGCGTATTAGAGAAGAGATCTCTCCACACAAATTATTATTTGAGATCAAAAAGAATCTTGTTGTTGAGGGTGGAATTGGAAGATATCCTTGAATCAAATTAGAGCTTAGGTCAAGAACTCTAATTTCCTTCCATGGAAGTGGCTCAAAATCTATCAAAAAGTTGTGAGATAGATTCAATTTCAACCAAGAGTCCTTCCCCCCATCCAACATCCAATAGGGAACCTTGGCATAAATTCTATTGTTAGAAAGGTCTAAAGATATCAGACTGTATGATCCTCTCAAAAATTGAGGAAATTCACTGAAATTACAAGAAGACAAACATGACACTTGAAGATTAGGGAATGTATAATCAACATCAATACCATTAGAGTTTAAGAATAGATTGGTATATGAAAGATCAAGGAATTAGAGATTTTGGAGTTTTGAGAACATGTCAAACTCCACAATACCAATTAGATTTGATAAATCGACATGTGTAAGGTTCACAAGTTGGGATATTGAGGATGGAAGAGGACTTTTGAGTTTATTATTCCCAAAAAGGATCTCTTTTAGTGATTTGTATTGGAATTCCTTGATATCATCACTTGGTTATTTTTTAGAACTATGTGTTTCAAAGTGGAAATTGTATATAACGATGATGGAAGTGTTCCATTGAGTAAATTAGAAGATAAGTTTAGAAAAATTAGATTAGGAAAGGTGGTTACCTCGTCAAGAATGGAACCCTTCCATTGATTATGAGAAATGTCTAAGGCTTCAAGTTGTCTTAGATTTGTAAGTGAGGATGGAATTTGTCCACTAAAATAATTGCATGACAAGTCTAAATAACTAAGTTGTGAGAGGTTTCCCAATGATCTTGGAATCAATCCTGATAAGTTGGAGAATTCAAGATTTAAATACTCCAAGGACACTAGATTCTAGATTGAGTCAGGCAATCCTCCCGAGAATGATGAGTCTGGTGCATCCAAATGCTTCAAAGATGATAAATTCGTGATCGACTCAAGCAACCCGCCAAGGACAGAAGTTCCAAATAGATGCAAATATTTCAAAGATTGAAAATTGCTGATCAAATCTATCGATTCTGTAGAGAAGGGCAAATATGATAGATCTAAAAGTTCAAATTCTAATGAAATATAATGAGAGAATATAAGAATTTGGATAATCTCACATGATGTACATGTGCGGATTAAAGAGGATAAAGACAAACATAAACAAATAGGATTCAATTTTGCCATTTTATGCCGTTTGAACCTATCACTTTTGCTCTTTACCCCACTATGCTTTCGACATACCCAATCGTTTGGAAAACTTTATCCTGATTCATATATCATCCTGATTCAAGTTTTTGGTTAATTTCTGTGGTTTTGGGTTCTTCTTCTGGTGCTTTTCTCCTTCTTCTATTTGTTATTCCTTTTTTTCCTGACTGTTCTTGGTTGGTGTCCTTGTTGCTCTGGGATTCCATTTTCTGTTTGATGTCCCCTTTGTACTGGGGTTTAGAGTTTCTCCTTTTCTGATGAGACTCTCCCCTCCTTTACTAATTATACTATGCCATTCAAAAAATATATATCAATCTTTCCATGTATCAACCTTTGGGCTATACATGCATGAAAAAGTCTATGTGGCCTATAGTGCATATCCCCATTACAATTTTCTATGTGCAGATTCCACTTCTTGATTTTCTCCCGGTATAGTTCAATGTTTTATGGTTTTCTAACTATCAACTGTTGCAACTACAATTATAACCCTCCAAGGACAATAGTTCAATGTTTTATGGTTTTCCGACAATTTTTTTTTGAATGGCAACAATGATTGCATGGTTTTCAAGTTTGTGGTTGACAAGATCGAGAGTTTAACTTAGCTTTTTGAGTTGGATGGATTTAGAATTGATTACCACATGTCTAACTTAGCTATAAGCCTTCTGTGTAAGTTACAATCCTCTAATTATAGTAGGTAATATAGTTGTCAATTGGTCTGAAAGCAATTGAAATTATAAATGTTCAAACTTTGGAATAGCTTCAGACTATATGTGCATATAAAGACTCAATTTTGCCACTTTAGGGTTTTGAATCTATTTTATTTTCTTTTTGACATACCAAATCGTTCAGAAAACTTTATGCTGATTCACATATCAATCTTTCAATGTATCAACCTTATGCTGTACATGCATGAAAAGGTCTTTGTGGCCTATATATATATTGCATGAACCCCACTTCATGCAGGTGCATTCAACACAAATTAGTTTACCAAGTCTCTTAAACTTTTTCCGGTTGGAAAGTTTTGTTACAATTACAATTTTGTATGTGCTGATCCCACTTCTCGTACGTTAATTACTTGTTATATACAGTAATTTTTTTTTAAGAAATAAAAGAAAAAGTGAGGTCAATAGTTCCTTAGGGCAAATGATGTTTGGACCCTATAGTCTTTCACTAAGGATTTGAATAAGCAAATTAGTAACATTTAATTGATGAAATTAATTGACGAAGATGCATGTGCTGTGCATACATGTGAAATTTGCTCTAGTTTAACACTTTGAATCAAACAATCAATTGGCTTTATTAATTAATTTATTTATTATATAAAGAATACATTTTGGTATACGAAAAGTAGAAAATGTTCTAGGCAAGGAATGTCCTATGGATTTCGGCCTGAGGTTAAAACTCCTAAAAGGAAGCTTGCTAATCTTTTTTTGGCTTTCAATTTATCGATAAATATTTAATTTCTTGAAATTTTATGAAAAATATATTATTATATTTTGGATTATAAACGTGAAACTAATTTTGCATTAGTTAGATTTTTTTTAGCAGAACATCCCCATTCTTTTCCTTTATTTGAGAAAGAATTAGTCAAAATACTTCTTTTATAATCTCTGGAAAAGCTTAAGAAATCTCTCCATTACTTTGGTAATATCCATCTTGACATCGGATTTTATTCTTTCAAGGCAAGAACAAAAAGAAGAGTTCTAATTTCATATTTGATGGCTTTTTGTCAATTATGGAGCAGAGATAGTCAATTAAGCAACGACTGACGAAAACTATATCTTTCCACTTTTTTTTTTCTTCATTAGTGGTTAATTAAAATTTTCCCATTGTAAGGAGCAAAACAATTGACGAATAAATATTATAATGTTTATTTTTTTGTTGTTGTCATATATAAAATATTTTACTTTGGTAAATTCAACTTGGGATGTTTATAATTTATTGTGATTTTATTTCTTTTTTGTTTTGTAGTGATAATAATTTGTTTGATCATGTGAATAGCAACTTTTATCCATAGCAGTTCTGTAACTGATTGATAATGCAGGAAAGTGAATTATTGAAGTATGAATCTAAGAATTAAATTTAGTTTAAATTTATATTACCCTCTTATAATAGAGTGAGAAATAGACAATCACTTTAAAATCTGTCCTAATATTCACACTTACCTTCATTTATTTGTTTTTTCTGCTATTTCTTACTGTCTAAAATTTGATTCTCCATATATATAGTACATCCATTTCAGCTTTCAAGTAGTTTTAACAATTTGGAGACCAATTTGGTCCAAAAGCAAATACTAATTATATATATGTTGTACCAATTAAAGGAATGATGGTTGATAAGGATGTCCAATACCTAACATTTAGACCATTTCTTGATGAAAAGCAAAAGACTTTGTAAGTCTTCTAATCAAAATTTGAACGAAAGCAAGTTTGAGAATAAACAGAAACACTGAGGGAAATTAATGCATGCTTGACATTTTGGCACGTGGGCAACCTATCTGTACAGCATGCAATTTGGCGCGTGTTTGCTGAGCATCAAAAGCCATTACGTGGTGTTGTGCATGCTTGACATGAAGCTAAGTGTTTGGTGCGATAATATGTATTAATATATCACTAGGCTGTACAAACTTTATGACGAATTGATGAATGAATTAATAACATCACCGTTGCCTTGCTGGTCTTATCCTCTGTTGGTTTCTCTAACCGAGGCTGATGCTTGCAGCCACAACTCAACTGTAATAGTCGCTATAATTGGCATGATGGTGAGGGCAAAAAGAAAATCTGACTGCAGAAAATGAAGTTCCTAATCCGGCTACAAAATGTTTAAACAAAAAATGAAATTGGAGGAAGAGAAAAAGAAGGGAGTTTCAGGTTTTATTGGGATGAAGAGAATTCCCATGGAAGAAGGCTGCAAGTGGGAAGTGAGAGAAGCAGAAATGACAAAACTTGCACCCATAGATTTTTGAATTACAATTATCTCCTTAAACTAAAGTTGGTAGAAAATATGACTTGAATTTAGCATTAGAACAACTCCAGTCCAACTGAATATACTAGTAGAAGGATGAATTATGAATAGAATTTGAAAAGAACAAGAGTTTTATCATGAACTGTTGGTATATGCCCTTGAATCAATTGGATTGATCAAGAAATATGTACTGTCATTTAGTACATACTTAATCACATAACTATATGTGATAGAGATTTTCTTTTATATCAGTGCAATAATAAGGAGTTATTAAGTACTCGTTGGATAAAGCCCATGGAACATAAAGGCCTTGCAAGAGAATTGCAAAGTTGTTACAATTATGAGATCACTATTGATCAAAACCATATTCCTAAAATTTGTCCTAGTCATTGTATTGTCAAGACAAGATATTGACAATACTCAAAGACCGGTACATGTTAAGCCTCATTGCTTAGGAAGTAAGCAATCGATTTCATAGATTGAAGTATATGGGATACTCGAGGATAACATGTAGGTGCTTGTTAAAGAACAAGTTCACTGAACATAACCCCCTATGAGAACTCCATTTGATATTTTACTCAAGTGTCTATGGAATATGTTCTCATGTGATCGTCATGCAACTAGTCCTCAGACTTGAGATATCAAGTCATCTTGTATGGGGAGTGACATACTTTGATTTTACCCTTACGGATTTGGAAGCAACCAGGTGCCTAAACAAGGTGTTTTTTGGTATGCCATGAAGCATGCAAAGGTGGATGAGTGGTCAATAGAGGATTCATCACCCCAAGTGATATGAGGGGATGTATCTCACTTGTTCTCAATTCTTGATTAACTTGTATAAAGTCTTTGGCAAAAGCATGATGAATTTGAGAAAAATTAGTTTTCTAAATTCATAAGGTTAGTCATGAATTATGATAACTAATATGGAATGTCATAAGTAGACACCGAGCCATGCTTAATGATATATTTGGGATATTTGATGAAAGGATCGTATTGCACTAAGAGGCTTATCACTGAGGTGCTTTGTCAAATTCTTTAATTGACTCTCTAACATTTAGGTGGTCATAATGTATTGCTAGATGCCGCTCATGATCTATAAATATAAATTCATTATCAAATTGATATTTGATTATGATTTATATTTATTGCCAACATGTTAGAAGCCTAATGGGTCACATACATTAAGTGGCATGATTGAAATTAAATAAAGATAATTAATTAAGTTGGACTTAATTAAAAGAGATCAAAATAAAGTGAGAAATTAATTAAGTTCTCAGAGACTTAATTAAATTAAAATACAACTGTTGTATTTGGTGTTACAATTTAGTTTGGCGATATAAATATGTTATATTAGCAAACTAAAAAATAAGAAGCCCAAAAACCACTTCTTAACTGTTTCATAAAATAAGAAAAGAAAAATAGTTTTCTTTGTCTAACAAAAATAAGATTCGGCAAGAAGTTTTGGTCCTTTTGTTTTAGAAACAAAATTTACTAGGACAAGTAAAAATCTTACTTTTGAAAAGGTCTTATTCAATCACTGTGTGGATTACTGTTAGAAGCTAAACACTTGAATGACTGAAGATTTGACAAATCCCAAAGGTGAAGAAGCAAAAATTTTGATTTAAGTGGTTTTTTTATTACGATATCCAAAGCAAGGTATGTAATTCTTAAACTTATGTTAACGACCAATCCCTGGTCATTACCGGCGTCCGAGACCTCCGGGAGATTCCGTTAAGTTCCGAACAAGTCTTTGTAAATTTTTTTCGAGACATTTATCCAATATGCTAACACATACGTAAATAATTAATAATAACAATAATACCTTATTGGTATTCCATTTCCAGTAATAGTAATTAAATTTAAAATACAAAGTTTTCAATAATGCATAATTAGGAATTGACAATGCTAATAATATGTAGAAATTTAATGTGACTGAACTCTAGACAGCGGAGCGACTCGAAGCGGGCTAAGAGATGCTTTTACCTATCCGTAATAGACTGAATACGTCAATAGTTACGCGTTAGGCTGATCCCTATCTGTAAAAGGAGAAATAAGAGGGGTGTGAGTCTCACAGACTCAGTGATCATCGGCTCAGCGAGTAGGGCGTAGATGGGAAACAAGCAAATAGCTGATCATTTGAATATCAAATTACCGGATGATAAAACAATTTATTTCAAACAAACATTTGTGGCTTATATATATAAATATCAAGAATTCGTTTATGATATAACCAAACCAAAGGTATATAGATAAATACACACCAAATCTAGTGTGAATAATAATTTCATGTAGAAATCATTTAGAATAATTTATTCAAATCAATTTCCTTAAATCAAGCAAGCTCTCGTAAAATCATATATTTATCAAATATATACGTAAACCACAAATCGTCTCGTACTCAAGGAGTTAAAATTCATTTTATCATAAAAATGGAGAGCTGCGGAAAAGCCATTTTAAATTCATTTTCACCATGCACGAAATATGAGTCTGAAAACTCAGAAGAATCAACAAATCACCTCTTCAATGAGGTGTTAAGTCAAATCATTTCCTAAGCAGGGAGTTGTTGAAAACTTTTTAACTCTCACCATGCACAGAAAAATATAATTTGAAAATCCAAAGAAACTTTACTCTCGAGTAGAAAATAAGATAAAAACTCATGGTCCCGCTACCACGTAATATCATCCGGGAGCATCGCTTCCACCGGATCCCAACATAATGCCATGGCAATCTCAACGATGTTGGCCGACATCGGAGATATCAAACGGTCGCAACCGCGTAAATCGTCTGTGGCCTTGCCACGTATATCATAGACCATGGCCCTAGCCATATCTAACAGCCCGTCGGCGACTCGAAAATGTCTCTAGCTAGAGCTCACTCATGCACGAGGGTCACACTTAACCGATGTGACATCCGACCTACTCTCGAATCTCTCAATTTACAAAATCATCTTAAAATCATTTATTCTCTTGAAGTATCGTTCCAAATTTATTGTCAAACATTCAATATAAACGTAATAAAATTTTATCATTATATTCATAAAATAAAGTTTGATGCATAATTTATAAAACATCAAGCATCGGGTAATTACACATCATAATCATATATGCACATTACACAGATATATAAGGCACAATTTATAAGGTAAATCAGATTGAAAGGCTTGTTTCCCATTTTTAAAACACTTTACATATAATTATATATATATTCAAAACAATTTTTAAAAATAACTTACATTCACAATTTCCTAAAATTCTATCAACGCATGCTTTTCACAATTATGTGCATTCGATAAATCATGCGTAAATATATATTTATAGATAATATGAAAATTTTAAAATTGACACCCCCTACTCACCTCGAAATAGTAGGATATTATATCGCTATTTTCGTACGCGTATATATTTATTTCTATTTCTCGGTCGTGTGTCTCGTTTAGTACGTCTTTTTGATAAATGTGCCATTAAGCATTTTCCATTCCTCCTAGCTATTGGACCTTGTCCAAGAACCTCTCCAATTTTCCTATTGGGCCAAGCCCAATTATATTTTCCACTTGGGCTTTGCCCAATTTCATTTCTTCTATTTCCTTATTTCCTTTTTGGGCCCTCCTTTCTATAGGCTTCTCTATATCTTCCATTGGGCTAGGCCTATTTATTTTTCTCTATTGGGCCTTGCCCAATTTTATTTTCTATTTGAGCCATGCCCAAAATTTATTTTTAATTTGGGCCATGCCCACACAATTTCTTTTCTGTTTTTTTTTCCATCTCTTTTTCTTTTTCTTTTTCTCTCTTTTTTCTTTTTTTTTTCTCTCTTTTCTTTTTTTCTTTTTTTATTTAGCCGTGGCCTTCTCACCGTGGCAGCCCTCCTCCGCCACCACCGATGGTGGCAACCCCACCGTTCCTCCTCCTTTCTCCTCTCTTTCTTCCTCTCAAAATCGGTCACTAAAACCTCATCTCCTCCCTCTTCTTGGTTGCCATTTTCAGCTCCTTTTTAGCTTCAAAAATCAGTAGCTAAAGCTACTCATTTTTCCTCCTTGAATGGCAGCAAAACAACCTTCACTTTCTGCACAAATTGGTAGCAATTTTCGCACCTTTTTGCCCCAATTTCTTGCACCAATTTCTGTACATTTTCTGCTCATATTTCTGCACTATTTTCTGCTCATTTTTCTGCACTTTTTTGCTCCAAAATTCCAGCAGCTCAAGGTGTCTCTTTCCTTTCAAAAACTAACAGCACAAGGCCTTCTTTTCCTCTTTCAATAATCTGCTCCTTTCCCCCTTTTATTTTGCTCCAAAAAGATTTCCTCTCCTCTCTATTTCCCCCTTCCACCGGTGACACTTCCTCTTTTCTCTCTCACATTTCCGACTCTTTCTCCCTTTCTCTTTTTCTCTCTCAATGTCTGGTAATAAAAATGAAAGAGACAAAGAAAGATTTATTTGCTATGACTTCTTGGTGGGGCCAACAAATGACATGCTTCTTGTCAATGTTCCCCCATTTTTTTCTTTTATGCATGTATGTGGTCGGCCCCCCCTTAAAGTATTTCTTTCAAGTCTTTTAGTTGACCACATGGGCAGCTGCCCATGTGGTCCCTTATGTACATATATATATATATATAATTATGTATATTATTAATTAAGGGGTGTTACATTATGAGTGTTCATACTTGTTTGAAAGTTACATGAAAAACACAAATATTGATCTTGTAGGATTCGACTGTTTTTCTGATTTAATAATAGTTTATTATTCTGCTACGTTATTATTTTAATTTATTAATTATTTTCATGTTTAAGCATGAGGTTGAGTCCCAGCCTGAACAACTGAAGTTATAGGAAGGTTTTGGCTCCATTGGTAATGGCCAGCCAAAGTTGTAAGTGTCAAGCAATGGCAACTAGATTTGGTAACTACGCGTAGTGTTGTTCTCAAAATGGTCCAAGTTGGCAACTGGAAAGTTCAAAGCACCTAGAGTTTACTAAGTAAAGCTCAGTTCCTCAAAATATAAGCAAAATTTTTTATTAAGCAAAGTAAAGCAAAAATTGCTTGTGATGAAGGAATTGCCAGCCTAGATGACTTTAGCAAGTGACGCTGATTTCTTCCTTTTGCTTGCTTAACTTGATTAAGAAGGCAACCAAGTGTCAAGTATTAAAACATCAATAACAAGCTTACAATTTTATTAGCATGAAGGAAAATTTACTTTAAGAAGAAAAAAAAAACAGAGTTACAACAACCAACTTTACTTTTGCTGAAAAATAAAGGTTATTATCAACCAGGAATAAGCACTGGTGAATAAAAGAGAAGAAAACAAGCATTTGGATGGTTATGAGCAACAACCAAGCAACATACTAGACCAAAAACAGGGCATCCCCTATAACAAACAACCTAAAAACATGATAAAACCCCTAGAAGAGAAGACAGGGTGCAAGACAAAACAAAACACAGCCAAGAAAAGAAAATCAAACTGAACATAAAATGAACAACAAAATGGCACACAAGCCATTCCATCCACCAACAAGAGATAAGGGCTCTTTACTGATTTACAAATTCCTTTGTCCTCTAAGATATCTCTTCAATTTGTAGCCTGCTTCTTCAACCATCCTCACAAGCCATTTGGGTGTTCCAAGTGTGAACAAGATATATGCTGTAGATATTCCCAACACTAGTCCAGTTCCATAGCCCATCAATGTTGCTTTCCACACAAATCCAGATTCAGAATTTGCTTCCTCATGGAAAATGGATGCCTTAGTGTCGTCACATCTCTTTGACAATGGAAACCCACACAATCCCAAGTTACTAGCATAGGAATCATTGCCAAAGGTATTGAATTGTTTTCCCAGAGGTATAAGTCCAACGAGCTGATTTTGTGAAAGGTTTAACACTTCAAGAGAAACCAAACTAGTCAACTGTGTAGGAATCTTCCCAACAAGCTTGTTCCAAGAGAGATCCAGCGACTCAAGTGCTGCCAAATTCCCCATTGATGTGGGGATACAACCACTAAGGTTATTATGAGAAAGGTTTAGCTCTTTGAGTGAGTTAAGCTCTCCAATAACCTTTGGAATCTCACCTTGAAACTCATTACTTGAGAGGTCAATGCTTGTCAACCCGATGAATATTTTCTCCAATTCAATCTCTACTACTTTTATTGCAATTTCAATAGAATAGCTGTAGAAGTCATCCCAAAAACGACGATACACTCCCATGTATGACAGTGCACTTTCATCTTTTGTGAGATTTATCATAACCTTGAAATTTTTTATATATTTAATGGGAAGTGGACCAGTAAAATAATTATTTGACAGATCAAAAATTTGAATTTTGGAGAAAGAACGATTGGACCGGGGGCCTTCAATGGAACCATGGAATTGATTTGAATGCAGCACAAGAACTCGTAATTGTGCAAGACTTTCCAACCAATGAGGAAATGTATCATTGATCTTGTTGTTACCAAGATTTAGCACTTCCAAACCTCTACAATTAATGATGGCTTGTGGTAAAGGCCCTTCTAATTGATTACCATTGAAGTTGAGATAATTCAATTGACATCCCTTTGTAAAAACCGGAGGAATGAGTCCACGAAAGTTGTTCATTTGTAGATTCAACACGGAAAGGCTTTGGCTTAAGTTTCCAAAACATTGTGGAATAATTCCACTCAAGTTGTTGTGAGATAAGTCAAGAAATTCAAGGGAATCTACATTGCATAGTAGAGAAGGGATCTCTCCACCCAAACTATTATTTGAGATATAAAAGACTTGTGTTGTTGAAGGTGGAATCAGAAGATCTCCTTGAATGAAATTTGAGCTAAGGTCAAGAACTTTAATTCCCTTCCATGGAATTTGCTCAAAATCCGTCAAAGAGTTGTGAGATAAATTCAAGTAACTCAAAGAGTCCTTCCCCACATCCCACATCCACTTCGGAATCTTGCCATAAATTTTATTGTTGAAAAGGTCTAAATATTCCAAACTTTTTGAACCTTTTAAAAATTGGGGAAATTCATTGACATTGCAAGAAGACAACAACAAATTCCGAAGATTTGTAAATGCATAATCAGCACTAGTACCATTAGAGTTTAAGGATAGATTGTTATATGAAAGATCAAGGACTTGGAGATTTTGGAGTTTTGAAAACATGTCAAACTCTACAATACCACTTAGATTATTTGATGATAAGTCAAGATTTGTAAGATTCACAAGCTGAGATATTGAAGATGGAAGAGGACCTTTGAGTTTATTATTCCCAAAAAAGATCTCCTCTAGTGATTTGCACTGGAATTCCTTGATATCACCACTGAGCTTGTTATGGTTGAGATATATTTGCTTCAATGTGCAAACTATATACAACCATGAGGGAAGTGTTCCATTGAGTAAATTAGAAGATAAGTCTAGAGAGATAAGTTTAGGAAAGGCATCAGGAATGGAACCCTCTAATTGGTTACGAGAAATGTGTAAGAATTCTAGCTGTCTAAGGTTTGCAAGTGAGGATGGAATTTGTCCGTTCAAATAGTTATCGGACATATCTAAATAACTGAGTTGTGAAAGGTTCCCCAATGATCTCGGAATTGATCCTGATAGATTGGAATATTGAAGATCTAAATACTCCAACGACACTAGATTCCCGATTGAGTTGGGCAATCCTCCTGAGAAAGATGATTCCGATGCATCCAAATGCTTCAAAGATGATAAATTCGTGATAGACTCAGGCAACCCTCCAGGGAAAGAAGTCCTTGATAATTCTAAATATTTCAAAGATTGTAAATTGCTGATTGAATCTATCAATTCTGAAGAGAAGGGCATCCATGTTAGATCTAAAAGTTGAAGATTGCTGGTCCGGTTCAACTTTGGCAAATAGAGAGACAGGTTTTCGTTCCATCCTAAATAGAGGGACTTGAGGTTTGGCAGGTGAAAAATGTTTTTTGGGAATTTTCCTCGCAAATCACAACCCTCAAGATCAAGGGCCCTTAAAGATGACGATAGATTGGTCAAGGCATTCGGATTAATAGAAGACATATTGATATGACCAAGAAAAAGTTGTCTCACCTCTGTTAGGTTCTCAACGAGTCCTTGCAGAGTATGTCTGTCAAGTGTTTGATGATTATTCCAAAAGAGATCAAGCGAAACCAATTTCGACAAGTGGGAGACTTGGGATGGGACTTGTCCTGTAAAGTTTGCGAAAGAGAGGTTGAGATACACTAGACTTGCAAACCCACCAAACTTAGATGGCATCTTCGAAAAGTTGAAATCGTTGAAGGCTAGGTTGAGTTTCTGCAGATGTGAAAGATGGAAGAGACTACTATTGGAAGGGAAGCTGCCATATAGCTGACTGCAACTCAAGTCAAGGCCAATGACTTGACCCTTGATGTTATCACAAGTGACCCCATCCCATGAGCAGCAATCTGAACCCTCCTTCCATGAATTTGTCTTGGGATAAGATTCAGAGCATACCCAAGATCCACCGATGGAAAAAGAGGTCTTGAATTGGATCAATGCAGCAGCTTCTTCAGGAGAGCACAACTGTGTAATTGAAGAAGAAGAAGATGAAAGATTAGCTTGAAAAATCAGGAGGAACAAAAGAAGGTGGAGAAGTTGAAAGGCTTTGAGTAAGCACCACATCTTTCTTAACAAAAGAAATTGAATATGAATGGTGGGAAGGCAAAGATGAGTATTTATAAGCTTCCTAGTCAAACCAATGTGAAACAAATGGCAGCACTGGTGTCAAGAGGTACCAAATCCAAGTTCATAATTTTGTTTTCTCAGGTTTCTTGGAAGTTCATAATTGATGACATGTCAAATCGGGGAAAATGTTACCGTTCTCACATGGAGAGCAATACTCATTATGTTTTTGACGTGGAGAATGTACCAATTGCATAATCTCTATGTTTTGTATTATTCTTTCCTTTTCTCTTGTTGTGTTTTTCAACAAAAGCAATTATGTCAGTCTCAATCACCAAGAAATAACAAATTTGGTTCATTAAGTAGTATTACTTCTTTGATGTCTCTTAACTTAAGCTTCATCTGCTCCCTTGTTGATAAGATATCTAAAAAATAAACAATATTAACAATTTCAAATAAATTAATGAGAAACACCTCAATGGTACTCATTATTGTTTTAGCCTTGTATTGTTTGTTACTTAGCTGTAAAATAGTTTTCTCATATCATTCTCTAAATTCTCTGTGATATAGTGTATGATTTTCTGCTGACTTAATGAAGGAAATTCAAGGGAAAAATGTAATTTGAAGATTTCTTTTCATATTAAACTGATCAAGTGATAATTGATGGATACACTAAGTAACCTTTGGATTAAAAGAAACCCAAAATTAAATTAATTTCGTTTAATGACTCGTTTTTCTCATTAAAAGAAAAAAAAAAGTTTATGCCTCAAAAGTACAGTCACTGAAACATTGTAGAAGTATCCACGAAAGTGCAATTTGCAGTATATATATTGACTACACTGGTAAAACAGAAGAGATAAACAAGAAGACGACCTGAATGCTGGAGTAGCTTCTTTGCAACATCAACGAAGCTACCTAAAGCAAATGGGGTCTAGTGATGACCTACAAATTTATAGGCAACAATCGGCAAGGAATGAGAAAAGTAGTCTGCTGCTAATTCAAAGTTCCAGAGTAAAAAACACTTGAAAGATAAAATAACAAAAATTTGGTTCATTGGCCAAAGTGGTGATGTTATGCCAAAAAAAGAGAATATCTTAAAAGGCATGGGAATTAAGCCCTACAATAATAATCAACTTGAAATTTATATTCAAGATTTTGGTTATATTCATTTTCTCAAGATATCCTAACTTAATTTAAAAAATTTTTATGGCTACTTTAGTAAAAGCATAAAATCAGAATATTTTTCTAAGTTTTCATATCTAATTGAAATAAAGATTAAGTCCGACTCCATCTTGTTAAATTTCTAATAAAATATAATGAGAGAAGATAAGAATCCATAATCTAACTTGCAAATTAAAGAGGAATAGAGCAATCGTGTATCACTCTTTGCTATTCTCACGTGAAATACATGCATGAAAAAAATCTATATATATGACCTCTATTTTTAAAGTAAACATTTTGAAAAGGTTTTTTGTCTTCCTCTCTTTTATTCTTCTTTTTTTAATCAAAACGTGTATAAATTTTGACTTTGCTCATTCAGTTTTTTATGTTCGTAAGTTTCCTTTTAACTTAAAGGGAAAAAGAAAGAAATAAGGAGATTAATATTTCAAAAGTGCATCGATGATAGAATTTCCTTCAACAGAGCCATTTTGCATCATGTTTATACCATTGCATAACCCCAACTTCACATCAATGCATTCAAGACAACACTTCAAAGCAGAATTGCTAATTTAGTTGGACAAGGTTGGACCAGAATAAAGTATGTATATTCAGCTACTTCTCAATACAATCTTCATCCCTAAGTCTTAAATTTCATAATTTAGTAATAATTGATTAATGATTTAGTAACAAAATGAAACAAGATTCTCTATGTGATGAATTAGGTTTGTGCTATCATTTGTGAACAATATGTAGTAAGAGTCGAAATCTTCATATCAAGACTTTTCTTCTGATTCATCAATTAAACTAACCTTAAACTAATCTTAAAGAAAAAGGTGAGGTGGTAATTTCCGTAAGAAAAAAATATGGACATATGATCCAATCATTTCATTATATACTTTATCTTATTAATGCTAATATGCTCTACACCAGGCTGAAATTTAATCTTTTACCGTGTTGGAATAGTCCCCACAACGTGCACTCACTGAAACATTGCTGAATTCTCCCCAACAGGTGCAATTAGCAATATTGACATGAGAGAAGCAAGAAGACTGAATTCTGGAACTAGCTTCTTTGCACCGTCAATGAAGCTACCTTAAAGCAAATAGGGTGTAGGGACATGGGATCCACCCATTGCAGAACGCCAACTTGACGTCACTACATTCATCACAAATCAGTTTACTAAGTCTCTGTAACTTTTTCTCATTCAAAGTTTTGTTACCATTACAATTTTCTCTATGCTGATTCCACTTCTAGATTTATAGAAAGGTGTCTCAGACTAATGCATTGATCCCCACTTGTCACGTTAAATCAGGAATTATAAAATATAATATATATATATATATATATATCAAAAGATGTTAATTTAGACCCTTTCTTCCGCATTATTCTTGCTTCTTCCTCTCTTTTATTCTATTTTGTTAATCAACACATGTATTAATTTTGACTTTATTCATTCATTCTTTATATTTATAAGTTTCCTTTTAACTTATAGGGAAAAAGAAAGAAGAAAAGTAATAATCAAAGATCAATAATTTAAAAGTGCAGCATAAAAGAATACAAGAATAGCATAATCTCACATGATTACATCTGCAGACTAAAGAGGATAGAGACAAATATATATATATATATATATATATGTATAAACAAAGACTCAAATTTTGCTTTCTACCCCATTATGCTTTTGAATATACCAAAACGCGTGGAGATACCACTTTATGCTGATTCACATATCGATTTTTCCATGCATTAATTTATTATTGGCACAATTTGCTTTCACATAAATAAAGAAGGGTCATGTACCACTCTTTGCCATTCTTGCATGAAAAAGTCTATGTGGCCTATATATTGCACGAACCCCACCATCCACTGCATTCAACACAAATTAGTTTATCAAGTCTCTGCATTCAAGATAAAGATGGTTTGGGCTCTCTATCTTCCACTAAGGATTTGAATAAGAAAATTAGTAACAACAAAAAAAAAAGACAGAGAGACAGAGAATTCCAGAGAAAAGAAGTCTTTGCTGGAACTTTTATCTGCAGTTTCGTCAATTATGCACAGAGATTTGTAGCAAAGTTTCACAATAATTGGCTAACAATCAATTAACCAAGTAAATGCCTTTGTTTGAGATTAGGGTAATATTTCTTAAACAAAGTGTGAACTTCATTGATGAAGATGCATGTGCAGTGCATACATCCGAAATTTTCTCTAGTTTAACACTTTGAATCAAACAATCAATTGGTTTTATTAATTAATTTATCCATTATATAAAAGAATTCATATTCGTATACAAAATGCAATAAATGTTCTAGGCATGCAAGTAATGTCCTATGGGCTTCGGCCTGAGGTTAAAACTCCTCAAAGGACACTTCCCGATGTTTTTTTCTGGTTTCAACCGGTCTATAAACATGAAACCAATTTTGCATTAGTTAGAATTTCCTTCAACAAAGCCAATTTTGCATTATCAACAGCTGTTGCATAGCAATAGAATGAGAAATAGACAATCATCTTCGGAGATCTGTCTTCATGTTCACATTTATTTTCATTTGTTTATTATTTCCGCTATTTCTTACCATCTAAAGTTTGATTCTCCATATATAGTACATCCATTCCAACTTTCAAGTTTTTTAACAATTTGTAGACCAATTTGGTCCAAAAGCAAATACTAATTATATATGTTGTAGCAATTAAAGGAATGATGGTTGATAAGGATGTCCAATACCTAATATTTAGACAATTTCTCTTGATGAAAAGCAAAAGACTTTCGAAGTCTTCTAATCAAAATTTGCAAAAAGAAACTTTGAATCAGAGCAAGAAATTTCCTTCCTTGGCTAGTACTTGGATCCACATTAATGGAAAACACATCAATGCTACTTATTACTATTTTGGTTTTTTACTGTCTGCTACTTAGCTGTAAATTAATTTTGTCATATCATTCTCTAAATTTGTTGCTTACCATAAAATCTATTTAGCTCATGATGAAACAGGGTAACTTTCAACTCCATTTTGTTCAATTTCTAATGAAATATAATGAATGAATATAAGAATAGGATAACCTCACTTGATTACAGCTCCAGATTAAAGAGGATAGAGACGAATATATATAAATAAAGACTCAATATTGCCACTTTATGCTTTTGAATATATCAAATTGTTTGGAAATCTTTATACTGATTCACATATCCATCTTTCTATGTATCCATTTATTATTGGCAAGATTTGCCTTCACATAAGTAAAGAAGGGTCGTGTATCACTTTTTGCCATTCGTGCATGAAAAAGTCTATGTGGCCCATATATTGCATGAACCACACCTTTACACCACTGCATTCAACACAAATTAATTAGTTTATCAAGTCTCTGCATTCAATGCAAAGATGTTTGGGCCCCTTGTCTTCCACTAAGGATTTTAATAAGAAAATTAATAACAATAAAAAAAAGAGAATTCCAAAGAAAAGCATGTTTTCTTTTTTCTTTCTTTGAGAGCGAATTAGTCAAAATACTTCTTCAAAAATCTCTAAAAAAGTTTCAGGAATTACCCTTTTATTTTGGTAAATTCGGTCGATCTCCATATATTGGATTTAATTCTTTCAAGAAAAGAACCAAAGAAAAAAGAGTCCTAACTTCATATTGATGTGTCGTTATATGTGAATTAGGCGACGACAGACCAAAACTATGGCCAATTAAAATTCTCCCTGTTGCAAGGAGCAAAACAATTGACCAAACTTTCTTCAACTTCTTTTAGCTTTACTTTTCCAAATATTGGTCATTTTTTAAATGGAATTTCTATTTGATTATATGTGAAATTTTCTAGTTTAAAACTTTGAATCAAACAATCAATTGATTTTATTAATTAATTTATTCATTACATAAAAGAATTCACTTTCGTATGCAAAAAGTAATAGAGGTTCTAGGCAAGTAATGTCCCAAGGGCTTCGGCCTGAGGTTAAAACTCTTCAAAGGAAGCTTGGTGATGTTTTTTCTGGTTTCAACCGGTCTATAAACATGAAACCAACTTTGCATTAGTTAGAATTCCCTTCAACAGAGCTAATTTTGCATCATCAATGGCATTTACATAGTAATAGAGTGAGAAATAGACAATCATCTTTGGAGGTCTATCTTTATGTTCACACCTATTTTCATTTGTTTATTATTTATGCTATTTCTTACGGTCTAAAGTTTGATTCTCAATAGTACTTCCACTTCAACTTTCAAGTTTTTTTTCTTAACAATTTGTAGACCAATTTTGTCCAAAAGAAAATACTAATTATATATGTTGTACCAATTAAAGGACTGGTGGTTGATAAGGATGTACGTCCAATACCTAATAGTTAAACCATATCTTGATGAAAACCAAAAGGCTTTCTAAGTCTTCCAATGCAAATTTGAAAGAAAGCAAGAAATTTGCTTCCCTTTGGATCCCTTTCTAGTACTTGAGCAAATGATTGATCCCTTTGGATCTTACATTAATGGAAAACACCTCGATGATACTTATTATTGTGTTAGTCTTTTATTATCTGCTACTTAACAAAGTTAAAGGCAATCATCAACAAGGCATGAGAAAAGTAGTCTGCTGCTTCAAAGTTTCAGAGTAAACAACACTTGAAAGATAATGTATTTCTTATTGAAATTGTCCCATGATCTCTTGTCTCAATGACCCAAGACATAACAAAGAATATCTAAGACTAAATTATTGAGAGATGTAAATCAAGGAGAGAAAATTATATAAAATTAATGAGACAAACCTGACTGCTACTTATCTGTAAATTATTATTATTACTATTTTAGTCTTTTACTGTCTGCTACTTATCTGTAAATTATTATTATTATTATTTTTGCTCAGCAGTTCAATAAATTTCATTGATAAAGAGATAGTTACAAAAAAGAACTGCAGCCCAAAGAGAGGGAGTAGATACAAAAAGACTAAAGGACTCCTGACTATTAACAACCCCACAGCTGTAAATTAATATTGTTATATCATTCTCAAAAATTGTGGCAAACCATATAATCTATTTAGCTGATGAAACAGAAACAGGGTTGTTAGAGTTCATATTGGACAATATTCATTTGCTCAAGAACATGTTGAACTAAAATAGAGAGTAACTTTTAACTCCACTTTGTTCAATTTCTAACGAAATATAATGAAAGAATATAAAAATATGATAATCTCACATGATTACAGCTGCAGATTAAAGAGGATAGAGACAAATATAAATAAATAAAGACTCAATATTGCCACTTTATGCTTTTGAAGCTATCATTTTTGCTTTTTCGCCCATTATTGGAGATACCAAATCGTTTGTAAAACTTTAAGCTGATTCACATATGAATCTTTCCATGTATCAAGTTATTATTGGCATTATTGCTTTCACCTAACAATCAATATTTGGCTAACAATCAATTAACCAAGTAAATGTCTTATATATGGCTATAGCATAAAAGAATATGAGAATAGGATAATCTCACATGATTACATCTGCAGATTAAAGAGGATAGAGACAAATATATATAAATAAAGACTCAATTTTTGCTTTCTACCCCATTATGCGTTTGAATATACCACACCTTTATACTGATTCACACATAGATCTTTTCATGTATCAATTTATTATTTTCATTATTTGCTTTCACATGACTAAAGAACGGTCATGTATCACTCTTTGCCATTCTTGCATGAACCTCACCTTCACACCACTGCATTCAACAAAAATTACTTTATCAAGTCTCTGCATTCAAGACAATTTGTAACAATTTCAACTTTCAAGCTTTTGTAACTATTTGCAGGCCAATTTGGTTCAAAAGCAAATAGTAATTATATGTTGTATCAATTAAAAGAATGATGGTTGATAAGGATGTCCAATACCTAATATTTATACCATTTCTTGATGAAAAGCAAAAGACTTTCTAAGTCTTCTAATGAAAATTTGGAGGACAGAAACTTTGAATCAAAGCAAGAAATTTCCTTTCCCTAGCTAGTTCTTGAGCAAATGATTGATCCCTTTGGATCTACATGAATGAAAAAAGCCTCAATGATACTTATTATTGTGTTAGTCTTTTATGGTCTGCTACTTAGCTGTAAATCAGTTTTCTCTTATCATTCTGTAAATTCTGTGATACGAATGAATGATTTTCTGCTGACTTTATCGCTGAAGTACTAATAAAAGAAAAAAAAGTTTATGCGTTGAAAGTGCAGTAACCGAAACATTACAGAAGTATCCATGAAAGTGCAATCTGCAGTATTGATGGATAATTGATGGCTAACAAAGTTAAAGGCAAACATCAACAAGGCATGACAAAGTAGTCTGCTGCTAATTCAAAGTTTCAGAGTAAACAACTCTGAAAAGATAATCTATTTTGTCATATCATTCTCAAATATTGTGGCAAACCATATAATCTGTTTAGCTGATGAAACTGAAACAGGGTTGTTAGAGTTCACATTAGACAATATTCATTTGTTCAAGAACATTTTGAACTAAAATATATAGGGAGTAACTTTTAACTCCATTTTGTTCAATTTCTAAGGAAATATCTTGAAAGAATATAAGAATAAGATAAGCTCACACGATTACATCTGCAGATTAAAGAAGATAGAGACAAATATATATATATATATATATATAAATAAAGACTCAATTTTGCCACTTCATGCTTTTGGAGCTACCATATTTGCTTTTGGAGATATATACCAAATCGTTTGGAAAACTTTATGCTCATTAACATACTGATCTTTCCACGTATCAATTTATTATTGACATGATTTGCTTTCACATAAGTAATGGACGGTCGTGTATCATGCTTTACCATTCTTACGTGAAATACGCGCATGAAAAAGTACTATGTGGCCTACATTACGTGACCCCAACTTCACATCAGTGCATTCAACAAAAATTAGTTTACCAAGTCTCTCCAACTTTTTCCAGTTGAAAGTTTTGTTACCATTACAATTTTTTATGTGCTAATTCCACTTCTTGATGTTAATTACTTGTTAAATATAGAAAGAGAGAAAGAGATGAGAAGAAAATTTGAGGCCAATAGTTCCATACAATTAAAAAATTAAAAAACAGAGATTCCAAAGAAAAAGAAGACTCTGCTGAAACTTTTCTCTGCAGTTTCATCAATTGGATTTGAAGCAGAGTTTCTCAATATTTGGGTAACAATCAATTAGCCAAGTAAATGCCTAATTTGATTTACTTCACTTATATATGTATATTGGGTGAGATTAGGCTACTATTTCTTAAACAATGTGTGAAATTAATTGATGAAGATGCATCTGCAGTGCATATATACAAGTGAAATTTTCTCTAGTTTAACACTTTGAATCAAACAATCAATTGATTTTAATTATAAATTAATTTATTCATTATATAAAAGAATTCATTTTCGTATACACAAAGTAATAGATTTTCTAGGCAAGTAATGTCCTATGGGCTTTGGCCAGAGGTTAAAACTCCTCCAAGGAAACTTGCTGATGTTTTTCTGGTTTCAACCGGTCTATAAACATGAAACCAACTTGCATTCGTTAGAATTTCCTTCAACAGAGCCAATTTTGCATTATCAATGGCATTTACATAGCAATAGAGTGAGAAATAGACAATCACCTTGGGAGGTCTGTCTTCATGTCCACACCTATTTTCATTTGTTTATTATTTATGCAATTTCTTACTGTCTAAAGTTTGATTCTCAATAGTACTTCCATTTCCACTTTCAAGTATTTTTAACAATTTGTAGGCCAATTTGGTCCAAAAGCAAATACTAATTATATATGTTGTACCAATTAAAAGAATGATGGTTGATAAGGATGTCCAAAACCTAATATTTAAACCATATCCTGATGAAAAGCAAAAGACTTTCTAAGTCTTCCAATGCAAATTTGAAAGAAAACAAGAAATTTGCTTCTCTTTGGATCCCTTTCGAGTAATTGAGAAAACGATTGATCCCTTTGGATCTACGTTAATGGAAAACACCTCAATGATACATATTATTGTGTCAGTCTTTTATTTTCTGCTACTTATCTGTAAGTTAGTTTTCTCATATCGTTCTGTAAATTCTGTGATACATGTATGATTTTCTGCTGAATTTATTGCTGAAGTATCAATCAAACAAAAAATGTTTATGCCTCAAAAGTGCAGTAACTGAAACATTACTGAAGTATCCACAAATGTGCAATCTGCAGCATTGACTAGGCTAGTAAAAAGGAAGAGATAAGCAACAAGACCTGAATGCTGGAACTAGCTTCTTTGCATCATCAATGAAGCTACCTAAAAGAAAATGGGGTCGAGAGATAATGATGACCAACAACGTTAAAGGCAATCATCAACATGGCATGAGAAAAGTAGTCTGCTGCTTCAAAGTTTCAGAGTAAACAACACTTGAAAGATGATGTATTTCTTGTTCAAACTGTCCCATGATCTCTTGTCTCGTATTCAAAGATAAAAGTATTGCCACCAGAATTCCTGAGGGGAAGAAAAGAAGTAACAGCAGAACCCAAGATGCACGAAGAACGAAATAGCCTCACCTGAAAAACATAGAAACAGCAAACACCAAAAAACAACTGGAGTTTTTTTGCTGAAACTTTTCTTTGCAGTTTCATCAATTGGTCAAAGGGTTTTGAATCAGAGTTTCTCAATGTTTGGCTAACAATCAATTAACCAAGTATATGCCTTTATTTTAGCAGAACATCCCCATTCTTTTTTCTTTCTTTAAGAAAAATCTTTGGGAAAGTTTCAGGAATCTCCCTTTGTCCATCTTGACCGCCGGATTTAATTCTTTCAAGGCAAGAACGAAAAGAAGAGTTCTAATTTCATATTGATGTTTCTTTGTCAATTGGGAACAGAGATAGTAAATTAGGCTACCAATGACTAAAACTATATCTTCTCACTTTTTATGTTTTTCATTAGTGGTTAATTAAAATATTTCCCATTGCAAAAGCAAAAAAATTGACAAATAAATATTATCATGTTTATTTTTTTTGTCATATATATATATATATATAATATTTTACTTTGGAAAATTTCTGCTTTCAACTGGTCTATATATAAAGATTCAAATTTTTGAAATTGTATAAAGAAGACATTGTTATGTTTAGGATCACAAAAATGAAACTAATTTTATATTAATTAGAATTTCCTTCAACAAAGCCAATTTTGTATTTGGTTTATACCATGTACTTCTAGTTTCAAATTTTTCCCGGTATTTTCCAATTGCATTTACATAGAAATAAAGTGAGATCACCTTCTAGGTTCAAATGTTTATGCTTTATTAATTGTGCCAATGTACTCCAGTCCAACTGAATACTAGCAGAAGGATGAATTATGCATTGAATTTGAAAATAACAACACTTTTATTATGAACAACTGAAATTATAGGAAAGTTTTGGCTCCATTAGTAATGACCAGTCAAAGTTGTAAGTGTGAAACCACGGCAACTTGATTTGGTAACCATGCATAGTGTTGTTCTCAACATGGTCCAAGGTTAAGCCAAGTTGGAAACTGGAGTTTACTAACCAAAGCTCAGTTCCTCAATATCCTTGATTAAGCATAGTAAAGCAAAAATTGCTTGTGATGAAGGAAGTGCCAACCTCGATGACTTTAGCAAGTAACACTGATTTCTTCTTTTGGTTTGCTTAACTTGATTAAGAAGGTAACCAAGTGTCGAGAAATTAAAAGCATCCATTGCTTCAGTTCTAATTATAGAAGTAAGTGTTATCCTCCCTGATTGCTGCTTTCAAACATAAAAAAAAAACAGTTATTTAAGCACGGTGAATTCAATTAAAATTTCATGTCAATATCTATAAAAGGGATAAAAAATTCAACTTTAAATTCCATATAACATCAATGATAGGCTTACAACCATCCTTACTTTTTCTGAAAAATATAATTCGTCATCAACCAAGAATAAGCACTGCTGAACAAAACAGAAAAGAACGAGCATTTGGATGGCTATTAGCAATTGCCAAGCAACGTCCTAGACCAAAAACAGGGCATCTCCTATAACAAACAACCTGGAAACATGATACAACCCCTGGAAGAGAAGACAAGGTGTAAGACAAAACTAAACACCGCCAAGAAAAGAAAATCAGACTGAACATTCAATTGTATAAAAGAATTCATAATTTTCATAAAACCAATTTCGTAATAGTTTGAATTTTCTTTAGCAAAGTATCTCCATTCTTTTTTTTTTTTAATTTAAGAGAGAATTAGTTAAAATACTTTTTCAAAAATCTATGGAAAAGCTTTAGGAATCTCCCTTTTACTTTGATAATGTCCATCTCAATGTCGAATTTAATTCTTTCAAGACAAGAACCAAAAAGAAGAGTCTTAATTTTATATTGATGTTTCTTTGTCAATTTTGAAACAAAGAGAGTCAATTAGGCTCGACTGACCAAAACTATGTCTTCCCTTTTTTTTTTTTTGTTTTTTTCATTTGTCTGTCTCACTCACAAAACCTGTGGGAGGTTGGGATTATTGCAAGGAGCAAATTAATGTTGGTCGCGTCTTCAAGAGGAAAAGAAACTGTCTATAACACAGGGAAGGAAAATGCTTCCTACAAATTTTAACTTTTTGTTATCATATAATAATATAAAAAAGTGTTATTATAATAATATAAAAACTGTCTATATTATATGTACATATAATATACATATATGTATATTATATATACATATATGTATATATAATATATATATTATTATATATATAATAATATAAAAAAGTGTTATTAAAAATATTTTTAGTTGCACATTTTAAAAATGTACTGTCTAGTCAAATTTGTTATAGTGATTGAAGTATGAATATAGAAATTAATTTAAGTTTTAATTTATAATACCTTTTCATAATAGAGTGAAAAAGAAATTAACAATCACTTTCAGAAATCTATTCTCATGTTCACATCTACTTTTATTTGTTTATTATTCATGCTATTTCTTACTATCTAAAGTTTGATTTTCCATAGACCATATACATCCATTTCAAGTTTCAAGTTATTTTAGCAATTTGTAGACCAATTTGGTCCAAAAGCAAATACTCATTATGGTGTACCAATTAAAGGAATGATGGTTGATAAGGATGTCCCTTACTTAATATTTAGACCATTTCTTGATGAAAAGCAAAAGACTTTCCAAGTCTTCTAATGAATGCCACGTGGGCAAAAAGATATAATTTGCATGATGGTGAGGGCAAAAAGAAAATCTAAATGCAGAAAATGAACATCCTAATCCTGCTACAAAATGTTTAAACAAAAAATGAAAATGGAGGAAGAGAAAAAGAAGGGAGTTTCAGGTTTTATTGGGATGAAGAGAATTCCCATGCAAGTGGGAAGAAAGAGAAGCGGAAATGACAAAACCTGCCCCCATAGACTTTAGAATTACAATTCTCTCCTTAAACTAAAGTTGGTAGAAAATATGAGCAGAAGGATGAATTCTGAATTGAAATTGAAATTGAAAAGAACAAGACTTTTATTATGAACAACTGAAATTATAGGAAAGTTTTGGCTCCATTGGTAATGGCCAGTCAAAGTTCTTAAGTGTGAAGGCATGGTAACTAGATTTGGTAACTACGCATGCTGTTGTTCTCAACATGGTCCAAGGCATGTCCAAGGCTAAGACCAGTTGGCAACTGGATAATTTAAGCACCTGAAGTTTAAAAAGCAAGCTCAGTTCCTCAATATACGTGTATATATACTTACACACACACACACACACACACATATATATATATAAGCAAAATCTTTGATTCAGTAAAGCAAAATTTGTTTGTGTGAAGGAATTGCCAGCCCAGATGCCTTTAGCTAGTAACACTGATTTCTTTTTGCTTGCTTGACTTGATTAAGAAGGTAACCAAGTGTCAGGTATTAAACATTGACTATTGGATGCTGTTAAGTTCTTCTGCTTGCCTGCTGTACTATGTGAAAGGGCAAAACTTGAGAGAAATTAAAAGCTTCCATTGCTCCAGTTTTAATTACAGGATTCAATGTTATCCTCCCTGAGTGCTGCCTTCAAACATTAAAAAAAAAGTTATTTAAGCATGGTGAATTCAATTAAAACTTCATGTCAACATCTGTAAAAGAGATAGAAAATTCAACTTTAAATTCTATATAGCATCCATAACAGGCTTACAATTTCATTAGTATGAAAGAAAATTTATTCTAGGAAGAAAAAAAAAAGTTTGCAACAACCATCCTTACTTTTTCTGAAAAATAGAAATCATTATCAACCAGAAATAAGCACTGGTGAATAAAACAGAAGAGAACAAGCATTTGGATGGCTATAAGCAACAGCCAAGCAACATACCAGATCAAAAACAAGGCATCCCCTGAAACAAACAACTTGAAAACATGCTACAAACCCTGGAAGAAAAGCCAGGGCGCAAGACAAAAAAAAAAAAAAACACAGTCAAGAAACGAAAACCAGATTGAACATAAAAGGAACACAAGCCATTCTATCCACCAGCGACAGATGAGGGCTTCTTACTAATTTACAAATTCCTTCGTCCTCTGAGATATCTCTTCAATTTGTAGCCTACTTCTTCCACCATCCTCACAAGCCATATGGGTCTTCCAAGTGTGAACATGATATATGTTGCAGATATTCCCAACACTAGTCCACTTCCATAACCCATGAATGTCGCTTTCCACACAAATCCAGATTCAGAATCTGCTTCCACATGAAAAATGGGTGCCTCAGTGTTGTCACAGCTCTTTGATACTGGAAACCCACACAGTCCCAAGTTACCAGCGTAGGAATCATTGCCAAAAGTATCGAATTGTTTTCCCTGAGGTATAGGTCCAACGAGCTGATTTTGTGAAAGGTTTAACACTTCAAGAAAACCCAAACTATTCAACTGTGTAGGAATCTGCCCAACAAGCTTATTCGAAGAGAGATCCAGTGACTCAAGTGCTGTCAAATTACCCATTGATGTGGGGATAAAGCCACTAAGGTTATTATGAGAAAGGTTTAGCTCTTTGAGTGAGTTAAGCTCTCCAATAACCTTTGGAATCTCACCTTGAAACTCATTATTTGAGAGGTCAATGCTCGTCAACTCGATGAATATTTTCTCCAATACAATCTCCACTCCTTTTATTGCAATATCAATAGAATAGCTATAGAAGTCAACCATATAACGACCAGACACTCCCATGTATGACCTTGCACTTTTATCTTTTGAGAGATTTATCAAAACCTTGAAATTTTTTATAAATTTAATGGGAAGTGGACCAGTAAAATAATTATTTGATAGGTCAAAAATTTGAATTTTAGAGAAAGAATGATTGGACCACGGGCCCTGAATGGAACCATGCAATTGATTCGAATGCAACACAAGAACTCGTAGTTGTGTAAGACTTCCCAACCAATGAGGAAATGTATCATTGATCTTGTTGTTACCAAGATTTAGCACTTCCAAACCTCTACAATTAATGATGGCTTGTGGTAAAGGCCCTTCTAATTGATTACCTTTTAAGTTGAGATAATGCAATTGACATCCCTTTGTAAAAGCCAGAGGAATGAATCCATGAAAGTTGTTCATTTGTAGATTCAACACTAAAAGGCTTTGGCTTAAATTTCCAAAACATTGTGGAATAATTCCATTCAGGTTGTTGTGAGACAAGTCAAGAAATTCAAGGGAATTTGCATTGCACAGCAGAGAAGGGATCTCTCCACTCAAGCTATTATTTGAGATGAAAAACACAAATGTTGTTGAAGGTGGAATCAGAAGATCTCCCTGAATGAAATTGGAGCTAAGGTCAAGAATTTCAATTCCCTTCCATGGAATTTGCTCAAAAACTATCAAAGAGTTGTGAGATAGATTCAAGTGCCACAAAGAGTCTTTCCCCACATCCCACATCCACTTGGGAATCTTGCCATAAATTTTATTGTTGGAAAGGTCTAAATACCTCAAAAATTTTGAACCTCTTAAAAATTGGGGAAACTCATTGACATTGCAAGAAGACAAGTACAAATACCGAAGATTAGGAAATGCATAATCAGCACTAGTACCATTAGAGTTTAAGGATAGACTGTTATATGAAAGATCAAGGTCTTGGAGATTTTGGAGCTTTGAGAACATGTTAATCTGTACAATACCACTTAGATGTGAAAAGTCAACTCTAGTAAGATTCACAAGTTGGAATATTGAAGATGGAATAGGACCTCTGAGTTTATTATTCCCAAAATAGATTCCTTCTAGCGATTTGCACTGGAATTCCTTGATATGACCACTGAGCTTGTTATGGCTGAGATATATTTGCTTCAATGTGCAAACTGTATACAACCATGAGGGAAGTGTTCCATTGAGTAAATTAAAAGATAAATCTAGAGAGATTAGATTAGGAAAGGCATCAGGAATGGAACCCTCTAATTGGTTATCATAAATGTGTAAGAATTCTAGCTGTCTAAGGTTTGCAAGTGAGGATGGAATTTGTCCGTTGAAATAGTTATAGGACAGATCTAAATAACTGAGTTGTGAAAGGTTCCCCAATGATCTCGGAATTGATCCTGATAAATTGGATAATTGAAGATCTAAATACTCCAAGGACACTAGATTCCCGATTGAGTTGGGCAATCCTCCTGAGAAAGATGATCCTGATGCATCCAAATGCTTCAAAGATGATAAATTCGTGATAGACTCAGGCAACCCTCCAGGAAAAGAAGTCCATGATAAATCTAAATATTTCAAAGATTGTAAATTGCTGATTGAATCTATCAATTCTGAAGAGAAGGACAGATCTGATAGATCTAAAAGTTGAAGATTGCTGGTCCGGTTCAACTTTGGCAAATAGAGAGCCAGATTTTGGTTCCCTCCTAAATAGAGGAACTTGAGCTTAGGCAGGTGAAAAATGTTTTTTGGGAATTTTCCTCGCAAATCACAATACTTGAGACTAAGAGTGCTTAAAGATGAGGATAGATTGGTCAAGGCATCACGATTAATAGAAGACATATTGATATGACCAAGAAAAAGTTGTCTCACCTCTGTTAGGTTCTCAACGAGTCCTTCCAGAGTATGCCTGTCAAGTGGTTGATAATAATTCCCAGAGAGATCAAGTGAAACCAATTTCGACAAGTGGGAGACTTGGGATGGGACTTGACCTGCAAAGTATGTATGAGAGAGGTTGAGATACACTAGACTTGCAAACCGACCAAACTTAGATGACATCTTGGAAAAGGTAAAATTGTTGAAGGCTAGGTTGAGTTTCTGCAGATGTGAAAGATGGAAGAGACTACTATTGGAAGGGATGCTGCCATATAGCCGACTGCAACTCAAGTCAAGGCCAATCACTTGACCTTTGATGCTATCACAAGTGACCCCAGCCCATGAGCAGCAATCTGAACCCTCCTTCCATGAATTTGTCTTGGGATAGGATATAGTGCCAGCGACTTCATCGCAATCCAAAGATGAATAATTATGGATGGAAAAAGAGGTCTTGAACTGGATCAATGCAGCAGCTTCTTCAGGAGAGCACAACGGTGTTATTGGAGAAGAACAAGATAAAAGATTAGCTTGAAAATTCAAGAGGAAGAAAAGAAGGCAGAGGAGTTGAAACGATTTGATGAGTAAGCAGCACATGTTTGTTAAGAAGAGAAATGGAATAATAATGGTATGATATGATTGATATGAGTGGTGAGAAGGCATAGATGAGTATTTATAAACTTACTGGTTTAGTTCATATACGGATTCATTCAGAGATATAACTTTTTATTTTATTTTTCACGTAGTATATACATATAAAGAATGTATAAATAATTTTGTATTCATATATAAACTTGTGGTCGAAGTTGAAGTTGGCATTTGGCTGCCATGCATCTTATGGACTACCATGGGTATTGAGGTGTTATTATCAACTTTATGAAGGGCTCATGATAATTAAGTAATCAAAAGATTACCTTTCAAAAAAAAAAAGTAATCAAAACAGAGGATTGAGATTGGAGAAAATGATTTTATGCATACTAAAATTTCCACAACTATGTTGGACCAGTAGCACAATCCTTATGTTTGTGTGATAACTAATAAATGATTTAATAACACAATGAATGAGAGTATTTGAATCGGGTTGATTTTTGGAATTTTACCATTTATAAACAATATGAAGTAATAGTCAAAGTTATCATATCAACATTTTTCTTTGATTCATTAATTAGATTGTTTAATTCATTAAGTTTAATGATTTGTCCTTCAATTTGAGAGAAGATGAGATGACTAACAAAGCTTATCAATGTTTTAATTTTTTAAAAAATGGATTTTATTAATAGTTCGACTGATATGTCATTATTAATCTCTATCTGAAGCAACCAGAGACTCCTATTAGCATGGAAACTGGCTTGACAAAATACAAAAAAAAAAAAAAAATACAATAAAAAGCACAACTGCTCACATAAATAAGCAGATGTCCCTCGAAAACATTCAGCCACCAAAAACAAGGCTGAAGCAAAGGTGCCTCAACCTAAACCTGTCATCCAAAAACATGGAGAACAACGATCTAAGACTATACCCTAAACAAAACGTCACAAACTACCAAAATAGCACCAAAAGCATTAATCCAAAGAGATCCGAGCAGCAACAGAAAAATTTATAAGTCCTGACCAAAAAAATGAAAAGAAAAAAAGGGGTGGTCGCCAATAGGAGAAACAATCAACATTTGATCCAATCATTCCATTATATGCTTTGCCTCGTTAATGCTAATATGGAATACACCATACTGAAAATTAATGTTTTATCGTGTTAATAAAATAAGATAAATATCACTTTTCAAAAACAAAAAGGAAAATAAGTAAAAAATTTCAAATCAATTGGGAGGAAGAACAAAGACAAAGGTCATAAATGCAGTATTTATTCATGTTCTATCTGAAATTTAGTTTAGCCCAAATTTAAATTAAAGGTATTACATTTATATTTTTTTAGCTGTTGACTAATAGTGTTAATAATTAAAGGATAAAAAACATCATTTTGAAACAAGAAGGACTAAAGAATTTTTTTAAAGTGTTTTGAAGGAACCTTTCAGATTTTACTACATTTGATTTAATCATTCCATTATTTGTATAGTTGGATATGATTGATTGGAACAGTCTCTCCAAACTAAAGGTATTAAATTGCAGAAATCATGATAGACTCTCATCAAGGGCATTTACTATATAGCAAATAAGGGTTGATTTATCTATCTTATTGAAACAATAAAGACCGAAGCAATTATCAAATTGATGAAATGACTATTAGTTCTTAAAATTTATTTTGAGAGAGTGTATTCTTTAACATAAAAGCTTAAATCTTTAATACAATTATGTCATTTCCTCATGAAAAGAGAAAGATTAAGAACATCTTAATTTTAATTTGTGGGTCTCGATCAAAAAAGAAAAGTCAAGCTAATATGAAAAGCAAAAACAGGTGGTACCCAGTAAGTGGAAAATATGTGCATTTGATCCTCATTAATTTTAATATGGACTAAACCAGGTTGGAAATTTGCAGCATTGACTAGGCTAGTAGAAAAAAAGAGATAAGCAAGAAGACCTTGACGCTAAAACTAGCTTCTTTAAACCGTCAATGAAGCTACTTTAAAGCAAATAGGGTGTAGGGACATGGGATCCACCCATTGCAGAACCACCAACTTCGCGTCAGTACATTCAAGACAAATTCGTTTGCCAAGTCTCTAACTTTTTCCCGTGAAGAGTAGTCTGCTGCTCCAGAGTTCAAAGAAAACACCAATTGGAAGATAATATTTTTCTTATTCAAATTGTCCTATGATCTCTTGTCTCCCATACAAAGTTTTCTACTGCTTAAAAATTAAAACCGTAAAGCGTTCCCTTCCCAAACTCGAGAGTTGATCCCCCAACAAAGAAAGTCCACAGAAGAACAAAAGCAAAATTACTTTTGATAACACAGGCACAAGAAGAGCCAATCCATCTTGTGAAGACACATGGAAGTACTCAACCATCTAATCAGATTCAAGGAAAGTGAAGACACATGTTGTGACACTATCTATATCTCAAGGTTTTAATTTCCACATTCATAGATCAACCATCTAATGTTATTTAATGCCAACACCACTACTTTCATAACCAAATCCATCTATGAATGAATCACCATTTCCTTCAAACTCTGAAGATGGTGTTTCTGGTGCCTCATCACCGCCACTTTTCTTTGAGAATGGCAGACCACACAAACTCAAGTTTACGTTATATGAATTAAATTAATTTCGGTTAATGACTCGTTTTTCTTACTAAAAGAAGAAAAAAAGTTTATGCGTCAAAAGTGCACTCACATAAACATTGTACAAGTATCCACGAAATTGCAATTTGCAGTGTATACTGACTACACTAGTAAAAACAAAGAGACAAGCAAGAAAACGACCTGAATGCTGGAGTAGCTTCTTTGCAACATCAACGAAGCTACATAAAAGCAAATGGTTCTTTGCAAAGAACCATATTTTCCACAATATTATGGAAAAATGTTTGCGTGCAAATTCAAAGCATAAAAATCAGAACATTATTATAAATCAGAACATTAAAATAAAGAGTAACTTCAACTCCATTTTTTAAATTTCTAATAAAATATAATGAGACAAGATAAGAATCCATAACCTAACACACAGATTAAAGAGGAATAGAGCAATCGTGTATCACTCATTGCTATTATTGCCTGAAATACATGCATGGAAAAGTCTATATGACCTCTATTTCTAAAGTAAACATTTTGAAAAGGTTTATTGTCTTCCTCTCTTTTATTTTTCTTTTCTTAATCAAAACGTATATTAATTTTGATTTTGTTCATTCATTCATGTTTGTAAGTTTCCTTTTAACTTAGAAAAGAAAATGAAGAAGAAAAATAATAATAAAGAGATCAATAATCTAAAAGTGCAGCAATCATAGAATTTCGTTCAACAAGGCCAATTTTACATTATATATGTTTATACCATGTACTTCGAGTTTCAATTGTACTTTAATTTTTACTTCTTCCATGTGTCTTAACTTAAGCTTCATCTGCTCCCATGTTGATATGATATCTAATTAAGACCAAATTGTGCACAGGGAAGCTGGTTTCTCTGTTGAAATCCCCTATTTTTGTTCTTGGTTCTATACATCCCAAAGAGAAATCCCCCTTTTTTTGTTCTTGGTTCTACACATCTCAATCTTTGGTGGGAACATGTCCCACATGTGCTGACTTTTCTACTACCTTACAATGGTCGTTTTGTATTCAAATTCGATGAAATGAAATCTCTTAATGCTTTTTTGCTTTTTTTTATTAAAATAAAAAAAACGCTTCCCATTTATTCTATTGGGATTTTTCAGCTAGAACTGATGATCATCGATAATGTTGGATTAATTGCGTGGTCTTCAAGTTCTGTCCGTGACAATGGACAAAGTTGTGATTGTGAACTTATCCTTTATGGATTTAAGATTTCAAATCTTGGGTCGTTGGGTTTTATTTTCTAAGTATCATTTGCCAGAAATTCGTTTTTGTGCGTTTTTTCTCTATAGTTTCCAGTTGCAAGTGGAGATCTTCAATTAGAAATTAAGATAACGAAGGGTTCATGACAGTGAAATAACCAATAAAGATTGAACCAATTATTAAACTGATGAAATAACAGCCGTTTTTTAAAATTTATCTCGAGAGAGTGTATTCTTTGATGCAATTGTTGAAGCCTTTAATACAATTATGCCCTTTTCTCAAGAAAAAGTAAAAAATAAAAAAGATCTGTTAATATTAATTTTACGAGTCACGATTAAAAAGGTAAAAACAAGTTAATCTAAAAGCAAAAAGAGGTGGTACCCAATAAGTGGAAATATGGACATTTGATGAAATCATTCCATTATATATTTTGCCTCATTAATGCTAATATTAACTAGGCTAGTAGAAAAATGGAGATGAGAAAGAAGACCTTAACGCTGGAACTAGCTTCTTTGCACCGTCAATGAAGCTACCTTAAAGCAAATAGGGTGTAGGGACATGGGATCCACCCATTGCAGAACCCCAACTTCACGTCAATGCATCCAAGACAAATTCGTTTACTAAGTCTCTCTAACTTTTTCCTGTTCAAAGTCGGCTGATGCTTCAAAGTTTCAGAGAAAACAACACTTTAAAGACATAGCATTCCTTATTCAAACTGTCCCGTGATCTCTTGTCTCCTATACAAAGTTTTCTACTGCTTATAAATCAAAACCATTAAGCGTTCCTTATTCCCCAACAAAGCTGAATTGCTAATTTAGTTGGACAAGGTTGGACCAGAATAAAGTACGTATATTCAGCTACTTCTCAGTACAATCTTCATTCCTAAATCTTAAATTTCATGATTTAGTAATAATTGATTAATGATTTAGCAACAAAATGAAACGAGTCTTTGCGTGATGACTGATGAATGAGGTTGATGCTTATATCATTTGTAAATGATATGTAGTAAGAGTCGAAATCTTCATATTAAGACTTTTCTTTTGATTCATTAATTAGATCGTCTAGCTCATTAAGGTCAGTGATTTCTCTTTTCACAAAGAGTTTCTATTAGAGAAAATACGAGATGATCAAAGAGACCAAGACCACATGTCAAAAGGAAAGATTAAACTAATCTTAAAGAAAAAGGTCAGGTGGTAATTTCCGTAAGAGGACAATATGGATGTATGATCCAATCATTCCATTATATATTTTGTCTTATTAATGCTAATATGGTCTACGCCAGGCTGAAATATAATCTTTTGCAGCGTTGGAATTGTCCCCACAACGTGCACTCCCTGAAACATTGAAGAATTCTCCCCAACAAGTGCAATTTACAGTATTGACTTGGCTATTGTAGAAAAAATGAGGGAAGCAAGAATACTAAGAGCTGGAACTAGCTTCTGTGCACCGTCAATTAAGCTACCTTAAAGCAAATAGGGTGTAGGGACATGGGATCCACCCATCCCAGAACCCCAACCTCACGTTACCAAGTCTCTGTAATTTTTTCTCATTCAAAACGCGTATTAATTTTGAATTTATTCATACATTTTTTATATTCGCAAATTTCCTTTTAACTTAGAGGGAAAAAGAAAGAAAAAAAATAATAATAAAAAAATTAATTATTGAAAAGTGCAGCAATGATAGAATTTCCTTCAACAGAGCCAATTCTAGTTTCAATTCTTTCCCTGCATTTTCCAATTGTATTTACATAGAAATAGAGTGAGGAATAGACAACCACTTTCCAAGGTGAGTCTTCATGTTCACATTGACTTTCAATAGTTTATTATTTATTGTCAAAAAGCAAATAGGAAGGATGAAAAGAATAAGTTCAGCCTACTATTTAGACCACTAGAGTCGGACCTGTGTGCAACACACGGGCCTCTTTGCACCCTCTATCGGCCCTGCACGTGGTTCACGCTGACGTCTTTGCACCCCTCTCTTTCTCACTCTTTGCTTCAACATCTTTTCTCTTGCACTTTCTCTGCCCTCCACGTGGTTAACTAATGGGGCATCCTTTTTAAGTATGTTATAGATTTGTTGATGGTACTGATTTCAGATGGATGCAAAAGCCCTTTTCAAGCCTTCTGCGTTTTACACTAGTAAAAACGAAAGTGCAATTTGCAACACCAACGAAGCTACCTAAAAGCAAATGGGGTTTAGTGATGACCTATAAATTGAAAGGCAATAATCAGCAAGGAATGAGAAAAGTAGTTTATATTCATTTTGTCAAGATATTCCAATTAATTTAAAAAATTTTTATGGCTACTTTAATAAAAACATAAAAATTAGAATATTTTTCTAAATTATTTTCATACCAATTAAAATAAAGAGTAAGTTTAACTCCATCTTATTAAATTTTTTATAAAATATAATAAGAGTAGATAAAACTCTATAATCTAACAGGTAAATTAAAGAGGGATAGAGTCATCATGTATCACTCTTTATTTCATTCTTCTTTTCGTAATAAAAACACGTATTAATTTTGACTTTGTTCATTCATTCTTTATATTTGTAAGTTTGCTTTTAACTCTGAAAGGAAAAAAAAAAGTAAAAAAATAATAATAAAAAAATCAATAATCTAAAAGTGTAGCAATGATAGAATTTCCTTCAACAGGACTAATTTTTTACTCTTTAAATTTCAATATTTTCAACAATATCTTCTTATTAAATTTAAAAAAAATATATCTTCTTATTAATTACAAGTATAAATTATTGATAGCAGCCACGAAAAGCTTATTGGAGGAACATGCAATGCAAGTGGTCGCTAAGGAGTTTTCTACTCTTTCTTTCCTTTGATAATTGCGTTTCAGAGAGTGGATTTGAATTCAACATGAAAACTTTCATTTCGATTGGTTTACAATATACTTTCCTATCATCTATTCAACTAAATTGTCATTTAGACAATTGAAGACACCTATATATTATTCAATTATGATTACCATATTTTAATATATTTGATGTCTAATGATCAGTTGTATTATATTAATTTTGTAAATTAATGATCTTCAACATGTTGAAATAATTACGTGATCTTCAAATTTTGTTCATGACAATTGACAAGATTATGATTTTTTTTTTGTAAAGCAAGATTGTGATTTTGATCTTCCTTTTTGAGTTTCTAACTTCAAAATAATCTTGGGTCATTGGAATCTATTTTCCAAGCATCACTTTGTCAATTCATATGAACGAAAAATTCATACTTGTGCATTTTTCCATACATTTTCCAATCACAAGTGGGGATCTTCAATTAAAAAGCAAGATAATGAAGGCTCATGACAGTTAACTAATCAATAGATGAGACTGAGATTGGAGAAGATGATTTTATATATCCTAAAATTTCCACAACTATCTTGGGCCACTTGCACAATCTTTCTATTTGTGTAATAATTGATAAATGGAGTAGACAAATCATCTCTCTTCTCAACATGGTGGTGATTCAATGTTGTGGACTCTTTCTTGTTGTTTTTGTTTGTCTGATAAATAATAAATGAATAAAAAAATAAATTAACTGATGAATGATTTAGTAACACAACAAATTCACAGGTTCAGCTTTGGCTATTTATGTATGACAACCTGTTTTGTACTTCTTATTTTACATAGTTATGAAATTTGAAGCCTTTCAAAAAGAAAAAAAAAACCAAAATGAATGAGAGTATCTAACTAATGAATCAGGTTGATCTTTGGAATCCTATCATTCGTAAATAGTATTAAGTAATAGTCAAAAGTCATCATATCAAGATTTTGCTTTTGATTCATTAATGGTTACTGATTTGTCTTCAATTAGGGAGAAGATAAGATGACTAAGACTTATCAATGTTAGCACTTTGGGTCTTGGTCAAAAAGGAAATAAGAAAAATCAAACTAATTTGAAAGCAAAAGGAGGTGGTACCAGGCAAGAGAAAAAAGTGTACATTCGATTCAATCATTCCATTATATACTTTTTCTCATTAATGATAATACGGAGTACACTATACCTGAAATTAAAAGAGGTGATAAATTTCATGTCAATCCGGAGGAAGAACAGAAACAAAGACCATAAATGTAGTATTTATTCATGTTGTACCAAGTCTCTGTATCTTTTCCTGTTGAAAGTGTTGTTCACCATTAGAACTTTCTATGTGCTGATTCCACTGCTTGAATTATAGGTAGGTGTCTCACAATATTAATGCTGGAAACTGTTCTGATAAACTTCACCGAAATTGTTGCTTTACAGTTCGGTGAAATTGTGTCTCTCTTATGATCCCAAATTGTCATAATCTGCTTCTAAAAAGGATCTGTTAAAGCATGTACATCCCCAAATTGTCATAATACTTTAGTTCAAAACTTTACAGATGAATTTTCCTCTGCCTTCTTTTCTCTCTCAACTCTCATCTAACATCAAACTGCTAAATTTTTAGTTTTCGAGTTCGATAAGTTGAGTATGTTCAGCTTATAAGTTGAGTACCTAATTTAATCAACCTTCATCCCTGCATCTTTACATAATTAATCAACCTGTTGGCTTGTCAATCAATTGTTGAACGTTTAGTGCTGATAAATATTTAGTGTCAGTTTCTTTCTAAATAGAAATTGCAGTCCCTACTTAATGAAATGAATAGCTAAAATTTAATCCCACCATCCCTTTATACTGAATAAATAGTGCTGATAAATAAATAAAATACTAGTGGCAATCTGGTTATTGGCATGATTGGTCTTTAGAATCTTGCATAAATCATAAATGGTGTAGAGAAAGAATAACAAGGCATTCTCCCAAATATAGGTCAGTCATATATTTAATTTTTTTTTTTTGAATTTGTACTCTGTCAGTCTGATCTCAGCCTTGACAAGGTTCAAGCTTAGAACAGAAGTTGGATTCAGTACTGTCAAGATGGACAGACATACTGCACATAAGAGAAGAACAATGCTAAGAATTCTGAAGTTTCTGGTAAGAAAATAGATTCTTGCTGACATGTCTCATAAAAAACAAAAAAAGGGATTCTTCCTGAAATGCATGTTAGCTTACAAATGCTTTTCTGCATCTTCACATCATCCACACAACTATGTTATCAACATTCAAGTAAGAAAATGAGATGCTTAGGATGGAACCAACGATTCCTCTTGCTCTTCTTGTTTTACTTCTCTTCTGAAGCTCCTATTACATCTGTCTTGAGTACCAAGCAGCATTCATGTTGACAGTGCTTTTTGGAATCAATGTCTTAGCCAAGAACACTATGGTAGATAGAATCTCAGTTTCATAGACATGCCACTCTTTGCCAAAGCAACTTTTGATCTACAAATCGAGGTAAGAATGTTGATGGTTTCTTCATTTCTTCAATGTGCTTTACAAGTAATTAGGATATGGAAAGCAGGGTACAACAAATTATTTCTTACAATAGCTTAAAAAGACTGTCAAAGAGGAATAGGAGATTATATATAGAAGGTAGGAAAAGTTGAAATTGAAGTCATATATGAAGACATAAATAGCTGAAACCATACAACATTTCAACACTCACAAACAGATCCCTCAATACATTATTAAATGCAGTAAACGAAAAAGACATTTGATGCAATAATAAAGACAAAGACATACCTTCACCATGGCCAAACACGCTTGACATACTGCACTACAGGAAAACATACAACTGCAACACAAATCCTTGAACATCATTTGCACTGACTAGATCCTCCTTCCTCCACCATTGCGGTTGCCAATCTTTGACTTTCTTCGCCTCTTAGGATGCAGGTCTTCAACCAAAGTCACAACCCATTTTGGTTTCCCAGTTAGGAAAACAACATATCCCACAGCCAATCCAAACACTAGTCCACATCCATAACCTATTAACACTACTTTCCACCCAAAAGCAATACTAGATTCTGAGCTATCATCTTCTTCCGGTGAGTTTGCAGGTGGCAGTTGTTGAGGCGGTTCACCGTTGTTGCAACTTCTTGTGAGTGGCAAACCACATAATCCTTCATTCCCTTCATAAGAATTGTTTCCAAACGTGTTGAACTGTTTGCCTCGAGGAATGGGTCCAGCTAGTTCATTCTTGGAAAGGTTTAAGAAAGAAAGAAATGTAAGATCTAGCAATTGCTCCGGAATCTTTCCAACTAGCTTGTTTAAAGAGAGGTCCAAAGACTCAAGTGCTGTTAAATTCCCCATTGAAGTGGGGATACAACCACTAAGGTTATTATGAGAAAGGTTAAGCCCTTTGAGTGATTTAAACTCTCCAATAACCTTTGGTATCTCACCCTGAAACTCATTATTTGAAAGGTCAATGCTCGTGAACATGACGAAAATTTGCACCAATTCAGTCTCTAGTCCTTTTAATGCAATCTCAATAGAATAGCTATGGAAGCCATCAGATCCAGTCACCCCCATGTACATTGCACTTTCATCTACTGTGAGATTTATCATAGCCTTGAAATTTTTTATATATCTAATAGGTAGTGGACCAGTAAAATAATTATTTGAGAGGTCAAAAATTTGGATTTTGGAGAAAGAATGACTAGATCTGTTGCCAAAAATGGAACCATGCAATTGATTTGAATGCAGCACAAGAACTCGTAGGTGTCGAAGACTTCCCAACCAACAAGGAAATGTATCATTGATCTTATTTTTACCAAGATCTAGCGCTTCCAAATATCTACAATTTACGATGGATCGTGGTAAAGGCCCTTCTAATTGATTGCCATGTAAGTTGAGATATCTCAGATCACATTCCTTCATAAAAGTTGGAGGAATGATTCCACGAAACTTGTTCATCTCTAATTTCAACACTGAGAGGCTTTTGCTCAAATTTCCAAAACATTGTGGAATTATTCCACTCAACTTGTTGTGAGACAAGTCAAGAATTTCAAGAGAATTTGCATTGCATACCAGAGAAGGGATCTCTCCACTCAAACTATTATTTGAGATAAGAAAGACATATGTTGTTGAAGGTAGAATTGAAAGATTTCCTTGAATCAAATTGGAGCTAAGGTCAAGAATTCCAATTTCCTTCCATGAAATTTGCTCAATATTTGTTAAAGAGTTGTGAGATAGATTCAAGTACGCCAAAGAGTATTTCCCTGCATTCTGCATCCACTTGGGAATCTTGCCATAAATTTTATTGTCGGAAAGGTCCAAATATTCCAACCTTCTTGATCCTCTTAAAAACTGGGGAAATTTGCTGACATTGCAAGAAGACAAGGATAAAGCTTGAAGATTGGGCAATGTATAATTAGCACTAATGCTAGTTGAGCTTAAGGATAGACTGTTATATGAAAGATCAAGGTGTTGGAGATTTTGGAGTTTTGAGAACATGTCAAACTCTACAATACCACTTAGATTATTTGATGATAAATCAAGAATAGAAAGGTTCACAAATTGGAATATTGAAGATGGAATAGGACCTGTGAGCTTGTTTTCATATAAAAAGATCTTTTCTAGTGATTTGTATTGAAATTCCTTGACATCACCATTGAGTTGGTTTTTCTGGAGACCTATGTGCTTCAATGTGGAAGCTGTATACAACCATGATGGAATTGTTCCATTGATCAAATTAAAAGATAAGACTAAAGAAATTAGATTAGGAAAGGCAGCTACCTCATCAGGAATGGAACCTTCTAGTAGATTACTAGAAATGTCTAATAATTTAAGTTGTCTTAGATTTGTAAGTGAGGATGGAATTTGTCCACTAAAATGATTCCATGACAAATCTAAATAATTGAGTTGTGAGAGGTTTCCCAATGATATCGGAATTGGTCCTGATAAATTGGATGATGGAAGATTTAAATACTCCAACGACACTAGATTCCCGATTGAATTGGGCAATCCTCCTGAGAAAGATGAGGCTTCTGCATCCAAATGCTCCAAAGATGATAAATTTGTGATAGACTCAGGCAACCCTCCAGGAAAAGAAGTCATAAATAAATCCAAATATTTCAAAGATTGTAAAGTGCTGATCGAATCTATCGATTTTGTTGAGAAGGACATTCCTGATAGATCTAAAAGTTCAAGATTGCTGCTGCTCTGGTTCAACTTTGGAAAATAGAGAACAAGGTTTTTGTTGAATCCTAAATAGAGGGACTTGAGGTTAGGCAGGTGAAAAATATTTTTTGGGAATTTTCCTCGCAAATCACAAACCTCGAGATTAAGGGCCCTTAGCGATGAAGATAGATTCATCAAGACATTAGGATTAATAGAAGACATATTGATATGACCAAGAAAAAGTTGTCTCACCTCTGTTAGGTTCTCAACGAGTCCTTCCAGAGTATGCCTGTCAAGTGGTTGATAATAATTCCCAAAGAGATCAAGTGAAACCAATTTCGACAAGTGGGAGACTTGGGATGGGACTTGACCTGCAAAGTTTGAATTAGAGAGATTGAGATACATTAGGCTTGTAAACGCACCAAACTTAGATGACATCTTGGAAGAGTTAAAGTCGTTGAAGGCTAGGTTGAGTTTCTGTAGGTGTGGAAGATGGAAGAGACTACTATTGAAAGGGATGCTGCCATTTAGCTGACTACAACTCAAGTCAAGGCCAATCACTTGACCTTTGATGTTATCACAAGTGACCCCATCCCATGAGCAGCAATCTGAACCCTCCTTCCATGAATTGGTCTTAGGATAAGATTCATAGCAATCCCCAGATGAATATTCATCGATGGAAAAAGAGGTCTTGAATTGGATCAATGCAGCAGCTTCTTCAGGAGAGCACAACTGTGTAATTGAAGAAGAAGAAGATGAAAGATTAGCATGAAAAATCAGGAGGAACAAAAGAAGGTGGAGGAGTTGAAAGGCTTTGAGTAAGCACCACATCTTTCTTAACAAGAGAAATAGAATATTAATGGTATGATATGAATGATGGGAAGGCAAAGATGAGTATTTATAAGCTTCCTAGTCAAACCAATGTGAAACAAATGGCAGCATTGGTGTCAAGAGGTACCAAATCCAAGTTCATAATTTTGTTTTCTCAGGTTTTGTGGAAGTTTATAATTGATGATGTGTCAAATCGAGGAAAATGTTACCGTGCTCACGTGGAGAGCTAATATGTCGACCAACCTGGTCCAAAGGCAATGCTTATTATGTTTTTGACATGGAACATGTACCAATTGCATAATCTCTACGTTCTGTATTATTCTTTCCTTTTCAGTGTTTGTGTTTTTCAACAAAAGCAATTATGTCAGTCTCGATCACCAAGAAATAACAAATGTGGTTCATTAAGAAGTATTACTTCTTTGATGCCTTTTAACTTAAGCTTCATCTGCTCCCTTGTTGGTACTCATTATTGGTTTAGCCTTGTATTGTTTGTTGCTTAGCTGTAAAATAGTTTTCTCATATCATTCTCTAAATTCTCTGTGATATAGTCTATGATTTTCTGCTGACTTAATAAAGAAAATTTAAGGGAAAAATGTAATTTGAAGATTTCTTTTCATATTAAACTGATCAAGTGATAATTGATGGATACACTAAGTAATCTTTGAATTAAAAGAAACCCAAATTTACATTATATGAATTAAATTAATTTCGTTTAATGACTCATTTTTCTCATTAAAAGAAAAAAAAAGTTTATGCCTCAAAAGTGCAGTCACAGAAACATTGTACAAGTATCCACGAAATTGCAATTTGCAGTATATCAACGAAGACAACCTGAATGCTGGAGTAGCTTCTTTGCAACATCAACGAAGCTCCCTAAAAGCAAATGGGGCCTAGTGATGACCTGCAAATTTAAAAGCAATCATCAGCAAGGAATGAGAAAAGTAGTCTGCTGCTAATTCAAAGTTTCAGAGTAAATAACACTTGAAAGATAAAATAACAAAAAATTGGTTCATTGGCCAAAGTGGGTGATGTTATGCAAAAAAAGAGGATATCTTAATAGGTATGGGAATTGAGCCCTACAATAATAATCAACTTCAAATTTGTATTCAAGATTTTTGCTATATTCATTTTCTCAAGATATCTCAAATTAATTTAAAAAATTAATAAAAAATATAAAAAAACAGAACATTATTTTAAATTTGCATTTCAAATTAAAATAAAGATTCAGTTCGACTCCATCTTGTTAAATTTCTAATAAAATATAATGAGAGAAGATAAGAATCCATAATTTAACATGTAGATTAAAGAAGAATCGCGCATCACTCTTTGCTATTTACGCGTGAAATATGTGCATGAAAAAGTCTATACGGCCTCGATTTCTAAAGTCAACATTTTGAAAAGGTTTTCTGTCTTTCTCTCTTTTATTTTTCTTTTCTTAACCAAAACACATATTAATTTTGATTTTGTTCATTCATTCTTTATGTTGGAAATTTCTTTTAATTCAAGGGGAAAAGAAAAGAAATAAAGAGATCAATAATTCAAAAGTGCATTCAATGGTAGAATTTCCTTCAATAGAGTCATTTTGCATCATGTTTATACCATTGCAGAACCCCAACTTCAATAGAGTCTCTGCATCTTTTCCTGTTGAAAGTTTTGTTTGCCATTAGAACTTTCTATGTGCTGATTCCACTGCTTGAATTATAGGTAGGTGTCTCACAATATTAATGCTGTAAACTATTCTGATAAACTTCCCGGAAATTGTTGCTTTACAGTTTGGTGAAATTCTGTCTCTATTATGATCCCAAATTAAAGGTATTAAATTGCAGAAATCATAGTGCCCTCTCATCAAGGGCATTTATCATATAGCAAATAAGAATTGGTTTGTCCATCTTATTGAAACAATAAAGACTGAACCAATTATCAAATTGATGACAAAACTATTGGTTCTTAAAATTTATATCAAGAGAGTGTATTTTTTTGATCTAATTGCCTAAGTCTTTAATACAATTATGTCTTTTCCTCAAGGAAAAAAAATGATGACCAAGAAGACTAAGAAGACTTGTCAATGTTAATTTTGTGGATCTCGGCCAAAAAAGAAAAATCAAGTCAATTTGAAAGCAAAAGAAGGTGGTGCCCAATAAGTGGAAAATATAGGCTTTTATTCAATCATTCATATTTATTGTATAGTTGGTTATGATTGATTGGAACAGTCTCTCTAAACTAAAACTATTAAATTGCAGAAATCATAGTAGCCTCTTATCAAGGGCATTTACTATTTAGCAAATGAGAATTGGTTTATCCATCTTATTGAAAAAATAAAGAGTGAACCAATTATCGAATTGATGAAATGACTACTAATTCTTCAAATTTATCTTGAGAGAGAGTATTCTTTGATGTAATTGCTTAAATCTTTAAAACAATTTTGTCCTTTCCTCATGAAAAAGAGAAAGACTAAGAACATCTGTCAATTTTAATTTGTGGGTCTCGACCAAAAAAGAAAAATCAAGCTAATGTGAAAAGCAAAAGGAGGTGGTACCCAGTAAGTGGAAAATATGTTCATTTGATCCAATCATTCTAATATATATTTTGCCTCATTAGTTTTATATGGACTACATCGGTTGGAAATTTGCAGTATTAACTGGGCTAGTAGAAAAAATGAGATAAGCAAGAAGACCTTGATAGAAGTAGCTTCTTTAAACGGTCAATGAAGCTACCTTAAAGCAAATAGGGTGTAGGGACATGGGATCCACCCATTGCAGAACCTCCAACTTCGCGTCAGTGCATCCAAGACAAATTCGTTTACCAAGTCTCTCTAACTCTTTCTTGTGAAAAGTATTCTGCTGCTTCAAAGTTTTATAGTAAACAACGACATTTCAAAGAAAATAAAAATGTCTCATGATCTCTTGTCTCCAATACAATTTTGTCTACTGATCAAAAATTAAACCACAAAGCGTTCCCTTCCCCTGTTCGCAATCTGTTCAATCCGGCCTTCTTTATTCCCCAACAAAGAAGCTCCATGGAAGAACAAAAGCAAAGTTATTTTCGATAACACATGCACAAGAAGAAACAATCCATCTTGTGGACTACTGCGAGTTTGAAATGGCTTTATGAAGATGGTTATTTCTTGTAATTTTCTCTATTATAAACTTCATAAACAATATCTTCCTTATATTTTTCTAGTATAAATTATTGATAGCAACCATGAAGAGCTTATTGGAGGAACATGCAAGTGGTCTCTAACGAGTTTTTTAGTTTTTCTTTCCTTTGATAATTGATTTACAACGACCATAATTTTATATATTCGATGTCTATTGATAAGTTATATTATATTAATTAACGATCTTCCACATGCTGAAATAATTGCATGGTCTTTAAGTTTTGTCCGTGACAATTTACAATATTGTGATTTTCATTTTCATTTTTTGAATTTAGGACTTCAAAATCTTGAGTCATTAGATTTTATTTAGTACAATTTGTCAATTCATATGAACAAAATTAGTACATGAGCATTTTTCCATAAATTTCCAATTGCAAGTGGGATCTCCAATTAGAAAGTAAGATAACAAAGGCTCGTAACAATTATGTAATTTGATAGATAGGATTGAGATAGGAGAAAATGATTTTATGTAAACTAAAATTTCCCCAACAACGTTGAGCCACTTGCATGATCTTTATGTTCGTGTAATGACTGATAAATGATTTAACAAAAAAATGAGAGTATCTGAGCGATGAATCAAGTTAATCTTTTGAATTCTACCATTTATAGATAATATAGAGTAATAGTCGAAGTCATCATATCAAGAATTTGTTTTTCATTTATAATTTGATTGTCTAGCTCATTAGGGTTGTTGATTTGTCTTTCACGGAGAGTTTCAATTAGAGAGAAGATAAGATGACTAAGAAGATTTATTGATGTTAACTTTTTGGATCTCAGTAAAAAAAAAAGAGAAATCAAGCTAATTTGAAAGCAAAAAGAGGTGGTATGGAGCAAGAGAAGAAATAGGGTATTTGATTCAATCATCTCATTATATACTTTTTCTCATTAATGATAATATGGAGTGCACCATACTTGAAATTAATCTTGCCGTGTTAAGAAAGGAGGTGATAAATTTCAAGTCAATCCGGAGGAAGAACAGAAAAAAAGACCATAAGTGTAGTATTTATTCATGTTGTATCTCACATTTAGTTTGGCCCCAAATTTGGGTTGATGAAAAGTCATGGTCTACACAAATTGTCGTTATCATTTGCTTCATAAAATTAAATGACATTGTCCTTATCATTGCAGAATGCTCCATCACAAGTGCATCTGCAGAATTCTCCAGCTAAGAGACTTGGCATCCACCGATTGCAGAACCCAAACTTCACGAGTGCATTGAACACAAACTCGTTTACCAAGTCTCTGTATCTTTTCCTGTTGAAAGTTTTGTTACCATTAGAATTTTCTATGTGTTGATTCCACTGCTTGAATTATAGCTAGGTGTCTCACGATTTTAATGCTGTAAACCATTCTGATAAACTTCCTGGAAATTGTTGCTTTACAGTTTGGTGAAATTATGTCTCTATTATGATCCCAAATTGTCATAATCTGCTTCTAAAAAGGATCTGTTAAAGTATATACATCTCCAAATTGTCGTAATACTCTCATCTAAAATCAAACAGCTAAATTTTTAGTTTTCTAGTTCGATGGTTTCAAACGTGTAGCCAAATAGTTAAAGAAGAAGAAAATTGAATAAATGAGGACAAAAACAAAATTTAAAAGCAGAAGATTGAACCAGAATAGAGTATATTCAACTTATAAGTTGAGTACTTAATCCTGCTAGTTCTCAGTGCAACCTTCATCCCTGCATCTTTACATATTTAATCAACCTGTTGGCTTGTCAATTGATTCTTGAACAATTTGTGCTGATAAATATTTAGTTTCAGTTACTTTCAGAATAAAAATTGCTCTCTGCTTAATATATATGATATATGTGATATATATGGTTGCCTGCTCCTCCTCCTCTATTGCTCCACTCAACTCTGCCCCTTGTAACATTAGCTTCAATTCATCTCCAGTGACATAAGGTTTGCTAAAATAAAGACACAAGGCATTGAGGCATTCAGAAAGAATATAACAGAATGATGGCATATGTTGATTATTTTCTTCACCTTTTTCCTTTTAGACCAAGAATTTTGAGCATTCCCATTGAGAGATATGTGACAACTCTTCCTACTGGATATAGTATTACAGAAAGCCATGCCACTGGCCTGACCTAGAAACATTGCAACCACAATTAGTCAGACAATTTGGAATTGGTAATGATAACTTTGGCAAAGTACCAAGAGAGCCATGAAGCATATAGCATGAAACATTGGAAAAAAAAAAAAACCCTATGCAGTTTTAACGCACACCTGGCTGACTGTGAAATTTGAAGACCCAAACGAATAAACTTACCACAAATATGGCAACTTCTGTGGGATTGTGAACAGCTATGCTCTTTGGAGTGATCTCAGTGAGAAGCAATATGGCAATCCAGCACCATTCTAGAAAAGTTAACTGGTTTTCATATTTATTGCATGAAATAGGTCCGTATTCATATCCAGACCAACCACAAGTTAACTGATTAATTATTTTACTGACTTAACATAAATTCATGATATGAGAAAGAGACAAATATGTGCAGGCATGCCGCACACACACCCCTAAACAAATCAAAGAACATGATATTGACACATACGGTCATTACTCCAGTTGCTGCACTAACACCTGCTTCCCCAAATATAGCCGTTGCGGCATCTGTGACTAAGGCAGTTGCTCCAATATTGACCACTCTGAGAACAGAAATAGAATCTACAATAAGAAATACTTTCAAGCTTAAGCTAAAAAAAATGGAACTGGAACATAAAGTAAGTGGTGCCAATAAGAATGGTTGTAAGAAACCGAGTTACATCACTGCGTAGCATTTTGAAGACACCATCTTCAGACTCTTGTTCAGCCAGCTCACGCACCTGACACAGGTTAACATCAAATGAAAAATGGCCTTCAAATTTCTAAGAGGCTTGATGACATGACAAACTAGTAATAACTAGCACACAATGAAGAAAACTTGTGTCAGATATTTCTACTTCAAACTTCTCTAACTTAAAAGTTAAAGTGCACTCTATACTTCAAAAGATTTGTTTTTTGCCTTTACCAAAATACAATACTAAATACCTAATCTAGAATTAGAATTAATGGTTGAAATAATACACAATTCGTGATGTTGTTATCTATGGCTTATCCTATAAGCTGCTCGTCTTTCTCTACTCTCTCTCTGTCTCTCTGTTTTCTCTCACTTGCTTCTCCCTTTTCACTCTCAAGTGTTTCTACATTCGATCTTTTCTCCTCCATGATACTTCTCCTCTTGTGCGCACCACTAACAATTTATTTCCTATTCATAAGTTACTCTGATTGAGCTCACTTCTATAAGAAATTATATGTTCAAATTCAATCCATCATAAACTAATAATACAGCATCGAATTTATACAGAAATTTGACATAGCAAATCCAAATTAACCTTATATTAATTTAAGCCAATATATCAAGTCATCAAATAAATTTGCACAATAATCAGTAAAAGGAAAATATTTCAAAGACTGCATTATAAATTGTCCAAAGCATCTACATTCTTTCCAACTTGCAACAATCTGTATACTTACTGTCTGACTTCCATCACTGAGCGACCACAAACATGCATTCAATAAGTATAAAAGCTATCCAGTCCTGGGTCAAAGAAATCAATACCTTCCAAGGCCATAATATAGTTGTAGCAGTCTCTGCCATTGAGAAGAAGGCAGGCAGGCCCAGAAGCGCTGTCAAAAACACACCTTGCTCCTTGAATACTTTAAGAAGCATAGATAACTTAGGCCAAGCATTCCTCAACAACAATATGCACTGCCCAATCACCCCATAGCCAGCATTAACCACTCCCTCGACAGCAAACACTCGTTTACAACCAAAGACGAATACACTGCAAACCATTGCTACCAAAATTCCCCTTTTCACCAAAATCAGATTCTGATTATTTCCCACATCTTCATTGCCTTCACTTAACAATCCCAGACGTGCCTGACTTCCAAAAATACCAGTTTTTTGCAATCCAAAGGCTTTGAAAACCTCGGTATTGGGAAAGCTGGAGATAATAGGAGCTGGGTAGTGATTAGTTTTGGATGAAAATTTGATGGGTACTTCAAATTTCGATTAAAAAGCATGAAAGACGAGCACTTTCTTGAAGAAAAGAAAGTGGGTTGGCTGAGAATTGACGATTCAAGTGCCATTCTCATCAACAAGAATAATTCAATAATTTACAAAAGATTGAAACTTGTTTAAACAAAATATGAAAGAGAAGAAAGAGAAAAAGAAGGGAGTTTCAGGTTTTATTGGGATGAAGAGAATTCCCATGGAAGGGTGGTCTCTTCGGTCTCTTCATTACTCCAAGCGGGGGGTTTTTGGGAGAAGTCTGGTTGGTAGAGGAGAGATTTGCTTGCTGCAAGCGGGAAGTAAGAGAAGCAGAAATGAAAAAACCTGCCCCCATAGACTTTAGAATTACAATTCTCTCCTTAAACTAAAGTTGGTAGAAAATATGACTCGAATTTGGCATTAGAACAACTCCAGTCCAACTGAATGCTAGCAGAAGGATGAATTATGAATTGAAATTGACAAGAACAAGACCTTTATTATGAACAACTGAAATTATAGGAAAGTTTTGGTTCCATTGGTAATGGCGAGTCAAAGTTGTAAGTGTGAAGGCATGGTAACTAGATTTGGTAACTACGCATACTGTTGTTCTCAACATGGTCCAAGGCTAAGCCCAGTTGGCAACTGGATAATTTAAGCACCTGAAGTTTAAAAAGCATGCTCAGTTCCTCAATATACGTGTAGATATACATATATATATACACACACACATATGTAAGCAAGATCTTTGATTCAGTAAAGCAAAATTTGTTTGTGTGAAGGAATTGCCAGCCCAGATGCCTTTAGCTAGTAACACTGATTTCTTTTTGCTTGCTTGACTTGATTAAGAAGGTAACCAAGTGTCAGGTATTAAACATTGACTATTGGATGCTGTTAAGTTCTTCTGCTTGCCTGCTGTACTATGTGAAAGGGCAAAATTTGAGAGAAATTAAAAGCATGGTCAATTCAATTAAAATTTCATGTCAACATCTGTAAATGGGATAGAAAATTCAACTTTAAATTCCATAGAACATCCATAAAAGGCTTACAATTTCATTAGTATGAAAGAAAATATATTCTAGGAAGAAAAAAAACAAAGTCTGCAACAACCATCCTTACCTTTTCGGAAAAATAGAATTCATTATCAACCAGGAATAAGCGCTGGTGAATAAAACAGAAGAGAACAAGCATTTGGAAGGCTATAAGCAACGGCCAAGCAACATACCATATCAAAAACAGGGCATCCCCTGCAACAAACAACTTGAAAACATGATACAACCCCTGGAAGAAAAGCCAGGGCGCAAGACAAAACAAAACACAGTCAAGAAACGAAAACCAGATTGAACATAAAAGGAGCACAAGCCATTCTATCCACCAGCGACAGATGAGGGCTTTTTACTAATTTACAAATTCCTTCGTCCTCTGAGATATCTCTTCAATTTGTAGCCTACTTCTTCAACCATCCTCACAAGCCATATGGGTCTTCCAAGTGTGAACATGACATATGTTGCAGATATTCCCAACACTAGTCCAGTTCCATAACCCATGGATGTCGCTTTCCACACAAATCCAGATTCAGAATCTGCTTCCACATGAAAAATGGGTGCCTCAGTGTTGTCACAGCTCTTTGATACTGGAAACCCACACAATCCCAAGTTACCAGCATAGGAATCATTGCCAAAGGTATTGAATTGTTTTCCCAGAGGTATAGGTCCAACGAGCTGATTTTGTGAAAGGTTTAACACTTCAAGAGAAACCAAACTAGTCAACTGTGTAGGAATCTTCCCAACAAGCTTGTTCCAAGAGAGATCCAGCGACTCAAGTGCTGCCAAATTCCCCATTGATGTGGGGATACAACCACTAAGGTTATTATGAGAAAGGTTTAGCTCTTTGAGTGAGTTAAGCTCTCCAATAACCTTTGGAATCTCACCCTGAAACTCATTACTTGAGAGGTCAATGCTCGTCAACCCGAAGAATATTTTCTCCAATTCAATCTCTACTCCTTTTATTGCAATTTCAATAGAATAGCTATAGAAGTCACCCCTAGAACGACCATACACTCCCATGTATGACAATGCACTTTCATCTTTTGTGAGATTTATCATAACCTTGAAATTTTTTATATATTTAACGGGAAATGGACCAGTAAAATAATTATTTGACAGATCAAAAATTTGAATTTTGGAGAAAGAATGACTGGACCAGGGGCCTTCAATGGAACCGTGCAATTGATTTGAATGCAGCACAAGAACTCGTAATTGTGCAAGACTTTCCAACCATTGAGGGAATGTATCATTGATCTTGTTGTTACCAAGATTTAGCACTTCCAAACCTCTACAATTAATGATGGCTTGTGGTAAAGGCCCTTCTAATTGATTGCCATTTAAGTTGAGATAATTCAATTGACATCCCTTTGTAAAAGCTGGAGGAATGAATCCACGAAAGTTGTTCATTTGTAGATTCAACACTGAAAGGCTTTGGCTTAAGTTTCCAAAACATTGTGGAATAATTCCACTCAAGTTGTTGTGAGACAAGTCAAGAAATTCAAGGGAATTTGCATTGCACAGCAGAGAAGGGATCTCTCCACTCAAGCTATTATTTGAGATGAAAAACACAAATGTTGTTGAAGGTGGAATCAGAAGATCTCCGTGAATGAAATTGGAGCTAAGGTCAAGAATTTCAATTCCCTTCCATGGAATTTGCTCAAAAACTGTCAAAGAGTTGTGAGATAGATTCAAGTACCTCAAAGAGTCCTTCCCCACATCCCACATCCACTTCGGAATCTTGCCATAAATTTTATTGTTGTAAAGGTCTAAATGCCTCAAACTTTTTGAGCCTCTTAAAAATTGGGGAAACTCATTGACATTGCAAGAAGACAAGAACAAATACTGAAGATTAGGAAATGCATAATCAGCACTAGTACCATTTGAGTTTAAGGATAGACTGTTATATGAAAGATCAAGGTTTTGGAGATTTTGGAGTTTTGAGAACATGTTAATCTGTACAATACCACTTAGATGTGAAAAGCCAACTCCAGTAAGATTCACAAGTTGGAATATTGAAGATGGAATAGGACCTTTGAGTTTATTATTCCCAAAAGAGATCTCTTCTAGCGATTTGCACTGGAATTCCTTGATATCACCACTGAGCTTGTTATCATTGAGATATATATGCTTCAATGTGCAAACTGTATACAACCATGAGGGAAGTGTTCCATTGAGTAAATTAAAAGATAAATCTAGAGAGATTAGATTAGGAAAGGCATCAGGAATGGAACCCTCTAATTGGTTACCATAAATGGATAAGAATTCTAGCTGTCTTAGGTTTGTAAGTGAGGTTGGAATTTGTCCACTAAAATAATTGCTTGACAAGTCTAAATAACGGAGTTGGGAGAAGTTCCCCAATGCTCTCGGAATAGATCCTGATAAGTTAGAATAACGAAGATCTAAATATTCCAAGGAAACTAGATTCCACAATGGTCTCGGAATCGATCCCATTAAGTTGGTCCCGTAGAGATCCAAATGCTTCAAGGAAACTAGATTCCCAATCGACTCCATCAATTCTATAGAGGAGGGCATATATGATAGATCTAAAATTTCAAGATTGCTGCTGCGGTTCAACTTTGGAATATAGAGAGTGAGGTTTATGTTGAATCCTAAATAGAGCGACTTGAGGTTTGACAGATGAAAAATGTTTTTCGGGAATTTTCCTCGCAAATCACAATACTTGAGACTAAGAGTCCTTAAAGATGAGGATAGATTCATCAAGGCATTAGGATGAACAGAAGACATATTGATAGCATCAAGAAAAAGGTGTCTCACCTCTGTTAGGTTCTGAACAAGTCCTTCCAAAGTATGTTTGTCAAGTGTTTGATAATAATTCCCAGAGAGATCAAGTGTTTGATAATAATTCCAAGAGAGATCAAGTGAAACCAATTTCGACAAGTGGGAGACTTGGGATGGGACTTGACCTGCAAAGTATGTATGAGAGAGGTTGAGATACACTAGACTTGCAAACAGACCAAACTTAGATGACATCTTGGAAAAGGTAAAATTGTTGAAGGCTAGGTTGAGTTTCTGCAGATGCGAAAGATGGAAGAGACTACTATTGGAAGGGATGCTGCCATGTAGCCAACTGCAACTCAAGTCAAGGCCAATCACTTGACCTTTGATGCTATCACAAGTGACCCCATCCCATGAGCAGCAATCTGAACCCTCCTTCCATGAATTTGTCTTGGGATAGGATATAGTGCCAGCGACTTCATCGCAATACAAAGATGAATTATTATGGATGGAAAAAGAGGTCTTGAACTGGATCAATGCAGCAGCTTCTTCAGGAGAGCACAACGGTGTTATTGGAGAAGAACAAGATAAAAGATTAGCTTGAAAATTCAAGAGGAAGAAAAGAAGGCAGAGGAGTTGAAACGATTTGATGAGTAAGCAGCACATCTTTCTTAAGAAGAGAAATGGAATAATAATGGTATGATATGATTGATATGAGTGGTGAGAAGGCATAGATGAGTATTTATAAACTAGAAGGCATAGGTGAGTATTTATAAACTTACTTCATATACGGATTCATTCAAAGATATAACTTTTTATTTTATTTTTCACTCTGTATATACATATAAAGAATGTATAAATAATTTTGTATTCATATATAAACTTGCGGTTGAACTTGGCATTAAGCTGCCATGTGAACTGCTAACATCAATATAAAACGAAAGAAAAGAGTATTAGTGTCATAGGAAACAAAAATATGGAAAAGAATTATTTTTAAGTCAATTCCCAAAAAGACATATGACTGTAAGTGGAAAATATGGAGTACATTAATCAACCAACCTTTTGCCGTATTGACTAGGCAACAAAGGAAGAACAAAAGCAACAAAGAAAGTCCATGGGAGAACAAAAGCAAAGTTACTTTCAATAAGACACGCACAAGAAGAGACAATCCATCTTGTGGACTACAGCTAGCGTTGAGGTGTTATTATCAACCTCATCAACAATATCTTCCTTTATTTTTTGGAGGAACATGCGATGCAAGTGGTCTCTAAGGAGTTTTCTACTTTTTCTTTCCTTTGCTAATTGAGTTTGAAAGCGTGGAATTGAAAATTCAACTTGAAAACCAGATTGACATTTAGACAATTGAAAGCAACTATAAATTATTGAATTATGATTACCATAATTTTATATATTTGATGTCTGCTTATAAGTTTTATTTTATAAATTCCGTAAATTAATTATCTTTGATGTGTTTAAATAATTGCATGGTCTTTAAGTTTTGTTTGTGACAATTTACAAGATTGTAATTTTGATTTTCTTTTTTGAATTTAGGACTTCAAATCTTGAGTCATTGGATTTTATTTAGTATAATTTGTCAATTCACATGAACAAAATGTGTACATGTGTATTTTGCATACATTTTCCTATTGCAAGTGGGAATCTCCAATTAGAAAGTGAGATTGGGAACGCCGGTAATAATTATGTAATTAATAGATAGGATTGATATTGGAGAAAATGATTGTATATATACTAAAATTTCCACAACAATGTTGAGCAACTTGCACAATCTTTATGTTTGTGTAATAACTGATAAACGATTTAATACAAAAAAAGATGAGAGTATCAAAGCAATGAATCAATTTGACTCTTGGAATCCAATCATTTATAGATCATATAAAGTAATAGTCGAAGTCATTGTATCAAGAATTTTCTTTTGATTTATAATTAAATTGTCTAGCTCATTAAGGTTGTTGATTTGTCCTTCACGGAGAGTTTCAATTAGAGAGAAAATTCAAAGTTAAATTTCTAGGTCTTGATCAGAAAAAGAAAAATCAATCTAATTTAAAAGCAAAAAGAAGTGGAACACGATGTCTCATTAATATTCAAAATTATATTTTGCCATGCTAAGAAATGAGGTGATAAATTTGAAGTCAATTATGAGAAAGAACTAAATCGAAGGCCATAGATGTAGTATTTATTGATATTGTATCTCAAGTTTAGTTTAACCCCAATATTGGGTTAAGGAAAAGTCATGGTCTACACAAATTGTTGTTATGAAGGTGCCATGTCATAGGAAACGGAGGAAAGAAAAACATGTAAAAGAGTTATTTTCATTTTCTTCACAAAATTAATTCACATTGTCCTTATCATTGCAGAATTCTCCACAACATTTTTGTATTCAAGATTGATATAGTCGAAGTCATCATATCAATATTTTTCTTTTGATCCATTAAATAGATTGTTTAACTCATTAAGGTTAATGATTTGTCTTCACAGAGAGTTTTAATTAGAGAGAAGATAAGATGACTAAGAAGGCTTATTAATGTTAATTTTTGTGAGTCTTGACCAATAGCAAAAAAGGAAAAGAAAAATTAAGCCAATGTAAAAGCAAAAAGACATGGTAAACCAATAAGAGAAACAAACCATGTTTGATCCAATCATTCCATTATATGCTTTGCCTCATTAATGCTGATATGGAATACACTGTCTTGTTAATAAAATAGGATAAATGATCACTTTTCAAAAAAAAAATGAAAATAGGTGATAAATTTCAAGTCAATTGGGAGGAAGAACAAAAACAAAGGTCATTAATGTAGTATTTATTCATGTTCTATCTGAAATATAGTTTAGCCCCAAATTTATATTAAAGGTATTAAATTACAGAAATCATAGAGCACTCTTATCAAGGGCGTTTATCATATAGCAAATAAGAATTGGTTTATCCATCTTATTGAAACAATAAAGACCGAACCAATTATCAAATTGATGACATGATTACTGGTTTTTAAACTTTATATTGAGAGAATGTATTCTTTGATGTAATTGCTTAAATCTTTAAAGCAATTATGTCTTTTCCTCAAGAAAAAAAATGATAAAAAAGATTAAGAAGATTTGTCAATGTTAATTTTATAAGTATCGATCGAAAAAGAAAAATCAAGTTAATTTGAAAGTAAAAGACGGTGGTGCCCAATAACTTGAAAATATAGACATTTGATTCAATCATTCCATTATATACATTGCCTCATTAATGTTAATACGGTCTACACCAAGCTAGAAATTTGCAGTGTTGACTAGGCTCGTAGAAAAAATGAGATAAGCAGGAAAACCTTAACGCTGGAACTAGCGTCTTTGAACCGTCAATGAAACTATCTTAAAACCAATAGGGTGTAGGGACATGACATCCACCCATTGCAGATCCTCCAACTTCACATCAGTGCGTTCAAGACAAATTCGTTTACCAAGTCTCTCCAACTCTTTCCTGTGAAAAGTAGTCTGCTGCTTCAAAGTTCAAAGTAAACAACAATTGAAAGACAATGCATTTCTTACTCAAACTGTCCCATGATTTCTTGTCTCCTATACAAAGTTTTCTACTGCTTTAAAATTAAAACCATTAAGCTAGCGTTCCCTTCCCCTGTTGGCAATCTGTTCGATCCTGCCTTCTTTAGTCCCCAACAAAGAGATTAAGAGTTGATCAAAGAAACTCCATGGAAAAACAAAAGCAAAATTATTTTTGATAAGACATGCACAAGAAGAGCCAATCCATCTTGTGGACTACCCATCTTGTGGACTACCGCGATCGTTGAGGTGTTATTATAAACTTCATCAACAGTATCTTCCTTATTAATTACTACAATAAATTATTGATAGCAGCCACGAAAAGCTTAGTGGAGGAACATGCAAGTGGTCTCTAAGGAGATTTCTACTTTTTCTTTCCTTTGATAATTTAATTTGAGAGCGTGGATGTGAATTGAACACGAAAGAAAACTCCGATTTCCATTGGTTACAAATATGCTTTCCATCTTGTGGACTACAGCTAGCGTTGAGGTGTTATCATCAACTTCATCAACAATATCTTCATCAACACCTCGAAGAGCTTATTGGAGGAACATGCAATGCAAGTGGTCTCTAAGGATTTTTCTACTTTTTCTTTCCTTTGATAATTGAGTTTGAAAGCGTGGATTTGAAAATTCAACTTGAAAACCAGATTGACATTTAAACAATTGAAAGCAACTATAAATTATTGAATTATGATTACCATAATTTTATATATTTGATGTCTACTTATAAGTTTTCTTTTATAAATTCTGTAAATTAATGATCTTCAATGTGTTTAAATAATTGTGTGGTCTTTAAGTTTTGTTTGTGACAATTTACAAGATTGAAATTTTGATTTTCTTTTTTGAATTTAGGACTTCAAATCTTAAGTCATTGGATTTTATTTAGTATAATTTCTCAATTCACATGAACAAAATGCGTACATGTGTATTTTGCATACATTTTCCTATTGCAAGTGGGGATCTCCAAATAGAAAGTGAGATTGGGAACGCTGGTAATAATTATGTAATTAAAAGATAGGATTGATATCAGAGAAAATGATTGTATATATACTAAAACTTCCACAACAATGTTGAGCAACTGGCACAATCTTTATGTTTGTGCAATAACTGATAAACGATTTAATACAAAAAAAGATGAGAATATCTAAGCAATGAATCAATTTGACCTTTGGAATCCAATCATTTATAGATCATATAAAGTAATAGTCGAAGTCATTGTATCAAGAATTTTCTTTTGATTTATAATTAGATTGTCTGGCTCATTAAGGTTGTTGATTTGTCCTTCACGGAGAGTTTCAATTAGAGAAAAAATTCAAAGTTAAATTTCTAGGTCTTGATCAGAAAAAGAAAAATCAATCTAATTTAAAAGCAAAAAGAAGTGGTACACGATGTCTCATTAATATTTAAAATTATATTTTGCCATGCTAAGAAATGAGGTTATAAATTTAAAGTCAATTATGAGAAAGAACTAAATCGAAGGTCATAAACGTAGTATTTATTGATGTTGTATCTCGAGTTTAGTTTAGCCCCAAAGTTGGATTAAGGAAAAGTCATGGTCTACACGAATTGTTGTTATGAAGGTGCCATGTCATAGGAAACCGAGGAAAGAAAAATATGTAAAAGAATTATTTTCATTTTCTTCACAAAATTAATTCACATTGTCCTTATCATTGCAGAATTCTCCACAACATTTTTGTATTAAAGATTGATATAGTCGAAGTCATCATATCAATATTTTTCTTTTGATCCATTAAATAGATTGTTTAACTCATTAAGGTTAATGATTTGTCTTCACAGAGAGTTTTAATTAGAGAGAAGATAAGATGACTAAGAAGGCTTATTAATGTTAATTTTTGTGAGTCTTGACCAATAGCAAAAAAGGAAAAGAAAAATTAAGCCAATCTAAAATAGGATAAATGATCACTTTTCAAAAAAAAAATGAAAATAGGTGATAAATTTCAAGTCAATTGGGAGGAAGAACAAAAACAAAGGTCATTAATGTAGTATTTATTCATGTTCTATCTGAAATTTAGTTTAGCCCCAAATTTATATTAAAGGTATTAAATTACAGAAATCATAGAGCACTCTTATCAAGGGCGTTTATCATATAGCAAATAAGAATTGGTTTATCCATCTTATTGAAACAATAAAGACCGAACCAATTATCAAATTGATGACATGATCACTGGTTCTTAAACTTTATATTAATACGGTCTACACCAAGCTAGAAATTTGCAGTGTTGACTAGGCTCGTAGAAAAAATGAGATAAGCAGGAAAACCTTAACGCTGGAACTAGCGTCTTTGAACCGTCAATGAAGCTATCTTAAAACCAATAGCTATCTTAGAACCAATAGGGTGTAGGGACATGACATCCACCCATTGCAGATCCTCCAACTTCACATCAGTGCGTTCAAGACAAATTCGTTTACCAAGTCTCTCAAACTCTTTCCTGTGAAAAGTAGTCTGCTGCTTCAAAGTTCAAAGTAAACAACAATTGAAAGACAATGCATTTCTTACTCAAACTGTCCCATGATTTCTTGTCTCCTATACAAAGTCTTCTACTGCTTAAAAATTAAAGCCATTAAGAAACTCCAACAAAGAGAAACTCCTTTCCCTGTTGGCTATCTGTTCGATCCTGCCTTCTTTAGTCCCCAACAAAGAGATCAAGAGTTGATCAAAGAAACTCCATGGAAAAAAAAAAGCAAAATTATTTTTGATAAGACATGCACAAGAAGAGCCAATTCATCTTGTGGACTACCGCGATCGTTGAGGTGTTATTATAAACTTCATCAACAGTATCTTCCTTATTAATTACTACAATAAATTATTGATAGAAGCCACGAAAAGCTTATTGGAGGAACATGCAAGTGGTCTCTAAGGAGCTTTCTACTTTTTCTTTCCTTTGATAATTGAATTTGAGAGCGTGGATATGAATTCAACACGAAAGAAAACTCCGATTTCCATTGGTTACAAATATACTTTCTTATCATCTATTGAATTAGATTGTCATTTAGAGAATTGAAGGCACCTATATATTATTGAATTATCATTACCATTTTTTTTATATAATTGATGTCTAGTGATAAGTTATATTATATTAATTTTGTAAATTAATGATTTTCAACATGTTGAAATAATTATGTGCTCTTCAAGTTTTGTTCATGACAATTGACAAGATTATGATTTTTTTTTTGTAAGGCAAGATTGTGATTTTGATCTTCTTTTTTGAGTTTACGGCTTCAAAATAATCTTGAGTCATTGGAATCTATTTTCCAAGCATCATTTTGTCAATTCATAAGAACGAAAAATTCATCTTTGTGCATTTTTCCATTTATTTTCCAATTACGAGCAGGGATCTTGAATTAAAAAGCAAGATAATGAAGGCTCATGACAATTAACTACTCAATAGATAAGATTGAGATTGGAGAAGATGATTTTATATAAACTGAAAATTCCACAACTATGTTGGGCCATGTAACGCCCCTTAATTAATAATATACATATATAACTGATGAATGATTTAGTAACAAAAACAAATTCACAGGTTCAGCTTTGGCTATTTATGTATGACAACCTGTTTTTCTACTTCTTATTTTACATAGTTATAAAATTTTAAGCCTTTCAAAAAGAAAAAAAAAACCAACATGAATGAGAGTATCTAACTGATGAATTAGGTTGATCTTTGGAATAGTATTAAGTAATAGTCAAAAGTCATCATATCAAGATTTTGCTTTTGATTCATTAAAGGATACTGATTTGTTCTTAATGGAGAGTTTCAATTAGAGAGAAGATAAGATGACTAAGAAGACTTATCAATGTTAACATTTTGGGTCTTGGTCAAAAAGAAAAAAAAATCAAACTAATTTGAAAGCAAAAGGAGGTGGTACCGAGCAAGAGGAAAAACGGGCATTTGATTCAATCATTCCATTATATATTTTTTCTCATTAATGATAACACGGAGTACACCATACTTGAAATTAATCTTGCCGTGTTAAGAAAAGGAGTGATAAATTTCATGTCAATTCGAAGGAAGAACAGAAACAAAGACCATAGATGTAGTATTTATTCATGTTGTACCTCAAATTTAGTTTAGCCCCAAATTTGGGTTAATTAAAAGTCATGGTCTACACAAATTGTCGTTATCATTTGCTTCACAAAATTAAATGACATTGTCCTTATCATTGCGGAATTCTCCATCACAAGTGCATCTGCAGAATTCTCCAGCAAGAAGATATGGGATCCACCGATTGCAGGACCCAAACTTCACATGAGTGCATTCAACACAAATTCGTTTACCAAGTCTCTGTATCTTTTCCTGTTGAAAGTTTTGTTACCATTAGAATTTTCTATGTGCTGATTCCACTGCTTGAATTATAGCTAGGTGTCTCACAATATTAATGCTGTAAACTATTCCGATAAACTTCCCAGAAATTGTTGCTTTACAGTTTAATGAAATTGTGTCTCTATTATGATCCCAAATTGTCATAATCTGCCTCTCAAAATTAAGGATCTGTTAAAGTATATACATCTCCAAATTGTCATAATACTCTAGTTTAAAACTTTACAGATGAATCTTCCTCTGCCTTCTTTTCTCTCTTAACTCTCATCTAACATCAAACTGCTAAATTTTTAGTTTTCGAGTTTGATGGATCCAAACATGTAAGCCAAATAGTTAAAGAAGAAGAAATATGGATAAATGAGGGCAAAAACATATAGAGCATATTCAGCTTATAAGTTAAGTACCTAATTTAATCAACCTTCATCCCTGCATCTTTACATAATTAATCAACCTGTTGGCTTGTCAATCAATTTTTGAACGTTTAGTGCTGATAAATATTTAGTATCAGTTACTTCCTAAATAGAAATTGCAGTCCCTACTTAATGAAATGAATAGCTAAAATTTAAACCCACCATCCTGTTTCTTTATACTGAATAAATAGTGCTGATAAATAAATAAAATAGTAGTGGCAATCTGGTTATTGGCATGATTGGTCTTTAGAATCTTGCATAAATCATAAATGGTGTAGAGAAAGAGTAACAAGGCATTCTCCCAAATATAGGTCAGTCATATATTTAATATTTTTATCTATTGAATTTGTACTCTGTCAGTCTGATCTCAGCTTTGACAAGGTTCAAGCTTAGAACAAAAGTTGGATTCAGTACTGTCAAGATGGACAGACATACTGCACATAAGAGAAGAACAATGCAAAGAATTCTTAAGTTTCTGGTAAGAAAATAGTCGCTTGCAGACATGTCTTAGAAAAAACCAAAAAAGGGATTCTTCCTGACCTGACATGCTTGTTAGCTTATAAATGCTTTTCTGCATCTTCACATCATCCCCACAATTATGTTATCAACATTCAAGTAAGAAAATGAGATGCTTAGGATGGAACCATCAATTCCTCTTGCTCTTCTTGTTTTACTTCTCTTCTGAAGCTCCTATTACATCTGTCTTGAGTACCAAGCAGCTTTCATTTTGACAATGCTTTTTGGAATCAATGTCTTAGCCAAGAACACTATGGTAGATAGAATCTCAGTTTCATAGACATGCCATTCTTTGCCAAAGCAACTTTTGATCAACAAATCAAGGTAAGAATGTTGCTAGTTTCTTCATTTCTTCAATGTGCTTTACAAGTAATCAGGATATGGAAAGCAGGGTATATTCTTTAAAGCATGACCGGTTGTTTGCTGTCAATCAGAATTAAGAATGCTTGCCTCCAACTTATCTGAAAACCCCTTAGTAGGGTCAGAGCATGCAGGTGGGCTACACACAACATACACATGTACAAACATACAAAAAGGGGATGAAAAAACAAAGTCTGCAATAACTATCTTTATTTTGTATGAAAAATAGAATACATTATTAACCAGGAATAAGCACAGGTGAACAAAACACAAGAGAACAAGCATTTGGATGGCTATGAGCAACAGCCAAGCAACACTCCAGACCAAAAACAGGGCATCCCCTGTAACAAACAACCTGAAAACATGATACAACCCCTGGAAGAGAAGACAGGGCACAAGGCAAAACAAAACACAATCAAGAAAAGAAAATCAAACTGAACATAAAACGAACAACAAAAAGGAATACAAGCCATTCTATCCACCAGCAACAGATGAGGGCTTCTTACTAATTTACAAATTTCTTCGTCCTCTGAGATATCTCTTCAATTTGTAGCCTGCTTCTTCAACCATCCTCACAAGCCATTTGGATCTTCCAAGTGTGAACATGATATATGCTGCAGATATTCCCAACACTAGTCCACTTCCAAAACCCATGAATGTCGCTTTCCACTCAAATCCAAATTCACAATCTGCTTCCTCATGAAAAATGGGTGCCTCAATGTTGTCACAGTTCTTTGATAATGGAAACCCACACAGTCCCAAGCTATTAGCATAGGAATCATTGCCAAAGGTATTGAATTGGTTTCCTAGAGGTATAGGTCCAACCAGCTGATTTTGTGAAAGGTTTAACACTTCAAGAAAACCCAATCTGTTCAACTGTGTAGGAATCTTTCCAACAAGCTTGTTCCAAGAGAGATCTAGTGACTCAAGTGCTGTCAAATTCCCCATTGATGTGGGGATACAACCATTAAGGTTATTATGAGAAAGGTTAAGTTGTTTGAGTGACTCAAGCTCTCCAACAACCTTTGGAATCTCACCTTGAAACTCATTATTTGAGAGATCAATGATTGATAACTTGATGAAAATTTTCGTCGATTCAATCTCTACTCCTTTCATTGTAATTCCAATAGAATAGCTACCATCTCCGCCAATGTATGACACTGTTGCACTTTCATCTTCTGGAAGATTTTTCATGGTCTTGAAATTTTTTATATATGTAACAGGAAGTGGACTAGTAAAGTAATTATTTGAGAGGTCAAAAATTTGGATTTTGGAGAAAGAATGACGGGACCTAGCTCCATGAATGGAACCATGGAATTTGTTCGATCGCAATACAAGAACTTGTAGTTGTGCAAGACTTCCCAACCAATGAGGAAATGTATCATTGATCTTGTTGTTACCAAGATCTAGCACTTCCAAATATCTACAATTTACCATGGATCGTGGTAAAGGCCCTTCTAATTGATTGCCATGTAAGTTGAGATAATTCAGATCACATTCCTTCATAAAAGTTGGAGGAATGATTCCATGAAACTTGTTCATCTCTAATTTCAACATTGAGAGGCTTTTGCTCAAATTTCCAAAACATTGTGGAATTATTCCACTCAACTTGTTGCGAGACAAGTCAAGAATTTCAAGAGAATTTGCATTGCTTATCAGAGAAGGGATCTCTCCACTCAAACTATTATTTGAGATTAAAAAAGATGTTGTTGTTGAAGGTGGAATTGAAAGATTTCCTTGAATCAAATTGGAGCTAAGGTCAAGAATTCCAATTTCCTTCCATGAAATTTGCTCAATATTTGTTAAAGAGTTGTGAGATAGATTCAAGTACGCCAAAGAGTATTTCCCTGCATTCTGCATCCACTTGGGAATCTTGCCATAAATTTTATTGTTGGAAAGGTCCAACTCTTGCAACCTTCTTGAGCCTCTAAAAAATTGGGGAAATTTGCTGACATTGCAAGAAGACAAGTATAATGATTGAAGATTGGCCAATGTATAATTAGCACTAGTGCCAGTTGAGCTTAAGGATAGACTGTTATATGAAAGATCAAGCTGTTGGAGATTTTGAAGTTTCGAGAACATGTCAAACTCTACAATACCACTTAGATTATTTGATGATAAGGAAAGAATGGTAAGGTTCACAAATTGAAATATTGAAGATGGAAAAGGACCTGTGAGTTTGTTATTCCCTAAAAAGATCTCTTCTAGTGAATTGTATTGAAATTCCTTGACATCACCATTGAGTTGGTTATTCTCGAGAGCTATGTACTTCAATGTGGAAGCTGTATACAACCATGAGGGAAGTGTCCCATTGAGTAAATTTAAAGACAAATCTAGAGAGATTAGATTAGGAAAAGCACCTACCTCATCAGGAATGGAACCTTCTAGTTGACTACCTGAAATGATTAAGAATTCAAGTTGTCTAAGGTTTGTAAGTGAGGATGGAATTTGTCCACTAACATGGTTCCATGACAAATCTAAATAATTGAGTTGTGAGAGGTTTCCTAATGATATCGGAATTGATCCTAATAAGTTGGATGATCGAAGATTTAAATACTCCAAGGACACTAGACTCCCGATTGAGTTGGGCAATCCTCCTGAGAAAGATGAGAGTCGTGCATCCAAATGCTCCAAAGATGATAAATTCGTGATAGTCTTAGGCAACCCTCCAGGAAAAGAAGTCCCTAATAAATACAAATATTTCAAAGATTGTAAATTGCCGATTGAATCTATCAATTCTGTAGAGAAAGACTTGTCCGATAGATCTAAAAGTTGAAGATTGCTGGTATGTATGAGAGAGGTTGAGATACACTAGACTTGCAAACCCACCAAACTTAGATGACATCTTGGACAAATTAAAATAGTTGAAGGCTAGGTTGAGTTTCTGTAGGTGTGGAAGATGGAAGAGACTATTACTGAAAGGGATGCTGCCATATAGCTGACTGCAACTCAAGTCAAGGCCAATAACTTGACCTTTGATCTTATCACAAGTGACCCCATCCCATGAGCAGCAATCTGAACCCTCCTTCCATGACTTTGTCCTAGGATAAGTTTCGTTGCATTCCCAAGATAAATCTTCACTGATGGAAAAAGAGGTCTTGAATTGGATCAATGCAGCAGCTTCTTTAGGAGAGCACAACTGTGTAATTGAAGAAGAAGAAGATGAAAGATTAGCTTGAAAAATCAGGAGGAACAAAAAAAGGTGGAGGAGCTGAAAGGCTTTGTGTAAGCAGCACATCTTTCTTAACAAGAGAAATTGAATATTAATGGTATGATATGCATGGTGGGAAGGCAAACGTGAGTATTTATAAGCTGCCTAGTCAAGAGGTACCAAATCCAAGTTCACAACTTTGTTTTCTCAGGTTTCTTTGGAGTTCATAATTGATGACGTGTCAAATCGAGGAAAATGTCACCGTGCTCACGTGGAAAGATAATGTGTCATCTAACCTGGTCCAAAAGCAATACTCATTATGTTTTTGACATGGAACATGTACCAACTGCATAATCTCTATGTTTTGTATTATTCTTTCCTTTTCTCTTTGTGTTTTTCAACAAAAGCAATTATATCAGTCTCAATCACCAAGAAATAACAAATTTGATTCATTAAGAAGTATTAGTTCTTTGATGTCTCTTAACTTAAGCTTCATCCTCTCCCTTGTTGATAAGATATCTAAAAAATAAACAATATTAACAATTTCATATAAATTAATGAGAAACACCTTAATGGTTCTCGTTATTGGTTTAGCCTTGTATTGTTTGTTACTTAGCTGTAAAATAGTTAATTTTCTCATATCATTCTCTAAATTCTCTGTGATATAGTGTATGATTTTCTACTGACTTAATGAAGGAAATTTAAGGGACAAATGTAATTTGAAGATTTCTTTTCATATTAAACTGGTCAAGTGATAATTGGTGGATATACTAAGTAACCTTGGAATTAAAAGAAACCAAAGTTTACCTTGTATTATTAATTAAACTAATTTCGTTCAATGACTCGTTTTTCTCATTAAAAGAAAAAAAAAAGTTTGTCTCAAAAGTGCACTCACTGAAACATTGTACAAGTATCCACGAAAGTGCAATTTGCAGTATATATACTGACTACACTAGTAAAAATGAAGAGATAAGCAAGAAGACGACCTTCTTTACAATGAATAGCTATAGCCACTAGATCCATCCCCGCCAATGTATGACACTATTGCACTTTCATCTTCTGTGAGATTTTTTTTGGCCTTGAAATTTTTTATATATGCAACAGGAAGTGGACCAGTAAAGTAATTATTTGAGAGGTCAAAATTTTGGATTTTGGAGAAAGAATGACCGGACCTAGCACCATGAATGGAACCATGGAATTTGTTCGATCGCAATACAAGAACTTGTAGCTGTGCAAGACTTCCCAACCAATGAGGAAATGTATCATTGATCTTGTTGTTACCAAGATCTAGCATTTTCAAATCTCCACAATTAATGATGGATTGTGTTAAAGGCCCTTCTAATTGATTGCCATGTAAGTTGAGATACTTCAGTTCACACCCTTCCATAAAAGTTGGAGGAATGATTCCACGAAACTTGTTCATCTCCAATTTCAACACTGAGAGGCTTTTGCTCAAATTTCCAAAACATTGTGGAATTATTCCACTCAACTTGTTGTGAGACAAGTCAAGAATTTTAAGAGAATTTGCATTGCATATCAGAGAAGGGATCTCTCCACTCAAACTATTATTTGAGATAAGAAAGACATATGTTGTTGAAGGTGGAATTGAAAGATTTCCTTGAATCAAATTGGAGCTAAGGTCAAGACTTCGAATTTCCTTCCATGAAATCTGCTCAACATTTGTTAAAGAGTTGTGAGACAGATTCAAGTACGCCAAAGAGTATTTCCCTGAATTCCGCATCCACTTGGGAATCTTGCCATAAATTTTATTGTTGGAAAGGTCCAACTCTTGCAACCTTCTTGATCCTCTTAAAAATTGGGGAAATTTGCTGACATTGCAAGAAGACAAGTATAAAGATTGAAGACTGGGCAATGTATAATTAGCACTAATGCCAATTGAGCTTAAGGATAGACTGTTATATGAAAGATCAAGGTGTTGGAGATTTTGGAGTTTTGAGAACATGTCAAACTCTACAATACCACTTAGATCATTTGATGATAAGGAAAGAATAGAAAGGTTCACAAATTGGAATAGTGAAGATGGAATAGGACCTGTGAGTTTGTTATTCTCTAAAGAGATCTCTTCCAGTGATTTGCATTGAAATTCCTTGACATCACCATTGAGTTGGTTATACTCGAGAGCTATGTATTTCAATGTGGAAGCTCTATACAACCATGATGGAAGTGTTCCATTGAGCAGATTATAAGATAACTGTAAAAAGATTAGATTAGGAAAGGCAGCTACCTCATCAGGAATGGAACCTTCTAGTTGATTATAAGAAATGTCTAATACTTCAAGTTGTCTTAGTTTTGTAAGTGAGGATGGAATTTGTCCACTCAAATGGTTCCGTGACAAATCTAAAAAATTGAGTTGTGAGAGGTTTCCCAATGATATCGGAATTGATCCTGGTATGTTGGATGATCTAAGATTTAAATGCTCCAACGACACTAGATTCCCAATTGAATTGGGCAATCCTCCTGAGAAAGATGAGGCTTCTGCTTCCAAATGCTCCAAAGATGATGTATTCGTGATAGACTCAGGCAACCCTCCAGGAAAAAAAGTCCAATGTAAATACAAATATTTCAAAGATTGTAAATTGCTGATCGAATCTATCGATTTTGTTGAGAAGGACCTTCCTGATAGATCTAAAAGTTCAAGATTGCTGCTGCTCTGGTTCAACTTTGGAAAATAGAGAGTGAGGTTTTCGTTGTATCCTAAATAGAGGGACTTGAGGTTAGGCAGGTGAAAAATGTTTTTTGGGAATTTTCCTCGCAAATCAGAACCGCCAAGATTAAGGGCCCTTAAAGATGAGGATAGATTCATCAAGACATTAGGATTAACAGAAGACATATTGATTTCACCAAGAAAAATTTGTCTCACCTCTGTTAGGTTCTCAACGAGTCCTTCCAAAGTATGTTTGTCAATTGTTTGATGATAATTCGCAGAGAGATCAAGTGAAGCCAATTTTGACAGGTGGGAGATTTGGGATGGGACTTCTCCTGCAAAAGATGCGAAAGAGAGGTTAAGATACACTAGACTTGCAAACTGACCAAACTTAGATGACATCTTGGAAGAGTTAAAATCGTTGAAGGCTAGGTTGAGTTTCTGCAGGTGTGGAAGATGGAAGAGACTACTATTGGAAGGGATGCTGCCATATAGCTGACTGCAACTCAAGTCAAGACCAATCACTTGACCTTTGATGTTATCACAAGTGACCCCATCCCATGAGCAGCAATTTGAACCCTCCTTCCATGAATCTGTTTTAGGATAAGATTCATCGCATAACCAAGATGCATTTTCACTGATGGAAAAAGAGGTCTTGAATTGGATCAATGCAGCAGCTTTTTCAGGAGAGCACAACTGTGTAATTGAAGAAGAAGAAGATGAAAAATTAGGTTGAAAAATCAGGAGGAACAAAAGAAGGTGGAGGAGTTGAAAGGCTTTGAGTAAGCACCGCATCTTTCTTAACAAGAGAAATTGAATATTAATGGTATGATATGAATGGTGAGAAGGCAAAGATGAGTATTTATAAGCTGGCTAGTCAAACCAATGTGAAACAAATGGCAGCATTGGTGTCAAGAGGTGTCAAATCCAAGTTCATAATTTTGTTTTCTCAGGTTTGTATTTGGTTTCTTGGAAGTTCATAATTGATGATGTGTCAAATAGAGGAAAATGTTACCGTTCCCATATGGAGAGCTAATATGTCGACCAACCTGGTCCAAAAACAATACTCATTATGTTTTTGATATGGAACTTGTACCAATTCCATAATCTCTATGTTTTGTATTATTCTTTCCTTTTCTCTTTTTGTGTTTTTCAACAAAAGCAATTATGTCAGTCTTAATCACTAAGAAATAATAAATTTGGTTTATTAAGAAGTATTGCTTCTTTGATGTCTCTTAACTTAAGCTTCATCTGCTCCCTTGTTAGATATGATATCTAAAAAATAAACAATATTAACAATTTCAAATAAATTAATGAGAAACACCTCAATGGTACTCATTATTGGTTTAGCCTTGTATTGTTTGTTACTTAGCTGTAAAATAGTTTTCTCATATCATTCTCTAAATTCTTTGTGATATAGTGTATGATTTTCTGCTGACTTAATAAAGAAAATTTAATGGAAAAATGTAATTTGAAGATTTCTTTTCATATTAAACTGATCCAGTGATAATTGATGGATACACTAAGTAATCTTTGAATTAAAAGAAACCTAAGTTTGCGTTATATGAATTAAATTAATTTCGTTTAATGACTCGTTTTTCTCATTAAAAGAAACAAAAAAGTTTATAGCTCAAAAAGGCACTCACTAAAACATTGTAAAATGTAGAAGTATCCACGAAAGTGCAATTTGCTGTATATATTGACCACACTAGTAAAAAAGAAGAGTTAAGCAAGAAGACGAGCTGAATGCCGGAATAGCTTCTTTGCAACATCAACGAAGGTACCTAAAAGCAAATGGGGTCTAGTGATGACCTACAAATTTAAAGGCAATCATCAGCAAGGAATGAGAAAAGTAGTCTGCTGCTAATTCAAAGTTTCAGACTAAACAACACTTGAAAGATAAAATAACAAAAATGTGGTTCATTGGCCAAAATGGTGATGTTATGCCAAAAAAGAGAATATCTTAAAAGGTATGGGAATTAAGCCCTACAATAATAATCAACTTGAAATTTATATTCATGATTTTGGTTATATTCATTTTCTCAAGATATCCCAAATCAATTTAAAACTTTTTATCGCTACTTTAGTAAAAGCATAAAAATCAGCATATTTTTCTAACTTTTCATATCAAATTGGAATAAAGATTAAGTTTGACTCCATCTTGTTAAATTTCTAATAAAATATAATGAGAGAAGATAAGAATCCATAATCTAACATGCGGATTAAAGAGGAATAATGCAATCATGTATCACTCTTTGCTATTCTCACGTGAAATACGTGCATGAAAAAAGTCTATATGACCTCTATTTCTTCCTCTCTTTCTTCCACATAATTCTTGTTTCTTCCTCTCTTTTATTCTAACTTTTCTAATCGAAACATGTATTAATTTTGACTACATTCATTCATTCTTTATATTCGTAAGTTTCCCTTTTAACTCAAAAGGGAAAAGAAAGAAGAAAAATAATAATAAAAATATCAATAATTTAAAAGTGTAGCAATGATAGAATTTCCTTCAACAGAACCAATTTTGCATTATTGTTTATACATGTACTTCTAGTTTCAATTCTTTCTCTGCATTTTCCAATTGCATTTACATAGAAATAGAGTGAGAAATAGACAATCACCTTCCGAGGTGAGTTTTCATGTTCACACCGATTTTCATTTGTTTATTATTTATTGTCAAAAAGCAAATAGTAAGGATGAAAAGAATAAAGCCAGCCTACTATTTAGACCATTTTTTGATGCTACTGATTTCAGATGGATGCAAAAGCCCTTTTCAAGTCTTATAATTTTGTCATTTAGTTGTCTCGAAGTGCAATTGACATAACAAATACATGGTTTCATTAGCCAAAACTACTATTTTCATAACCAAATCCATCTATGTATGAATCACCATTTCCTTCTGACTCAGAAGATGGTGTCTCTGGTGCCTCATCACTGCCACTTTTCTTTGATAATGGCAGACCACACAAACCCAAATTTATGTTCTATGAATTAAATTAATTTCGTTTAATGACTCGTTTTTCTCATTAAAAGAAAAAAAAAGTTTATGCCTCAAAAGTTTATGTCTCAAAAGTTCACTATGAGAAAAGTATCCACGAAAGTGCAATTTGCAACATCAACGAAGCTACCTAAAAGCAAATGGGGTCTAGTGGTGACCTACAAATTTAAAGGCAATCATCACAACGGAATGAGAAAAGTAGTCTGCTGCAAATTCAAAGTTTCAGAGTCCACAACACTTGAAAGATAAAATAACAAAAATTTGGTTCATTGGCCAAAGTGGGTGATGTTATGCAAAAAAAGAGAATATCTTAATAGGTATGGGAATTGAGCCCTACAGTAACAATCAACTTCAAATTTATATTCAAGATTTTTGTTATAGTCATTTTCTCAATATAGCCTAAATTAATTTTAAAAAATTTTTATGGCTACTTTAATAAAATCACAAAAATCAGAACATTTTTTAAAATTTTTATATCAAATTAAAATAAAAATTAAGTTCGACTCCATCTTATTAAATTTTTAATAAAATATAATGAGAGAAGACAAGAATCCATAATCTAACACACAGATTAAAGAGGAATAGAGCAATTGTGTATCACTCTTTGCTACTTTTGTGTGAAATACGTACATGAAAAAGTTTATATGACGTCTATTTCTAAAATAAACATTTTGAAAAGGTTTTCTGTCTTCTTCTCTTTCATTCTTCTTTTCTTAATCAAAACACGTATTAATTTTGACTTTGTTCATTTATTTTTTATGTTTGTAATTTTTCTTTTAACTTAGAGAGAAAAAGAAAGAAGAAAAATAATAATAAAGAGATCAAAAATCCAAAAGTGCAGCAATGATAAAATTTCCTTCAACAGGGCCAATTTTGCATTATGCTTATGCCACGTACTTCTAGTTTGAATTGTACATTAATTTTTACTTCTTTGATGTCTCTTAACTTAAGCTTCATCTGCTCCCATATTGATATGATATCTAATTAAGACCAAATTATTCACAGAAAAGTATTAGCAATTTCAAATAAATGAATGAGAAACACCTCAATTATCGTTTGTCTTCCATTTTCTGCTACTTAGCTTTAAATCAGTTTTCTCATACATCATTCTCTAAATTCTCTGTGATACAATGAATATTTTCTGCTGAACTATTAATGAAAGAGTAATTTGACACAAATTTTCAAGCTCTATTCCAAATTGAATATTGCAAATAAATAACTAAATATTTGAAGAATTCTTTGCATATTAATCAGGTTATTAAATTGTTTAATATAGATTTGGGTTCATATTTTTTGAAATCTTAGATTCATAACATAGATTCATCATCCTTCCTTCAACGAAATTATTTTGGTTCTTTGTTCTGTGTCATACTTGTATTTTTTTAATTAGATAGAAAATAATCATAATTAATGAGCAAAAACTGAAAGCAAATATTTCTTAAGACTTTAGCACATTCACCTTTATTAAGACTACTAATTTTCCTCATGTCAGTTTGTTTCTTCTGCCTAAGAAGTTTGTGCTTAACAAGGAGCCAAGGAGGCTTGTGGACCATTTTAATTGATCCTTGTGCTTCATCTTTCCAAATAATTCGAAGTAGAAATCAGGTATCTTAAATGTCATTCTACTCTCTCAATTTATTCTCACAATTATTCCTTAAATGTCTTTTAGAATATATTGTTGTTTTCGCATGCTTCCTTACTCATGTTTAGATTATATTAATCCTCAACTGAAAATTTATAAGACTGTTCAAAAATATTGGTTGATATTTTTCGGGGTCTTTGATGTTTATTTTTATTAAGAATTTGCTATTCTTTTCTTTTCAATCCTTTTGATCAATGCTGTAATTATTCAAGAATTTGTGATGGTTATCTACAGGAATAAAAAGATATAGGTGCCCTTGTGAAAGAAAGTTGTGTGAGGACAACAATACTAGTCTGTCAGTTTTTGTTCAATTCATATTTTCTTTATTGGGACAGAAGAAAAAAAGGACAATGATGGAGGAGAGTAGGCCCCATAACTCAGTCCTACTTTGTCAGTTTTTCTTCAATTCACATTTGCATTATTGTGAAACAGCTTCAAGGGAAGTTACTTTACAGCTTCTACGACGACTTTGCCTTCAGTTGCTGACTCGAAATTCTTATTTGCTTCATAATTATTGGATTCTCTTCTCACCGAAATCATCTGCTTGTTGCTATTGCTGCTATTTTTCTTGACTGTACTTGTTATCAATATAAACATACAAATACACGACGGGGCTGGTTTTAAAGTTGGTCCTATGCATGCACATGTACATACATATAACGCAGGCACTGAACGAAATAGCTTACATGATTGTGTCTTTAAGAAAAATGAAGTAGTATTCACTCTCACTTTATGTCAGTCTCAATCACCAAGAAATAACAAATTTGGTTCATTAAGAAGTATTACTTCTTTGATGCCTCTTAACTTAAGCTTCATCTGCTCCTTTGTTGATATGATATCTAAAAAATAAACAATATTAACAATTTCAAATAAATTAATGAGAAACACCTCAATGGTACTCATTATTGTTTTTGCCTTGTATTGCTTGTTACTTAGCTGTAAAATTGTTAATTTTCTCATATCATTCTCTAAATTCTCTGTGATAGAGTGTACTAAGTAACCTTTGGGAGTACTCAACCATCTAATCAGCTTCAAGGAGAGTGAAGACACATGTTGTGGAACTATCTACATCTCAACGTTTTGATTGTGTTTGAATTTCCACATTCATAGAACAACCATCTACTGTTATTTAATGCCAACACCACTATTTTCATAACCAAAGCCATCTATGACCTTAAGACTCTGAAGATGGTGTTTCTGGGGCCTTATCACTGCCACTTGTCTTTGACAATGGCAGACCACACAAACCCAAGTTTACGTTATATGAATTAAATTAATTTCGTTTAATGACTCGTTTTTCTCATTAAAAGAAACAAAATTTTATGCCTCAAAAGTGCACCCACTGAAACATTGTACAAGTATCCACAAAAGTGCAAGAAGAGATAAGCAAGAAGACTATCTGGAGTAGCTTCTTTGCAATATCAACGAAGCTACCTAAAAGCAAATGGGGTCTAGTGATGACCTACAAATTTAAAGGCAACCATCAGCAAGGAATGAAAAAGTAGTCTGCTGCTAATTAATTCAATTTTTTAAGATTGAAACAACACTTGAAAGATAAAATAACAAAAAATTGGTTCATTGGCAAAAGTGGTGATGTTATGAAAAAAAAGAAAGCATCTTAATAGGTATGGGAGTTGAGCCCTACAATAATAATTAACTTGAAATTTATATTCAAGATTTTTGTTATATTCATTTTCTCAAGATATCTCAAATTAATTTATAAAATTCTTATGACTACTTTAATAAAAGCATAAATGTAACACCCCTAAAAATATATATATATATAACAATAAATAATAAATAAATAAGAGGAAGACCACATGGGCAGCCACTCATGTGGTCAAATGAGACTTGAATGAAGGCTTTAAAAGAAGAAAAAGAAAGATAAGTGGGTAGGGCCGGATATGCACAAGAAATGAGGAAGAGGACAAGTGAAATAAAGGTATGGATGGGATAAGATAAGGAGAGAAGAAAGAGAGTTGACAAATGGAAAAAAAAAGGGGGTCAGCTGTGAGTGAGAAAAAGGGGAAAGCTGAAGAAGAAAAGGAAAGAAAAAATAAAAGAAAGAAGAAGAAGAGAAACAACCGTGAGGTGAGGAAGGAGAGAGCTGAAAAATTTTCAGGTTTTCACTACAAATTTTGAGGTAAGGAAAGCTGATTTTATTGAGGTTTTTATGGTTGATTTTGGTGTTAAAAAAAGTGGTGAAATTGTCATTGAAAACTGAGCTAAAAATTGGTTGTTTTTGGAGGCTTAAAGTGTGGTTTTGATAGTTGGTTTTGAGCTGAAAGTTTAGCTAAAATTTTTGCTGGTTTTGAGGTTGAAATTTTGCTGGATTTGGAGGTGGAATAGGGGCAGCAAAGCTGCTGGAAATTGAAGCTAAAAAGGGTAGGATTTTGCTACCAAACGGTGAGAAAGAGAGGAGGAAAGGGTGACTGGTGGTGGAGGAGGAAGGGCTGCCACCACCGGCAAAGAAGGAAGGTCATGATGGAGAGAAGCCACAAGCTGGGAGGAAGAAAGGAAGAAAGAACGTGGAAGAGAGAAAAAGAAAATTAAAAAAAAAGAAAAAAAAAGGAAAAAGAAAATGAAAGAATAAGAAAAAAAATAAAAGTGGGCCAATGGAGAAATAAAAATTGGGCAAGGCCCAAAGGAGGAATAAAATGTGACAAGGCTCAATAAAAAAAATATAAATGGGCTTAGCCCAATAGGAAGAAAAAGAGGAAAAGCCCATGGAGAAGGTTAAAAGGAAATAAAGAAATGGAGAAGGCACAAATGGTAAGTTGGAATTATATTTTAAGATTTATGGATAATTAATATTATGTATATTTTAGATAAAAAAATATGTAAGTTATTTAGGTAATTTTAATTAAATTAATACCCATACAAGCGTATGATTAAGTATATTGAATTTAAATGATTGCTAGGAACGTTTGTCAAGGAGGCGAGCCGAGCAAAATAGGTGACCGAGAAATAAAAATAAGTATATACGCGTATGAAAATAACGATGTAAAATCTCGCTATTTCGAGGTGAGTAGGGGGTGTCAATTTTAAAATTCTCATATTATCTATTGATATATATTTACGCATGATTTATCGAACGCGCACAATTGTGGAAAGCATGCGTTAGTGGAATTTTAGGAAATTGTGGATGTAAATTATTTTAGAAAATGTTTTGAATATATATGTATATTTATAAGTAAAGCATTTAAAAATAATTAGAAAACAAGCTTTTTGTACCGCTTAGCATCAAAATACGTGCCTTATATTTTTGGGTGACATGCATAGTAAATGCATTTGTTAAATTATTCTTATGTAGCTTCTGAAAGCCAATTTTATTCTAAAATTTTTATAAGTGTTTATATCAAGACAAAAGACATGAAAAATCAATATATCGGTTTATCAAATTTTTTATTTTTAAATGATTTAAGAAAATAGACTTGAGAAGTTTGTTATGGATCCAAAAAACATTCTGTTTTTGATAAACCAAAAGCGTCGAGAGTAGGCCGGATGTCACATCGGTTAAGTGTGACCCTTGTGCACGAGTGAGCTCTAGCTAAAGACATTTTCGGGTCCCCGACGGGCTGTTAGACATGGCTGGGGCCATGGTCTGTGATATACGTGGCAAGGCCACAGATGATTTACGCGGTTGCGATCGCTTGATATCTCCGATGTCGGCCAACATCGTTGAGATTGCCATGGCATTATATGAGAATCCGGTGGAAGCGATTCTCCCGGATGTTATTACGTGAAAGTGGGTCCACGTGTTGATGTTATATTTTCCTACTCGAGAGCATTGTGAATCTTTCGATGCGTACTTTTATGCATGGTGAAGACTTAAGATTTTCTTTGCAGCTCCCTTTATTTAAACAAGTTTTTAGTGCTTATTTATTGATCATGAAGTGATTTGCGTGGTTTATAATTTAATTTGTTTACAAGCTACATGTTTTGGGAGCATGCATGCTTTTATCTTATCATTTGTTTTTTAACGATAAGTGGGATTTTCGATGATTTCACCCTGAATTATTACAGTTGATTTCGGCATTGTTTTGTCAAAAATTAAATGTTGCATGATGATTTTACCGCATCATTTTTATAAGGCACGAACCTCCCTTTTAATTAAATTGAATTTCGTTAATCTTGTGATTTATTATTCAAATGATCAACTAATTGCTTGTTTCCCATCTACGTCCTACTCGTTGAGCCGATGATCACTGAGTCTGTGAGACTCACACCCCTTTTATTTCCCTTTTTGCAGACAGGGATCGCCCTAGCGCGTAATCATTGGTGTGCTCAGTTTCCTGCGGATAGGTAAAGGCATCTCTTAGCTCGCTCTGAGTCGCTCCGCTGTCTATAGTTCAGTCAAATGGAATTTCTACATGTTATTAGCGTGGTCAATTCTTATTTATACATTGTTGAAAACTTTGTATTTTAAATATAATTACTATTACTGGAAATAGAATACCAATAGGGTATTATTGTTATTATTAATCATTTAAGTACGTGTTAGTATATTTGATAAATGTCTCAAAAAATATTTATAAAGGCTTGTTCGAGACTTGGCGAGATCTCCTGGATGTCTCGGACGTCAGTAGCGATCGGGGATGGTCATTACAAAGTTGGTATCAGAGCTCTAGGTTTAGTCGAGTCTTAGGATATTCTTGTGTTAAACAACGGAGTAGTGGGGTCAACATAGAGTCTTGTTTATAATCAGTGACTGCAGCACCGATTATAAGCAAGAGGCTGCGTAGACTCTTATATCTTAGAAAACTACCTTGTGTAATTATAAAAAAAAATTAAATAGTGAGAAATGATTGCGGATGTCCGGGTTTGAGATGCCACCCGAGACACAAGCTATTGTTGAAAATATTTTAAGCAGATATTTTTAATAAAAGGTTGATACGGTGATATACCCTCCGACCAAAAGTGGAGGAAAGTGAAATTGGACTAATAAGTCCATAATAACTTATTCAATTGGTGGAGTTAAAATTTGAACTCATGATTGTCTACGGAAAGAAATTTGATGACTATGGACGATATTTGAGGTTGATATAAAGGATAACTTCGATAATGATAATAAAGGGTATAATTTGACTGAAATAAATAATGATGATTGAGATCTATCTGAGGTTTATAAATTTAAGTATTTGGAGATGTAAACTGATACTCAAGTACACGAAGATTAATGCATTGTGTTCATTAAGTTGTTTTGCTTATATATGAATGGTGCATATGACACCCATGAATCTAAATTTTAAGTAAGTAACTAATATCGAAATGAATAAAGATGTATATGATGGAAGTATAAAAGATAAATCGCGAAACTCATCTTTCAATCCTTCCTGTGCATTTTGCGTTCTAAATATCTTTCCAAATAGAAACCTTTCCCTTGTCATTGACTTTTGAAGATATTTCTTGCAAAAGTATCCTATCAAGTCCTAATAGCCTGTTGTTGTGCTACCTTATATTTGGGACAATGGTGAAGTAGTTCAGTTTCTTTAATTTTCACTTGGTGGACAACTTACATCCATTATCTTACACCTTTCTCACCTCAGCTGGGTCATGTTTAAACTCAAATTTTTTTTATCTCATTAAATGGTATTTTTGTGTATCTTCTCTTCTAATATAGTCAAGCAACTTCTGATAAGCATAGCTCTTTGCCCCTTAGAATGTTATTCCCTCCATGCAACAGGTTACTTCTTCTATCTCTGGTTAATAGCATCTTTAACCGTACTAGCTGTGGAGATGAAAATCTTGAAGGAGATTTGGGAATGTCCTTAAACTAGTCACTGAACCAGAGTTATTCTCAAGACCTTCATACTGATACAAATTCACTATTTCTCAATTTTACTTTGAACCTGGAAAAAAAAATGAAAATGAATGATTAAATTCTATTGAAAAGATGTGAATTAAGGGAAACAACTTCCTACTCTTTTTTAATACCACAAGGGCTACTGAAGAAATAAGGTTGCTAGTCTACTGAGAGTCCATCAAATAGCCGAAAAAGTCACCATGAAAGGTAGTAAACCTAGAAGAATTTTATTTAAGGCTGAAAGAAGTTGCAGATGTGTTTTTTTTCAATTTTCTTTTGAAAGACGGATTGAGTACCGCAAGCTATGCATTTTAAATCTAAACATAAAAACTATGGAAGCAATGAACAAACATGAAACAATAACCAAGGTTTATTCAAGACAAATTATAGTGACTATTTATGCCTTTAAGCTTGGCAACCAGGTTAGTTAATCTTAAAATGCTAGTTTATTAGATAAACCCGGTCATTACAGGCATATAAAAGTTGATTTGAATCTGAGCTTAAATACAATAATTAGTATAACCATAAAAGCTCTCAACAAACATCTAATCGAAACAGTTAACCAAATTAAGTATCCCCATACCCCGTAATCTCTAAAAGAAATTAAAGCCTCTAATTTAAATAATATTTGTTATGAAGAATAACCTCCAAAAGTATTTTTAAATTCTCTCTTGTATTTTCAAATAAATATTTTGCTTAAAATTCTAATCTATCATTTGATCACAAAATAAATAGAATGGGTTAAGAAGCTTACCCTGTTATAATGGCAATGGCTCTTAAATATGCGGTCAGCATAATTTGCTTGATCTCCATATCTCTGATCAATGAAATCCCATCACACATGATCATAGGTCTTCTCTATAATTATATAGTGGCCACCTAACTTGAATTTAAGCATTGATGACAATAGACACAAGTAGTGGGAAATGTAATTTTTCATGGGTTAGTTGCCATTCCATAATTCCATTTATATGGCTAGCATGCCCTTTTATTCATTTCCATCAATCTGGATCTAAGGATCAAACAACAAGAGACATTTAAGCTCTTCTTGAATTTGCTAGTATAAAGAATTATGAAAAGGAAATATAGTCTTAATATTGATTTTTACTACTTTCTGGGGAGTTTGGAGAAAAGCTATTGCAAAACTATTCTGTGCTTAGATTGTTTATCTCTTTCACATTGCCAAAACTTTCTTTTAAAATATCTTCGACAACCAAATTGATCATCAGCACTAATCCTTTGAATTCCATTGCATTTAACTTGTTTTCCTATCCATTTGTTTTACAGTTATGTGTCATTTCAGTCTTTTCATGGTACATAATTTGTAGGCCATTTTTAAAGAGATGGTGTGATAATATGGTCAAGTTAATTGATATTAGAATATGAATTTTGGATAAGTAAAAATTTGATTTTTGACACGTGATGTTCAAGGATGGCATTAATTAACGATCGACTTCTATATGAAAATAAAACATCGGAATAAGCTTTGTGTAATCATCATAAGATGGTGAGCGTGATATGGTTAATTGTAAGAGGAGACAATCTTAAACTTGATTGTTAGTTATTTCAATTTTACAAATGGCCTATTGAGCTTGTATGCCTAAGGTTATTTAGGGTTGAACGTTTTGGAAATGTATGTGAAGATTTGGATAAGAGTTGATAGTTTATGCATGAAGGTGTGCATTTGAAATCATGTGAGAAAAAGTGTAAAAATCTACCTTGATTAGTATAAAGTCCATGATGTTAAATATATTTGAAATAAATAAAACATGTCTTGATCCTTACGTATTATGAAATGCTCAAATGGAAATGGTATGAAAGTATGTAAACCAAAATAAAGGTTGGTTGACAAGTTAGACCCGTAGTCAATGGTTGGATAAATGTTCAAATGTTGGAAGGCTTGATAAAAGATCAAGGAAGAGGAATTGTGGATGGCTATGTAAACATGCATAATTGATGCTTTTAGAATGAATTGATGGAGGTGTGACTAAGATTAATGATATATTTGATTTCTCTTTATAAGAGGAAAAATAATATTAATTTAATTTAAGAAGTGTGGTACTTATAATTAAACGTAATATGACATTGTCGAGTTCTCTATAAAGATTGGAAATTGATATAATTCATAAGATCGAGATAACTTAAGAGAAGAAATTTTAGAAGAGGCTCACATTACCACTTGTACCGTATACCTAGGAACCACTCAAATGTATTACGATTTAAAGATGGTGTATTGGTGGCCAAGGATGAAGAAAGATGTAACGGAATATGTAACCAAGTGCTTAACTTGTCAACAAGTTAAAGCTGAACACGAAAAACCCCAAGTTGCTACAATCTTTGTCGATTCTCGAATAAAAATGGGAGCATGTGACTATGGATTTTGTGATAGAATTGCCTTGTGTAAGAAGAGGATATGATTCCATATGAGTGGTAATAGATCAATTGACCAAGTCGACTCACTTCATTCCAATATAAACTAGCTATGGGTCAGCTAAGTATGTTAAGATCTATGTTGATTGTATTGTACGATTACATGGAGTTCCCGTGACCATAGTGTCTAATAGAGGGCCACAATTTACTAATAAGTTTTGGATAAGTTTACATGGTGCGTTAAGCACTCGTTTAGACTTCAGTATTGCATATCATCCCCAAATAGATGGTTAGTCAGAGCATGTGATACAAACGCTCGAAAATATGCTAAGGTCAATTGTATTGGATTTGGGAACCACGTGGGATCAACAATTATCTTTAGTGGAATTCGCATATAATAACAGCTACCAAGCTAGTATCAGAATGGCTCCGTTTGAAGCATTGTACAGACAGAAGTGCGAGTCACCCATTTGATGGTTTGAAGTGGGAGAAAGGAAATTATTGGGTCTTGATTTGGTTCAACAAGCAACGGATGTGGTGAGTTTGGCAAAGGATTGTCTAAGGACAGCCTAGGGTAGACAAAAGTCTTATACTGATAATAGGCATCGTCCTTTAGAGTTTCAAGTGGGGTATTTTGTATTTTTGAAGTTGTCTCCCTTGAAACAAAGCAAAAGATTTGGGAAGAAATGAAAGCTGAGCCCAAGATACATTAGACCTTTTGAAGTTCTGAAGCGAATTAAGTCCACAACATATCGGCTAGCTTTACCGGTGGAATTAGCTCAAGTAAATCTCTCATTTCATTTGTCTATATTAAGGAAGTACGTCAAGGACCCGACACATGTTATACGATATGATCTGGTTCCATTGGATGAAGGATTAATTTTTGAAGAACAACCCGTGGCAATATTGGATCGCCAAGTAAAACAATTGCTATCCAAGGAAATTGCCTCAGTAAAGGTCTTGTGGCAGAATTGTACAGTGGAAGAGGTAACTTGAGAACCTGAAGAGGAGATGAAGAAGGAATAATCATATCTCTTTCACGACTAAGGTGTACTTTGCCGACCTACTTTATTTTAATTCGAGGACGAATTTGTTTTAAGTGGGGGAGATTGTAACACCTCTAAAAATATATATATATATATAACAATAAATAATAAATAAATAAGAGGAAGATCACATGGGCAGCCACCCATGTGGTCAAATGAGACTTGAATGAAGGCTTTAAAAGAAGAAAAAGAAAGATAAGTGGGTAGGGGCCGGATATGCACAAGAAATGGGGAAAAGGACAAGTGAAATAAAGGTATGAATGGGATAAGATAAGGAGAGAAGAAAGAAAGTTGACAAATGGAAAAAAAAAGGGGGCCGGCTGTGAGTGAGAAAAAGGGGAAAACTGAAGAAGAAAAAGAAAGAAAAAATAAAAGAAAGAAGAAGAAGAGAAACAACCGTGAGGTGAGGAAGGAGAGAGCTGAAAAATTTTCAAGTTTTCACTACAATTTTTGAGGCAAGGAAAGCTGATTTTATTGAGGTTTTTATGGTTGATTTTGGCGTTAAAAAAAGTGGTGAAATTGTTGTTGAAAACTGAGCTAAAAATTGGTTGTTTTTTGAGGCTTAAAGTGTGGTTTTGATGGTTGGTTTTGAGCTGAAAATTTAGCTAAAATTTTTGCTGGTTTTGAGGTTGAAATTTTGCTGGATTTGGAGGTAGAATAGGGGCAGCAAAGCTGCTGGAAATTGAAGCTAAAAGGGGTAGGATTTTGCTACCAAACGGTGAGAAAGAGAGGAGGAAAGGGTGACCGGTGGTGGAGGAGGAAGGGCTGCCACCACCGGCAAAGAAGGAAGGTCATGATGGAGAGAAGCCACAAGCTGGGAGGAAGAAAGGAAGAAAGAACGTGGAAGAGAGAAAAAGAAAATGAAAAAAAAAAGAAAAAAAAGGAAAAAGAAAACGAAAGAATAAGAAAAAAAAATAAAAGTGGGTCAATGGAGAAATAAAAATTGGGCAAGGCCCAAAAGAGGAATAAAATGTGACAAGGCCCAATAAAAAAAATATAAAAGGGCTTAGCCCAATGGAAAGAAAAAGAGGAAAAACCCATGGAGAATGTTAAAAGGAAATAAAGAAATGGAGAAGGGTTCCTTTCTTTGAGAAAGAATTAGTCAAAATACTTCTTTTATTCTCTGGAAAAGCTTAAGAAATTTCTCCACTACTTTGGTAATGTCCATCTTGACATCGGATTTTATTCTTTCAAGGCAAGAACAAAACGAAGAGTTCTAATTTCATATTTGATGGCTTTTTGTCAATTATGGAGCAGAGATAGTCAATTAAGCAAACGACTAACGAAAACTATATCTTTCCACTTTTTTTTTATTAGTGGTTAATTAAAATTTTCCCATTGCAAGGAGTAAAACAATTGACGAATAAATATTATAATGTTTATTTTTTTTTGTTGTCATATATAAAATATTTTATTTTGATAAATTCAATTTGGGATGTTTATATTTTATTGTGATTTTATTTCTTTTTTGTTTTGTAGTGATAATAATTTGTTTGATCATGTGAATAGCAAATTTGTTCTGTAATTGATTGATAATGCGGGAAAGTGAATTATTGAAGTATGAATCTAAGAATTAAATTTAGTTTAAATTTATATTACCCTCTTACAGTAGAGTGAGAAATAGACAATCATCTTAAGGTCTGTCTTAGTATTCACACTTACTTTCATTTATTTATTATTTCTGCTATTTCTTACTGTCTAAAATTTGATTCTCCATATATAGTACATCCATTTCAGCTTTCAAGTAGTTTTAACAATTTGGAGACCAATTTGGTCCAAAAGCAAATGCTAATTATATATATGTTGTACCAATTAAAGGAATGATGGTGGATAAGGATGTCCAATACCTAACATTTAGACCATTCCTTGATGAAAAGCAAAAGACTTTGTGAGTCTTCTAATCAAGGTTTGAACGAAAGCAACTTTGAGAATAAACAGAAACATTGAAGGAAATTAATGCATGCTTGACATTTTGGCACGTGGGCAACCTATCTGTACAGCATGGAATTTGGCGTGTTTGCTGAGCTTCAAAAGCCATTACGTGGTGTTGTGCATGCTTGATATGAAACAAAGTGTTTGGTGCGATAATATGTATTAATATATCCCTAATCCTGCTACAGAATGTTTAAACAAAAAATGAAAATGGAGGAAGAGAAAAAGAAGGGAGTTTCAGGTTTTATTGGGATGAAGAGAATTCCCATGGAAGAAGGCTGCAAGTTCAAAGCACCTAGAGTTTACTAAGCAAAGCTCAGTTCCTCAAAATATAAGCAAAATCTTCGATTAAGCAAAGTAAAGCAAAAGTTGCTTTTGATGGAGGAATTCCAGCCTAGATGACTTTAGCAAGTGACGCTGATTTCTTCCTTTTGCTTGCTTAACTTGATTAAGAAGGAAAATTTTATTAGCATGAAGGAAAATTTATTTGAGGAAGAAAGAAAAAAAACCAGAGTCTGCAACAACCAACTTTAATTTTTCTGAAAAATAGAATTTATTATCAACCAGGAATAAGCACTGGTGAATAAAAGAAAAGAGAACAAGCATTTGGATGGCTATGAGCAACATCCAAGCAACATACTGGACCAAAAACAGGGCATCCCCTGTAACAAACAACCTGAAAACATGATAAAACCCCTAGAAGAGAAGACAGGGTGCAAGACAAAACAAGACATAGCCAAGAAAAGAAAATCAAACTGAACATCAAACGAACAACAAAAGGCACACAAGCCATTCCATCCACCAGCAACAGATGAGGGCTCTTTATTGATTTACAAATTCCTTTGTCCCTTGAGATATCTCTTCACTTTGTAGCTTGCTTCTTCAACCATCCACACAAGCCATTTGGGTCTTCCAAGTGTGAACATCATATATGCTGCAGATATTCCCAGCACTAGTCCACTTCCATAGCCCATCAATGTTGCTTTCCACTCAAATCCAGATTTAGAACCTGCTTCCTCATGGAAAACGGATGCCTCAGGGTCGTCACATCTCTTTGACAGTGGAAACCCACACAATCCCAAGTTACCAGCATAGGAATCATTGCCAAAGGTATTGAATTGTTTTCCCAGAGGTATAAGTCCAACGAGCTGATTTTGTGAAAGGTTTAACACTTCAAGAAAAACCAAACTAGTCAACTGCGTAGGAATCTTCCCAACAAGCTTGTTCCAAGACAGATCCAGCGACTCAAGTGCTGCCAAATTCCCCATTGACGTGGGGATATAACCACTAAGGTTATTATGAGAAAGGTTTAGCTCTTTGAGTGAGTTAAGCTCTCCAATAACCTTTGGAATCTCACCTTGAAACTCATTACTTGAGAGGTCAATGCTCGTCAACCCGAAGAATATTTTCTCCAATTCAATCTCCACTCCTTTTATTGTAATTTCAATAGAATAACTATAGAAGTCACCCAAAGAACGACCATACACTGTCATGTATGAGAGTACACCTTCATCTTCTGTGAGATTCATCATAACCTTGAAATTCTTTATATGTTTGAGGGGTAGTGGACCAGTAAAATAATTATTTGACAGATCAAAAATTTGAACTTTGGAGAAAGAATGGCTGGACCGGGGGCCTTGAATGGAACCATGCAATTGATTTGAATGCAGCACAAGCACTCGTAATTGTGTAAGACTTTCCAACCAATGAGGAAATGTATCATTGATCTTGTTGTTACCAAGATTTAGCATTTCCAAACCTCTACAATTAATGATGGCTTGTGGTAAAGGCCCTTCTAATTGATTGCCATTTAAGTTGAGATACTTCAATTGACATCCCTTTGTAAAAGCTGGAGGAATGAGTCCACGAAAGTTGTTCATTTGTAGATTCAACACAGAAAGGCTTTGGCTCAAATTTCCAAAACATTGTGGAATAATTCCACTCAAGTTGTTGTGAGAAAAGTCAAGAAATTCAAGGGAATTTACATTGCATAGCAGAGAAGGGATCTCTCCACTCAAACTATTATTTGAGATAAAAAACATATATGTTGTTGAAGGTGGAATTGGAAGATCTCCATGAATGAAATTGGAGCTAAGGTCAAGAATTTTAATTCCCTTCCATGGAATTTGCTCAAAATTTGTCAAAGAGTTGAGAGATAGATTCAAGTGCCATAAAGAGTCTTTCCCCACATCCCACATCCACTTGGGAATCTTGCCATAAATTTTGTTGTTGGAAAGGTCTAAATAATTCAAACTTTTCGAGGCTCTTAAAAATTGGGGAAATTCATTGACATTGCAAGAAGACAAGAACAAATACTGAAGATTAAGAAATGCATAGTCAGCACTAGTACCATTAGAGTTTAAGGATAGATTGTTGTATGAAAGATCAAGAAATTGGAGATTTTGGAGTTTTGAGAACATGTTAATCTGTACAATAGTACTTAGATGTGAAAAGTCAACTCTAGTAAGATTCACAAGTTGGGATATTGAAGATGGAAGAGGACCTTTGAGTTTATTATTCCCTAAAGAGAGCTCTTGTAATGATTTGTATTGGAACTCCTTGATATCACCACTGAGCTCGTTATTGTTGAGATATATTTGCTTCAATGTGGAAACTGTATACAAACACGAGGGAAGTGTTCCATTGAGTAAATTAAAAGATAAGTCTAGAGAGATTAGATTAGGAAAGGCATCAGGAATGGAACCCTCTAGTTGATTATCAGAAATGTATAAGAATTCAAGTTGTCTGAGGTTTATAAGAGAGGATGGAATTTGTCCGCTGAAATTGTTAGTGGACAAATCTAAAAGACTGAGTTGTGAGAGGTTCCCCAATGATCTCGGAATTGATCCTGATAAGTTGGAGAATCTAAGATTTAAATGCTCCAAGGACACTAGATTCCCGATTGAGTTGGGCAATCCTCCTGAGTAAAATGAGTCTGGTGCATCCAAATGCTCCAAAGACGATAAATTCGTGATCGACTCAGGCAACCCTCCAGGAAAATAAGTCCGTGACAAATACAAATATTTCAAAGATTGTAAATTGCCGATCCAATCTATGGATTCTATAGAGAAGGACATTCCTGATAGATCTAAAAGTTCCAGATTGCTGCTCCGGTTCAACTTTGGAAAATAAAGAGCGAGGTCTCTGTTGAATCCTAAATAGAGCGACTTGAGGTTAGGCAGGAGAAAAATGTTTCTCGGGAATTTTCCTCGCAAATCACAACCCTTAAGATTAAGGGCCCTTAAAGATGAGGATAGATTTGTCAAGACATTAGGATTAACAGAAGACATATTGATTTCACCAAGAAAAAGTTGTCTCACCTCTGTTAGGTTCTCAACGAGTCCTTCCAAAGTATGTTTGTCAATTGTTTGATGATAATTCCAAGAGAGATCAAGTGAAACCAATTTTGACAGGTGGGAGATTTGGGATGGGACTTCTCCTGCAAAGGATGCGAAAGAGAGGTTAAGATACACTAGACTTGCAAACTGACCAAACTTAGATGACATCTTGGAAGAGTTAAAATCGTTGAAGGCTAGGTTGAGTTTCTGCAGGTGTGGAAGATGGAAGAGACTACTATTGGAAGGGATGCTGCCATATAGCTGACTGCAACTCAAGTCAAGGCCAATCACTTGACCTTTGATGTTATCACAAGTGACCCCATCCCATGAGCAGCAATTTGAACCCTCCTTCCATGAATCTGTTTTAGGATAAGATTTAATGCCCACAACATAATCGCAATACCAAGATATATCTTTAATGATGGAAAAAGAGGTCTTGAATTGGATCAATGAAGCAGCTTCTTTAGGAGAGCACAGCTGTGTTATTGAAGAAGAACAAGATGAAAGATTAGCTTGAAAATTCAAGATGAAAAGGAGAAGGTAGAGGAGTTGAAAGGCTTTGAGTAAGCAGCACATGTTTCTTAAGGAGAGAAATGGAGTATTGATGGCACTATATGATTGTGATGAATGGTGAGAAAGCAAAGATGAGTATTTATAAGCTGCCAAGAGGTACATTAATATGATTAATGGCACAACATTATTGAGGTGTTTTTATCAACTTTATGAACATGCAAGTGGTCTCTAATCGAGGGCGTTTACCGTATAGCAAATAAGAATTGGTTTATCCATCTTATTGAAGCAACAAAGACTGAACCAATTATGAAACTGATGACATGACTATCGACTCTTAAAATTTATATCGAGAGAGTGTATTCTTTGATGTAATTGTTTAAGTCTTCAATGCAATTATGTCTTTTCCTCGAGAAAAAAAAAAGGATGACCAAGAAGATTAAGAAGACTTGTCAATGTTAATTTTATGGGCCTCGGCGGAAAAAGAAAAATCAAATTAATTTGAAAGCAAAAGAAGGTGGTGCCCAATAAGAGGAAAATATAGACATTTGATTCAATCATTCCATTCAATACTTTGCCTCATCAATGCTAATACCGACTACACTAGACTAGAAATTTGCAGTATCGACTAGGCTTATGTAGAAAAAATAAGATAAGCAGGAAAACCTCAACGTTGGAACTAGCTTCTTTGAACCGTCAATTAAGCTATCTTAAAGCAAAGAGGACGTAGGGACATTGGATCCGCCCATTGCAGAACCACCAATTTTACATCAGTGCATTCAAGACAAATTCGTTTACCAGGCCACTCTGACTTTTTCCTGTGAAAAGTTGTCTGCTGCTTCAAAGTTTCAAAGTCAACAACAATTGAAAGATTATATATTTCTTATTCAAACTGTCCCATCATCTCTTGTCTCCTACACAAAGTTTTCTACAAAAAGTGGACTACTGCGAGCATTGAGGTGTTATTATAAACTTCATCAACAATATCTTTCTTATTAATGACTAGTATAAATTATTGATAGCTGCCACTTAGAGCTTATTGGAGGAACATACAAGTGGTCTCTAATGAGCTTTTTACTTTTTCTTCCCTTAGACAATTCCCTTTGATAATTGAGTTTGAGAGAGTACTGGATTTGAATTCAAAATGAAAACCTTCGTTTTCGACTGGTTTACAGATATACATTCCTATCATCTAGTAGGTCAACTAGATTGGCATTTACAGAATTGAAGACATCTATATATTATTCAATTATCATTATCATATTTTGTTTACATATTTGATGTCTATTGATAAATTATATTGTATTAATTCTGTAAATTAATGATCTTCAATGTGTTGAAATAATTGTGTGGAAAAATTGTAGTTGTGCATTTTTTCCCTAGATTTTGGAATTGCAAAGTGGGGATCTCCAATTAAAAGGTAAGATAATGAAGGCTCATGACAATTAAATAATTAATACATAAGATTGAGATTGGAGAAAATGGTGAGAAAGCGAAGATGAGTATTTATAAGCTGCCAAGAGGTACATTAATGGGATGTTTGTTTTTTTTCTTGTGATTTTATTTCTTTTTTCTTTTGTAGTGATAATATGGGATTTTATTTCTTTAAATCTAAGAATTAAATTTAGTTGTAACAATCGTATTTTGCATACATATATTTTTTAATTGGAGGTTAGGGAGATTCGAACTTTACTCTCTAGAAAACTGTTCGGATGCGTATTTTGTATATATTCAATCATTGCTAATCACAATGATTAGCGAGGCAAGACAAAAGTAGTCTGCTGCTTCAAAGTTTCAGAGTAAACAACACTTCAACAACAATGCATTTCTTATTCAAGCTGTCCCATGATCTCTTGTATCCTATGCAAAGTTTTTTACTGCTAAAAATTAAATCCATCAAGCGTTCCCGTCCCCTGTTGGCAATCTCTTCTATCCTGCTTTCTTTAGTCCCCAACAAAGAAACTCCATGGAAGAACAAAACCAAAATTATTTTTGATAACACATGCACAAGAAGAGCCAATCCATCTTGTGGACTACCGTGAGCTTATTGGAGGAACGTTCAAGTGGTCATCGCCAAGGAGTTTTCTACTCTTTGTTTGAGAGAGTGGATTTGAATTCAACATGAAAACTTTCGTTTTCAATTGGATTACAGTCATGCTTTCCTATCATCTGTTGAACTAGATTGGCATTAAGAGAATTGCAGACACCTATATATTATTCAATTATATATGATTACTATATTTTTATGTATTTGATGTCTAGCTAGTGATAATTTATATTATATTAATTTTGTAAATTAATGATCTTCAACATGTAATTACATGGTCTTCAAGTTTTGTGCACAACAATTGACAAGTTTGTGATTTTGGTCTTCCTTTTTGATTTTAGAGCTTCAAATGCTGGCTCTTTGGATTTTATTTTCCAAGCTTCATATGTCAATCCATATGAACAAAATTGGGAGGAGAACAGAAACAAAGGTCATAAATGTAGTATTTATTTATGTTCTATCTGAAATTTCATTTAGCCCCAAATTTAAATTAAAGGTATTAAATTGCAGAATTTATAGTGCCCTATCATCAAGGGCATTTACCATATAGCAAATAAGAATTGGTTTATCCATCTTATCGATACAATAAAGACCGAACCAATTATCAAATTGATGACATGACTACTAGTTCTTAAAATTTATATCGAGAGAGCAGGGGCGAAAATTTTTGAAATTTTTCATTTTATATTTAATGACTTTTCAAACTTTTTGAAAATTTTTATTTATTAAATTCTTTTAATGCCTCTCAAAATAATTTTTTTATTTAATAATTAATATACATAATAAATAATAAAATAACTTTACAAATCTTACTCGACTTTACACCCTAATTTAAGATACTCCACACCTTTTTCTCTTTCTCTCTTTTTTTTTTTTTTGAAAGTTAAGAAATTCATTGATAAAAGGGATAAATGAATCTCTTCTTTCTTTGCTCTTGTTTCCTTTTATTTGAACTTTTTACTCTTTTCTCTGTAGCTCACCACTAAACCACACTTCATTCTTTAAAAGAAATTTATGAGCTTGTGACCTTGGACAAGGAAAGATGGAGATCACTCACTATCATAGTGTAAAATTAAGAGGAGGTAAATTTTTTTTTTATCTTCTTCCTTTTATTTTTATTATTTTACTATTTATATATTTAACTATTGGGTGAAGTCTTGTTTATCATATTTAACTATTTATATTTTATGCATTATAGTTTTATATTTAGTACTTTAAGTTTAAATAGAAATAAAATAAGAATATTGAATGTTAACTACACTACTTTGAATCCTTTCTAATAATGAAAATTATAAAAATAAGACTCTGAAGCAAAATAGATAATAAGTTTCTTGTATATAATTTAGTTGATTATATAGAGAAAGACATTGCTAGCTTTTTTAGAATAGACTCAATAATTGATGAATTTGAATTCAGAAACATCATTCAACACAACTTTGCTAAAAGATTATTGTAAGCCTTTATTTTCTTATTTTTTTTATTTACATGTTATATAATATTATAGTTTATTATGAATTTTTTTATTGTTGGTTAAGTTCAACATATTAAACTTAAAAATATTTAGCTTTTTTCTTTTTTTTGCTAAGCAAATCACTACTTAAAAGTGTTTAGCACTTGTTCCTTTTTTGTCAATGGCTCCCCTAACAAAAGTTGGCTAACTCCGCTCCTGTGTGAGATTGTATTCTTTGAGGTAATTGCTTAAGTCTTTAATGCAATTATGTCTTCCTCAAGAAAAGCAAAAAAAAAAAAAAAAAGTGATGACCAAGAAGACTTGTCAATATTAATTTTATGGGTTTCGGCCGAAAAAGAAAAATCAAGTTAATTTGAAAGCAAAAGAAGCTGGTGCCCAGTAAGTGGAAAATATAGGCATTTGATTCAATCATTCTATTGTATACTTTGCGTCATTAATGCTAATACCGACTACACCTAGCTAGAAATTTGCAGTATTGACTAGACTTGTAGAGAAAATGAGATAAGCAGGAAAACCTTAACGCTGGAACTACCCATTGCAGAACCTCCAACTTCACATCAGTGCGTTGAAGACAAATTCGTTTACCAGGCCTCTCTGACTTTTTCCTGTGAAAGTAGTCTGCTGCTTCAAAGTTTCAAAGTAAGCAACAATTGAAAGATAATGTATTTCTTATTCAAACTGTCCCATGATCTCTTGTGTCCTATACAAAGTTTTCTACTGCTTAAAAATTAAAACCATTCAGCGTTCCCTTCCCCTGTTGGCAACCTGTTGGATCCTGCCTTCTTTATTCCCCAACAAAGAGATTGAGAGTTGATCCGCCAACAAAGAAACTCCATGGAAGAACAAAAGCAAAATTATTTTTGATAACACAGGCACAAAAAGTGGACTACTGCGAGCATTGAGGTGTTATTATAAACTTCATCAACAACATCCTCCTTATTAATGGCTAGTATAAATTATTGATAGCAGCCACCAAGAGCTTATTGGAGGAACATGCAATTGGTCTCTAATGAGCTTTTTACTTTTTCTTCCCTTTGATAACTGAGTTTGAGAGAGCACTAGATTTGAATTCAACACGAAAACTTTCGTTTTCAATTGGTTTACAGATATACGTTCCTATCAACTAGTAGGTCAACTAGATTGGCATTTAGAGATTGAAGACATCTATATATTATTCAATTATCATTACCATATTTTTTTATTTATAATTGATGTCTATTGATAAGTTATATTATATTAATTTTGTAAATTAATGATCTTCAACGTGTTGAAATAATTGTGTGGAAAATTTTAGTTGTGAATTTTTTCCCCTGATTTTCCAATTGCGAAGTGGGGATCTGCAATTAAAAGGTAAGATAATGAAGGCTCATGACAATTAAATAATTAATACATAAGATTGAGATTGGAGAAAAAGTCTAGCAATTTGCTAAAGACTTTTTTGGCATAAATCTCCAGCTTATGCAGAAGAAGAGAGCTGTACACTTGCATTAAGAAGCAGCTTCAAGATAGAAGCAGTTCCTTGCCTATCCGTGCTTAACAACAAGAGCTCGCTATTCTTAACAAAAAGTCCAGACTGATCAGAACACACCCCTCTCAAAGACAACAAAACAGCCCTTAGACAAGAGGAACGTATACCAAATCTCCCTGACTTTTTCCTCTGCTGCTTCAAAGTTTCAAATTACACAACAATTGAAAGATAATGTATTTCTTATTCAAACTATCCCATGATCTCGTCTCCTATACAAAGTTTTGTACTGCTTAAAAATTAAAACCATTAAGCGTTCCCTTCCCCTGTTGGCAATCTGTTCGATCCTGCCTTCTTTAATTTGTTCCCCAACAAAGAAACTCCATGGAACAACAAAAGCAAAATTATTTTTATTTTGATAACGCAGGCACACGAAGAGCCAATCCATCTTCTGGACCACCGTGAGCATTGTGGTGTTATTATCAACTTCGTCAACCATATCTTCCTTATTAATTACTAGTATAAATTATCAATAGCAGCCACCATGAGCATATTGGAGGAACATGCAAGTGGTCTCTAAGGAGCTTTTTACTTTTTCTTCCCTTTGATAACTGAGTTTGAGAGAGTACTGGATTTGAATTCAACATGAAAACTTTCGTTTTCGATTGGTTTACAGATATACTTTCCTATCATCTAGCAGGTCAACCAGATGGGCATTTAGAGAATTGAAGACTCCTATATATTATTCAATTATCATTACCTTATTTTTTTTATATGTTTGATGTCTGTTGATAAGTTATATTATATTAATTCTGTAAATTAATGGTCTTCAACGTGTTGAAATAATATTGTGAAAATTTTGAGTTGTGCATTTTTTCCATGAATTTTCCAATTGCAAAGTGGGGATCTCCAATTAAAAGGTATGATAATGAAGTCTCATGACAATTAAATAATTAATACATAAGATGGAGATTGGAGAAAAAGTCTAGACTGTTCAAAACAGCCGCGGTCCCCTGAAAATGAACTCAAGGCAACGGTCAACCATGCAGCAGCCAGGAAAATGAAATAGCGTCTTGACAAATGCTAAGCATGAGAAAGGAAAGGGACGGCGCATGAGAGTGAGAGACTGAAAGTCAATTCTCTTTACAGGGAAAGATTATGTACAATTGTATTTATAGAAAGGATCTCTGCCAAGTCAGAGAAAAGAATGGACAACTAATGCCAATCTAACTGACAATTAAACTTCAACTAACTTTTAAAAACACTATTAACAAAACGGTGCACTTTGCTTCAGTAGTGCAAGGCATTTATTTAAACGGTGCGTATCGTCTTCTTGCCTTTGCCTTCTCTTCTTCAAACCTCGACCTGCTATGTTGCGTTACTTGCACAATTTTTATGTTTGCATAATAACTGATAAATAAGTCTCCGAGCGATGAAACAGTTGAGTTATATGCTAACAAAAAAAAAAAAATCAATCATAGCAATAGAGTGAGAAATAAGTCTCCTTTCGACGTCTGCTCTTATATTTGAATCAACTGGAAAACTTTATGCTGATTCACATATCAATCATTTCATGTATCAATTTATTATTGGCATGATTTGCTTTGACGTAAGTAAAGGTTGCCATTCTTACATGAAATACGTGTCTCAGATTAATGCATTGATCCCAAATTGTCACGTTAAACTGATAATTATAAAAAAAAATTGCAAAAAGATGTTAATTTGGGCCCTTTCTTCTGCGTGATTCTTGTTTTCTTTCTTTCTGTCTTCTTCTTTTTTATTCTTCTTTCTTAATAAAATAACATATTAATTTTGACTTTGTTCATTCATTTTTTACGTTTGTAAATTTGGTTACAGATTAATTGCCTTCTTGATTAATGATAATTTTGATTGCAGATTACAAGTGACTGGTTTCGTAAAATTGTTTGTTTGCATATGAATGATAGTCTTCATGTAAATTGTTTAGTTTCACGAATTATACTAGCTAAAATAAGATACATCAAAGTTCTATGAGCTTCGGCCTAAGGTTAAAACCCTCAAATGAAGCTTGTTGAATTTTTTTTGCTACTTTCATATAAAGATTCAAAATTTTGAAATTATATAAAGAAGACTTTATTATGTTTAGGATCACAAAAATAAAACTAATTTTATATTAATTAGAATTTCCTTCAACAAAGCCAATTTTGTATTTGGTTTATACCATGTACTTCTAGTTTCAAATTTTTCCCGGTATTTTCCAATTGCATTTACATAGAAATAAAGTGAGATCACCTTCTAGGTTCAAATGTTTATGCTTTATTAATTGTGCCAATGTACTCCAGTCCAACTGAATAGTAGCAGAAGGATGAATTATGAATTGAATTTGAAAATAACAACACTTTTATTATGAACAACTGAAAGTATAGGAAAGTTTTGGCTCCATTAGTAATGACCAGTCAAAGTTGTAAGTGTGAAACCACGGCAACTTGATTTGGTAACCATGCATAGTGTTGTTCTCAACATGGTCCAAGGTTAAGCCAAGTTGGAAACTGGATAGTTCAAGCACCTGGAGTTTACTAACCAAAGCTCAGTTCCTCAATATCCTTGATTAAGCATAGTAAAGCAAAAATTGCTTGTGATGAAGGAAGTGCCAACCTAGATGACTTCAGCAAGTAATACTGATTTCTTCTTTTTGTTTGCTTAACTTGATTAAGAAGGTAACCAAGTGTCGAGAAATTAAAAGCATCCATTGCTCCAGTTTTAATTATAGAATTCAGTGTTATCCTCCCTGATTGCTGCTTTCAAACATTTTTAAAAAGTTATTTAAGCATGATGAATTCTATTAAAATTTCATGTCAACATCTATAAAAGGGATAAAAAATTCAACTTTAAATTCCATATAACTTCAATAATAGGCTTTCAACCATCCTTACTTTTTATGAAAAATAGAATTCATCATCAACCAGGAACAAGCACTGGTGAACAAAACAGAAAAGAACAAGCATTTGGATGGCTATGAGCAATAGCCAAGCAGCGTCCTAGAGCAAAAACAGGGCATCCCCTATAACAAACAACCTGAAAACATGATACAACCCCTAGAAGAGAAAGGAACACAAGCCATTCTATCCACCAGCAACAGATGAGGTCTCCTTATTAATTTACAAATTCCTTCATCCTTTGAGATATCTATAGGAATTAGTTACTTTGAGTCCAACATTCAATTGGTTTTATTAATTAATTTATTTATTGTATAAAAGAATTCATAATTTTTGTAAAACTAATTTCGTAATAGTTAGAATTTTCTTTAGCAAAGAATCTCTATTTCTTTTTTTTTTTAATTTAAAAGAGAATTAGTTAAAATACTTCTTCAAAAATTTTTGGGAAAACTTTAAGAATCTCCCTTTTACTTTGATAATGTCTATCTCAATGTCAAATTTAATTCTTTCAAGATAAGAACAAAAAGAAGAGTCTTAATTTCATATTGATGTTTCTTTGTCAATATTGAAACAAAGGTAGTCAATTAGGCTCGACTGACCAAAACTATATCTTCCTTTTTTTTTTTCCATTTTTCTGTCTCACTCACAAAAGCTGTGGGAGGTTGGGATTATTGCTTCTTCAAGAGGAAAAGAAACTGTCTATAACACAGGGAAGGATAATGCTTCCTACAAACTTTAACTTTTTGTTATCAAATATAATTATTTTTTTGTTGTCGTCATATATATATATATGTATAATGTTTTACTTTGGTAAATTCAATTTGGGATGTTTACTTATTTTATTTTGTGATTTTGTAGTAACAATCATTTGTTTGATAATGTGAATAGTAATTTTTTATCCATATCAGTTTTGTAATTTATTGATAATGCAAGAAATTGGATTATTCACTACAAAAAAATTGAATTTTTATAGTGAAGTTAGATTTATAAAAATATTATAAAAAAACATAAAAAAAATATTATTAAAAATATTTTTTTAATATTCACATCTACTTTCATATATATATATATAAGCAAAATCATTGATTCAGCAAAGTAAAGCAAAATTCGCTTGTGATGAAGCAATTGCCAGCCCAGATGCCTTTAGCAAGTGACACCGATTTCTTCTTTTTCCTTGCTTAACTTGATTAACAAGGTAACCAAGTGTTAGGTATAAAAACATTGACTATTGGATGCTGTTAAGTTCTTCTGCTTGCCTGTCGTACTATGTGAAAGGGCAAAATTTGACAGAAATTAAGAGCTTCCATTGCTCCAGTTTTAATCATAAGATTCAATGTTATCCTCCCTATTTGCTGCCTTTAAGCTTTAAAAAACAAAAGAGAACAAGCATTTGGATGGCTGAGTAACAGCCAAACAACATACCAGACCAAAAACAGGGCATCCCCTGTAACAAACAACCTGAAAACATGAAACAACCCCTGGAAGAGAAGACAGGGCGCAAGACCAAAAAAAAACAGAACCAAAGAAAAGAAAATCAAACTGAACATAAAACGAACAACAAAAAGGAATACAAGCCATTCTATCCACCAGCAACAGATGAGGACTTCTTACTAATTTACAAATTCCTTCGTCCTCTGAAATATCTCTTCAATCTGTAGCTTGATTCTTCAACCATCCTCACAAGCCATTTGGGTCTTCCAAGTGTGAACATGATATATGCTGCAGATATTCCCAACACTAGTCCACTTCCAAAACCCATGAATGTCACTTTCCACTCAAATCCAAATTCAGAATCTGCTTCCTCATGAAAAATGGGTGCCTTAATGTCGTCACAGCTCTCTGATAATGGAAACCCACAAAGTCCCAAGTTATTAGCATAGGAACCATTGCCAAAGGTATTGAATTGGTTTCCTAGAGGTATAGGTCCAACCAGCTGATTTTGTGAAAGGTTTAACACTTCAAGAGAAACCAAACTAGTCAATTGAGTTGGAATCCTCCCAACAAGCTTGTTTGAAGAGAGATCTAGTGACTCAAGTGCTGTCAAATTCCCCATTGATGTGGGAATACAACCACAAAGGTTATTATGAGAAAGGTTAAGTTGTTTGAGTGAGTTAAGCTTTCCAATAACCTTTGGGATCTCACCTTGAAACTCATTATTTGAGAGATCAATGATCGTTAACTTGATAAAAATTTTCAGCAATTCAATCTCTACTCCTTTTATTGTAATTCCGATAGAATAGCTATAGCCACCAGATCCATCCCCGCCAATGTATGACACTATTGCACTTTCATCTTCTGTGAGATTTTTTATGGCTTGGAAATTTTTTATATATTTAACAGGAAGTGGACCAGTAAAGTAATTATTTGAGAGGTCAAAAATTTGGATTTTGGAGAAAGAATGACCAGACCTAGCACCACGAATGAAACCATGGAATTTGTTGGATCGCAATACAAGAACTTGTAGCCGTGCAAGACTTCCCAACCAATGAGGAAATCTATCATTGATCTTGTTGTTACCAAGATCTAGCATTTCCAAATCTCCACAATTAATGATGGATCGTGTTAAAGGCCCTTCTAATTGATTGCCATGTAAGTTGAGATACTTCAGTTCACATCCCTTCATAAAAGTTGGAGGAATGATTCCATGAAACTTGTTCATCTCCAATTTCAACACTAAGAGGCTTTTGCTCAAATTTCCAAAACATCGTGGAATTATTCCACTCAACTTGTTGTGAGACAAGTCAAGAATTTGAAGAGAATTTGCATTGCATATCAGAGAAGGGATCTCTCCACTCAAACTATTATTTGAGATAAAAAAGTATCTTGTTGTTGAAGGTGGAATTGGAAGATTTCCTTGAATCAAATTGGAGCTAAGGTCAAGACTTCGAATTTCCTTCCATGAAATCTGCTCAAAATTTGTTAAAGAGTTGTGAGATAGATTCAAGTACAACAAAGAGTCTTTCCCTGCATGCTGCATCCACTTGGGAACCCTGCCATGAATTTTATTGTTGGAAAGGTCCAAAAATCGCAACCTTCTTGAGCCTCTTAAAAATTGGGGAAATTTGCTGACATTGCAAGAAGACAAGTATAAAATTTGAAGATTGGGCAATGTATAATTAGCACTAGTGCCAGTTGAGCTTAAGGATAGACTGTTATATGAAAGATCAAGGTGTTGGAGATTTTGGAGTTTTGAGAACATGTCAAATAGTACAATACCACTTAGATTATTTGATGATAAGGAAAGAATAGTAAGGTTTACAAATTGGAATATTGAAGATGGAATGGGACCTGTGAGTTTGTTATTCTCTAAAGAGATCTCCTTTAGTGATTTGCATTGAAATTCCTTGACATCACCATTGAGTTGGTTATTCTCGAGAGCTATGTATTTCAATGTGGAAGCTCTATACAACCATGATGGAAGTGTTCCATTGAGCAAATTATAAGATAACTGTAAAAAGATTAGATTAGGAAAGGCAGTTACCTCATCAGGAATGGAACCCTCTAGTTGACTATCTGAAATGATTAAGAATTCAAGTTGTCTTAGGCTTGTAAGTGAGGATGGAATTTGCCCACTAAAATGGTTCATTGACAAATCTAAATAATTGAGTTGTGAGAGGTTTCCCAATGATATCGGAATCGATCCTGATAAGTTGGATGATTGAAGATTTAAATGCTCCAAAGACACTAGATTCCCGATTGAGTTGGGCAATCCTCCTGAGAAAGATGAGGCTTGTGCATCCAAATGCTTCAAAGATGATAAATTGGTGATAGACTCAGGCAACCCTCCAGGAAAAGAAGTCCATGATAAATCCAAATATTTCAAAGATTGTAAATTGCTGATCGAATCTATCGATTTTGTTGAGAAGGACATTCCCGATAGATCTAAAAGTTCAAGATTGCTGCTGCTTTGGTTCAACTTTGGAAAATAGAGAGTGAGGTTTTCGTTGTATCCTAAATAGAGGGACTTGAGGTTAGGCAGCTGAAAAATGTTTTTTGGGAATTTTCCTCGCAAATCAGAACCGTCAAGATTAAGGGCCCTTAAAGATGAGGATAGATTCATCAAGGCATTAGGATTAATGGAAGACATATTGATATCACCAAGAAAAAGTTGTCTCACCTCTGTTAGGTTCTCAACGAGTTCTTCGAGAGTGTGTCTGTCAAGTGTTTGATCATAATTCCAAGAGAGATCAAGTGAAACCAATTTCGACAAGTGGGAGACTTGGGATGGGACTTGACCAGCAAGGAATGATCGAGAGAGGTTGAGATACACTAGACTTGCAAACCCACCAAACTTAGATGACATCTTGGAAAAGTTAAAGAAGTTGAAGGCTAGGTTGAGCTTCTGTAGGTGTGGAAGATGGAAGAGACTACTATTGAAAGGGATGCTGCCATTTAGCTGACTGCAACTCAAGTCAAGGGCAATAACTTGACCTTTGATGTTATCACAGGCGACCCCATCCCATGAGCAGCAATCTGAACCCTCCTTCCATGAATTTGTCTTAGGATAAGATTCATAGCATTCCCCAGATGCATATTCATCAATGGAAAAAGAGGTCTTGAATTGGATCAATGCAGCAGCTTCTTCAGGAGAGCACAACTGTGTAATCGAAGAAGAAGAAGATGAAAGATTAGCTTGAAAAATCAGGAGGAACAAAAGGAGGTGGAGAAGTTGAAAGGCTTTGAGTAAGCACCACATCTTTCTTAACCAGAGAAATTGAATAGTAACGGTATGATATGAATGGTGGGAAGGCAAAGATAAGTATTTATAAGCTTCCTAGTCAAACCAATGTGAAACAAATGGCAGCATTGTTTCCAAGAGGTACCAAATCCAAGTTCATAATTTTGTTTTCTCAGGTTTGTATCTGGTTTCTTGGAAGTTCATAAGTGATGACATGTCAAATCGAGGAAAATGTTACCATTCCCACATGGAGAGCTAATATGTCGACCAACCTGGTCCAAAAGCAATACTCATTATGTTTTTGACGTGGAGCATGTACCAAGTGCATAATCTCTATGTTTTGTATTATTCTTTCCTTTTCTCTTTTTGTGTTTTTCAACAAAAGCAATTATGTCAGTCTCAATCACCAAGAAATAACAAATTTGGTTCATTAAGTAGTATTACTTCTTTGATGTCTCTTAACTTAAGCTTCATCTGCTCCCTTGTTGATATGATATCTAAAAAATAAACAATATTAACAATTTCAAATAAATTAATGAGAAACACCTCAATGGTACTCATTATTGTTTTTGCCTTGTATTGTTTGTTACTTAGCTGTAAAACAGTTTTCTCATATCATTCTCTAAATTCTCTGCGATATAGTGTATGATTTTCTGCTGACTTAATGAAGGAAATTCAAGGGAAAAATGTAATTTGAAGATTTCTTTTCATATTAAACTGATCAAGTGATAATTGATGGATACACTACGTAACCTTTGAATTAAAAGAAACCCAAGTTTACGCCATATGAATTAAATTAATTTCGTTTCATGACTCGTTTTTCTCATTAAAAGGAAAAAAAAAGTTTATGCCTCAAAAGTGCACTCACTGAAACATTGTAGAATGTAGAATTATCCACGAAAGTGCAATTTGCTGTATATATTGACTACACTAGTAAAAAAGAAGAGTTAAAGCAAGAAGACGACTAAATTGAGCCCTACAATAATAATCAACTTGAAATTTATGTTCAAGATTTTTGTTACATTCATTTTTTCAAGATATCCCAAATTAATTTAAACAATTTTTATGGCTACTTTAATAAAAGCATAAAAATCACAACTTTTTTTTAAAATTTATAATCTATCATGCAGATTAAAGAGGAATAGAGCAATCGTCTATCATTCTTTGCTATTCTTGCGTTGAATACATGCATGAAAAAAGTCCAAAGTAAACATTTTGAAAAGATATTCTGTCTTCCTCTCTTTTATTCTTCTTTTCTTAACCAAAACGCATATTTATTTTGACATTGTTTATTTATTTTTTATGTTTGTAAGTTCCCTTTTAATTTAAAAGGGAAAACAAAGAAATAATGAGATCAATAATTCAAAAGTGCATCGATGATAGAATTTCCTTCAACAGAGCCATTTTGCATCATGTTTATACCATTGCAGAACCCCAACTTCACGTCCATGCATTCAAGACAAATTAGTTTACCTAGTCCCCAACTTTTTCCTGTTAAAAGCAGTTTGCTTCTTCAAAGTTTCAGAGTCAACAACACTTCAAAGACATTGCATTCCTTACAGCTTCCACGGAAACATTGCAGAATTCTCCACAACAAGTGCAATTTACAGTATTGACTGGGCTTTAGTAGAAAACATGAGAAGCAAGAAGACTGAATGCTGAAACTAGCTCCTTTGCACCGTCAATGAAGCTACCTTAAAGCAAATAGGGTGTAGGGACGTGGGATCCACCCATTGCAGAACCCCAACTTGACGTCACGGCATTCATCACAAATCAGTTTATCAAGTCTCTGTAACTTTTTCTCTTTCAAAGTTTTGTTACCATTACAATTTTCTCTGTGCTGATTCCATTTCTACATTTATAGAAAGGTGTCTGGGATTGAAGCACCTCAATGAAGGAAATTAATGAGAAACACCTCAATGGTACTCATTATTGTTTTAGCCTTGTATTGTTTGTTACTTAGTTGTAAAATAGTTTTCTCATATCATTCTCTAAATTCTCTGTGATATAGTGTATGATTTTCTGCTGACTTAATGAAGGAAATTTAAGGAAAAAAATGTAATTTGAAGATTTCTTTTCATATTAAACTGATCATGTGATAATTGATGGATACACTAAGTAACCTTTGAATTAAAAGAAACCCAAGTTTACGTTATATGAATTAAATTAATTTCATTTAATGACTCGTTTTCTCAATATATCCTAACTTAATTTAAAAATTTTTTATGGCTACTTTAGTAAAAGCATAAAATCAGAATATTTTTCTAAATTTTCATATCAAATTGAAATAAAGATTAAGTTCGACTCCATCTTGTTAAATTTCTAATAAAATATAATGAGAGATGATGAGAATCCATAATCTAACTTGCAAATTAAAGAGGAATAGAGCAATCGTGTATCACTCTTTGCTATTCTCACGTGAAATACGTGCATGAAAAAAATCTATATATATGACCTCTATTTTTAAAGTAAACAATTTGAAAAGGTTTTTTGTCTTCCTCTCTTTTATTCTTCTTTTTTTAATCAAAACGTGTATAAATTTTGACTTTGCTCATTCATTTTTTTATGTTTGTAAGTTTCCTTTTAACTTAAAGGGAAAAAGAAAGAAATAAGGAGATTAATATTTCAAAAGTGCATCGATGATAGAATTTCCTTCAACAGAGCCATTTTGCATCATGTTTATACCATTGCATAACCCCAACTTCACATCAATGCATTCAAGACAACACTTCAAAGCAGAATTGCTAATTTAGTTGGACAAGGTTGGACCAGAATAAAGTATGTATAGTCAGCTACTTCTCAATACAATCTTCATCCCTAAGTCTTAAATTTCATAATTTAGTAATAATTGATTAATGATTTAGTAACAAAATGAAACAAGATTCTCTATGTGATGAATTAGGTTTGTGCTATCATTTGTGAACAATATGTAGTAAGAGTCGAAATCTTCATATCAAGACTATTCTTCTGATTCATCAATTAAACTAACCTTAAACTAATCTTAAAGAAAAAGGTGAGGTGGTAATTTCTGTAAGAAAAAAATATGGACATATGATCCAATCATTTCATTATATACTTTATCTTATTAATGCTAATATGCTCTACACCAGGCTGAAATTTAATCTTTTACCGTGTTGGAATTGTCCCCACAACGTGCACTCACCGAAACATTGCTGAATTCTCCCCAACAGGTGCAATTTGCAATATTGACTGGGCTATAGTAGAAAACATGAGAGAAGCAAGAAGACTGAATTCTGGAACTAGCTTCTTGGCACCGTCAATGAAGCTACCTTAAAGCAAATAGGGTGCAGGGACATGGGATCCACCCATTGAAGAAGCCCAACTTGACGTCACTGCATTCATCACAAATCAGTTTACCAAGTCTCTGTAACTTTTTCTCATTCAAAAAAATTTATGCGTCAAAAGTGCACTCACAGAAACATTGTACAAGTATCCACGAAATTGCAATTTGCAGTATATATTGACTACACTAGTAAAAAGGAGGAGATAAGCAAGAATGCTGAAGTAGCTTCTTTCCAACATCAACGAAGCTACCTAAAAGCAAATGGGGCCTAGTGATGACCTGCAAATTTAAAGGCAATCATCAGCAAGGAATGAGAAAAGTGGGTGATGTTATGCAAAAAAAGATAATATCTTAATAGGTATGGGAATTGAGCCCTACAATAACAATCAACTTCAAATTTATATTCAAGATTTTTGTTATATTCATTTTCTCAAGATATCTCAATTTAGTTAAAAAAATTTTAAAAAATATAACCAATGAGCTAAATGCTCGGGTGCCTCTATGTGATGAATCAAGTTGACACTATCATTTGTAAATAATATGTAGTGAGAGTCAAAATCATCATATCAAGACTTTTCTTCTAAATCATTAATTAGATTGTCTATCTCATTAAGGTCAGCGATTTGTCTTTTCACAGAGAGTTTCTATTAGAGAAAATATGCGATGATCAAAGAGACCAAGACCCCATGTCAAAAATTGAAAAATTAAACTAATCTTAAAGAAAAAAGTGAGGTGGTAATATCCGTAAGAGAAAAATATGGACGAATGATCCAATCATTCCATTATATACTTTATCTTATTAATGCTAATATGGTCTACACCAGGCTGAAGTTTAATCTTTTACTGTGTTGGAATTGTCTGCACAACGTGCACTCACTGAAACATTGCAGAATTCACCCCAACAAGTGCAATTTACAGTATTGACTGGGCTATAGTAGAAAACATGAGGGAAGCAAGAAGACTAAAAGCTGGAACTAGCTTCTTTGCACCGTTAATTAAGCTACCTTAAAGCAAATAGGGTGTAGGGACATGGGATCCACCCATTCCAGAACCCCAACTTCATGTTACCAAGTCTCCGTAATTTTTTCTCATTCAAAACGCATATTAATTTTGAATTTGTTCATTCATTTTTTATATTCGTAAGTTTCCTTTTAGCTTAGAGGGAAAAAGAAAGAAAAATAATAATAATAAAAAGATCAATAATTTAAAAGTGCAGTAATGATAGAATTTCCGTCAACAGAGCCAATTCTGCATTATTGTTTATACATGTACTTCTAGTTTCAATTCTTTCCCTGCATTTTCCAATTGCACTTACATAAAAATAGAGTGAGAAATAGACAATCACTTTCAGAGGTGAGTCCTCATGTTCACACTGACTTTCAATTGTTTATTATTTATTGTCAAAAAGCAAATAGTAAGGATGAAAAGAATAAATTCAGCCTACTATTTAGACCATTTTTTGATCATACTGATTTCAGATGGATGCAAAAGCCCTTTTCAAGTCTTCTAATTTTGTCATTTAGTTGTCTCAAAGTGCAATTGACATAACAAATATATGGTTCATTGGCCTGAATTTCTAAATTGAAAATCCCAAACAAAGAGTGTCTAAGACTAAATTATTGACAGATGTATATCAAGAGAGAAAATTAAACAAAATTAATGAGAAACACCTCACCTCAATGCTGCTAATTACTATTATAGTCTTTTATTGTCTGCTTCTTTGCGGTAAATTAGTTTTGTCATATCATACTCTAAATTTTGGCAAACTATATAATCTATTTATCTAGCTGATGAAACAGGGTTGTTAGTGTTCATATTAGACAATATTAACAAAAGTAGAGTTCCAAAAACACCAGTTTTTGGATAGCTATGAGCAACAACCAAGCAACATACCAAACTAAAAACAGGGCATCCCCTGTAACAAACAACTTGAAAACATGATACAATCCTTGGAAGAGAAGATAGGGCGCAAGACAAAACAAAACACAGCCAAGAAAAGAAAATCAGAATGAACATAAAAGGAGCAACATAAAGGGACACAAACCATTCTATCCACCAGCAACAGATGAGGGCTTCTTACTAATTTACGAATTCCTTCGTCTTCTGAGATATCTCTTCAATTTGTAGCCTGCTTCTTCAACCATCCTCACAAGCCATTTGGGTCTTCCAAGTGTAAACATGATATATGCTGCAGATATTCCCAACACTAATCCACTTCCATAACCCATGAATGTCGCTTTCCACTCAAATCCCGATTCAAAATCTGCCTCCTGATGAAAATTGGGTGCCTCAGTGTTGTCACAGCTCTTTGATAATGGAAACCAACACAGTCCCAAGTTACCAGCATATGAATCATTGCCAAAGGTATCAAATTGTTTTCCCTGAGGTATAGGTCCATAGAGCAGATTTTGTGAAAGGTTTAACACTTCAAGAAAACCCAAACTATTCAACTGTGTAGGAATCTTCCCAACAAGCTTGTTCCAAGAGAGATCCAGTGACTCAAGTGCTGTCAAATCCCCCACCGATGTGGGGATGCAACCATTAAGGTTATTATGAGAAAGGTTAAGCTGTTTGAGAGAGTCAAGCTCTCCAATAACCTTTGGAATCTTACCTTGAAACTCATTATTTGAGAGATCAATGATTGTTAACTTGATGAAAATTTTCATCAATTCAATCTCTACTCCTTTTATTGTAATTCCAATAGAATAGCCACTAGGTCCATCCCCACCAATGTATGACACTATTGCACTTTCATCTTTTGTGAGATTTTTCATGGCCTTGAAATTTTTTATATATTTACCAGGAAGTGGACCAGTAAAATAATTATTTGAAATGTAAAAAATTTCGATTTTGGAGAAAGAATGACCAGAACTAGCACCATCAATGGAACCATGGAATTTGTTAGATCGCAATACAAGAACTTGTAGCTGAGAAAGACTTCCCAACCAATGAGGAAATTCATCATTGATCTTGTTGTTACCAAGGTCTAGCACTTCCAAACCTCTGCAATTAATGATGGATCGTGCTAAAGGCCTTTCTAATTGATTGCCATGTAAGTTGAGATAATTTAGTTCACATCCTTTCATGAAAGTTGGAGGAATGGTTCCATGGAACTTGTTCATCTCTAATTTCAACAATGAAAGGCTTTTGCTCAAATTTCCAAAACATTGTGGAATTATTCCACTCAAGTTGTTGTGAGACAAGTCAAGAACTCTAAGAGAACTTGCATTGCATATTAGAGAAAAGATCTCACCACTCAAACTATTATTTGAGATAAAAAAGTATCTTGTTGTTGAAGGTGGAATCGGAAGATCTCCATGAATGAAATTAGAGCTAAGGTCAAGAATTCCAATTCCCTTCCATGGAATTTGCCCAAAATCTACTAAAGAGTTGTGAGATAGATTCAAGTCCCACAAAGAGTCCTTCCACATATCTCGCATCCACCTGGAAATCTTGTCATAAATCTTATTGTTGGAAAGGTCTAAACAATTCAAACTTTTTGAGCCTCTTAAGAATTGGGGAAATTCATTGACATTGCAAGAAGACAAGTACAAATACCGAAGATTAGGAAATGCATAATTAGCACTAGTACCATTAGAGTTTAAGGATAGATTGTTATGTGAAAGATCAAGGAGTAGTAGATTTTGGAGTTTTGAGAACATGTTAATTTGTACAATACCACTCAGATGTGAAAAGTCAACAATAGTAAGATTCACAAGTTGGAATATTGAAGATGGAATAGGACCTTTGAGTTTATTATTCCCTAAAGAGATTCCTTCTAATGATTTGTATTGGAATTCCTTGATATCACCACTGAGCTTGTTATTGTTGAGATACATTTGCTTCAATGTGGAAACTGTTGAAGAGCGATGCTTTACGTGAAGAACCAGAGAGCTTTGGTGCAAGTCGAGCCTGAAAACATGCAAAATGAAGAAGACCATTTTCACGTGCCTTGGCCAGGTGATTCTTTAGTTTATGTAGTTGCTATTTTAATATTTAGTGTGTCAGTTTTATTCAATTGTTGCAGTTCGTGTCCTATTCCATAGTGGGTAGTTTCCAATGGCCTTGTAGGCCACTAAGTGCTAGGCTGAAGAGTGTCAGTTAATTTTCCATTGTTTATTGTTTGTGGCTTTTCTCTCTTGTATATGTATGAACATTTTACTTAATGGTATGAGTGTGGCTTTGTGTGGCTTTCTTCCATTCTTCTTCTATTCACGGGTGTTGACTTTCTTTAACTCATTGAGTTCATAAAACTCTTTGATTTTCTTACACAACTATATACAACCATGAGGGAAGTGTTCCATTGAGTAAATTAAAAGATAAATCTAGAGAGATTAGATTAGGAAAGGCATCAGGAATGGAACCCTCTAGTTGGTTATCAGAAATGGATAAGAATTTAAGTTGTCTTAGGTTTGTAAGTAAAGGTGGAATTTGTCCACTAAAATAGTTCCATGACAAATCTAAATAATGGAGTAGTGAGAGGTTTCCCAATGATATCGGAATTGATCCTGAGAAGTTGGATGATCGAAGATTTAAAAACTCCAAGGACACTAGATTCCTGATTGAGTTGTGCAATCCTCTTGAGAAAGATGAGCTCGATGCCTCCAAATGCTCCAAAGATGATAAATTCGTGATCGACTCAAACAACCCTCTAGGAAAAGAAGTCCATGGTAAATCCAAATATTTCAAAGATTGTAAATTGCCGATCGAATCTATCGATTCTATAGAGAAGGACATTTCTGATAGATCTAAAAGTTCAAGATTGCTGGTCCAATTCAACTTTAGAAGATAGAGAGATAGGTTTTTATTGTATCTTAAATAGAGGGACTTGAGGTTAGGCAAATGAAAAATGTTTTTTGGGAATTTTCCTTGCAAATCACAACACTCAAGATGAAGGGCTCTTAAAGATGAGGATAGATTCGTCAAGGCATTAGGATTAATAGAAGACATATTGATATCGCCAAGAAAAAGTTGTCTCACCTCTGTTAGGTTCTCAACGAGTCTTTCCAAAGTATGTTTGTCAAGTGTTTGTTTGTCAAGTGTTTGATGATAATTCCAAGAAAGATCGAGTGAAACCAATTTTGACAAGTGGGAGACTTGGGATGGGACTTGTCCTGCAAAGCATGCCCAAGAGAGGTTGAGATGCACTAGACTTGCAAACCCACCAAACTTAGATGACATCTTGGAAAAGGTAAAATTGTTGAAGGCTAGGTTGAGTTTCTGTAGGTGTGGAAGATGGAACAGACTACTATTGGAAGGGATGCTGCCATGTAGCCAACTGCAACTCAAGTCAAGGCCAATCACTTGACCTTTGATGCTATCACAAGTGACCCCATCCCATGAGCAGCAATCTGGACCCTCCTTCCATGAATTTGTCTTGGGATAAGATTCAGCTACATCACAATACTCAGATGAATAATTATGGATGGAAAAAGAGCTTTTGAAATGGATCAATGCAGCAGCTTCTTCAAGAGAGCACAGTGGTGTTATTGAAGAAGAACAAGATGAAATATTAGCTTGAAAATTCAAGAGGAAGAAATGAAGGTAGAGGAGTGGAAGGATTTGATGAGTAAGCAGCACATCTTTTTTAAGAAAAGAAGGCATAGATGAGTATTTATAAGCTGCCCACTCAAACCAATATCAAACGAATGGTAGCACTAATTGTTGCCAAGTGGTAAACAGTATACAGTTTATAACTTACTGGTTTAGTTCATATACAGATTTATTCAGAGATATAATTTTTTATTTTTTTTTCACTCTGTATATATATAAAGAATGTATAAATAATTTTGTATTCATATATAAACTTGTGGTTGAAGTTGAAGTTGGCATTAAGCTGCCATGTTAACTGCTAAAATCAATAGAAAACGAAAGAAAAGAGCATTAGTTCCATAGGAAACAAAAATATGGAAAAGAACTATTTTGAAGTTAATTCCCAAAAAGACGTGTCAATGTAAGTGGAAAATATGGATCCAATCATTCTCTGCCTCATTAATGATAATATGGTGTACACCAGCCTGGAAATCAATCTTTTACCGTATTGACTGAATGCTAGAATAAAAGCAACAAAGAAAGCGTGGCAATCTGTTCGATCTTGCCTTCTTTATTTCCCGACAAAGAGAGTCCATGGAAGATCAAAAGCAAAGTTATTTTCGATAAGACATGCACAAGAAGAGCCAATCCATCTTGTGGACTTCCGCGAGCATCAAGGTGTTATTATAATCTTCATCAACAATATCTTCCTTATTAATGACTAGTATAAATTATTGACAGCAGCCATGTCACGCCCCAGACCCGAAACATGACAGACGCCGCATACCTGTAAGAGGTAATCTTATAGGTATGCAAGGCTCATAACAAATATCTTAACCAACTAATTAAAATGAGTCAAATATGTTTATGAAACATAATAATTCTCAAAGTTAACATATTGAGATAAAATCCTGAATAAACAAATTAAGATAACAAAAAGGTTTGTAACATTTCAAAAAAATCTTGAAGAAATCTAACACCACACGTTAGCCTATGAAACGTCACTTCCCAAAGTATTCCACGTGTTTGACCAAATCACAACCTAAATAAAATGTGAAGGAAGGAGTGAGTCCAACTACTCAGCAAGTAACTAACATCCCTTTAGTCGGATTAAGTATGCTTAAAACATTTAGGCCAAAATGTCATTAATATAATTATCGAAGCAAAATATTGGGTAATCTTATTCAGAATCATATATTCTAAAATTTTTATTTTAAGATACTGAACGAACATATTTCACAAATATTTTTATTCTTAATGGTTTCCTGTAACATGCTACGACCACACTTAACCCCTGTGGCATAGGTCAGAAACAAGTCCACAATTAACCCCGGTGGCACGGCTCAGAAATATATCAAAAGCAACCATTGGCTACACTGAACAGATATCACAAATACCACTATTCTATAACCGGTGGTGCGGTTAGGAGATCGATCTCTAATCACAGAATACATGTCGACATGGCCAACATTTAACCCCCATTGGCAGGGTCAGAGCATAGCCATACTAGGAGACAAAATAAAAATATATATTTTTAGATTACCCGAATTTCATAAAACAGTATATCAAATTTTCTTAAGCATATCTTATACACCTCAAAAGCATATTTGTTTCATACTTAATATTATGATTATATTCACGAAAACATATATGCATACATTATACCAAATCATATACAAATTTTGAAATAAGAAATCACGCTTTGCATAAGCCATATTCTAAATCCAACATATAAAACTCATATATATATATACATTTGCATGCTCAATTCAATTTTAATAAATCATAGGACAAAATATCTTATCTCATATACAAATTCACATTGAAGCTAATTTTAGGGTATGAAAACACCGAAGGGATATCAGTCACTTACATGATCTTGTTAATTTCACTTTTTAGCAACAACTTTGAAAATCCTCCTAATATCCTAATATTTGAAGAAACACATACAAAATCAAAACAGAATTTGCAAAAATATCCTACAAGGCGACTTTCCATTGACCATCCTAAGCATTTAGGGTATGTAGCGACTTCTATTATAATGTAGGAACATCTTCGATTAAGAAGGTAATATTTTATTATTATATATATTTTTGAGTTTAAACAAAATTTTCAATAAGGTTGAGAATTAAACTTAAATTATAAAATCAGTAAGGATTTTAATTTCAGATAAGAGATTTCACTAATTTCACTCATAAAAATCATTTTATAATTTTTTTTAACTTTTTTTTATTTTAATGAAGTCTACTAATTTAATAAATAAATTAATAAAATATAAAGATACATACTTTTGCTATAAAAATATAGTAGAAATTACATATTCAATATTTATGAAGTTTACAATAGGATTTATTGCATATTAATTAAAATTGAATTTTAAAATAATTTTAAAATAAATTTTTTATTTTCTGGAATTTCCAGAATCTGGATGGCCATTTGGCTTACTTCAAGCTCTCATAACTTTTAATCCAATTTATTTCCAGTGATAAATTCAATGGCAATATGAATTATCCATATCATACTATAACACCAAAGTTTGTTTTGATTAAAAAGAATACAAAATTCCTAAGTTTCGAAAGCCAAATATCTTGAAATCATCACAGAAATATTCAGATTTCTGGGTTTCCAGTATTAACGAGCCTACTTTGAGGCTTTAATTCTCTTAACACAGGAAGCACCTAACTGAGCCATTGATGCCACATTAATCATCTCATTTCATACTACAAAAGTCCTCAAAAGAACCGACCAAAACTGTTGCCGGAATATGGAGTTCCGGTGACCCAAAGTTGGGTTATCAAACTATTGAAACCAAGTTTCTAATTATCTTCAAAAATTCATATCTTCCTAACCACGAGGCTAAACGAGATGCTACAAAAACCATTGGAAAGATCTTTTCAAGACCTTTCCATGGTACCCATCATGCTGCCGGAAAGTCATCGGAAAGGTGCTGGATTTAAATAAAAAAATAATAAAGTATAACTGATTTAGAATTTTTATACCAAAAACTATAAAAATATAATCCAAAACATACCTTAATCAGTAATTTCCTTCCCTTTCCTTTGTCTTTCTTCTTTCCTAGTATTAAGTTCTTCTGACTGTCTAGTGATTGAGTCTGTTGAATAACCTTATGTGAGTTCTTGTCTGTTCATATACACTGTCTAACCCCATTATTTTAAACAAGTAAACTGACCGCTAACTTAATGTGATAATGAAACTGATTTTACTTAAACTTTTTCAGTTTTTTAAAAACCCCTTCATCTACTTCCTAATTATTAAGGCATCCATGATCATAACTGCAAATAGATAAAATGCTAAAACAATATTTACTTATTATCTTTATAAATTATAGCTTAATAAATTAATGCTTTTATTATAAATACTATGTGAGGGGTATTACAAGCCACGAGAAGCTTATTAGAGGAACATGCAAGTGGTCTCTAAGGAGCTTTTTACTTTTTCTTCCCTCTGATAATTGAGTTTGAGAGAGTACTAGATTTGAATTCAACACGAAAACTTTTGTTTTCGATTGGTTTACAGATATACGTCCCTATCATCTAGTAGGTCAACTAGATTGGCATTTAGAGAATTGAAGACATCTATATATCAATCAATTATTATTACTTTATTTTTTTATATATATTTGATGTCTATTGATAAATTATATTATTTTAATTTTATAAATTAATGATCTTCAACGTGTTGAAATAATTGTGTGGAAAAATTGTAGTTGTGCATTTTTTTTCCTAGATTTTCCAATTGCAAAGTGGGGATCTCCAATTAAAAGGTAAGATAATGAAGGCTCATGACAATTAAATAATTAATACATAATATTGAGAGTGGAGAAAAATTATCGTTACGAAGGTGCCATGATAACTACTAAAATAAATATAAAACGAAAGAACAGAGTGTTAATGTCATAGGAAACTCGGGAAAGAAAAATATGCAAAAGAATTGTTGTCCTTATCATTGCAAAATTCTCCACAACAAAAGATAAGATAAGCAATTTGCAGAACCCAAACTTCACATCAGTGCATTCGTTTACCAAGTCTCTGTATCTTTCCTGCTGAAGGTTTTGTCACCATTAAAATTTTCTATGCGGTGATTCCATTAGTCCAATTATAGCTAGGTGTCTCACAATATTAATGTTGTAAACAGCTCTGATAAACTGCCCGGCTATCGTTGCTTTACAGTTGTTGAAATTGTGTCTCTGTTATGATCCCAAATTGTCATAACCTGCTTCTCAAAAGGATCTGATAATGTATATACATACATCTCCTAATTGTCATAATCCACTAGTGGCTGATCTATTTTCTGCTTTCAATTTGTCTATAAAGATTCAATTTCTTGAAATCTTATGGAGAAGAGGTTATTATGTTTAGGATCACAAACATAAACATGAAGCTAATCTTGCATTAGTTAGAATTTCCTTTAACAGAGCATCTCCATACCCGGATTTTCTAATCAGATTACCTAGTGATTTGAAACCAGAAAGTTGGGTTCTGTACTATCAAGATGGACTACACAAAAGAGGAGAACAATGATAAGAATTCTGAATTTTCGGGTAGAAATACTGAAACAGATTTTTGCTGACATGTTTCATCAAAAAAAGAAAAAAAAAGGACATGCATGTTAGCTTATAAATGCTTATCTGCATTTTCACATCATCGTCACAATCATGTTATGAACTTTCAAGTAACAAAAATGAGATGTTTGGGATGGAACTGTCAATTCCTCGTGTTTTACTTCTCTTCTGTACCGATTACATATATTTCATCGTCTTGTGCAATACGCAGCTTTCATGTTGACAGAATCAATGTCTTAGCCAATAACACTATGGTACAATCTTTGTTTCATCGGCACGCCACTCTTTGTTAAAGCAACTTCTGAACAACAAATCAAGCTTCAACCATTTGTCTGATTTTCATTAAGCTGCTCGAGGTAAGAATGTTGCTAGTTTCTTCATTTCTTCAATGTGCTTTACAAGTAATCAGGGTATGGAAAGCAGGGTATATTTTTTAAAGCATGACCGGTTGTTTGCTGTCGGTCAGAATTAAGAATGCTTGCCTGCAACTTGTGCTTTTTGTCACTTGCTGGAATCAGATTAGTAAAATTTACTAATATACATGTAAATCCATGATTAAGATACACAAATTTAGTAATTGTTTTGTACAGTCCTGTTGCCTGAGGCAGACAACTTAAATATCAGCTGATTCATTTCATTGCTTCATATTTTAGGAAGTTAAAATCAACCAAGAAAAATTCTATTTCAGCCATGTAGCAGGTGAGATAAAATAAAACTTATAAGGTTATTAATTGATGAATCAAGATCGAGGACTTTAGTGCTATAAACTTGAATTTGCATACTGCAACAAACAACCATATGAACATATATATACATGCAAAAGATGTGATCAATTTCTTTCTGTATTTCTCATTTCTTACAATTTTAGATTCTGATTGATCAAGCATAAGAACACCATGCATAATCTGTATCAAGAACCACAATAAACCACACATATTATTTTCTATAATAACTCTTATTTAGTTTTTGCTACCTGCTTGTTTGTAAAATAACTCTTGAACAAAAAATTATTTTCTATAATAGCTTAAAGAGATTGCCAAAGAGGAGATTCTCTCTTTCTCTTTCTTTTTTTTCTTTTTGTTGAAGAGCAGTAGCAGAGATTTTATGTAGGAGGTAGGAAGAATTGAAACTACAGTGATATATCAAGACATAAATAGCTGAAACCATACAACATTTCAACACTCAGAAACAGATCCTTCAATACATTATAAAATACAAAGACAAAGACAATTGATGCAATAATAACGACAAAAACATACCTTCACCATGGCCAAACACACTTGACAAACTGCACTGCAAGAAAACAGACACCTGCAACACAAATCCCTCAACATCATTTGCACGGACTAGATCCTTCTTCCTCCACCACTGCGGTTGCTAATCTTTGACTTTTTTTGCCTCTTAGGATGCAGGTCTTCAACCAAAGTCACAATCCATTCTGGCTTACCAGTTCGAAAAACAACATATCCCACAGCTAATCCAAACACTAGTCCACATCCATAACCTATCAACACTACTTTCCACCCAAAGGCAATACTAGATTCCAAGCCATCATCTTCTTCCAGCAAGTTTGAAGGTGGCAGTTGTTGAGGAGGCTCATTGTTGCTGCAACTTCTTGTGAGTGGAAAACTGCATAATCCATCATTCCCTTCGTAAGAGCTGTTTTCAAACGTGTTGAATTGCTTGCCTCGAGGAATTGGCCCAACTAGTTCATTCATGGAGAGGTTTAAGAAGGAAAGAGATGTCAGATTCAGCAATTCCTCTGGAATCTTCCCAACCAGCTTGTTTGAAGAGAGGTCCAACCATTCAAGACTAATCAAATTCCCCATTGATGTGGGAATGCAACCATTAAGGTTATTATGAGAAAGATTAAGCCCTTTGAGTGAGTTAAGCTTTCCAATAACCTTTGGAATCTCACCTTGAAACTCATTATTTGAGAGGTCAATGCTCGTCAACATGATGAAAATTTTCACCAATTCAATCTCCATACCTTTAATTGTAATTCCAATGGAATAGCTATAGAAGAGACCAGAATTATCCAGCAGCCCCAGGTATGACACTCCATCTTCATTTTTTCCGATATTCATCATTATCTTGAAATTTTTTATATATTGAATAGGCAGTGGACCAGTAAAATAGTTATTTGAGAGGTCAAAAATTTGGATTTTGGAGAAAGAACGACTGGATCTAGTGCCACGAATGGAACCGTGGAATTGATTCGATTGTAGTACAAGAACTTTTAGCTGTGGAAGACTTCCCAACCAATGAGGAAATGTATCATTGATCTTGTTGTTACCAAGATCTAGCACTTCCAGATCTCTACAATTAATAATGGATTGTGTTAATGCCCCTTCTAATTGATTGCCATTTAGGTTGAGATCCTTCAATTGACAACCCTTTATGAATGTTGGAGGAATAATTCCATGAAATCGGTTCATCTGTAGTTTCAACATTGAAAGGCTTTTGCTGAAATTCCCAAGACACTCTGGAATAGTTCCACTCAAGTTGTTGTGAGACAAGTCAAGATATTCAAGAGAATTTGCGTCGCATATTAGAGAAGAGATCTCTCCACTCAAACTATTATTTGAGATCAAAAAGACACTTGTTCTTGAAGAAGTTGGAATGGGAAGATCTCCATGAATCAAATTGGAGCTTAAGTCAAGAACTAGAATTCCATTCAATGGAAATTGGCTAAGATCTGTCAAAGAGTTATGAGATATATTCAAGTACCACAAAGAGTACAACCCCAAATCACACATCCATTTAGGAATCTTGCCATAAATTCTATTGTTGGAAAGGTCTACATATTCCAAACCTTCTGAGCCTCTCAAAAATTGGGGAAATTCATTGACATTGCAAGAAGACAATTCTAAAGACTGAAGATTGGGCAATGTATAATTAGCACTAGTACCATTGGAGCTTAAGGATAGACTATTATATGAAAGATCAAGGACTTGGAGATTTTGGAGTTTTGAGAACATGTCAAGCTCTACAATCCCACTTAGATTGTTTGATGATAAAACAAGCATAGTAAGGTTCACAAGTTGGGATATTGAAGATGGAAGTGGACCTGTGAGTTTATTTTTCGCAAAATTTATATCTTGTAGTGATTTGTATTGGAATTCCTTGATATCACCACTGAGCTTGTTTTCATAGAGAGATATGTCCTTCAATGTGGAAATTGTATACAACCACGATGGAAGTGCTCCATTGAGTAAATTAGAACCTAAGCCTAGAGAGATTAAATTAGGAAAGGCAAATACCTCATCAGGAATGGAACCCTCTAGTTGATTATCAGAAATGTCTAAAGCTTCAAGTTGTTTTAGGTTTGTAAGTGAGGACGGAATTTGACCTCTAAAATTGTTAAATGCCAAGTCTAAAGATCTAAGTTGCGAGAGGTTTCCCAATGATCCTGGAATTGATCCTGAAAAGGTGGATCCTCGAAGATTTAAATACTCCAACGAAACTAGATTCCCCAATGTTTTTGGAATTGACCCCAATACGTTGGAATGGTCGAGATCCAAACCCTTCAAAGAAACAAGATTCCCGATTGAGTCAGGCAATCCTCTAGAGAAAGAAGTGCTTGACAGATACAAATATTTCAAGGATTGTAAATTGAAAATCGAACCAATCGATTCTGTAGAGAAGGACGTCGATGATAGATCTAAAAGCTCAAGATTGCTGCTCTTGTTCAACTTTGGAAAATAGAGAGTGAGGTTTTTATTGTCTCTTAAATAGATCGACTTGAGGTTTGGCAAGTGAAAAATGTTTTTTGGGAATTTTCCTCGCAGATCACATCTTTGGAGACTAAGAGTCGTTAAAGATGAGGATAGATTCATCAAGGCATTAGGATTGATAGAAGACATATTGATATCATCAAGAAAAATTTGTCTCACCTCTGTTAGGTTCTCAACAAGTCTTTCGAGAGCGTGTTTGTCAAGTGTTTGATAATTATTCTGGGAGATATCAAGTGAAACCAACGTCGACAAGTAGGAGATTTGGGTTGGGACTTGTCCTGTAAAGATTGATCCAGAGAGGTTGAGATACAATAGACTTGCTAACTGACCAAACTTAGATGACATCTTGGAAAAGTTAAAATCGTTGAAGGCTAGGTTGAGTTTCTGCAGGTGTGGAAGGTGGAAGAGGCCGCTATTGGAAGGGAAGCTGCCATATAGCTGACTGCAACTCAAGTCAAGGCCAATCACTTGACCTGTGATGTTATCACAAGTGATCCCATCCCATGAGCAGCAATTTGAACCCTCCTTCCATGAATTTGTCTTGGGAGAAGATTTAGTGCCAGCATCATCGCAAGGCCTAGATGAATCTTCACTGATGTAAAAAGAGCTCTTGAATTGGAGCAACGCAGCAGCATCTTCAGGAGAGCACAAATGTGTTGTTGAAGAAGAACAAGATGAAACATTAGCTTGAAAATTCAAGAGGAACAAAAGAAATAAGAGGAGTTGAAAGGCTCTCAGTAAGCACCACATCTTTCTTAACAAGAGAAATTGAAAATTAATGGTATGATATGATAGTTATGAATGGTGAGAAGGCATAGATGACTATTTATAAGCTGCGCAGTCAAACCAAAGGCAAACTAATGGCAGCATTGGTGCCCAAAGGTAAATTCAATTTGGATTCAATTTGTAAGTGACAATCCTCTAAGATTGAGAGTATTAACTTAGCTTTTTGAGTTGGAAGTCATCTTTGTAACTTTCAATCATAGTGCCCTCTCAACTTTAAAGTTTTTTAACAATTTGTAGACTGACCTGGTCCAAAAGCATATACTAATTATGTTTCACCTTGGTTGATAAGAATTATGGCAAAGACTCAATTTTGTCACTTTTGCTTTTAACCCCATATTGCTTTTGGAGATACCAAATCGTTTGGAAAACTTTATGCTGTTTCAGATATCAATCATTCCATGTATCGAATTTATTATTGGCAGGCTTTGCTTTCACATAACTAAAGGACGGTCGTGTTTCACGCTTTGCCATTATTACGTGAAATAGGTGTATGAAAAAGTCTATGTGGCCTATATATTGCATGAACCCCACTTCAGTCCGGTGCATTCAAGACAAATCAGTTTACCAGGTCTCTGCATTGGAGACAAATTATGTTTGGGCCCTTGTCTTCCACTAAGGATTTAAATAAGAAAAATAATAACAATAAAAAAAGAACAAAGAGATTCCCAAGAAAAGAAGTCTTTGCTGAAACTTTCTCTGCAGTTAATTGGGCACAGGGATTTGCTGCACAGTTTCACAATTTTTGGGTAACGATCAATTAACCAAGTAAATTCGTTTTATTTCACTTGTGTATATGGGGTGAGATTAGGGTATATTTCTCAAACAAAGTGTGAAATTAATTGACGAAGATGCATGTGCAGTGCATACATCTGAAATTTGCTGGTTTGAATTAAATAATCAATTGGTTTCATTAATTAATTAATTTATTTTATAAAAGAATTCATCTTTGTACACAAAAAGTAATAGATGTTCTAGGCAAGTAAAGTCCTATGGGCTTTGGCCTGGGGTTAAAACTCCTCAAAGGAAGCTTCCTGATGTTTTTTCTGGTTTCAACCAATCTATAAACATGAAACCAATTTTGCATTAGTTAGAATTTCCTTCAACAGAGCCAATTTTGCATTATTAATGACATTTACATAGCAATAGAGTGAGAAATAGACAATCATCTTCGGAGGTTTGTCTTCTTGTTCACACTTACTTTCATTTATTTAATATTTTGGCTATTTCTTATGGCTTAAAGTTTGATTATCCGTAGTACATCCATTTCAACTTTCAAGTTTTTTTAACAATTTGTAGACCAAATAGGTCCAAAAGCAAACACTAATTATGTTGTAGCAATTAAAATGATAAAGATGCCTTTGTAAGTCTTTGCAAGTCTTCTAATCAAAAATTGAAAAAACAGAAACTTTGAATCAAAGCAAGAAATTTTCTTCCTTGGCTAGTACTTGAGCAAACGATTGATCCCTTTGGATCCACATTAATGGAAAACACTTCAATTCTACTTATTACTATTTTAGTCTTTCAGTGTCTGCAACTTAGCTGTAAATTAATTGTGTCATATCATTCTCGAAAATTGTTGCATAACATAAAATCTATTTAGCTCATGATGAAACAGGGTAACTTTCAACTCCATTTTGTTCAATTTCTAATGAAATATAATGAATGAATATAAGAATAGAACAATCTCACATGATTACAGCTCAAAATTAAAGAGGATAGAGACAAATATGTATAAATAAAGATTCAATTTTTCCACTTTTATTTTTTTTTCATTAGTGGTTAAATAAAATTTTCCCATTGCAAGGAGCAAAACAATTGACGAATACATATTATAATGTTTTTTTGTTGTTGTCATATATATAACATTTTAGTTTGGTAAATTCAATTTGGGATTTTTTTTTATTTTATAGTGATAAATTTAAGAATTATGAATATAAGAATTAACTTTAGTTTAAATTTATAATACCCTCTTATGATAGAGTGAGAAATAGACAATCACCTTCTGAAGTCCGTCCTCGTATTCACACCTACTTTCAATTGTTTATTATTTCTGCTATTTCTTACAGTCTAAAGTTTGATTCTCCTAAGTACATTCCATTTAAACTTTCAAGTATTTTTAACAATTTCTCGACCAATTTGGTCCAAAAGCAAATACAAACTATATATGTTGTACCAATTAAAAGAATAATGGTTGATAAGGATGTCCAATACCTAATATTTAGACCATTTCTCTAGATGAAAAGGAAAAAGACTTTCTAAGTCTTCTAATGCAAATTTGAACGAAAGCAACTTTAAGAATAAACAGAAACATTGAAGGAAATTAATGCATTGCTTGACATTTTGGCAAGTTTATGATGAATTCATGAATGAATTAATAACATCACCGTTGCCTTGCTGCTGTTATCCTCAGTTGGTCAAATTTTTAGACCAATTTGGTCCAAAAGCAAATACTAACTCTATATATTGTACCAATTAGATCCTCCGTCTTTTGTTTCTCTAGCAGGGGCTGATGCTTGTAGGCAGCCACAACTCAACTGTAATAATCGCTACTATTGGTGAAGCTGGTAGCCATGAATAAGAAGATGATGGTGAAGGAAGTTTGTGATGGAGAGGATCTCAATTCATTCTGAAAAGGAAGGTGAAGATATAATTTGCATGATGCTGAGGCAAAACCATTATTTTTTGTTTTCGAGTTCGATGGATTCAAACCTGAAAGCTGAATAGCTAAAGAAGAAAGGAATTGGATAAATTATGTTCAGCTTAAACCAATTAAAACCATTAAGCATTCCTTTCCCCTGTTGGCAATCTGTTCTATCCAGCCTTCTTTATTCCCAACAAAGCAGAAGAGCTATTTTAGTTGGAGAAGCTTTGGAAAGAGACCTCGTACCTTACTTGCACTTCATTCATTCTTCTTTTTAACTCATTTGCTATGTATTAATATTAATATGCTCATTACCATATTAAATCCAGCTGAATTCGTATTATCCCTATTTAACACTTAATTATATGCCCTCAAGTCTTGAATCAAATCAATTAAACTTTCGATTAAAACTCCGAATCAAATCAAGCCTTCTCCTTCCCTGTTTCTATCCTGCTAGTCCCGTGATCTGGGACTATAAGATAGAAGAAGAGCTAATTCATTTTTCTTTTTAATTCATGTGGTTTAATGAAAAAACAAATATCAAAGTTAGATTGCATACTGATAATATGTATTAGTGTTATATGTTAATATAACTAAAATTCCATGTAAAAAAAAAATCAACTTTAAATTCCGTAAAACATCAATAACATGCTTACAATTTCATTACCACAAAAGAAAATGTATTCAAGGAAGAAAAAAACAAAGTCTGCAACAACCATCCTAATTACTAATTTACAAATTCCTTCGTCCTTTGAGATATCTCTTCAATTTGTAGCCTGTTTCTTCAACCATCCCTACAAGCCATCTTGGTTTTCCAAGTGTGATCATGATATATGCTGCCTCCAAACATTAAAAAAAAATTTGATTTAAACGCGGTGAATTCAACTAAAATTTCATGTCAATATCTGTAAAAGGGATGGAAAATTCAATTTTAAGTTCCATATAACATCAATAACAGGCTTACAATTTCATTAGCATGAAAGAAAATTTATTCTAGAAAGAAAAAAAATACAAAATCTGCAACAACCATCCTTACGTTTTCTGAAAAATAGAATTCATTATCAGCCAGGAACAAGCACTGGTGAGCAACAGAGAAGAGAACAAGCATTTGGATGGCTATGAGCAACAGCCAAGCGACATACTAGACCAAAAACAGGGCATCCCCTATAACAAACAACCTAAAAACATGATACAACCCTTGGAAGAGAGGACAAGGTGCAAGACAAAACAAAATACAAACAAGAAAAGAAAATCAAACTGAACATAGAAGGAACAACAAAAAGGAACACTAGCCATTCCATTCACCAGCAACAGATGAGGTCTCCTTACTAATTTACAAATTCCTTCGTCCTTTGAGATGTCTCTTCAATTTGTAGCATGCTTCTTCAACCATCCTTACAAGCCATCTTGGTTTGCCAAGTGTGAACATGATATATGCTATAGATATTCCACACACTAGTCCACTTCCATAACCCATCAATGCCGCTTTCCACTCAAATCCAAATTCAGAATCTACTTCCTCAGGAAAAATGGGTGCCTCATTGTTGTCACAGCTCTTTGACAATGGAAACCCATACAATCCCAAGTTACCAGCATAGGAATCACTGCCAAAGGTATTGAATTGCTTCCCCTGAGGTATAGGTCCAATCAGCTGATTTTGTGAAAGGTTTAACACTTCAAGAGAACCCAAACTAGTCAACTCTGTAGGAATCTTCCCGACAAGCTTGTTCGAAGAGAGATCCAGTGACTCAAGTGCTGTCAAATTCCCCAATGATGTGGGGATACAACCACTAAGGTTATTATGAGAAAGGTTAAGCTCCTTGAGTGAGTTAAGCTCTCCAATAACCTTTGGAATCTCACCTTGAAACTGATTATTTGAGAGGTCAATGCTCGTCAACCTGAAGAAAATTTTCTCCAATTCAATCTCTTGTCCTTTTATTGCAATTCTAGTAGAATAGCCATAGAAGTCACCAGGAGCATGACCCCACGTCCCCATGTATGGCATTTCACTGTCATCTACAGTGAAATTTATCATAACTTTGAAATTTTTTATATATTGAACAGGAAGTGGACCAGTAAAATAATTATTCGACAGGTCAAATATTTGAATTTCAGAAAAAGAATGACTAGACCACGGGCCGTGAATGGAACCATGCAGTTGATTCGAATGCAGCATAAGAATTCGTAGTTCTGTAAGACTTTCCAACCAATAAGGAAATGTATCATTGATCTTGTTATTACCAAGATCTAGCATTTCCAAGTGCGTACAATTAATGATGGCTGGTGGTAAAGGCCCTTCTAATTGATTGCCATTTAAGTTGAGATAATCCAATGGACATGCCTTTGTAAAAACCGGAGGAATGAGTCCACGAAAGCTGTTCATTTGTAGATTCAACGCAAAAAGGCCTTGGGTTAAGTTTCCGAAACATTGTGGAATAATTCCACTCAAGTTGTTGTGAGACAAGTCAAGATATTCAAGGTTATTTGCATTGCATAGCAAAGAAGGGATCTCTCCACTCAAACTATTATTTGAAATAAAAAACACCATTGTTGTTGAAGGTGGAATTGGAAGATCTCCATGAATGAAATTAGAGCTAAGGTCAAGATATGTAATTCCCGTCCATGGAATTTGCTCAAAATCTATCAAAGAGTTGTGAGATAGATTCAAGTACCACAAAGAGTCCTTCCCCACATCCCACATCCACTCGGGTATCTTACCAGAAATTCTATTGTTGGAAAGGTCTAAATTTTTTAAATGTTTTGAGCCTCTTAAAAATTGAGGAAATTCACTGACATTGCAAGAAGACAATGCTAACAATTGAAGATTTGGCAATGTATAATTAGCACTAATACCATCAGAGCTTAAGGATAGAGTGATATATGAAAGCTCAAGGACTTGGAGATTTTGGAGTTTTGAAAACATGTCAAACTCTACAATAGCACCTAGGCCTGAAAAGTCGACATGTGTAAGGTTCACAAGTTGGGATATTGAAGATGGAATAGGGCCTTTGAGTTTATTATTCCGAAAAGAGATCTCTTCTAATGATTTGTATTGGAATTCCTTGATATCACCATTGAGTTGGTTATTGTCAAGAACTATGTGCTTCAATGTGGAAGCCGTATACAACCATGAGGGAAGTGTTCCATTGAGTAAATTAAAAGATAAGTCTAGAGAGATTAGATTAGGAAAGGCATTTACCTCATTAGGAATGGAACCCTCTAGTTGATTATCAGAAATGTGTAAGAACTCAAGTTGTCTTAGATTTGTAAGTGAGGATGGAATTTGTCCACTAAAATAGTTATATGACAAGTCCAAAAAACGGAGTTGTGAGAAGTGAAAAATATTTTCTGGGATTTTTCCTATCAATTCACAACCACCAAGAGCAAGAGTCCTTAAAGATGAAGATAGATTCACGAAGGCATTAGGATTAACAAAAGACATTTTGATAAAATCAAGAACAAGTTGTCTCACCTCTGTTAGGTTCTCAACAAGTCCTTCCAGAGTATGTTTGTCAAGTGTTTGAATATAATTCCCAGAAAGATCAAGAGAAACCAATTTCGACAAGTGAGAGACTTGGGATGGGACTTGTCCTGTAAAGTATGCTTCAGAGAGGTTGAGATACACTAGACTTGTAAACCGACCAAACTTAGATGACATCTTGGAAAAGTTAAAATGGTTGCAGGCTAGGTTGAGTTTCTGCAGGTGTTGAAGATGGAATAGACTACTATTAGAAGGGATGCTGCCATATAGCTGACTGCAACTCAAGTCAAGACCAATCACTTGACCTTTGATGTTATCACATGTGACCCCATCCCATGAGCAGCAATCAAAACCCTCCTTCCATGAATTTGTCTTGGGATAAGATATTTTGCTATAATAATCGCACAACCCAGAAGAATTTTCATCGATGGAAAAAGAGGTCTTGAATTGGATCAATGCAGCAGCTTCTTCAGGAGAGCACAACTGTGTTATTGAAGAAGAAGAAGATGAAAGATTAGGTTGAAAATTAAGGAAGATCGAAAGAAGGTAGAGTAGTTGAAAGAGTTTGAGGAAGCACCACATCTTTGTTAAGAAGAGAAATTGAATATTAATGGAAAGATATGAATGTTGAGAAGGCATTGATGAGTATTTATAAGCTGCCGAGTCAAACCATTGTCAAACAAATGGAAGCATTGGTCTTCGAAGTTCATAATTGATGACATGTCAAATCGTTACATGATGGAAGCAATTCTAACCATGGTTATAGCATAAAAGAATATACGAATAGGATCTCACATGATTACAGCTGCAGATTGAAGAGGATAGAGACAAATATATATATATAAAGACTTAATATTGCCTTTTGAATACACCAAATCGTTTGGAGATCTTTATACCGACTCACATATCGATCTTTCCATGTGTCCATTTATTATTGGCAGGATTTGCTTTCACATAAGTAAAGAAGGGTCATGTATCACTTTTTGCCATTCTTGCAAGAAAAAGTCTATGTGGCCTGTATATTGCATGAACCCCATCTTCCACTGCATTCAACACGAATTAGTTTATCAAGTCTCTGCATTCAAGATAAAGAAATTTGGGCCCTTTGTCTTCCACTAAGGATTTGAATAAGAAAGCTAGTAACAATAAAAATAAAAAAAGAGAGAGAGACAGAGAGAATTCCAGAGAAAAGAAGTCTTTGCTGGAACTTTTATCAGCAGTTTCGTCAATTATTCACAGGGATTTGTAGCAGAGTTTCACAATATTTGGCTAACAATCAATTAACCAAGGAAATAGATGAAGATGCATGCGCAGTGCATACATCTGAAATTTTCTCCAGTTTAACACTCTGAGTCAAACAATCAATTGGTCTTATTAGTTAATTTATTCATTACATAAAAGAATTCATTTTCGTACCCAAAAAGTAATAGATGTTCTAGGCAAGTAATTTCCTATGCGCTTCGGCCTGAGGTTAAAACTCCTCAAAGGAAGCTTGCTGATGTTTTTCCTGGTTTCAGCCGGTCTATAAGCATGAAAGTTGAAACCAATTTTGCATTAGTTAGAATTTCCTTCAACAGAGCTGATTTTCCATTATCAAAGGCATTTACATAGCAATAGAGTGAGAAATAGACAATCATCTTCGGAGATTTGTCTTTATGTTCACACCTATGTTTAATATTTCTGTTATTTCTTACTGTCTAGAGTTTGATCTCAATAGTGTATCCACTTCAACTTTCAAGTTTTTTTTAACAATTTGTAGATCAGTTGGTCCAAAAGCAAATACTAACTATATGTTTTATCAATTGAAAGAATGATGGTTGATAAGGATGTCCAATACCTAACATTTAGACCATTTCTCTTGATGAAAAGCAAATGACTTTCTAAGTCTTGTAATGAAAATGTCGAAGAAAGAAACTTTTGAATCAAATCAAGAAATTTCCTTTCCCAATACCTAACATTTAGACCATTTCTCTCGATGAAAAGCAAATGACTTTCTAAGTCTTGTAATGAAAATGTGGAAGAAAAACTTTGAATCAAAGCAAGAAATTTCCTTTCCCAATACCTAACATTTAGACCATTTCTCTTGATGAAAAGCAAATGACTTTCTATGTAACGACCCATCCTCGGTCGCTACTGGTGTCCGAGACCTCCGGGAGATCCCGCCAAGTCCCGAACAACCCTTTGTAAATTTTTTTGAGACATTTATTAAATATGCTAACACGTTCGTAAATAATTAATAACAACAATAATATCCTATTAGTATTCTATTTCCAGTAATAGTAATTAAATTTAAAATACAAAGTTTTCAACAATGCATAATTAGAAATTGACAATGCTAATAATATGTAGAAATTTCATGTGAATGATCTTTAGACAGCGGAGCGACTCGAAGCGAGCTAAGAGATGCCTTTACCTATCCGCAGTAGACTGAATACGCCAATAGTTACGCATTAGCCGATCCCTGTCTGCAAAAGGAGAAATAAGAGGGGTGTGAGTCTCACAGACTCAGTGATCATCGGCTCAGCGAGTAAGGCGTAGATGGGAAACAAGCAAATAGCTGATCATTTGAATATCAAATTACCGGACGATAAAACAATTTATTTCAAATGGACATTTGTGCCTTATATATATAAATATCAAGAATTCGTTTATGATATAACCAAACCAAAGGTATATAGATAAATACTCGCCAAATCTAGTGTGAATAATAATTTCATGCAGAAATCATTTAGAATAATTTATTCAAATCAATTTTCTTAAATCAGGCAAGCTCTCGTAAAATCATATATTTGTCAAATATATACGTAAACCACAAATCGCCTCGTACTCGAGAAGTTAAAATTCATTTTTTTCTAAAAATGGAGAGCTGCGGAAAAGCCATTTTAAATTCATTTTCACCATACACGAAATATGAGTCTGAAAACTCAAAAGAATCAACAAGTCATGTAACACCTGACCCTAATTTATCTGTGACAGGTCATTCACATGCTTTGGCCAGCATGTTTGTATATTGAATTGCCTCGGGAAACAAGTTAAATGACAATATTGCCCCTAAGGGTATGATCAAGTTAAATAAGTCTTGAACCAGTTTAAACAGAGAATTGAGGATGAATTTGAGAAAACTAAAACCCATGGATTGGTTTAAAATGAGAATTTGGAGTTCGAGGTTCAATTTGGAGTTAATCGGGAAAATTGACCGATTAGGGACAAAACGGTCATTTTTCAATTTCAAGACAAAATGGGAATTTTTAATAAAGATTTTGATTTTTATGATCAAGAATGATTATATGGAATATAAAATGATGTTTGGAACATAAAGTGAAGTTCAGCAGTGAAAAAGTGCAATTCTCGGTATTTTTAGGACACAAGGGTAAAATAGTAATTTTGCCATTAAATGATGAATTTGGAATTTTTGAAAAAATATTTTTGATCCCATTTGATTGAGATTGACCATATTAATCAATTGAAATGTTATTTGAGATTGAAAAGTGAAAAAAGAATAAATTCTGGTGATTTCTAGAGTACAGGGGTAAAATTGTAATTTTACCACCGGAATGCCAAATTTAATTTTTTCGAGAGGATTTAGATCAAATTTGACAAATTGGAGTATGGTATGAGTTTGAGGATTGAAAAATATGCCTTGTGGCAATTTTTCAATTTTTGGGGCAAAAATGTAATTTTTCATTTTTCGGGGGCAAATGTGTAATTTTGCAAAGTTACACTATAAAAGTGTTGGAAAATTTCTAGAAGCTCCAGGACATTAAGAGGATAAGGGCTGGATTTATTTGGCTGAAAGAAAGTCAAAAAGAAAATGAAAAAAATAATAAAATATTGAATAGTAAAATAACATGTGAATAAATAGATTTTTTTATTATTTAAGTGTTAAAAGCAACCAAAAATCAGCTAAGGCATAGGGAATTTCGGTTAGAACCAGAACAAGGAGAAAAGCCATGAAACCTTGCTGATTTTGAAGGAGAAATTAAGAGAAATTAAGGAAACAAGCTTGAAAAAGGTGAATTTCTTGATTTTTCCTAGTGATTTTCATTTCCTTAGCTTTCTTTTTCCACTTTCATGCACAAATAAAATATGGGTATTGCTGCACCTTGATGGCTGGATTTTTGGGTGGATTTGATGCTTGAATATGGTGATTTTTCGATTAAATAGGTATTATTAGTTAGGTACTAGTGAATTATAGTGATAGATTTCAAGAAATCACATTTTCTCATGTTAGAAAACCAATTTAGCCAAAATTTTGGAGACTTTTTGGCTGCTGGAAATATAGCAAATTGATATGGTTGAATGGCATTTTAGGTAAATTTGATGAATAGTAAAAGTAGAAATTAATTAGGAATTTTTAGAATAAAATTTGAAATTTTTACCCACTAGGGGTAAAATGGTAATTTTGCATTCTCAGACTGGTAAATTGACCCGTAGTTGCTATCATTGGATAATTGAAATATAATCAAATAATTAGAAAATGAAACGGGTCCAATCGGAGTTAAATTGGAGATTTTAGGAATTTAGACGCATGTAAGCGAGTCGGTCAGACACCGTGAATAAACGACTGTCCAGACCATTTTTAGCTCATTACATGCATCATATAGAGCCTGAAATTGATTATGAGAAATTGACACAATTTATTGAAATTTGTAGTGGAATTAAAAACAGTGTAGTGGAATTAAAAACGGGAGTATCGGGCACTCCTGTGACGAGGTGAGTGGATAAATTACCGTTTTCAATATCTGAAGTAGTTTTATTTGGTTATGTGTTATGAAAAATAAATTGAATTTCATAAATGATTTTTAAATCGAAAAATCGATTTATTTACATTGAGTATATGGAGACCTAATTATTGAATTGTGCTATTTATGAAATAAATTGAACTTGGGGCTTATGATATTATAATAGCATGATGGCATGATTTTAATGCTTTTATGAATAATATTTATGAATTATTGGTGGTCTTGATAGACCGGATTGAAATGAACATTTGCCATGCTACGTTACTCAAGAACTTTTATATATGAAATTTGGTGGATTACGAGTAATGAAACACTGCAGTGAGGGTTGCCGTGGACTGCTTTTAGGAGGAGCACGGGAAACCCTATGATCGGTTACCTCGGTCGTAGAGGCGAGTAGGGTAACTCCCGAGGTAATGAAACGATTCACTTCACGTTAAACCACCGCGTGAAAGTGAGTTTAGCCAACGCCAAGGATCGGCTGTATTTTGAAAAAAATTATGAAATTCTAATAGCCTTGGCGGACTCGATTAGACACTCTGATCAAGTGTCCACGAGTAAGAGATTTGGCTTAGGCCTGATTTTGTATAAATAAAACATAAGCCTTGGATTTTGATAAATAATATTGATTTGTACAATCGTGTTAAATTGATGCTATCAACTACATGATAGTATTGTGGTTTATCTATATTATCTCCATCTACTCGACTTTAGATGTCGCAGATGGTATTTATCTAACTCACTGGGTTGTAAAACTCACCTCTCAATTTCCCCATTTCAGGCTCACAGACAGTTGTAGATAGAGGACTCTGTTGAGGAGAAGGTTTAGAGAGATAACCTTCTGTGCCCAGGTTCATTTCGTAGACTGTATTTATCTATTTTGGGCCCACTTAACATTGTAAATTAAATTTTATACTTCAGTTATCTGTCTTACTATGTGTAATAATATATTTTGTTTTTTACGCTGTAAAAATTATATCCGGATATCTATATAAAAATTGTTTTATAAGAAAATATTTTATTTTATGAAATATTATTATTTTATTCCATTAAATGTAATTTCACTCAAATTTCATGTTTTAGATATTCGATTTCAATTCCGACTGCAAATTATGAATTCTTTACGCGTAACTAACATTTTTCCAAATTTTGAAATTTTCGACGAAAAATGACCGAAATGCCCCTGTGTAGACATTTTTGTCTTTTTCCCTGTCTTGGTCCAAAAAAAGGACAAGATGATTTAAACTATGAAATAAATAAATAGAAACTCACAGGGGAACTGGAAAGACTGGTACGAGAGCCTTGCGAGGTTTCGATATGGTACTCGGGGGATGAGTGCATATCGGGACATCGCGGCGGTTGTCATGGACTCGAGGGTGGTTCCGGGTCGTGACAAGTCACCTTTTGAATGAGACGTTAAGTCAAATCATTTTGTAAACAGGGAGTTGTTGAAAACTTTTTAACTCTCACCATGCACGGAAAAATATAATTTGAAAATCCAAAGAGACTTTACTCTCGAGTAGGAAATAAGATAAAAACTCGTGGTCCCGCTACCACGTAATATCATCAGGGAGCATCGCTTCCACCGGATCCCCACATAATGCCATGGCAATCTCAACGATGTTGGCCGACATCGGAGATATCAAGTGGTCGTAACCACGTAAATCATCTGTGGCCTTGCCACGTATATCACAGACCATGGCCCCAGCCATGTCTAACAGCCCGTCGGTGACCCGAAAATGTCTCTAGCTAGAGCTCACTCGTGCACGAGGGTCACACTTAACCGATGTGATATCCGGCCTACTCTCGAATCTCTCAATTTACGAAACCATCTTAAAATCATTTATTCTCTTGAAGTATCGTTCCAAATTTATTGTCAAACATTCAATATAAACGTAATAAAATTTTATCATTATATTTATAAAATAAAGTTTGATGCATAATTTATAAAATGTCAAGCATCGGGTAATTACACATCATAATCATATATGCACATTACATAGATATATAAGGCACAATTTAGAAGGTAAATCAGATTGAAAGGCTTGTTTCCCATTTTTAAAACACTTTACATATAATTATATATATATTCAAAACAATTTCCAAAAATAACTTACATTCACAATTTCTTAAAATTCTATCAACGCATGCTTTTTACAATTATGTGCATTCGATAAATCATGCGTAAATATATATTTATAGATAATATGAAAATTTTAAAATTGACACTCCCTACTCACCTCGAAATAGCGGGATATTACATCGTTATTTTCGTACGCGTATATATTTATTTCTATTTTTCGGTCGTGTGTCTCGTTCAGTACATCTTCTCGATAAACGTGCCATTGAGCCTTTTTCATTCATCCTGGCTATTGGACCTTGTCCAAGAACCTCTTCAATTTTCCTATTGGGCTAAGTCCAAATTTATTTTCCACTTGGGTCTTGCCCAATTTCATCTTTCTATTGGGCCTTGCCCATTTAATTACCATTGGGCCATGTCCATTTATTTATTTTTCCTATCATCATTTTCATTTTCATTTTTTTTTCTCTTCCACATTTTTTTTCTTTCTTTCTCTCCCAGCCATGGCTTCCTCACCGTGGCAGCCCTTCACCACCGGTGGTGGTTCCTCCTCTCCACCACCGTTGGCCATCCTTTTCCTCCTCTCTTTCTCACCATTTGAGCAACACTTTTCAGCCCCCAAACCAGCTGGATTCTAGCTTAATTTCCAGCACCATTTCTACCAAGATTTTCAGAAATTTCCAGCCCTCAAAACCACACCTTCAAGCATCCAAACCAACAGATTTTTCACTCCAAAAACAGCAGAATTTTAGCTTCAAAAATCAGCCATCAAAACCACAACAATTTAGCTTTAAATGTCCAGAATTTCCAGCAGCAAATTTCACCTAATTTTCAGCCATAAAATTCACAAAATTCGGATAGCAATTACCTAAAAAAAATAAGCTCTTTCTCTCCTCTAAATCCAGCAGAAAAATCGATCTTCTTCTTCCCTCTTTCACGGTTTTCCTTGGCTGTTTTCTTTGGCTTTTCCTCCCCTTTTTCCGTCCCTTCTTCCTTCAGTTTTGGGTTCCTTCTTCAACTAAGCCTTGCTTTCCTTCTTTGGCTCGGTTTCCCTTGCTTTTCTTCTTACGATTTGTTTCCCTTCTCTTCTTTCCCGATTCTTCTTCATTCATTTTTTTTTGTTATATATATTTTATTATTTTTTTAGGGGTGTTACATTCTACGTTTTGTAATGAAAATGTGGAAGAAAGAAACTTTGAATCAAAGCAAGAAATTTCCTTTCCCTGGCCAGTACTTGAGCAAATGATTGATCCCTTTGGAAAACACCTCAATGATACTTTTGATTGGGTTAGTCTTTTATTGCCTGCTACTTAACTGTAAATTAGTTTTTTCATATCATTCTGTAAATTCTGTGATACGATGTTTGATTTTCTGCTTAAGTATTAATGAAAGAAAAAAAATTTATGCCTCAAAAGTGCAGTAACTGAAACATTACAGAGGTATCCACAAAAGTGCAGTCTGCAGTATTGACTAGGCTAGTAAAAAGGAAGAGATAAGCAAGAAGACCTGAATGCTGGAACTAGCATCTTTGCACCATGAATGAAGCTACCTAAAAGAAAATGGGGTATTGACGTAATGATGACCAACAAAGTTAAAGGCAAGCATCAACATGGCATGAGAAAAGTACTGCTGCTTCAAAGTTCAGAGTAACAACGCTTGAAAGGTAATGTATTTCTTATTTAAACTGAACCATCATGTCTCGTCTCCTATTCAAAGCAGTAACAGCAGAACCCAAGATGCACGAAGAACGAAATAGCCTCAACTGAAAATATAGAAATAGTCAATTAGGTGTCGACTGACCAAAACTATATCTTCCCACTTTTTTTTGTGTTAGTGGTTAATTAAAATTTCCCTATTGCAAGGAGCAAAATAATTGACAAATAAATGTTATAATGTTTATTTATTTTTTGTTGTCATATATATATAATATTTTATTTTGGCAAATTCAATTTGGGATGTTTATTTTTTATTGTGCTTTTATTTCTTTGTTGTTTTATGGTGCTAATAATTTGTTTGATCATGTGAATAGCAATTTTTATTCAATTTGAGAATAAACAGAAACATAGAGGGAAATTACAAAGTTGGAAGATTACCATCTTTGTGTTTCTCCTATTCTTTTCTTGAGCAGAATAAAGTCTATTCAGCTTATCAATCAATTAAAGTTTTCTACAGCTTAAGCGAATTAAAGCATTAAGCATTCTCTTCCCTGTTGGCAATCTGTTGTATCCCCAACAAAGACTTGGATTTATGTTAATTGTTAGTGCTTACATGATTATGTGAAGTTTCATGGTATGTTGTTAGATTGCGAAGATGAACTCCGTTAGAAGAAGATTGTGTGTAACATTCAATCAAGAGTTGGACAAGACTTGAAGTTTATGGAATTTTGAATTTGGGGACCAAATTCTTTTAAGTGGGGGAGTATGTAATACCCCTCACAAAGTATTTATATATATAAAAAAAACATTTAAATTCATTAAGATATAATTATATATATATAATAAGTAGATATTGTTTTAGTATTTTATTTATTTGCAGATATGACCTTGGATGTTTTAATAATAAGAGAATAGAAGAAGGGGTTTTTAAGTAAATGAAAAAGTATAATCAAAAGTCAGTTTTATTATCACAATTAAGTTAGTGGGGGTTAAAGTCTGTTCATTTACTATGTTTATGATAGGGGGTTAGACAGTTTACAAAGTTTTAAAAGAACAGACAGAAACTTACATCAGAATATTGAACAGACTCAATCAATAGGCAGGGCTTAATACCAGGGAAGAAGAAAGACAAAGGAAAGGGAAAGGGATTTCTGATTAAGGTATGTTGGGATTATATTTTCATAGTTTTGGGTACACAAACCCTAAATTAGTTATACTTTCTTATCATTTTTATTTAAATCCGGTACCTTTCCGATGACTTTCCGGTAGCATGATGGGTACCAATGGAAAGGTCTTGAAAAGATCTTTCCAATGGTTTTTTGTAGCATCTCGTTTGGCCTTGTGGTTAGGAAGATACGAATTTTTAAAGATAATTAAAAACCTGGTTTCAACAGTTTTGGGAGCCCAACTTTGGGTCACCGGAACTCCATATTCCGGTAACGTTTTTGGTCATTTCTTTGAGGGTTTTTGTAGTATGAAATGAGATGTTTAATTTGGCATCAATGGCTCGGTTAGAGACTTCCTGTGTTAAGAGAATTAAAGTGTCAAAATAAGTTCGTTGATACTGGAAACCCAGAAATCTGGGTATTTTTGTGATGATTTCAAGAATTTTGGCTTTCAAAAATTAGGAATTTTGCATTCTTTTTAATCGAAACAAACATTAGTATTGTAGTATGATATGAACACTTCATATTGGTGTTAAATTTATCACTGGAAGTAATTCAGGTTAGAAGTTATAAGGGCTTGAAGTAAGCCAAATGACCATCAGATTCTGAAAATTTCAGAAAATAGAAAATTCTTTTCTAATTTGTTTTAAAATTCAATTTTAATTAATATGTGATAAATCCTGTTGTAAACTTCTTAAATCTTGGATATGTGATTTCTACTGTATTTTTATGTCAAAAAGTATGTATCTTTACATTTTATAAATTTATTTATTAAATTAGTAGATTTTATTAAAATATCAAAAATTTATGAAAAATTATAAATATGATTTTTATGAGTGCAATTAGTGTTATTTCTCTATATGAAATTAAAGTCCTTACTGATTTTATGATTTAAGTTTAATTCTCAACCTTATTGGAAATTTTGTTTAATTCGAAAATATATAAAATAATAATATATTACATTATTCATCGAAAATATTCCTAAATTGTAATTGAAGTCGCTACACACCAAGTGCTTAGGATGGTCAACGGAAAGTCACCTTGTAGGATATGTTTGTAAATTCAGTTCTGATTTTGTATGTGTTTCTTGAAATATTAGGCTACTAGGAGGATTTTCGGATTTGTTATTTGAAAGTGAAAATAACAAGATCATGTAAGTGACTGATATCCCTTCGGTGTTTTCATATCCTAAAATTAGCTTCAATGTGAATTTCAATATGAGATACAATATTTTGTCCTATGATTTATTAAAATTGGATTGAGCATGCAAATGTATATGTATATGAGTTTTATATGTTGGATTTAGAATATGGTTTATGCAAAGCGTGATTTCTTATTTCGAAATTTGTGTATGACTTTGTATAAAGTATGCATATATGTTTTCGTGAATATAATCATAAATATTTAGTATGAAACGAATATGCTTTTGAGGTGTATGAGATATGCTTAAGAAAATTTGATATACTGTTTTATGAAATTCGGGTAATCTAAAAATAAATATTTCTATTTTGTCTCCTAGTATGGCTATGCTCTGACCTTGCCAATGGGGGTTAAATGTTGGCCGTGTCGACATGTATTCTGTGATTAGAGATTGATCTCCTAACCGCACCACCGGTTACAGAATAGTGGTATTTGTGATATCTGTTCAGTGCAGCCAATATATATTTATGACCTGTGCCACCGGGGTTAATTGTGGTTCCATTTCTGACCTATGCCACAGGGGTTAAGTGTGGTCGTAGCATGTTACAGGAGACCATTAAAAAAATTAAATATCTGTGATATATGTTTGCTCAGTATTTGAAAGTAAAAAATTTTAGAATATATGATTCTGAATAAGATTACCCAATATTTTACTTCGATAATTATATTAATGACATTTTGGCCTAAATGTTTTAAGCATGCTTAATCCGACTGAAAGGATGTTAGTTACTTGCTGAGTAGTTGGACTCATTCCTTCCTTCAATTTTTTTCAGGTTGTGATTTGGTCAGCCACGCGGGGATTTCGGGGAGTGTCGTTTAATTAAGTAGTATTTAGATTGTCTACGCTTTATTTAAATATTATGAACATTGAACTACCTAAATTAGTATTCAGACTTTTATCTTGACATAGCAGCTTTATGGATTTTAGAGATTTAATTCTGAATATTATTGAATTATGATCTTAGAATTTCTATCGACAGATATAGTGTTATGAATCACTATATTCTTCAGGTATATTAGTCTATTTTAATAATTTGTATAAGATATATGTTTTAGAGCCTTGCATGTCTGTGGGATTATATCTTACAGGTATGCGGCGTCTGTCATGTCTCGGGTCTGGGGCGTGACACAAACATTAACAGAAAAAAACGATTTAAGTGTGGTGAATTCAACTAAAATTCCATGTCAAAATTTCTAAAAAAGGTTTGAAAATTCAACTTTAAATTCCATAAACATCAATAACAGGCTTACAATTTTATTAGCATGAAGGAAAATTTATTCTAGGAAGAAAAAAAACAAAGTCTGCAACAACCATCCCTACTTTTTCTGAAAAATAGAATTCATTATCAACCAGGAATAAGCACTGGTGAATAAAAGAGAAGAGAACAAGCATTTGGATAGGTATGAGCAACAGCCAAGCAACATACTAGACCAAAAACAGGGCATCCCCTGTAACAAACAACCTGAAAACATGATAAAACCCCTAGAACAGAAGACAGGGTGCAAGACAAAACAAAACACAACCAAGAAAAGAAAATCAAACTGAACATAAAATGAACAACAAAAAGGAATACAAGCCATTCTATCCACCAGCAACAGATAAGGGCTTCTTACTAATTTACAAATTCCTTGGTCCTCTGAGATATCTCTTCAATTTTTTAGCCTGCTTCTTCAACCATCCTCACAAGCCATTTGGGTCTTCCAAGAGTGAACGTGATATATGCTGCAGATATTCCCAACACTAGTCCACTTCCATATCCCATGAATGTCACTTTCCACTCAAATCCAGATTCAGAATCTGCTTCCTCACGAAAAATGGGCTCCTCAATGTCGTCACAGCTCTTTGATAATGGAAACCAACACAGTCCCAAGTTATTAGCATAGGAATCATTGCCAAAGGTATTGAATTGGTTTCCTAGGGGTATAAGTCCAACCAACGAATTTTGTGAAAGGTTTAACACTTCAAGAGAAACCAAACTAGTTAATTGTGTCGGAATCTTCCCAACAAGCTTGTTTGAAGAGAGATCTGGTGACTCAAGTGCTGTCAAATTCCCCATTGATGTGGGGATACAACCACTAAGGTTATTATGAGAAAGGTTAAGCTTTTTGAGTGAGTCAAGCTCTCCAATAACCTATGGAATCTCACCTTGAAACTCATTATTTGAGAGATCAATGATCGTTAACTTGATGAAAATTTTCATCAATTCAATCTCTACTCCTTTCATTGTAATTCCAATAGAATATCTATAGCCACCAAATCCATCCCCGCTAATGTATGACTCTATTACACTTTCATCTTCTGTGAGATTTTTCCTGGCCTTGAAATTTTTTATATATTTAACAGGAAGTGGACCAGTAAAGTAATTATTTGAGAGGTCAAAAATTTGGATTTTGGAGAAAGAATGACTGGACCTAGCTCCATGAATGGAACCATGGAATTTGTTCAATCGCAACACAAGAACTTGTAGCTGTTCAAGACTCCCCAACCAATGAGGAAATGTGTCATTGATATTGTTGTTACCAAGATCTAGCATTTCTAAATCTCTACAATTAATGATGGATCGAGTTAAAGGCCCTTCTGATTGATTGCCATGTAAGTTGAGATAACTCAAATCACATTCCTTCATAAAAGTTGGAGGAATGATTCCACGAAACTTGTTCATCTCCAATTTCAACACTGAGAGGCTTTTGCTCAAATTTCCAAAACATTGGGGAATTATTCCACTCAACTTGTTGTGAGACAAGTCAAGAATTTCAAGAGAATTTGCATTGCATATCAGAGAAGGGATCTCTCCACTCAAACTATTATTTGAGATCAAAAAGTATCTTGTTGTTGAAGGTGGAATTGGAAGATTTCCTTGAATCAAATTGGAGCTAAGGTCAAGATATTCAATTGCCTTCCATAGGAGTGTCTCAAAATCTATGGAAGAGTTGTGAGATTGATTCAAATTCCACAAAGATTCCTTCCCCACATCCAACATCCACTTGGGAACCTTGCCATAAATTTTATTCTTGGAAAGGTCTAAAAATTGCAACCTTCTTGAGCCTCTTAAAAATTGGGGAAATTCTCTGACATTGCAAGAAGACAAGTATAAAGACTTAAGATTGGGCAATGTATAATTAGCACTAGTACCATTTGAGCTAAAGGTTAGATTGATATATGAAAGATCAAGGTGTTGGAGATTTTGGAGTTTCGAGAACATGTCAAACTCTACAATACCACTTAGATTATTTGATGATAAGTCAAGAATAGTAAGGTTGACAAATTGGAATAGTGAAGATGGAATAGGACCTGTGAGTTTGTTATTCTCTAAAAAGATCTCTTCTAGTGATTTGTGTTGAAATTCCTTGACATCACCATTGAGTTGGTGGTTATTCTTGAGAGCTATGTACTTAATGTGGAAACTGTATACAACCATGATGGAAGTGTTCCATTGAGTAAATTAAAAGACAAATCTACAGAGATTAGATTAAGAAAGGCAGTTACCTCATCAGGAATGGAACCCACTAGTTGATTATTAGAAATGCCCAAAAATTCAAGTTGTCTTAGATTTGTAAGTGAGGATGGAATTTGTAAACTAAAATGGTTCCATGACAAATCTAAATAATTGAGTTGTGAGAGGTTTCCCAATGATATCGGAATTGGTCCTGACAAATTGGATAATTGAAGATTTAAATACTCCAACGACACTAGATTCCCGATTGAGTTAGACAATCCTCCTGAGAAAGATGAGTATGATGCGTCCAAATGCTCCAAAGATGATAAATTCGTGATAGTCTCAGGCAACCCTCCAGGAAAAGAAATCCCTAATAAATACAAATATTTCAATGAGAGTCTCTGACATCCAGTTTGAGACTATCAATGATATACCGGTTAATGGCCAATAAACTCCACTTTTCAAAAAAAAAAATAGTGAGTAAGTAACTATTAAAAGGGCAAAAATAAGATCATCAAGTCCACCTTCTTAAAGAGTAAATAAAAGGAGGTGTTTGAAGCAAAGTAAGGGGCTAAGCAAAAATAAGGCACGAATGACAGAGAAAAAGCATATCACCAAGAACAGGATGACTTTTAAAAACAATAAAGAGATGTTATGTGAATGTTCATCTTTTTCTTCTATGGATTTACATTTGAAAAGATGTTTTCTATTTCCAATAATTAATGTGCTACATGAAAGCCATTAAATCGCCCAACCATACCAATTATAATATATTATAACTCTAAATTTAAAAATAATGTGTGAACTTTATTGCTTAATTTTTGTTTAGGAGAAATTTATACCTCATTAAAGTAATTCAAATGAAGCTTGTTGATCTCTTTTCTGTTTTCAATTGGTGTATAAAGATTCAATATCTTGAAATCTTCCAAAGAAGACATTATTATGTTTAAGACCATAAACATGAAGTCAAATATTTTCGATTAGTTAGAATTTAATATGGTATTAGATATTGTTAATCAGCTGGTTTTTTAATATTTAGGTTTGGAAATCAATATTTTACAAATTTATCAATTTATTTCTATACTTATGATATAAATTATAATATAATATAGATTATTTATTTTTTGACCCTATAAATATTCAATAATATACTATGTGTAGAGTTAATTAGTATGATATAATTTTTATATTATAACTCTAAAATATGTATAAACATATGCTAAATTTCATTCTAAATTTCTAACATTTATTATATATTTTCATCATTTTTACAATTTTTTATCGATATTTTTAATATATTTATATTTGTCCATATGTGCATCCATTATCCAGGAAACTGGTGGATTGATATCAGTACTGTAATCTTGTGTTCCCATTATTCGTACTTGTAGGTATTAATATATATAATGTCATGTCGCATTAGTGAAAATTATAAAAAATTTGTCAATCTTCATCTTTTTAATTAATAAAAAAATAAAAAATATTTGAAGCAAAATAACAAGCTATAATACTTTTTAAATTTGTTATTTTTATATGTTTAAAAATCAGCAATTTTATTGATGAATTGGACCTTCCACACGATGCTGAGACTAATGAGCACCCAGTCAGAAGAAAAGGACGTACAGGGGTCCTCATGCTGCGAGAGTGTCAGAATGAAAAGAGAGGTTCACCCATTTACTGCCCACCAGCTATATCACCTCATAGACCACGAGATCAAAGGAAGATGATGGAGCATCAACTATCTTAAGGCCAAAAGGCTGTGGTTCCTGTTTTTGATGGTTTTCTTTTGTTTGAAAGAATAGTACCTTGAAAAGGTGAGAAATACATGCAGCTAAGAGAAAAATTATTGCAAAATGACAAAAACACAAAGTACAATAATAGAGGGATCGCATCATTTATTCAAAATTTTTTCTCTTATATTCAAGTGTTTTTGCCACCCAAGAAGGATTAACTGTTGTTTCATAATTCCCTTTGCTAGTTGACTTCTGATGATTATTGTAATTGATTTCTACTTGAGTTTTCTTTGATCATAATAGAAGCTTAACCTTGGCTCCTGAAACTTCATCTCTCCTTGGTGTACCTGTGCATTTGAGGATACATCCGCAAAATTTACATGCAAAATTGGCACTAAAATATTTTCTATGTCTAAATTAACTCTTTCGGTCCTGATAGAGTTACACGCCACACATGGCATTTGTGTGAAGCAGACAGCCAAAATCTTGTTATAATATCTCAAAAATATCCTACTTAATTAATTATACATAAAGTTATAATTTATATTAAATAAATAAATATATATAATATAAGTTCAATTTTTAATAATTACAAATATGGTTTTGAGTTTGTTACTAAAAAGAGAATAAAGTAAGAGTTTTTAAGTAAATAAAAAAGTTTAATTAATATCAATTTTATTTATTATGTTTAAGTTAATGAAGTTAAGATCAGTTTATTTTACTGGACAACAACTCATTAAATTAGGTTTAAAAAAATAATGAAAGTCAGTTTATTTTATCAAATTCAAAAGATAGACAGTCAGAAGAACTTAACACTAAAAAAAAGGAAAAAAAAAACAAAGTATTCGAGAGATTATTGATTAAGATATGTTTAAAGTTGTATTGTCATAATTTAAAAACAAAAATCTTAAATTATTTATATTTTTTTATTTTTAATTTAAATTTGATATTTTTTGATAATTTTATGATAATATGATGAGCATCAATAAAAAAATCTTGAGAATATCTTTTCAATAATTTTTATAACATTCCTGTTAATTTTACAGTTTAACAAATATAAATTTTTAAAATTAATTAAAAATTTAATTTTTATAATTTTAACAATCCAACTTTAAATCACAAGAACTCTATATTCCGATGTACCCTTCTCCACAATGCTGTGAACTCAAAAAGAAAAAACAGATATACAAAGGACCTGCAACAGCGTCAGAATGGAACTAAATCTTCGCCCATTTACTACCAACCAGCCGAATTGATGTTGCTTTGTCAGATTTGGATAAGGGATCACCTCATGGACCACAAGATCGAAGGAATATGCTGAGAGGAGCATCAACTATCTGAAGGCCAAAAGGCTGCGGCTCCCGTTTTTGATAGCATTCTTTTGTTTTAAAGAATGGTACCATGTAAAGGCGAGAAAGACATTGAGTTGAAGGGAACAATGATTGCAAAATGAAAAAAATACAATGTACAATAATTTGTGGATCATTTCATTTATTCAAAATTTTCTTTCCCGCCTCGGAGTTTCTGTATTAAAGTGCTTTTGCTACCCAAGAAGGATTAACTGTTGTTTCATAATTCCCTTTGTTAGTGGGCATCTGGGTATTGTAATGCAAACTTCTTAATATAATCCTTATGTTTTTCAAAAAAAAAAATCCACCTTCTTAATGAGTAAATAAAAGGAGGTGTTTGAAGCAAAGTAAATGTCAAACCCTGCCCTATAAAGTGATCGCAATGTCATTTACATGCTCGATAGAATGTTTGTATATTGAGAAAGTCCGGAGAAATTGTTAAAAGACGATATTGCCCTATAAGTACAATTAAGTTGATTAAACCTCGAACAAGATAAAATTGAGATCTTAAAGATGAAATCGAGAATTTCATAGTTCAGGGATTACTTAAACAGTGGTTTAGAGTTCTAGGTCCAATTTGAAGTCAATCCGAAAAATTGACCGGTTGGGGGCAAAATGGTCATTTTGTAATTTTAGGACAAAATGAAAATTTTTAGAAAAGATTTTCTCAGCCCCATTTGACATGTTTGAGTATGATATGAGTATTGAAGTACAATTGGAAGATTTAGTAGTGAAAAATATGAGTTTTCGGTATTTTTAGAGTATAGGGGAAAAATGGTAATTTTACCATTCGAAACTGAAAATTTAATTTTCGAAAAGATTTTGATCAAATTTAATTATTTGGAGTGTGATATGAGTATGAGGAGTGAAAATTATGCATTATGGTAAATTTTTAATTTTTAGGGTAAAAATGTAATTTTTGAAAAGTTCGAGGGTAAAAGTGTAATTTTAAAAAATTTACTCCACCAAAAATTTGGATGAGTCTAGAAATTTCATGGAAGACATGGATAAGTGAAGAGGATTGAGTGGTAGAAAAAGAAAGTCAAAAAGATGTCTAGAAAAAAATAAAATAATAAAATATTCAAAAGGTAAATAAAATAATAATATTTTATTAAGCCTATTAAAAGGCTTGAAAATTTCAGAATTCTTCATTGGGAGGGTCAGCCAAAACCAGCAGGAGAGAGAGAAATAAGAACAAACCCTAGAGTGAGAAAATTCAAAGAAAAAGTATGATTTTTCAAGGAATCAAGTGTTTAAAGGTATGATTTTTCAAGCTTAGCTAAAGATCTACCATTTCCATGCATTTTTCTTTTTTTTGTATGGTTAAATTATATGTTTTGATGATGGAATCAAATCTGATCATATGGGTTTAGAGAGAGAAAGTTGTTAGATTAATTTGATTTTCAACTATGTTAGTGTTTAGTGTTAGTTTAGCATGTTTATGAGTAAAATAACAAGAAAAATATTCATTTTCTCCATGAATTTCTCTAGACCGAATCTAGCCAATGGTGTGTGAGGATGAGGTTGACTTTATTTTAAGAGAATTGAATGGAAAAAAAATGATGAATTATGAGGTTGGAAATTAAATGAGAATTTTCGGTGCAAAAATTGAAATTTTAGCCACTAGGGGTAAAAGCGCAATTTATAGTCCGGACTGATAAATTGGACCAAATTCATAGTCATTGAGGTATTGTGGATATAATTGGATAATTGAAATTGAAATGGATGGAATTGGAGTTGAATTGGGGATTTTAAGAATTTACACCGTGTATAGGCGAGTTAGGTCAGACACCGCAATTAAGCGATTGTCCAGACATTTCAAACCCTATCTAGTGCATACGCATGGATAAGAGCCTGAAATAATTTATAATGATTTGACACAAATTATTGAATTTTTGTGTCATGTATTGTGGATAGGTGGTGAGCTATCTGATACGGGTAAAAGACTATACCCGAGGACCGAGAATAGGAGTATATCTACTCCTAGTACAGTGAGTACTCCTAAATCGTCTTAATTATCTATAGTAGTTTTATTCAGTTAGGTGATTTTATGAAAACTGGTTTCAATGCCAAATTGTTCTGTTTTATTGGAAAATGTGATTTTATAAAATGATTTTATAAATTTTATGAAAAATTGAATAATGGTTTTAAAAATAGAGTAATCGGAGACTGTATGTGTTGTGAAATAAATTGTATTTTTAATTTGAATGGCTTACGATATTTTGTTAGCATGAATGGCAAAACTGATATTTGTTATTATGTTAAATTTATATGTGAATTGTTTTGATCAGCCTAAGAGAGGCTAGGTAGAAAAATAAAAGGTCATATCATGCAGTTAAGATTTTATGAATCCGGTGGTAGATAAATTCCTCGCTGTAGTGGCAAGTTCTGTGGACCAACTTATAAGAGTGGCACGGTTCCTAGATATATTCTTACATTGATAAGGAAAGTCGTGTGTAGGGCATCTCTTGAGGTAAAGTTTGAGTGCACCTCACGCGGACCACCACATGAGTGTGAGACTCAGCCAACGCCAAGGAATGGCTAGATTTTCAAATGAAAAATGAGTGTAAGAAATTTAACAGCCTTGACGGTCTCGGTTAGATGCCTCCGACCGGGGTATCCCCGAGAATGATTTTGGCATAAGCCAAGTTTTGTGAAATCCATAAGCTAAGTTAATCGTTTTGAGTACAATGAAAATTTATGTTATGAAAAACATATTGGAAGGAACATTTTATTTGTTTCCATTTACTCGACTATAGATAGTTTAGAGGGTATATGTTTACTTACTGAGATTTGTGAAATCTCACCTTTCTTCTTATACATGCTTTTCAGGCTCAAGACAATTTGTTGATAGCCGATTAAGACGAGAATTAATCTCGGAGTTGCATTCTAGAAAGTAAGGGTTCATAGCACTACACCTTCTTGGTCAGTTAAGGTCAGTTAGGGGCCCATGTGTCACTGGAATTTAAAGTTCATACCCTGATTCACGGTACGATGGTATATGTAAATTTATTTTGTTTTTACGCTATAAAAATTATTTTTAGATATTTTTAAAAATATTATTTTATAAGAAATTAGAATATTTTATTGAATATTTTTATATACATTCAAATAGTTACAATTTTACTTCAAATAAATGTTTTAGACTTCTAAATTTATTTCTGGTTACAAAATATGCGGTTTCCACCCACACATTGCATTTTTCGCTTGTCTTGAAATTTTCAAGGTTAAATGACCAAAATACCCTGTGAGGTTAAAATTACTTTTCTATTGTTTTGAAAAAAAAATATTTTTTCAAATCTTTTAAAATACGATGTTTGGTAATGACTACTCACAGGGGAGGTAAGAAAACTGGTACGAAAGCCTTGCGATGTTTCGGTCGGTAGTCGAGGTGTGAATACCTATCGAGACTTTGCGACGGTTGTCATGAGTCCGATGGGGAGTTCCAGGTCGTGACAGTAAAAGGTTAAGCAAAAGTAAGGCAGGAATGACAGAGAAGAAGCGCATCACCAAGAAAAGAATGAGTTTCAAAAATAAAGAAATGTTCTGTAAATGTTCATCTTTTTCTTCTATGGATTTTCATTTGAAAAGATATTTTTTATTGGATTCTTTTAAATACCTACATAAGGTGTTTAATTTTGAAAATAACGCTTTTTATAATTTTAACTATTTTTCGTTAAGAGAAATTAATTTTGAACAAAATTATCCTTAATAAAACCGATTCATATGTTTAGGTCCGCGTCTCAAACCGATTGATATCTTTTGAGCTTTCCTCGTTAGACTATTCATCTTTGGAGTATTCCTTATCAGAAATAAAAACTTTTAAGCATTTTGAGCATTTTGGAGTGGTTTTTAATACACGAAGAAAAACTTTTGAACATTTTGAGCATTTTCGCCAAATAGGCATATTCGTTGATTATGTTGGTAAATGGAATATGGTATATTATTTGAAGTTATTGATTTTGTTAAATGGAATTCAGTAGTTTTTGTGGTTTTTAGGCATTGCATAATTAGTTTTTGGACATTGTGTGATTAGTTTTCAAGCATTGAGTTAATAATTTTTACACATCACATGATTGATTTTTAGGTATTGTGTGACTAGTTGATATTATATTACATGACTGGTTGATAGGCATTACATGACTGATTAATAAGGCATTGTATGACTAGTTAGTAAGGTATTATGTGACTAGGTCGTAAGGCATTATGTGACTAGTTTTTAAGCATTATGTGACTTAGGTATTGCCTAAAAATTAATAACGTAATGTCTAAAATCCAGTCACAGAATGCCTAAAACCAATAATGCAATGCCTAAAAACCATAGACACAATGATTAAGTCAAGCAATGGCTAAAAACTAGTCTCATAATACTTAAAAACCAGTGATACAATGCTTAAAAACCAATAATGTAATACTTAATAACTAATTGATTTGCCTGCTAGCAGTCAGATTTAAGTTGTCAAAGACATAAAGTATTCTAATTTACAAATATGTCTAATTAATTTCAACCTATCAACTTTAGGGTTTTATGAATAAACTAATAAACCCAAAACTTAAAACACATATATTGATGTCATCTCTATTCTTTGAGATGGCGAGAAAGAGTTTAATGGAGAGATAGACAGTATTTGGTAAGAGAGAGAAATTTGAATTTAATTTTAAAATTTTTTATTTGGATGGCAGAATAAGAAAAACTAAAACTATTCTAATTTGTTTGAAATTATTTAAAAGGTATTGTTATCAAGTCAAACTAAAAATTAATTAAAATTATAATGAAGGATATTTTTGAATTGAATTTATATAGAAGGCTATTTCTCACAATTTATTTTTAATTTCCATTAAGTAATGTGCTACATGAAAGCCATTAAATGGACCAACCATACCAATTATAATATAATTTATTTATTATAACTCTAAATTAAAAAAATGTGAGAACTTAATTGCTTAATTTTTATTTAGGAGAAATTTGTCAAATTTTGACAAATTTTTCAAAGACTTTCTCTCATTTGTTTATTAGTTCAGCTATTTCTTGCTATCTAAAGTTTGATTCTCCATATATAGTACCTCCATTCCAACTTTCAAGTTTTTCAACAATTTGTAGACCAATTTCGTCCAAAAGCAGATGCAGATTATATTGTACCAATTAAAAGAATGATGGTTGATAAGGATGTCCAATACCTAATATTTATACCATTTCTTGATGAAAAGCGAGACTTTCTAAGTCTTCTAATCAAAATTTGAACGAAAGCAACTTTGAGAATAAACAGAAACATTGAGGGAAATTAATGCTTAGACATGACACGTTCAATTTCTTAATCTAGAATGTTAGAGAATAAACAGAAACATCAAGGGAGCACTTGTATGTGTTCTGCATGCTATTGCGTGGGCAAGCTATCTGTACAGCATGCAATTTGGCGCGTGTTTGCTCAGCTTCAAAAGCCATTACGTGGTGTTGTGCATGCGTGACATGAAACTAAGTGTTTGGTGTGATAATATTAATCCCTACGCTGTACAAAGTTTATGATGAAAAGGAAGGTGAAGATATAATTTGCATGATGCTGAGGCAAAACCATTATTTTTTGTTTTCGAGTTCGATGGATTCAAACATGAAAGCCGAATAGCTAAAGAAAAAAGAAATTGGATAAATTATGTTCAGCTTGAACCAATTAAAACCGTTAAGCATTCCCTTCCCTGTTGGCAATCTGTTCTATCCTGCCTTCTTTATTCCAAACAAAGCAGAAGAGCTATTTTAGTTGGAGAAGCTTTGGAAAGAGACCTCATACCTTACTTGCACTTCATTCTTTCTTCTTTTTAACTCATTCGCTACATAATGATATTAATATGTTCATATAGCTTACAGAAGAAAGATATGTTTATTGAATTAAATCCAGCTGAATTCGTACGTATTATCCCTATTTAACACTCACTTATATGCCATCAAGTCTCGAATCAAATCAATTAAACTTTCGATTAAAACTCCGAATCAAATCAAGTCTTCTCCTTCCCTGTTTCCATCCTGCTAGTCCCATGATCTGGGACTCATGTGGCTTATTGAAAAAACAAATATTGAATAACATACTGATAATCTGTATTAGTATTATATGTTAATATAGCTTACAGACGAAAGATATAGAAGGGCAATGAATTCAACTAAAATTCCATGTCAAAAGAAAATTCAACTTTAAATTCCATAAAACATCAATAACATGCTTACAATTTCATTACCATTAAAGAAAATGTATTCTAGGAATAAAAAAACAAAGTCTGCAACAACCATCCTAATTACTAATTTACAAATTCCTTCGTCCTTGGAGATATCTCTTCAATTTGTAGCCGGATTCTTCAACCATCCTTACAAAGCCATCTTGATTTTCCAAGTGTGATCATGATATATGCTGCCTCCAAACATTTAAAAAAAATTATTTAAACGTGGTGAATTCAACTAAAATTTAATGTCAATATCTGTAGGAGGGATAGAAAATTCAACTTTAAATTCCATATAACATCAATAACAGATTTACAATTTCATTAAAATGAAAGAAAATTTATTCTACAAAGAAAAAAAAAAACAAAATCTGCAACAACCATCCTTACTTTTCTGAAAAATGGAATTCATTATCAACCAGGAATAAGCACTGGTGAACAAAACAGAAGACAACTAGCATTTGGATAGCTATGAGCAACAGCCAAGCAACATATTAGACCAAAAACAGGGCATCCCCCATAAACAAACAACCTGAAAACATGATACAACCCCTGGAAGAGAAGACAAGTCGCAAGACAAAACAAAACACAGCCAAGAAAAGAAAATCAGACTGAACATAAAAGGAACACAAGCCACTCCATCCACCAGCAACAGATGAGGTCTCCTTATTAAGTTATAAATTCCTTCGTCCTTTGAGATATCTCTTCAATTTGTAGCATGCTTCTTCAACCATACTTGCAAGCCATCTTGGTTTGCCAAGTGTGAACATGATATATGTTGCAGATATTCCCAACACTAGTCCACTTCCATATCCCATCAATGCTGCTTTCCACTCAAATCTAGATTCAGAATCTGCTTCCTCATGCAAAACGGATGTCTCATTGTCGTTACATCTCTTTGACAATGGAAACCCACACAATCCTGAGTTGCCAGCATAGGAATCATTGCTAAAGGTATTGAATTGTTTTCCTTGAGGTATAAGTCCAACGAGTTGATTTTGTGAAAGGTTTAACACTTGAAGAGAATCCAAACTAGTCAACTGTGTAGGAATCTTCCCAACAAGCTTGTTTGAAGAGAGATCTAGTGACTCAAGTGCTGTCAAGTTCCCCGTTGATGTTGGAATACAACCACTAAGATTGTTATGAGAAAGGTTAAGCCCTTTGAGTGAGTTAAGCTCTCCAATAACCTTTGGAATCTCACCTTGAAATTGATTGTTTGAGAGGTCAATGCTCGTCAACTTGAAGAAAATTTTCCCCAATTCAATCTTTTGTCCTTTTAATGCAATCTCAATAGAATACATATAGAAGTAACGATCATACAGTCCCATGTATGACCTTGCACTTTTATCCTTTGTGAGATTTATCATAACTTTGAAATTGTTTATATATTTAACAGGAAGTGGACCAGTAAAATAATTATTTGACAAGTCAAAAATTTGAATTTTGGAGAAAGCACGATTGGACCATGGGCCTTGGATGGAACCATGCAATTGATTTGAACGCAGTACAAGAATTTGCAGTTGTGCAAGACTTTCCAACCAATGAGGAAATGTATCATCGATCTTGTTGTTACCAAGATTTAGCACTTCCAAACCTCTACAATTGATGATGGCTTGTGGTAAAGGCCCTTCTAATTGATTGCCATTTAAGTTGAGATAATTCAATCGACATCTCTTTGTAAAATCTGGAGGAATGAGTCCACAAAAGTTGTTCCTTTGTAGATTCAACATTGAAAAGCTTAAATTTGCAAAACATTGTGGAATAATTCCACTCAAGTTATTATGAGACAAGTCAAGAACTCTAAGAAAACTTGCATTGCATATTCGAGAAGAGATCTCTCCACTCAAACTATTATTTGAGATCAAAAAGTATCTTATTGTTGAAGGTAGAATTGGAAGATTTCCTTGAATCAAATTGAAGCTAAGGTCAGCATATTCAATTTCCTTCCATGGAAGTAGCTCAAAATCTATCAAAGAGTTGTAAGATAGGTTCAAGCCCTGCAAAGAGTCTTTCCCCACATCCCACATCCACTTGGGAACCTTGCCATAAATTCTGTTGTTGGAAAGGTCTAAAGATATCAAACTTTTTGAGCCTTTTAAGAATTGGGGAAATTCACTGACATTGCAAGCAGACAAGTACAAAACAAGAAGATTAGGGAATGTATAATCAACATCAATACCATGAGAGTTTAAGGATAGATGGGTATATGAAAGATCAAGGTATTGTAGATTTTGGAGTTTGGAGAACCATGAAGGAAGTGTTCCATTAAGTAAATTAAAAGATAAATCTAGAAAGATTAAATTAGGAAAGGCAGTTACCTCATCAGGAATGGAACCCTCTAATTGGTTATCAAAAATGGATAAGAATTCTAGCTGTCTTAGGTTTGTAAGTGAGGATGGAATTTGTCCAATAAAATAATTCCCTGACAAGTATAACAAAAAGAGTTGGGTGAAGTTTCCCAATGATCTCGGAATAGACCCTGATAAGTTAGAATAACCAAGATCTAAATATTCCAAGGAAACTAGATTCCACAATGGTCTCGGAATCGATCCCATTAAGTTGGTCCCGCGGAGATTCAAATACTTCAAGGAAACTAGATTCCCAATCGAATCCATCAATTCTATAGTTGAGGACACAGATGATAGATCTAAAATTTCAAGATTGCTGCTCCGGTTCAACTTTGGAATATAAAGAGTGAGGTTTATGTTGCCTGCTAAAGAGAGCGACTTGAGGTTTGGCAGATGAAAAATGTTTTTTGGGAATTTTCCTCGCAAATCACAACTCACAAGACTAAGAGTCTTTAAAGATGAGGATAGATTCATCAAGGCATTAGGATGAACAGAAGACACATTGATATCATCAAGAGAAAGGTGTCTCACCTCTGTTAGGTTCTGAACAAGTCCTTCCAAAGTATGTTTGTCAAGTGTTTGATGATAATTCCAAGAGAGATCAAGTGAAACCAATTTCGACGACTGGGAGACTTGGGATGGGATTTGTCCTGCAAAGAATGATCGAGAGAGGTTGAGATACACTAGACTTGCAAACCGACCAAACTTAGATGACATCTTGGAAAAGGTGAAATTGTTGAAGGCTAGGTTGAGTTTCTGCAGATGCGAAAGATGGAAGAGACTGCTATTGGAAGGGATGCTGCCATATAGCTGACTGCAACTCAAGTCAAGGCCAATCACTTGACCTTCGATGTTATCACAAGTGATCCCATCCCATGAGCAGCAATCTGAACCCTCCTTCCATGAATTTGTCTTGGGATAAGATTTAACACCAAATAGATTGCAATAGTCAGATGAATCTTTATTGTTGGAAAAAGAGGCCTTGAATTGGATCAATGCAGCAGCTTCTTCAGGAGAGCACAACTGTGTAATTGAAGAAGAAGAAGATGAAAAATTAGGTTGAAAAATCAGGAGGAACAAAAGAAGGTGGAGGAGTTGAAAGGCTTTGAGTAAGCACCACATCTTTCTTAGCAAGAGAAATTGAATATTAATGGTATGATATGAATGGTGGGAAGGCAAAGATAGTTATTTATAAGCTTCCTAGTCAAACCAATGTGAAACAAATGGCAGCATTGGTGTCAAGAGGTATCAAATCCAAATTCATAATTTTGTTTTCCTAGGTTTCTTCTAAGTTTATAATTGAGGAAAATGTTACGGTTGTCACGTGGAGAGCTAATATGTCGACCAACCTGGTCCAAAAGCAACACTCATTATGTTTTTGACATGGAACATGTGCCAATTGCATAATCTCTATGTTTTGTATTATTCTTTCCTTTTCTTTTTTTGTGTTTTTCACAAAGCAATTATGTCAGTCTCAATCACCAAGAAATAACAAATTTGGTTCATTAAGAAGCATTACTTCTTTGATGTCTTTTAACTTAAGCTTCATCTGCTCCTTTGTTGATATGATATCTAAAAAATAAACAATAATAACAATTTCAAATAAATTAATGAGAAACACCTCAACTGTCCTCATTATTGTTTTAGCCTTGTATTGTTTGTTACTTAGCTGTAAAATAGTTTTCTCATATCATTCTCTAAATTCTCTGTGATATAGTGTATGATTTTCTGCTGACTTAATAAAGAAAATTTAAAGGAAAAATGTAATTTGAAGATTTCTTTTCATATTAAACTGATCAAGTGATAATTGATGGATACACTAAGTAATCTTTGAATTAAAAGAAATCCAAGTTTACATTATATGAATTAAATTAATTTTGTTTAATGACTCGTTTTTCTCATTTAAAGAAAAAAAAAGTTTATACCTCAAAAGTGCGCTCACTAAAAAATTGTAGAATACAGAAGCATCCACGAAAGTGCAATTTGCTGCATATATTGACCACATTAGTAAAAAGAAGAGTTAAGCAAGAAGACGACCTGAATGCCGGAGTAGCTTGTTTGCAACCTCAACGAAGCTACCTAAAAGCAAATGGGGTCTAGTGATGACCTACAAATTTAAAGGCAATCATCAGCAAGGAATGAGAAAAGTAGTCTGCTGCTAATTCAAAGTTTCAGACTAAACAACACTTGAAAGATGAAATAACAAAAATTTGGTTCATTGGCCAAAGTGGTGATGTTATGTCAAAAAAGAGAATATCTTAAAAGGTATGGGAATTAAGCCCTACAATAATAATCAACTTGAAATTTATATTCATGATTTTGGTTATATTCATTTTCTCAAGATATCCCAAATTAATTTAAAATTTTTTTTTCAGTACTTTAGTAAAAGCATAAAAATCAGAATATTTTTCTAAATTTTGCATATCAAATTGAAAAAAAGATTAAGTTTGACTCCATCTTGTTAAATTTCTAATAAAATATAATGAGAGAAGATAAGAATCCATAATCTAACATGCAGATTAAAGAGGAATAAAGCAATCATGTATCACTCTTTGCTATTCTCACGTGAAATACGTGCATGAAAAAAGTCTATATGACCTCTATTTCTTCCTCTCTTTCTTCCACATAATTCTTGTTTCTTCCTCTCTTTTATTCTACCTTTTCCAATCAAAACATGTATTAATTTTGACTTCATTCATTCTTTCTTTATATTCGTAAGTTTCTTTTTTAACTCAAAAGGGAAAAGAAAGAAGAAAAATAATAATGAAAATATCAATAATTTAAAAGTGTAGCAATGATAGAAGTTCCTTCAACAGAGCCAATTTTGCATTATTGTTTATACATGTACTTCTAGTTTCAATTCTTTCTCTGTATTTTCCAATTGCATTTAGAGTGAGAAATAGACAATCACCTTCCGAGGTGAGTTTTCATATTCACACAGACTTTCATTTGTTTATTATTTATTGTCAAAAAGCAAAAAGTAAGGATGAAAAGAATAAATTCAGCTTACTATTTAGATCACTTTTTGATGCTACTGATTTCAGATGGATGCAAAAGCCCTTTTCAAGTCTTCTAATTTTGTCATTTAGTTGTCTCGAAGTGCAATTGACATAACAAATATATGGTTTCATTGGCCAGAACTACTATTTTCAAAACCAAATCCATCTATGAATGAATCACCATTTCCTTCAGACTCTGAAGATGGTGTTTCTGGTGCCTCATCACTGCCACTTTTCTTTGACAATGGCAGACCACACAATCCCAAGTTTACGTTCTATGAATTAAATTAATTTCGTTTAATGACTCATTTTTCTTGTTAAAAGAAAAAAAAAATTTTGCCTCAAAAGTTTATGTCTCAAAAGTGCACTTTGAGAAAAGTATCCACGAAAGTGCAATTTGCAACATCAGCGAAGCTACCTAAAAGCAAATTTAAAGGCAATCATCAGAACGGAATGAGAAAAGTAGTCTGCTGCAAATTCAAAGTTTCAGACTAAACAACACTTGAAAGATAAAATAACAAAAATTTGGTTCATTGGCCAAAGTGGGTGATGTTATGCAAAAAAAGAGAATATCTTAATAGGTATGGGAATTGAGCCCTACAGCAACAATCAACTTCAAATTTATATTCAAGATTTTTTGTTATATTCATTTTCTCAATATATCCTAAATTAATTTTAAAAAATTCGTATGGCTACTTTAATAAAAGCACAAAAGTCAGAACATTTTTCTAAATTTTTATATTAAATTAAAATAAAAAATTAAGTTCGACTCCATCTTGTTAAATTTCTAATAAAATATAATGAGAGAAGATAAGAATCCATAATCTAACATGCAGATTAAAGAGGAATAGAGCAATTGTGTATCACTCTTTGCTACTTTTGTGTGAAATATGTGCATGAAAAAGTTTATATGACCTCTATTTCTAAAATAAACATTTTGAAAAGGTTTTTTCTCTTCTTCTCTTTTATTCTTTTTTCTTAATCAAAACATGCATTAATTTTGACTTTGTTCATTCACTTTTTATGTTTGTAAGTTTTCTTTTAACTCAAAGAGAAAAAGAAAGAAGAAAAATAATAATAAAGAGATCAAAAATCCAAAAGTGCAGCAATGATAAAATTTCCTTCAACAGGGCCAATTTTGCATTATGCTTATACCATGTACTTCTAGTTTGAATTGTACTTTAATTTTTACTTTTTTGATGTCTCTTAACTTAAGCTTCATCTGCTCCCATGTTGATATGATATCTAATTAAGACCAAATTATTCACAGATAAGTATTAGCAATTTCAAATAAATGAATGAGAAACGCCTCAACTATTGTTTGTCTTCCACTTTCTGCTACTTAGCTTTTAACTCAGTTTTCCCATACATCATTCTCTTAATTCTCTGTGATACAATGAATATTTTCTGCTGAACTGTTAATGAAAGAGTAATTTGACACAAAATTTCAAACTCTATTCCAAATTGAATATTGCAAATAAATAACTAAATATTTAAAGAATTCTTTACATATTAAATTGATCAAGTGATAATTGATGGATGCACTAAGAAACCTTTGAGAGTCAACCATCTAATCATGACCCAAGGAAAGTGAAGGCATATGTTGTGGCACTATCAATAACTCAAGGTTTTGATTGTGTTGGCATCTAACGTTATTTAATCCCACTTTTCTTTGACAATGGCAGACCATACAAACCCCAGTTTACGCTATACGAATTAAATTGATTTGGATGAATACTTTTACTACTAATGAATTTCAAAGTCATTTAAGTTTATTTAATGACTCGTTTTTTCCCATTGTGTACGCAGAAACATTGCACAAATATCCACAAAAGTGCAAATTGCAGTAAATTTTAACTACACTAGCAAAAGAGAAGAGATAAGCAAGAAGACTTGAACGCTGGAACTTAGCTTCTTTACACCATCAATAAAGCTACCTAAAAGCAAATGGGGTCTAGCGATATGATTTGATGGATAATGATGACCTACAAATTTATAGGCAATCCTCAAGGTTTTGAAATATTGCAAATTGAATAACTATAGATTATTCAAACTCAATTCCAAATTGAATATTGCAACTAAATAACTAAAAAGTTGAAGAATTCTTTGCATATTAAATTGATAAAGTGGAGACAACAATCAAATCAGGCTCAAGGGAAGTGAAGACACACGTTGTGGCACAACCTCAAGGTTTTGATTGTGTTTGTATTTGCACATTGTTTATAATAATATATGTTATAGGCATGCGAAACACCACTCCATTTCCATAATCATCATTTCCTTCAGACTCTGAAGATGGTGTTCCGACATTTCTTTGACAATGGCCAACCACACAAACCCAAGTTTACGCTATAGATATGGATCATTTCCAAAGTTGTGATGTTACGCAATATATATTATCTTAATTGGTATGGGAATTGAGCCCTACAATATAATCGACTTCAAATTTATATTCAAGATTTTAGACTATTGGATGGTATTTCCTTTTTTCTCTTTGGCTTTAAAATGAAACATTGATTTTTATTTTTGTAATTTATCTTATTCATGAATAAAGTTATAATGTGGGATTGAAACTAAATTGATTTGGATGAATATCTTTGCCAATAATGTGATCAACTACAAATTAAGTTTGCAACCTTAAAACTTTCAAAACAAGAAGTTCTTATGTGGGTGATTTTTTAGAAAAAAAAAACAACTGGGGTTTGTCATGATCTTTTGTATGTATATATGACGTCTTTTGTTCTGATTTATTAATTAAATTGTCTAGCTCGTCAAGCTCACTACTTTATCTTCAGCCGAGAATTGCAGTGGAGAAAAGATGAGGTGAATAAGAAGATCTCTCAATGTTAATTTTTCGAATCTTGGCAAAGAAAAAAAAAATCAAACAAATCGAAAAGTAAAGAGAGGAATTGAATCCAATTGAACTGATCATGCCATTATAAATTCCACCAATGTTTTTTTAATGAAACGTTTTTCTCGTGAAAAAAGAGTTTATGCTTTGAGTTGCAAGTGACTCCACCAAGATGCATGCACTCAATGAAGCATCCAAGAAATCTCCCCAAGAGAAAAGTTGAGAGTAAACAACACTTCAAAGAAAATCCAGTTGTCCCATGATTTACGTGGCGTAGTGCATGCTTGACTTGAAACTACGTGTTTGGTGTAATAATATGCATTAGTATATTCCTAGGCAGTGCAAAGTTTATGATGACAAATGAATTAATAACATGACCGTTGCCTTGCTGATCTTATCCTCTGTTCGTCCTTGTATTTTGTTTCTGTAGCATAGGCTGATGCTTGCAGCCACAACTCAACTGTAATAATCGCTACTAGTGGTGATGCTGGTAGCCATGAATAAGAAGATGGAAAAGAAATGGCTTTGTAATGCCGCAGCCTGCTGTAACCTTTGCTACAATTTGCACACAATTTATGGACAAGCAAGTTGGTGATGGAGAGGATCTCAATTCATTCTGAAAAGAAAGGTGAAGATATAATTTGCATGATGCTGAGGCTACCTCTGACTTAATTTCTGTAGCAGAACCATTATTTTTTGTTTTTGAATTGCAGGGATTCAAACATGAAAGCCAAATAGCTAAAGAAGAAAGAAATTAGATAGATGAGGGCAAAAAGAAAATCTAAATGCAGAAGGTTACGGACCAGAATAAAGCATATTCTAAACAAAGTTTTCTACTGCTTGAATAAATTAAACCCTGCCTTCTTTATTCCCCAACAAAGCAGAAGAATAATTTAGTTGGAGAAGCTTTGGAGAAAGACCTCATCCCTTACTTGCACTTCATTCATTGTTCTTTTAACTCATGTGCCATGCATTAATATTAATATGTTCGTATAGCTTACCGACTGTAACACCCCACTTACAAATATATATATAACAATAAAAAAAAAGAGGGGGAAAGACCACATGGGCAGCTGCCCATGTGGTCAATTAAACCTTTGACTAAGGCTTTGAAAGAGTTGAGAATGGGGCGGAGGGGGGGGGGGGGGGGGGTGATAGACAAATAAAAAGAGGAAGACAAGTGGAATAAGAAGAAAAGAGTAATAAAAAAAAAAGAGAGTTGAAAAAGAAACAAAAAGTGGTCTGGAGAGAGAGAAGAACAAAAAGGGAAAAAATGAAATGAGGTTCAGCTGAAGAAGAAAAAGAAGGAAAGAAAAACCGTAGAGGAGAGGAAGAAGGGGACGGAAAAACAAAAAGAGAAGAAAGAGCTTATTTCTAGAGGTTTAAAGGTACAGCTTTGGTGCTGATTTTATTTAAGCTCTTGCTATTTGAATTTGGAGGGTTTTCTAGCTAGAATTTTGTGATTTTTGTTGCTGGAAGTTGGTGATTCAGCTGCTGAATTTTTGAAGCTGAAATGAGCTGAAAATCTGATGGTTTTGGAGGCTGAAAAGTGCAGTTTGATGGCTGAAATTGGTGAGGATCAGCTGCTGGTTTTTGGGTTAGAAATCTGGAAATTTTGAAGTTCAAATGGATGGTGCAGCTACTGACTTTGGTTGGGTGAAAGGTGCAAAAGTTGTAACCGAATTGGGAGTGAAAGGAAGGGAAAAGAAAGGGAAAAAGGGAGGAGGAAGGCCACGGTGGTGATGAGGAAGCCACGGCTGGAGGAAGAGTGAAGGAAGAAAAAGACGTGGAAGAGGGAGAAAGAAAAAGAAAAAAAAAGAAAAAAAATGTGTATGGGCATGGCCCAAATTAAAAATAAATTGGGCATGGCCCAAGAAAAAAAATAAAAATGGGCTAAGTAGAAAATAAAATTGGGTAAGGCCCAAAAGAGAAATGAAATTGGGCAAGGCCCAAGTGGAAAATAAAATTGGGCTTGGCCCAATAGGAAAATTGGAGAGGTTCTTGGACAAGGTCCAAGAGCTAGGAGGAATGGAAAAGGCTCAGTGGCACGTTTATCGAAGAGACGTACTGAACAAGACACACGACCGAGAAATAGAAATAAATATATACGCATACAAAAATAGCGATGTAAAATCCTGCTATTTCGAGGTGAGTAGGGGGTGTCAACTTTAAAATTTTCGTAATAGTATCTATGTATGAATATTTTAATTTCGATACAAAATTATGAATAGCATGTGCTGGTAGAAATTTTAAAAAATATAGATGCAAAATTATTTTTAGGAATTGTTTTGAATATATATATATATGTATAGTTTTAAGTAAAGCGTTTTAAAAATTGGGAAACAAACCCTTCGTACCGTTTAGCATCAAAATACGTGCTTTATATTTTTGGGTGACATGCATAGTAAATGCATTTGTTAAATGATTTTTATGTAGCTTTTTAAAGCTGATTTTATTCTGAAAATTTTATAAGTTTTATACCAAGACAAAAGATGTGAAAAACATCGATATATCAGTTTATCAAATTTTTTTGGTTTTAAACTATGAAAAAAAATGTAGACTTGAGAAGCTTATTATAGATTCGAAAAACATTCTGTTTTTAATAAACTGGAAGCGTCGAGAGTAGGCCGGATGTCACATCGGTTAAGTGTGACCCTCGTGCATGAGTGAGCTCTAGCTAGAGACATTTTCAGGTCACCGACGGGCTGTTAGACATGGCTGGGGCCATGGTCTGTGATATATGTGGTAAGGCCATAGATGATTTATGCGGTTGCGACCGCTTGATATCTCCGATGTCGGCCAACATCGTTGAGATTGCCATGGCATTATATGGGAATCTAGTGGAAGCGATGCTCCTGGATGTTATTACGTGGAAGTGGGTCCACGTGTTGATATTATGTTTTCCTACTCGAGAGCATTATGAACTTTTCGACGCGCACTTTTATGCATGGTGAAGACTTAAGATTTTCTTTGCAGCTCCTTTTATTTAAACAAGCTTTTAGTGCTTATTTATTGATTACGAAATGGTTTGCGTGCTTTATAATTTGATTTGATTACAAGCTACATGTTTTGGGAGCATGCATGCTTTTATCTTATCATTTGTATTTTGACGATAAGTCTGATTTTCGATGATTTTACCCTAAATTATTACACCTGATTTCGACATTGTTTTGTCAAAGTTAAATGTTGCATGATGATTTTACTGTATCATTTTTATAAAGCACGAACCTTCCTTTTAATTAAATTGAATTTTGATAATCTTGTGATTTATTATTCAAATGATCAGCTAATTGCTTGTTTCCCATCTACGTCCTACTCACTGAGCCGATGATCACTGAGTCTGTGAAACTCACACCCCTTTTATTTCCCCTTTTGCAGACAGGGATCGACCTAGTGCATAATCATCGGTATGCTCAGTTTCCTGCGGATAGGTAAAGGCATCTTTTAGCCCGCTTTGAGTCGCTCCGCTGTCTAGAGTTCAGTCAAATGGAATTCCTACATGTTATTAGCGTTGTTAATTCCTAATTATACATTGTTGAAAATTTTGTATTTTAAATATAATTGCTATTACTGGAAATAGAATACCAATAAGGAATTATTGTTATTATTAATCATTTAAGTACGTGTTAGTATATTTGATAAATGTCTCGAAAAAATTTATAAAGGCTTGTTCGGGACTTGGCGGGATCTCCCGAATGTCTCAGACGCCGGTAGCGACCGGGGATGGGTCGTCACACAGACAAAAGATATAGAAGGACAGTGAATTCAACTAAAATTCTATGTCAAAATTTGTAAAAAGATAAAAAATTCAACTTTAAAATCCACAAACATCAATGACATGCTTACAATTTCATTAGCATGAAGGAAAATTTATTCTAGGAAGAAAAAAACAAAGTCTGCAACAACCATCCTTACTAATTTACAAATTCCTTCGTACTATGAGATATCTCTTCAATTTGTAGCCTCCTCCTTCAACCATCCTTGCAAGCCATCTTGGTTTTCCAAGTGTGAACATGATACATGCTGCAGATATTCCCAACACTAGTCAACTTCCATAACACAACAATGCCGCTTTTCATTCAAATCTAGATTCAGAATTTGCTTCCTCTGGAAAAACAGGTGCCTCAGTGTTGCCACATCTCTTTGACAGTGGAAACCCACACAATCCCAAGTTACCAGCATAGGAATCATTGCCAAAGGTATTGAATTGTTTTTCCTGAGGAATAGGTCCAATGGGCTGATTTTGTGAAAGGTTTAACACTTCAAGAGAACCCAAACTAGTCAATTGTGCAGGAATCTTCCCAACAAGCTTGTTTGAAGAGAGATCCAGTGACTCAAGTGCTATCAAATTCCCCATTGATGTGGGGATACAACCACTAAGATTATTATGAGAAAGGTTAAGCTCTTTGAGTGAGTTAAGCTCTCCAATAACCTTTAGAATCTCACCTTCAAACTCATTCTTTGAGAGGTCAATGCCAGTCAACATGATGAAAATTTTCTCCAATTGAACCTCTTGTTCTTTTGTTGCAGCTCCAATAGAATAGCTATAAGATCCACGATATGCATCCAACCCCATTTATGAACTTGCAGTATCATTTTTGGTGAGGTTTATTATAGCTTTCAAATTTTTTATATATTTAACAGGATGTGGACCAGTAAAGTAACTAGCTCAAAAATTTTGATTTTGGAGAAAGAATGACTGGACCTAGCACCATGAATGGAACCATGGAATTTGTTCGATCACAATAGGTGCAAGACTTCCCAACCAATGAGGAAATGTATCATTGATCTTGTTGTTTCCAAGATCTAGCACTTCCAAACCTTGACAATTAATGATGGATCGTGTTAAAGGTCCTTCTAATAGATTGCCATGTAAGTTGAGATAATTCAATTCACATCCCTTCATAAAAGTCAGAAGAATGGTTCTACGAAACTTGTTCCTTTCTAATTTCAACATTGAGAGGCTTTTGCATAAATTTCCAAAACATTGTGGAATTATTCCATTCAAGTTGTTGTGAAACAAGTTAAGAGGTATAAGAGAACTTGCATTGCGTATTAGAGAAGAGATCTCTCCACACAGATTATTATTTAAGATAAAAAAGAATCTTGTTGTTGAGGGTGGAATTGGAAGATATCCTTGAATCAAATTAGAGCTTAGGTCAAGAACTCTAATTTCCTTCCATGGAAGTGGCTCAAAATCTATCAAAAAGTTGTGAGATAGATTCAATTTCAACCAAGAGTCCTTCCCCACATCCAACATCCACTAGGGAACCTTGGCATAAATTCTATTGTTAGAAAGGTCTAAAGATATCAAACTTTATGATCCTCTCAAAAATTGAGGAAATTCACTGAAATTACAAGAAGACAAACATGACACTTGAAGATTAGGGAATGTATAATCAACATCAATACCATTAGAGTTTAAGAATAGATTGGTATATGAAAGATCAAGGAATTAGAGATTTTGGAGTTTTGAGAACATGTCAAACTCCACAATACCAATTAGATTTGATAAATCGACACCTGTAAGGTTCACAAGTTGGGATATTGAGGACGGAAGAGGACTTTTGAGTTTATTATTCCCCAAAAGGATCTCTTTTAGTGATTTGTATTGGAATTCCTTGATATCATCACTTGGTTATTTTTTAGAACTATGTGTTTCAAAGTGGAAATTGTATACAACGATGATGGAAGTGTTCCATTGAGTAAATTAGAAGATAAGTTTAGAGAAATAAGATTAGGAAAGGTGGTTACCTCATCAAGAATGGAACCCTTCCATTGGTTATGAGAAATGTCTAAGACTTCAAGTTGTCTTAGATTTGTAAGTGAGGATGGAATTTGTCCACTAAAATAATTGCATGACAAGTCTAAATAACTAAGTTGTGAGAGGTTTCCCAATGATCTTGGAATCAATCCTGATAAGCTGGAGAATTCAAGATTTAAATACTCCCAAGGACACTAGATTCTAGATTGAGTCAGGCAATCCTCCCGAGAATGATGAGTCTGGTGCATCCAAATGCTTCAAAGATGATAAATTCGTGATCGACTCAGGCAACCCTCCAAGGACAGAAGTTCCAAATAGATGCAAATATTTCAAAGATTGTAAATTGCTGATCAAATCTATCGATTCTGTAGAGAAGGGCAAATATGATAGATCTAAAAGTTCAAATTCTAATGAAATATAATGAGAGAATATAAGAATTTGGATAATCTCACATGATGTACATGTGCAGATTAAAGAGGATAAAGACAAACATAAACAAATAGGATTCAATTTTGCCATTTTATGCCCTTTGAACCTATCACTTTTGCTCTTTGCCCCACTATGCTTTCGACATACCCAATCGTTTGGAAAACTTTATCCTGATTCATATATCATCCTGATTCAAGTTTTTGGTTAATTTCTGTGTTTTCGGGTTCTTCTTCTGGTGCTTTTCTCCTTCTTCTATTTGTTATTCCTTTTTTTCCTGACTGTTCTTGGTTGGTGTCCTTGTTGCCCTGGGATTCCATTTTCTGTTTGATGTCCCCTTTGTACTGGGGTTTGGAGTTTCTCCTTTTCTGATGAGACTCTTCCCTCCTTTACTAATTATATTATGCCATTGAAAAAATATATATCAATCTTTCCATGTATCAACCTTTGTGCTATACATGTATGAAAAAGTCTGTGGCCTATAGTGCATATCCCCATTACAATTTTCGATGTGCAGATTCCACTTCTTGATTTGCTCTCGGCATAGTTCAATGTTTTATGGTTTTCTAACTATCAACTGTTGCAACTACAATTATAATTTTCCACATGAAATGCCCCTTTTCAGACAATTTTTTTTTTTTGAATGGCAACAATGATTGCATGGTTTTCAAGTTTGTGGTTGACAAGATCGAGAGTTTAACTTAGCTTTTTGAGTTGGATGGATTTAGAATTGATTACCACATGTCTAACTTAGCTATAAGCCTTCTGTGTAAGTTACAATCCTCTAATTATAGTAGGTAATTTAGTTGTCATTGCTCTGAAAGCAATTGAAATTATAAATGTTCAAACTTTGGAATAGCTGCAGACTATATGTGTATATAAAGACTCAATTTTGCCACTTTAGGCTTTTGAATCTATTATATTTTCTTTTTGACATACCAAATCATTCGGAAAACTTTCTACTGATTCACATATCAATCTTTCAATGTATCAACCTTATGCTGTACATGCATGAAAAGGTCTTTGTGGCCTATATATATATTGCATGAACCCCACTTCATGCAGGTGCATTCAACACAAATTAGTTTACCAAGTCTCTTAAACTTTTTCCGGTTGGAAAGTTTTGTTACAGTTACAATTTTCTATGTGCTGAACCCACTTCTCGTACGTTAATTACTTGTTATATACAGTAATTTTCTTTTTTAAAGAAATAAAAGAAACAGTCAGGTCAATAGTTCCTTAGGGCAAACGATGTTTGGACCCTATAGTCTTTCACTAAGGATTTGAATAAGCAAATTAGTAACATTTAATTGATGAAATTAATTGACGAAGATGCATGTGCTGTGCTTGCATGTGAAATTTTCTCTAGTTTAACACTTTGAATCAAACAATCAATTGGTTTTATTAATTAATTTATTTATTATATAAAGAATACATTTTGGTATACGAAAAGTAGAAAATGTTCTAGGCAAGGAATGTCCTATGGATTTCGGCCTGAGGTTAAAACTCCTAAAAGGAAGCTTGCTAATCTTTTTTCTGCTTTCAATTTATCGATAAATATTCAATTTCTTGAAATTTTACAAAGAATATATTATTATATTTTGGATTATAAACATGAAACTAATTTTGCATTACTTAAACTTTTTTTTACCAGAACATCCCCATTCTTTTCCTTTATTTGAGAAAGAATTAGTCAAAATATGTCTTTTATAATCTCTGGGAAAGCTTAAGAAATCTCTCCATTACTTTGGTAATATCCATCTTGACATCGGATTTTATTCTTTCAAGGCAAGAACAAAAAGAAGTGTTCTAATTTCATATTTGATGGCTTTTTGTCAATTATGGAGCAGAGATAGTCAATTAAGCAACGATTGACGAAAACTATATCCTTCCACCTTTTTTTTTTTCATTAGTGGTTAATTAAAAGTTTCCCATTGCAAGGAGTAAAACAATTGACGAATAAATATTATAATTTTTATTTATTTTTTGTTGTCATATATAAAATATTTTATTTTAATAAATTCAATTTGGGATGTTTATATTTTATTGTGATTTTATTTCTTTTTTTGTTTTGTAGTGATAATAATTTGTTTGATCTTGTGAATAGCAATTTTATCCATAGCAGTTCTGTAATTGATTGATAATGCAGGAAAGTGAATTATTGAAGAATGAATATAAGAATTAAATTAAGTTTAAATTTATATTACCCTCTTATAATAGAGTGAGAAATAGACAATTATCTTAAGGTCTGTCCATTTATATTCACACTTACTTTCATTTATTTATATTTCTGCCATTTCGCACTGTCTAAAATTTGATTCTCCATATATATAGTACATCCATTTCAGCTTTCAAGTAGTTTTAACAATTTGGAGACCAATATGGTCCAAAAGCAAATACTAATTATACATTTGCTGTACCAATTAAAGGAATGATGGTTGATAAGGATGTCCAATACTTAATATTTAGACCATTTCTTGATGAAAAGCAAAAGACTAAGCAAGTCTTCTAATCAAAATTTGAACGAAAGCAAGTTTGAGAATAAATAGGAAACATTGAGGGAAATTAATGCATGCTTGACATTTTGGCACGTGGGCAACCTATCTATACAGCATGCATTTTGCCGCGTGTTTGCTCAGCTTCAAAAGCCATTACGTGGTGTTGTGCATGCTTGACATGAAACTAAGTGTTTGGTGTGATGATATGTAATAATATATCCCAGTTTATGATGATGAATCAATTAATAACATCAGCGTTGCCTGTTGGTGCTATCCTCTGTTGGTAGCGATGAATAAGAAGATGATGAAGAAATGTCTGTGTAATGCCGCAGCCTGCTATAACCTTCGCTACAATTTCCATACTGAAAAGAAAGGTGAAGATATAATTTGCATAATGGTGAGGGCAAAAAGAAAGTCTAAATGCAGAAAATTAAGATCCTAATCCTGTTACAAAATGTTTAAACAAAAAATGAAAAAGGGAGTTCCAGTTTTTACTGGGATGAAGAGAATTCCCATGAAAGGGTTGTCTCTTAATTACTCCAAGAGGGGGTTTTTGGAAGAAGTCTGATTGGTGAAGGAAAGATTTTGCTTGCTGCAAGTGGGAAGTGAGAGAAGCAGAAATGACAAAACTTTCCCCATAGATTTTAGAATTACAATTCTCTCCTTAAACTTAAGTCGGTAGAAAATATGACTTGAATTTGGCAATAGAACAACTCCAGTCCAACTGAATAGTTGCAAAAGGATGAATTATGAATTGAATTTGAAAATAACAACACTTTTATTATGAACAACTGAAATTATAGGAAAGTTTTGGCTCCATTGGTAATGGCCAGTCAAAATTGTAAGTGTGTGAAGCCATGGCAACTAAATTATATTGTTGTTCTCAACATGGTCCAAGGTTAAGCCAAGTTGGCAACTGGATAATTTAAGCACCTGGAGTTTATTAAGCAAAGCTCAGTTCTTCAATATATACATAAACAAAATCTTTTGATTAAGCAAAGTAATGCAAAAATTGCGTGTGATGAAGGAAGTGCCAGCCTAGACGACTTTAGCAAGTAACTCTAATTTCTTCTTTTTGGCTTGCTTGACTTCATTAAGAAGGTTACCAAGTGTCAGGTATTAAAACATTGACTATTGGATGTTGCTTAAGTTCTTCTGCTTGCCTGCTGTACTGTGTGAAAGGGCAAAATTTGAGAGAAATTAACAGCTTCCGTTGCTCCAATTTTTGTTATAGGACCATTTTCAATACTATCCTCTCTGATTGCTGCCTCCAAACATTAAAAAAAAAAAAATTATCTAAGCGTGGTGAATTCAACTAAAATTTCATGTCAACATATGTAAAAGGGATGGAAAATTCAACTTTTAATTTCATATAACATCAATAACAGGCTTACAATTTAATTAGCGTGAAAGAAAATTTATTCTAGGAAGAAAAAAAAAATAGTCTGCAACAACCATCCTTGCTTTTTCTGAAAAGTAGAATTCATTATCAACTAGGAATAAGCACCGGTGAACAAAACAGAAGAAAACAAGCATTTGGATGGCTATGAGCAACAGCCAAGCAACATACCAAACTAAAAACAGGGCACCCCCTGTAACAAACAACTTGAAAACATGATACAACCCTTGGAAGAGAAGACAGGGCACAAGACAAAACAAAACACAACCAAGAATAGAAAATCAGACTGAACATAAAAGGAACAACAGAAAGGGACACAAACCATTCTATCCAACAGCAACTGATGAGGGCTTCTTACTAATTTACAAATTCCTTCGTCCTCTGAGATATCTCTTCAAATTGTAGCCTGCTTCTTCAACCATCCTCACAAGCCATTTGGGTCTTCCAAGTGTGAACATGATATATGCTGCAGATATTCCCAACACTAATCCACTTCCATAACCCATGAATGTCGCTTTCCACTCAAATCCAGATTCAGAATCTGGCTTCTTATGAAAAATGGGTGCTTCAGTGTTGTCACAGCTCTTTGATAATGGAAACCCACATAGTCCTAAGTTACCAGCATAGGAATCATTGCCAAAGGTATCAAATTGTTTTCCCTGAGGTATAGGTCCATGAAGTAGATTTTGTGAAAGGTTTAACACTCCAAGAAAACCCAAACTTTTCAACTGTGTAGGAATCTTCCCAACAAGCTTGTTCCAAGAGAGATCCAGTGACTCAAGTGCTGTCAAATTCCCCATTGATGTGGGGATACAACCATTAAGGTTATTATGAGAAAGGTTAAGCTGTTTGAGTGAGTCAAGCTCTCCAATAACCTTTGGAATCTCACCTTGAAACTCATTATTTGAGAGATCAATGATCGTTAACATGATGAAAATTTTCATCGATTCAATATCTACTCCTTTTATTGTATTTCCAATAGAATAGGCACTAACTCCTTTTATTGTAAATCCAAAAGAATAGTTATCAAATCTATACTCGCCAATGTATGACACTATTGCACTTTCATCTTCTGTGAGATTTGTCATGGCTTTGAAATTTTTAATATATTTAACAGGAAGTGGACCAGTAAAATAATTATTTGAAAGGTCAAAAATTTGGATTCTGGAGAAAGAATGACTGGACCTATCACCATGAATGGAACCATGGAATTTGTTCGATCGCAATACAAGAACTCTTAGCTGTGCAAGACTTCCCAACCAATGAGGAAATGCATCATTGATCTTGTTGTTACCAAGATCTAGCACTACCAAACCTCTACAATTAATGATGGATCGTGTTAAAGGCCCTTCTAATTGATTGCCATGTAAGTTGAGATACTTCAATCCACATCCCTTCATAAAAGTTGGAGGAATGGTTCCATGGAACTTGTTCATCTCTAATTTCAACATCGAGAGGCTTTTGCTCAAATTTCCAAAACATTGTGGAATCATTCCACTAAAGTTGTTGTGAGACAAGTCAAGAACTCTAAGAGAACTCACATTGCATATCAGAGAAGGGATCTCTCCACTCAAACTATTATTTGAGATCACAAAGTATCTTGTTGTTGAAGGTGGAACTGGAAGATTTCCTTGAATGAAATTGGAGCTAAGGTCCAGAACATCAATTTCGTTCCATAGAGGTGGCTCAAAATCTATCAGAGAGTTGTGAGATAGATTCAAATTCCACAAAGAGTCCTTTTCCACATCCATCATCCACTTGGGAACCCTGCCATAAATTTTATTGTTGGAAAGGTTCAAATATTGCAACCTTCTTGAGCCTCTTAAAAACTGGGGAAATTTGTTGACATTACAAGAAGACAAGTCCAAAACTTGGAGATCAGGGAATGTATAATTAGCACTAGTGCCAGTTGAGCTTAAGGATAGACTGTTATATGAAAGATCAAGGACTTGGAGATTTTGGAGTTTTGAGAACATGTCAAACTTTACAATACCATTTAGATTATTTGATGATAAGGAAAGAATGGTAAGGTTCACAAATTGGAATAGTGAAGATGGAATAGGACCGGTGAGCTTGTTACTCTCTAAAGAGATCTCTTCTAGTGATTTGCATTGAAGTTCCTTGACATCACCGTTGAGTTGGTTATTCTTGAGAGCTATGCGCGTCAATGTGGAAGCTGTATACAACCATGATGGAATTGTTCCATTGATCAAATTAGAAGATAAGTCTAAAGAAATTAGATTAGGAAAGGCAGCTACCTCATCAGGAATGGAACCTTCTAGTTGATTATAAGAAATGTCTAAAAATTCAAGTTGGCTTAGGTTTGTAAGTGAGGATGGAATTTGTCCACTGAAATGATTCCTTGACAAATCTAAAAAATTGAGTTGTGAGAGATTTCCCAATGATATCGGAATTGGTCCTGATAAATTGGATGATCCAAGATATAAAAACTCCAACGACACTAGATTCCCGATTGAATTGGGCAATCCTCCTAAGAAAGATGAGCCTAGTGCATCCAACTGCTCCAAAGATGATAAAAGCGTGATCGACTCAGGCAACCCTCCAGGAAAAGAAATCCAATATAAATCCAAATATTTCAAAGATTGTAAATTGCCGATGGAATCTATCGATTCTGTAGATAAGGACATTTGTGATAGATCTAAAATTTCAAGATTGCTGCTCCGGTTCAACTTTGGAATATAGAGAGTGAGGTTTTTGTTGCCTCCTAAATAGAGCGACTTGAGGTTTGGCAGATGAAAAATACTTTTTGGGAATTTTCCTCGCAAATCACAACCGCCAAGTTCAAGGGCCCTTAAAGATGAGGATAGATTCGTCAAGGCATTAGGATGAATAGAAGACATATCGATACCACTGAAAAAAAGTTGTCTCACCTCAGTTAGGTTCTCAACGAGTCCTTCCAAAGTATGTTTGTCAATTGTTTGATCATGATTCCCAGAGAGATCAAGTGAAACCAATTTTGACAAGTGGGAGATTTGGGATGGGACTTCTCCTGCAAAGGATGCAGAAGAGAGTTGAAGATACACTAGACTTGCAAACCCACCAAACTTAGATGACATCTTGGAAGAGTTAAAATCGTTGAAGGCTAGGTTGAGTTTCTGCAGGTGTGGAAGATGGAAGAGACTACTATTGGAAGGGAAGCTGCCATATAGCTGACTGCAACTCAAGTCAAGGCCAATGACTTGACCCTTGATGTTATCACAAGTGACCCCATCCCATGAGCAGCAATCTGAACCCTCCTTCCATGAATTTGTCTTGGGATAAGATTCAGAGCATGCCCAATATCCATCGATGGAAAAAGAGGTCTTGAATTGGATCAATGCAGCAGCTTCTTCAGGAGAGCACAACTGTGTAATTGAAGAAGAAGAAGATGAAAGATTAGCATGAAAAATCAGGAGGAACAAAAGAAGGTGGAGAAGTTGAAAGGCTTTGAGTAAGCACCGCATCTTTCTTAACAAGAGAAATTGAATATTAATGGTATGATATGAATGGTGGGAAGGCAAAGAGGAGTATTTATAAGCATCCTAGTCAAACCAATGTGAAACAAATGGCAGCATTGGTGTCAAGAGGTGTCAAATCCAAGTTCATAATTTTGTTTTCTCAGGTTTGTGTCCGGTTTCTTGGAAGTTCATAATTGATGATGTGTCAAATCGAGGAAAATGTTACCGTTCCCACATGGAGAGCTAATATGTCGACCAACCTGGTCCAAAAACAATACTCATTATGTTTTTGATATGGAACATGTACCAATTGCATAATCTCTATGTTTTGTATTATTCTTTCCTTTTCTCTTTTTGTGTTTTTCAACAAAAGCAATTATGTCAGTCTTAATCACCAAGAAATAACAAATTTGGTTCATTAAGAAGTATTGCTTCTTTGATGTCTCTTAACTTAAGCTTCATCTGCTCCCTTGTTGATAAGATATCTAAAATATAAACAATATTAACAATTTCAAATAAATTAATGAGAAACACCTCAATGGTACTCATTGTTGTTTTAGCCTTGTATTGTTTGTTACTTAGCTGTAAAATAGTTAATTTTCTTATATCATTCTCTAAATTCTCTGTGATATAGTGTACTAAGTAACCTTTGGGAGTACTCAACCATCTAATCAGCTTCAAGGAGAGTGAAGACACATGTTGTGGAACTATCTACATCTCAACGTTTTGATTGTGTTTGAATTTCCACATTCATAGAACAACCATCTACTGTTATTTAATGCCAACACCACTATTTTCATAACCGAAGCCATCTATGACCTTAAGACTCTGAAGATGGTGTTTCTGGGGCCTTATCACTGCCACTTGTCTTTGACAATGGCAGACCACACAAACCCAAGCTTATTAATTTCGTTCAATGACTCGTTTTTCTCATTAAAAGAAACCAAATTTTATGCCTCAAAAGTGCACCCACTGAAACATTGTACAAGTATCCACGAAAGTGCAAGAAGAGATAAGCAAGAAGACTATCTGGAGTAGCTTCTTTGCAATATCAACGAAGCTACCTAAAAGCAAATGGGGTCTAGTGATGACCTACAAATTTAAAGGCAACCATCAGCAAGGAATGAAAAAGTAGTCTGCTGCTATTTAATTCAAAGTTTCAAGATTGAAACAACACTTGAAAGATAAAATAACAAAAAATTGGTTCAATGGCCAAAGTGGTGATGTTATGCAAAAAAAGAAAGATCTTAATAGGTATGGGAATTGAGCCCTACAATAATAATTAACTTGAAATTTATATTCAAGATTTTTGTTATATTCATTTTCTCAAGATATCCTAACTTAATTTAAAAAATTTTTATGGCTAGTTTAGTAAAAGCATAAAATCAGAATATTTTTCTAAATTTTCATATCAAATTGAAATAAAGATTAAGTTCGACTCCATCTTGTTAAATTTCTAATAAAATATAACGAGAGAAGATAAGAATCCATAATCTAACTTGCAAATTAAAGAGGAATAGAGCAATCGTGTATCACTCTTTGCTATTCTCATGTGAAATACGTGTATGAAAAAGGTCTCTATATATAACCTCTATTTTTAAAGTAAACATTTTGAAAAGGTTTTTTGTCTTCCTCTCTTTTATTCTTCCTTTTTTAATCAAAACGTGTATAAATTTTGACTTTGTTCATTCATTTTTTATGTTCGTAAGTTTCCTTTTAACTTAAAGGGAAAAAGAAAGAAATAAGGAGATTAATAATTCAAAAGTGCATCGATGATAGAATTTCCTTCAACAGAGCCATTTTCCATCATGTTTATACCATTGCAGAACCCCAACTTCACATCAATGCATTCAAGACAACACTTCAAAGCAGAATTGCTAATTTAGTTGGACAAGGTTGGACCAGAATAAAGTACATATATTCAGCTACTTCTCAATACAATCTTCATCCCTAGATCTTAAATTTCATAATTTAGTAATAATTGATTAATGATTTAGTAACAAAATGAAACAAGATTCTCTACGTGATGAATTAGGTTTGTGCTATCATTTGTGAACAATATGTAGTAAGAGTCGACATCTTCATATCAAGACTTTTCTTCTGATTCATCAATTAAACTAACCTTAAACTAATCTTAAAGAAAAAGGTGAGGTGGTAATTTCCGTAAGAAAAAAATATGGACATATGATCCAATCATTTCATTATATACTTTATCTTATTAATGCTAATATGCTCTACACCAGGCTGAAATTTAATCTTTTATCGTGTTGGAATAGTCCCCACAACGTGCACTCACTGAAACATTGCTGAATTCTCCCCAACAGGTGCAATTAGCAATATTGACATGAGAGAAGCAAGAAGACTGAATTCTGGAACTAGCTTCTTTGCACCGTCAATGAAGCTACCTTAAAGCAAATAGGGTGTAGGGACATGGGATCCACCCATTGCAGAACCCCAACTTGACGTCACTGCATTCATCACAAATCAGTTTACTAAGTCTCTGTAACTTTTTCTCATTCAAAGTTTTGTTACCATTACAATTTTCTCTATGCTGATTCCACTTCTAGATTTATAGAAAGGTGTCCCAGACTAATGCATTGATCCCCACTTGTCACGTTAAATCAGGAATTATAATATATATATATATATATATATATCAAAAGATGTTAACTTAGACCCTTTCTTCCGCATTATTCTTGCTTCTTCCTCTCTTTTATTCTATTTTTTTAATCAACACATGTATTAATTTTGACTTTATTCATTCATTCTTTATATTTATAAGTTTCCCTTTAACTTATAGGGGAAAAGAATGAAGAAAAGTAATAATCAAAGATCAATAATTTAAAAGTGCAGCATAAAAGAATACAAGAATAGCATAATCTCACATGATTACATCTGCAGACTAAAGAGGATAGAGACAAATATATATATATATATATATAAACATATATATATATATATATAAACAAAGACTCAATTTTTGCTTTCTACCCCATTATGCTTTTGAATATACCAAATCGAGTGGAGATACCACTTTATGCCGATTCACATATCGATTTTTCCATGCATTAATTTATTATTGGCACAATTTGCTTTCACATAAATAAAGAAGGGTCATGTACCACTCTTTGCCATTCTTGCATGAAAAAGTCTATGTGGCCTATATATTGCACGAACCCCACCTTCCACTGCATTCAACACAAATTAGTTTATCAAGTCTCTGCATTCAAGATAAAGATGTTTGGGCCCTTTATCTTCCACTAAGGTTTTGAATAAGAAATTAGTAACAATAAAAAAAAAAAAAAAGACAGAGAGACAGAGAATTCCAGAGAAAAGAAGTCTTTGCTGGAACTTTTATCTGCAGTTTCGTCAATTATTCACAGAGATTTGTAGCAAAGTTTCACAATAATTGGCTAACAATCAATTAACCAAGTAAATGCCTTTGTTTGAGATTAGGGTAATATTTCTTAAACAAAGTGTGAACTTCATTGATGAAGATGCATGTGCAGTGCATACATCCGAAATTTTCTCTAGTTTAACACTTTGAATCAAACAATTAATTGGTTTTATTAATTAATTTATCCATTATATAAAAGAATTCATATTCGTATACAAAATGCAATAAATGTTCTAGGCATGCAAGTAATGTCCTATGGGCTTCGGCCTGAGGTTAAAACTCCTCAAAGGACGCTTCCCGATGTTTTTTTTCTGGTTTTAACCGGTCTATAAACATGAAACCAATTTTGCATTAGTTAGAATTTCCTTCAACAAAGCCAATTTCGCATTATCAACAGCTGTTGCATAGCAATAGAATGAGAAATAGACAATCATCTTCGGAGATCTGTCTTCATGTTCACACTTATTTTCATTTGTTTATTATTTCTGCTATTTCTTACTATCTAAAGTTTGATTCTCCATATATAGTACATCCATTCCAACTTTCAAGTTTTTTAACAATTTGTAGACCAATTTGGTCCAAAAGCAAATACTAATTATATATGTTGTAGCAATTAAAGGAATGATGGTTGATAAGGATGTCCAATACCTAATATTTAGACAATTTCTCTTGATGAAAAGCAAAAGACTTTCTAAGTCTTCTAATCAAAATTTGCAAAAAAGAAACTTTGAATCAAAGCAAGAAATTTCCTTCCTTGGCTAGTACTTGAGCAAATGATTGATCCCTTTGGATCCACATTAATGGAAAACACATAATGCTACTTATTACTATTTAGTTTTTTACTGTCTGCTACTTAGCTGTAAATTAATTTTGTCATATCATTTTCTAAAATTGTTGCTTACCATAAAATCTATTTAGCTCATGATTAAACAGGGTAACTTTCAACTCCATTTTGTTCAATTTCTAATGAAATATAATGAATGAATATAAGAATAGGATAACCTCACTTGATTACAGCTCCAGATTAAAGAGGATAGAGACGAATATATATAAATAAAGACTCAATATTGCCACTTTATGCTTTTGAATATATCAAATTCTTTGGAAATCTTTATACTGATTCACATATCCATCTTTCTATGTATCCATTTATTATTGGCAAGATTTGCCTTCACATAAGTAAAGAAGGGTCGTGTATCGCTCTTTGCCATTCGTGCATGAAAAAGTCTATGTGGCCCATATATTGCATGAACCCCACCTTCACACCACTGCATTCAACACAAATTAATTAGTTTATCAAGTCTCCGGTGTGGTGGATGGCTTTGATCTCTACTAGCCATGCTTGCTGACGGTCAGGGTGTCGGGGTGTTTGTTTTTCTTGTCTGTTTTGTCATTGGCAAGGTGAATGGGTGGATTGATGTCCGGATTTCTTGTGACAGGAAGGTTGTTTTTTGCAAACTGTTGTGGTGTTTTCCTCTTTTTCTCTCTCTTGTGCTGCCACCTTCTTGTGCGAGGTTTTTCGTGTGTTTTCTGGTTCAGAAAGAGCTAGGGGTGATTTCTGCTTGGAACGATTTTGCTCTCGGTTTCCTGCCTAAGGTTCTCACTGCTTATTGATATTTCTCTTCGCGCCATGGAGTTAGCCCTGTTGCACAGTTCTTGAGTGCAGCCCTGGAGGGTTTGGTTCTTCGACAGAGGGGTTCTTGGAGAGCTTCTGGTGGACTTTTTCTATTTTTGAGAGGCTGAGTTATTGTTTTCTTCCTTATAATGATCGATTTTGAGCAAACTCTTTTGTTTTTAATCTTTTGATATGCGTTTGTTGTCTTGACCCTTGTGCTTTTGATGCTACGGTAGTATGTTGTAAGTAGCTGGGTCCTTTGGTCAAATGTACAGACTTTCTCAGCCTCACTGTCTCATGCATGCCATTAGAGTCTTCTTCATGTTAGAGACTTAAAATGGCATTCAAGTGATGAGATTAATAAAAATTATCTTTCAAAAAAAAATTAGTTTATCAAGTCTCTGCATTCAATACAAAGATGTTTGGGCCCCTTGTCTTCCACTAAGGATTTTAATAAGAAAATTAATAACAATAAAAAAATAAGAGAATTCCAAAGAAAAGCATGTTTTCTTTTTTCTTTCTTTGAGAGCGAATTAGTCAAAATACTTCTTCAAAAATTTCTAAAAAAGTTTCAGGAATTTCTCTTTTATTTTGATAAAGTCGGTCTCCATATGTTGGATTTAATTCTTTCAAGAAAAGAACCAAAAAAAAAAAAAGAGTCCTAACTTCATATTGATGTGTCGTTATATGTGAATTAGGTGACGACAGACCAAAACTATAACCAATTAAAATTCTCCCTGTTGCAAGGAGCAAAACAATTGACCAAATTTTCTTCAACTTCTTTTAGCTTAACTTTTCCAAATATTGATCATTTTTTAAATGGAATTTCTATTTGATTATATGTGAAATTTTCTAGTTTAAGACTTTGAATCAAACAATCAATTGATTTTATTAATTAATTTATTCATTACATAAAAGAATTCATTTTCGTATACAAAAAGTAATAGAGGTTCTAGGCAAGTAATGTCCCGAGGGCTTCGGCCTGTGGTTAAAACTCTTCAAAGGAAGCTTGGTGATGTTTTTTCTGGTTTCAACCGGTCTATAAACATGAAACCAACTTTGCATTAGTTAGAATTTCCTTCAGCAGAGCTAATTTTGCATCATCAATGGCATTTACATAATAATAGAGTGAGAAATAGACAATCATCTTCGGAGGTCTATCTTTATGTTTACACCTATTTTCATTTGTTTATTATTTATGCTATTTTTTATTGTCTAAAGTTTGATTCTCAATAGTACTTCCACTTCAACTTTCAAGTTTTTTTTTTTAACCATTTGTATACCAATTTGGTCCAAATGCAAATACTAATTATATATGTTGTACCAATTAAAGGAATGGTGGTTGATAAGGATGTCCAATACCTAATATTTATACCATCTCTTGATGAAAAGCAAAAGACTTTCTAAGTCTTCTAATGAAAATTTGGAGGACAGAAACTTTGAATCAAAGCAAGAAATTTCCTTTCCCTAGCTAGTTCTTGAGCAAATGATTGATCCCTTTGGATCTACATGAATGAAAAACGCCTCAATGATACTTATTATTGTGTTAGTCTTTTATGGTCTGCTACTTAGCTGTAAATCAGTTTTCTCTTATCATTCTGTAAATTTTGTGATATAAATGTATGATTTTCTGCTGACTTTATCGCTGAAGTACTAATAAAGAAAAAAAAAGTTTATGCGTCGAAAGTGCAGTAACCGAAACATTACAGAAGGATCCATGAAAGTGCAATCTGCAGTATTGATGGATAATTGATGACTAACAAAGTTAAAGGCAAACATCAACAAGGCATGAGAAAAGTAGTCTGCTGCTAATTCAAAGTTTCAGAGTAAACAACTCTGAAAGATAATCTATTTTGTCATATCATTCTCCAAAATTGTGGCAAACCATATAATCTGTTTAGCTGATGAAACTGAAACAGGGTTGTTAGAGTTCATATTAGACAACATTCATTTGTTCAAGAACATTTTGAGCTAAAATATATAGGGAGTAACGTTTAACTCCATTTTGTTCAATTTCTAAGGAAATATCTTGAAAGAATATAAGAATAGGATAAGCTCACATGATTACATCTGCAGATTAAAGAAGATAGAGACAAATATATATATAAATAAAGACTCAATTTTGCCACTTCATGCTTTTGGAGCTACCATTTTTTACTTTTGGAGATATATACCATATCGATCTTTCCACGTATCAATTTATTATTGACATGATTTGCTTTCACATAAGTAATGGACGGTCGTGTATCGTGCTTTACCATTCTTACGTTAAATACGCGCATGAAAAAGTACTATGTGGCCTACATTACATGACCCCAACTTCACATCAGTGCATTCAACAAAAATTAGTTTACCAAGTCTCTCTAACTTTTTCCTGTTGAAAGTTTTGTTACCATTACAATTTTTTATGCGCTAATTCCACTTCTTGATGTTAATTACTTGTTAAATATAGAAAGAGAGAAAGAGATGAGAAGAAAATTTGAGGCCAATAGTTCCATACGGCAAACGATGTTTGGGCCCTTGTCTTCCACTGAACAAAAAAAATTAAAAAACAGACATTCCAAAGAAAAAGAAGACTCTGCTGAAACTTTTCTCTGCAGTTTCATCAATTGGATTTGAAGCAGAGTTTCTCAATATTTGGGTAACAATCAATTAGCCAAGTAAATGCCTAATTTGATTTACTTCACTTATATATGTATATTGGGTGAGATTAGGCTACTATTTCTTAAACAATGTGTGAAATTAATTGATGAAGATGCATCTGCAGTGCATATATACAAGTGAAATTTTCTCTAGTTTAACACTTTGAATCAAACAATCAATTGGTTTTAATTATTAATTAATTTATTCATTATATAAAAGAATTCATTTTCGTATTCAAAAAGTAATAGATGTTCTAGGCAAGCAATGTCCTATGGGCTTCCACCTGAGGTTAAAACTCCTCCAAGGAAGCTTGCTGATGTTTTTTTCTGGTTACAACCGGTCTATAAACATGAAACCAATCTTGCATTAGCTAGAATTTCTTTCAATATAGAGCCAATTTTGCATTGTCAATGGCGTTTACATTGCAATAGAGTGAGAAATAGACAATCACCTTTAGAGGTTTGTCTTCATGTTCACACCTATTTTCATTTGTTTATTATTTATGCTATTTCTTACTGTCTAAAGTTTGATTCTCAATAGTACATCCACTTCAACTTTCAAGTATTTTTAAAAATTTGTAGACCAATTTGGTCCAAAAGCACATACTAATTATGTTGTACCAATTAAAAGAATGATGGTCGATAAGGATGTCCAAAACGTAATATTTAAACCATATCTTGATGAAAAGCAAACGACTTTCCAAGTCTTCCAATGCAAATTTGAAACAAGCAAGAAATTTGCTTCCCTTTGGATCCCTTTCGAGTAATTGAGAAAATGATTGATCCCTTTGGATCTACATTAATGGAAAACACCTCAATGATACATATTATTGTGTCAGTCTTTTATTTTCTGCTACTTAGCTGTAAGTTAGTTTTCTCATATCATTCTGTAAATTCTGTGATACATGTATGATTTTCTGCTGAATTTATTGCTGAAGTATCAATCAAAGAAAAAATGTGTATGCCTCAAAAGTGCGGTAACTGAAACATTACTGAAGTATCCACAAATGTGCAATCTGCAGTATTGACTAGGCTAGTAAAAAGGAAGAGATAAGCAAGAAGACCTGAATGCTGGAACTAGCTTCTTTGCATCATCAATGAAGCTACCTAAAAGAAAATGGGGTCGAGAGATAATGATGACCAACAACGTTAAAGGCAATCATCAACATGGCATGAGAAAAGTAGTCTGCTGCTTCAAAGTTTCAGAGTAAACAACACTTGAAAGATAATGTATTTCTTATTCAAACTGTCCCATGATCTCTTGTCTCGTATTCAAAGATAAAAGTATTGCCACCAGAATTCCTGAGGGGAAGAAAAGCAGTAACAGCAGAACCCAAGATGCACGAAGAACGAAATAGCCTCACCTGAGAAACATAGAAACAGCAAACACCAAAAAACAACTGGAGTTTTTTTGCTGAAACTTTTCTTTGCAGTTTCATCAATTGGTCAAAGGGTTTTGAAGCAGAGTTTCTCAATGTTTCGCTAACAGTCAATTAACCAAGTATATGCCTTTATTTTAGCAGAACATCCCCATTCTTTTTTCTTTCTTTAAGAAAAGTCTTTGGGAAAGTTTCAGGAATCTCCCTTTGTCCATCTCGACTGTCGGATTTAATTCTTTCAAGACAAGAAGGAAAAGAATAGTTCTAATTTTATATTGATGTTTCTTTGTCAATTTGGAACAGATCAGATACCAATGACTAAAACTATATCTTCTCACTTTTTATGTTTTTCATTAGTGGTTAATTAAAAATATTTCCCATTGCAAAAGCAAAACAATTGACAAATAAATATTTTCATGTTTATTTTTTTTGTCATATATATATATAAAATATTTTACTTTGGAAAATTTCTGCTTTCAACTGGTCTATATATACAGATTCCAAATTTTGAAATTGTATAGAGAAGACATTATTATGTTTAGGATCACAAAAATGAAACTAATTTTATATTAATTAGAATTTCCTTCAACAAAGCCAATTTTGTATTTTGTTTGTACCATGTACTTCTAGTTTCAAATTTTTCTCGGTATTTTCCAATTGCATTTACATAGAAATAAAGTGAGAAATAGACAATCACCTTCTAGGTTAAAATGTTTTTGCTTTATTAATAGTGCCAATGTACTCCAGTCCAACTGAATACTAGCAGAAGGATGAATTATGAATTGACTTTGAAAATAAGAAGACTTTTATTATGAACAACTGAAATTATAGGAAAGTTTTGGCTCCATTAGTGATGACCAGTCAAAGTTGTAAGCGTGAAACCACGGCAACTTGATTTGGTAACTCTCCATGGTGTTGTTCTCAACATGGTCTAAGGTTAAGCCAAGTTGGAAACTGGATAGTTCAAGCACCTGGAGTTTACTAACCAAAGCTCAGTTCCTCAATATCCTTGATTAAGCATAGTAAAGCAAAAATTGCTTGTGATGAAGGAAGTGCCAACCTAGATGACTTCAGCAAGTAACACTGATTTCTTCTTTTGTTTGCCTAACTTGATTAAGAAGGTAACCAAGTGTCGAGAAATTAAAAGCATCCATTGCTTCAGTTTTAATTATAGAAATCAGTGTTATCCTCCCTGATTGCTGCTTTCAAACATTAAAAAAAAAAGTTATTTAAGCACGGTGAATTCAATTAAAATTTCATGTCAATATCTATAAAAGGGATAAAAAATTCAACTTTAAATTCCATATAACATCAATGATAGGCTTACAACCATCCTTACTTTTTCTGAAAAATAGAATTCGTCATCAACCAGGAATAAGCACTGGTGAACAAAACAGAAAAGAACAAGCATTGTTCTTTAGATGGCTATGAGCAGTAGCCAAGCAACGTCGTAGACCAAAAACAAGGCATCCCCTATAACAAACAACCTGAAAACATGATACAACCCCTGGAAGAGAAGACAAGGTGTAAGACAAAACAAAACACAGCCAAGAAAAGAAAATCAGACTGAACATAAACGTAACAACAGAAAGGAACACAAGCCATTCTATCCACTAGCAACAGATGAGGTCTCCTTATTAATTTACAAATTCCTTCGTCCTTTGAGATATCTATGGGAATTAGTTACTTTGAATCCAAAATTCAATTGGTTTTATTAACTAATTTATTTATTGTATAAAAGAAGTCATAATTTTTGTTAAACCGATTTCGTAATAGTTAAAATGTTCTTTAGCAAAATATCTCCATTCCTTTTCTTTCTTTTTTTTAATTTAAGAGAGAATTAGTTAAAATACTTCTTCAAAAATCTATAGGAAAGCTTTAGGAATCTCCCTTTTACTTTGATAATGTCCATCTCAATGTCGAATTTAATTCGTTCAAGACAAGAACCAAAAAGAAGAGTCTTAATTTCATATTGATGTTTCTTTGTCAATTTTGAAACAAAGAGAGTCAATTAGGCTCGACTGACCAAAACTATATCTTCCTTTTTTTTTTTTTCATTTGTCTGTCTCACTCACAAAAGCTGTGGGAGGTTGGGATTATTGCAAGGAGCAAATTAATATTGGTCGCGTCTTCAAGAGGAAAAGAAACTGTCTATAACACAGGGAAGGAAAATGCTTCCTACAAATTTTAACTTTTTGTTATCAAATATAATTTTTTTTGTTGTCGTCATATATATATATATATATATAATATTTTACTTTAGTAAATTCAAATTGGGATGTTTATTTATTTTATTTTGTGATTTTGTAGTAATAATCATTTGTTTGATCTTGTGAATAGTAATTTTTATCCATAGCAGATTTGCAATTCATTGATAATGCAAGATATTGGATTATTCACTACAAAAAAAAAATTGAGTTTTAATCACACTTCTTTAGGTGACATATTTTTTTATATAGTAAAATTTTAAAAATTCAGCTATTTAGTAGCAATCTAAAAAAATGTAACTTTTGCTAGTATATGTAATTTCTATCGTTTCATTTTATTCATAATGCATCTAAAAATTTATATAGTGAAATTGGATCTATAAAAATATTCTAAAATAATATAAAAAAGTGTTATTAAAAATATTTTTAGTAGCACATTTTAAAAATGTACTGTCTAGTCAAATTTGTTATAGTGATTGAAGTATGAATATAGAAATTAATTTAAGTTTTAATTTATAATACCCTTTCATAATAGAGTGAAAAAGAAATTAACAATCACTTTCAGAAATCTATTCTCATGTTCACATTTACTTTTATTTGTTTATTATTCATGCTATTTCTTACTGTCTAAAGTTTGATTTTCCATAGACCATATACATCCATTTCAACTTTCAAGTTATTTTAGCAATTTGTAGACCAATTTGGTCCAAAAGCAAATACTCATTATGGTGTACCAATTAAAGGAATGATGTTTGATAAGGATGTCCCTTACTTAATATTTAGACCATTTCTTGATGAAAAGCAAAAGACTTTCCAAGTCTTCTAATGAATGCCACGTGGGCAAGCTACCTGTACAGCATGCAATTTGGCGCGTGTTTGCTGAGCTTCAAAAGCCATTACGTGGTGTTGTGCATGCTTGACATGAAACTATTTATGATGGCTTTGTGATGCCGCAGCCTGCTTTAACCTTTGCTTCATTTTCATACTATTTATGGACAAATAAGTTTGCGATGGGGAGGATCTCAATTCATTCTGAAAAGGAAGGTGAAGATATAATTTGCATGATGGTGAGGGCAAAAAGAAAATCTAAATGCAGAAAATTAACATCCTAATCCTGCTACAAAATGTTTAAACAAAAAATGAAAATGGAGGAAGAGAAAAAGAAGGGAGTTTCAGGTTTTATTGGGATGAAGAGAATCCCCGTGGAAGGGTGGTCTCTTCGGTCTCTTCATTACTCCAAGCGGGGGGTTTTGGGAGAAGTCTGGTTGGTAGAGGAGAGATTTGCTTGCTGCAAGCGGGAAGTAAGAGTAACACTTTTATCTATATATATATAGATACATACATACATATATATAAGCAAAATCTTTGATTCAGCAGAGTAAAGCAAAATTTATTTGTGATGAAGGAATTGCCAGCCCAGATGCCTTTAGCTAGTAACACTGATTTCTTTTTGCTTGCTTGACTTGATTAAGAAGGTAACCAAGTGTCAGGTATTAAAGCATTGACTATTGGATGCTGTTAAGTTCTTCTGCTTGCCTGCTGTACTATGTGAAAGGGCAAAATTTGAGAGAAATTAAAAGCTTCCATTGCTCCTGTTTTAATTACAAGATTCAATGTTATCCTTCCTGAGTGCTGCCTTCAAACGTTAAAAATAAAGTTATTTAAGCATGGTGAATTCAACTAAAATTTCATGCCAACATCTGTAAAAGGGATAGAAAATTCAACTTTAAATTCCATATAGCATCCATAACAGGCTTACAATTTCATTAGTATGAAAGAAAATTTATTCTAAGAAGGAAAAAAAAAACAAAGTCTGCAACAAACATCCTTACATTTTTGGAAAAATAGAATTCATAATCAACCAGGAATAACGTCACCCCCCGGAACTCCCCATCGGGTCCGTGACAACCGCCGCGACGTCTCGACAGGCATTCCTACCTCGAATGCCAATCGAAACCCCGCAAGGCTTTCGTATCAGCTCTCGCACTTTCCCAGTGAGCGATGATTATTAAATACTACACTTAAAAAAAATTATAATAAAATATTATTTTCGGCTCACAAGGGCATTTTTGTCATCTTTCTTGAAAATCTCAAAAATCAACCAAAAATGTAATAAATGTGTAGAAGACACAATTTTCATAGTTTAAAAATATATTTAAACATTTAAAATATTAGTTTGAAGTAAAATTTTGAATATATGAATATAATAAAAATATTCAATAAAATAACATTATATATATTTATAAAATAATGTTTATAGAAACGTCGGTACATAATTTTTATAATGTAAAAATTGAATATATTTATACATACTAAAATGCAAGTAATCAAAGTATAAAATTACTTTTACAATGACACGTGGGCCCACTATGTACAACTATGTACCTTAAATACACTGGATTTCGACTCCGCCTAGTTCTTGATGCCACAGCTATCTAGTGCTTTTCTCGAGTCTGAAATGGGTGGAAGAGAGGGTGGTGAGATTATAAAATCTCAGTAAGTAAACAAATACCAGCTAAATTATCTAAAGTCGAGTAAAAGGAGACAAAATTTCAAATCTCTTTCTTTGTACTACCATTCGTCTTATCTCAACTCAGTTTAATTGAGTAGAGACAAATAAAACATTCTATCGAACAAAATAGAATTATTTTACTCGATTAAATTAATATTTAGTATGGCTTATGTATTTCTCAAAATCTCAACTTGGCTCTTGCCAAAAATCATTCTCGGGGATACCCCTGCAGAGGCATCTGACCGAGACCGCCAAGACTATTCAGTGTCATATACACATGAATATATTTTTATATCCGAAAATCTTATCTAGCCATGCCTTGGCGTTGGCTGAGTCTCACTCTCACGCGGTGGTCCACGTGAAGTGCACTCAAACTTTACCTCCAGAGAAACCCCCATCCACACCTGGCTCTCCAATAGAGGTAAGATAAGTCTAGTTCTGTGCCCCCTCTCTTAGGCTGGCCCACAAAACTGGTATCACTGCAGCGATTATTTTATCTACCACCTCATTTATAAAATCTTAACTAGCATGATATGGCAATTTATCACAGTCTAGCCTCTTAAGGCTGAAAACACAGTATATATAATTTTTACATAAGTAGTCTAGCCATTCATGCTCATATAATGCTATAAGCCATATAATTTAAAACGCAATTTATAACACAATTAAACCGTCTCCAATTACTCTAATTTCAAAACCAATTTTCCATTTTTCGAATCAATTTATAAAAATTCAATTTATTTAGTAAATCCAATTTATTTTATAAATTTCACATTTTTCTCGTAAAATCAATACTTCGCCTAATACAATAATATTTCATAAAATCATTAAATTTAATAAAATCTACTCCAGATAATTAAGACGATAAATTGTCCACTCACCTCGTCACAGGAGTGCTCGATACTCCTGTTTTAATTTTCACTACACCTTAATCTTTCCCGCGTTTGGGGGATCCACCACCTCTGTGTTACGCGTGACACCAATTTCAATAAATTGTGTCAATTAACCATAATCAATTGCAGGCTCTATGTTATGCATGAAATGATAGAAAAATGGTCCGGACAGTCATTTACTCATGGTGTCCGACCGACTCGCCTACGTGCGTCTAAATTTCTATAATCTTCATTTTAACTCCAAATTGATTTTTTTTTTCAGTTTCTATACCTCAATTATATCTCAATTGACTTAATATCCCCCAGTGTGGTGCAAATTATCAATCTCGGTAGCAAATTACGAAAATACCCCTAATGGGTAAAAATTCACATTTTTGCACCGAAAATTCTCATTAAATATCTATATCTTTAATTCACCAAAATACACTTAAATACCATAAAATATCCTCAAACCAGCAGCCATTATTCCCCTAGAAAATTCAGCATTAAAATCCTTCAATTTGTTCATGGAAAAATTCGGTCATTACGGTGCACTTACACCGTAATTTTTCCTAGTCAATTTTCTCACTCTAATTCATCATTTTCCAAGCCATTTCTCTTGAAATTCAAACAATCTCTCATTAATACCCAACATACCAGGTTCAGCCAATGAAGAACACTATAAAGAATCAAATTTTTCTTGTGGTTTTGCTCATAAACATGCTTAACTATCTCTAAACATCAACATAGTCCAAAATCAAGCAATTTCAACATCAAATCATCATCCATACCCATTTTTCAGAATTGAATTCACCATGATAACTCATCATTCAATCATGAAAAATAAGAACTAAAGCATGGGTAAGCTAGGGTTAGGGTAAAACTAAAGAATTCTCACCTTGGTTTGGCTTGAATCTTGAAAAACCTTGAAATCTCTTGATTTTTTTATCAAATTTCTTGTTTTTCTCCTTTGTTTCCTTTTTCTTCTTCTTCCCCCATCTTTGCTGTGTTTAGACCGACCCTCCTAAGGGTCATTGGCTGAATATTTTGGCTTTTTATAGCCTTAATAAAATAATATTATTTTTTTATACTTTTTGATTTTTTTATTAATTTATTTATTTTTATCCTTATCTTTTAACTTTATTTTCCACCACAAAATTTCTTTCCCTTATCCTCACCTTTCCTGAAGTTTCTGGACAAATCCAAAATTTTGATTGTGTAATTTTACAAAATTACACTTTTGCCCCCGAAAAGTGCAAAATTACATTTTTGTCCCAAAAATTGAAAAATTGCCCATAGACATATTTTTCACCCCTCATACTCATACCATTCTCCAATTTGTCAAATTTGATCTAAATCCTCTCGAAAAATTAAATTTGGCCTTCTGGTGGTAAAATTACGATTTTGCCCCTGCACTGCAGAAATCACCGGAATTTCTTCTTTTTCCACTTTTCAACCTCAAATAACACTTCAATTGATTAATATGGTCAATCTAAATCAAATGGGATCAAAAAAATCTTTTTCAAAAATTCCAAATTCATCCTTTAATGGCAAAATTACTATTTTGCCCTTGTGTCCAAAAAATACAGAGAATTGCACTTTTTCACTACTAAACTTCATTTTATATTCCAAACATCATTTTATATTTCATATAATTATTCTTGATCATTTGAAATCAAAATCTTTATTAAAAATTCTCATTTTGTCTCAAAATTGAAAAATGACCGTTTTGTCCTTAATCGGTCAATTTCTCCGATTAACTCCAAACTGAACCTCGAACTCCGAATCACTGTTTTAAATCACTCCATGGGTTTTAATTTTCTCAAATTTATTCTCTATTCTCTGTTTACACTGATCCAATACTTATTTAACTTAACCATACCATTAGGGGCAATATTGTCATTTAACTTATTTTCCGGGGTAATTCAATATACAAACATGCTGTCCAAAGCATGTGAATGACCTGTCACAGATAAATTAGGGTCAGGTGTTACAAATAAGCACTGATGAATAAAACAGAAGAGAACAAGCATTTGGATGGCTATAAGCATTTGGGGAATTAGTTACTTTGAATCCAAAATTCAATTGGTTTTATTAACTAATTTATTTATTGTATAAAAGAAGTCATAATTTTTGTAAAACCAATTTCGTAATAGTTAAAATTTTCTTTAGCAAAATATCTCCATTCTTTTTCTTTTTTTTTTAATTTAAGAGAGAATTAGTTAAAATACTTCTTCAAAAATCTATAGGAAAGCTTTAGGAATCTCCCTTTTACTTTGATAATGTCCATCTCAATGTCGAATTTAATTCGTTCAAGACAAGAACCAAAAAGAAGAGTCTTAATTTCATATTGATGTCTCTTTGTCAATTTTGAAACAAAGAGAGTCAATTAGGCTCGACTGACCAAAACTATGTCTTCCCCTTTTTTTTTTTTTTTATTTGTCTGTCTCACTCACAAAAGCTGTGGGAGGTTGGGATTATTGCAAGGAGCAAATTAATGTTGGCCGCGTCTTCAAGAGAAAAAGAAACTGTCGATAACAAAGGGAAGGAAAATGCTTCTTACAAATTTTAACTTTTTGTTATCAAATATAATTTTTTTTGTTGTCGTCATATATATACATATATGTATATATAATAATTTACTTTGGTAAATTCAATTTGGGATGTTTATTTATTTTATTTTGTGATTTTGTTGCAATAATCATTTGTTTGATCTTGTGAATAGTAATTTTTATCCATAGCAGATTTGCAATTCATTGATAATGCAAGATATTGGATTATTCACTACAAAAAAAAATTAAGTTTTAATCACACTTCTTTAGGTGACATATTTTTTTATATAGTAAAATTTTAAAAAGTTCAGCTATTTAGTAGCAATATAAAAAAGTGTAAATTTTGTTAGTATATGTAATTTCTATTGTTTCATTTTATTCATAATGCATCTAAAAATTTATATAGTGAAATTGGATCTATAAAAATATTCTAAAACAATATAAAAAAATGTTATTAAAAATATTTTTAATAGCACATTTTAAAAATGTACTGTCTAGTCAAATTTGTTATAGTGATTGAAGTATGAATATAGAAATTAATTTAAATTTAAATTTATAATACCCTTTCATAATAGAGTGAAAAAGAAATTAACAATCACTTTCAGAAATCTATTCTCATGTTCACATTTACTTTTATTTGTTTATTATTCATGCTATTTCTTACTGTCTAAAGTTTGATTTTCCATAGACCATATACATCCATTTCAACTTTCAAGTTATTTTAGCAATTTGTAGACCAATTTGGTCCAAAAGCAAATACTCGTTATGGTGTACCAATTAAAGGAATGATGGTTGATAAGGATGTCCCTTACTTAATATTTAGGCCATTTCTTGATGAAAAGCAAAAGACTTTCCAAGTCTTCTAATGAATGCCACGTGGGCAAGCTCCCTGTACAGCATGCAATTTGGCGCGTGTTTGCTGAGCTTCAAAAGCCATTACGTGGTGTTGTGCATGCTTGACATGAAACTATTTATGATGGCTTTGTGATGCCGCAGCCTGCTTTAACCTTTGCTTCATTTTCATACTATTTATGGACAAATAAGTTTGCGATGGGGAGGATCTCAATTCATTCTGAAAAGGAAGGTGAAGATATAATTTGCATGATGGTGAGGGCAAAAAGAAAATCTAAATGCAGAAAATTAACATCCTAATCCTGCTACAAAATGTTTAAACAAAAAATGAAAATGGAGGAAGAGAAAAAGAAGGGAGTTTCAGGTTTTATTGGGATGAAGAGAATCCCCGTGGAAGGGTGGTCTCTTCGTTCTCTTCATTACTCCAAGCGGGGGGTTTTGGGAGAAGTCTGGTTGGTAGAGGAGAGATTTGCTTGCTGCAAGCGGGAAGTAAGAGTAACACTTTTATCTATATATATATAGATACATACATACATATATATAAGCAAAATCTTTGATTCAGCAGAGTAAAGCAAAATTTATTTGTGATGAAGGAATTGCCAGCCCAGATGCCTTTAGCTAGTAACACTGATTTCTTTTTGCTTGCTTGACTTGATTAAGAAGGTAACCAAGTGTCAGGTATTAAAGCATTGACTATTGGATGCTGTTAAGTTCTTCTGCTTGCCTGCTGTACTATGTGAAAGGGCAAAATTTGAGAGAAATTAAAAGCTTCCATTGCTCCTGTTTTAATTACAAGATTCAATGTTATCCTTCCTGAGTGCTGCCTTCAAACGTTAAAAATAAAGTTATTTAAGCATGGTGAATTCAACTAAAATTTCATGCCAACATCTGTAAAAGGGATAGAAAATTCAACTTTAAATTCCATATAGCATCCATAACAGGCTTACAATTTCATTAGTATGAAAGAAAATTTATTCTAAGAAGGAAAAAAAAAACAAAGTCTGCAACAAACATCCTTACATTTTTTGAAAAATAGAATTCATAATCAACCAGGAATCAGCACTGGTGAATAAAACAGAAGAGAACAAGCATTTGGATGGCTATAAGCAATAGCCAAGCAACATACCAGATCCAAAACAGGGCATCCCCTGCAACAAACAACTTGAAAACATGATACAAACCCTGGAAGAAAAGCCAGGGCGCAAGACAAAACAAAACACAGTCAAGAAACGAAAACCAGATTGAACATAAAAGGAACACAAGCCATTCTATCCACTAGCGACAGAAGAGGGCTTCATACTAATTTACAAATTCCTTCGTCCTCTGAGATATCTCTTCAATTTGTAGCCTACTTCTTCGACCATCCTCACAAGCCATATGGGTCTTCCAAGTGTGAACATGATATATGTTGCAGATATTCCCAACACTAGTCCTGTTCCATAACCCATGAATGTCGCTTTCCACACAAATCCAGATTCAGAATATGCTTCCACATGAAAAATGGGTGCCTCAGTGTTGTCACAGCTCTTTGATACTGGAAACCCACACAGTCCCAAGTTACCAGCGTAGGAATCATTGCCAAAAGTATCGAATTGTTTTCCCTGAGGTATAGGTCCAACGAGCTGATTTTGTGAAAGGTTTAACACTTCAAGAAAACCCAAACTATTCAACTGTGTAGGAATCTGCCCAACAAGCTTATTCGAAGAGAGATCCAGTGACTCAAGTGCTGTCAAATTACCCATTGATGTGGGGATAAAGCCACTAAGGTTATTATGAGAAAGGTTTAGCTCTTTGAGTGAGTTAAGCTCTCCAATAACCTTTGGAATCTCACCTTGAAACTCATTATTTGAGAGGTCAATACTCGTCAACTCGATGAATATTTTCTCCAATACAATCTCCACTCCTTTTATTGCAATATCAATAGAATAGCTATAGAAGTCAGCCATAGAACGACCAGACACTCCCATGTATGACCTTGCACTTTTATCTTTTGAGAGATTTATCAAAACCTTGAAATTTTTTATAAATTTAATGGGAAGTGGACCAGTAAAATAATTATTTGATAGGTCAAAAATTTGAATTTTAGAGAAAGAATGATTGGACCACGGGCCCTGAATGGAACCATGCAATTGATTCGAATGCAACACAAGAACTCGTAGTTGTGTAAGACTTCCCAACCAATGAGGAAATGTATCATTGATCTTGTTGTTACCAAGATTTAGCACTTCCAAACCTCTACAATTAATGATGGCTTGTGGTAAAGGCCCTTCTAATTGATTACCTTTTAAGTTGAGATAATTCAATTGACATCCCTTTGTAAAAGCAGGAGGAATGAATCCATGAAAGTTGTTCATTTGTAGATTCAACACTGAAAGGCTTTGGCTTAAATTTCCAAAACATTGTGGAATAATTCCATTCAGGTTGTTGTGAGACAAGTCAAGAAATTCAAGGGAATTTGCATTGCACAGCAGAGAAGGGATCTCTCCACTCAAGCTATTATTTGAGATGAAAAACACAAATGTTGTTGAAGGTGGAATCAGAAGATCTCCCTGAATGAAATTGGAGCTAAGGTCAAGAATTTCAATTCCCTTCCATGGAATTTGCTCAAAAACTGTCAAAGAGTTGTGAGATAGATTGAAGTTCCACAAAGAGTCTTTCCCCACATCCCACATCCACTTGGGAATCTTGCCATAAATTTTATTGTTGGAAAGGTCTAAATACCTCAAAATTTTTGAACCTCTTAAAAATTGGGGAAACTCATTGACATTGCAAGAAGACAAGTACAAATACCGAAGATTAGGAAATGCATAATCAGCACTAGTACCATTAGAGTTTAAGGATAGACTGTTATATGAAAGATCAAGGTCTTGGAGATTTTGGAGCTTTGAGAACATGTTAATCTGTACAATACCACTTAGATGTGAAAAGTCAACTCTAGTAAGATTCACAAGTTGGAATATTGAAGATGGAATAGGACCTCTGAGTTTATTATTCCCAAATTAGATCACTTCTAGCGATTTGCACTGGAATTCCTTGATATCACCACTGAGCTTGTTATCATTGAGATCTATTTGCTTCAATGTGCAAACTGTATACAACCATGAGGGAAGTGTTCCATTGAGTAAATTAAAAGATAAATCTAGAGAGATTAGATTAGGAAAGGCATCAGGAATGGAACCCTCTAATTGGTTGTCAGAAATGGATAAGAATTCTAGCTGTCTTAGGTTTGTAAGTGAGGATGGAATTTGTCCACTAAAATGGTTGCCTGACAAGTCTAAATGACGGAGTTCGGAGAAGTTCCCCAATGCTCTCGGAATAGATCCTGATAAGTTAGAATAACCAAGATCTAAATATTCCAAGGAAACTAGATTCCCAATCGAATCCATCAATTCTATAGAGGAGGGCATATATGATAGATCTAAAATTTCAAGATTGCTGCTGCGGTTCAACTTTGGAATATAGAGAGTGAGGTTTATGTTGTCTACTAAATAGAGCGACTTGAGGTTTGGCAGATGAAAAATGTTTTTTGGGAATTTTCCTCGCAAATCACAATAGTTGAGATTAAGAGTCCTTAAAGATGAGGATAAATTCATCAAGGCATTAGGATGAACAGAAGACATATTGATATCATCAAGAAAAAGGTGTCTCACCTCTGTTAGGTTCTGAACAAGTCCTTCCAAAGTATGTTTGTCAAATGTTTGACGATAATTCCGAGAGAGATCAAGTGAAACCAATGTCGACAAGTGGGAGACTTGGGATGGGACTTGACCTGCAAAGTATGTATTGGAGAGGTTGAGATACACTAGACTTGCAAACCGACCAAACTTAGATGACATCTTGGAAAAGGTAAAATTGTTGAAGGCTAGGTTGAGTTTCTGCAGATGCAAAAGATGGAAGAGACTACTATTGGAAGGGATGCTGCCATGTAGCCAACTGCAACTCAAGTCAAGGCCAATCACTTGACCTTTGATGCTATCACAAGTGACCCCATCCCATGAGCAGCAATCTGAACCCTCCTTCCATGAATTTGTCTTGGGATAGGATATTGTGAAAGCGATTTCATCGCAATACCAAGATGAATAATTATGGATGGAAAAAGAGGTCTTGAACTGGATCAATGCAGCAGCTTCTTCAGGAGAGCACAACTGTGTAATTGAAGAAGAAGAAGATGAAAGATTAGCTTGAAAATTCAAGAGGAAGAAAAGAAGGCAGAGGAGTTGAAACGATTTGATGAGTAAGCAGCACATGTTTGTTAAGAAGAGAAATGGAATAATAATGGTATGATATGATTGAGATGAGTGGTGAGAAGGCATAGATGAGTATTTATAAACTAGAAGGCATAGGTGAGTATCTATAAACTTACTTCATATACGGATTCATTCAAAGATATAACTTTTTATTTTATTTTTCACTCTGTATATACATATAAAGAATGTATAAATAATTTTGTATTCATATATAAACTTGTGGTCGAAGTTGAAGTTGGCATTAAGCTGCCATGTTAACTGCTAAAATCAAATATAAAACGAAAGAGAAGAGCATTAGTGTCATAGCAAAACAGTTGACCAAACTTTCTTCAACTTCTTTTAGCTTAACTTTTCCAAATATTAGTCATTTTTTTAATAGAATTTCTATTTGATTATATGTGAAATTTTCTAGTTTAAAACTTTGAATCAAACAATCAATTGGTTTTATTAATTAATTTATTCATTACATAAAAGAATTCATTTTCGTATACCAAAAGTAATAGATGTTCTAGGCAAGCAATGTCCCAAGGGCTTCAGCCTGAGGTTAAAACTCCTCGAAGGAAGCTTGGTGATGTTTTTTCTGGTTTCAACCTGTCTATAAACATGAAACCAACTTTGCATTAGTTAGAATTTCCTTCAACAGAGCTAATTTCGCATTATCAATGGCATTTACGTAGTAATAGAGTGAGAAATAGACAAGCATATTTGGAGGTCTATCTATATGTTCACACCTACTTTCATTTGTTTATTATTAATGCTATTTCTTTCTGTCTAAAGTTTGATTCTCAATAGTAAATCCACTTTTTTTAACAAATTGTAGACCAATTTGGTCCAAAAGCAAATACCAATTATATATGTTGTACCAATTAAAGGAATGATGGTTGATAAGGATGTACGTCCAATACCTAATAGTTAAACCATATCTTGATGAAAACCAAAAGGCTTTTTAAGTCTTCCAATGCAAATTTGAAAGAAAGCAAGAAAGTTGCTTCCCTCTGGATCCCTTTCTAGTACTTGAGCAAATAATTGATCCCTTTGGATCTTACATTAATGGAAAACACCTCGATGATACTTATTATTGTGTTAGTCTTTTATTATCTGCTACTTAACTGTAAATTAGTTTTTTCATATCATTCTGTAAATTAAGTGATTCGATGTATGATTTTCTGCTGACTTTGTTGCTGAAGTATTAATGAAAGAAAAAAAGGTTATACCTCAAAAGTGCAGTAACTGAAACATTACAGAAGTATCCACAAAATTGCAATCTGCAGTATTGACTACGCTAGTAAAAAAATAAGAGATAAGGAAGAGGACCTGAATGCTGGAACTAGCTTCTTTGCATCATCAATGAAGCTACCTAAAAGCGAAATGGAGTCTAGGGACATGGTTTGAGGGATAATTGATGACTAACAAAGTTAAAGGCAATCATCAACAAGGCATGAGGAAAGTAGTCAGCTGCTAATTCAAAGTTTCAGAGTAAACAACACTTGAAAGATAATGTATTTCTTATTCAAATTGTCCCATGATCTCTTGTCTCAATGACCCAAGACATAACAAAGAATATCAATGTCCCATGAGAAAATGTATTTCCTATTCAAATTATTGAGAGATGTAAATCAAGGAGAGAAAATTATATAAAATTAATGAGACAAACCTCACCTCAATGCTCCTTATTACTTTTTAGTCTTTTACTGTCTGCTACTTAGCTGTAAACTATTATTATTTTTTTTTTTGCTCAGCAGTTCAATAAATTTCATTGATAAAGAGATAGTTACAAAAAAGAACTGCAGCCCAAAGAGAGGGAGCAGATACAAAAAGACCAAAGGACTCCTGACTATTAACAACCCCACAGCTGTAAATTAATTTCGTTATATCATTCTCAAAAATTGTGGCAAACCATATAATTTATTTAGCTGATGAAACAGAAACAGGGTTGTTAGAGCTTATATTAGCAATATTCATTTTCTCAAGAACATGATGAACTAAAATAGAGAGTAACTTTTAACTCCACTTTGTCCAATTTCTAACCAAATATAATGAAAGAATATAAAAATATGGTAATCTCACATGATTACAGCTGCAGATTAAGAGGATAGAGACAAATATACATAAATAAAGACTCAAGAATGCCACTTTATGCTTTTGAAGCGATCATTTTTGCTTTTTACCCCATTATGCTTTTGGAGATACCAAATCGTTTGTAAAACTTTAAGCTGATTCTCATATGAATCTTTCCATGTATCAAGTTATTATTGGCATTATTGCTTTCACCTAACAATCAATATTTGGCTAACAATCAATTAACCAAGTAAATGTCTTATATATGGCTATAGCATAAACGAATATGAGAATAGGATAATCTCACATGATTACATCTGCAGATTAAAGAGGATAGAGACAAATATATATAAATAAAGACTCAAATTTTGCTTTCTATCCCATTATGCTTTTGAATATACCAAATCTTTTGGCAACCTTTATACTAATTCACACATCGATCTTTCCATGTATCAATTTATCATTCTCATTATTTGCTTTCACATAACTAAAGAACGGTCATGTATCACTCTTTGCCATTCTTGCATGAACCTCACCTTCACACCACTGCATTCAACAAAAATTACTTTATCAAGTCTCTGCATTCAAGACAATTTGTAACAATTTCAACTTTCAAGCTTTTGTAACTATTTGCAGGCCAATTTGGTCCAAAAGCAAATAGTAATTATATGTTGTATCAATTAAAAGAATGATGGTTGATAAGGATGTCCAATACCTAATATTTATACCATTTCTTGATGAAAAGCAAAAGACTTTCTAAGTCTTCTAATGAAAATTTGGAGGACAAAAACTTTGAATCAAAGCAAGAAATTTCCTTTCCCTAGCTAGTTCTTGAGCAAATGATTGATCCCTTTGGATCTACATGAATGAAAAACGCCTCAATGATACTTATTATTGTGTTAGTCTTTTATGGTCTGCTACTTAGCTGTAAATCAGTTTTCTCTTATCATTCTGTAAATTCTGTGATACAAATGTATGATTTTCTGCTGACTTTATCGCTGAAGTACTAATAAAAGAAAAAAAAAAGTTTATGCGTCGAAAGTGCAGTAACCGAAACATTACAGAAGTATCACGAAAGTGCAATCTACAGTATTGATGGATAATTGATGACTAACAAAGTTGAAGGCAAACATCAACAAGGCATGAGAAAAGTAGTCTGCTGCTAATTCAAAGTTTCAGAGTAAACAACTCCGAAAAGATAATCTATTTTGTCATATCATTCTCAAATATTGTGGCAAACCATATAATCTGTTTAGCTGATGAAACTGAAACAGGGTTGTTAGAGTTCATATTAGACAATATTCATTTGTTCAAGAACATTTTGAACCAAAATATATAGGGAGTAACTTTTAACTCCATTTTGTTCAATTTCTAAGGAAATATCTTGAAAGAATATAAGAATAAGATAAGCTCACATGATTACATCTGCAGATTAAAGAAGATAGAGACAAATATATATATATATATATATATAAATAAAGACTCAATTTTTCCACTTCATGCTTTTGGAGCTACCATTTTTGCTTTTGGAGATATATACCAAATCGTTTGGAAAACTTTATGCTGATTAACATACCAATCTTTCCACGTATCAATTTATTATTGACATGATTTGCTTTCACATAAGTAATGGACGGTCGTGTATCATGCTTTACCATTCTTACGTGAACTACGCGCATGAAAAAGTACCATGTGGCCTACATTACATGACCCCAACTTCACATCAGTGCATTCAACAAAAATTAGTTTACCAAGTCTTTTTAACTTTTAATTACTTGTTAAATATAGAAAGAGAGAAAGAGATGAGAAGAAAATTTGAGGCCAATAGTTCCATACGGCAAAAGATGTTTGGGCCCTTGTCTTCCACTGAACAAAAAAAATTAAAAAAACAGAGATTCCAAAGAAAAAGAAGACTCTGCTGAAACTTTTCTCTGCAGTTTCATCAATTGGATTTGAAGCAGAGTTTCTCAATATTTGGGTAACAATCAATTAGCCAAGTAAATGCCTAATTTAATTTATTTCACTTATATATGTATATTGGGTGAGATTAGGCTACTATTTCTGAAACAATGTGTGAAATTAATTGATGAAGATGCATCTGCAGTGCATATATACAAGTGAAATTTTCTCTAGTTTAACACTTTGAATCAAACAATCAATTGGTTCTAATTATTAATTAATTTATTCATTATATAAAAGAATTCATTTTTGTATTCAAAAAGTAATAGATGTTCTAGGCAAGCAATGTCCTATGGGCTTCCACCGAGGTTAAAACTCCTCCAAGGAAGCTTGCTGATGTTTTTTTATGAATTCGGTGGTAGATAAATTCCCCGCTGCAATGGCAGGTTCCGTGGACCAGCTTATAAGAGTGGCACGGTTCCTGGATATATTCTTACCTCGATAAAGAGAGTCGTGTGTAGGGTATCTCTTGAGGTAAAGTTTGAGTGCACCTCACGTGGACCACCACGTGAGTGTGAGACTCAGCCAACGCCAAGGAATGACTATATTTTTAGATGAAAAATGAGTGTTAAGAAATTTAACAGCCTTGGCGGTCTCGTTTAGATGCTTCCGGCCGGGGTATCCCCGAGAATGATTTTGGCATAAGCCAAGTTTTGTGAAATCCATAAGCCAAGTTAATCGTTTGAGTACCATGAAAATTTATGTTATGAAAAACATATTGGTAAGGAAAATTTTGTTTGTCTCCATTTACTCGACTGTAGATAGTTTATAGGGTATATGTTTACTCACTGAGATTTATGAAATCTCACCCTTCTTCCTATACATTTTTCAGGTTCAGAATAGACAATAGACCAACAATTGCATCGAGAAGGAAATCTCGAAGTGGCATCTTAGAAAGTAAGGATTCACAGTCCTGTACCTTCGTGGTTAATTGGGGGCCCACATGTCACTGTAACTGAATTTTTATACTTTAGTTATCTTTATTATTGTATAAATAAATTTATTTTACTTTTATGCTACAAAAAAATGATTTTTGAAAGACTTTGTAAATATTGTGTTTTTTTTTTAGAATAAGTAAATATTGTGTTTTAAGAAAATAAAATACTATATCGAATATGTTAGTTTTATTCAAATAGTTGAAAATTTTACTTTAAACAAATATTTTAAACCGCTAGATTTATTTTTAATTATGAAATATGCGTTCTCCGCTTGCATATTATATTTTAATCGGTTTCGAAGTTTTTGAAAAAACTGGTATGCAAGCCTTGCGATGTTTCGGTTGGTATTCTAGGTATGAATGCTTTTCGAAACGTCGTGACGATTGTCACGGGCTCGAAGGGGAGTTCCGGGTCGTGACAAAACAACACTTCAAAGATAATCTATTTTGCCATATCATTCTCTAAAATTGTGGCAAACCATATAATCTGTTTAGCTGATGAAATTGAAACAGGGTTGTTAGAGTTCATATTAGACAATATTCATTTGTTCAAGAACATTTTGAACTAAAATATACAGAGAGTAACTTTTAACTCCATTTTGTTCAATTTCTAAGGAAATATATTGAAAGAATATAAGAATAGGATAAGCTCACATGATTACATATGCAGATTAAAGAAGATGGAGACAAATATATATATGTATATATATATCTATAAAGACTCAATTTTGCCACTTCATGCTTTTGGAGCTATCATTTTTGCTTTTGGAGATACCAAATCGTTTGGAAAACTTTATGCTGATTAACATATCGATCTTTCCATGTATCAATTTATTATTGTCATGATTTGCTTTCACTTAAGTAATGAACGGTCGTGTATCACGCTTTACCATTCTTATGCGAAATACGTGCATGAAAAAGTACTCTGTGGTCTACATTACATGAACCCCAACTTCACGTCAGTGTATTCAACATAAATTACTTTACCAAGTCTCTCCAACTTTTTCCTTTTGAAAGTTTTGTTACCATTACAATTTTTTATGTGCTGATTCCACTTCTTGATGTTAATTACTTGTTAAATATGAACGAAAGAAAGAGAAGAGAAGAAAAAGTGAGGCCAATAGTTCCATAAGGCAAAAGATGTTTGAGCCCTTGTCTTCCACTGAAAGAAAAAACTAAAAAACAGAGATTCCAAAGAAAAAGAAGACTTTGCTGAAATTTCTCTCTGCAGTTTCATCAACTGGATTTGAAGTAGAGTTTCTCAATATTTGGGTGAGATTAGGCTACTATTTCTTAAACAAAGTGTGAAATTAATTGATGAAGATGCATCTGCAGTGCATATATACAAGTGAAATTTTCTCTAGGTTAACACTTTGAATCAAACAATCAATTGATTTTAATTATAAATTAATTTATTCATTATATAAAAGAATTCATTTTCGTATACAAAAAGTAATAGATTTTCTAGGCAAGTAATGTCCCATGGGCTTCGGCCAGAGGTTAAAACTCCTCCAAGGAAGCTTGCTGATGTTTTTTCTGGTTTCAAGCGGTCTATAAACATGAAACCAACTTGCATTCGTTAGAATTTCCTTCAACAGAGCCAATTTTGCATTATCAATGGCATTTACATAGCAATGGAGTGAGAAATAGACAATCACCTTGAGAGGTCTGTCTTCATGTCCACACCTATTTTCATTTGTTTATTATTTATGCAATTTCTTACTGTCTAAAGTTTGATTCTCAACAGTACTTCCATTTCCACTTTCAAGTATTTTTAACAATTTGTAGACCAATTTGGTCCAAAAGCAAATACTAATTATATGTGTTGTACCAATTAAAAGAATGATGGTTGATAAAGATGTCCAATACCTAATATTTAAACCATATCTTGATGAAAAGCAAAAGACTTTCTAAGTCTTCCAATGCAAATTTGAAAGAAAGCAAGAAATTTGCTTCCCTTTGGATCCCTTTCGAGTAATTGAGAAAATGATTGATCCCTTTGGATCTACATTAATGGAAAACACCTCAATGATACATATTATTGTGTCAATCTTTTATTTTCTGCTACTTAGCTGTAAATTAGTTTTCTCCTATCATTCTGTAAATTCTGTGATACATGTATGATTTTCTGCAGATTTATCGCTGAAGTATCAATCAAAGAAAAAATGTTTATGCCTCAAGAGTGCAGTAACTGAAACATTACTGAAGTATCCACAAATGTGCAATCTGCAGTATTGACTAGGCTAGTAAAAAGGAAGAGATAAGCAAGAAGACCTGAATGCTGGAACTAGCTTCTTTGCATCATCAATGAAGCTACCTAAAAGAAAATGGGGTCGAGAGATAATGATGACCAACAACGTTAAAGGCAATCATCAACATGGCATGAGAAAAGTAGTCTGCTGCTTCAAAGTTTCAGAGTAAACAACACTTGAAAGATAATGTATTTCTTATTCAAACTGTCCCATGATCTCTTGTCTCGTATTCAAAGATAAAAGTATTGCCACCAGAATTCCTGAGGGGAAGAAAAGCAGTAACAGCAGAACCCAAGATGCACGAAGAACGAAATAGCCTCACCTGAAAAACATAGAAACAGCAAACACCAAAAAACAACTGGAGTTTTTTTTATGAAACTTTTTTTTGCAGTTTCATCAATTGGTCAAAGGGTTTTGAAGCAGAGTTTCTCAATGTTTGGCTAACAATCAATTAACCAAGTATATGCCTTTATTTTAGCAGAACATCCCCATTCTTTTTTCTTTCTTTAAGAAAAATCTTTGGGAAAGTTTCAGGAATCTCCCTTTGTCCATCTTGACCGCCGGATTTAATTCTTTCAAGGCAAGAACGAAAAGAAGAGTTCTAATTTCATATTGATGTTTCTTTGTCAATTGGGAACAGAGATAGTAAATTAGGCTACCAATGACTAAAACTACATCTTCTCACTTTTTATGTTTTTCATTAGTGGTTAATTAAAATATTTCCCATTGCAAAAGCAAAACAATTGACAAATAAATATTATCATGTTTATTTTTTTTGTCATATATATATATATATATAATATTTTACTTTGGAAAATTTCTGCTTTCAACTGGTCTATATATAAAGATTCAAATTTTTGAAATTGTATAAAGAAGACATTGTTATGTTTAGGATCACAAAAATGAAACTAATTTTATATTAATTAGAATTTCCTTCAACAAAGCCAATTTTGTATTTGGTTTATACCATGTACTTCTAGTTTCAAATTTTTCCCGGTATTTTCCAATTGCATTTACATAGAAATAAAGTGAGATCACCTTCTAGGTTCAAATGTTTATGCTTTATTAATTGTGCCAATGTACTCCAGTCCAACTGAATACTAGCAGAAGGATGAATTATGAATTGAATTTGAAAATAACAACACTTTTATTATGAACAACTGAAAGTATAGGAAAGTTTTGGCTCCATTAGTAATGACCAGTCAAAGTTGTAAGTGTGAAACCACGGCAACTTGATTTGGTAACCATGCATAGTGTTGTTCTCAACATGGTCCAAGGTTAAGCCAAGTTGGAAACTGGATAGTTCAAGCACCTGGAGTTTACTAACCAAAGCTCAGTTCCTCAATATCCTTGATTAAGCATAGTAAAGCGAAAATTGCTTGTGATGAAGGAAGTGCCAACCTCGATGACTTCAGCAAGTAACACTGATTTCTTCTTTTGGTTTGCTTAACTTGATTAAGACGGTAACCAAGTGTCGAGAAATTAAAAGCATCCATTGCTTCAGTTCTAATTATAGAAGTAAGTGTTATCCTCCCTGATTGCTGCTTTCAAACATAAAAAAAAAACAGTTATTTAAGCACGGTGAATTCAATTAAAATTTCATGTCAATATCTATAAAAGGGATAAAAAATTCAACTTTAAATTCCATATAACGTCAATGATAGGCTTACAACCATCTTTACTTTTTCTGAAAAATAGAATTCGTCATCAACCAAGAATAAGCACTGGTGAACAAAACAGAAAAGAACAAGCACTTAGATGGCTATGAGCAATAGCCAAGCAACGTCGTAGACCAAAAACAAGGCATCCCCTATAACAAACAACCTGAAAACATGATACAACCCCTGGAAGAGAAGACAAGGTGTAAGACAAAACAAAACACAGCCAAGAAAAGAAAATCAGACTGAACATAAACGCAACAACAGAAAGGAACACAAGCTATTCTATCCACTAGCAACAGATGAGGTCTCCTTATTAATTTACAAATTCCTTCGTCCTTTGAGATATCTATGGGAATTAGTTACTTTGAATCCAAAATTCAATTGGTTTTATTAACTAAATTATTTATTGTATAAAAGAAGTCATAATTTTTGTAAAACCAATTTCATAATAGTTAAAATTTTCTTTAGCAAAATATCTCCATTCCTTTTCTTTTTTTTTTTAATTTAAGAGAGAATTAGTTAAAATACTTCTTCAAAAATCTATAGGAAAGCTTTAGGAATCTCCCTCTTACTTTGATAATGTCCATCTCAATGTCGAATTTAATTCTTTCAAGACAAGAACCAAAAAGAAGAGTCTTAATTTCATATTGATGTTTCTTTGTCAATTTTAAAATAAAGAGAGTCAATTAGGCTCGACTGACCAAAACTATGTCTTCCCTTTTTTTTGTTTTTTTTTCATTTGTCTGTCTCACTCACAAAAGCTGTGGGAGGTTGGGATTATTGCAAGGAGCAAATTAATGTTGGCCGCGTCTTCAAGAGGAAAAGAAACTGTCTATAACACAGGGAAGGAAAATGCTTCCTACAAATTTTAACTTTTTGTTATCAAATATAATTTTTTTTGTTGTCGTCATATATATACATATATGTATATATAATATTTTACTTTAGTAAATTCAATTTGGGATGTTTATTTATTTTATTTTGTGATTTTGTAGTAATAATCATTTGTTTGATCTTGTGAATACTAATTTTTATCCATAGCAGATTTGCAATTCATTGATAATGCAAGATATTGGATTATTCACTACAAAAAAAAATTGAGTTTTAATCACACTTCTTTAGGTGACATTTTTTTATATAGTAAAATTTTAAAAAGTTCAGCTATTTAGTAGCAATATAAAAAGGTGTAACTTTTGCTAGTATATGTAATTTCTATCGTTTCATTTTATTCATAATGCATCTAAAAATTTATACAGTGAAATTGGATCTATAAAAATATTCTAAAATAATATAAAAAAGTGTTATTAAAAATATTTTTAGTAGCACATTTTAAAAATGTACTGTCTAGTCAAATTTGTTATAGTGATTGAAGTATGAATATAGAAATTAATTTAAGTTTTAATTTATAATACCCTTTCATAATAGAGTGAAAAAGAAATTAACAATCACTTTCAGAAATCTATTCTCATGTTCACATCTACTTTTATTTGTTTATTATTCATGCTATTTCTTACTGTCTAAAGTTTGATTTTCCATAGACCATATACATCCATTTCAACTTTCAAGTTATTTTAGCAATTTGTAGACCAATTTGGTCCAAAAGCAAATACTCGTTATGGTGTACCAATTAAAGGAATGATGGTTGATAAGGATGTCCCTTACTTAATATTTAGACCATTTCTTGATGAAAAGAAAAAGACTTTCCAAGTCTTCTAATGAATGCCACGTGGGCAAAAAGTTTGCGATGGGGAGGATCTCAATTCATTCTGAAAAGGAAGGTGAAGATATAATTTGCATGATGGTGAGGGCAAAAAGAAAATCTAAATGCAGAAAATTAACATCCTAATCCTGCTACAAAATGTTAAAACAAAAAATGAAAATGAAGGAAGAGAAAAAGAAGGGAGTTTCAGGTTTTATTGGGATGAAGAGAATTCCCGTGGAAGGGTGGTCTCTTCGGTCTCTTCATTACTCCAAGCGGGGGGTTTTTGGGAGAAGTCTGGTTGGTAGAGGAGAGATTTGCTTGCTGCAAGCGGGAATGGTAAGAGAAGTAGAAATTTGGCATTAGAACAACTCCAGTCCAACTGAATACTAGCAGAAGGATGAATTATGAATTGAAATTGAACAACTGAAATTATGGGAAAGTTTTGGCTGCATTGGTAATGGCCAGTCAAAGTTGTAAGTGTGAAGGCATGGTAACTAGATTTGGTAACTGCGCATACTGTTGTTCTCAACATGGTCCAAGGCATGTCCAAGGCTAAGCCCAGTTGGCAAAGCTCAGTTCCTCAATATACATACATATATACATATATATATATATATAGATACATACATACATATATATAAGCAAAATCTTTGATTCAGCAGAGTAAAGCAAAATTTATTTGTGATGAAGGAATTGCCAGCCCAGATGCCTTTAGATAGTAACACTGATTTCTTTTTGCTTGCTTGACTTGATTAAGAAGGTAACCAAGTGTCAGGTAATAAAACATTGACTATTGGATGCTGTTAAGTTCTTCTGCTTGCCTGCTGTACTATGTGAAAGGGCAAAATTTGAGAGAAATTAAAAGCTTCCGTTGCTCCAGTTTTAATTACAGGATTCAATGTTGTCCTCCTTGAGTGCTGCCTTCAAACGTTAAAAAAAAAGTTATTTAAGCATGGTGTATTCAACTAAAATTTCATGTCAACATCTGTAAAAGGGATAGAAAATTCAACTTTAAATTCCATAACAGGCTTACAATTTCATTAGTATGAAAGAAAATTTATTCTAAGAAGGGAAAAAAAAAACAAAGTCTGCAACAAACATCCTTTCTTTTTTTTGAAAAATAGAATTCATAATCAACCAGGAATAAGCACTGGTGAATAAAGCAGAAGAGAACAAGCATTTGGATGGCTATAAGCAACAGCCAAGCAACATACCAGATCCAAAACAGGGCATCCCCTGCAACAAACAACTTGAAAACATGATACAACCCCTGGAAGAAAAGCCAGGGCGCAAGACAAAACAAAACACAGTCAAGAAACGAAAACCAGATTGAACATAAAAGGAACACAAGCCATTCTATCCACCAGCGACAGAAGAGGGCTTCATACTAATTTACAACTTCCTTCGTCCTCTGAGATATCTCTTCAATTTGTAGCCTACTTCTTCGACCATCCTCACAAGCCATATGGGTCTTCCAAGTGTGAACATGATACATGTTGCAGATATTCCCAACACTAGTCCAGTTCCATAACCCATGAATGTCGCTTTCCACACAAATCCAGATTCAGAATCTGCTTCCACATGAAAAATGGGTGCCTCAGTGTTGTCACAGCTCTTTGATACGGGAAACCCACACAGTCCCAAGTTACCAGCGTAGGAATCATTGCCAAAAGTATTGAATTGTTTTCCCTGAGGTATAGGTCCAACGAGCTGATTTTGTGAAAGGTTTAACACTTCAAGAAAACCCAAACTATTCAACTGTGTAGGAATCTGCCCAACAAGCTTATTCGAAGAGAGATCCAGTGACTCAAGTGCGGCCAAATTCCCCATTGATGTGGGGATACAACCACTAAGATTATTATGAGAAAGGTTTAGCTGTTTGAGTGAGTCCAGCTCTCCAATAACCTTTGGAATCTCACCTTGAAACTCATTATTTGAGAGGTCAATGCTCGTCAACCCGATGAATATTTTCTCCAATTCAATCTCTACTCCTTTTATTGCAATTTCAATGGAATAGCTATAGAAGTAACGACCATACACTCCCATGTATGAGCTTGCACTTTTATCTTTGGTGAGATTTATCATAACCTTGAAATTTTTAATATATTTAACGGGAAGTGAACCAGTAAAAGAATTATTTGACAAGTCAAAAATTTGAATTTTGGACAAAGAACGATTGGACCACGGGCCTTGAATGGAACCATGGAATTGATTAGAATGCAGCACAAGAACTCGTAGTTGTGTAAGACTTTCCAACCAATGAGGAAATGTATCATTGATCTTGTTGTTACCAAGATTTAGCACTTCCAAACCTCTACAATTAATGATGGCTTGTGGGAAAGGCCCTTCTAATTGATTACCATTTAAGTTGAGATAATTCAATTGGCATCCCTTTGTAAAAGCTAGAGGAAAGAGTCCACGAAAGTTGTTCATTCGTAGATTCAACACTGAAAGGCTTTGGCTTAAGTTTCCAAAACATTGTGGAATAATTCCACTCAAGTTGTTGTGAGACAAGTCAAGATTTTCAAGGGAATTTGCATTGCACAGTAGAGAAGGGATCTCTCCACTCAAACTATTATTCGAGATAAAAAAAAGCCATGTCGTTGAAGGTGGAATCGGAAGATCTCCTTGAATGAAATTTGAGCTAAGGTCAAGAATTTCAATTCCCTTCCATGGAATTTGCTCAAAATCTGTCAAAAAGTTGTGAGATAGATTCAAGTACAACATAGAGTCCTTCCCCACATCCCACATCCACTTAGGAATCTTGCCATAAATTTGATTGTTGGAAAGCTCTAAAGAAATCAAATTTTTTGAGCTTTTTAAAAATTGGGGAAATTCATTGACATTGCAAGAAGACAAGAACAAATACTGAAGATTAGGAAATGCATAATCAGCACTAGTACCATTTGAGTTTAAGGATAGACTGTTATATGAAAGATCAAGGTTTTGGAGATTTTGGAGTTTTGAGAACATGTTAATCTGTACAATACCACTTAGATGTGAAAAGCCAACTCCAGTAAGATTCACAAGTTGGAATATTGAAGATGGAATAGGACCTTTGAGTTTATTATTCCCAAAAGAGATCTCTTCTAGCGATTTGCACTGGAATTCCTTGATATCACCACTGAGCTTGTTATCATTGAGATATATATGCTTCAATGTGCAAACTGTATACAACCATGAGGGAAGTGTTCCATTGAGTAAATTAAAAGATAAATCTAGAGAGATTAGATTAGGAAAGGCATCAGGAATGGAACCCTCTAATTGGTTACCATAAATGGATAAGAATTCTAGCTGTCTTAGGTTTGTAAGTGAGGTTGGAATTTGTCCACTAAAATAATTGCTTGACAAGTCTAAATAACGGAGTTGGGAGAAGTTCCCCAATGCTCTCGGAATAGATCCTGATAAGTTAGAATAACGAAGATCTAAATATTCCAAGGAAACTAGATTCCACAATGGTCTCGGAATCGATCCCATTAAGTTGGTCCCGTAGAGATCCAAATGCTTCAAGGAAACTAGATTCCCAATCGACTCCATCAATTCTATAGAGGAGGGCATATATGATAGATCTAAAATTTCAAGATTGCTGCTGCGGTTCAACTTTGGAATATAGAGAGTGAGGTTTATGTTGAATCCTAAATAGAGCGACTTGAGGTTTGACAGATGAAAAATGTTTTTCGGGAATTTTCCTCGCAAATCACAATACTTGAGACTAAGAGTCCTTAAAGATGAGGATAGATTCATCAAGGCATTAGGATGAACAGAAGACATATTGATAGCATCAAGAAAAAGGTGTCTCACCTCTGTTAGGTTCTGAACAAGTCCTTCCAAAGTATGTTTGTCAAGTGTTTGATAATAATTCCCAGAGAGATCAAGTGTTTGATAATAATTCCAAGAGAGATCAAGTGTTTGATAATAATTCCAAGAGAGATCAAGTGAAACCAATTTCGACAAGTGGGAGACTTGGGATGGGACTTGACCTGCAAAGTATGTATGAGAGAGGTTGAGATACACTAGACTTGCAAACAGACCAAACTTAGATGACATCTTGGAAAAGGTAAAATTGTTGAAGGCTAGGTTGAGTTTCTGCAGATGCGAAAGATGGAAGAGACTACTATTGGAAGGGATGCTGCCATGTAGCCAACTGCAACTCAAGTCAAGGCCAATCACTTGACCTTTGATGCTATCACAAGTGACCCCATCCCATGAGCAGCAATCTGAACCCTCCTTCCATGAATTTGTCTTGGGATAGGATATAGTGCCAGCGACTTCATCGCAATACAAAGATGAATTATTATGGATGGAAAAAGAGGTCTTGAACTGGATCAATGCAGCAGCTTCTTCAGGAGAGCACAACGGTGTTATTGGAGAAGAACAAGATAAAAGATTAGCTTGAAAATTCAAGAGGAAGAAAAGAAGGCAGAGGAGTTGAAACGATTTGATGAGTAAGCAGCACATCTTTCTTAAGAAGAGAAATGGAATAATAATGGTATGATATGATTGATATGAGTGGTGAGAAGGCATAGATGAGTATTTATAAACTAGAAGGCATAGGTGAGTATTTATAAACTTACTTCATATACGGATTCATTCAAAGATATAACTTTTTATTTTATTTTTCACTCTGTATATACATATAAAGAATGTATAAATAATTTTGTATTCATATATAAACTTGCGGTTGAACTTGGCATTAAGCTGCCATGTGAACTGCTAACATCAATATAAAACGAAAGAAAAGAGTATTAGTGTCATAGGAAACAAAAATATGGAAAAGAATTATTTTTAAGTCAATTCCCAAAAAGACATATGACTGTAAGTGGAAAATATGGAGTACATTAATCAACCAACCTTTTGCCGTATTGACTAGGCAACAAAGGAAGAACAAAAGCAACAAAGAAAGTCCATGGGAGAACAAAAGCAAAGTTACTTTCAATAAGACACGCACAAGAAGAGACAATCCATCTTGTGGACTACAGCTAGCGTTGAGGTGTTATTATCAACCTCATCAACAATATCTTCCTTTATTTTTTGGAGGAACATGCGATGCAAGTGGTCTCTAAGGAGTTTTCTACTTTTTCTTTCCTTTGCTAATTGAGTTTGAAAGCGTGGAATTGAAAATTCAACTTGAAAACCAGATTGACATTTAGACAATTGAAAGCAACTATAAATTATTGAATTATGATTACCATAATTTTATATATTTGATGTCTGCTTATAAGTTTTATTTTATAAATTCCGTAAATTAATTATCTTTGATGTGTTTAAATAATTGCATGGTCTTTAAGTTTTGTTTGTGACAATTTACAAGATTGTAATTTTGATTTTCTTTTTTGAATTTAGGACTTCAAATCTTGAGTCATTGGATTTTATTTAGTATAATTTGTCAATTCACATGAACAAAATGTGTACATGTGTATTTTGCATACATTTTCCTATTGCAAGTGGGAATCTCCAATTAGAAAGTGAGATTGGGAACGCCGGTAATAATTATGTAATTAATAGATAGGATTGATATTGGAGAAAATGATTGTATATATACTAAAATTTCCACAACAATGTTGAGCAACTTGCACAATCTTTATGTTTGTGTAATAACTGATAAACGATTTAATACAAAAAAAGATGAGAGTATCAAAGCAATGAATCAATTTGACTCTTGGAATCCAATCATTTATAGATCATATAAAGTAATAGTCGAAGTCATTGTATCAAGAATTTTCTTTTGATTTATAATTAAATTGTCTAGCTCATTAAGGTTGTTGATTTGTCCTTCACGGAGAGTTTCAATTAGAGAGAAAATTCAAAGTTAAATTTCTAGGTCTTGATCAGAAAAAGAAAAATCAATCTAATTTAAAAGCAAAAAGAAGTGGAACACGATGTCTCATTAATATTCAAAATTATATTTTGCCATGCTAAGAAATGAGGTGATAAATTTGAAGTCAATTATGAGAAAGAACTAAATCGAAGGCCATAGATGTAGTATTTATTGATATTGTATCTCAAGTTTAGTTTAACCCCAATATTGGGTTAAGGAAAAGTCATGGTCTACACAAATTGTTGTTATGAAGGTGCCATGTCATAGGAAACGGAGGAAAGAAAAACATGTAAAAGAGTTATTTTCATTTTCTTCACAAAATTAATTCACATTGTCCTTATCATTGCAGAATTCTCCACAACATTTTTGTATTCAAGATTGATATAGTCGAAGTCATCATATCAATATTTTTCTTTTGATCCATTAAATAGATTGTTTAACTCATTAAGGTTAATGATTTGTCTTCACAGAGAGTTTTAATTAGAGAGAAGATAAGATGACTAAGAAGGCTTATTAATGTTAATTTTTGTGAGTCTTGACCAATAGCAAAAAAGGAAAAGAAAAATTAAGCCAATGTAAAAGCAAAAAGACATGGTAAACCAATAAGAGAAACAAACCATGTTTGATCCAATCATTCCATTATATGCTTTGCCTCATTAATGCTGATATGGAATACACTGTCTTGTTAATAAAATAGGATAAATGATCACTTTTCAAAAAAAAAATGAAAATAGGTGATAAATTTCAAGTCAATTGGGAGGAAGAACAAAAACAAAGGTCATTAATGTAGTATTTATTCATGTTCTATCTGAAATATAGTTTAGCCCCAAATTTATATTAAAGGTATTAAATTACAGAAATCATAGAGCACTCTTATCAAGGGCGTTTATCATATAGCAAATAAGAATTGGTTTATCCATCTTATTGAAACAATAAAGACCGAACCAATTATCAAATTGATGACATGATTACTGGTTTTTAAACTTTATATTGAGAGAATGTATTCTTTGATGTAATTGCTTAAATCTTTAAAGCAATTATGTCTTTTCCTCAAGAAAAAAAATGATAAAAAAGATTAAGAAGATTTGTCAATGTTAATTTTATAAGTATCGATCGAAAAAGAAAAATCAAGTTAATTTGAAAGTAAAAGACGGTGGTGCCCAATAACTTGAAAATATAGACATTTGATTCAATCATTCCATTATATACATTGCCTCATTAATGTTAATACGGTCTACACCAAGCTAGAAATTTGCAGTGTTGACTAGGCTCGTAGAAAAAATGAGATAAGCAGGAAAACCTTAACGCTGGAACTAGCGTCTTTGAACCGTCAATGAAACTATCTTAAAACCAATAGGGTGTAGGGACATGACATCCACCCATTGCAGATCCTCCAACTTCACATCAGTGCGTTCAAGACAAATTCGTTTACCAAGTCTCTCCAACTCTTTCCTGTGAAAAGTAGTCTGCTGCTTCAAAGTTCAAAGTAAACAACAATTGAAAGACAATGCATTTCTTACTCAAACTGTCCCATGATTTCTTGTCTCCTATACAAAGTTTTCTACTGCTTTAAAATTAAAACCATTAAGCTAGCGTTCCCTTCCCCTGTTGGCAATCTGTTCGATCCTGCCTTCTTTAGTCCCCAACAAAGAGATTAAGAGTTGATCAAAGAAACTCCATGGAAAAACAAAAGCAAAATTATTTTTGATAAGACATGCACAAGAAGAGCCAATCCATCTTGTGGACTACCCATCTTGTGGACTACCGCGATCGTTGAGGTGTTATTATAAACTTCATCAACAGTATCTTCCTTATTAATTACTACAATAAATTATTGATAGCAGCCACGAAAAGCTTAGTGGAGGAACATGCAAGTGGTCTCTAAGGAGATTTCTACTTTTTCTTTCCTTTGATAATTTAATTTGAGAGCGTGGATGTGAATTGAACACGAAAGAAAACTCCGATTTCCATTGGTTACAAATATGCTTTCCATCTTGTGGACTACAGCTAGCGTTGAGGTGTTATCATCAACTTCATCAACAATATCTTCATCAACACCTCGAAGAGCTTATTGGAGGAACATGCAATGCAAGTGGTCTCTAAGGATTTTTCTACTTTTTCTTTCCTTTGATAATTGAGTTTGAAAGCGTGGATTTGAAAATTCAACTTGAAAACCAGATTGACATTTAAACAATTGAAAGCAACTATAAATTATTGAATTATGATTACCATAATTTTATATATTTGATGTCTACTTATAAGTTTTCTTTTATAAATTCTGTAAATTAATGATCTTCAATGTGTTTAAATAATTGTGTGGTCTTTAAGTTTTGTTTGTGACAATTTACAAGATTGAAATTTTGATTTTCTTTTTTGAATTTAGGACTTCAAATCTTAAGTCATTGGATTTTATTTAGTATAATTTCTCAATTCACATGAACAAAATGCGTACATGTGTATTTTGCATACATTTTCCTATTGCAAGTGGGGATCTCCAAATAGAAAGTGAGATTGGGAACGCTGGTAATAATTATGTAATTAAAAGATAGGATTGATATCAGAGAAAATGATTGTATATATACTAAAACTTCCACAACAATGTTGAGCAACTGGCACAATCTTTATGTTTGTGCAATAACTGATAAACGATTTAATACAAAAAAAGATGAGAATATCTAAGCAATGAATCAATTTGACCTTTGGAATCCAATCATTTATAGATCATATAAAGTAATAGTCGAAGTCATTGTATCAAGAATTTTCTTTTGATTTATAATTAGATTGTCTGGCTCATTAAGGTTGTTGATTTGTCCTTCACGGAGAGTTTCAATTAGAGAAAAAATTCAAAGTTAAATTTCTAGGTCTTGATCAGAAAAAGAAAAATCAATCTAATTTAAAAGCAAAAAGAAGTGGTACACGATGTCTCATTAATATTTAAAATTATATTTTGCCATGCTAAGAAATGAGGTTATAAATTTAAAGTCAATTATGAGAAAGAACTAAATCGAAGGTCATAAACGTAGTATTTATTGATGTTGTATCTCGAGTTTAGTTTAGCCCCAAAGTTGGATTAAGGAAAAGTCATGGTCTACACGAATTGTTGTTATGAAGGTGCCATGTCATAGGAAACCGAGGAAAGAAAAATATGTAAAAGAATTATTTTCATTTTCTTCACAAAATTAATTCACATTGTCCTTATCATTGCAGAATTCTCCACAACATTTTTGTATTAAAGATTGATATAGTCGAAGTCATCATATCAATATTTTTCTTTTGATCCATTAAATAGATTGTTTAACTCATTAAGGTTAATGATTTGTCTTCACAGAGAGTTTTAATTAGAGAGAAGATAAGATGACTAAGAAGGCTTATTAATGTTAATTTTTGTGAGTCTTGACCAATAGCAAAAAAGGAAAAGAAAAATTAAGCCAATCTAAAATAGGATAAATGATCACTTTTCAAAAAAAAAATGAAAATAGGTGATAAATTTCAAGTCAATTGGGAGGAAGAACAAAAACAAAGGTCATTAATGTAGTATTTATTCATGTTCTATCTGAAATTTAGTTTAGCCCCAAATTTATATTAAAGGTATTAAATTACAGAAATCATAGAGCACTCTTATCAAGGGCGTTTATCATATAGCAAATAAGAATTGGTTTATCCATCTTATTGAAACAATAAAGACCGAACCAATTATCAAATTGATGACATGATCACTGGTTCTTAAACTTTATATTAATACGGTCTACACCAAGCTAGAAATTTGCAGTGTTGACTAGGCTCGTAGAAAAAATGAGATAAGCAGGAAAACCTTAACGCTGGAACTAGCGTCTTTGAACCGTCAATGAAGCTATCTTAAAACCAATAGCTATCTTAGAACCAATAGGGTGTAGGGACATGACATCCACCCATTGCAGATCCTCCAACTTCACATCAGTGCGTTCAAGACAAATTCGTTTACCAAGTCTCTCAAACTCTTTCCTGTGAAAAGTAGTCTGCTGCTTCAAAGTTCAAAGTAAACAACAATTGAAAGACAATGCATTTCTTACTCAAACTGTCCCATGATTTCTTGTCTCCTATACAAAGTCTTCTACTGCTTAAAAATTAAAGCCATTAAGAAACTCCAACAAAGAGAAACTCCTTTCCCTGTTGGCTATCTGTTCGATCCTGCCTTCTTTAGTCCCCAACAAAGAGATCAAGAGTTGATCAAAGAAACTCCATGGAAAAAAAAAAGCAAAATTATTTTTGATAAGACATGCACAAGAAGAGCCAATTCATCTTGTGGACTACCGCGATCGTTGAGGTGTTATTATAAACTTCATCAACAGTATCTTCCTTATTAATTACTACAATAAATTATTGATAGAAGCCACGAAAAGCTTATTGGAGGAACATGCAAGTGGTCTCTAAGGAGCTTTCTACTTTTTCTTTCCTTTGATAATTGAATTTGAGAGCGTGGATATGAATTCAACACGAAAGAAAACTCCGATTTCCATTGGTTACAAATATACTTTCTTATCATCTATTGAATTAGATTGTCATTTAGAGAATTGAAGGCACCTATATATTATTGAATTATCATTACCATTTTTTTTATATAATTGATGTCTAGTGATAAGTTATATTATATTAATTTTGTAAATTAATGATTTTCAACATGTTGAAATAATTATGTGCTCTTCAAGTTTTGTTCATGACAATTGACAAGATTATGATTTTTTTTTTGTAAGGCAAGATTGTGATTTTGATCTTCTTTTTTGAGTTTACGGCTTCAAAATAATCTTGAGTCATTGGAATCTATTTTCCAAGCATCATTTTGTCAATTCATAAGAACGAAAAATTCATCTTTGTGCATTTTTCCATTTATTTTCCAATTACGAGCAGGGATCTTGAATTAAAAAGCAAGATAATGAAGGCTCATGACAATTAACTACTCAATAGATAAGATTGAGATTGGAGAAGATGATTTTATATAAACTGAAAATTCCACAACTATGTTGGGCCATGTAACGCCCCTTAATTAATAATATACATATATAACTGATGAATGATTTAGTAACAAAAACAAATTCACAGGTTCAGCTTTGGCTATTTATGTATGACAACCTGTTTTTCTACTTCTTATTTTACATAGTTATAAAATTTTAAGCCTTTCAAAAAGAAAAAAAAAACCAACATGAATGAGAGTATCTAACTGATGAATTAGGTTGATCTTTGGAATAGTATTAAGTAATAGTCAAAAGTCATCATATCAAGATTTTGCTTTTGATTCATTAAAGGATACTGATTTGTTCTTAATGGAGAGTTTCAATTAGAGAGAAGATAAGATGACTAAGAAGACTTATCAATGTTAACATTTTGGGTCTTGGTCAAAAAGAAAAAAAAATCAAACTAATTTGAAAGCAAAAGGAGGTGGTACCGAGCAAGAGGAAAAACGGGCATTTGATTCAATCATTCCATTATATATTTTTTCTCATTAATGATAACACGGAGTACACCATACTTGAAATTAATCTTGCCGTGTTAAGAAAAGGAGTGATAAATTTCATGTCAATTCGAAGGAAGAACAGAAACAAAGACCATAGATGTAGTATTTATTCATGTTGTACCTCAAATTTAGTTTAGCCCCAAATTTGGGTTAATTAAAAGTCATGGTCTACACAAATTGTCGTTATCATTTGCTTCACAAAATTAAATGACATTGTCCTTATCATTGCGGAATTCTCCATCACAAGTGCATCTGCAGAATTCTCCAGCAAGAAGATATGGGATCCACCGATTGCAGGACCCAAACTTCACATGAGTGCATTCAACACAAATTCGTTTACCAAGTCTCTGTATCTTTTCCTGTTGAAAGTTTTGTTACCATTAGAATTTTCTATGTGCTGATTCCACTGCTTGAATTATAGCTAGGTGTCTCACAATATTAATGCTGTAAACTATTCCGATAAACTTCCCAGAAATTGTTGCTTTACAGTTTAATGAAATTGTGTCTCTATTATGATCCCAAATTGTCATAATCTGCCTCTCAAAATTAAGGATCTGTTAAAGTATATACATCTCCAAATTGTCATAATACTCTAGTTTAAAACTTTACAGATGAATCTTCCTCTGCCTTCTTTTCTCTCTTAACTCTCATCTAACATCAAACTGCTAAATTTTTAGTTTTCGAGTTTGATGGATCCAAACATGTAAGCCAAATAGTTAAAGAAGAAGAAATATGGATAAATGAGGGCAAAAACATATAGAGCATATTCAGCTTATAAGTTAAGTACCTAATTTAATCAACCTTCATCCCTGCATCTTTACATAATTAATCAACCTGTTGGCTTGTCAATCAATTTTTGAACGTTTAGTGCTGATAAATATTTAGTATCAGTTACTTCCTAAATAGAAATTGCAGTCCCTACTTAATGAAATGAATAGCTAAAATTTAAACCCACCATCCTGTTTCTTTATACTGAATAAATAGTGCTGATAAATAAATAAAATAGTAGTGGCAATCTGGTTATTGGCATGATTGGTCTTTAGAATCTTGCATAAATCATAAATGGTGTAGAGAAAGAGTAACAAGGCATTCTCCCAAATATAGGTCAGTCATATATTTAATATTTTTATCTATTGAATTTGTACTCTGTCAGTCTGATCTCAGCTTTGACAAGGTTCAAGCTTAGAACAAAAGTTGGATTCAGTACTGTCAAGATGGACAGACATACTGCACATAAGAGAAGAACAATGCAAAGAATTCTTAAGTTTCTGGTAAGAAAATAGTCTCTTGCAGACATGTCTCAGAAAAAACCAAAAAAGGGATTCTTCCTGACCTGACATGCTTGTTAGCTTATAAATGCTTTTCTGCATCTTCACATCATCCCCACAATTATGTTATCAACATTCAAGTAAGAAAATGAGATGCTTAGGATGGAACCATCAATTCCTCTTGCTCTTCTTGTTTTACTTCTCTTCTGAAGCTCCTATTACATCTGTCTTGAGTACCAAGCAGCTTTCATTTTGACAATGCTTTTTGGAATCAATGTCTTAGCCAAGAACACTATGGTAGATAGAATCTCAGTTTCATAGACATGCCATTCTTTGCCAAAGCAACTTTTGATCAACAAATCAAGGTAAGAATGTTGCTAGTTTCTTCATTTCATCAATGTGCTTTACAAGTAATCAGGATATGGAAAGCAGGGTATATTCTTTAAAGCATGACCGGTTGTTTGCTGTCAATCAGAATTAAGAATGCTTGCCTCCAACTTATCTGAAAACCCCTTAGTAGGGTCAGAGCATGCAGGTGGGCTACACACAACATACACATGTACAAACATACAAAAAGGGGATGAAAAAACAAAGTCTGCAATAACTATCTTTATTTTGTATGAAAAATAGAATACATTATTAACCAGGAATAAGCACTGGTGAACAAAACACAAGAGAACAAGCATTTGGATGGCTATGAGCAACAGCCAAGCAACACTCCAGACCAAAAACAGGGCATCCCCTGTAACAAACAACCTGAAAACATGATACAACCCCTGGAAGAGAAGACAGGGCACAAGGCAAAACAAAACACAATCAAGAAAAGAAAATCAAACTGAACATAAAACGAACAACAAAAAGGAATACAAGCCATTCTATCCACCAGCAACAGATGAGGGCTTCTTACTAATTTACAAATTTCTTCGTCCTCTGAGATATCTCTTCAATTTGTAGCCTGCTTCTTCAACCATCCTCACAAGCCATTTGGATCTTCCAAGTGTGAACATGATATATGCTGCAGATATTCCCAACACTAGTCCACTTCCAAAACCCATGAATGTCGCTTTCCACTCAAATCCAAATTCAGAATCTGCTTCCTCATGAAAAATGGGTGCCTCAATGTTGTCACAGTTCTTTGATAATGGAAACCCACACAGTCCCAAGCTATTAGCATAGGAATCATTGCCAAAGGTATTGAATTGGTTTCCTAGAGGTATAGGTCCAACCAGCTGATTTTGTGAAAGGTTTAACACTTCAAGAAAACCCAATCTGTTCAACTGTGTAGGAATCTTTCCAACAAGCTTGTTCCAAGAGAGATCTAGTGACTCAAGTGCTGTCAAATTCCCCATTGATGTGGGGATACAACCATTAAGGTTATTATGAGAAAGGTTAAGTTGTTTGAGTGACTCAAGCTCTCCAACAACCTTTGGAATCTCACCTTGAAACTCATTATTTGAGAGATCAATGATTGATAACTTGATGAAAATTTTCGTCGATTCAATCTCTACTCCTTTCATTGTAATTCCAATAGAATAGCTACCATCTCCGCCAATGTATGACACTGTTGCACTTTCATCTTCTGGAAGATTTTTCATGGTCTTGAAATTTTTTATATATGTAACAGGAAGTGGACTAGTAAAGTAATTATTTGAGAGGTCAAAAATTTGGATTTTGGAGAAAGAATGACGGGACCTAGCTCCATGAATGGAACCATGGAATTTGTTCGATCGCAATACAAGAACTTGTAGTTGTGCAAGACTTCCCAACCAATGAGGAAATGTATCATTGATCTTGTTGTTACCAAGATCTAGCACTTCCAAATATCTACAATTTACCATGGATCGTGGTAAAGGCCCTTCTAATTGATTGCCATGTAAGTTGAGATAATTCAGATCACATTCCTTCATAAAAGTTGGAGGAATGATTCCATGAAACTTGTTCATCTCTAATTTCAACATTGAGAGGCTTTTGCTCAAATTTCCAAAACATTGTGGAATTATTCCACTCAACTTGTTGCGAGACAAGTCAAGAATTTCAAGAGAATTTGCATTGCTTATCAGAGAAGGGATCTCTCCACTCAAACTATTATTTGAGATTAAAAACGATGTTGTTGTTGAAGGTGGAATTGAAAGATTTCCTTGAATCAAATTGGAGCTAAGGTCAAGAATTCCAATTTCCTTCCATGAAATTTGCTCAATATTTGTTAAAGAGTTGTGAGATAGATTCAAGTACGCCAAAGAGTATTTCCCTGCATTCTGCATCCACTTGGGAATCTTGCCATAAATTTTATTGTTGGAAAGGTCCAACTCTTGCAACCTTCTTGAGCCTCTAAAAAATTGGGGAAATTTGCTGACATTGCAAGAAGACAAGTATAATGATTGAAGATTGGCCAATGTATAATTAGCACTAGTGCCAGTTGAGCTTAAGGATAGACTGTTATATGAAAGATCAAGCTGTTGGAGATTTTGAAGTTTCGAGAACATGTCAAACTCTACAATACCACTTAGATTATTTGATGATAAGGAAAGAATGGTAAGGTTCACAAATTGAAATATTGAAGATGGAAAAGGACCTGTGAGTTTGTTATTCCCTAAAAAGATCTCTTCTAGTGAATTGTATTGAAATTCCTTGACATCACCATTGAGTTGGTTATTCTCGAGAGCTATGTACTTCAATGTGGAAGCTGTATACAACCATGAGGGAAGTGTCCCATTGAGTAAATTTAAAGACAAATCTAGAGAGATTAGATTAGGAAAAGCACTTACCTCATCAGGAATGGAACCTTCTAGTTGACTACCTGAAATGATTAAGAATTCAAGTTGTCTAAGGTTTGTAAGTGAGGATGGAATTTGTCCACTAACATGGTTCCATGACAAATCTAAATAATTGAGTTGTGAGAGGTTTCCTAATGATATCGGAATTGATCCTAATAAGTTGGATGATCGAAGATTTAAATACTCCAAGGACACTAGACTCCCGATTGAGTTGGGCAATCCTCCTGAGAAAGATGAGAGTCGTGCATCCAAATGCTCCAAAGATGATAAATTCGTGATAGTCTTAGGCAACCCTCCAGGAAAAGAAGTCCCTAATAAATACAAATATTTCAAAGATTGTAAATTGCCGATTGAATCTATCAATTCTGTAGAGAAAGACCTGTCCGATAGATCTAAAAGTTGAAGATTGCTGGTATGTATGAGAGAGGTTGAGATACACTAGACTTGCAAACCCACCAAACTTAGATGACATCTTGGACAAATTAAAATAGTTGAAGGCTAGGTTGAGTTTCTGTAGGTGTGGAAGATGGAAGAGACTATTACTGAAAGGGATGCTGCCATATAGCTGACTGCAACTCAAGTCAAGGCCAATAACTTGACCTTTGATCTTATCACAAGTGACCCCATCCCATGAGCAGCAATCTGAACCCTCCTTCCATGACTTTGTCCTAGGATAAGTTTCGTTGCATTCCCAAGATAAATCTTCACTGATGGAAAAAGAGGTCTTGAATTGGATCAATGCAACAGCTTCTTCAGGAGAGCACAACTGTGTAATTGAAGAAGAAGAAGATGAAAGATTAGCTTGAAAAATCAGGAGGAACAAAAAAAGGTGGAGGAGCTGAAAGGCTTTGTGTAAGCAGCACATCTTTCTTAACAAGAGAAATTGAATATTAATGGTATGATATGCATGGTGGGAAGGCAAACGTGAGTATTTATAAGCTGCCTAGTCAAGAGGTACCAAATCCAAGTTCACAACTTTGTTTTCTCAGGTTTCATTGGAGTTCATAATTGATGACGTGTCAAATCGAGGAAAATGTCACCGTGCTCACGTGGAAAGCTAATGTGTCATCTAACCTGGTCCAAAAGCAATACTCATTATGTTTTTGACATGGAACATGTACCAACTGCATAATCTCTATGTTTTGTATTATTCTTTCCTTTTCTCTTTGTGTTTTTCAACAAAAGCAATTATATCAGTCTCAATCACCAAGAAATAACAAATTTGAATCATTAAGAAGTATTAGTTCTTTGATGTCTCTTAACTTAAGCTTCATCCTCTCCCTTGTTGATAAGATATCTAAAAAATAAACAATATTAACAATTTCATATAAATTAATGAGAAACACCTCAATGGTTCTCGTTATTGGTTTAGCCTTGTATTGTTTGTTACTTAGCTGTAAAATAGTTAATTTTCTCATATCATTCTCTAAATTCTCTGTGATATAGTGTATGATTTTCTACTGACTTAATGAAGGAAATTTAAGGGACAAATGTAATTTGAAGATTTCTTTTCATATTAAACTGGTCAAGTGATAATTGGTGGATATACTAAGTAACCTTGGAATTAAAAGAAACCAAAGTTTACCTTGTATTATTAATTAAACTAATTTCGTTCAATGACTCGTTTTTCTCATTAAAAGAAAAAAAAAAGTTTGTCTTAAAAGTGCACTCACTGAAACATTGTACAAGTATCCACGAAAGTGCAATTTGCAGTATATATACTGACTACACTAGTAAAAATGAAGAGATAAGCAAGAAGACGACCTTCTTTACAATGAATAGCTATAGCCACTAGATCCATCCCCGCCAATGTATGACACTATTGCACTTTCATCTTCTGTGAGATTTTTTTTGGCCTTGAAATTTTTTATATATGTAACAGGAAGTGGACCAGTAAAGTAATTATTTGAGAGGTCAAAAATTTGGATTTTGGAGAAAGAATGACCGGACCTAGCACCATGAATGGAACCATGGAATTTGTTCGATCGCAATACAAGAACTTGTAGCTGTGCAAGACTTCCCAACCAATGAGGAAATGTATCATTGATCTTGTTGTTACCAAGATCTAGCATTTTCAAATCTCCACAATTAATGATGGATTGTGTTAAAGGCCCTTCTAATTGATTGCCATGTAAGTTGAGATACTTCAGTTCACACCCTTCCATAAAAGTTGGAGGAATGATTCCACGAAACTTGTTCATCTCCAATTTCAACACTGAGAGGCTTTTGCTCAAATTTCCAAAACATTGTGGAATTATTCCACTCAACTTGTTGTGAGACAAGTCAAGAATTTTAAGAGAATTTGCATTGCATATCAGAGAAGGGATCTCTCCACTCAAACTTTTATTTGAGATAAGAAAGACATATGTTGTTGAAGGTGGAATTGAAAGATTTCCTTGAATCAAATTGGAGCTAAGGTCAAGACTTCGAATTTCCTTCCATGAAATTTGCTCAACATTTGTTAAAGAGTTGTGAGACAGATTCAAGTACGCCAAAGAGTATTTCCCTGAATTCCACATCCACTTGGGAATCTTGCCATAAATTTTATTGTTGGAAAGGTCCAACTCTTGCAACCTTCTTGATCCTCTTAAAAATTGGGGAAATTTGCTGACATTGCAAGAAGACAAGTATAAAGATTGAAGACTGGGCAATGTATAATTAGCACTAATGCCAATTGAGCTTAAGGATAGACTGTTATATGAAAGATCAAGGTGTTGGAGATTTTGGAGTTTTGAGAACATGTCAAACTCTACAATACCACTTAGATCATTTGATGATAAGGAAAGAATAGAAAGGTTCACAAATTGGAATAGTGAAGATGGAATAGGACCTGTGAGTTTGTTATTCTCTAAAGAGATCTCTTCCAGTGATTTGCATTGAAATTCCTTGACATCACCATTGAGTTGGTTATACTCGAGAGCTATGTATTTCAATGTGGAAGCTCTATACAACCATGATGGAAGTGTTCCATTGAGCAGATTATAAGATAACTGTAAAAAGATTAGATTAGGAAAGGCAGCTACCTCATCAGGAATGGAACCTTCTAGTTGATTATAAGAAATGTCTAATACTTCAAGTTGTCTTAGTTTTGTAAGTGAGGATGGAATTTGTCCACTAAAATGGTTCCGTGACAAATCTAAAAAATTGAGTTGTGAGAGGTTTCCCAATGATATCGGAATTGATCCTGGTATGTTGGATGATCTAAGATTTAAATGCTCCAACGACACTAGATTCCCAATTGAATTGGGCAATCCTCCTGAGAAAGATGAGGCTTCTGCTTCCAAATGCTCCAAAGATGATATATTCGTGATAGACTCAGGCAACCCTCCAGGAAAAGAAGTCCAATGTAAATACAAATATTTCAAAGATTGTAAATTGCTGATCGAATCTATCGATTTTGTTGAGAAGGACCTTCCTGATAGATCTAAAAGTTCAAGATTGCTGCTGCTCTGGTTCAACTTTGGAAAATAGAGAGTGAGGTTTTCGTTGTATCCTAAATAGAGGGACTTGAGGTTAGGCAGGTGAAAAATGTTTTTTGGGAATTTTCCTCGCAAATCAGAACCACCAAGATTAAGGGCCCTTAAAGATGAGGATAGATTCATCAAGACATTAGGATTAACAGAAGACATATTGATTTCACCAAGAAAAATTTGTCTCACCTCTGTTAGGTTCTCAACGAGTCCTTCCAAAGTATGTTTGTCAATTGTTTGATGATAATTCGCAGAGAGATCAAGTGAAACCAATTTTGACAGGTGGGAGATTTGGGATGGGACTTCTCCTGCAAAGGATGCGAAAGAGAGGTTAAGATACACTAGACTTGCAAACTGACCAAACTTAGATGACATCTTGGAAGAGTTAAAATCGTTGAAGGCTAGGTTGAGTTTCTGCAGGTGTGGAAGATGGAAGAGACTACTATTGGAAGGGATGCTGCCATATAGCTGACTGCAACTCAAGTCAAGGCCAATCACTTGACCTTTGATGTTATCACAAGTGACCCCATCCCATGAGCAGCAATTTGAACCCTCCTTCCATGAATTTGTTTTAGGATAAGATTCATCGCATAACCAAGATGCATTTTCACTGATGGAAAAAGAGGTCTTGAATTGGATCAATGCAGCAGCTTTTTCAGGAGAGCACAACTGTGTAATTGAAGAAGAAGAAGATGAAAAATTAGGTTGAAAAATCAGGAGGAACAAAAGAAGGTGGAGGAGTTGAAAGGCTTTGAGTAAGCACCACATATTTCTTAACAAGAGAAATTGAATATTAATGGTATGATATGAATGGTGAGAAGGCAAAGATGAGTATTTATAAGCTGGCTAGTCAAACCAATGTGAAACAAATGGCAGCATTGGTGTCAAGAGGTGTCAAATCCAAGTTCATAATTTTGTTTTCTCAGGTTTGTATCTGGTTTCTTGGAAGTTCATAATTGATGATGTGTCAAATCGAGGAAAATGTTACCGTTCCCACATGGAGAGCTAATATGTCGACCAACCTGGTCCAAAAACAATACTCATTATGTTTTTGATATGGAACTTGTACCAATTCCATAATCTCTATGTTTTGTATTATTCTTTCCTTTTCTCTTTTTGTGTTTTTCAACAAAAGCAATTATGTCAGTCTCAATCACCAAGAAATAATAAATTTGGTTCATTAAGAAGTATTGCTTCTTTGATGTCTCTTAACTTAAGCTTCATCTGCTCCCTTGTTAGATATGATATCTAAAAAATAAACAATATTAACAATTTCAAATAAATTAATGAGAAACACCTCAATGGTACTCATTATTGGTTTAGCCTTGTATTGTTTGTTACTTAGCTGTAAAATAGTTTTCTCATATCATTCTCTAAATTCTTTGTGATATAGAGTATGATTTTCTGCTGACTTAATAAAGAAAATTTAATGGAAAAATGTAATTTGAAGATTTCTTTTCATATTAAACTGATCCAGTGATAATTGATGGATACACTAAGTAATCTTTGAATTAAAAGAAACCTAAGTTTGCGTTATATGAATTAAATTAATTTCGTTTAATGACTCGTTTTTCTCATTAAAAGAAACAAAAAAGTTTATAGCTCAAAAGGGCACTCACTAAAACGTTGTAAAATGTAGAAGTATCCACGAAAGTGCAATTTGCTGTATATATTGACCACAATAGTAAAAAAGAAGAGTTAAGCAAGAAGACGAGCTGAATGCCGGAATAGCTTCTTTGCAACATCAACGAAGGTACCTAAAAGCAAATGGGGTCTAGTGATGACCTACAAATTTAAAGGCAATCATCAGCAAGGAATGAGAAAAGTAGTCTGCTGCTAATTCAAAGTTTCAGACTAAACAACACTTGAAAGATAAAATAACAAAAATGTGGTTCATTGGCCAAAATGGTGATGTTATGCCAAAAAAGAGAATATCTTAAAAGGTATGGGAATTAAGCCCTACAATAATAATCAACTTGAAATTTATATTCATGATTTTGGTTATATTCATTTTCTCAAGATATCCCAAATCAATTTAAAAATTTTTATCGCTACTTTAGTAAAAGCATAAAAATCAGCATATTTTTTTAACTTTTCATATCAAATTGGAATAAAGATTAAGTTTGACTCCATCTTGTTAAATTTCTAATAAAATATAATGAGAGAAGATAAGAATCCATAATCTAACATGCGGATTAAAGAGGAATAATGCAATCATGTATCACTCTTTGCTATTCTCACGTGAAATACGTGCATGAAAAAAGTCTATATGACCTCTATTTCTTCCTCTCTTTGTCCCACATAATTCTTGTTTCTTCCTCTCTTTTATTCTACCTTTTCTAATCGAAACATGTATTAATTTTGACTTCATTCATTCATTCTTTATATTCATAAGTTTCCCTTTTAACTCAAAAGGGAAAATAAAGAAGAAAAATAATAATAAAAATATCAATAATTTAAAAGTGTAGCAATGATAGAATTTCCTTCAACAGAACCAATTTTGCATTATTGTTTATGCATGTACTTCTAGTTTCAATTCTTTCTCTGCATTTTCCAATTGAATTTACATAGAAATAGAGTGAGAAATAGACAATCACCTTCCAAGGTGAGTTTTCATGTTCACACCGATTTTCATTTGTTTATTATTTATTGTCAAAAAGCAAATAGTAAGGATGAAAAGAATAAAGCCAGCCTACTATTTAGACCATTTTTTGATGCTACTGATTTCAGATGGATGCAAAAGCCCTTTTCAAGTCTTATAATTTTGTCATTTAGTTGTCTCGAAGTGCAATTGACATAGCAAATACATGGTTTCATTGCCCAGAACTACTATTTTCATAACCAAATCCATCTATGTATGAATCACCATTTCCTTCTGACTCAGAAGATGGTGTCTCTGGTGCCTCATCACTGCCACTTTTCTTTGATAATGGCAGACCACACAAACCCAAGTTTATGTTCTATGAATTAAATTAATTTCGTTTAATGACTCGTTTTTCTCATTAAAAGAAAAAAAAAGTTTATGCCTCAAAAGTTTATGTCTCAAAAGTTCACTTTGAGAAAAGTATCCACGAAAGTGCAATTTGCAAAATCAACGAAGCTACCTAAAAGCAAATGGTGTCTAGTGGTGACCTACAAATTTAAAGGCAATCATCACAACGGAATGAGAAAAGTAGTCTGCTGCAAATTCAAAGTTTCAGAGTCAACAACACTTGAAAGATAAAATAACAAAAATTTGGTTCATTGGCCAAAGTGGGTGATGTTATGCAAAAAAAGAGAATATCTTAATAGGTATGGGAATTGAGCCCTACAGTAACAATCAACTTCAAATTTATATTCAAGATTTTTGTTATAGTCATTTTCTCAATATATCCTAAATTAATTTTAAAAAATTTTTATGGCTACTTTAATAAAATCACAAAAATCAGAACATTTTTCAAAATTTTTATATCAAATTAAAATAAAAATTAAGTTCGACTTCATCTTATTAAATTTTTAATAAAATATAATGAGAGAAGACAAGAATCCATAATCTAACACACAGATTAAAGAGGAATAGAACAATTGTGTATCACTCTTTGCTACTTTTGTGTGAAATACGTACATGAAAAAGTTTATATGACGTCTATTTCTAAAATAAACATTTTGAAAAGATTTTCTGTCTTCTTCTCTTTCATTCTTCTTTTCTTAATCAAAACACGTATTAATTTTGACTTTGTTCATTTATTTTTTATGTTTGTAATTTTTCTTTTAACTTAGAGAGAAAAAGAAAGAAGAAAAATAATAATAAAGAGATCAAAAATCCAAAAGTGCAGCAATGATAAAATTTCCTTCAACAGGGCCAATTTTGCATTATGCTTATGCCACGTACTTCTAGTTTGAATTGTACATTAATTTTTACTTCTTTGATGTCTCTTAACTTAAGCTTCATCTGCTCCCATGTTGATATGATATCTAATTAAGACCAAATTATTCACAGAAAAGTATTAGCAATTTCAAATAAATGAATGAGAAACACCTCAATTATCGTTTGTCTTCCATTTTCTGCTACTTAGCTTAAAATCAGTTTTCTCATACATCATTCTCTAAATTCTCTGTGATACAATGAATATTTTCTGCTGAACTATTAATGAAAGAGTAATTTGACACAAATTTTCAAGCTCTATTCCAAATTGAATATTGCAAATAAATAACTAAATATTTGAAGAATTCTTTGCATATTAATCAGGTTATTAAATTGTTTAATATAGATTTGGGTTCATATTTTTTGAAATCTTAGATTCATAACATAGATTCATCATCCTTCCTTCAACGAAATTATTTTGGTTCTTTGTTCTGTGTCATACTTGTATTTTTTTAATTAGATAGAAAATAATCATAATTAATGAGCAAAAACCGAAAGCAAATATTTCTTAAGACTTTAGCACATTCACCTTTATTAAGACTACTAATTTTCCTCATGTCAGTTTGTTTCTTCTGCCTAAGAAGTTTGTGCTTAACAAGGAGCCAAGGAGGCTTGTGGACCATTTTAATTGATCCTTGTGCTTCATCTTTCCAAATAATTCGAAGTAGAAATCAGGTATCTTAAATGTCATTCTACTCTCTCAATTTATTCTCACAATTATTCCTTAAATGTCTTTTAGAATATATTGTTGTTTTCGCATGCTTCCTTACTCATGTTTAGATTATATTAATCCTCAACTGAAAATTTATAAGACTGTTCAAAAATATTGGTTGATATTTTTCGGGGTCTTTGATGTTTATTTTTATTAAGAATTTGCTATTCTTTTCTTTTCAATCCTTTTGATCAATGCTGTAATTATTCAAGAATTTGTGATGGTTATCTACAGGAATAAAAAGATATAGGTGCCCTTGTGAAAGAAAGTTGTGTGAGGACAATAATACTAGTCTGTCAGTTTTTGTTCAATTCATATTTTCTTTATTGGGACAGAAGAAAAAAAGGACAATGATGGAGGAGAGTAGGCCCCATAACTCAGTCCTACTTTGTCACATTTTCTTCAATTCAGCCCTATGCATGCACATGTACATACATATAACGCAGGCACTGAACGAAATAGCTTACATGATTGTGTCTTTAAGAAAAATGAAGTAGTATTCACTCTCACTTTATGTCAGTCTCAATCACCAAGAAATAACAAATTTGGTTCATTAAGAAGTATTACTTCTTTGATGCCTCTTAACTTAAGCTTCATCTGCTCCCTTGTTGATATGATATCTAAAAAATAAACAATATTAACAATTTCAAATAAATTAATGAGAAACACTTCAATGGTACTCATTATTGTTTTAGCCTTGTATTGTTTGTTACTTAGCTGTAAAATTGTTAATTTTCTCATATCATTCTCTAAATTCTCTGTGATAGAGTGTACTAAGTAACCTTTGGGAGTACTCAACCATCTAATCAGCTTCAAGGAGAGTGAAGACACATGTTGTGGAACTATCTACATCTCAACGTTTTGATTGTGTTTGAATTTCCACATTCATAGAACAACCATCTACTGTTATTTAATGCCAACACCACTATTTTCATAACCAAAGCCATCTATGACCTTAAGACTCTGAAGATGGTGTTTCTGGGGCCTTATCACTGCCACTTGTCTTTGACAATGGCAGACCACACAAACCCAAGTTTACGTTATATGAATTAAATTAATTTCGTTTAATGACTCGTTTTTCTCATTAAAAGAAACAAAATTTTATGCCTCAAAAGTGCACCCACTGAAACATTGTACAAGTATCCACAAAAGTGCAAGAAGAGATAAGCAAGAAGACTATCTGGAGTAGCTTCTTTGCAATATCAACGAAGCTACCTAAAAGCAAATGGGGTCTAGTGATGACCTACAAATTTAAAGGCAACCATCAGCAAGGAATGAAAAAGTAGTCTGCTGCTAATTAATTCAATTTTTTAAGATTGAAACAACACTTGAAAGATAAAATAACAAAAAATTGGTTCGTTGGCAAAAGTGGTGATGTTATGAAAAAAAAGAAAGCATCTTAATAGGTATGGGAGTTGAGCCCTACAATAATAATTAACTTGAAATTTATATTCAAGATTTTTGTTATATTCATTTTCTCAAGATATCCCAAATTAATTTATAAAATTCTTATGACTACTTTAATAAAAGCATAAATGTAACACCCCTAAAAATATATATATATATATATATATCAATAAATAATAAATAAATAAGAGGAAGACCACATGGGCAGCCACCCATGTGGTCAAATGAGACTTGAATGAAGGCTTTAAAAGAAGAAAAAGAAAGATAAGTGGGTAGGGGCCGGATATGCACAAGAAATGGGGAAGAGGACAAGTGAAATAAAGGTATGGATGGGATAAGATAAGGAGAGAAGAAAGAGAGTTGACAAATGGAAAAAAAAAGGGGGTCAGCTGTGAGTGAGAAAAAGGGGAAAGCTGAAGAAGAAAAGGAAAGAAAAAATAAAAGAAAGAAGAAGAAGAGAAACAACCGTGAGGTGAGGAAGGAGAGAGCTGAAAAATTTTCAGGTTTTCACTACAAATTTTGAGGTAAGGAAAGCTGATTTTATTGAGGTTTTTATGGTTGATTTTGGTGTTAAAAAAAGTGGTGAAATTGTCATTGAAAACTGAGCTAAAAATTGGTTGTTTTTGGAGGCTTAAAGTGTGGTTTTGATAGTTGGTTTTGAGCTGAAAGTTTAGCTAAAATTTTTGCTGGTTTTGAGGTTGAAATTTTGCTGGATTTGGAGGTGGAATAGGGGCAGCAAAGCTGCTGGAAATTGAAGCTAAAAAGGGTAGGATTTTGCTACCAAACGGTGAGAAAGAGAGGAGGAAAGGGTGACTGGTGGTGGAGGAGGAAGGGCTGCCACCACCGGCAAAGAAGGAAGGTCATGATGGAGAGAAGCCACAAGCTGGGAGGAAGAAAGGAAGAAAGAACGTGGAAGAGAGAAAAAGAAAATTAAAAAAAAAGAAAAAAAAGGAAAAAGAAAATGAAAGAATAAGAAAAAAAATAAAAGTGGGCCAATGGAGAAATAAAAATTGGGCAAGGCCCAAAGGAGGAATAAAATGTGACAAGGCCCAATAAAAAAAATATAAATAGGCTTAGCCCAATAGGAAAAAAAGAGGAAAAGCCCATGGAGAAGGTTAAAAGGAAATAAAGAAATGGAGAAGGCACAAATGGTAAGTTGGAATTATATTTTAAGATTTATGGATAATTAATATTATGTATATTTTAGATAAAAAAATATGTAAGTTATTTAGGTAATTTTAATTAAATTAATACCCATACAAGCGTATGATTAAGTATATTGGATTTAAATGATTGCTAGGAACGTTTGTCAAGGAGGTGAGCCGAGCAAAATAGGTGACCGAGAAATAAAAATAAGTATATACGCGTATGAAAATAACAATGTAAAATCTCGCTATTTCGAGGTGAGTAGGGGGTGTCAATTTTAAAATTCTCATATTATCTATTGATATATATTTTCGCATGATTTATCGAACGCGCACAATTGTGGAAAGCATGCGTTAGTGGAATTTTAGGAAATTGTGGATGTAAATTATTTTAGAAAATGTTTTGAATATATATGTATATTTATAAGTAAAGCATTTAAAAAAAATTAGAAAACAAGCTTTTTGTACCGCTTAGCATCAAAATACGTGCCTTATATTTTTGGGTGACATGCATAGTAAATGCATTTGTTAAATTATTCTTATGTAGCTTCTGAAAGCCAATTTTATTCTAAAATTTTTATAAGTGTTTATATCAAGACAAAAGACATGAAAAATCAATATATCGGTTTATCAAATTTTTTATTTTTAAATGATTTAAGAAAATAGACTTGAGAAGTTTGTTATGGATCCGAAAAACATTCTGTTTTTGATAAACCAAAAGCGTCAGAGTAGGTCGGATGTCACATCGGTTAAGTGTGACCCTTGTGCACGAGTGAGCTCTAGCTAACGACATTTTCGGGTCCCCGACGGGCTGTTAGACATGGCTGGGGCCATGGTCTGTGATATACGTGGCAAGGCCACAGATAATTTACGCGGTTGCGATCGCTTGATATCTCCGATGTCGGCCAACATCGTTGAGATTGCCATGGCATTATATGAGAATCCGGTGGAAGCGATGCTCCCGGATGTTATTACGTGAAAGTGGGTCCACGTGTTGATGTTATATTTTCCTACTCGAGAGCATTGTGAATCTTTCGATGCGTACTTTTATGCATGGTGAAGACTTAAGATTTTCTTTGCAGCTCCCTTTACTTAAACAAGTTTTTAGTGCTTATTTATTGATCATGAAGTGATTTGCGTGGTTTATAATTTAATTTGTTTACAAGCTACATGTTTTGGGAGCATGCATGCTTTTATCTTATCATTTGTATTTTAACGATAAGTGGGATTTTCGATGATTTCACCCTGAATTATTACAGTTGATTTCGGCATTGTTTTGTCAAAAATTAAATGTTGCATGATGATTTTACCACATCATTTTTATAAGGCACGAACCTCCCTTTTAATTAAATTGAATTTCGTTAATCTTGTGATTTATTATTCAAATGATCAACTAATTGCTTGTTTCCCATCTACGTCCTACTCGTTGAGCCGATGATCACTGAGTCTGTGAGACTCACACCCCTTTTATTTTCCCTTTTGCAGACAGGGATCGCCGTAGCGCGTAATCATCGGTGTGCTCAGTTTCCTGCGGATAGGTAAAGGCATCTCTTAGCTCGTTCTGAGTCGCTCCGCTGTCTAGAGTTCAGTCAAATGGAATTTCTACATGTTATTAGCGTGGTCAATTCTTATTTATACATTGTTGAAAACTTTGTATTTTAAATATAATTACTATTACTGGAAATAGAATACCAATAGGGTATTATTGTTATTATTAATCATTTAAGTACGTGTTAGTATATTTGATAAATGTCTCAAAAAAATTTATAAAGGCTTGTTCGAGACTTGGCGAGATCTCCTGGATGTCTCGGACGTCGGTAGCGATCGGGGATGGTCGTTACAAAGTTGGTATCAGAGCTCTAGGTTTAGTCGAGTCTTAGGATATTCTTGTGTTAAACAACGGAGTAGTGGGGTCAACATAGAGTCTTGTTTATAGTCAGTGACTGCAGCACCGATTATAAGCAAGAGGCTGCGTAGACTCTTATATCTTAGAAAACTACCTTGTGTAATTATAAAAAAAAATTAAATAGTGAGAAATGATTGCGGATGTCCGGGTTTGAGATGCCACCCGAGACACAAGCTATTGTTGAAAATATTTTAAGCAAATATTTTTAATAAAAGGTTGATACGGTGATATACCCTCCGACCAAAAGCGGAGGAAAGTGAAACTGGACTAATAAGTCCATAAAAACTTATTCAATTGGTGGAGTTAAAATTTGAACTCATGATTGTCTATGGAAAGAAATTTGATGACTATGAACGATATTTGAGGTTGATATAAAGGATAACTTCGATAATGATAATAAAGGGTATAATTTGACTGAAATAAATAATGATGATTGAGATCTATCTGAGGTTTATAAATTTAAGTATTTGGAGATGTAAACTGATACTCAAGTACACGAAGATTAATGCACTGTGTTCATTAAGTTGTTTTGCTTATATATGAATGGTGCATATGACACCCATGAATCTAAATTTTAAGTAAGTAACTAATATCGAAATGAATAAAGATGTATATGATGGAAGTATAAAAGATAAATCGCGAAACTCATCTTTCAATCCTTCCTATGCATTTTGCGTTCTAAATATCTTTCCAAATAGAAACCTTTCCCTTGTCATTGACTTTTGAAGATATTTCTTGCAAAAGTATCCTATCAAGTCCTAATAGCCTGTTGTTGTGCTACCTTATATTTGGGACAATGGTGAAGTAGTTCAGTTTCTTTAATTTTCACTTGGTGGACAACTTACATCCATTATCTTACACCTTTCTCACCTCAGCTGGGTCATGTTTAAACTCAAATTTTTTTTATCTCATTAAATGGTATTTTTGTGTATCTTCTCTTCTAATATAGTCAAGCAACTTCTGATAAGCATAGCTCTTTGCCCCTTAGAATGTTATTCCCTCCATGCAACAAGTTACTTCTTCTATCTCTGGTTAATAGCATCTTTAACCGTACTAGCTGTGGAGATGAAAATCTTGAAGGAGATTTGGGAATGTCTTTAAACTAGTCACTGAACCAGAGTTATTCTCAAGACCTTCATACTGATACAAATTCACTATTTCTCAATTTTACTTTGAACCTGGAAAAAAAATGAAAATGAATGATTAAATTCTATTGAAAAGATGTGAATTAAGGGAAACAACTTCCTACTCTTTTTTAATACCACAAGGGCTACTGAAGAAATAAGGTTGCTAGTCTACTGAGAGTCCATCAAATAGCCGAAAAAGTCACCATGAAAGGTAGTAAACCTAGAAGAATTTTATTTAAGGCTGAAAGAAGTTGCAGATGTGTTTTTTTTCAATTTTCTTTTGAAAGACGGATTGAGTACCGCAAGCTATGCATTTTAAATCTAAACATAAAAACTATGGAAGCAATGAACAAACATAAAACGATAACCAAGGTTTATTCAAGACAAATTATAGTGACTATTTATGCCTTTAAGCTTGGCAACCAGGTTAGTTAATCTTAAAATGCTAGTTTATTAGATAAACCCGGTCATTACAGGCATATAAAAGTTGATTTGAATCTGAGCTTAAATACAATAATTAGTATAACCATAAAAGCTCTCAACAAACATCTAATCGAAACAGTTAACCAAATTAAGTATCCCCATACCCCGTAATCTCTAAAAGAAATTAAAGCCTCTAATTTAAATAATATTTGTTATGAAGAATAACCTCCAAAAGTATTTTTAAATTCTCTCTTGTATTTTCAAATAAATATTTTGCTTAAAATTCTAATCTATCATTTGATCACAAAATAAATAGAATGGGTTAAGAAGCTTACCCTGTTATAATGGCAATGGCTCTTAAATATGCGGTCAGCATAATTTGCTTGATCTCCATATCTCTGATCAATGAAATCCCATCACACATGATCATAGGTCTTCTCTATAATTATATAGTGGCCACCTAACCTGAATTTAAGCATTGATGACAATAGACACAAGTAGTGGGAAATGTAATTTTTCATGGGTTAGTTGCCATTCCATAATTCCACTTATATGGCTAGCATGCCCTTTTATTCATTTCCATCAATCTGGATCTAAGGATCAAACAACAAGAGACATTTAAGCTCTTCTTAAATTTGCTAGTATAAAGAATTATGAAAAGGAAATATAGTCTTAATATTGATTTTTACTACTTTCTGGGGAGTTTGGAGAAAAGCTATTGCAAAACTATTCTGTGCTTAGATTGTTTATCTCTTTCACATTGCCAAAACTTTCTTTTAAAATATCTTCGACAACCAAATTGATCATCAGCACTAATCCTTTGAATTCCATTGCATTTAACTTATTTTCCTATCCATTTGTTTTACAGTTATGTGTCATTTCAGTCTTTTCATGGTACATAATTTGTAGGCCATTTTTAAAGAGATGGTGTGATAATATGGTCAAGTTAATTGATATTAGAATATGAATTTTGGATAAGTAAAAATTTGATTTTTGACACGTGATGTTCAAGGATGGCATTAATTAACGATCGACTTCTATATGAAAATAAAACATCGGAATAAGCTTTGTGTAATCATCATAAGATGGTGAGCGTGATATGGTTAATTGTAAGAGGAGACAATCTTAAACTTGATTGTTAGTTATTTCAATTTTACAAATGGCCTATTGAGCTTGTATGCCTAAGGTTATTTAGGGTTGAACGTTTTGGAAATGTATGTGAAGATTTGGATAAGAGTTGATAGTTTATGCATGAAGGTGTGCATTTGAAATCATGTGAGAAAAAGTGTAAATCTACCTTGATTAGTATAAAGTCCATGATGTTAAATATATTTGAAATAAATAAAACATGTCTTGATCCTTACGTATTATGAAATGCTCAAATGGAAATGGTATGAAAGTATGTAAACCAAAATAAAGGTTGGTTGACAAGTTAGACCCGTAGTCAATGGTTGGATAAATGTTCAAATGTTGGAAGGCTTGATAAAAAATCAAGGAAGAGGAATTGTGGATGGCTATGTAAACATGCATAATTGATGCTTTAAGAATGAATTGATGGAGGTGTGACTAAGATTAATGATATATTTGATTTCTCTTTATAAGAGGAAAAATAATATTAATTTAATTTAAGAAGTGTGGTACTTATAATTAAACGTAATATGACATTGTCGAGTTCTCTATAAAGATTGGAAATTGATATAATTCATAAGATCGAGATAACTTAAGAGAAGAAATTTTAGAAGAGGCTCACATTACCACTTGTACCGTATACCTAGGAACCACTCAAATGTATTACGATTTAAAGATGGTGTATTGGTGGCCAAGGATGAAGAAAGATGTAACGGAATATGTAACCAAGTGCTTAACTTGTCAACAAGTTAAAGCTGAACATGAAAAACCCCAAGTTGCTACAATCTTTGTCGATTCTCGAATGAAAATGGGAGCATGTGACTATGGATTTTGTGATAGAATTGCCTTGTGTAAGAAGAGGATATGATTCCATATGAGTGGTAATAGATCAATTGACCAAGTCGGCTCACTTCATTCCAGTATAAACTAGCTATGGGTCAGCTAAGTATGTTAAGATCTATGTTGATTGTATTGTACGATTACATGGAGTTCCCGTGACCATAGTGTCTAATAGAGGGCCACAATTTACTAACAAGTTTTGGATAAGTTTACATGGTGCGTTAAGCACTCGTTTAGACTTCAGTATTGCATATCATCCCCAAATAGATGGTTAGTCAAAGCATGTGATACAAACGCTCGAAAATATGCTAAGGTCAATTGTATTGGATTTGGGAACCACGTGGGATCAACAATTATCTTTAGTGGAATTCGCATATAATAACGGCTACCAAGCTAGTATCAGAATGGCTCCGTTTGAAGCATTGTACAGACGGAAGTGCGAGTCACCCATTTGATGGTTTGAAGTGGGAGAAAGGAAATTATTGGGTCTTGATTTGGTTCAACAAGCAACGGATGTGGTGAGTTTGGCAAAGGATTGTCTAAGGACAGCCCAGGGTAGACAAAAGTCTTATACTGATAATAGGCATCGTCTTTTAGAGTTTCAAGTGGGGTATTTTGTATTTTTGAAGTTGTCTCCCTTGAAACAAAGCAAAAATTTGGGAAGAAATGAAAGCTGAGCCCAAGATACATTAGACCTTTTGAAGTTCTGAAGCGAATTAAGTCCACAACATATCGGCTAGCTTTACCGGTGGAATTAGCTCAAGTAAATCTCGCATTTCATTTGTCTATATTAAGGAAGTACGTCAAGGACCCGACACATGTTATACGATATGATCTGGTTCCATTGGATGAAGGATTAATTTTTGAAGAACAACCCGTGGCAATATTGGATCACCAAGTAAAACAATTGCGCTCCAAGGAAATTGCCTCAGTAAAGGTCTTGTGGCAGAATTGTACAGTGGAAGAGGTAACTTGAGAACCTGAAGAGGAGATGAAGAAGGAATAATCATATCTCTTTCACGACTAAGGTGTACTTTGCCGACCTACTTTATTTTAATTCGAGGACGAATTTGTTTTAAGTGGGGGAGATTGTAACACCTCTAAAAATATATATATATATATATCAATAAATAATAAATAAATAAGAGGAAGATCACATGGGCAGCCACCCATGTGGTCAAATGAGACTTGAATGAAGGCTTTAAAAGAAGAAAAAGAAAGATAAGTGGGTAGGGGTCGGATATGCACAAGAAATGGGGAAGAGGACAAGTGAAATAAAGGTATGGATGGGATAAGATAAGGAGAGAAGAAAGAAAGTTGACAAATGGAAAAAAAAAGGGGGCCGGCTGTGAGTGAGAAAAAGGGGAAAACTGAAGAAGAAAAAGAAAGAAAAAATAAAAGAAAGAAGAAGAAGAGAAACAACCGTGAGGTGAGGAAGGAGAGAGCTGAAAAATTTCCAGGTTTTCACTACAAATTTTGAGGCAAGGAAAGCTGATTTTATTGAAGCTTTTATGGTTGATTTTGGTGTTAAAAAAAGTGGTGAAATTGTTGTTGAAAACTGAGCTAAAAATTGGTTGTTTTTGGAGGCTTAAAGTGTGGTTTTGATGGTTGGTTTTGAGATGAAAATTTAGCTAAAATTTTTGCTGGTTTTGAGGTTGAAATTTTGCTGGATTTGGAGGTAGAATAGGGGCAGCAAAGCTGCTGGAAATTGAAGCTAAAAGGGGTAGGATTTTGCTACCAAACGGTGAGAAAGAGAGGAGGAAAGGGTGACCGGTGGTGGAGGAGGAAGGGCTGCCACCACCGGCAAAGAAGGAAGGTCATGATGGAGAGAAGCCACAAGCTGGGAGGAAGAAAGGAAGAAAGAACGTGGAAGAGAGAAAAAGAAAATGAAAAAAAAAAGAAAAAAAAAGGAAAAAGAAAACGAAAGAATAAGAAAAAAAAATAAAAGTGGGTCAATGGAGAAATAAAAATTGGGCAAGGCCCAAAAGAGGAATAAAATGTGACAAGACCCAATAAAAAAAATATAAATGGGCTTAGCACAATAGAAAGAAAAAGAAGAAAAACCCATGGAGAAGGTTAAAAGGAAATAAAGAAATGGAGAAGGGTTCCTTTCTTTGAGAAAGAATTAGTCAAAATACTTCTTTTATTCTCTGAAAAAGCTTAAGAAATCTCTCCACTACTTTGGTAATGTCCATCTTGACATCGGATTTTATTCTTTCAAGGCAAGAACAAAACGAATAGTTCTAATTTCATATTTGATGGCTTTTTGTCAATTATGGAGCAGAGATAGTCAATTAAGCAAACGACTAACGAAAACTATATCTTTCCACTTTTTTTTTATTAGTGGTTAATTAAAATTTTCCCATTGCAAGGAGTAAAACAATTGACGAATAAATATTATAATGTTTATTTTTTTTTTGTCATATATAAAATATTTTATTTTGATAAATTCAATTTGGGATGTTTATATTTTATTGTGATTTTATTTCTTTTTTGTTTTGTAGTGATAATAATTTGTTTGATCATGTGAATAGCAAATTTTATGCATAGCAGTTCTGTAATTGATTGATAATGCGGGAAAGTGAATTATTGAAGTATGAATCTAAGAATTAAATTTAGTTTAAATTTATATTACCCTCTTACAGTAGAGTGAGAAATAGACAATCATCTTAAGGTCTGTCTTAGTATTCACACTTACTTTCATTTATTTATTATTTCTGCTATTTTTTACTGTCTAAAATTTGATTCTCCATATATAGTACATCCATTTCAGCTTTCAAGTAGTTTTAACAATTTGGAGACCAATTTGGTCCAAAAGCAAATGCTAATTATATATATGTTGTACCAATTAAAGGAATGATGGTGGATAAGGATGTCCAATACCTAACATTTAGACCATTTCTTGATGAAAAGAAAAAGACTTTGTAAGTCTTCTAATCAAGGTTTGAACGAAAGCAACTTTGAGAATAAACAGAAACACTGATGGAAATTAATGCATGCTTGACATTTTGGCACGTGGGCAACCTATCTGTACAGCATGGAATTTGGCGTGTTTGCTGAGCTTCAAAAGCCATTACGTGGTGTTGTGTATGCTTGATATGAAACAAAGTGTTTGGTGCGATAATATGTATTAATATATCCCTAATCCTGCTACAAAATGTTTAAACAAAAAATGAAAATGGAGGAAGAGAAAAAGAAGGGAGTTTCAGGTTTTATTTGCATTTCTTTAAGCATAGGAATCATTGCCAAAGGTATTGAATTGTTCTCCCAGAGGTATAAGTCCAACGAGCTGATTTTGTGAAAGGTTTAACACTTCAAGAAAAACCAAACTAGTCAACTGTGTAGGAATCTTCCCAACAAGCTTGTTCCAAGACAGATCCAGCGACTCAAGTGCTGCCAAATTCCCCATTGACGTGGGGATATAACCACTAAGGTTATTATGAGAAAGGTTTAGCTCTTTGAGTGAGTTAAGCTCTCCAATAACCTTTGGAATCTCACCTTGAAACTCATTACTTGAGAGGTCAATGCTCGTCAACCCGAAGAATATTTTCTCCAATTCAATCTCCACTCCTTTTATTGTAATTTCAATAGAATAACTATAGAAGTCACCCAAAGAACGACCATACACTGTCATGTATGAGAGTACACCTTCATCTTCTGTGAGATTCATCATAACCTTGAAATTCTTTATATGTTTGAGGGGTAGTGGACCAGTAAAATAATTATTTGACAGATCAAAAATTTGAACTTTGGAGAAAGAATGGCTGGACCGGGGGCCTTGAATGGAACCATGCAATTGATTTGAATGCAGCACAAGCACTCGTAATTGTGTAAGACTTTCCAACCAATGAGGAAATGTATCATTGATCTTGTTGTTACCAAGATTTAGCATTTCCAAACCTCTACAATTAATGATGGCTTGTGGTAAAGGCCCTTCTAATTGATTGCCATTTAAGTTGAGATACTTCAATTGACATCCCTTTGTAAAAGCTGGAGGAATGAGTCCACGAAAGTTGTTCATTTGTAGATTCAACACAGAAAGGCTTTGGCTCAAATTTCCAAAACATTGTGGAATAATTCCACTCAAGTTGTTGTGAGAAAAGTCAAGAAATTCAAGGGAATTTACATTGCATAGCAGAGAAGGGATCTCTCCACTCAAACTATTATTTGAGATAAAAAACATATATGTTGTTGAAGGTGGAATTGGAAGATCTCCATGAATGAAATTGGAGCTAAGGTCAAGAATTTTAATTCCCTTCCATGGAATTTGCTCAAAATTTGTCAAAGAGTTGAGAGATAGATTCAAGTGCCATAAAGAGTCTTTCCCCACATCCCACATCCACTTGAGAATCTTGCCATAAATTTTATTGTTGGAAAGGTCTAAATAATTCAAACTTTTCGAGGCTCTTAAAAATTGGGGAAATTCATTGACATTGCAAGAAGACAAGAACAAATACCGAAGATTAAGAAATGCATAGTCAGCACTAGTACCATTAGAGTTTAAGGATAGATTGTTGTATGAAAGATCAAGATGTTGGAGATTTTGGAGTTTTGAGAACATGTTAATCTGTACAATAGCACTTAGATGAGAAAAGTCAACTCTAGTAAGATTCACAAGTTGGGATATTGAAGATGGAAGAGGACCTTTGAGTTTATTATTCCCTAAAGAGAGCTCTTGTAATGATTTGTATTGGAACTCCTTGATATCACCACTGAGCTCGTTATTGTTGAGATATATTTGCTTCAATGTGGAAACTGTATACAAACACGAGGGAAGTGTTCCATTGAGTAAATTAAAAGATAAGTCTAGAGAGATTAGATTAGGAAAGGCATCAGGAATGGAACCCTCTAGTTGATTATCAGAAATGTATAAGAATTCAAGTTGTCTAAGGTTTATAAGAGAGGATGGAATTTGTTCGCTGAAATAGTTAGTGGACAAATCTAAAAAACTGAGTTGTGAGAGGTTCCCCAATGATCTCGGAATTGATCCTGATAAGTTGGAGAATCTAAGATTTAAATGCTCCAAGGACACTAGATTCCCGATTGAGTTGGGCAATCCTCCTGAGTAAAATGAGTCTGGTGCATCCAAATGCTCCAAAGACGATAAATTCGTGATTGACTCAGGCAACCCTCCAGGAAAATAAGTCCGTGACAAATACAAATATTTCAAAGATTGTAAATTGCTGATCCAATCTATGGATTCTATAGAGAAGGACATTCCTGATAGATCTAAAAGTTCCAGATTGCTGCTCCGGTTCAACTTTGGAAAATAAAGAGCGAGGTCTCTGTTGAATCCTAAATAGAGCGACTTGAGGTTAGGCAGGAGAAAAATGTTTCTTGGGAATTTTCCTCGCAAATCACAACCCTTAAGATTAAGGACCCTTAAAGATGAGGATAGATTTGTCAAGACATTAGGATTAACAGAAGACATATTGATTTCACCAAGAAAAAGTTGTCTCACCTCTGTTAGGTTCTCAACGAGTCCTTCCAAAGTATGTTTGTCAATTGTTTGATGATAATTCCAAGAGAGATCAAGTGAAACCAATTTTGACAGGTGGGAGATTTGGGATGGGACTTTTCCTGCAAAGGATGCGAAAGAGAGGTTAAGATACACTAGACTTGCAAACTGACCAAACTTAGATGACATCTTGGAAGAGTTAAAATCGTTGAAGGCTAGGTTGAGTTTCCGCAGGTGTGGAAGATGGAAGAGACTACTATTGGAAGGGATGCTGCCATATAGCTGACTGCAACTCAAGTCAAGGCCAATCACTTGACCTTTGATGTTATCACAAGTGACCCCATCCCATGAGCAGCAATTTGAACCCTCCTTCCATGAATTTGTTTTAGGATAAGATTTAATGCCCGCAACATAATCGCAATACCAAGATATATCTTTAATGATGGAAAAAGAGGTCTTGAATTGGATCAATGAAGCAGCTTCTTTAGGAGAGCACAGCTGTGTTATTGAAGAAGAACAAGATGAAAGATTAGCTTGAAAATTGAAGATGAAAAGGAGAAGGTAGAGGAGTTGAAAGGCTTTGAGTAAGTAGCACATGTTTCTTAAGGAGAGAAATGGAGTATTAATGGCACTATATGATTGTGATGAATGGTGAGAAAGCAAAGATGAGTATTTATAAGCTGCCAAGAGGTACTTTAATATGATTAATGGCACAACATTATTGAGGTGTTTTTATCAACTTTATGAACATGCAAGTGGTCTCTAATCGAGGGTGTTTGCCATATAGCAAATGAGAATTGGTTTATCCATCTTATTGAAACAATAAAGACTGAACCAATTATGAAATTGATGACATGACTATCGACTCTTAAAATTTTATCAAGAGAGTGTATTCTTTGATGTAATTGTTTAAGTCTTCAATGCAATTATGTCTTTTCCTCAAGAAAAAAAAAAGGATGACCAAGAAGATTAAGAAGACAAATCAATGTTAATTTTATGGGCCTTGGTGGAAAAAGAAAAATCAAATTAATTTGAAAGCAAAAGAAGGTGGTGCCCAATAAGAGGAAAATATAGACATTTGATTCTATCATTCTATTATATACTTTGCCTCATTAATGCTGGTACCGACTACACCAGACTAGAAATTTGTAGTATCGACTAGGCTTATGTAGAAAAAATGAGATAAGCAGGAAAACCTCAACGTTGGAACTAGCTTCTTTGAACCGTCAATTAAGCTATCTTAAAGCAAAGAGGACGTAGGGACATTGGATCCGCCCATTGCAGAACCACCAATTTTACATCAGTGCATTCAAGACAAATTCGTTTACCAGGCCACTCTGACTTTTTCCTGTGAAAAGTTGTCTGCTGCTTCAAAGTTTCAAAGTCAACAACAATTGAAAGATTATATATTTCTTATTCAGACTGTCCCATCATCTCTTGTCTCCTACACAAAATTTTCTACAAAAAGTGGACTACTGCGAGCATTGAGGTGTTATTATAAACTTCATCAACAATATCTTTCTTATTAATGACTAGTATAAATTATTGATAGCTGCCACTTAAAGCTTATTGGAGGAACATGCAAGTGGTCTCTAATGAGCTTTTTACTTTTTCTTCCCTTAGATAATTCCCTTTGATAATTGAGTTTGAGAGAGTACTGGATTTGAATTCAACATGAAAACCTTCATTTTCGACTGGTTTACAGATCTACGTTCCTATCATCTAGTACGTCAACTAGATTGGCATTTACAGAATTGAAGACATCTATATATTATTCAATTATCATTATCATATATTTTTTACATATTTGATGTCTATCGATAAATTTATTGTATTAATTCTGTAAATTAATGATCTTCAACGTGTTGAAATAATTGTGTGGAAAAATTGTACTTGTGCATTTTTTTCCCTAGATTTTTGAATTGCAAAGTGGGGATCTCCTATTAAAAGGTAAGATAACGAAAGCCCATGACAATTAAATAATTAATACATAAGATTGAGATTGGAGAAAATGATGAGAAAGCGAAGATGAGTATTTATAAGCTGCCAAGAGGTACATTAATGGGATGTTTGTTTTTTTTCTTGTGATTTTATTTCTTTTTTCTTTTGTAGTGATAACATGGGATTTTATTTCTTTAAATCTAAGAATTAAATTTAGTTGTAACAATTGTATTTTGCATACATATATTTTTTAACTTGAGGTTAGGGAGATTCGAACTTTACTCTATAGAAAACTGCTCGGATGCGTATTTTGTATATATTCAATCATTGCTAATCACAATGATTAGCGAGGCAAGACAAAAGTAGTCTGCTGCTTCAAAGTTTCAGAGTAAACAACACTTCAACAACAATGCATTTCTTATTCAAGCTGTCCCATGATCTCTTGTATCCTATGCAAAGTTTTTTACTGCTTAAAAATTAAATCCATCAAGCGTTCCCGTCCCCTGTTGGCAATCTCTTCTATCCTGCCTTCTTTAGTCCCCAACAAAGAAACTCCATGGAAGAACAAAACCAAAATTATTTTTGATAACACATGCACAAGAAGAGCCAATCCATCTTGTGGACTACCGTGAGCTTGTTGGAGGAACGTGCAAGTGGTCATCGCCAAGGAGTTTTCTACTCTTTGTTTGAGAGAGTGGATTTGAATTCAACATGAAAACTTTCGTTTTCAATTGGATTACAGTCATGCTTTCCTATCATCTATTGAACTAGATTGGCATTAAGAGAATTGAAGACACCTATATATTATTCAATTATATATGATTACCATATTTTTATGTATTTGATGTCTAGCTAGTGATAATTTATATTATATTAATTTTGTAAATTAATGATCTTCAACATGTAATTGAGTGGTCTTCAAGTTTTGTGCACAACAATTGACAAGATTGTGATTTTGGTCTTCCTTTTTTATTTTTAAGCTTCAAATCCTGGGTCTTTGGATTTTATTTTCCAAGCTTCATATGTCAATCCATATGAACAAAATTGGGAGGAGAACGAAAACAAAGGTCATAAATGTAGTATTTATTTATGTTCTATCTGAAATTTCATTTAGCCCCAAATTTAAATTAAAGGTATTAAATTGCAGAATTTATAGCGCCCAATCATCAAGGGCATTTACCATATAGCAAATAAGAATTGGTTTATCCATCTTATCGATACAATAAAGACCGAATCAATTATCAAATTGATGACATGACTACTAGTTCTTAAAATTTATATCGAGAGAGCAGGGGTGAAAATTTTTGAAAATTTTCATTTTATATTTAATGACATTTCAAAATTTTTGAAAATTTTTATTTATTAAATTCTTTTAATGCCTCTCAAAATAAATTTTTATTTAATAATTAATATAAATAATAAATAATAAAATAACTTTACAAATCTTACTCAACTTTACACCCTAATTTAAGTTACTCCACACCTTTTTCTCTTTCTCTCTCTCTTCTTTTTTTTTTTTGAAAGTTAAGAAATTCATTGATAAAAGGGATAAATGAATCTCCTCTTTCTTTGCTCTTGTTTCCTTTTATTTCAACTTTTTACTCTTTTCTCTGTAGCTCACCACTAAACCACATTTCATTCTTTAGAAGAAATTTATGAGCTTGTGACCTTGGACAAGGAAGGATGGAGATCACCCACTGCCATAGCGTAAAATTAAGAGGAGGTAAAGTACTAAATTTAACTATTGGGTGAAGTCTTGTTTATCATATTTAACTATTTATATTTTATGCATTATAGTTTTATATTTAGTACTTTAAGTTTAAATAGAAATAAAATAAGAATATTGAATGTTAACTACACTACTTTGAATCCTTTCCAATAATGAAAATTATAAAAATAAGACTTTGAAGCAAAATAGATAATAAGTTTCTTGTATATAATTTAGTTGATTATATAGAGAAAGACATTGCTAGCCTTTTTAGAATAGACTCAATAATTGATGAATTTGAATTCAGAAACATCATTCAACACAACTTTGCTAAAAGATTATTGTAAGCCTTTATATTCTTATTTTTTTTATTTACATGTTATATAATATTATAGTTTATTATGAATTTTTTTATTGTTGGTTAAGTTCAACATATTAAACTTAAAAATATTTAGCTTTTTTCTTTTTTTTTGCTAAGCAAATCACTACTTAAAAGTATTTAGCACTTGTTCCTTTTTGTCAATGGCTCCCCTAACAAAAGTTGGCTAACTCCACTCCTGTGTGAGATTGTATTCTTTGAGGTAATTGCTTAAGTCTTTAATGCAATTATGTCTTCCTCAAGAAAAGCAAAAAAAAAAAAAAAACTGGTGACCAAGAAGACTAAGAAGACTAGTCAATATTAATTTTATGAGTTTTGGCCGAAAAAGAAAAATCAAGTTAATTTGAAAGCAAAAGAAGCTGGTGCCCAGTAAGTGGAAAATATAGGCATTTGATTCAATCATTCTATTATATACTTTGCATCATTAATGCTAATACCGACTAGACTTGTCGAGAAAATGAGATAAGCAGGAAAACCTTAACGCTGGAACTACCTTCTTTGAACCGCCAATTAAGCTATCTTAAAGCAAATAGGGTGTAGGGACATGAGATCCACCCATTGCAGAACCTCCAACTTCACATCAGTGCATTCAAGACAAATTCGTTTACCAGGTCTCTCTGACTTTTTCCTGTGAAAGTAGTCTGCTGCTTCAAAGTTTCAAAGTAAGCAACAATTGAAAGATAATGTATTTCTTATTCAAACTGTCCCATGATCTCTTGTGTCCTAGACAAAGTTTTCTACTGCTTAAAAATTAAAACCATTCAGCGTTTCCTTCCCCTGTTGGCAACCTGTTGGATCCTGCCTTCTTTATTCCCCAACAAAGAGATTGAGATTTGATCCGCCAACAAAGAAACTCCATGGAAGAACAAAAGCAAAATTATTTTTGATAACACAGGCACAAAAAGTGGACTACTGCGAGCATTGAGGTGTTATTATAAACTTCATCAACAACATCCTCCTTATTAATGGCTAGTATAAATTATTGATAGCAGCCACCAAGAGCTTATTGGAGGAACATGCAATTGGTCTCTAATGAGCTTTTTACTTTTTCTTCCCTTTGATAACTGAGTTTGAGAGAGCACTAGATTTGAATTCAACATGAAAACTTTCGTTTTCGATTGGTTTACAGATATACGTTCCTATCAACTAGTAGGTCAATTAGATTGGCATTTAGAGATTGAAGACATCTATATATTATTCAATTATCATTACCATATTTTTTTATATATAATTGATGTCTATTGATAAGTTATATTATATTAATTTTGTAAATTAATGATCTTCAACGTGTTGAAATAATTGTGTGGAAAATTTTAGTTGTGCATTTTTTCCCCTGATTTTCCAATTGCGAAGTGGGGATCTGCAATTAAAAGGTAAGATAATGAAGGCTCATGACAATTAAATAATTAATACATAAGATTGAGATTGGAGAAAAAGTCTAGCAATTTGCCAAATCTCCAGCTTATGCAGAAGAAGAGAGCTGTGCACTTGCATTAAGAAGCAGCTTCAAGATAGAAGCAGTTCCTTGCCTATCCGAGCTTAACAACAAGAGCTCGCTATTCTTAACAAAAAGTCCAGACTGATCAGAACACACCCCTCTCAAAGACAACAAAACAGCCCTTAGACAAGAGGAACGTATACCAAGTCTCCCTGACTTTTTCCTCTGCTGCTTCAAAGTTTCAAAGTAAACAACAATTGAAAGATAATGTATTTCTTATTCAAACTGTCCCCTGATCTCGTCTCCTATACAAAGTTTTGTACTGCTTAAAAATTAAAACCATTAAGCGTTCCCTTCCCCTGTTGGCAATCTGTTCGATCCTGCCTTCTTTAGTTTGTTCCCCAACAAAGAAACTCCACGGAACAACAAAAGCAAAATTATTTTTTTTGATAACACGGGCACACGAAGAGCCAATCCATCTTCTGGACTACCGTGAGCATTGTGGTGTTATTATCAACTTCGTCAACCCAATATTCCTTATTAATTACTAGTATAAATTATCAATAGCAGCCACCAAGAGCATATTGGAGGAGCATGCAAGTGGTCTCTAAGGAGCTTTTTACTTTTACTTCCCCTTGATAACTGAGTTCGAGAGAGTACTGGATTTGAATTCAACATGAAAACTCTCGTTTTCGTTTGGTTTACAGATATACTTTCCTATCATCTAGCAGGTCAACCAGATGGGCATTAAGAGAATTGAAGACTCCTATATTATTCAATTATCATTACTTTATTTTTTTTATATGTTTGATGTCTGTTGATAAGTTATATTATATTAATTCTGTAAATTAATGATCTTCAACGTGTTGAAATAATATTGTGAAAATTTTAAGTTGTGCATTTTTTCCATGAATTTTCCAATTGCAAAGTGGGGATCTCCAATTAAAAGGTATGATAATGAAGGCTCATGACAATTAAATAATTAATACAAAAGATTGAGATTGGAGAAAAAGTCTAGACTGATCAAAACAGCCGCGGTCCCCTGAAAATGTACTCTCAAGGCAACGGTCAACCATGCAGCAGCCAGGAAAAAGAAATAGCGTCTTGACAAATGCTAAGCATGAGAAAGGAAAGGGAGGGCACATGAGAGTGAGAGAATGTCAGTCAATTCTCATTACAGTGAAAGAATGCTAAGCATGACAAAACGGTGCACTTTGCTTCAGTAGTGCAAGGCATTTATTTAAACGGTGCGTATCGTCTTCTTGCCTTTGCCTTCTCTTCTTCAAATCTCGACCTGCTATCCTCTGTACAAGTATTTGATATGTCTTAACTGTCCCATGATCTCCTGTCTCCTATACATTTTTCATTTGTGCGGTTTTTCCTACATTTTTCAATTGCAAAATGGAGATTTCCAATTAGAAAGTAAAATATTGCATTTTGTTTAATAGATGAGATTATGTATATGCCAGAATTCCTTCAACAAAGCCAATTTTGCATTTTGTTTCTACCATGTACTTCTTGTTTAAAATTTTTTCCTGGTATTTTCCAACTGCATTTAAATAGAAATAAAGTGAGAAATAGACAATCACCATCTAGGTTCAAATGCTTATGCTTTATTAATTGTGCCAATGTACTCCAGTCCAATGAATACTAGCGGAAGGATGAATTATGAATTGAATTTGAAAATAACAACACCTTTCAGATAGTCCAAGGTTAAGCCAAGTTCAACCACCTGGATTTTACTAACCAAAGCTCAGTTCCTCAATATACACAAAAGCAAAATCCTTGATTAAGCATAGTAAAGCGAAAATGGCTTGTGATGAAGGAAGTGCCAACCTAGATGACTTCAGCAAGTAATACTGATTTCTTCCTTTTGTTTGCTTAACTTGATTAAGAAGGTAACCAAGTGTCGAGAAATTAAAAGCATCCATTGCTCCAGTTTTAATTATAGAAGTCAGTGTTATCCTCCCTGATTGCTGCTTTCAAACATTTTTAAAAAGTTATTTAAGCATGCTGAATTCAATTAAAATTTCATGTCAACATCTATAAAACGGATAAAAAATTTAACTTTAAATTCCATATAACATCAATAATAGGCTTACAACCATCCTAACTTTTTCTGAAATATAGAATTCGTCATCAACCAGGAACAAGCACTGGTGAACAAAACAGAAAAGAACAAGCATTTGGATGGCTATCAGCAATAGCCAAGCAACGTCCTAGAGCAAAAACAGGGCATCCCCTATAACAAACAACCTGAAAACACGATACAACCCCTAGAAGAGAAAGGCACACAAGCCATTCTATCCACCAGCAACAGATGAGGTCTCCTTATTAATTTACAAATTCCTTCGTCCTTTGAGATATCTATAGGAATTAGTTACTTTGAGTCCAACATTCAATTGGTTTTATTAATTAATTTATTTATTGTATAAAAGAATTCATAATTTTTGTAAAACTAATTTCGTAATAGTTAGAATTTTCTTTAGCAAAGAATCTCCATTTCTTTTTTTTTTTTTAAATTTAAGAGAGAATTAGTTAAATTACTTCTTCAAAAATTTATGGAAAAGCTTTAGGAATCTCCCTTTTGCTTTGATAATGTCTATCTCAATGTCGAATTTAATTCTTTCAAGACAAGAACAAAAAGAAGAGTCTTATTTACATATTGATGTTTCTTTGTCAATTTTGAAACAAAGATAGTCGATTAGGCTCGACTGACCAAAACTATATCTTCCTTTTTTTTTTTTTCCATTTGTCTGTCTCACTCACAAAAGCTGTGGGAGGTTGGGATTATTGCAAGGAGCAAATTAATGTTGGTTGCGTCTTCAAGAGGAAAAGAAACTGTCTATAACACAGGGAAGGATAATGCTTCCTACAAATTTTAACTTTTTGCTAGCAAATATAATTATTTTTTTGTTGTCGTCATATATATATATATATATAATATTTTACTTTGGTAAATTCAATTTGAGATGTTTACTTATTTTATTTTATGATTTTGTAGTATAAATCATTTGTTTGATCATGTGAATAGTAATTTTTTATCCATATCAGTTTTGTAATTTATTGATAATGCAAGAAATTGAATTATTCACTACAAAAAAATTGAGTTTTTATAATGAAGTTAGATTTTTAAAAATATTTTACAAAAACGTAAAAAAAGTATTATTAAAAATATTTTTTAATATTCACATCTACTTTCATTTGTTTATTATTCATGCTATTTTTTACTGTCTAAAATTTGATTCAAAAGCAAATACTCATTATGGTGTACCAATTAAAGGAATGATGGTCCAATAGTTTTGTTCTCAACATGGTCCAAGGTTAAGCCAAGTTGGCAACTGGATGGTTTAAGCACCGGGAGTTTACTAAGCAAACCTCAGTTCCTCAAAACATTTGCTTGTGATGAAGCAGTTGCCAGCCCAGATGCCTTTAGCAAGTGACACCGATTTCTTCTTTTTCCTTGCTTAACTTGATTAAGAAGGTAACCAAGTGTTAGGTATTAAAACATTGACTATTGGATGCTGTTAAGTTCTTCTGCTTGCCTGCTGTACCATGTGAAAGGGCAAAATTTGACAGAAATTAAGAGCTTCCATTGCTCCAGTTTTAATCATAAGATTCAATGTTATCCTCCCTATTTGCTGCCTTTAAGCTTTAAAAAACAAAAGAGAACAAGCATTTGGATGGCTGAGTAACAGCCAAACAACATACCAGACCAAAAACAGGGCATCCCCTGTAACAAACAACCTGAAAACATGAAACAACCCCTGGAAGAGAAGACAGGGCGCAAGACCAAAAAAAACAGAACCAAGAAAAGAAAATCAAACTGAACATAAAACGAACAACAAAAAGGAATACAAGCCATTCTATCCACCAGCAACAGATGAGGGCTTCTTACTAATTTACAAATTCCTTCGTCCTCTGAGATATCTCTTCAATCTGTAGCCTGCTTCTTCAACCATCCTCACAAGCCATTTGGGTCTTCCAAGTGTGAACATGATATATGCTGCAGATATTCCCAACACTAGTCCACTTCCAAAACCCATGAATGTCACTTTCCACTCAAATCCAAATTCAGAATCTGCTTCCTCATGAAAAATGGGTGCCTCAATGTCGTCACAGCTCTCTGATAATGGAAACCCATACAGTCCCAAGTTATTAGCATAGGAATCATTGCCAAAGGTATTGAATTGGTTTCCTAGAGGTATAGGTCCAACCAGCTGATTTTGTGAAAGGTTTAACACTTCAAGAGAAACCAAACTAGTCAATTGAGTCGGAATCCTCCCAACAAGCTTGTTTGAAGAGAGATCTAGTGACTCAAGTGCTGTCAAATTCCCCATTGATGTGGGAATACAACCACTGAGGTTATTATGAGAAAGGTTAAGTTGTTTGAGTGAGTTAAGCTTTCCAATAACCTTTGGGATCTCACCTTGAAACTCATTATTTGAGAGATCAATGATCGTTAACTTGATAAAAATTTTCATCAATTCAATCTCTACTCCTTTTATTGTAATTCGAATAGAATAGCTATAGCCACCAGATCCATCCCGGCCAATGTATGAAACTATTGCACTTTCATCTTCTGTGAGATTTTTTATGGCTTGGAAATTTTTTATATATTTAACAGGAAGTGGACCAGTAAAGTAATTATTTGAGAGGTCAAAAATATGGATTTTGGAGAAAGAATGACCAGACCTAGCACCACGAATGAAACCATGGAATTTGTTGGATCGCAATACAAGAACTTGTAGCCGTGCAAGACCTCCCAACCAATGAGGAAATGTATCATTGATCTTGTTGTTACCAAGATCTAGCATTTCCAAATCTCCACAATTAATGATGGATCGTGTTAAAGGCCCTTCTAATTGATTGCCATGTAAGTTGAGATACTTCAGTTCACATCCCTTCATAAAAGTTGGAGGAATGATTCCATGAAACTTGTTCATCTCCAATTTCAACGCTAAGAGGCTTTTGCTCAAATTTCCAAAACATTGTGGAATTATTCCACTCAACTTGTTGTGAGACAAGTCAAGGATTTGAAGAGAATTTGCATTGCATATCAGAGAAGGGATCTCTCCACTCAAACTATTATTTGAGATAAAAAAGTATCTTGTTGTTGAAGGTGGAATTGGAAGATTTCCTTGAATCAAATTGGAGCTAAGGTCAAGACTTCGAATTTCCTTCCATGAAATCTGCTCAAAATTTGTTAAAGAGTTGTGAGATAGATTCAAGTACAACAAAGAGTCTTTCCCTGCATGCTGCATCCACTTGGGAACCCTGCCATGAATTTTATTGTTGGAAAGGTCCAAAAATCGCAACCTTCTTGAGCCTCTTAAAAATTGGGGAAATTTGCTGACATTGCAAGAAGACAAGTATAAAATTTGAAGATTGGGCAATGTATAATTAGCACTAGTGCCAATTGAGCTTAAGGATAGACTGTTATATGAAAGATCAAGGTGTTGGAGATTTTGGAGTTTTGAGAACATGTCAAATAGTACAATACCACTTAGATTATTTGATGATAAGGAAAGAATAGTAAGGTTCACAAATTGGAATATTGAAGATGGAATGGGACCTGTGAGTTTGTTATTCTCTAAAGAGATCTCCTTTAGTGATTTGCATTGAAATTCCTTGACATCACCATTGAGTTGGTTATTCTCGAGAGCTATGTATTTCAATGTGGAAGCTCTATACAACCATGATGGAAGTGTTCCATTGAGCAAATTATAAGATAACTGTAAAAAGATTAGATTAGGAAAGGCAGTTACCTCATCAGGAATGGAACCCTCTAGTTGACTATCTGAAATGATTAAGAATTCAAGTTGTCTTAGGTTTGTAAGTGAGGATGGAATTTGCCCACTAAAATGGTTCATTGACAAATCTAAATAATTGAGTTGTGAGAGGTTTCCCAATGATATCGGAATCGATCCTGATAAGTTGGATGATTGAAGAATTAAATGCTCCAAAGACACTAGATTCCCGATTGAGTTGGGCAATCCTCCTGAGAAAGATGAGGCTTGTGCATCCAAATGCTTCAAAGATGATAAATTGGTGATAGACTCAGGCAACCCTCCAGGAAAAGAAGTCCATGATAAATCCAAATATTTCAAAGATTGTAAATTGCTGATCGAATCTATCGATTTTGTTGAGAAGGACATTCCTGATAGATCTAAAAGTTCAAGATTGCTGCTGCTTTGGTTCAACTTTGGAAAATAGAGAGTGAGGTTTTCGTTGTATCCTAAATAGAGGGACTTGAGGTTAGGCAGGTGAAAAATGTTTTTTGGGAATTTTCCTCGCAAATCAGAACCGTCAAGATTAAGGGCCCTTAAAGATGAGGATAGATTCATCAAGGCATTAGGATTAATGGAAGACATACTGATATCACCAAGAAAAAGTTGTCTCACCTCTGTTAGGTTCTCAACGAGTTCTTCCAGAGTGTGTCTGTCAATTGTTTGATGATAATTCCAAGAGAGATCAAGTGAAACCAATTTCGACAAGTGGGAGACTTGGGATGGGACTTGACCAGCAAGGAATGATCGAGAGAGGTTGAGATACACTAGACTTGCAAACCCACCAAACTTAGATGACATCGTGGAAAAGTTAAAGAAGTTGAAGGCTAGGTTGAGCTTCTGTAGGTGTGGAAGATGGAAGAGACTACTATTGAAAGGGATGCTGCCATTTAGCTGACTGCAACTCAAGTCAAGGCCAATAACTTGACCTTTGATGTTATCACAAGCGACCCCATCCCATGAGCAGCAATCTGAACCCTCCTTCCATGAATTTGTCTTAGGATAAGATTCATAGCATTCCCCAGATGAATATTCATCAATGGAAAAAGAGGTCTTGAATTGGATCAATGCAGCAGCTTCTTCAGGAGAGCACAACTGTGTAATCGAAGAAGAAGAAGATGAAAGTTTAGCTTGAAAAATCAGGAGGAACAAAAGGAGGTGGAGAAGTTGAAAGGCTTTGAGTAAGCACCACATCTTTCTTAACAAGAGAAATTGAATATTAACGGTATGATATGAATGGTGGGAAGGCAAAGATAAGTATTTATAAGCTTCCTAGTCAAACCAATGTGAAACAAATGGCAACATTGTTTCCAAGAGGTACCAAATCCAAGTTCATAATTTTGTTTTCTCAGGTTTGTATCTGGTTTCTTGGAAGTTCATAAGTGATGACATGTCAAATCGAGGAAAATGTTACCATTCCCACATGGAGAGCTAATATGTCGACCAACCTAGTCCAAAAGCAATGCTCATTATGTTTTTGACGTGGAGCATGTACCAAGTGCATAATCTCTATGTTTTGTATTATTCTTTCCTTTTCTCTTTTTGTGTTTTTCAACAAAAGCAATTATGTCAGTCTCAATCACCAAGAAATAACAAATTTGGTTCATTAAGTAGTATTACTTCTTTGATGTCTCTTAACTTAAGCTTCATCTGCTCCCTTGTTGATATGATATCTAAAAAATAAACAATATTAACAATTTCAAATAAATTAATGAGAAACACCTCAATGGTACTCATTATTGTTTTAGCCTTGTATTGTTTGTTACTTAGTTGTAAAATAGTTTTCTCATATCATTCTCTAAATTCTCTGTGATATAGTGTATGATTTTCTGCTGACTTAATGAAGGAAATTTAAGGAAAAAAATGTAATTTGAAGATTTCTTTTCATATTAAACTGATCATGTGATAATTGATGGATACACTAAGTAACCTTTGAATTAAAAGAAACCCAAGTTTACGTTATATGAATTAAATTAATTTCATTTAATGACTCGTTTTTCTCATTAAAAGAAAAAAAAAGTTTATGCCTCAAAAGTACAGTCACTGAAACATTGTAAAAGTATCCACGAAAGTGCTATTTACAGTATATATATTTTGACTACACTAGTAAAAAAGAAGAGTTAAGCAAGAAGACGACCTGAATACCGGAGTAGCTTCTTTGCAACATCAACGAAGCTACCTAAAAGCAAATGGGGTCTAGTGATGACCTACAAATTTATAGGCAATCATCGACAAGGAATGAGAAAAGTAGTCTGCTGCTAATTCAAAGTTTTAGAGTAAAAACCACTTGGAAGATAAAATAACAAAAATTTGGTTCATTGGCCAAAGTGGTGATGTTATGCCAAAAAAAGAGAATATCTTAAAAGGCATGGGAATTAAGCCCTACAATAATAATCAACTTGAAATTTATATTCAAGATTTTGATTATATTCATTTTCTCAATATATCCTAACTTAATTTAAAAATTTTTTATGGCTACTTTAGTAAAAGCATAAAATCAGAATATTTTTCTAAATTTTCATATCAAATTGAAATAAAGATTAAGTTCGACTCCATCTTGTTAAATTTCTAATAAAATATAATGAGAGATGATGAGAATCCATAATCTAACTTGCAAATTAAAGAGGAATAGAGCAATCGTGTATCACTCTTTGCTATTCTCACGTGAAATACGTGCATGAAAAAAATCTATATATATGACCTCTATTTTTAAAGTAAACAATTTGAAAAGGTTTTTTGTCTTCCTCTCTTTTATTCTTCTTTTTTTAATCAAAACGTGTATAAATTTTGACTTTGCTCATTCATTTTTTTATGTTCGTAAGTTTCCTTTTAACTTAAAGGGAAAAAGAAAGAAATAAGGAGATTAATATTTCAAAAGTGCATCGATGATAGAATTTCCTTCAACAGAGCCATTTTGCATCATGTTTATACCATTGCATAACCCCAACTTCACATCAATGCATTCAAGACAACACTTCAAAGCAGAATTGCTAATTTAGTTGGACAAGGTTGGACCAGAATAAAGTATGTATATTCAGCTACTTCTCAATACAATCTTCATCCCTAAGTCTTAAATTTCATAATTTAGTAATAATTGATTAATGATTTAGTAACAAAATGAAACAAGATTCTCTATGTGATGAATTAGGTTTGTGCTATCATTTGTGAACAATATGTAGTAAGAGTCGAAATCTTCATGTGAAGACTTTTCTTCTGATTCATCAATTAAACTAACCTTAAACTAATCTTAAAGAAAAAGGTGAGGTGGTAATTTCCGTAAGAAAAAAATATGGACATATGATCCAATCATTTCATTATATACTTTATCTTATTAATGCTAATATGCTCTACACCAGGCTGAAATTTAATCTTTTACCGTGTTGGAATTGTCCCCACAACGTGCACTCACCGAAACATTGCTGAATTCTCCCCAACAGGTGCAATTTGCAATATTGACTGGGCTATAGTAGAAAACATGAGAGAAGCAAGAAGACTGAATTCTGGAACTAGCTTCTTGGCACCGTCAATGAAGCTACCTTAAAGCAAATAGGGTGCAGGGACATGGGATCCACCCATTGAAGAAGCCCAACTTGACGTCACTGCATTCATCACAAATCAGTTTACCAAGTCTCTGTAACTTTTTCTCATTCAAAAAAATTTATGCGTCAAAAGTGCACTCACAGAAACATTGTACAAGTATCCACGAAATTGCAATTTGCAGTATATATTGACTACACTAGTAAAAAGGAGGAGATAAGCAAGAATGCTGAAGTAGCTTCTTTCCAACATCAACGAAGCTACCTAAAAGCAAATGGGGCCTACTGATGACCTGCAAATTTAAAAGCAATCATCAGCAAGGAATGAGAAAAGTGGGTGATGTTATGCCGAAAAAGATAATATCTTAATAGGTATGGGAATTGAGCCCTACAATAACAATCAACTTCAAATTTGTATTCAAGATTTTTGTTATATTCATTTTCTCAAAATATCTCAATTTAATTAAAAAAATTAAAAAAAATATAATCAATGAGCTAAATGCTCGGGTGCCTCTATGTGATGAATCAAGTTGACACTATCATTTGTAAATAATATGTAGTGAGAGTCAAAATCATCATATCAAGACTTTTCTTCTAAATCATTAATTAGATTGTCTATCTCATTAAGGTCAGCGATTTGTCTTTTCACAGAGAGTTTCTATTAGAGAAAATATGCGATGATCAAAAAGACCAAGACCCCCTGTCAAAAATTGAAAAATTAAACTAATCTTAAAGAAAAAGGTGAGGTGGTAATATCCGTAAGAGAAAAATATGAACGAATGATCCAATCATTCCATTATATACTTTATCTTATTAATGCTAATATGGTCTACACCAGGCTGAAGTTTAATCTTTTACTGTGTTGGAATTGTCTGCACAACGTGCACTCACTGAAACATTGCAGAATTCACCCCAACAAGTGCAATTTACAGTATTGACTGGGCTATAGTAGAAAACATGAGGGAAGCAAGAAGACTAAAAGCTGGAACTAGCTTCTTTGCACCGTTAATTAAGCTACCTTAAAGCAAATAGGGTGTAGGGACATGGGATCCACCCATTCCAGAACCCCAACTTCATGTTACCAAGTCTCCGTAATTTTTTCTCATTCAAAACGCATATTAATTTTGAATTTGTTCATTCATTTCTTATATTCGTAAGTTTCCTTTTAACTTAGAGGGAAAAAAAAGAAAAATAATAATAATAAAAAGATCAATAATTTAAAAGTGCAGTAATGATAGAATTTCCGTCAACAGAGCCAATTCTGCATTATTGTTTATACATGTACTTCTAGTTTCAATTCTTTCCCTGCATTTTCCAATTGCACTTACCTAAAAATAGAGTGAGAAATAGACAATCATTTTCAGAGGTGAGTCCTCATGTTCACACTGACTTTCAATTGTTTATTATTTATTGTCAAAAAGCAAATAGTAAGGATGAAAAGAATAAATTCAGCCTACTATTTAGACCATTTTTTGATCATACTGATTTCAGATGGATGCAAAAGCCCTTTTCAAGTCTTCTAATTTTGTCATTTAGTTGTCTCAAAGTGCAATTGACATAACAAATATATGGTTCATTGGCCTGAATTTCTAAATTGAAAATCCCAAACAAAGAGTGTCTAAGACTAAATTATTGACAGATGTATATCAAGAGAGAAAATTAAACAAAATTAATGAGAAACACCTCACCTCAATGCTGCTAATTACTATTATAGTCTTTTATTGTCTGCTTCTTTGCGGTAAATTAGTTTTGTCATATCATACTCTAAATTTTGGCAAACTATATAATCTATTTATCTAGCTGATGAAACAGGGTTGTTAGTGTTCATATTAGACAATATTAACAAAAGTAGAGTTCCAAAAACACCAGTTTTTGGAAATCGAAAGGCTTTCAAAACGTGGGGATTGGGAAAGCTGGAGATAACAGGAGCTGGGCAGTGATCAAAGGCTTTCTTTCTTGAAGGAAAGAAAGTGGGTTGGCTGAGAATTGAGGATTCAAGTGCCATTCTCATCAACAAGAATAATTCAATAATCTACAAAAGAAAAAGGTAAAAAAAAAAAGATTGAAACTTGTTTAAACAAAATATGAAAGAGGAGAAAGAGAAAAAGAAAGGGAGTTTCAGGTTTTATTGGGATGAAGAGAATTCCCATGGAAGGGTGGTCTCTTCATTACTCCAAGAGGGGGGTCTTTGGGAGAAGTCTGGTTGGTGAAGGAAAGATTTTGCTTGCTGCAAGTGGGAATTGAGAGAAGCAAAAATGACAAAACTTGCCTCCATAGACATTAGAATTACAATTCTTTCCTTAAACTAAAGTTGGTAGAAAATATGACTTGAATTTGGCATTAGAACAACTCCGGTCCAACTGAATACTTGCAGAAGGATGAATTATGAATTGAAATTGAAATTGAAAAGGACAAGGCTTTTATTATGAACAACTTAAATTATAGGAAAGTTTTGGCTCCATTAGCAATGGCCAGTCAAAGTTGCAAATGTGAAGCCATGGCAACTAGATTTGGTAACTATGCGTATTGTTGTTCTCAACATGGTCCAAGGTTAAGCCAAGTTGGCAACTCGATAATTTAAGCACCTGGAGTTTATTAAGCAAAGCTCAGTTCCTCAATATATACATAAACAAAATCTTTTGATCAAGCAAAGTAATGCAAAAATTGCATGTGATGAAGCAATTGCCAGCCTAGATGACTTTAGCAAGTAACACTGATTTCTTCTTTTTGGCTTGCTTAACTTCATTAAGAAGGTTACCAATTGTTATCATAGGACCATTTTCAATACTATTCTCCCTGATTGCTGCCTCCAAACATTAAAAAGAAAATTTATTTAAGCGTGGTGAATTCAATTAAAATTTCATGTCAACATCTATAAAAGGGATAGAAAATTCAACTTTAAATTCCATAGAACATCAATAATAGGCTTACAATTTCATTAGTGTGAAAGAAAATTTATTTTAGGAAGAAGAAAAAGAAAACAAAGTCTGCAACAACCATCCTTCTTTCTTTCGAAAAATAGAATTCATTATCAACTAGGAATAAGCACCGGTGAACCAAACAGAAGAAAACAAGCATTTGGATAGCTATGAGCAACAACCAAGCAACATACCAAACTAAAAACAGGGCATCCCCTGTAACAAACAACTTGAAAACATGATACAATCCTTGGAAGAGAAGATAGGGCGCAAGACAAAACAAAACACAGCCAAGAAAAGAAAATCAGAATGAACAAAAAAGGAGCAACATAAAGGGACACAAACCATTCTATCCACCAGCAACAGATGAGGGCTTCTTACTAATTTACGATTTCCTTCGTCTTCTGAGATATCTCTTCAATTTGTAGCCTGATTCTTCAACCATCCTCACAAGCCATTTGGGTCTTCCAAGTGTAAACATGATATATGCTGCAGATATTCCCAACACTAATCCACTTCCATAACCCATGAATGTCGCTTTCCACTCAAATCCAGATTCAAAATCTGCCTCATGAAAATTGGGTGCCTCAGTGTTGTCACAGCTCTTTGATAATGGAAACCCACACAGTCCCAAGTTACCAGCATATGAATGATTGCCAAAGGTATCAAATTGTTTTCCCTGAGGTATAGGTCCATAGAGCAGATTTTGTGAAAGGTTTAACACTTCAAGAAAAACCAAACTATTCAACTGTGTAGGAATCTTCCCAACAAGCTTGTTCCAAGAGAGATCCAGTGACTCAAGTGCTGTCAAATCCCCCACCGATGTGGGGATGCAACCATTAAGGTTATTATGAGAAAGGTTAAGCTGTTTGAGAGAGTCAAGCTCTCCAATAACCTTTGGAATCTTACCTTGAAACTCATTATTTGAGAGATCAATGATTGTTAACTTGATGAAAATTTTCATCAATTCAATCTCTACTCCTTTTTTTGTAATTCCAATAGAATAGCCACTAGGTCCATCCCCACCGATGTATGACACTATTGCACTTTCATCTTTTGTGAGATTTTTCATGGCCTTGAAATTTTTTATATATTTACCAGGAAGTGGACCAGTAAAATAATTATTTGAAATGTCAAAAATTTGGATTTTGGAGAAAGAATGACCAGAACTAGCACCATCAATGGAACCATGGAATTTGTTCGATCGCAATACAAGAACTTGTAGCTGAGAAAGACTTCCCAACCAATGAGGAAATGCATCATTGATCTTGTTGTTACCAAGATCTAGCACTTCCAAACCTCTGCAATTAATGATGGATCGTGCTAAAGGCCTTTCTAATTGATTGCCATGTAAGTTGAGATAATCTAGTTCACATCCTTTCATGAAAGTTGGAGGAATGGTTCCATGGAACTTGTTCATCTCTAATTTCAACAATGAAAGGCTTTTGCTCAAATTTCCAAAACATTGTGGAATTATTCCACTCAAGTTGTTGTGAGACAAGTCAAGAACTCTAAGAGAACTCACATTGCATATTAGAGAAGAGATCTCTCCACTCAAACTATTATTTGAGATCAAAAAGTATCTTGTTGTTGAAGGTGGAATCGGAAGATCTCCATGAATGAAATTAGAGCTAAGGTCAAGAATTCCAATTCCCTTCCATGGAATTTGCCCAAAATCTATTAAAGAGTTGTGAGATAGATTCAAGTCCCACAAAGAGTCCTTCCACATATCTCGCATCCACCTGGAAATCTTGTCATAAATCTTATTGTTGGAAAGGTCTAAACAATTCAAACTTTTTGAGCCTCTTAAGAATTGGGGAAATTCATTGACATTGCAAAAAGACAAGTACAAATACCGAAGATTAGGAAATGCATAATTAGCACTAGTACCATTAGAGTTTAAGGATAGATTGTTATGTGAAAGATCAAGGAGTAGTAGATTTTGGAGTTTTGAGAACATGTTAATTTGTACAATACCACTCAGATGTGAAAAGTCAACAATAGTAAGATTCACAAGTTGGAACATTGAAGATGGAATAGGACCTTTGAGTTTATTATTCCCTAAAGAGATTCCTTCTAATGATTTGTATTGGAATTCCTTGATATCACCACTGAGCTTGTTATTGTTGAGATATATTTGCTTCAATGTGGAAACTGTTGAAGAGTGATGCTTTACGTGAAGAACCAGAGAGCTTTGGTGCAAGTCGAGCCTGAAAACATGCAAAATGAAGAAGACCATTTTCACGTGCCTTGGCCAGGTGATTCTTTAGTTTATGTAGTTGCTATTTTAATATTTAGTGTGTCAGTTTTATTCAGTTGTTGCAGTTCGTGTCCTATTCCATAGTGGGTAGTTTCCAATGGCCTTGTAGGCCACTAAGTGCTAGGCTGAAGAGTGTCAGTTAATTTTCCATTGTTTATTGTTTATGGCTTTTCTCTCTTGTATATGTATGAACATTTTACTTAATGGTATGAGTGTGGCTTTGTGTGGCTTTCTTCCATTCTTCTCCTATTCACGGGTGTTGACTTTCTTTAACTCATTGAGTTCATAAAATTCTTTGATTTTCTTACACAACTATATACAACCATGAGGGAAGTGTTCCATTGAGTAAATTAAAAGATAAATCTAGAGAGATTAGATTAGGAAAGGCATCAGGAATGGAACCCTCTAGTTGGTTATCAGAAATGGATAAGAATTTAAGTTGTCTTAGGTTTGTAAGTAAAGGTGGAATTTGTCCACTAAAATAGTTCCATGACAAATCTAAATAATGGAGTTGTGAGAGGTTTCCCAATGATATCGGAATTGATCCTGAGAAGTTGGATGATCGAAGATTTAAATACTCCAAGGACACGAGATTCCCGATTGAGTTGTGCAATCCTCTTGAGAAAGATGAGCTCGATGCCTCCAAATGCTCCAAAGATGATAAATTCGTGATCGACTCAAACAACCCTCTAGAAAAAGAAGTCCATGGTAAATCCAAATATTTCAAAGATTGTAAATTGCCGATCAAATCTATCGATTCTATAGAGAAGGACATTTCTGATAGATCTAAAAGTTCAAGATTGCTGGTCCAATTCAACTTTAGAAGATAGAGAGAGAGGTTTTTATTGTATCTTAAATAGAGGGACTTGAGGTTAGGCAAATGAAAAATGTTTTTTGGGAATTTTCCTTGCAAATCACAACACTCAAGATGAAGGGCTCTTAAAGATGAGGATAGATTCGTCAAGGCATTAGGATTAATAGAAGACATATTGATATCGCCAAGAAAAAGTTGTCTCACCTCTGTTAGGTTCTCAACGAGTCTTTCCAAAGTATGTTTGTCAAGTGTTTGTTTGTCAAGTGTTTGATGATAATTCCAAGAAAGATCGAGTGAAACCAATTTTGACAAGTGGGAGACTTGGGATGGGACTTGTCCTGCAAAGCATGCCCAAGAGAGGTTGAGATGCACTAGACTTGCAAACCCACCAAACTTAGATGACATCTTGGAAAAGGTAAAATTGTTGAAGGCTAGGTTGAGTTTCTGTAGGTGTGGAAGATGGAACAGACTACTATTGGAAGGGATGCTGCCATGTAGCCAACTGCAACTCAAGTCAAGGCCAATCACTTGACCTTTGATGCTATCACAAGTGACCCCATCCCATGAGCAGCAATCTGGACCCTCCTTCCATGAATTTGTCTTGGGATAAGATTCAGCTACATCACAATACTCAGATGAATAATTATGGATGGAAAAAGAGCTTTTGAAATGGATCAATGCAGCAGCTTCTTCAAGAGAGCACAGTGGTGTTATTGAAGAAGAACAAGATGAAATATTAGCTTGAAAATTCAAGAGGAAGAAATGAAGGTAGAGGAGTGGAAGGATTTGATGAGTAAGCAGCACATCTTTTTTAAGAAAAGAAGGCATAGATGAGTATTTATAAGCTGCCCACTCAAACCAATATCAAACGAATGGTAGCACTAATTGTTGCCAAGTGGTAAACAGTATACAGTTTATAACTTACTGGTTTAGTTCATATACAGATTTATTCAGAGATATAATTTTTTATTTTTTTTTCACTCTGTATATATATAAAGAATGTATAAATAATTTTGTATTCATATATAAACTTGTGGTTGAAGTTGAAGTTGGCATTAAGCTGCCATGTTAACTGCTAAAATCAATAGAAAACGAAAGAAAAGAGCATTAGTTCCATAGGAAACAAAAATATGGAAAAGAACTATTTTGAAGTTAATTCCCAAAAAGACGTGTCAATGTAAGTGGAAAATATGGATCCAATCATTCTCTGCCTCATTAATGATAATATGGTGTACACCAGCCTGGAAATCAATCTTTTACCGTATTGACTGAATGCTAGAATAAAAGCAACAAAGAAAGCGTGGCAATCTGTTCGATCTTGCCTTCTTTATTTCCCGACAAAGAGAGTCCATGGAAGATCAAAAGCAAAGTTATTTTCGATAAGACATGCACAAGAAGAGCCAATCCATCTTGTGGACTTCCGCGAGCATCAAGGTGTTATTATAATCTTCATCAACAATATCTTCCTTATTAATGACTAGTATAAATTATTGACAGCAGCCATGTCACGGCCCAGACCCGAGACATGACAGACGCCGCATACCTGTAAGAGGTAATCTTATAGGTATGCAAGGCTCATAACAGATATCTTAACCAACTAACTAAAATGAGTCAAATATGTTTATGAAACATAATAATTCTCAAAGTTAACATATTGAGATAAAATCCTGAATAAACAAATTAAGATAGTAAAAAGGTTTGTAACATTTTAAAAAAAATCTTGAAAAAATCTAACACCACACGTTAGCCTACGAAACGTCACTCCCCAAAGTTTCCCACGTGTTTGACCAAATCACAACCTGAATAAAATGTAAAGGAAGGAATGAGTCCAACTACTCAGCAAGTAACTAACATCCCTTTAGTTGGATTAAGCATGCTTAAAACATTTAGGCCAAAATGTCATTAATATAATTATCGAAGCAAAATATTAGATAATCTTATTCAGAATCATATATTCTAAAATTTTTACTTTAAGCTACTGAACAAATATATTTCACAAATATTTTAATTCTTAATGGTCTCCTGTAACATGCTACGACCACACTTAACCCTTGTGGCATAAGTCAGAAATAAGTCCACAATTAACCCCGGTGGCACGGGTCAAAAATATATCAAAAGCAACCATTGGCTGCACTGAACAGATATCACAAATACTACTATTCTGTAACCGGTGGTGCGGTTAGGAGATTGATCTCTAATCACAGAATACATGTCGACACGGCCAACATTTAACCCCCATTGGCAGGGTCAGAGCATAGCCATACTAGGAGACAAAACAAAAATATATATTTTTAAATTATTCGAATTTCATAAAACAGTATATCAAATTTTCTTAAGCATATCTCATACACCTCAAAAGCATATTCGTTTCATACTAAATATTTATGATTATATTCACGAAAACATATATGCATACATTATACCAAATCATATACAAATTTCGAAATAAGAAATCACGCTTTGCATAAGCCATATTCTAAATCTAACATATAAAACTCATATACATATACATTTGCATGCTCAATTCAATTTTAATAAATCATAGGACAAAATATCTTATCTCATATACAAATTCACATTGAAGCTAATTTTAGGGTATGAAAACACCGAAGGGATATCAGTCACTTACATGATCTTGTTAATTTCACTTTTTAGTAACAACTCTGAAAATCCTCCTAGTATCCTAATATTTGAAGAAACACATGCAAAATCAGAACTGAATTTGTAAACATATCCTACAAGGTGACTTTCCATTGACCATCCTAAGCATTTAGGGTATATAGCGACTTCTATTATAATGTAGGAACATCTTCGATTAAGAAGGTAATATTTTATTATTATATATATATTTTTGAGTTTAAACAAAATTTTCAATAAGGTTGAGAATTAAACTTAAATTATAAAATCAGTAAGGATTTTAATTTCAGATAAGAGATTTCACTAATTTCACTCATAAAAATCATTTTATAATTTTTTTATAACTTTTTTTTATTTTAATGGAATCTACTAATTTAATAAATAAATTAATAAAATATAAAGATACATACTTTTGCTATAAAAATATAGTAGAAATCACATATTCAACATTTATGAAGTTTACAATAGGATTTATTACATATTAATTAAAATTGAATTTTAAAATAATTTTAAAATAAATTTTTTATTTTTTGGAATTTCCAGAATCTGGATGGCCATTTGGCTTACTTCAAGCTCTCATAACTTTTAACCCAAATTATTTCCAGTGATAAATTCAACGGAAATATGAAGTATCCATATCATACTATAACACCAAAGTTTGTTTTGATTAAAAAGAATACAAAATTCCTAAGTTTCGAAAGTCAAATTTCTTGAAATCATCACAGAAATATCCAGATTTCTGGGTTTCCAGTATCAACGAGCCTACTTTGAGGCTTTAATTCTCTTAACACAGGAAGCACCTAACCGAGCCATTGATGCCACATTAATCATCTCATTTCATACTACAAAAGTCCTCAAAGAACTGACCAAAACTGTTGCCGGAATATGGAGTTCCGGTGACCCAAAGTTGGGTTATCAAACTGTTGAAACCAAGTTTCTAATTATCTTCAAAAATTCATATCTTCCTAACCACGAGGCTAAACGAGATGCTACAAAAACCATTGGAAAGATCTTTTCAAGACCTTTCCATGGTACCCATCATGTTGCCGGAAAGTCATCGGAAAGGTGCCGGATTTAAATAAAAAGATAATAAAGTATAACTGATTTAGAATTTTTATACCCAAAACTATAAAAATATAATCCAAAACATACCTTAATCAGCAATTTCCTTCCCTTTCCTTTGTCTTTCTTCTTTCTTGGTATTAAGTTCTTCTGACTGGCTAGTGATTGAGTCTGTTGAATAACCTTATGTGAGTTCTTGTCTGTTCATATACATTGCTTAACCCCATTATTTTAAACAAGTAAACTGACCACTAACTTAATGTGATAATAAAACTGATTTTACTTAAATTTCTTCAGTTATTTAAAAACCCCTTCATCTACTTCCTAATTATTAAAGCATCCATGATCATAACTGCAAATAGATAAAATGCTAAAACAATATTTACTTATTATCTTTATAAACTATAGCTTAATAAATTTAAATGCTTTTATTATAAATATTATGTGAGGGGTATTACAAGCCACGAGGAGCTTATTAGAGGAACATGCAAGTGGTCAGCCTTTTACTTTTTCTTCCCTCTGATAATTGAGTTTGAGAGAGTACTAGATTTGAATTCAACATGAAAACTTTTGTTTTCGATTGGTTTACAGATATATGTTCCTATCATCTAGTAGGTCAACTAGATTGGCATTTAGAGAATTGAAGACATCTATATATCAATCAATTATCATTACTTTATTTTTTTATATATTTGATGTCTATTGATAAATTATATTATTTTAATTTTATAAATTAATGATCTTCAACGTGTTGAAATAATTGTGTGGAAAAATTGTAGTTGTGCATTTTTTTTCCTAGATTTTCCAATTGCAAAGTGGGGATCTCCGATTAAAAGGTAAGATAATGAAGGCTCATGACAATTAAATAATTAATACATAATATTGAGATTGGAGAAAAATGATTTTATATATACTAAAATCATGTTGTATTTATTCATGTTGGTCAACACCAATTATCGTTACGAAGGTGCCATGATAACTACTAAAATAAATATAAAACGAAAGAACAGACTGTTAACGTCATAGGAAACTCGGGAAAGAAAAATATGCAAAAGAATTGTTGTCCTTATCATTGCAAAATTCTCCACAACAAAAGATAAGATAAGCAATTTGCAGAACCCAAACTTCACATCAGTGCATTCGTTTACCAAGTCTCTGTATCTTTCCTGTTGAAGGTTTTGTCACCATTAAAATTTTCTATGCGGTGATTCCATTAGTCCAATTATAGCTAGGTGTCTCACAATATTAATGTTGTAAACAGTTCTGATAAACTGCCCGGGTATCGTTGCTTTATAGTTGTTGAAATTGTGTCTCTGTTATGATCCCAAATTGTCATAACCTGCTTCTCAAAAGGATCTGATAATGTATATACATACATCTCCTAATTGTCATAATCCACTAGTGGCTGATCTATTTTCTGCTTTCAATTTGTCTATAAAGATTCAATTTCTTGGAATCTTAGGGAGAAGAGGTTATTATGTTTAGAATCACAAACATAAACATGAAGCTAATCTTGCATTAGTTAGAATTTCCTTTAACAGAGCATCTCCATACTCGGATTTTCTAATCAGATTGCCTAGTGATTTGAAACCAGAAAGTTGGGTTCTGTACTATCAAGATGGACTACACAAAAGAGGAGAACAATGATAAGAATTCTGAATTTTCTGGTAGAAATACTGAAACAGATTTTTGCTGACATGTTTCATCAAAAAAAAGAAAAAAAAAGGACATGCATGTTAGCTTATAAATGCTTATCTGCATTTTCACATCATCGTCACAATCATGTTATGAACTTTCAAGTAACAAAAATGAGATGTTTGGGATGGAACTGTCAATTCCTCTTGTTTTACTTCTCTTCTGAACCGATTACATATATTTCATCGTCTTGTGCAATACGCAGCTTTCATGTTGACAGAATCAATGTCTTAGCCAATAACACTATGGTACAATCTTTGTTTCATCGGCACGCCACTCTTTGTTAAAGCAACTTCTGAACAACAAATCGAGCTTCAACCATTTGTCTGATTTTCATTAAGCTGCTCGAGGTAAGAAAGTTGCTAGTTTCTTCATTTCTTCAATGTGCTTTACAAGTAATCAGGGTATGGAAAGCAGGGTATATTTTTTAAAGCATGACCGGTTGTTTGCTGTCGGTCAGAATTAAGAATGCTTGCCTGCAACTTGTGCTTTTTGTCACTTGCTGGAATCAGATTAGTAAAATTTACTAATATACATGTAAATCCATGATTAAGATACACAAATTTAGTAATTGTTTTGTACAGTCCTGTTGCCTGAGGCAGACAACTTAAATATCAGCTGATTCATTTCATTGCTTCATATTTTAGGAAGTTAAAATCAACCAAGAAAAATTCTATTTCAGCCATGTAGCAGGTGAGATAAAATAAAACTTATAAGGTTATTAATTGATGAATCAAGATCGAGGACTTTAGTGCTATAAACTTGAATTTGCATACTGCAACAAACAACCATATGAACATATATATACATGCAAAAGATGTGATCAATTTCTTTCTGTATTTCTCATTTCTTACAATTTTAGATTCTGATTGATCAAGCATAAGAACACCATGCATAATCTGTATCAAGAACCACAATAAACCACACATATTATTTTCTATAATAACTCTTATTTAGTTTTTGCTACCTGCTTGTTTGTAAAATAACTCTTGAACAAAAAATTATTTTCTATAATAGCTTAAAGAGATTGCCAAAGAGGAGATTCTCTCTTTCTCTTTCTTTTTTTTCTTTTTGTTGGAGAGCAGTAGCAGAGATTTTATATAGGAGGTAGGAAGAATTGAAACTACAGTGATATATCAAGACATAAATAGCTGAAACCATACAACATTTCAACACTCAGAAACAGATCCTTCAATACATTATTAAATACAAAGACAAAGACAATTGATGCAATAATAACGACAAAGACATACCTTCACCATGGCCAAACACACTTGACAAACTGCACTGCAAGAAAACAGACACCTGCAACACAAATCCCTCAACATCATTTGCACTGACTAGATCCTTCTTCCTCCACCACTGCGGTTGCTAATCTTTGACTTTTTTTGCCTCTTAGGATGCAGGTCTTCAACCAAAGTCACAATCCATTCTGGCTTACCAGTTCGAAAAACAACATATCCCACAGCTAATCCAAACACTAGTCCACATCCATAACCTATCAACACTACTTTCCACCCAAAGGCAATACTAGATTCCAAGCCATCATCTTCTTCCAGCAAGTTTGAAGGTGGCAGTTGTTGAGGAGGCTCATTGTTGCTGCAACTTCTTGTGAGTGGAAAACTGCATAATCCATCATTTCCTTCGTAAGAGCTGTTTTCAAACGTGTTGAATTGCTTGCCTCGAGGAATTGGCCCAACTAGTTCATTCATGGAGAGGTTTAAGAAGGAAAGAGATGTCAGATTCAGCAATTCCTCTGGAATCTTCCCAACCAGCTTGTTTGAAGAGAGGTCCAACCATTCAAGACTAATCAAATTCCCCATTGATGTGGGAATGCAACCATTAAGGTTATTATGAGAAAGATTAAGCCCTTTGAGTGAGTTAAGCTTTCCAATAACCTTTGGAATCTCACCTTGAAACTCATTATTTGAGAGGTCAACGCTCGTCAACATGATGAAAATTTTCACCAATTCAATCTCCATACCTTTAATTGTAATTCCAATGGAATAGCTATAGAAGAGACCAGAATTATCCAGCAGCCCCAGGTATGACACTCCATCTTCATTTTTTCCGATATTCAACATTATCTTGAAATTTTTTATATATTGAATAGGCAGTGGACCAGTAAAATAGTTATTTGAGAGGTCAAAAATTTGGATTTTGGAGAAAGAACGACTGGATCTAGTGCCACGAATGGAACCATGGAATTGATTCGATTGTAGTACAAGAACTTTTAGCTGTGGAAGACTTCCCAACCAATGAGGAAATGTATCATTGATCTTGTTGTTACCAAGATCTAGCACTTCCAGATCTCTACAATTAATAATGGATTGTGTTAATGCCCCTTCTAATTGATTGCCATTTAGGTTGAGATCCTTCAATTGACAACCCTTTATGAATGTTGGAGGAATAATTCCATGAAATCGGTTCATCTGTAGTTTCAACATTGAAAGGCTTTTGCTGAAATTCCCAAGACACTCTGGAATAGTTCCACTCAAGTTGTTGTGAGACAAGTCAAGATATTCAAGAGAATTTGTTTCGCATATTAGAGAAGAGATCTCTCCACTCAAACTATTATTTGAGATCAAAAAGACACTTGTTCTTGAAGAAGTTGGAATGGGAAGATCTCCATGAATCAAATTGGAGCTTAAGTCAAGAACTAGAATTCCATTCAATGGAAATTGGCTAAGATCTGTCAAAGAGTTATGAGATATATTCAAGTACCACAAAGAGTACAACCCCAAATCACACATCCATTTAGGAATCTTGCCATAAATTCTATTGTTGGAAAGGTCTACATATTCCAAACCTTCTGAGCCTCTCAAAAATTGGGGAAATTCATTGACATTGCAAGAAGACAATTCTAAAGACTGAAGATTGGGCAATGTATAATTAGCACTAGTACCATTGGAGCTTAAGGATAGACTATTATATGAAAGATCAAGGACTTGGAGATTTTGGAGTTTTGAGAACATGTCAAGCTCTACAATCCCACTTAGATTGTTTGATGATAAAACAAGCATAGTAAGGTTCACAAGTTGGGATATTGATGATGGAAGTGGACCTGTGAGTTTATTATGCGCAAAATTTATATCTTGTAGTGATTTGTATTGGAATTCCTTGATATCACCACTGAGCTTGTTTTCATAGAGAGATATGTCCTTCAATGTGGAAATTGTACACAACCACGATGGAAGTGCTCCACTGAGTAAATTAGAACCTAAGCCTAGAGAGATTAAATTAGGAAAGGCAAATACCTCATCAGGAATGGAACCCTCTAGTTGATTATCAGAAATGTCTAAAGCTTCAAGTTGTTTTAGGTTTGTAAGTGAAGACGGAATTTGACCTCTAAAATTGTTAAATGCCAAGTCTAAAGATCTAAGTTGCGAGAGGTTTCCCAATGATCCCGGAATTGATCCTGAAAAGGTGGATCCTCGAAGATTTAAACACTCCAACGAAACTAGATTCCCCAATGTTTTTGGAATTGACCCCAATACGTTGGAATGGTCGAGATCCAAACCCTTCAAAGAAACAAGATTCCCGATTGAGTCAGGCAATCCTCTAGAGAAAGAAGTGCTTGACAGATACAAATATTTCAAGGATTGTAAATTGACAATCGAACCAATCGATTCTGTAGAGAAGGACGTCGATGATAGATCCAAAAGCTCAAGATTGCTGCTCTTGTTCAACTTTGGAAAATAGAGAGTGAGGTTTTTATTGTCTCTTAAATAGATCGACTTGAGGTTTGGCAAGTGAAAAATGTTTTTTGGGAATTTTCCTCGCAGATCACATCTTTGGAGACTAAGACTCATTAAAGATGAGGATAGATTCATCAAGGCATTAGGATTGATAGAAGACATATTGATATCATCAAGAAAAATTTGTCTCACCTCTGTTAGGTTCTCAACAAGTCTTTCGAGAGCGTGTTTGTCAAGTGTTTGATAATTATTCTGGGAGATATCAAGTGAAACCAACGTCGACAAGTAGGAGATTTGGGTTGGGACTTGTCCTGTAAAGATTGATCCAGAGAGGTTGAGATACAATAGACTTGCTAACTGACCAAACTTAGATGACATCTTGGAAAAGTTAAAATCGTTGAAGGCTAGGTTGAGTTTCTGCAGGTGTGGAAGGTGGAAGAGGCCGCTATTGGAAGGGAAGCTGCCATATAGCTGACTGCAACTCAAGTCAAGGCCAATCACTTGACCTGTGATGTTATCACAAGTGATCCCATCCCATGAGCAGCAATTTGAACCCTTCTTCCATGAATTTGTCTTGGGAGAAGATTTAGTGCCAGCATCATCGCAAGGCCTAGATGAATCTTCACTGATGTAAAAAGAGCTCTTGAATTGGAGTAACGCAGCAGCATCTTCAGGAGAGCACAAATGTGTTGTTGAAGAAGAACAAGATGAAAGATTAGCTTGAAAATTCAAGAGGAACAAAAGAAATAAGAGGAGTTGAAAGGCTCTCAGTAAGCACCACATCTTTCTTAACAAGAGAAATTGAAAATTAATGGTATGATATGATAGTTATGAATGGTGAGAAGGCATAGATGACTATTTATAAGCTGCCCAGTCAAACCAAAGGCAAACTAATGGCAGCATTGGTGCCCAAAGGTAAATTCAATTTGGATTCAATTTGTAAGTGACAATCCTCTAAGATTGAGAGTATTAACTTAGCTTTTTGAGTTGGAAGTCATATTTGTAACTTTCAATCATAGTGCCCTCTCAACTTTAAAGTTTTTTAACAATTTGTAGACTGACCTGGTCCAAAAGCATATACTAATTATGTTTCACCTTGGTTGATAAGAATTGTGGCAAAGACTCAATTTTGTCACTTTTGCTTTTAACCCCATATTGCTTTTGGAGATACCAAATCGTTTGGAAAACTTTATGCTGATTCAGATATCAATCATTCCATGTATCAATCTATTATTGGCAGGCTTTGCTTTCACATAACTAAAGGACGGTCGTGTTTCACGCTTTGCCATTATTACGTGAAATAGGTGTATGAAAAAGTCTATGTGGCCTATATATTGCATGAACCCCACTTCACTCCGGTGCATTCAAGACAAATCAGTTTACCAGGTCTCTGCATTGGAGACAAATTATGTTTGGGCCCTTGTCTTCCACTAAGGATTTAAATAAGAAAAATAATAACAATAAAAAACGAACAAAGAGATTCCCAAGAAAAGAAGTCTTTGCTGAAACTTTCTCTGCAGTTAATTGGGCACAGGGATTTGCTGCACAGTTTCACAATTTTTGGGTAACGATCAATTAACCAAGTAAATTCGTTTTATTTCACTTGTGTATATGGGGTGAGATTAGGGTATATTTCTTAAACAAAGTGTGAAATTAATTGACGAAGATGCATGTGCAGTGCATACATCTGCAATTTGCTGGTTTGAATTAAATAATCAATTGGTTTCATTAATTAATTAATTTATTTTATAAAAGAATTCATTTTTGTATACAAAAAGTAATAGATGTTCTAGGCAAGTAAAGCCCTATGGGCTTTGGCCTGGGGTTAAAACTCCTCAAAGGAAGCTTCCTGATGTTTTTTCTGGTTTCAACCAATCTATAAACATGAAACCAATTTTGCATTAGTTAGAATTTCCTTCAACAGAGCCAACTTTGCATTATTAATGACATTTAAATAGCAATAGAGTGAGAAATAGACAATCATCTTCGGAGGTTTGTCTTCTTGTTCACACTTACTTTCATTTATTTAATATTTTAGCTATTTCTTATGGCTTAAAGTTTGATTATCCGTAGTACATCCATTTCAACTTTCAAGTTTTTTTAACAATTTGTAGACCAATTAGGTCCAAAAGCAAATACTAATTATGTTGAAGCAATTAAAATGATAAAGATGCCCAATATCTAATATTTAGATCATTTCTCTTGATGAAAAGCAAAAGACTTTGTAAGTCTTCTAATCAAAAATTGAAAAAACAGAAACTTTGAATCAAAGCAAGAAATTTCCTTCCTTGGCTAGTACTTGAGCAAACGATTGATCCCTTTGGATCCACATTAATGGAAAACACTTCAATTCTACTTATTACTATTTTAGTCTTTCAGTGTCTGCAACTTAGCTGTAAATTAATTGTGTCATATCATTCTCGAAAATTGTTGCATAACATAAAATCTATTTAGCTCATGATGAAACAGGGTAACTTTCAACTCCATTTTGTTCAATTTCTAATGAAATATAATGAATGAATATAAGAATAGAACAATCTCACATGATTACAGCTCAAAATTAAAGAGGATAGAGACAAATATGTATAAATAAAGATTCAATTTTTCCACTTTTATTTTTTTTTCATTAGTGGTTAAATAAAATTTTCCCATTGCAAGGAGCAAAACAATTGACGAATACATATTATAATGTTTTTTTTTTTGTTGTCATATATATAACATTTTAGTTTGGTAAATTCAATTTGGGATTGTTTTTTTGATTTTATAGTAATAAATATAAGAATTAACTTTAGTTTAAATTTATAATACCCTCTCATAATAGAGTGAGAAATAAACAATCACCTTCTGAGGTTAGTCATCGTATTCACACCTACTTTCATTTGTTTATTATTTCTGCTATTTCTTATAGTCTAAAGTTTGATTCTCCTAAGTACATTCCATTTTAACTTTCAAGTATTTTTAACAATTTCTAGACCAATTTGGTCCAAAAGCAAATACTAACTATATATGTTGTACCAATTAGATCATTTCTCTAGATGAATAGGAAAAAGACTTTCTAAGTCTTCTAATGCAAATTTGAACGAAAGCAACTTTAAGAATAAACAGAAACATTGAGGGAAATTAATGCATTGCTTGACATTTTGGCAAGTTTATGATGAATTCATGAATGAATTAATAACATCACCGTTGCCTTGCTGCTGTTATCCTCCGTTGGTCAAATTTTTAGACCAATTTGGTCCAAAAGCAAATACTAACTATATATGTTGTACCAATTAGATCCTCCGTCTTTTGTTTCTCTAACAGGGGCTGATGCTTGTAGGCAGCCACAACTCAACTGCAATAATCGCTACTATTGGTGAAGCTGGTAGCCATGAATAAGAAGATGATGGTGAAGCAAGTTTGTGATGGAGAGGATCTCAATTCATTCTGAAAAGGAAGGTGAAGATATAATTTGCATGATGCTGAGGCAAAACCATTATTTTTTGTTTTCGAGTTCGATGGATTCAAACCTGAAAGCCGAATAGCTAAAGAAGAAAGGAATTGGATAAATTATGTTCAGCTTAAACCAATTAAAACCATTAAGCATTCCTTTCCCCTGTTGGCAATCTGTTCTATCCAGCCTTCTTTATTCCCAACAAAGCAGAAGAGCTATTTTAGTTGGAGAAGCTTTGGAAAGAGACCTCGTACCTTACTTGCACTTCATTCATTCTTCTTTTTAACTCATTTGCTATGTATTAATATTAATATGCTCATTACCATATTAAATCCAGCTGAATTCGTATTATCCCTATTTAACACTTAATTATATGACCTCAAGTCTTGAATCAAATCAATTAAACTTTCGATTAAAACTCCGAATCAAATCAAGCCTTCTCCTTCCCTGTGTCTATCCTGCTAGTCCCGTGATCTGGGACTATAAGATAGAAGAAGAGCTAATTCATTGTTCTTTTTAATTCATGTGGTTTAATGAAAAAACAAATATCAAAGTTAGATTGCACACTGATAATATGTATTAGTGTTATATGTTAATATAACTAAAATTCCATGTAAAAAAAAATCAACTTTAAATTCCGTAAAACATCAATAACATGCTTACAATTTCATTACCACAAAAGAAAATGTATTCAAGGAAGAAAAAAACAAAGTCTGCAACAACCATCCTAATTACTAATTTACAAATTCCTTCGTCCTTTGAGATATCTCTTCAATTTGTAGCCTGTTTCTTCAACCATCCCTACAAGCCATCTTGGTTTTCCAAGTGTGATCATGATATATGCTGCCTCCAAACATTAAAAAAAAATTTTATTTAAACGCGGTGAATTCAACTAAAATTTCATGTCAATATCTGTAAAAGGGATGGAAAATTCAATTTTAAGTTCCATATAACATCAATAACAGGCTTACAATTTCATTAGCATGAAAGAAAATTTATTCTAGAAAGAAAAAAAATACAAAATCTACAACAACCATCCTTACGTTTTCTGAAAAATAGAATTCATTATCAACCAGGAACAAGCACTGGTGAGCAACAGAGAAGAGAACAAGCATTTGGATGGCTATGAGCAACAGCCAAGCGACATACTAGACCAAAAACAGGGCATCCCCTATAACAAACAACCTAAAAACATGATACAACCCTTGGAAGAGAGGACAAGGTGCAAGACAAAACAAAATACAAACAAGAAAAGAAAATCAAACTGAACATAGAAGGAACAACAAAAAGGAACACTAGCCATTCCATTCACCAGCAACAGATGAGGTCTCCTTACTAATTTACAAATTCCTTCGTCCTTTGAGATATCTCTTCAATTTGTAGCATGCTTCTTCAACCATCCTTACAAGCCATCTTGGTTTGCCAAGTGTGAACATGATATATGCTATAGATATTCCACACACTAGTCCACTTCCATAACCCATCAATGCCGCTTTCCACTCAAATCCAAATTCAGAATCTACTTCCTCAGGAAAAATGGGTGCCTCATTGTTTTCACAGCTCTTTGACAATGGAAACCCACACAATCCCAAGTTACCAGCATAGGAATCACTGCCAAAGGTATTGAATTGCTTCCCCTGAGGTATAGGTCCAATCAGCTGATTTTGTGAAAGGTTTAACACTTCAAGAGAACCCAAACTAGTCAACTCTGTAGGAATCTTCCCGACGAGCTTGTTCGAAGAGAGATCCAGTGACTCAAGTGCTGTCAAATTCCCCAATGATGTGGGGATACAACCACTAAGGTTATTATGAGAAAGGTTAAGCTCCTTGAGTGAGTTAAGCTCTCCAATAACCTTTGGAATCTCACCTTGAAACTGATTATTTGAGAGGTCAATGCTCGTCAACCTGAAGAAAATTTTCTGCAATTCAATCTCTTGTCCTTTTATTGCAATTCTAGTAGAATAGCCATAGAAGTCACCAGGAGCATGACCCCACGTCCCCATGTATGGCATTTCACTGTCATCTACAGTGAAATTTATCATAACTTTGAAATTTTTTATATATTGAACAGGAAGTGGACCAGTAAAATAATTATTCGACAGGTCAAATATTTGAATTTCAGAAAAAGAATGACTAGACCACGGGCCGTGAATGGAACCATGCAGTTGATTCGAATGCAGCATAAGAATTCGTAGTTCTGTAAGACTTTCCAACCAATAAGGAAATGTATCATTGATCTTGTTATTACCAAGATCTAGCATTTCCAAGTGCGTACAATTAATGATGGCTGGTGGTAAAGGCCCTTCTAATTGATTGCCATTTAAGTTGAGATAATCCAATGGACATGCCTTTGTAAAAACCGGAGGAATGAGTCCACGAAAGCTGTTCATTTGTAGATTCAACGCAAAAAGGCCTTGGGTTAAGTTTCCAAAACATTGTGGAATAATTCCACTCAAGTTGTTGTGAGACAAGTCAAGATATTCAAGGTTATTTGCATTGCATAGCAAAGAAGGGATCTCTCCACTCAAACTATTATTTGAAATAAAAAACACCATTGTTGTTGAAGGTGGAATTGGAAGATCTCCATGAATGAAATTAGAGCTAAGGTCAAGATATGTAATTCCCGTCCATGGAATTTGCTCAAAATCTATCAAAGAGTTGTGAGATAGATTCAAGTACCACAAAGAGTCCTTCCCCACATCCCACATCCACTCGGGTATCTTACCAGAAATTCTATTGTTGGAAAGGTCTAAATTTTTTAAATGTTTTGAGCCTCTTAAAAATTGAGGAAATTCACTGACATTGCAAGAAGACAATGCTAACAATTGAAGATTTGGCAATGTATAATTAGCACTAATACCATCAGAGCTTAAGGATAGAGTGTTATATGAAAGCTCAAGGACTTGGAGATTTTGGAGTTTTGAAAACATGTCAAACTCTACAATAGCACCTAGGCCTGAAAAGTCGACATGTGTAAGGTTCACAAGTTGGGATATTGAAGATGGAATAGGGCCTTTGAGTTTATTATTCCGAAAAGAGATCTCTTCTAATGATTTGTATTGGAATTCCTTGATATAACCATTGAGTTGGTTATTGTCAAGAACTATGTGCTTCAATGTGGAAGCCGTATACAACCATGAGGGAAGTGTTCCATTGAGTAAATTAAAAGATAAGTCTAGAGAGATTAGATTAGGAAAGGCATTTACCTCATTAGGAATGGAACCCTCTAGTTGATTATCAGAAATGTGTAAGAACTCAAGTTGTCTTAGATTTGTAAGTGAGGATGGAATTTGTCCACTAAAATAGTTATATGACAAGTCCAAAAAACGGAGTTGTGAGAAGTGAAAAATATTTTCTGGGATTTTTCCTATCAATTCACAACCACCAAGAGCAAGAGTCCTTAAAGATGAAGATAGATTCACGAAGGCATTAGGATTAACAAAAGACATTTTGATAAAATCAAGAACAAGTTGTCTCACCTCTGTTAGGTTCTCAACAAGTCCTTCCAGTGTATGTTTGTCAAGTGTTTGAATATAATTCCCAGAAAGATCAAGAGAAACCAATTTCGACAAGTGAGAGACTTGGGATGGGACTTGTCCTGTAAAGTATGCTTCAGAGAGGTTGAGATACACTAGACTTGTAAACCGACCAAACTTAGATGACATCTTGGAAAAGTTAAAATGGTTGCAGGCTAGGTTGAGTTTCTGCAGGTGTTGAAGATGGAATAGACTACTATTAGAAGGGATGCTGCCATATAGCTGACTGCAACTCAAGTCAAGACCAATCACTTGACCTTTGATGTTATCACATGTGACCCCATCCCATGAGCAGCAATCAAAACCCTCCTTCCATGAATTTGTCTTGGGATAAGATATTTTGCTATAATAATCGCACAACCCAGAAGAATTTTCATCGATGGAAAAAGAGGTCTTGAATTGGATCAATGCAGCAGCTTCTTCAGGAGAGCACAACTGTGTTATTGAAGAAGAAGAAGATGAAAGATTAGGTTGAAAATTAAGGAAGATCGAAAGAAGGTAGAGTAGTTGAAAGAGTTTGAGGAAGCACCACATCTTTGTTAAGAAGAGAAATTGAATATTAATGGAAAGATATGAATGTTGAGAAGGCATTGATGAGTATTTATAAGCTGCCGAGTCAAACCATTGTCAAACAAATGGAAGCATTGGTCTTCGAAGTTCATAATTGATGACATGTCAAATCGTTACATGATGGAAGCAATTCTAACCATGGTTATAGCATAAAAGAATATACGAATAGGATCTCACATGATTACAGCTGCAGATTGAAGAGGATAGAGACAAATATATATATATAAAGACTTAATATTGCCTTTTGAATACACCAAATCGTTTGGAGATCTTTATACCGACTCACATATCGATCTTTCCATGTGTCCATTTATTATTGGCAGGATTTGCTTTCACATAAGTAAAGAACGGTCATGTATCACTTTTTGCCATTCTTGCAAGAAAAAGTCTATGTGGCCTGTATATTGCATGAACCCCATCTTCCACTGCATTCAACACGAATTAGTTTATCAAGTCTCTGCATTCAAGATAAAGAAATTTGGGCCCTTTGTCTTCCACTAAGGATTTGAATAAGAAAGCTAGTAACAATAAAAATAAAAAAAGAGAGAGAGACAGAGAGAATTCCAGAGAAAAGAAGTCTTTGCTGGAACTTTTATCAGCAGTTTCGTCAATTATTCACAGGGATTTGTAGCAGAGTTTCACAATATTTGGCTAACAATCAATTAACCAAGGAAATAGATGAAGATGCATGCGCAGTGCATACATCTGAAATGTTCTCCAGTTTAACACTCTGAGTCAAACAATCAATTGGTCTTATTAGTTAATTTATTCATTACATAAAAGAATTCATTTTCGTACACAAAAAGTAATAGATGTTCTAGGCAAGTAATGTCCTATGCGCTTCGGCCTGAGGTTAAAACTCCTCAAAGGAAGCTTGCTGATGTTTTTCCTGGTTTCAGACGGTCTATAAGCATGAAAGTTGAAACCAATTTTGCATTAGTTAGAATTTCCTTCAACAGAGCTGATTTTCCATTATCAAAGGCATTTACATAGCAATAGAGTGAGAAATAGACAATCATCTTCGGAGATTTGTCTTTATGTTCACACCTATGTTTAATATTTCTGTTATTTCTTACTGTCTAGAGTTTGATCTCAATAGTGTATCCACTTCAACTTTCAAGTTTTTTTTAACAATTTGTAGATCAGTTGGTCCAAAAGCAAATACTAACTATATGTTTTATCAATTGAAAGAATGATGGTTGATAAGGATGTCCAATACCTAACATTTAGACCATTTCTCTTGATGAAAAGCAAATGACTTTCTAAGTCTTGTAATGAAAATGTGGAAGAAAGAAACTTTTGAATCAAATCAAGAAATTTCCTTTCCCAATACCTAACATTTAGACAATTTCTCTCGATGAAAAGCAAATGACTTTCTAAGTCTTGTAATGAAAATGTGGAAGAAAAACTTTGAATCAAAGCAAGAAATTTCCTTTCCCAATACCTAACATTTAGACCATTTCTCTTGATGAAAAGCAAATGACTTTCTATGTAACGACCCATCCCCGGTCGCTACTGGCATCCGAGACCTCCGGGAGATCCCGCCAAGTCCCGAACAAGCCTTTGTAAATTTTTCTGAGACATTTATTAAATATGCTAACACGTACGTAAATAATTAATAATAACAATAATACCCTATTGGTATTCCATTTCCAGTAATAGTAATTAAATTTAAAATACAAAGTTTTCAACAATGCATAATTAGGAATTGACAATGCTAATAATATGTAGAAATTTCATGTGAATGATCTCTAGACAGCGGAGCGACTCGAAGCGAGCTAAGAGATGCCTTTACCTATCCGCAGTAGACTGAATACACCAATAGTTACGCATTAGCGATCCCTGTCTGCAAAAGGAGAAATAAGAGGGGTGTGAGTCTCACAGACTCAGTGATCATCGGCTCAGCGAGTAGGGCGTAGATGGGAAACAAGCAAATAGCTGATCATTTGAATATCAAATTACCGGACGATAAAACAATTTATTTCAAACGGACATTTGTGCCTTATATATATAAATATCAAGAATTCGTTTATGATATAACCAAACCAAAGGTATATAGATAAATACTCGCTAAATCTAGTGTGAATAATAATTTCATGCAGAAATCATTTAGAATAATTTATTCAAATCAATTTCCTTAAATCAGGCAAGCTCTCGTAAAATCATATATTTGTCAAATATATACGTAAACCACAAATCGCCTCGTACTCGAGGAGTTAAAATTTATTTTTTCGTAAAAATGGAGAGCTGCGGAAAAGCCATTTTAAATTCATTTTCACCATACACGAAATATGAGTCTGAAAACTCAAAAGAATCAACAAGTCACCTTTTGAATGAGGCGTTAAGTCAAATCATTTCGTAAACAGGAAGTTGTTGAAAACTTTTTAACTCTCACCATGCATGGAAAAATATAATTTGAAAATCCAAAGAGACTTTACTCTCGAGTAAGAAATAAGATAAAAACTCGTGGTCCCGCTACCACGTAATATCATCCGGGAGCATCGCTTCCACCGGATCCCCACATAATGCCATGGCAATCTCAACGATGTTGGCCGACATCGGAGATATCAAGTGGTCGTAACCACGTAAATCATCTGTGGCCTTGCCACGTATATCAAAAACCATGGCCCCAACCATGTCTAACAGCCTGTCGGCGACCCGAAAATGTCTCTAGCTAGAACTCACTCGTGCACGAGGGTCACACTTAACCGATGTGATATCCGGCCTACTCTCGAATCTCTCAATTTACGAAACCATCTTAAAATCATTTATTCTCTTGAAGTATCGTTCCAAATTTATTGTCAAACATTCAATATAAACGTAATAAAATTTTATCATTATATTTATAAAATAAAGTTTGATGCATAATTTATAAAATGTCAAGCATCGGGTAATTACACATCATAATCATATATGCACATTACATAGATATATAAGGCACAATTTAGAAGGTAAATCAGATTGAAAGGCTTGTTTCCCATTTTTAAAATACTTTACATATAATTATATATATATTCAAAACAATTTCCAAAAATAACTTACATTCACAATTTCCTAAAATTCTATCAACGCATGCTTTTCACAATTATGTGCATTCGATAAATCATGCGTAAATATATATTTATAGATAATATGAAAATTTTAAAATTGACACCCCCTACTCACCTCGAAATAGCGGGATATTACATCGCTATTTTCGTACGCGTATATATTTATTTCTATTTCTCGGTCGTGTGTCTCGTTCAGTACATCTTCTCAATAAACGTGCCATTGAGCCTTTTTCATTCCTCCTAGCTATTGGACCTTGTCCAAGAACCTCTTCAATTTTCCTATTGGGCCAAGCCCAATTTTATTTTTCACTTGGGCCTTACCCAATTTCATCTTTCTATTGGGCCTTGCCCATTTAATTACCATCGGGCCATGCCCATTTATTTATTTTTCCTATCATCATTTTCATTTTCATTTTTTTTTCTCTTCCACATTTTTTTTCTTTCTTTCTCTCCCAGCCATGGCTTCCTCACCATGACAGCCCTTCACCACCGGTGGTGGTTCCTCCTCTCCACCACCGTTGGCCATCCTTTTCCTCCTCTCTTTCTCACCATTTGAGCAACACTTTTCAGCCCTCAAACCAGCTGGATTCTAGCTTAATTTCCAGCTCCATTTCTGCCCAGATTTTCAGAAATTTCCAGCCCTCAAAACCACACCTTCAAGCATCCAAACCAACAGATTTTTCACTCCAAAAACAGCAGAATTTTAGCTTCAAAAATCAGCCATCAAAACCACAACAATTTAGCTTTAAAAGTCCAGAATTTCCAGCAGCAAATTTCACCTAATTTTCAGCCATAAAATTCACAAAATTCGGATAGCAATTACCTAAAAAAAATAAGCTCTTTCTCTCCTCTAAATCCAGCAGAAAAATCGATCTTCTTCTTCCCTCTTTCACGGTTTTCCTTGGCTGTTTTCTTTGGCTTTTCCTCCCCTTTTTCCGTCCCTTATTCCTTCAGTTTTGGGTTCCTTCTTCAACTAAGCCTTGCTTTCCTTCTTTGGCTCGGTTTCCCTTGCTTTTCTTCTTACGATTTGTTTCCCTTCTCTTCTTTCCCGATTCTTCTTCATTCATTTTTTTTTTGTTATATATATTTTATTATTTTTTTAGGGGTGTTACATTCTACGTTTTGTAATGAAAATGTGGAAGAAAGAAACTTTGAATCAAAGCAAGAAATTTCCTTTCCCTGGCCAGTACTTGAGCAAATGATTGATCCCTTTGGAAAACACCTCAATGATACTTTTGATTGGGTTAGTCTTTTATTGCCTGCTACTTAACTGTAAATTAGTTTTTTCATATCATTCTGTAAATTCTGTGATACGATGTTTGATTTTCTGCTTAAGTATTAATGAAAGAAAAAAAATTTATGTCTCAAAAGTGCAGTAACTGAAACATTACAGAGGTATCCACAAAAGTGCAGTCTGCAGTATTGACTAGGCTAGTAAAAAGGAAGAGATAAGCAAGAAGACCTGAATGCTGGAACTAGCATCTTTGCACCATGAATGAAGCTACCTAAAAGAAAATGGGGTATTGACGTAATGATGACCAACAAAGTTAAAGGCAAGCATCAACATGGCATGAGAAAAGTACTGCTGCTTCAAAGTTCAGAGTAACAACGCTTGAAAGATAATGTATTTCTTATTTAAACTGAACCATCATGTCTCGTCTCCTATTCAAAGCAGTAACAGCAGAACCCAAGATAATTGACAAATAAATGTTATAATGTTTATTTATTTTTTGTTGTCATATATATATAATATTTTATTTTGGCAAATTCAATTTGGGATGTTTATTTTTTATTGTGCTTTTTTTTCTTTGTTGTTTTATGGTGCTAATAATTTGTTTGATCATGTGAATAGCAATTTTTATTCAATTTGAGAATAAACAGAAACATAGAGGGAAATTACAAAGTTGGAAGATTACCATCTTTGTGTTTCTCCTATTCTTTTCTTGAGCAGAATAAAGTCTATTCAGCTTATGAATCAATTAAAGTTTTCTACAGCTTAAGCGAATTAAAGCATTAACCATTCTCTTCCCTGTTGGCAATCTGTTGTATCCCCAACAAAGCAGAAGAGCTAATTTAGTTAACTACAAAAAAAAAACAGATTTTTTCTGACTGAAAAAATTTCGTTGAAAATTTTCAATGGATTTATACTAAAAATTTTTTGATCTTTTTTTTTAAGGATTTTCGATTGATTTCCAACGGAATATTAGAAAATTCTGTTAAATTCTGTTTTCCAATAGGTTATAATCACTATTGAAAATTTCTGTTGGTAATACTATTTTTAAAATTTTTTACATAAAATATTTTAAAATTTTTATAAATTTTATTAATCCTTTATAAAAAAATAAATATTAATAAAAGCAAATATATGCATACTAAAGTTTATAATACTTAAAAATTTAAATATGTTTTCCTTTGCTTATTTTTTTACATTTTTGAAAACTTTGTTAAATCATAAATTATAAATTAATAGTTCCAAATTCATTAATTTTATAAAATTAAAAAATTGATAAAAAGAACATAATAAATTTTTTAATTTTATAAAAATAGATGATAAAATCTAATAATAAATTAAACAAAAAACAATAATACTTTATGTACATATTAAGATTAATTAGTTAATATATATAAATTAAGAAGACAATTATATTATAAACTTATTAATATAATATATTTAAAATATATTAGTTTATTATATGTATGTATATAAATTAGAATCATAGCTATAGAATATTTATATATATATAAACCTGTATTATTAAAAAAAAAAATATAACCTATTATATTAATATGAAACTACAAGCTATATACTTTAATTGATATAAGTTAATATATACATATATATGTACATAAGATATTAAAATATCCTATATATATATTAATATGTTTTATGTGTAAGCTTGTAGTAAATTTTATTTATATAATTATAGTTATTACTTTTATTAGTTATGGAAAAAGACCTCATACCTTACTACGCTATGCTATGTATTAATATTAATATGTTCATATAGCTTACAGACTAAAGATATACAAGGGAAGTGAAATCAACTAAAATTCCATGTCAAAATCTGTAAAAAGGGATACAAAATTCAAATTTAAATTCCATAAAACATCAGTAACATGCTTACGATTACATTACCATGAAAAGAAAATTTATTCTAGGAAGAAAAAGCAACAACCATCCTTACTAATTCAAAACTTCCTTCGTTCCCTCAGATATTTCTTCAATTTGTAGCATGCTTTTTCAACCTTCCATACAAGCCATTTGGGTTTTCTAACTGTGAACATAATGTACGCCGACTGCAACTCAAGTCAAGGCCAATGAGTTGGCCCATGATGTTATCACAAGTGACCCCATCCCATGAGCAGCAATCTGAACCCTCCTGCCATGAATTTGTCTTGGGATAGGATTTAATGCCAAAATAATCACAATACGAAGAAGTATCACGGATGGAAAAAGAGGTCTTGAATTGGGGCAATGTAGCAGCTTCTTCAGGAGAGCACGAGTGTGTTATTGAAGAAGAAGGTGATGAAAGATTGGGTTGCAAGTTGAGAAAAAGAAGAAGGTAAAGGAGTTGAAAGGCTCCGAGTAAGCAGCAAGAAGAGATATGGAATAATAATGGGAAGATATGAACGGTGAGAAGGCATAGATGAGTATTCATAAGCTTTGGTAACCACCTAAATTTTTAATTCCTCTCTTGTCATATTTATTATTTTACTTTGATAAATTCTATTTGGGATGTGTATTTTTTCTTGTCATATAATATATATTTATATATATATGTAGTTAATTACTTTTTAGCCATGAAAATTGGCAAGATTGTAATTTTGAGCTTCCTATTTGGGTTTAGGGCCTAAAATCTCGGGTCATTGGATTCTATTTTCCAAGCTTCATTTGTCAATTCATATGAAGGAAATTCGTACTTGATTCGTACTTGTGCATTTTTATCCTACATTTTCAATTCTGCATGACAATTAAGTAACGGGATTGACATTGCAGAAAATGATTCCATGTATGCTAAAATTTCCACAACAATGACTGGCCACTTGATAAATGATTTAATAGCAAAATGAATGAGAGTCTCTAATTGATTAATCAAACGGATAAAATAAAATGCTGGGTTATTTGCATACATGGGTGGTTGATTGGAACAGTCTCTCCAAATTGGTTTTTTCATATAGCAAATAAGAATTGGATTATCCATCTTATTGAAACAATAAAGACCGAACAAATTATCAAATTGATGAAATGATTACCAGTTCTTGAAATTCATCACAAGAGAATATATTCTTTGATGTAATTGTTTAAATCTTTAATACAATTAAAAAGAGAAAGAATAAGAACATTTATCAATTTTAATATTATGGGTCTCGACTTAAAAAGAAAAATCAAGCTAATATGAAAGTAAAAGGAAGTGATATGCAGTAAGTGGAAAATATATAGGGGTATTGGATCCAAGCATTCCATTATATACTTTGCCTCGTCAATGTTAATATGGACAACATCACCTTGGAAATTCATAGTATTGACTAGGCTAGTAGAAAAAATGAGATAAGCTGGAAGACCTTAACGTTGGAGCTAGCTTCTTTGAACCGTCAATTAAGCTATCTTAAAGCAAATAGGGTAACAAATTGAACAAGAGTCTTTGCATGATGAATCAGATTGATGCTATCATTTGTAAATAATATGAAGTAACAGTCAAAATCATCATATCAAGACTTTTCTTCTGATTCATTAATTAGATTATCTAGCTCATTAAGGTCATTGATTTGTTTTTTAGAGAAAATATGGGATGATCAAAGAAAGAAAGAGGACATGTTAAAAGGAAAAATAAAACTAATCTTAAAGAAAAAGGTGAGATGGTACGTGTAAGAGGAAAATATGGATGAATGATCCAATCATTCCACTATATAATTTGTCTCATTAATGCTAAGATTGATCGCAAATTGTCATAACCTGTTTCTAAGCAGGATATGCACAACTGATAGCTAAACCAAGTTACTGGTTACTGTGAAATGGAGAACTTGACCCTCTAATTTCTTTGCTCTGGCTGTTTTCCTGTTCCAAAACAAGATTTCAAACTAAAAATTGCTGTCTTACTTAATACACTGAATAGCTATGTTTCATCTCACCATCCTGTTTAATTATAGTGAATAAATAGTGCCGGTAATAATTTGATAACAGATAAGCATAGCACCTGATGCTGCAAGATTGCAGGTTATTCTAAACTAATTGAAAGAACTCTTTGATTCACGCATTCAATTGCCTTGCTTTTGCTTAAGGAGGCTCCGCCCCTGTTAGCAAGTGACGCTGATTTCTTACTTTTGCTTGCTTAAGAAGGTAACCAAGTGTCAGGTATTAAAAAATTGACTTTTTGATGCTGTCAAGTTCTTCTGCTTGCCTTCTGTACTATGTGAAAGGGCAAAATGTGAGAGAAATTAAAAGCTTCCATTGCTCCAGTTTTAATCATAAGACCACTTTCAATGCTATCCTTTTTGATTGCTACCTTCAAACATTAACAGAAAAAAACGATTTAAGTGTGGTGAATTCAACTAAAATTCCATGTCAAAATTTCTAAAAAAGGTTTGAAAATTCAACTTTAAATTCCATAAACATCAATAACAGGCTTACAATTTTATTAGCATGAAGGAAAATTTATTCTAGGAAGAAAAAAAACAAAGTCTGCAACAACCATCCCTACTTTTTCTGAAAAAAAGAATTCATTATCAACCAGGAATAAGCACTGGTGAATAAAAGAGAAGAGAACAAGCATTTGGATAGGTATGAGCAACAGCCAAGCAACATACTAGACCAAAAACAGGGCATCCCCTGTAACAAACAACCTGAAAACATGATAAAACCCCTAGAACAGAAGACAGGGTGCAAGACAAAACAAAACACAACCAAGAAAAGAAAATCAAACTGAACATAAAATGAACAACAAAAAGGAATACAAGCCATTCTATCCACCAGCAACAGATAAGGGCTTCTTACTAATTTACAAATTCCTTGGTCCTCTGAGATATCTCTTCAATTTTTTAGCCTGCTTCTTCAACCATCCTCACAAGCCATTTGGGTCTTCCAAGTGTGAACGTGATATATGCTGCAGATATTCCCAACACTAGTCCACTTCCATAACCCATGAATGTCACTTTCCACTCAAATCCAGATTCAGAATCTGCTTCCTCATGAAAAATGGGCTCCTCAATGTCGTCACAGCTCTTTGATAATGGAAACCCACACAGTCCCAAGTTATTAGCATAGGAATAATTGCCAAAGGTATTGAATTGGTTTCCTAGGGGTATAAGTCCAACCAGCGAATTTTGTGAAAGGTTTAACACTTCAAGAGAAACCAAACTAGTTAATTGTGTCAGAATCTTCCCAACAAGCTTGTTTGAAGAGAGATCTGGTGACTCAAGTGCTGTCAAATTCCCCATTGATGTGGGGATACAACCACTAAGGTTATTATGAGAAAGGTTAAGCTGTTTGAGTGAGTCAAGCTCTCCAATAACCTCTGGAATCTCACCTTGAAACTCATTATTTGAGAGATCAATGATCGTTAACTTGATGAAAATTTTCATCAATTCAATCTCTACTCCTTTCATTGTAATTCCAATAGAATATCTATTGCCACCAAATCCATCCCCGCTAATGTATGACTCTATTACACTTTCATCTTCTGTGAGATTTTTCCTGGCCTTGAAATTTTTTATATATTTAACAGGAAGTGGACCAGTAAAGTAATTATTTGAGAGGTCAAAAATTTGGATTTTGGAGAAAGAATGACTGGACCTAGCTCCAGGAATGGAACCATGGAATTTGTTCGATCGCAACACAAGAACTTGTAGCTGTTCAAGACTCCCCAACCAATGAGGAAATGTGTCATTGATCTTGTTGTTACCAAGATCTAGCATTTCTAAATCTCTACAATTAATGATGGATCGAGTTAAAGGCCCTTCTGATTGATTGCCATGTAAGTTGAGATAACTCAGATCACATTCCTTCATAAAAGTTGGAGGAATGATTCCACGAAACTTGTTCATCTCCAATTTCAACACTGAGAGGCTTTTGCTCAAATTTCCAAAACATTGGGGAATTATTCCACTCAACTTGTTGTGAGACAAGTCAAGAATTTCAAGAGAATTTGCATTGCATATCAGAGAAGGGATCTCTCCACTCAAACTATTATTTGAGATCAAAAAGTATCTTGTTGTTGAAGGTGGAATTGGAAGATTTCCTTGAATCAAATTGGAGCTAAGGTCAAGATATTCAATTGCCTTCCATAGGAGTGGCTCAAAATCTATGGAAGAGTTGTGAGATTGATTCAAATTCCACAAAGATTCCTTCCCCACATCCAACATCCACTTGGGAACCTTGCCATAAATTTTATTCTTGGAAAGGTCTAAAAATTGCAACCTTCTTGAGCCTCTTAAAAATTGGGGAAATTCTCTGACATTGCAAGAAGACAAGTATAAAGACTTAAGATTGGGCAATGTATAATTAGCACTAGTACCATTTGAGCTAAAGGTTAGATTGATATATGAAAGATCAAGGTGTTGGAGATTTTGGAGTTTCGAGAACATGTCAAACTCTACAATACCACTTAGATTATTTGATGATAAGTCAAGAATAGTAAGGTTGACAAATTGGAATAGTGAAGATGGAATAGGACCTGTGAGTTTGTTATTCTCTAAAAAGATCTCTTCTAGTGATTTGTGTTGAAATTCCTTGACATCACCATTGAGTTGGTGGTTATTCTTGAGAGCTATGTACTTAATGTGGAAACTGTATACAACCATGATGGAAGTGTTCCATTGAGTAAATTAAAAGACAAATCTACAGAGATTAGATTAAGAAAGGCAGTTACCTCATCAGGAATGGAACCCACTAGTTGATTATTAGAAATGCCCAAAAATTCAAGTTGTCTTAGATTTGTAAGTGAGGATGGAATTTGTCCACTAAAATGGTTCCATGACAAATCTAAATAATTGAGTTGTGAGAGGTTTCCCAATGATATCGGAATTGGTCCTGACAAATTGGATAATTGAAGATTTAAATACTCCAACGACACTAGATTCTCGATTGAGTTGGACAATCCTCTTGAGAAAGATGAGTATGATGCGTCCAAATGCTCCAAAGATGATAAATTCATGATAGTCTCAGGCAACCCTCCAGGAAAAGAAATCCCTAATAAATACAAATATTTCAATGAGAGTCTCTGACATTCAGTTTGAGACTATCAATGATATACCGGTTAATGGCCAATAAACTCCACTTTTCAAAAAAAAAATAGTGAGTAAGTAACTATTAAAAGGGCAAAAATAAGATCATCAAGTCCACCTTCTTAAAGAGTAAATAAAAGGAGGTGTTTGAAGCAAAGTAAGGGGCTAAGCAAAAATAAGGCACGAATGACAGAGAAAAAGCATATCACCAAGAAAAGGATGACTTTTAAAAACAATAAAGAGATGTTATGTGAATGTTCATCTTTTTCTTCTATGGATTTACATTTGAAAAGATGTTTTCTATTTCCAATAAGTAATGTGCTACATGAAAGCCATTAAATCGCCCAACCATACCAATTATAATATATTATAACTCTAAATTTAAAAATAATGTGTGAACTTTATTGCTTAATTTTGTTTAGGAGAAATTTATACCTCATTAAAGTAATTCAAACGAAGCTTGTTGATCTCTTTTCTGTTTTCAATTGGTGTATAAAGATTCAATATCTTGAAATCTTACAAAGAAGACATTATTATGTTTAAGACCATAAACATGAAGTCAAATATTTTCGATTAGTTAGAATTCAATACGGTATTAGATATTGTTAATCAGCTGGTTTTTTAATATTTAGGTTTGGAAATCAATATTTTACAAATTTATCAATTTATTTCTATACTTATGATATAAATTATAATATAGTATAGATTATTTATTTTTTGACCCTATAAATATTCAATAATATACTATGTGTAGAGTTAATTAGTATGATATAATTTTTATATTATAACTCTAAAATATCTATAACATATGCTAAATTTCATTCTAAATTTCTAACATTTATTATATATTTTCATCATTTTTACAATTTTTTTATCAATATTTTTAATATATTTATATTTGTCCATATGTGCATCCATTATCCAGGAAACTGGTGGATTGATATCGGTACTGTAATCTTGTGTTCCCATTATTCGTACTTGTAGGTATTAATATATATAATGTCATGTCGCATTAGTGAAAATTATAAAAAAATTATCAATCTTCATCTTTTTAATTAATAAAAAAATAAAAAATATTTGAAGCAAAATAACAAGCTATAATACTTTTTAATTAATAAAAAAATTATTGCAAAATGACAAAAACACAAAGTACAATAATAGAGGGATCGCATCATTTATTCAAAATTTTTTCTCTCATATTCAAGTGTTTTTGCCACCCAAGAAGGATTAACTGTTGTTTCATAATTCCCTTTGCTAGTGGACTTCTGATGATTATTGTAATTGATTTCTACTTGAGTTTTCTTTGATCATAATAGAAGCTTAACCTTGGCTCCTGAAACTTCATCTCTCCTTGGTGTGCCTGTGCATTTGAGGATACATCCGCAAAATTTACATGCAAAATTGGCACTAAAATATTTTCTATGTCTAAATTAACTCTTTCGGTCCTGATAGAGTTACACGCCACACATGGCATTTGTGTGAAGCAGACAGCCAAAATCTTGTTATAATATCTCAAAAATATCCTACTTAATTAATTATACATAAAGTTATAATTTATATTAAATAAATATATATATATAATATAAGTTCAATTTTTAATAATTACAAATATGGTTTTGAGTTTGTTACTAAAAAGAGAATAAAATAAGAGTTTTTAAGTAAATAAAGAAGTTTAATTAATATCAATTTTATTTATCATGTTTAAGTTAATGAAGTTAAGATCAGTTTATTTTACCAGACAACAACTCATTAAATTAGGTTTAAAAAAATAATGAAAGTCAGTTTATTTTATCAAATCCAAAAGATAGACAGTCAGAAGAACTTAACACTAAAAAAAAAGAAAGAAAAAAAAAACAAAATATTCGAGAGATTATTGATTAAGATATGTTTAAAGTTGTATTGCCATAATTTAAAAAAAAATCTTAAGTTATTTATATTTTTTTATTTTTAATTTAAATTTGATATTTTTCGATAATTTTATGATAATATGATGAGCATCAATAAATAAATCTTGAGAATATCTTTTCAATAATTTTTATAACATTCCTGTTAATTTTACAGTTTAAAAAATATAAATTTTTAAAATTAATTAAAAATTTAATTTTTATAATTTTAACAATCCAACTTTAAATCACAAGAACTTTATATTCCGATGTACCCTTCTCCACGATGCTGTGAACTCAATAAGAAAAAACAGATGTACAAAGGACCTGCAACAGCGTCAGAATGGAACTAAATCTTCGCCCATTTACTACCAACCAGCCGAATTGATGTTGCTTTGTCAGATTTGGCTAAGCGATCACCTCATAGACCACAAGATCGAAGGAAAATGCTGAGAGGAGCATCAACTATCTGAAGGCCAAAAGGCTGCGGCTCCCGTTTTTGATAGCATTCTTTTGTTTTAAAGAATGGTACCATGTAAAGGCGAGAAAGACATTGAGTTGAAGGGAACAATGATTGCAAAATGACAAAAATACAATGTACAATAATTTGTGGATCATTTCATTTATTCAAAATTTTCTTTCCCGCCTCGGAGTTTCTGTATTAAAGTGCTTTTGCTACCCAAGATGGATTAACTGTTGTTTCATAATTCCCTTTGTTAGTGGGCATCTGGGTATTGTAATGCAAACTTGATTTCTACTTGAGTTTTCTTTGATCAAAATATATAGAAGCTTACCCTTGGCTCCTGAAACTTCATGCTTGCTTGGCATATATGTGCATTATTATTTTCTTCTATGGCTTTTGGTTTTTGCACTCGAGTATACATTTGCATACTTTACATGCAAAATTGACACTGAATTATTTTGTATGTTAAAATTAACTCTTTTGATCCGACGCAGTTACACTCCACCCGAGGCATTTGTGTGAAGCAGAGAGCTAAAAATTTGTATTTGTCTCTTACTTAGTACTAACATCGTTGGCCATTCTAAAACATGGACAAGCAAATTATGATCAAGAGATAGGCCATGCAACTTAGGAAGGAGGAGCTATGGCGATTCTCAAACCTGGATTTTGTAGAGTTTAATTTTGTTTTTGGTCTAGAGATTTAATTTAATAGATGGAGAATTCTGTCTTAATTTGTGTGAAAAAACTAAGTCCATAGAACTATCAAATAATATTTTCATTCAATTTTGAATCCCTTGGGGGCATAATTTGTTCATAAACTTTAATCCCACAAATAAAAGAACTGGTACAAATGTTTTTACACAAAATTCATTAAACCAACCAACTAAGTAGATGAGAAAATTACAGAAAGCATCAATAATAAAGGTATCAATTATTTTGCTTCAGGGTGGTGGAAGTTTTCACCCCCGTTTTAATGAATTCTTGATACTATTTAAAAAAAATAAAAATATCAATTATTTTAATTAAGTACCAATGCAGTATGTCTCTTTAACAAAACTACGAAGAAACTGTCAATCTTTCTCATCTTTTGATCAATAGTAAGAAACTAACTATTAAAAAGGCAATAATAAGATGAACAAATCCACCTTCTTAAGGGATTTTTTGTCCATCCTTGGTCTGCACCTCCCCCCCTGTTTTCTGTGTTTTTGTTGCAGTATGTTTCTTTCCAAGTGAGGCATGTTTTTCTTAGGTTCTGCTGATGATTGCTATGTCAAAGATTCCGTGGAGGATTGTGTTTTTTCAGAGTCCTGTCATTTTAGGCTTTGGTCGTGCTGTTTTACTACTGGTCAATTGTTGAAAGGTTTTGCGTTATTGATTCCGGCAATGGAGGGTTTGTTTTTTGAGTTTAGCCCTGGATGAGCAGGTTGGTTTTTTGTTAACAGGAGCTTGAATCCGTATGTGTTAAAAGGGGTGCAACTTCATTCAAGCAGGACTTTCTGATGGGTAATGGAGAAGGCGACTGTTTCTGTTTGGACTGTGAAGAGGGGGCCCTTGAAAAGGTTTTTGTTGTTCATACTGATGTGCAAGATTGGTCAGATCATTGTGAGCTTCGCATTTTGTTCTTTTGTTACAGGGGTATTGGGAGTGTATACTTTTACTGGTTAAGGGCATACCAACCAATACTCATGTTACTGCCTGGTTGCCCACCATGGCTCTTGTAAAGGGGAAAATTTAATTCCCATTCTCTTCTAATATAATCCTTATGTTTTTCAAAAAAAAAAATCCACCTTCTTAATGAGTAAACAAAAGGAGGTGTTTGAAGCAAAGTAAATGTCAAACCCTGCCCTATAAAGTGATCGCAATGTCATTTACATACTCGATAGAATGTTTGTATATTGAGAAAGTCCGGAGAAATTGTTAAAAGACGATATTGCCCTAGAAGTACAATTAAGTTGATTAAACCTCGAACAAGATAAAATCGAGATCTTAAAAATGAAATCGAGAATTTCATAGTTCAGGGATTACTTAAACAGTGATTTAGAGTTCGAGGTCCAATTTGAAGTCAATCCGAAAAATTGACCGGTTGGAGGTAAAATGGTCATTTTGTAATTTTAGGACAAAATGAAAATTTTTAGAAAAGATTTTCTCAGCCCCATTTAACATGTTTGAGTATGATATGAGTATTGAAGTACAATTGGAAGATTTAGCAGTGAAAAATATGAGTTTTCGGTATTTTTAGAGTATAGGGGCAAAATGGTAATTTTGCCATCCGAAACTGAAAATTTAATTTTCGAAAAGATTTTGATCAAATTGAATTATTTGGAGTGTGATATGAGTATGAGGAGTGAAAATTATGCATTATGGTAAATTTTTAATTTTTAGGGTAAAAATGTAATTTTTGAAAAGTTCGAGGGTAAAAGTGTAATTTTGAAAAATTTACTCCACCAAAAATTTGGATGAGCCTAGAAATTTCATGGAAAACATGGATAAGTGAAGAGGATTGAGTGGTAGAAAAAGAAAGTAAAAAAGATGTCTAGAAAAAAATAAAATAATAAAATATTCAAAAGGTAAATAAAATAATAATATTTTATTAAGCCTATTAAAAGGCTTGAAAATTTCAGAATTCTTCATTGGGAGGGTCAGCCAAAACCAGCAGGAGAGAGAGAAATTAGAACAAACCCTAAGTGAGAAAATTCAAAGAAAAAGTATGATTTTTCAAGGAATCAAGTGTTTAAAGGTATGATTTTTCAAGCTTAGCTTAAGATCTACCATTTTCATGCATTTTTCCTTTTTTTGTATGGTTAAATTATATGTTTTGATGATGGAATCAAATCTGATCATATGGATTTAGAGAGAGAAAGTTGTTAGATTAATTTGATTTTCAACTATGTTAGTGTTTAGTGTTAGTTTAGCATGTTTATGAGTAAAATAACAAGAAAAATATTCATTTTCTCCATGAATTTCTCTAGACCGAATCTAGCCAATGGTGTGTGAGGATGAGGTTGACTTTATTTTAAGAGAATTGGATGGAAAAAAATGATGAATTATGAGGTTGGAAATTAAATGGGAATTTTCGGTGCAAAAATTGAAATTTTAGCCACTAGGGGTAAAAGCGCAATTTATAGTCCGGACTGATAAATTGGACCAAATTCACAGTCATTGAGGTATTGTGGATATAATTGGATAATTGAAATTGAAATGGATGGAATTAGAGTTGAATTGGGGATTTTAAGAATTTACATCGTGTATAGGCGAGTTAGGTCAGACACTGCAATTAAGCGATTGTCCAGACATTTCAAACCCTATCTAGTGCATACGCATGGATAAGAGCCTGAAATAATTTATAATGATTTGACACAAATTATTGAATTTTTGTGTCATGTATTGTGGATAGGTGGTGAGCTATTTGATATGGGTAAAAGACTATACCCGAGGACCGAGAATAGGAGTATATCTACTCCTAGTACAGTGAGTACTCCTATATCGTCTTAATTATCTATAGTAGTTTTATTCAATTAGGTGATTTTATGAAAACTGGTTTCAATGCCAAATTGTTTTGTTTTATTGGAAAATGTGATTTTATAAAATGATTTTATAAATTTTATGAAAAATTGAATAATGGTTTTAAAAATAGAGTAATCGGAGATTGTATGTGTTGTGAAATAAATTGTATTTTTAATTTGAATGGCTTACGATATTTTGTTAGCATGAATGGCAAAACTGATATTTGTTATTATGTTAAATTTATATGTGAATTGTTTTGATCAGCCTAAGAGAGGCTAGGTAGAAAAATAAAAGGTCATATCATGCAGTTAAGATTTTATGAATCCGATGGTAGATAAATTCCTCGCTGTAGTGGCAAGTTCCGTGGACCAACTTATAAGAGTGGCACGGTTCCTAGATATATTCTTACATTGATAAGGAGAGTCGTGTGTAGGGCATCTCTTGAGGTAAAGTTTGAGTGCACCTCACGCGGACCACCACATGAGTGTGAGACTCAGCCAACGCCAAGGAATGACTAGATTTTCAAATGAAAAATGAGTGTAAGAAATTTAACAGCCTTGACGGTCTCGGTTAGATGCCTCCGACCGGGGTATCCCCGAGAATGATTTTGGCATAAGCCAAGTTTTGTGAAATCCATAAGCCAAGTTAATCGTTTTGAATACAATGAAAATTTATGTTACGAAAAACATACTGGAAGGAACATTTTATTTGTCTCCATTTACTCGACTGTAGATAGTTTAGAGGGTATATGTTTACTCACTGAGATTTGTGAAAACTCACCCTTCTTCTTATACATGTTTTTCAGGCTCAAGACAATTTGTTGATAGCCGATTAAGACGAGAATTAATCTCGGAGTTGCATTCTAGAAAGTAAGGGTTCATAGCATTACACCTTCTTGGTCAGTTAAGGTCAGTTAGGGGCCCATGTGTCACTGGAATTTAAAGTTCATACCCTGATTCACGGTATGATAGTATATGTAAATTTATTTTGTTTTTACGCTATAAAAATTATTTTTAGATATTTTTGAAAATATTATTTTATAAGAAATTAGAATATTTTATTGAATATTTTTATATACATTCAAATAGTTACAATTTTACTTCAAATAAATGTTTTAGACTTCTAAATTTATTTCTGGTTACAAAATATGCGGTTTCCACCCACACATTGCATTTTTCGCTTGTCTTGAAATTTTCAAGGTTAAATGACCAAAATACCCTGTGAGGTTAAAATTACTTTTCTATTGTTTTGAAAAAAAAATATTTTTTCAAATCTTTTAAAATACGATGTTTGGTAATAACTACTCACAAGGGAGGTAAGAAAACTGGTACGAAAGGCTTGCGATGTTTCGGTCGGTAGTCGGGGTGTGAATACCTATCGAGACTTTGCGACGGTTGTCATGAGTCCAATGGGGAGTTCCGAGTCGTGACAGTAACAGGTTAAGCAAAAGTAAGGCAGGAATGACAGAGAAGAAGCGCATCACCAAGAAAAGAATGAGTTTCAAAAATAAAGAAATGTTCTGTAAATGTTCATCTTTTTCTTCTATGGATTTTCATTTGAAAAGATATTTTTTATTGGATTCTTTTAAATACCTACATAAGGTGTTTAATTTTGAAAATAACGCTTTTTATAATTTTAACTATTTTTCGTTAAGAGAAATTAATTTTGAACAAAATTATCCTTAATAAAACCGATTCATATGTTTAGGTCCGCGTCTCAAACCGATTGATATCTTTTGAGCTTTCCTCGTTAGACTATTCATCTTTGGAGTATTCCTTATCAGAAAGAAAAACTTTTAAGCATTTTGAGCATTTTGGAGTGGTTTTTAATACACTAAGAAAAACTTTTAAACATTTTGAGCATTTTCGCCAAATAGGCATATTCGTTGATTATGTTGGTAAATGGAATATGGTATATTATTTGAAGTTATTGATTTTGTTAAATGGAATTCAGTAGTTTTTGTGGTTTTTAGGCATTGCATAATTAGTTTTTGGACATTGTGTGATTAGTTTTCAAGCATTGAGTTAATAATTTTTACACATCACATTATTGATTTTCAGGTATTGTGTGACTAGTTGATATTATATTACATGACTGGTTGATAGGCATTACATGACTGATTAATAAGGCATTGTATGACTAGTTAGTAAGGTATTATGTGACTAGTTCGTAAGGCATTATGTTACTAGTTTTTAAGCATTATGTGACTTAGGTATTGCCTAAAAATTAATAACGTAATGTCTAAAATCCAGTCACAGAATGCCTAAAACCAATAATGCAATGCCTAAAAACCATAGACACAATGATTAAGTCAAGCAATGGCTAAAAACCAGTCTCATAATACTTAAAAACCAGTGATACAATGCTTAAAAACCAATAATATAATACTTAATAACTAATTGATTTGCCTGCTAGCAGTCAGATTTAAGTTGTCAAAGACATAAAGTATTCTAATTTACAAATATGTCTAATTAATTTCAACCTATCAACTTTAGGGTTTTATGAATAAACTAATAAACCCAAAACTTAAAACACATATATTGATGTCATCTCTATTCTTTGAGATGGCGAGAAAGAGTTTAATGGAGAGATAGACAATATTTGGTAAGAGAGAGAAATTTGAATTTAATTTTAAAATTTTTTATTTGGATGGCAGAATAAGAAAAACTAAAACTATTCTAATTTGTTTGAAATTATTTAAAAGGTATTGTTATCAAGTCATACTAAAAATTAATTAAAATTACAATGAAGGATATTTTTGAATTGAATTTATATAGAAGGCTATTTCTCACAATTTATTTTTAATTTCCATTAAGTAATGTGCTACATGAAAGCCATTAAATGGACCAACCATACCAATTATAATATAATTTATTTATTATAACTCTAAATTAAAAAAATGTGAGAACTTAATTGCTTAATTTTTATTTAGGAGAAATTTGTCAAATTTTGACAAATTTTTCAAAGACTTTCTCTCATTTGTTTATTAGTTCAGCTATTTCTTGCTATCTAAAGTTTGATTCTCCATATATAGTACCTCCATTCCAACTTTCAAGTTTTTCAACAATTTGTAGACCAATTTCGTCCAAAAGCAGATGCAGATTATATTGTACCAATTAAAAGAATGATGGTTGATAAGGATGTCCAATACCTAATATTTATACCATTTCTTGATGAAAAGCGAGACTTTCTAAGTCTTCTAATCAAAATTTGAACGAAAGCAACTTTGAGAATAAACAGAAACATTGAGGGAAATTAATGCTTAGACATGACACGTTCAATTTCTTAATCTAGAATGTTAGAGAATAAACAGAAACATCAAGGGAGCACTTGTATGTGTTCTGCATGCTATTGCGTGGGCAAGCTATCTGTACAGCATGCAATTTGGCGCGTGTTTGCTCAGCTTCAAAAGCCATTACGTGGTGTTGTGCATGCGTGACATGAAACTAAGTGTTTGGTGTGATAATATTAATCCCTACGCTGTACAAAGTTTATGATAAAAAGGAAGGTGAAGATATAATTTGCATGATGCTGAGGCAAAACCATTATTTTTTGTTTTCGAGTTCGATGGATTCAAAATGGAATTCATTATCAACCAGGAATAAGCACTGGTGAACAAAACAGAAGACAACTAGCATTTGGATAGCTATGAGCAACAGCCAAGCAACATATTAGACCAAAAACAGGGCATCCCCCATAAACAAACAACCTGAAAACATGATACAACCCCTGGAAGAGAAGACAAGTCGCAAGACAAAACAAAACACAGCCAAGAAAAGAAAATCAGACTGAACATAAAAGGAACACAAGCCACTCCATCCACCAGCAACAGATGAGGTCTCCTTATTAATTTATAAATTCCTTCGTCCTTTGAGATATCTCTTCAATTTGTAGCATGCTTCTTCAACCATACTTGCAAGCCATCTTGGTTTTCCAAGTGTGAACATGATATATGTTGCAGATATTCCCAACACTAGCCCACTTCCATATCCCATCAATGCTGCTTTCCACTCAAATCTAGATTCAGAATCTGCTTCCTCATGCAAAACGGATGTCTCATTGTCGTTACATCTCTTTGACAATGGAAACCCACACAATCCTTAGTTCCCAGCATAGGAATCATTGCTAAAGGTATTGAATTGTTTTCCTTGAGGTATAAGTCCAACGAGTTGATTTTGTGAAAGGTTTAACACTTGAAGAGAATCCAAACTAGTCAACTGTGTAGGAATCTTCCCAACAAGCTTGTTTGAAGAGAGATCTAGTGACTCAAGTGCTGTCAAGTTCCCCATTGATGTTGGAATACAACCACTAAGATTGTTATGAGAAAGGTTAAGCCCTTTGAGTGAGTTAAGCTCTCCAATAACCTTTGGAATCTCACCTTGAAATTGATTGTTTGAGAGGTCAATGCTCGTCAACTTGAAGAAAATTTTCCCCAATTCAATCTTTTGTCCTTTTAATGCAATCTCAATAGAATACATATAGAAGTAATGATCATACAGTCCCATGTATGACCTTGCACTTTTATCCTTTGTGAGATTTATCATAACCTTGAAATTGTTTATATATTTAACAGGAAGTGGACCAGTAAAATAATTATTTGACAAGTCAAAAATTTGAATTTTGGAGAAAGCACGATTGAACCATGGGCCTTGGATGGAACCATGCAATTGATTTGAACGCAGCACAAGAATTTGCAGTTGTGCAAGACTTTCCAACCAATGAGGAAATGTATCATCGATCTTGTTGTTACCAAGATTTAGCACTTCCAAACCTCTACAATTGATGATGGCTTGTGGTAAAGGCCCTTCTAATTGATTGCCATTTAAGTTGAGATAATTCAATCGACATCTCTTTGTAAAATCTGGAGGAATGAGTCCACGAAAGTTGTTCCTTTGTAGATTCAACATTGAAAAGCTTAAATTCGCAAAACATTGTGGAATAATTCCACTCAAGTTATTATGAGACAAGTCAAGAACTCTAAGAAAACTTGCATTGCATATTAGAGAAGAGATCTCTCCACTCAAACTATTATTTGAGATTAAAAAGTATCTTATTGTTGAAGGTAGAATTGGAAGATTTCCTTGAATCAAATTGAAGCTAAGGTCAGCATATTCAATTTCCTTCCATGGAAGTAGCTCAAAATCTATCAAAGAGTTGTGAAATAGGTTCAAGCCCTGCAAAGAGTCTTTCCCCATATCCCATATCCACTTGGGAACTTTGCCATCAATTCTATTGTTGGAAAGGTCTAAAGATATCAAACTTTTTGAGCCTCTTAAGAATTGGGGAAATTCACTGACATTGCAAGCAGACAAGTACAAAACATGAAGATTAGAGAATGTATAATCAACATCAATACCATGAGAGTTTAAGGATAGATGGGTATATGAAAGATCAAGGTATTGTAGATTTTGGAGTTTGGAGAACCATGAAGGAAGTGTTCCATTGAGTAAATTAAAAGATAATAGATTAAATTAGGAAAGGCAGTTACCTCATCAGGAATGGAACCCTCTAATTGGTTATAAAAAATGGATAAGAATTCTAGCTGTCTTAGGTTTGTAAGTGAGGATGGAATTTGTCCACTAAAATAATTCCCTGACAAGTATAAGAAAAAGAGTTGGGTGAAGTTCCCCAATGATCTCGGAATAGATCCTGATAAGTTAGAATTACCAAGATCTAAATATTCCAAGGAAACTAGATTCCACAATGGTCTCGGAATTGATCCCATTAAGTTGGTCCCGCGGAGATTCAAATACTTCAAGGAAACTAGATTCCCAATCGAATCCATCAATTCTATAGTTGAGGACACAGATGATAGATCTAAAATTTCAAGATTGCTGCTCCGGTTCAACTTTGGAATATAAAGAGTGAGGTTTATGTTGCCTGCTAAAGAGAGCGACTTGAGGTTTGGCAGATGAAAAATGTTTTTTGGAAATTTTCCTCGCAAATCACAACTCACAAGACTAAGAGTCTTTAAAGATGAGGATAGATTCATCAACGCATTAGGATGAACAGAAGACATATTGATCATCAAGAAAAAGGTGTCTCACCTCTGTTAGGTTCTGAACAAGTCCTTCCAAAGTATGTTTGTCAAGTGTTAGATGATAATTCCAAGAGAGATCAAGTGAAACCAATTTTGATGACTGGGAGACTTGGGATGGGATTTGTCCTGCAAAGAATGATCGAGAGTATTTGAGATACCCTAGACTTGCAAACCGACCAAACTTAGATGACATCTTGGAAAGGTGAATTGTTGAAGGCTAGGTTGAATTTCTGCAGATGCGAAAGACGGAAGAGACTGCTACTGGAAGGGATGCTGCCATATAGCTGACTGCAACTCAAGTCAAGGCCAATCACTTGACCTTTGATGCTATCACAAGTGACCCCATCCCATGAGCAGCAATCTGAACCCTCCTTCCATGAATTTGTCTTGGGATAAGATTTAACACCAAATAGATCGCAATAGACAGATGAATCTTTATTGATGGAAAAAGAGGTCTTGAATTGGATCAATGCAGCAGCTTCTTCAGGAGAGCACAACTGTGTAATTGAAGAAGAAGAAGATGAAAGATTAGCATGAAAAATCAGGAGGAACAAAAGAAGGTGGAGGAGTTGAAAGGCTTTGAGTAAGCACCACATCTTTCTTAACAAGAGAAATTGAATATTAATGGTATGATATGAATGGTGGGAAGGCAAAGATGAGTATTTATCAACTGGCTAGTCAAACCAATGTGAAACGAATGGCAGCATTGGTGTCAAAAGGTACCAAATCCAAGTTCATAATTTTGTTTTCTCAGGTTTCTTGGAAGTTCATAATTGATGACATGTCAAATAAGGAAAATATTACCGTTCTCACATGGAGGGCTAATAGTCATTCTGTTTTTGACATGGAGCATGTGCCAATTGCATAATCTCTATGTTTTGTATTATTCTTTCCTTTTCTCTTTTTGTGTTTTTCAACAAAAGCAATTATGTAGAAGCATTACTTCTTTGATGTCTTTTAACTTAAGCTTCATCTAAAACATAAACAATATTAACAATTTCAAATAAATTAATGAGAAACACCTCAATGGTACTCATTATTGTTTTAGCCTTGTATTGCTTGTTACTTAGCTGTAAAATAGTTTTCTCATATCATTCTCTAAATTCTCTGTGATATAGTGTATGATTTTCTGCCAGCTTAATGAAGGAAATCTAAGGGAAAAATGTAATTTGAAGATTTCTTTTCATATTAAACTGATCAAGTGATAATTGATGGATACACTAAGTAACGTTTGAATTAAAAGAAACCCAAGCTTATGTTATATGAATTAAATTAATTTCGTTTAATGACTCATTTTTCTCATTAAAAAAAATTTTATGCCTCAAAAGTGCACTCACTAAAACATTGTAGAATGTAGAAGTATCCACGAAAGTGCAATTTGCTGCATATATTGACCACACTAGTAAAAAGGAAGAGTTAAGCAAGAAGACGACCTGAATGCCGGAGTAGCTTGTTTGCAACATCAACGAAGGTACCTAAAAGCAAATGGGGTCTAGTGATGACCTACAAATTTAAAGGCAATCATCAGCAAGGAATGAGAAAAGTAGTCTGCTGCTAATTCAAAGTTTCAGACTAAACAACACTTGAAAGATAAAAAAACAAAAATTTGGTTCATTGGCCAAAGTGGTGATGTTATGCCCAAAAAGAGACTATCTTAAAAGGTATGGGAATTAAGCCCTACAATACTAATCAACTTGAAATTTATATTCATGATTTTGGTTATATTCATTTTCTCAAGATATCCCAAATTAATTTAAAAATGTTTTATCGCTACTTTAGTAAAAGCATAAAATTCAGAATATTTTTCTAAATTTTCATATCAAATTGAAATAAAGATTAAGTTCGACTCCATCTTGTTACATTTTTAATAAAATATAATGAGAGAAGATAAGAATCCATAATCTAACATGCAGATTAAAGAGGAATAGAGCAATTGTGTATCACTCTTTGCTATTCTCACGTGAAATACCTGCATGAAAAAAGGCTATATGACCTCTGTTTCTAAAGTAAACATTTTGAAAAGGTTTTCTATCTTCCTCTCTTTTATTCTTCTTTTCTTAACCAACACGTGTATAAATTTTAACTTTGTTCATTCATTTTCAACTATTTAGTGGTTAACCTTGTGTTGATAAACATTTGCAGTACAAAATTTTAGTTTTTATCATTACTTGGTGATACTAATGCAATTATCCGTTTTTATTTATCATCATTGAATTGAAATAGTAAGTAAGATACGGATTAATGAATTCTTTCTCAAATTTAATCCTTTAACTTTCCTTTTATTTAGCACCAGCATTGGTCATTAGCAAGGCAGGAGAAAAGTAGTCTGCTGCTTCAAAGTTTCAGAGTAAAAAACACTTCAAAGATAATGTTTTTCTTATTAAAATGTCTCCCGATCTCATCTCCTATACAATTTTCAATTGTTCGTTTTTCCCTACATTTTTCAATTACATTTTTCTTATTAAAATGATTATCTATATGCTAACTTTTCCACAACTATGTTGGGCCACTTGCACAATCTTTATGTTTGTGTGATAACTTATAAATGATGTAGTAGCAAAATAAGAGAGTCTCTGAGTGATGAAACAGTCAAGTTATACGCTTATAAAAGAAATCATAGTGCGCTTTTGTTAAGGACATTTACATAGTAATTGAGTGAGAAATATACAATCACCTTCCAAAGTCTGCTCTTATATTTACACTTACTTTTATTTATTTACGCTATTTCTTAACGTCTAAAGTTGAACCTTCATAGTTCATCCATTTCTCAACCTTCAAGTTTTTTGAACAATTTGCAGACCAACCTGGTCCAAAAGCAGTACTAATTACTTTTTTAAAGTGATATCAGCAAAATAGAAAAATAAAATTAATGATTAAAAGAATAAGTGCAGCCGACTCTTTAGACCAAGTTTTTGTGCTATTGATTTCAGATCAATGCAAAGCACTTTCTAAGTCTTGTAATTTTGTCGTGTAGTTGTCTCAAAGTGCTTATGATTAATTTGAAAGAAAACGAGTTTGCAAAGCAAGAAATTTGCTTCCTTGCCCAGTGCTTAACCAAATAATTGATTCCTTTGGCCTAAACTTCATTTTCCCTTTTCTCTTTTTGTTTTATAAGAAATGCAATTACATCAGTATCAATCACCAAGAAATAACAAAAACCCCATAGAAGAATTTTTATTTCCAAAGTGTTGGTGTTATGCCCAAAACCAAAAAGATTATCTTAATAGGCATGGGAATTGAGCCGTACAATAATCAACTTCAAATTTATATTCAAGATTTTTGTTATATTCATTTTTTCAGGACATCCCAAATTAATTTTTAAAAAAATTATCTCTAATTCAATAAAAGCATCAAAATCAAAACATTTTTCCAAATTTTCATATCCAATTAAAAAAAAGAGTAACTTCAACTCCATTTTGTTAACTTTTTAATAACATATAATGAGAGAAGATAAGAATCTATAATCTAACATGGTTATGACTATAGATTAAAGAGAACTAGAACCATGTATCACACTTTACTATTCACGCGTGAAATACGTGCATGAAAAAGTCTATGTAACCTTTATTTCTAAAGTAAAAATTTCGAAAAAGGTTTTCATATCCACCAACTGCACAACACAAATTACTTTACCAAGTCTCTATAACTTCTTCTTATTCAAAGCTTTGTTACCATTACAATTTTCTGTGTGCTGATTCCACTTCTTGATTTATAGAAAGTCGTCTCAGATTAATGCATTGATCCCAAAATTGTCACATTAAACCAAGAATTATTCTTCTTTTCTTAATCAAAACACATATTAATTTTGACTTTGTTCATTCATTCTTTTATGATTCTGAGTTTCCTTTTAATTCAGAGAGGAAAAGAAAGAATAAAAAATATGAAGAGATCAATAATTCAAAAGTGCATCGATTATAACATATCTAACCAGCAAAAACTGTGAAGAAGTTCAAAGGAAAAAATTAAAAAGTGTGAACTTAATTATCTTTTTGAATAATGGTAAATTTAATTGCAGATTACATGTGTCTCATTTCTTAAAATTGTCTAATTGCATACGAATGATAGTCATAAGTAAATTGTTTAGTTTCACGAACTATACTGGTTAAAATAATGAACATCAAGGTTCTGTGGGCTTCGGCTTGAGGTAAAAACTCCTCAAAGGAAGGTTGCTGATCTTTTTTCGGCTTTTAATTTGTTTATAAATATTCAATTCTTTGAAGCCTTATGGAGAGGACATTATTATGTTTAGGATCACTAATATGAAGTTAATTTTGCATTAATTAGAATTTCCTTCAACCGAGCCAATTTTGCATTATGTTTACACCATTTACTTCTAGTTTCAATTTTTTTCCCTGCATTTTCCCATTGCATTTACATGGAAATAGAGTGAAAAATAGACCATCATTTTCTGAGCTCTGTCCTTGTGTTCACGTCCACTTTCATTTGTTTATTATTTATTGTCTAAAGTTTTTTTTAACAATTTGTAGACCAACCTCGCCAAGAGCAAAAGCAAAGGATGAAAAGAACAAATGCTACCTACTCATTTGACCAATTTTTGATGCTACTGATTTCAGATAGATATGCAAAAGACTTTTTAAGTCTTGCAATTTTGTCATGTAGTTGTCTCAAAGTGCTAATGACAATTTGAAAGAAAACAAGTTTAACTCAAAGCAAGAAATTTGCTTCCCTGCCTAGTGCTTGACCAAATGATTGATTCCTTTGGCCAAAACTTCATTTTTACTTTTCTCTTTTTGTTTTATAACAACTGCAATTATATTGGTAAATAGCCAAAATTTGGTTCATTGGCCTGCGTTACTCAATTTGAAAATCACAAATATGTAACATGAGTGCATTTATATTAAAGAGGATATTGACAAATATGCATAAACAAGACTCAATTTTGCCACTTTTTGCCATTTTATGCTTTTGATCCTATCAATTTTACATTTTACCCCATTATGCTTTTCGACATGCCAACTCACAACTTCACATGAGTGCATTCATCACAAATCAGTTTGCCAAGTCTTTGTAACTTTTTCTTATTGAAAGTTTTGTTACCTTTACAATTTTCTACGCGCTGACACCACTTCTTGATTTATAGGAAGCTGTCTCACGTTAATGCATTTATCCCAAATTGGCATGTTAAACCAAGAATTAATTATTCTTCATTTCTTAATCAAAACACGTATTAATTTTGACTTTATCGATTCATTCTTTTATGTTGGTAAGTTTTCTTTTAACTCAAAAGGGAAAAGAAAAAAGAAAAAACAACAAAGAGATCAATGATTCAAAAGTGTATCAATGATGTCATGTTTCACTATCAAAAGATGTGAAGAAGTGTGAAGAAAAAAATTAAAAGGTGAGAATTTAATTACCTTTTGTTAATAATGGTAAATTTAATTGCAGATTACATGTGTCTAGATTCATAGAACAGTCTGTTTGCATACGAATGGTAGTTTTAAGTAATTTGTTTCGTTTCACTAATTATACTGATTAAAACAAGGAACATCAAGGTCCTATGGGCTTTAGCCTGAGGTTAAAACCCTCAAAGGAACCTTTTTGAATTTTTTTTATAAAGATTCATCTAATTTATAAAGATACAATTTCTTGAAAGCTTGGAGAGAAGACATTATCATGTTTAGGATCACAAACACGATGAAACCAATCTTGCATTAACTGGAATTTCTTTCGGTAGAGCCAATTTTTTTTTTTTGCTCAAGCAGAGAATATATTCAATTAATCATCCCAAAAGGAAGAGTGTCACGCCCCGGAACTCCCAATCGGGCCCGTGACAACCGCCGCGACGTCTCGATAAGCAATCCTACCTCGAATGCCAATCGAAACCCCGCAAGGCTTTCATATCAGCTCTCGCATTTTCCCAGTGAGCGATGATTATTAAATACCACACTTCAAAAAAATTTATAATAAAATATTATTTTCAGCTCACAAGGGCATTTTCGTCATCTTTCTTGAAAATCTCAAATCCCAGCCCAAAATGTAATAAATGTGTAGAAGACACAATTTTCATAGTTTGAAAATAAATTTAAACATTTAAAACATTATTTTGAAGCAAAATTTTGAATATATGAATATAATAAAAATATTCAATAAAATAACATTATATATATATTTATAAAACAATATTTATAGAAACGTCGGTACATAATTTTTATAATGTAAAAATTGAATATATTTATACATACTAAAATGCAAGTAATCAAAATATAAAATTACTTTTACAATGACACGTGGGCCCACTATGTACAACCATGTACCTTAAATACACTGGATTTCGACTCCGCCTAGTTCTTGATGTCACAGCTATCTATTGTTTATCTCGAGCCTGAAATGGGTGAAAGAGAGGGTGGTGAGATTATAAAATCTCAGTGAGTAAACAAATGCCAGCTAAATTATCTAAAGTCGAGTAAAAGGAGACAAAATTCCAAATTTCTTTCTTTGTACTACCATTCATCTTATCTCAACTCAATTCAATTGAGTAGAGACAAATAAAACATTCTATCGAGCAAAATAGAATTATTTTACTCAATTAAATTAATATTTAGTATGGCTTATGTATTTCTCAAAATCTCAACTTGGCTCTTGTCAAAAATCATTCTCGGGGATACCCCTGCAGAGGCATTTGACCGAGACCGCCAAGACTATTCAGTGTCATATACACATGAATATATTTTTATATCCGAAAATCTTATCTAGCCATGCCTTGGCGTTGGCTGAGTCTCACTCTCACGCGGTGGTCCACGTGAAGTGCACTCAAACTTTACCTCTAGAGAAACCCCCATCCACACCTAGCTCTCCAATAGAGGTAAGATAAGTCTAGTTCTGTGCCCCCTCTCTTAGGCTGGCCCACAGAACTGGTATCACTGCAGCGATTATTTTATCTACCACCTCATTTATAAAATCTTAACTAGCATGATATGGCAATTTATCACAGTCTAGCCTCTTAAGGCTGAAAACACAGTATATATAATTTTTGCATAAGTAATCTAGCCATTCATGCTCATATAATGCTATAAGCCATACAATTTAAAACACAATTTATAACACAATTAAACCGTCTCCAATTACTCTAATTTCAAAACCAATTGTTCCATTTTTTTCAAATCAATTTATCAAAATTCAATTTATTTAGTAAATCCAATTTATTTTATAAATTTCACATTTTTTTTCTCGTGAAATCAATAATTCACCCAATACAATAATTTTTCATAAAATCATTAAATTTAGTAAAATCTACTCTAGATAATTAAGACGATAAATTGTCCACTCACCTCGTCACAGGAGTGCCCGATACTCCTGTTTTCAATTTTCCACTACACTGCCTTTTTCTCGTGTCCGGGAACCCACCACCTATGTGTTCCGTATGACACAAATTTCAATAAATTGTGTCAATTACTCATAATCAATTTCAAGCTCTATGTGATGCATGAAATGATAGAAAAATGGTCCGGACAGTCATTTACTCACGGTGTCCGACCGACTCGCCTACGTGCATCTAAATTTCTATAATCTTCATTTTAACTCCAAATCGATTTTTTTCAGTTTCTATACCTCAATTATATCCCAATTGACTTAATATCCCCCAGTGTGGTGCAAATTATCAATCTCGATAGCAAATTACGAAAATACCCCTAGTGGGTAAAAATTCATATTTTTGCACCGAAAATTCTCATTAAATTTCTATATCTTTAATTCACCAAAATACACTTAAATACCATAAAATATCCTCAAACCAGCAGCCATTATTCCCTTAGAAAATTCAGCATTAAAATCCTTTAATTTGTTCATGGAAAAATTCGGTCATTACGGTGCACTTACACCGTAATTTTTCCTAGTCAATTTTCTCACTCTAATTCATCATTTTCCAAGCCATTTCTCTTGAAATTCAAACAATCTCTCATTAATACCCAACATACCAGGTTCAGCCAATGAAGAACACTATAGAGAATCAAATTTTTCTTGTGGTTTTGCTCATAAACATGCTTAACTATCTCTAAACATCAACATAGTCCAAAATCACGCAATTTCAACATCAAATCATCATCCATACCCATTTTTCAGAATTGAATTCACCATGATAACTCATCATTCAATCATGGAAAATAAGAACTAAAGCATGGGTAAGCTAGGGTTAGGGTAAAACTAAAGAATTCTCACCTTGGTTTGGCTTGAATCTTGAAAAACCTTGAAATCTCTTGATTTTTTTCATCAAATTTCTTGTTTTTCTCCTTTGTTTCCTTTTTCTTCTTCTTCTCCCCTCTTTGCTGTGTTTAGACCGGCCCTCCTAAGGGTCATTGGCTGAATATTTTGGCTTTTTATAGCCTTAATAAAATAATGTTATTTTTTTATACTTTTTGATTTTTTTATTAATTTATTTATTTTTATCCTTATCTTTTAACTTTATTTTCCACCACAAAATTTCTTTCCCTTATCCTCACCTTTCCTGAAGCTTCTGGACAAATCCAAAATTTTGGTTGTGTAATTTTACAAAATTACACTTTTACCCCCGAAAAGTGCAAAATTACATTTTTACCCCAAAAATTGAAAAATTGCCCATAGACGTATTTTTCACCCCTCATACTCATACCATTCTCCAATTTTTAAAATTTGATCAAAATTCTCTCGAAAAATGAAATTTGATCTTTCGGTGGTAAAATTACGATTTTACCCCTACACTCCAGAAATCATCGAAATTAAACTTTTTCACTACCAGACCCTCAAATTACCCTCCAATAAGTTTAATATGATCAATCTCAATCAAATGGTATCAAAAAAATCTTTTTCAAAAATTTTAAATTTATCCTTTAATGATAAAATTACTATTTTGCCCTTGTGCTCCAAAACTACCGAGAAATTAAATTTATCACTGCCAATTTCATTTTATGTTCCAATAATCATATTATATTTCATATAATTATTCTTGATCATTTGAAATCAACATCTTTATTAACAATTCCCATTTTGTCCTGAAATTGAAATATGACCGTTTTGTCCCTAATCGGTCAATTTCTCCGATTAACTCTAAACTGAACCTCGAACTCCAAATCACTGTTTTAAATCACTCCATGGGTTTTAGTTTTCTCAAATTCATTCTCCATTCTCTGTTTACACTGATCCAATACTTATTTAACTTAACCATACCATTAGGGGCAATATTGTCATTTAACTTGTTTCCCGGGGCAATTCAATATACAAACATGCTGTCCAAAGCATGTGAATGACCTGTCACAGATAAATTAGGGTCAGGTGTTACAAAGAGCTTGGAAGAGTCCAGGAAGTACAAAAGGGTCCGTTTGAACAGAAAATAAGACACCTTGACATTATGTACAAATGCAAACTGGCAGTACAAACCTTGACTATCAAGCCCAAAGACACAAACTCAAAGAAAACAGCTTCAATATTGGCAGAGCCAATTTTGCATTATGTTTATGTCATGTACTTCTAGTTTCAATTTTTTCCCTGCATTTTCCAATTGCATTTACATAGAAATAACAATTACCTTTTAAGGTCTATCCTCATATTCGTCCTTACTTTTATTTGTTTTTTATTTATTTGTCTAAAGTTTTTTAACAATTTGTAGACCAACTTGGTCAAAAAAGAAAATACTAAGGATGAAAAGAATAAATTCAGCCTACTATTTAGACCATTTTTTTATGCTACTGATTAAATTCACATGGATGCAAAAGCCTTTTTAAGTCTTCTAATTTTGTCATTTAGTTGTCTCAAAGTGCTAATGACATAACAAATATGGTTCATTGGCCTGCATTACTAAATTGAAAATCCCAAACAAAGAATATATAAGACTAAATTACAGAGAAGGGAGCTTCAGGTTTCATTGGGATGAAGAGAATTCCCATGGAAGGGAGGTCTCTTCATTACTCGAAGAGGGGGGATTTTGGGAGAAGTCTGCTGGTGAAGGAAAGATTTTGCTTGCTGCAAGTGGGAAGTGAGAGAAGCAGAAATGACAAAACTTTCCCCTATAGATTTTAGAATTACAGTTCTCTCCTTAAACCAAAGTTATTAGAGGTACCCATCTCTACCCCGAACTGAATACTATCAGAAGGATAAATTATGAATAGAATTTGTAAAGAACAAGACTTTTATTATGAACAACTGAAATTATCGGAAAGTTTTGGCCCCATTGGTAATGGCCAGTCAAAGTTGTAAGTATGGAGCCATGGCAACTAGATTTGGTAACTATGCATAGTGTTGTTCTCAACATGGTCCAAGATTAAGCCAAGTTGGCAACTGGATAGTTTAAGCACCTGGAGTTTACTAAGCAAAGCTCAGTTCCTCAATATATATATATATACACTATATATAAAAATAGTATAATTTGATTTCTCAATTTCTTTAAATTAGGTGTTTAATTGAATTCTAATTGAGTGTTTAATTGAATGACAAGTGTCATTCAATTAGAATCCCTCCCTTTCGTTTTCTATAATCATTTTCAATTTAATCAATATTTTTTTACACCTTATGTCAAAAATACGATATTTTTTACATTTGAAGGGTTTTTTTTTATTTTTTTACTTTTATTTATTTCAATAAAAAATACTTGAAAGCAATAATTTCTAACCTTTAATGCTTAGAAGATAGATGACATTTGTCATTCTTAATTGAATTAATTTTTTTACTCATTTTCTCAAAACTACATTGTTTTTTACATTTGAAGGTTTTTTTTTCTTTTTTACTTTTATTTATTTTAGTAAAAAATATTTGTATAATTTGATTTCTCAATTTCTTTCAATTGGGTGTCTAATTGAATTCCAATTGAGTGTCTAATTGAATGACAAGTGTCATTCAATTAGAATCCCTCTCTATATATATTTATTTGACTTTTAGTCTTCAAAACGACAGACGATCTGATACATTGAAACTGTTCGTAATAGGCCGAAGAATGGTGCATTAGATCTGGTAGCTCGCAAAGGGAATTAGATCCAATAAAGGCCAGCCAGCACTTAGGCTTAGGTACAACCTTACCAGTGCTTTCTTCATGAGTTTTTCTTTCTATTTTTTTTACAGAAGTTTATGCCTTTACTTGCCTAGAAGGAAGAAGTTCGGAGAGCGAAGGAACGAGATTAAGGGAGTGAAGCCCAGGGCAAGAATCCACCAAATAGGTAGAGTCCTGATAAACTAGGAAGGTAGTTGTTCCACTCTTCTTTCTCGATGCTTTTCATAACCCAGTTTCGTAAACAAGGGAATGACCCATGGCATCAATTGACTTAAACGAGTAGGGGAGCGAAGCAACTTCTGGTAGCTACTGAGCGTAGAGTTAGCTTTTCATGAACCGACCAAAGGAGGGGTTGACTCTGCTGTCGGGCTTTGAGGAATGGGAGCTGCTTTGGAATCAGCATAAGTAGAAACAGGTTACCCCATATAAGTAATATGGGCAAGAGGAATATTTTCTTATGGAAATAAAAATTTCAACTTCAATATATATTATAATGATCCCTATCATCATCAAATTCTTTTCAATTTCAATTCGCATAGCAATAGTTATTTCACTCTTTCTAAGTATTATACATGTAAATATTATTTGGAGATTGCTTCTTTACCTCATAACCAAAACTAAATGGTAAAATTAAGATTAAGCAATCAAGTATTGTATTCCATGGTCATCCTCCTTTAGAATTCCCATCATTGCTACATAGCCTTCCATTGTGTGTTTTCAAGAAGATTTTGCTATTATATATATTGCAAAATCCATATATCAATAGATTCATAAGAACAACAATTGCTTAAGAGTACAAAAACATTCTTTCTATAGGTTCAATAGATCTTTTGTTTGACCTTTTGGTCTAAAATGAATACTACTTCTCTAGCTGACAAATTTTGTTTTAGATACACTGTTGGAATAGAGTGCATCCATTTCCTCATGAAAGCATTAATTCATGTATGAAGATACTGCTTGAAGTTTCATAGTCTGTGTGTGAATTTAAAAAAGATCAAAACAGAAAAGATACCATAAAGTAGATTTGCAAAGTAGAAACTGCATGTCTAACATGCCTTGGTTATTGATATTGATTTTGTTGGAGATTACAGAAAGAGTTATGTTGGTTATCATTCCATGTTTATTTGTTATCCAAAATTTCATTTGTTATGTCAACTTTTTCTGGTATTTCAAAATCTCAAAATTTCATTTGTTATTCATCACTGAGTACAGTTTTGTTCTGCTAAGTTTCATTTGTTATTCCCACCACTTTTGTTGCTAGAAAGCATAAACCAACTTTTTGTTCTTCCCTTTTTCCTGCCATTTTACATACTTTACTGCTTCTTGAGTTGCAGAAAATGTTTTTCCAATTTTAATCTCTATTTTACATTATGAATGATTAATTAAATATAGGAAATAATGAAGCTTTTTTATTTTCTATACAATTAGATATTTTTAAAAATGATTTTTCAGCTTTTTAATTTTTTTAATATTTTAAATTTTAATTACTTACCTTATCTTATGTCGATGGTCATGGGGTTGTTGATGCTAAACAGATTTTATCTTTTCATGTATACAACAGGTCTAGCAGAAGTAGCACAACAACAAAAACAAACAAATGGGAAAAAGACATATTTAACAGTCATCTAATAGTATAATCACTTTGTTTAACCAAATGTAGGAAACTTTTTTTTGGACAATTTGATTTGCTTATGGTGTTCCCTTTTGATTAGTTTGTTATCTCTTTTACTTAAGGAACTATTGTTGTAATATATGTTATTGAAATAAATTTATCCTCTACCAATTTTCTCATGATTTAAACCAAAACAAATAACTTTTTGTAATTAAAATCAATTTATCTTTTTCTCTACAAATAATTTATCTTTTGAAAATATCAAATTGAAATCTAATATAATATAATTTATATTTCTTTTAACATTTTCCGTAGCGTAGTTATGGGCATCATCCTAGTATATATAAAAGAAAAATCTTTGATTCAACAAAGTAAAGCAAAATTTGCTTGTGATGAAGGAATTGCCAACCCAGATGACCTTAGCAAGTGACACTGATTTCTTCTTTTTCCTTTCTTAACTTGATTAAAAAGGTAACCAAGTGTCAGGTATCAAAACATTGACTATTCGATGCTGTTAAGTTCTTCTGCTTACCCACTGTACTACGTGAAAAGGCAAAATTTGAGTGAAATTAAAAGCTTCCTGTAATATCCCGTACCCTCGTTAGACACAATAAGACTTTATTGATCACAGGAATGATCATTTGATGCGAATTAGCGTGCTAAGGAACGCTTAAGAATAAAATATATCGCATGTGCAGAACTCACAATTAAATAATAATATTTTTTTCAGAGACAAATTAGTGAGTTAAAGGATGATTCGGAGGTAAACCGACATATAATAATGTATTTCGGGACCAAAGAAGGCAAGTGAAAATTTTTAGAATAAAATAATATTTTATTTAATAAAATAATATTAAAATATTAATATTTTATATGTTGTCAAAATTAGTCATGAAAAATAGAATATGACTAATTTAAGTGGGGGATAAGAATTAAGAATGAATTTTTGGAAGAAAATGCTGTAAGTGAGACCGCGCGATTTTTATTAAATCGAGTTAACGCGGTAAGTAAATATTTAAATATTATGGAGACATCGCGTTGGAATGCAATCTCAATAATTTGATTTTATAGATGTGAAGGAAGAATAATTTTGAAGGAAATTGAAATTTAATAAGTGTGGATAGGAATTAAAAATATTGGACTTAATTTTTGGAGAGCAAAGTGTTGAAGAACTCAAAACTTTTTGTATATGCTTGAGTATTTTGGTCATATCTCAAGCTACAGAACTCTAATTACAGAAATTCTTCCACCATTGGAAAGCTAAGAGACAGAGCTACAACTTTGATGAAGATCATTTCATCCATTTCTGTCTCTACAATAGAGAAAATCGCATTGAAAAGTAACGAGGTGTCATATCTCGAGAATAAAAATTTCAAGGATTGATAATTAAATTTTTAGAGTCTTTTAATACACTTTTAAGCCTAATTAAATCATAGGTTAATTAAAGACTTAAATAAATATTTAAAAGGTGAAATGGATGATAAAATAATGAAATAAAGAGGTTGAAAAGTTAATTATATTTTTATGTACATGTGACAATAAGACAAATAAAATAAGAGAAAGAAAATAAAGAAAAGTCAAAGTAAAGGAAATGAAAACATAAGGTAGGGACCGGCCATGCAAGATAAAGAAATGAAATAAAGGAGAAAAGACAAAAGCAAACAAAAGAAAGCAAGGAAGACCACATGGGTTGGTCAAATCGTGGGAAGAAAAAAAAGGCAGCCATGTGGTCCAACATGAAGACCAAAGACCAAGTAAATAAAAGAAGAAAAGAAAGGATAAGATAGAAAAGGGAAAGTCAGTCAAGGAGGGGAAAGAAAGAGAGAAAAAGGCAAGAGAATGAAGAAAGAAGGAAGAAGAAAAATCTAGAAGGAAAGAAAGAGAAAGGGACGGTGAAAAAGAGAGAAGAAAACCGAAGAAGAAAAGGGGAGAGAAAGAGGCAGAAGAGAGGAAGGAAGGAGGCCACGATTTTGATTGCTGATTGAAGGGAAAAAAGTGTAAAATTTCAGCCAGCTGTTGGAGGAAAAAAAGGTGAGTTTTGGTGCTAAAAATTTAGTACTTTCATTGTTGAAATTGGAGCTTTTCTTGCTATTGTTTTGAGAGCTACACGGTGCAGTTTTGAGTGCAGAAAATTAGTTGCTTGCTACTGGGTTTTGAGAGAGAAAAAGCAATTAGGTGTTGCCAAATTTTTGAGGTCTTTTGTGGCTGGAATTGTTGAGTTTTTGTTGCTGATTTTCAGAGTAGAAAATGGCAGCAAAGGGGTGAGAAAATTGGAGCTGAAACTCTATTGAATTTTGGGAGGTTGTGTGGCCATGGAAGGAAGCTTGAAGCCGCCATGGAAGAAAAGAGAAATGGGCTGGAAAAAGAAGGAAGAAAGCAACGTAAGAAAGAGAAAGAAAAAGAGAAAAAAAAAAGGAAAATGAAAAATGGAAGAATAGGAAAAAAATTAAAGGTGGGCCAAAAAGAATAAGAAATGAAATTGGGCAAGGCCCAATAGGAAAAAAAATTTAATTTAAACGGGCTTGGTCCAATAGGAAAATTTGAGAAACCCATGGACAAAGTTTAATGGCTAGGAGGAAAAGAAAAAGGCCATGGAGGGGAAGTCTAATGGTAAGTTAGTTATTGAATTTTAAGGTTATGGTAATTTAATATTATGCATATTTTAGAAGAAAAATATGTAAATTATATAAGAAATTTTAATTGAATTATTACTCATACAAATGTATGATTAAATATATTAGATTTAAATGATTGTTGGGAACGTTTATCGAGGAGGCGAGCAAAACGAAATAAGTGATCGAAAAATAGAAATAATCATACACACGTATAAAAATAGCGATATAATATCCTACTATTTAGAGGTGAGTAAGGGGTGTCGATTTTAAATTATTCGTAATTATATATGCATGAATATATATATATGATTTAATTTGCTTATAAATTGCAAAAAGTATGAATCGATGGAAATTTATGAAATTGTGAATACAAGACATTTTTTGAAATTGTTTTAAATATATATATATATATGTATACTTTATATGTAAAGTGTTTTAAAAATGGGAAACAAGTTCTTCAACTTGATTTAGTTTCTAAATTGTGCCTTATATATTTGTGTAATGTGCATACATAATTTAGATATTTAAATTTCTCTATGTATGGTATTTTATGAATCATGTGTTAAATTTCATTTTGTGAACATATGATAAATTTTTATGACTTTCATAATGAACGTTTGACAAATAAATTTGGACAATACTTTAAGAAATAAATGAGTTTTAAAAAAACTTTCATAAAAAAAACGAAATTCCTAAAGTTGTTTTGAACTTGAATGGTTTATGGCGATATTAGCGTGGATGGCTGAATTAATATTTGTATTGAAACTACAAGAATTGTTGTTTTGCCTTGATAGGCATGATAGAAATATAATTGTCATATCATGTTGTTAAATTTTTATGAATTGGTGGGTTATAAGATAGTCACTGCAGTGGCAGGTTCTGTGGACCAGCCTATTAGAAGGGCGCGATAACCCCGTTATATTATACCTCAGTATGAAAAGTGCGGAGGGTAACTCCTGAGGTGTGGTTAGAGTTCACATCACGCCGAACCACCACGTGATGGTAAACTCCGCTAACGCCAAAGAACGGTTACTTTTCAAAATAAAAATACGTTTTATGAGTATATGAGATTTTTAACAGCTCTGGCGGATTCGGTTGGATACCCCAACGCAAGGTATCAACGAATATGAGTTTTTATGGCATGAGCCAAATTTTAAAAATGCCATAAGCCTTAATATTTATTTTTGATAAAATGTAATTATTTTATATTATTTGAAATAAGTTTTAATATGACGGATCATATTTCTTTGCATGTTGAGAAAAGAAATAAATGGTTTTTGCAGCTCCCCCTACTTGTTCTGTGTCAAATGAATTTGTAATTCCTCACATATGAGGCGAGTTACCATTTATACGTAATTTTAAATAATATTTGATTTCTCGGGAGCTTGCTAAATTTTATTGATTTAATTCGAAATTGATTCGAAATTGACTATTAACGTATTTTGATACGGAAAATCTTATTTCCTCAATTGTTGATGCTTTATAAGAAATACTCGAATTTTTAATATAAGGCACAAAACCCCTGTTTGAGACAATTTATTTTTATACTCTTGCTTTTATTATTTAACTGATCTGTCGTTTGCTTGTTTCCTATCTACTCCCTATTCACTGAGTCGATGATATTCGCTGGATCAGTAATATTCACTGAGTCTATGAGACTCACACCTTATTTTATTTTCTTTTTTGCAAACAGGGATCGTTTTAGTGTGAAATCATAGACACGTTCGCGTGTTGTCTACTGTGAATAGATAAAGGCATCTCCTAGCACACTATTTCGATTCGTTCTGCTGTGTCCTACACCTGCTATGTTAGAAATCAAGTCGTAGTATTTTTCGTATTAAATTGTAGATATATTTTAAATTGTATATTAGTATTAATTTGAAGATTTTAGATTTTCGTGTGTATGCTTGTGAATAAATAAAAAGGTAAAAAAAAAGTTTATAGTGAATTTTTATATTTATGATTTAATTTACCATATGAAGGTGTAAATATTACATGAAAATTGAATAAAGTGGATGAACGAAAAATTATGATCAAGCTTGTTCGGGACTTGACGGGTCTTTCCCGAAAATTTCTAAAGTCGGCATCGACTGGGAAGCGACCGTTGCACTTCCATTGCTCCAGTTTTAATCATAGGATTCGATGCCATCCTCCCTGATTACTGCCTTCAAACATTAAACAAAAGTTATTTAAGTACGATGAATTCAACTAAAATTTCATGTCAACATCTGTAAAAGGGATAGAAAATTCAACTTTAAATTCCTCATAACGTCAATAATAGGCTTACAATTTCATTAGCGAGAAAGAAAATTTATTCTAGAAAGCAAAAAAAGACAGTCTGCAACAACTGTCATTACTTTTTTTGAAATATAGGATTCATTATCAAACACGAATACGCACTGATGAACAAAAAAGAAAAGAACAAGCATTTGGATGGCTATGAGAAACGGCCAAGCACCATACTAGGCCAAAAACAGAGCATTCCCTACAACAAACAACCTGGAAACATGATACAACCTATGGAAGAGAAGACAGGGCGCAAGACAAAACAAAATACAGCCAAGAAAAGAAAATTAGACTGAACATAAAAGGAACACAAGCCATTCCATCCACCAGCAACAGATGAGGGCTCTTTACTCAGTTACAAATTCCTTCATCCTTTGAGATATCTCTTCAATTTGTAGCTTGCTTCTTCAACCATCCTCACAATCCATTTGGGTCTTCCAAGTGTGAACATGATATATGTTGTAGATATTCCCAACACCAGTCCACATCCATAACCCATGGATGTTGCTTTCCACTCAAAACCAAGTTCAGAATCTACTTGCTCAGGAAAAATGGGTGCCTCAATGTTGTCACAGCTCTTTGACAATGGAAACCCACACAGTCCCAAGTTACCAGCATAGGAATCATTGTCAAAAGTATTGAATTGTTTTCCCAGAGGTATAGGTCCAACGAGCTGATTTTGTGAAAGGTTTAACACTTCAAGACTACTCAATTGTCTAGGAATCTTCCCAACAAGCTTGTTCGAAGAGAGATCCAGTGACTCAAGTGCTGTCAAATTCCCCATTGATGTGGGGATACAACCACTAAGATTGTTATGTCAAATTGCCCAAGGATCTGTTAAAGTATATACATCTCCAAATTGTTGTAATACTCTCATCTAAAATCAAACAGCTAAATTTTTAGTTTTCTAGTTTGATGGTTTCAAACATGTAGCCAAATAGTTAAAGAAGAAGAAAATTGGATAAATGAGGACAAAAACAAAATTTAAAAGCAGAAGATTGGACCAGAATAGAGTATATTCAGCTTATAAGTTGAGTACTTAATCCTGCTAGTTCTCAGTGCAACCTTCATCCCTGCATCTTTACATATTTAATCAACCTGTTGGCTTGTCAATCGATTCTTGAACAATTTGTGCTGATAAATATTTAGTTTCATTTACTTTCAGAATAAAAATTGCTCTCTGCTTAATATATATGATATATGTGATATATATGATTACCTGCTCCTCCTCCTCTATTGCTCCACTCAACTCTGCCCCTCGTAACATTAGCTTCAATTCATCTTCGGTGGCATAAGGTTCGCTAAAATAAAGACACAAGGTATTGAGGCATTCAGAAAGCATATAACAGAATGATGGCATATGTTGGAAATTTGACAAAACATTGGAAAGAAACGAAATTGAAAATGCATGTTGACTTAGACGCTGCAGACAGATTAAATATAGGTGATTATTGTCTTCACCTTTTTCCTTTTAGACCAAGAATTTTGAGCATTCGCATTGAGAGATATGTGACAACTCTTCCTACTGGATATAGTATTACAGAAAGCCATGCCACTGGCCTGACCTAGAAACATTGCAACCACAATTAGTCAGACAATTTGGAATTGGTAATGATTAACTTTGGCAAAGTACCAAGAGAGCCATGAAGCATATAGCATGAAACATTGGAAAAAAAAAAAAAAAACCTATGCAGTTTTAACATGTGACATCCCCTCCGGGGTCCACTCAAGGTATTGTTATATCTGGGTCGGGTCATAGCTCCAGTCCGCTGCAGCGGCCCCTCAGCACCTTGACCTTGCGTTCGATCCCCGCGGGACTCGAACGCAAGGTCAAGGTGCTGAGGGGCCGCTGCAGCGGACTGGAGCTATGACCCGACCCAGATAGAACAATACCTTGGATGTGTTGCCCCCGGAGGGGATGTCACATAACACACCTCTGGCTGACAGTGAAATTTAAAGACCCAAATGATCAGGACAGAAAAGAATAAACTTACCACAAATCTGGCAACTTCTGTGGGATTGTGAACAGCTATGCTCTTTGGAGTGATCTCAGTGAGAAGCAATATGGCAACCTAGCACCATTCTAGAAAAGTTAACTGGTTTTCATATTTATTGCATGAAGTAGGTCCGTATTCATATCCAGACCAACCACAAGTTAACTGATTAATTATTTTACTGACTTAACATAAATTCATGATATGAAAAAGACACAAATATGTGCAGGCATGCCACACAACCACACCCCCCCCCCCCCCCAAAACAAATCAAAGAACAGGATATTGACACATACGGTCATTACTCCAGTTGCTGCACTAACACCTGCTTCCCCAAATATTGCTGTTGCAGCATCTGTGACTAAGGCAGTTGCTCCAATATTGACCACACTGAGAACAGCAATAGTTACTACAATAAGAAATACTTTCAAGCTTAAGCTAAAAAAAATGGAACTGGAACATATCAAGGTATTGAGAAGTACATGGTGCCAATAAGAATGGTTGCGAGAAACCGAGTTACGTCACTGCATAGCATTTTGAAGACACCATCTTCAGACTCTTTTTCAGCCAGTTCACGCACCTGACACAGGTTAACATCAAATGAAAAATGGATTTCGAATTTCTAAGAGGCTTGATGACTTGACAAACTAGTAATAACTAGCACACAATGAAGAAAACTTGTGTCAGATATTTCTACTTCAAACTTCTCCAACTTAAAAGTTAAAGTGCACTCTATACTTCAAAAGATTTGTTTTTTGCCTTTACCAAAGTACAATACTAAATACCTAATCTAGAATTAGGGTTAATGGTTGAAACAATACACACTTCATGATGTTGTTATCTATGGCTTATCCTATAAGCTGCCCGTCTTTCTCTACTCTCTCTCTGTCTCTCTGTTTTCTCTCACTTTCTTCTCCCTTTTCACTCTTAAGTGTTTCTACATTCGATCTTTTCTCCTCCATGATACTTCTCCTCTTGTGCGCACCACTAACAATTTATTTCCTATTGATAAGTTACTCTGATTGAGCTCACATCTATAAGAAATTATATGTTCAAATTCAATCCTTCATAAACTAATAATACAGCATCGAATTTATACAGAAATTTAACATAGCAAATCAAAATTAACCTTATATTAATTTAAGCCAATTTATCAAGTCATCAAATAAATTTGCACAATAATCAGTAAAAGGAAAATATTTCAAAGACTGCATTATAAATTGTCCAAAGCATCTACATTCTTTCCAACTTGCAACAATCTGTATACTGACTGTCTGACTTCCATCACTGAGCGACCACAAACATGCATTCAATAAGAATAAAAGCTATCCAGTCCTGGGTCAAAGAAATCAATACCTTCCAAGGCCATAATGTAGTTATAGCAGTCTCTGCCATTGAGAAGAAGGCAGACAGGCCCAGAAGCGCTGTCAAAACCACACCTTGCTCCTTGAATACTTTAAGAAGCATAGATAACTTAGGCCAAGCATTCCTCAACAACAATATGCACTGCCCAATCACCCCATAGCAAGCATTAACCACTCCCTCGACAGCAAACACTCTTTTACAACTAAAGACCAATACACTGCAAACCATTGCCACCAAAATTCCCCCTTTCACCAAAATCAGATTCTGATTATTTCCCACATCTTCATTGTCTTCACTTAACAATCCCAGACGTGCCTGACTTCCAAAAATACCAGTTTTTTGCAATCCAAAGGCTTTGAAAACCTCGGGATTGGGAAAGCTGGAGATAATAGGAGTTGGGTAGTGATTAGTTTTGGATAAAAACTTTGATGGGTACTTCAAATTTCGATTAACATGCATGAAAGACGAGCACTGTCTTGAAGAAAAGAAAGTGGGTTGGCTGAGAATTGAGGATTCAAGTGCCACTCTCATCAACAAGAATAATTCAATAATCTACAAAAGAAAAAAGGAAAGAAAAAAGATTGAAACTTGTTTAAACAAAATATGAAAGAGGAGAAAGAGAAAAAGAAGGGAGTTTCAGGTTTTATTGGGATGAAGAGAATTCCCATGGAAGGGTGGTCTCTGCGGTCTCTTCATTACTCCAAGCGGGGGGTTTTTGGGAGAAGTCTGGTTGGTAGAGGAGAGATTTGCTTGCTGCAAGCGGGAAGTAAGAGAAGCAGAAATGATGAAACCTGCCCCCATAGACTTTAGAATTACAATTCTCTCCTTAAACTAAAGTTGGTAGAAAATATGACTCAAATTTGGCATTAGAACAACTCCAGTCCAACTGAATACTAGCAGAAGGATGAATTATGAATTGAAATTGACAAGAACAAGACTTTTATTGTGAACAACTGAAATTATAGGAAAGTTTTGGCTTCATTGGTAATGGCCAGTCAACATGGTCCAAGGCATGTCCAAGGCTAAGTCAAGTTGGCAACTGGATAATTTAAGCACCTGAAGTTTAAAAAGCATGCTCAGTTCCTCAATATACGTATATACATATATATATATATATATATATATATATATACACACACACACACACACATATATATATAAGCAAAATCTTTGATTCAGTAAAGCAAAATTTGTTTGTGATGAAGGAATTGCCAGCCCAGATGCCTTCAGCTAGTAACACTGATTTCTTTTTGCTTGCTTGACTTGATTAAGAAGGTAACCAAGTGTCAGATATTAAAACATTGACTATTGGATGCTGTTAAGTTCTTCTGCTTGCCTGCTGTACTATGTGAAAGGGCAAAATTTGAGAGAAATTAAAAGCTTCCATTGCTCTAGTTTTAATTACAGGATTCAATGTTATCCTCCCTGAGTGCTGCCTTCAAACGTTAAAAAAAAAGTTATTTAAGCACGGTAAATTCAACTAAAATTTCATGTCAACATTTGTAAAAGGGATAGAAAATTCAACTTTAAATTCCATATAGCATCCATAACAGGCTTACAATTTCATTAATATGAAAGAAAATTTGTTCTAGGAAGAAAAAAAACAAAGTCTGCAACAACCATCCTTTCATTATCAACCAGAAATAAGCACTGGTGAATAAAACAGAAGAGAACAAGCATTTGGATGGCTATAAGCAACAGCCAAGCAACATACCAAATCAAAAACAGGGCATCCCCTGTAACAAACAACTTGAAAACATGATACAACCCCTGGAAGAAAAGCCAGGGCGCAAGACAAAACAAAACACAGTCAAGAAACGAAAACCAGATTGAACATAAAAAGAACACAAGCCATTCTATCCACCAGCGACAGATGAGGGCTTTTTACTAATTTACAAATTCCTTCGTCCTCTGAGATATCTCTTCAATTTGTAGCCTACTTCTTCAACCATCCTCACAAGCCATATGGGTCTTCCAAGTGTGAACATGATATATGTTGCAGATATTCCCAACACTAGTCCAGTTCCATAACCCATGGATGTCGCTTTCCACACAAATCCAGATTCAGAATCTGCTTCCACATGAAAAATGGCTGCCTCAGTGTTGTCACAGCTCTTTGTTAGTGGAAACCCACACAGTCCCAAGTTACCAGCGTAGGAATCATTGCCAAAGGTATCGAATTGTTTTCCCTGAGGTATAGGTCCAACGAGCTGATTTTGTGAAAGGTTTAACACTTCAAGAAAACCCAAACTATTCAATGGTGTAGGAATCTGCCCAACAAGCTTATTCGAAGAGAGATCCAGTGACTCCAGTGCTGTCAAATTCCCCATTGATGTGGGGATACAACCACCAAGATTATTATGAGAAAGGTTTAGCTCTTTGAGTGAGCTAAGCTCTCCAATAACCTTTGGAATCCCACCTTGAAACTCATTACTTGAGAGGTCAATGCTCGTCAACCCGATGAATATTTTCTCCAATTCAATCTCTACTCCTTTTATTGCAATTTCAATAGAGTAGCTATAGAAGTAACGACCATACACTCCCATGTATGAGCTTGCACTTTTATCTTTGGTGAGATTTATCATAACCTTGAAAGTTTTAATATAGTTAACGGGAAGTGAACCAGTAAAAGAATTATTTGACAAGTCAAAAATTTGAATTTTGGAGAAAGAGCGATTGGACCACGGGCCTTGAATGGAGCCATGGAATTGATTAGAATGCAGCACAAGAACTCGTAGTTGTGTAAGACTTTCCAACCAATGAGGAAATGTATCATTGATCTTGTTGTTACCAAGATTTAGCACTTCCAAACCACTACAATTAATGATGGCTTGTGGGAAAGGCCCTTCTAATTGATTACCATTTAAGTTGAGATAATTCAATTGACATCCCTTTGTAAAAGCCGGAGGAAAGAGTCCACAAAAGTTGTTCACTCGTAGATTCAACACTGACAGGCTTTGGCTTAAGTTTCCAAAACATTGTGGAATAATTCCACTCAAGTTGTTGTGAGACAAGTCAAGAAATTCAAGGGAATTTGCATTGCATAGTAGAGAAGGGATCTCTCCACTCAAACTATTATTTGAGATAAAAAAGAGCCATGTTGTTGAAGGTGGAATTGGAAAATCTCCTCGAATGAAATTTGAGCTAAGGTCAAGAATTTCAATTCCCTTCCATGGAATTCGCTCAAAATCTATCAAAGAGTTGTGAGATAGATTCAAATACCACAAAGAGTCCTTCCCCACATCCCACATCCACTTGGGAATCTTGCCATAAATGTTATTGTTGGAAAGGTCTAAATGTTGCAAACTTTTTGAGCATCTTAAAAATTGGGGAAATTCATTGACATTGCAAGAAGACAAGTAAAAACTCTGAAGATTAGGAAATGCATAATCAGCACTAGTACCATTAGAGTTCAAGGATAGATTGTTATATGAAAGATCAAGGTATTGGAGATTTTGGAGTTTTGAGAACATGTTAATCTGTACAATACCACTTAGATGTGAAAAGTCAACACCAGTAAGATTCACAAGTTGGAATATTGAAGATGGAATAGGACCTTTGAGTTTATTATTCCCAAAATAGATCTCTTCTAGCGATTTGCACTGGAATTCCTTGATATCACCACTGAGCTTGTTATCATTGAGATATATATGCTTCAATGTGCAAACTGTATACAACCATGAGGGAAGTGTTCCATTGAGTAAATTAAAAGATAAATCTAGAGAGATTAGATTAGGAAAGGCATCAGGAATGGAACCCTCTAGTTGATTACCCGAAATGTGTAAGAATTCAAGTTGTCTAAGGTTTGCAAGTGAGGATGGAATTTGTCCGTTGAAATAGTTTTCGGACAGATATAAATAACTGAGTTGTGAAAGGTTTCCCAACGATATCGGAATTGATCCTGATAAGTTGGATGATCCAAGATCTAAATACTCCAACGACACTAGATTCCAGATTGAGTTGGGCAATCCTCCTGAGAAAGATGATCCAAATGCATACAAATGCTTCAAAGATGATAAATTCGTAATAGACTCAGGCAACCCTCCAGGAAAAGAAGTCCTTGATAAACCTAAATATTTCAAAGATTGTAAGTTGCTGATTGAATCTATCAATTCTGAAGAGAAGGACAGATATGATAGATCTAAAAGTTGAAGATTGCTGGTCCGGTTCAACTTTGGCAAATAGAGAGCGAGGTTTTCGTTCCCTCCTAAATAGAGGGACTTGAGGTTGGGCAGGTGAAAAATGTTTTTTGGGAACTTTCCTCGCAAATCACAATACTTGAGACTAAGAGTGCTTAAAGATGAGGATAGATTGGTCAAGGCATTAGGATTAATAGAAGACATATTGATACGACCAAGAAAAAGTTGTCTCACCTCTGTTAGGTTCTCAACGAGTCCTTCCAAAGTATGTTTGTCAATTGTTTGATAATAATTCCTGGAGAGATCAAGTGAAACCAAATTTGACAAGTGGGAGATTTGGGACGGGACTTCTCCTGCAAAGGATGCGAAAGAGAGGTTAAGATACACTAGACTTGCAAACCCACCAAACTTAGATGACATCTTGGAAAAGTTGAAATCGTTGAAGGCTAGGTTGAGTTTCTGCAGATGTGAAAGATGGAAGAGACTACTATTGGAAGGGATGCTGCCATGTAGCCAACTGCAACTCAAGTCAAGGCCAATCACTTGACCTTTGATGCTATCACAAGTGACCCCATCCCATAAGCAGCAATCTGAACCCTCCTTCCATGAATTTGTCTTGGGATAAGATTTAATGCCAGCATCATAATCACAATTCCCAGATGAATATTCACTGATGGAAAAAGAGGTCTTGAATTGGATCAATGCAGCAGCTTCTTCAGGAGAGCACGATGGTGTTATTGAAGAAGAACAAGATGAAAGATTAGCTTGAAAATTCAAGAGGAAGAAAAGAAGGCAGAGGAGTTGAAAGGATTTAATGAGTAAGCAGCACATCTTTGTTAAGAAGAGAAATGGAATAATAATGGTATGATATGATGGTGAGAAGGCATAGATTAGTATTTATAAACTTCCCAGTCGAGCCAATGTGAAACGAATGGCAGCATTGGTGCCAAGTGGTAAATAGTGTACAGTTTATAACTTACTGGTTTAGTCCATATACAGATTCATTCATAGATATAATTTTTTATTATTTTTCACTCTGTATATACATAAAAAGAATGTATAAATAATTATGTATTCATATATAAACTTGTGGTCGAAGTTGAAGTTGGCATTAGGCTGCCATGTTAACTGCTAAAATCAATATAAAACGAAAGAAAAAGAGTATTAGTGTCATAGGAAACAAAAATATGGAAAAGAATTATTTTTAAGTCAATGTAAGTGGAAAATATGGATTCAATCATTCTTTGCTTCATTAATGATAAGCAGATGTCCCTCTAAAACATTCAGCCATCAAAAACAAGGCTGAAGCAAAGCTGCCTCAACGTAAACCTGTCATCCAAAATAGCACCAAAAGCATTAATCCAAAGAGATCCGGAACAGAGACCCGAGCAGCGACAGAAAAATTTATCAATGTTAATTTTACAAGTCCTGACCAAAAAAATGAAAAGAAAAATTAAGCTCATTTAAAAGCAAAAAGGGGTGGTCACCAGTAGGAGAAACAATCAACATTTGATCCAATCATTCCATTATATGCTTTGCCTCGTTAATGCTAATATGGAATACACCATACTGGAAATTAATGTTTTGTCATGTTAATAAAATAAGATAAATATCACTTTTCAAAAACAAAAAAGAAAATAAGATTAAGAACATCTTAATTTTAATTTGTGGGTCTCGACCAAAAAAGAAAAATCAAGCTAATATGAAAAACAAAAGCAGTAATACCTAGTAAGTGATAAATATGTGCATTTGATCATTCCAATATAAATTTTGCCTCATTAATTTTAATATGGACTACAACAAGTTGGAAATTTGCAGCATTGACTAGGCAAGTAGAAAAAAATGAGATAAGAACGAAGACCTTGAAGCTGGAACTAGCTTCTTTAAACCGTCAATGAGGCTACCTTAAAGCAAATCGGGTGTAGGGACATGGGATCCACCCATTGCAGAACCACCAACTCCACGTCAGTGCATCCAAGACAAATTCGTTTACCAAGTATCTCTAACTTTTTCCTGTGGAAAGTAGCCTGCTGCTTTATTGTTTACCGTATTGACTGGGCTATAGTAGATACCATGAGAGAAGCAAGAAGACTAAATGCTGGAACTAGCTTCTTCTTCTCTTTCTCCCGTGTAATTCTTGTTTCCTCCTCTCTTTTATTTTAATTTTTTTAATCAAAACGCGTATAAATTTTGACTTTGTTTATTATTTTTTGTATTTTTAAATTTTCTTTTAACTCAAAGAGGAAAAGAAAAAAGAAAAATAATAATAAAAATATCAATAATTTTAAAGTGAAACAATGATAGAATTTCCGTCAACATAGCCAATTTTGCTTTATTGTTTATACCATGTACTTCTAGTTTCAATTTTTTCCTTGCATTTTTTAATTGCATTTACATAGAAGTAGAGTAAGACATAGACAATCACTTTCCGAGATTTGTCCTCATGTTCATATCAACTTTCATTTGTTTATTATATATTGTCTAATGTTATTGTAGAAATTACAAAATTATTTTTAAAAAGTTACTCAAAATTTTATCCAATCAATCAAATAAAGAAAGAAAGACATCAAGAACAGCCATAAGAACATAAATATTTACGTGATTCACAGCAATAAAAAATGATCCATTAAGAAAAAATCAGAAGATTATATATAAGAACAATCTCATTAAACAAAATTAATGAGAAACACCTCAATGCTACTTAGCTGTAAAGCAGACTTGTCATGTAATTCTCTCAAATTGTAGCAAACTGCCTTTCAAAAAAAACAAAAAAATTGTGGTAAACTATGTAATCTATCTAGATGATGAATGAGGAAGATTCTAGAAGAGCAGCAATTCTAACCATGGTTATAGCATAAAAGAATATAAGAATAGCATAATCTCAGATGATTACATCTGCAGACTAAAGAGGATAGAGACAAATATATTTATTTATATATATATATATATATATATATATAAACAAAGACTCAATTTTTGCTTTCTACCCCATTATGCTTTTGAACATACCAAATCGCGTGGAGATACCACTTTATGCTGATTCACATATCGATTTTTCCATGCATTAATTTATTATTGGCACAATTTGCTTTCACATAAATAAAGAAGGGTCATGTACCACTCTTTGCCATTCTTGCATGAAAAAGTCTATGTGGCCTATATATTGCACGAACCCCACCTTCCACTGCATTCAACACAAATTAGTTTATCAAGTCTCTGCATTCAAGATAAAGATGTTTGGGCCCTTTATCTTCCACTAAGGATTTGAATAAGAAAATTAGTAACAACAAAAACAAAAAAGACAGAGAGACAGAGAATTCCAGAGAAAAGAAGTCTTTGCTGGAACTTTTATCTGCAGTTTCGTCAATTATTCACAGAGATTTGTAGCAAAGTTTCACAATAATTGGCTAACAATCAATTAACCAAGTAAATGCCTTTGTTTGAGATTAGGGTAATATTTCTTAAACAAAGTGTGAACTTCATTGATGAAGATGCATGTGCAGTGCATACATCCGAAATTTTCTCTAGTTTAACACTTTGAATCAAACAATCAATTGGTTTTATTAATTAATTTATCCATTATATAAAAAGAATTCATATTCGTATACAGAATGCAATAAATGTTCTAGGCATGCAAGTAATGTCCTATGGGCTTCGGCCTGAGGTTAAAACTCCTCAAAGGACGCTTCCCGATGTTTTTTTCTGGTTTTAACCGGTCTATAAACATGAAACCAATTTTGCATTAGTTAGAATTTCCTTCAACAAAGCCAATTTTGCATTATCAACAGCTGTTGCATATCAATAGAATGAGAAATAGACAATCATCTTCGGAGATCTGTCTTCATGTTCACACTTATTTTCATTTGTTTATTATTTCTGCTATTTCTTACTATCTAAAGTTTGATTCTCCATAAATAGTACATCCATTCCAACTTTCAAGTTTTTTAACAATTTGTAGACCAATTTGATCCAAAAGCAAATACTAATTATATATGTTGTAGCAATTAAAGGAATGATGGTTGATAAGGATGTCCAATACCTAATATTTAGGCAATTTCTCTTGATGAAAAGCAAAAGACTTTCTAAGTCTTCTAATCAAAATTTGCAAAAAAGAAACTTTGAATCAAAGCAAGAAATTTCCTTCCTTGGCTAGTACTTGAGCAAATGATTGATCCCTTTGGATCCACATTAATGGAAAACACATAATGCTACTTATTACTATTTAGTTTTTTACTGTCTGCTACTTAGCTGTAAATTAATTTTGTCATATCATTTTCTAAAATTGTTGCTTACCGTAAAATCTATTTAGCTCATGATGAAACAGGGTAACTTTCAACTCCATTTTGTTCAATTTCTAATGAAATATAATGAATGAATATAAGAATAGGATAACCTCACTTGATTACAGCTCCAGATTAAAGAGGATAGAGACGAATATATATAAATAAAGACTCAATATTGCCACTTTATGCTTTTGAATATATCAAATTGTTTGGAAATCTTTATACTGATTCACATATCCATCTTTCTATGTATCCATTTATTATTGGCAAGATTTGCCTTCACATAAGTAAAGAAGGGTCGTGTATCACTCTTTGCCATTCGTGCATGAAAAAGTCTATGTGGCCCATATATTGCATGAACCCCACCTTCACACCACTGCATTCAACACAAATTAATTAGTTTATCAAGTCTCCGGTGTGGTGGATGGCTTTGATCTCTACTAGCCATGCTTGCTGATAGTCAGGGTGTCGGGGTGTTTGTTTTTCTTGTCTGTTTTGTCATTGGCAAGGTGAATGGGTGGATTGATGTCCGGATTTCTTGTGACAGGAAGGTTGTTTTTTGCAAACTGTTGTGGTGTTTTCCTCTTTTTCTCTCTCTTGTGCTGCCACCTTCTTGTGCGAGGTTTTTCGTGTGTTTTCTGGTTCAGAAAGAGCTAGGGGTGATTTCTGCTTGGAACGATTTTGCTCTCGGGTTCCTGCCTAAGGTTTCTCACTACTTATTGATATTTCTCTTCGCGCCATGGAGTTAGCCCTGTTGCACAGTTCTTGAGTGCAGCCCTGGAGGGTTTGGTTCTTCGACAGAGGGGTTCTTGGAGAGCTTCTGGTGGACTTTTTCCATTTTTGAGAGGCTGAGTTATTGTTTTCTTCCTTATAATGATCGATTTTGAGCAAACTCTTTTGTTTTTAATCTTTTGATATGCGTTTGTTGTCTTGACCCTTGTGCTTTTGATGCTACGGTAGTATGTTGTAAGTAGCTGGGTCCTTTGGTCAAATGTACAGACTTTCTCAGCCTCACTGTCTCATGCATGCCATTAGAGTCTTCTTCATGTTAGAGACTTAAAATGGCATTCAAGTGATGAGATTAATAAAAATTATCTTTCAAAAAAAAATTAGTTTATCAAGTCTCTGCATTCAATACAAAGATGTTTGGGCCCCTTGTCTTCCACTAAGGATTTTAATAAGAAAATTAATAACAATAAAAAAATAAGAGAATTCCAAAGAAAAGCATGTTTTCTTTTTTCTTTCTTTGAGAGCGAATTAGTCAAAATACTTCTTCAAAAATTTCTAAAAAAGTTTCAGGAATTTCTCTTTTATTTTGATAAAGTCGGTCTCCATATGTTGGATTTAATTCTTTCAAGAAAAGAACCAAAAAAAAAAAAAGAGTCCTAACTTCATATTGATGTGTCGTTATACCTAATATGTTGTATCAATTAAAAGAATGATGGTTGATAAGGATGTCCAATACCTAATATTTATACCATTTCTTGATGAAAAGCAAAAGACTTTCTAAGTCTTCTAATGAAAATTTGGAGGACAGAAACTTTGAATCAAAGCAAGAAATTTCCTTTCCCTAGCTAGTTCTTGAGCAATTGATTGATCCCTTTGGATCTACATGAATGAAAAACGCCTCAATGATACTTATTATTGTGTTAGTCTTTTATGGTCTGCTACTTAGCTGTAAATCAGTTTTCTCTTATCATTCTGTAAATTCTGTGATACAAATGTATGATTTTCTGCTGACTTTACCGCCGAAGTACTAATAAAAGAAAAAAAAAGTTTATGCGTCAAAAGTGCAGTAACCGAAACATTACAGAAGGATCCATGAAAGTGCAATCTGCAGTATTGATGGATAATTGATGACTAACAAAGTTAAAGGCAAACATCAACAAGGCATGAGAAAAGTAGTCTGCTGCTAATTCAAAGTTTCAGAGTAAACAACTCTGAAAGATAATCTATTTTGTCATATCATTCTCCAAAATTGTGGCAAACCATATAATCTGTTTAGCTGATGAAACTGAAACAGGGTTGTTAGAGTTCATATTAGACAACATTCATTTGTTCAAGAACATTTTGAGCTAAAATATATAGGGAGTAACGTTTAACTCCATTTTGTTCAATTTCTAAGGAAATATCTTGAAAGAATATAAGAATAGGATAAGCTCACATGATTACATCTGCAGATTAAAGAAGATAGAGACAAATATATATATAAATAAAGACTCAATTTTGCCACTTCATGCTTTTGGAGCTACCATTTTTTACTTTTGGAGATATATACCATATCGATCTTTCCACGTATCAATTTATTATTGACATGATTTGCTTTCACATAAGTAATGGACGGTCGTGTATCGTGCTTTACCATTCTTACGTTAAATACGCGCATGAAAAAGTACTATGTGGCCTACATTACATGACCCCAACTTCACATCAGTGCATTCAACAAAAATTAGTTTACCAGGTCTCTCTAACTTTTTCCTGTTGAAAGTTTTGTTACCATTACAACTTTTTATGTGCTAATTCCACTTCTTGATGTTAATTACTTGTTAAATATAGAAAGAGAGAAAGAGATGAGAAGAAAATTTGAGGCCAATAGTTCCATAAGGCAAAAGATGTTTGGGCCCTTGTCTTCCACTGAACAAAAAAAATTAAAAAACAGAGATTCCAAAGAAAAAGAAGACTCTGCTGAAACTTTTCTCTGCAGTTTCATCAATTGGATTTGAAGCAGAGTTTCTCAATATTTGGGTAACAATCAATTAGCCAAGTAAATGCCTAATTTGATTTACTTCACTTATATATGTATATTGGGTGAGATTAGGCTACTATTTCTTAAACAATGTGTGAAATTAATTGATGAAGATGCATCTGCAGTGCATATATACAAGTGAAATTTTCTCTAGTTTAACACTTTGAATCAAACAATCAATTGGTTTTAATTATTAATTAATTTATTCATTATATAAAAGAATTCATTTTCGTATTCAAAAAGTAATAGATGTTCTAGGCAAGCAATGTCCTATGGGCTTCCACCTGAGGTTAAAACTCCTCCAAGGAAGCTTGCTGATGTTTTTTTCTGGTTACAACCGGTCTATAAACATGAAACCAATCTTGCATTAGCTAGAATTTCTTTCAACATAGAGCCAATTTTGCATTGTCAATGGCATTTACATTGCAATAGAGTGAGAAATAGACAATCACCTTTAGAGGTTTGTCTTCATGTTCACACCTATTTTCATTTGTTTATTATTTATGCTATTTCTTACTGTCTAAAGTTTGATTCTCATTAGTACATCCACTTCAACTTTCAAGTATTTTTAAAAATTTGTAGACCAATTTGGTCCAAAAGCACATACTAATTATGTTGTACCAATTAAAAGAATGATGGTCGATAAGGATGTCCAAAACGTAATATTTAAACCATATCTTGATGAAAAGCAAACGACTTTCCAAGTCTTCCAATGCAAATTTGAAAGAAGCAAGAAATTTGCTTCCCTTTGGATCCCTTTTGAGTAATTGAGAAAATGATTGATCCCTTTGGGTCTACATTAATGGAAAACACCTCAATGATACATATTATTGTGTCAGTCTTTTATTTTCTGCTACTTAGATGTAAGTTAGTTTTCTCATATCATTCTGTAAATTCTGTGATACATGTATGATTTTCTGCTGAATTTATTGCTGAAGTATCAATCAAAGAAAAAATGTTTATGCCTCAAAAGTGCAGTAACTGAAACATTACTGACGCATCCACAAATGTGCAATCTGCAGCATTGACTAGGCTAGTAAAAAGGAAGAGATAAGCAAGAAGACCTGAATGCTGGAACTAGCTTCTTTGCATCATCAATGAAGCTACCTAAAAGAAAATGGGGTCGAGAGATAATGATGACCAACAACGTTAAAGGTAATCATCAACATGGCATGAGAAAAGTAGTCTGCTGCTTCAAAGTTTCAGAGTAAACAACACTTGAAAGATAATGTATTTCTTGTTCAAACTGTCCCATGATATCTTGTCTCGTATTCAAAGATAAAAGTATTGCCACCAGAATTCCTGAGGGGAAGAAAAGCAGTAACAGCAGAACCCAAGATGCACGAAGAACGAAATAGCCTCACCTGAAAAACATAGAAACAGCAAACACCAAAAAACAACTGGAGCTTTTTTGCTGAAACTTTTCTTTGCAGTTTCATCAATTGGTCAAAGGGTTTTGAAGCAGAGTTTCTCAATGTTTGGCTAACAATCAATTAACCAAGTATATGCCTTTATTTTAGCAGAACATCCCCATTCTTTTTTCTTTCTTTAAGAAAAATCTTTGGGAAAGTTTCAGGAATCTCCCTTTGTCCATCTTGACTGCCGGATTTAATTCTTTCAAGGCAAGAACGAAAAGAAGAGTTCTAATTTCATATTGATGTTTCTTTGTCAATTTGGAACAGAGATAGTAAATTAGGCTACGAATGACCAAAACTATATCTTCTCACTTTTTATGTTTTTCATTAGTGGTTAATTAAAATATTTCCCATTGCAAAAACAAAACAATTGACAAATAAATATTATTATTTTTTTGTCATATATATAATATTTTACTGTGGAAATTTCTGCTTTCAACTGGTCTATATATAAAGATTCAAATTTTTGAAATTGTATAAAGAAGACATTATTATGTTTAGGATCACAAAAATGAAACTAATTTTATATTAATTAGAATTTCCTTCAACAAAGCCAATTTTGTATTTGGTTTATACCATGTACTTCTAGTTTCAAATTTTTCCCGGTATTTTCCAACTGCATTTACATAGAAATAAAGTGAGATCACCTTCTAGGTTCACATGTTTATGCTTTATTAATTGTGCCAATGTACTCCAGTCCAACTGAATACTAGCTGAAGGATGAATTATGAATTAAAGTTGAAAATAACAACACTTTTATTATGAACAACTGAAAGTATAGGAAAGTTTTGGCTCCATTAGTAACGACCAGTCAAAGTTGTAAGTGTGAAACCACGGCAACTTGATTTGGTAACCATGCATAGTGTTGTTCTCAACATGGTCCAAGGTTAAGCCAAGTTGGAAACTGGATAGTTCAAGCACCTGGAGTTTACTAACCAAAGCTCAGTTCCTCAATATCCTTGATTAAGCATAGTAAAGCAAAAATTGCTTGTGATGAAGGAAGTGCCAACCTCGATGACTTTAGCAAGTAACACTGATTTCTTCTTTTGGTTTGCTTAACTTGATTAAGAAGGTAACCAAGTGTCGAGAAATTAAAAGCATCCATTGCTCCAGTTTTAATTATAGAAGTCAGTGTTATCCTCCCTGATTGCTGCTTCCAAACATTAAAAAAAAAAAACTTATTTAAGCATGGTGAATTCAATTAAAATTTCATGTCAATATCTATAAAAGGGATAAAAAATTCAACTGTAAATTCCATATAACATCAAGAATAAGCACTGGTGAACAAAACAGAAAAGAACGAGCATTTGGATGGCTATTAGCAATTGCCAAGCAACGTCCTAGACCAAAAACAGGGCATCTCCTATAACAAACAACCTGAAAACACGATACAACCCCTGGAAGAGAAGACAAGGCATAAGACAAAACAAAACACAGCCAAGAAAAGAAAATCAGACTGAACATAAAAGTAACAACGGAAAGGAACACAAGCCATTCTATCCACTAGCAACAGATGAGGTCTCCTTATTAATTTACAAATTCCTTTCTCCTTTGAAAATGTAGCAAAGGTATAGCAGGCTGCGGCATTACACAAGCCATTCGCGTGCTTGCTCAGCTTCAAAAGCCATTACGTGGTGCTGTGCATGCTCGCGATAATATGTATTAATATATCCCTTGCACAAACTTTATGATGATGAAGGGATTAATAACATGACCGTTGTCTTTTGTTTCTCTAACAGAGGCTGATGCTTGCAGCCACAGCTCAACTGTAGTAGTCGCTACTAGTGGGGATGCTGGCAGCCATGAATAAGTAGATGATGAAGAAATGGCTTTGTAATGCCGCAGCCTGCTATACCTTTGCTACATTTTCATACTATTTATGGACAAATAAGATTGTGATGGAGAGGATCTCAATTCATTCTGAAAAGGAAGATGAAGATATAATCGGCATGATGGTGACGGTAAAAAGAAAATCTAAATGCAGAAAATTAAGTTCCTAATCCTGCTACAAAATGTTTAAACAAAAAATGAAAATGGAGGAAGAGAAAAAGAAGGGAGTTTCAGGTTTTTGGGACGAAGAGAATTCCCATGGAAGAAGGCTGCAAGTGGGACGTGAGAGAAGCAGAAATGACAAAACTTGCACCCATAGATTTTTGAATTACAATTATCTCCTTAAACTAAAGTTGGTAGAAAATATGACTTGAATTTGGCATTAGAACAACTCCAGTCCAACTGAATATACTAGTAGAAGGATGAATTATGAACAGAATTTGAAAAGAACAAGAGTTTTATATGAACAACTGAAGTTATAGGAAAGTTTTGGCTCCATTGGTAATGGCCAGTCTAAGTTGTAAGTGTGAAGCAATGGCAGCTAGATTTGGTAACTATGCGTAGTGTTGTTCTCAAAATGGTCCAAGTTGGCAGCTGGATAGTTCAAAGCACCTAGAGTTTACTAAGCAAAGCTTAGTTCCTCAAAATATAAGCAAAATCTCTGATTAAGCTAAGTAAAGCAAATATTACTTTTGATGAAGGAATTGCCAGCCTAGATGACTTCAACAAGTGATGCTGATTTCTTCCTCTTGCTTGCTTAACTTGATTAAGAAGGTAACCAAGTGTCAGGTATCAAAACATTCACTTTTAGATGCTGTGAAGTTCTTCTGCTTGCCGACTGTATTATGTGAAAGGGCAAAATTTTAGAGAAATTAAAAGCTTCCAGTCCTTCAGTTTTAATCATAAGACCATTTTCAATGCTATCCTTTCTGATTGCTGCCTTCAAACATTAACAGAAAAAAAAAGATTTAAGCGCAATGAATTCAACTAAATCTCCATGTCGAAAGTTGTAAAAAAGATTGAAAATTCAACTTTAAATTCCATAAACATAAATAACAGGCTTACAATTTGAGCATGAAGGAAAATTTATTCTAGGAAGAAAAAAAACAGAGTCTGCAACAACCATCCTTACTTTTTCTTAAATATAGAATTCATTATCAACCAGGAATAGGCACTGGTGAATAAAAGAGAAGAGAACAAGCATTTGGATGGCTATGAGCAACTGCCAAGCAACATACTAGACCAAAAACAGGGCATCCCCTGTAACAAACAACCTGAAAACATGATCAAACCCCTAGAAGAGAAGACAGGGTGCAAGACAAAACAAAACACAGCCAAGAAAAGAAAATCAGACTGAACATAAAAGGAACAACAAAATGGCACAGAAGCCATTCCATCCACCAGCAACAGATGAGGGTTCCTTACTGATTTACAAACTCCTTTGTCCCTTGAGATATCTCTTCAATTTGTAGCTTGCTTCTTCAACCATCCTCACAAGCCATTCGGGTCTTTCAAGTGTGAACATGATATATGCTACAGATATTCCCAACACTAGTCCACTTCCATAACCCATCAATGTTGCTTTCCACTCAAATCCAGATTTAGAATCTGCTTCCTCATGGAAAACGGATGCCTCAGTGTCGTCACATCTATTTGACAATGGAAACCCACACAATCCCAAGTTATCAGCATAGGAATCATTGCCAAAGGTATTGAATTGTTTTCCCAGAGGTATAAGTCCAACGAGCTGATTTTGTGAAAGGTTTAAAACTTCAAGAGAAACCAAACTAGTCAACTGTGTAGGAATCTTCCCAACAAGCTTGTTCCAAGAGAGATCCAGCGACTCAAGTGCTGCCAAATTCTCCATTGATGTGGGGATACAACCATTAAGGTTATTATGAGAAAGGTTTAGCTCTTTGAGTGAGTTAAGCTCTCCAATAACCTTTGGAATCTCACCTTGAAACTCATTACTTGAGAGGTCAATGCTCGTCAACCCGATGAATATTTTCCCCAATTCAATCTCTACTCCTTTTATTGCAATTTCAATAGAATAGCAATAGAAGTCAGCCCAAATAGGACCATCCGCACCCATGTATGACATTACACTTTCATCTACAGTGAGATTTATCATAACCTTGAAATTTTTTATATGTTTAACGGGAAGTGGACCAGTAAAATAATTATTTGATAGATCAAAAATTTGAATTTTAGAGAAAGAACGACTGGACCGGAGGCCTTGAATGGAACCATGAAATTGATTAGAATGCAGCACAAGAACTTGTAATTGTGTAAGACTTTCCAACCAATGAGGAAATGTATCATTGATCTTGTTGTTACCAAGATTTAGCACTTCCAAACCTCCACAATTAATGATGGCTTGTGGTAAAGGCCCTTCTAATTGATTACCATTTAAGTTGAGATAATTCAATTGACATCCCTTTGTAAAAACCGGAGGAATGAATCCACGAAAGTTGTTCATTTGTAGATTCAACACTGACAAGCTTTGGCTTAAATTTCCAAAACATTGTGGAATAATTCCACTCAAGTTGTTGTGAGACAAGTCAAGAAACTGAAGGGAATTTGCATTGCATAGCAGAGAAGGGATCTCTCCACTCAAACTATTACTTGAGATCAAAAAGACAAATGTTGTTGAAGGTGGAATTGGAAGATCTCCGTGAATGAAATTTGAGCTAAGATCAAGAATTTCAATTGCCTTCCATGGAATTTGCTCAAAATCCGTCAAAGAGTTGTGAGATAGATTCAAGTAGCTCAAAGAGTCCTTCCCCACATCCCACATCCACTTCGGAATCTTACCATAAATTTTATTGTTGGAAAGGTCTAAATATTGCAAACTTTTTGAGCCTCTTAAAAATTGGGGAAATTCTTTGACATTGCAAGAAGACAAGAGCAAAAACCGAAGATTAGGAAATACATCATCAGCACTAGTACCATTAGAGTTTAAGGATAGACTGTTATATGAAAGATCAAGGTCTTGGAGATTTTGGAGTTTTGAGAACATGTTAATCTGTACAATACCACTTAGATGTGAAAAGCCAATTCCAGTAAGATTCACAAGTTGGGATATTGAAGATGGAAGAGGACCTTTGAGTTTATTATTCCCTAAAGAGATCTCTTCTAGTGATTTGCACTGGAATTCCTTGATATCACCACTGAGCTTGTTATCATTGAGATATATATGCTTCAATGTGCAAACTGTATACAACCATGAGGGAAGTGTTCCATTGAGTAAATTAAAAGATAAGTCTAGAGAGATTAGATTAAGAAAGGCATCAGGAATGGAACCCTCTAATTGGTTATCAGAAATGGATAAGAATTCTAGCTGTCTTAGGTTTGTAAGTGAGGATGGAATTTGTCCACTAAAATGGTTGCCTGACAAGTCTAAATAACGGAGTTGGGAGAAGTTCCCCAATGCTCTCGGAATAGATCCTGATAAGTTAGAATAACCAAGATCTAAATATTCCAAGGAAACTAGATTCCACAATGGTCTCGGAATCGATCCCATTAAGTTGGTCCCGTCGAGAACCAAATGCTTCAAGGAAACTAGATTCCCAATCGACTCCATCAATTCTATAGACGAGGACACATATGATAGATCTAAAATTTCAAGATTGCTGCTCCGGTTCAACTTTGGAATATAGAGAGTGAGGTTTATGTTGAATCGTAAATAGAGCGACTTGAGGTTTGACAGATGAAAAATGTGTTTTGGGAATTTTCCTCGCAAATCACAATACTTGAGACTAAGAGTCCTTAAAGATGAGGATAGATTCATCAAGGCATTAGGATGAACAGAAGACATATTGATAGCATCAAGAAAAAGGTGTCTCACCTCTGTTATGTTCTGAACAAGTCCTTCCAAAGTATGTTTGTCAAGTGTTTGATAATAATTCCCAGAGAGATCAAGTGTTTGATGATAATTCCAAGAGAGATCAAGTGAAACCAATTTCGACAAGTGGGAGACTTGGGATGGGACTTGACCTGCAAAGTATGTATGAGAGAGGTTGAGATACACTAGACTTGCAAACCGACCAAACTTAGATGACATCTTGGAAAAGGTAAAATTGTTGAAGGCTAGGTTGAGTTTCTGCAGATGCGAAAGATGGAAGAGACTACTATTGGAAGGGATGCTGCCATGTAGCCAACTGCAACTCAAGTCAAGGCCAATCACTTCACCTTTGATGCTATCACAAGTGACCCCAGCCCATGAGCAGCAATCTGAACCCTCCTTCCATGAATTTGTCTTGGGATAGGATATAGTGCCAGCGACTTCATCGCAATACCAAGATAAATAATTATGGATGGAAAAAGAGGTCTTGAACTGGATCAATGCAGCAGCTTCTTCAGGAGAGCACAACGGTGTTATTGGAGAAGAACAAGATAAAAGATTAGCTTGAAAATTCAAGAGGAAGAAAAGAAGGCAGAGGAGTTGAAACGATTTGATGAGTAAGCAGCACATGTTTGTTAAGAAGAGAAATGGAATAATAATGGTATGATATGATTGATATGAGTGGTGAGAAGGCATAGATGAGTATTTATAAACTTACTGGTATAGTTCATATACGGATTCATTCAGAGATATAACTTTTTATTTTATTTTTCACGTTGTATATACATATAAAGAATGTATAAATAATTTTGTATTCATATATAAACTTGTGGTCGAAGTTGAAGTTGGCATTTGGCTGCCATGCATCTTATGGACTACCATGGGTATTGAGGTGTTATTATCAACTTTATGAAGGGCTCATGATAATTAACTAATCAAAAGATTACCTTTCAAAAAAAAAAAGTAATCAAAACAGAGGATTGAGATTGGAGAAAATGATTTTATGCATACTAAAATTTCCACAACTATGTTGGACCAGTAGCACAATCCTTATGTTTGTGTGATAACTAATAAATGATTTAATAACACAATGAATGAGAGTATTTGTATCGGGTTGATTTTTGGAATTTTACCATTTATAAACAATATGAAGTAATAGTCAAAGTTATCATATCAACATTTTTCTTTGATTCATTAATTAGATTGTTTAATTCATTAAGTTTAATGATTTGTCCTTCAATTTGAGAGAAGATGAGATGACTAACAAAGCTTATCAATGTTTTAATTTTTTAAAAAATGGATTTTATTAATAATTCGACTGATATGTCATTATTAATCTCTATCTGAAGCAACCAGAGACTCCTATTAGCATATAATTCCATTATATGCTTTGCCTCGTTAATGCTAATATGGAATACACCATACTGAAAACTAATGTTTTGCCCGTGTTAATAAAATAAGATAAATATCACTTTTCAAAAACAAAAAGGAAAATAAGTAAAAAATTTCAAATCAATTGGGAGGAAGAACAAAGACAAAGGTCATAAATGCAGTATTTATTCATGTTCTATCTGAAATTTAGTTTAGCCCAAATTTAAATTAAAGGTATTAAATTTATTTTTTTTTAGCTGTTGACTAATAGTGTTAATAATTAAAGGACCAAAAACATCATTTTGAAACAAAGACTAAAGATTCTTTTTGAAGTGTTTTGAGGGAACCTTTCAGATTTTACTACATTTGATTTAATCATTCTATTATTTGTATAGTTGGATATGATTGATTGGAACAGTCTCTCCAAACTAAAGGTATTAAATTGCAGAAATCATGATAGACTCTCATCAAGGGCATTTACTATATAGCAAATAAGGGTTGATTTATCCATCTTATTGAAACAATAAAGACCGAAGTAATTATCAAATTGATGAAATGACTATTAGTTCTTAAAATTTATTTTGAGAGAGTGTATTCTTTAACATAATAGCTTAAATCTTTAATACAATTATGTCATTTCCTCATGAAAAGAGAAAGATTAAGAACATCTTAATTTTAATTTGTGGGTCTCGACCAAAAAAGAAAAGTCAAGCTATACAAAGTCTCTAACTTTTTCTTGTGTAGAGTAGTCTGCTGCTCCAGAGTTCAAAGAAAACAACAATTGGAAGATAATATTTTTCTTATTCAAATTGTCCTATGATCTCTTGTCTCCTATACAAAGTTTTCTACTGCTTAAAAATTAAAACCGTAAAGCGTTCCCTTCCCAAACTCGAGAGTTGATCCCCCAACAAAGAAAGTCCACAGAAGAACAAAAGCAAAATTACTTTTGATAACACAGGCACAAGAAGAGCCAATCCATCTTGTGAAGACACATGGAAGTACTCAACCATCTAATCAGATTCAAGGAAAGTGAAGACACATGTTGTGACACTATCTATATCTCAAGGTTTTAATTTCCACATTCATAGATCAACCATCTAATGTTATTTAATGCCAACACCACCACTTTCATAACCAAATCCATCTATGAATGAATCACCATTTCCTTCAAACTCTGAAGATGGTGTTTCTGGTGGCTCATCACCGCCACTTTTCTTTGAGAATGGCAGACCACACAAACTCAAGTTTACGTTATATGAATTAAATTAATTTCGGTTAATGACTCGTTTTTCTTACTAAAAGAAGAAAAAAAGTTTATGCGCCAAAAGTGCACTCACATAAACATTGTACAAGTATCCACGAAATTGCAATTTGCAGTGTATACTGACTACACTAGTAAAAAGAAAGAGACAAGCAAGAAAACGACCTGAATGCTGGAGTAGCTTCTTTGCAACATCAACGAAGCTACATAAAAGCAAATGGTTCTTTGCAAAGAACCATATTTTGCACAATATTATGGAAAAATGTTTGCGTGCAAATTCAAAGCATAAAAATCAGAACATTTTTATAAATCAGAACATTAAAATAAAGAGTAACTTCCACTTCATTTTTTAAATTTCTAATAAAATATAATGAGACAAGATAAGAATCCATAACCTAACACACAGATTAAAGAGGAATAGAGTAATCGTGTATCACTCATTGCTATTATTGCATGAAATACATGCATGGAAAAGTTTATATGACCTCTATTTCTAAAGTAAACATTTTGAAAAGGTTTATTGTCTTCCTCTTTTTTATTTTTCTTTTCTTAATCAAAACGTATATTAATTTTGATTTTGTTCATTCATTCATGTTTGTAAGTTTCCTTTTAACTTAGAAAAGAAAATGAAGAAGAAAAATAATAATAAAGAGATCAATAATCTAAAAGTGCAGCAATCATAGAATTTCGTTCAACAAGGCCAATTTTACATTATATATGTTTATACCATGTACTTCGAGTTTCAATTGTACTTTAATTTTTACTTCTTCCATGTGTCTTAACTTAAGCTTCATCTGCTCCCATGTTGATATGATATCTAATTAAGACCAAATTGTGCACAGGGAAGCTGGTTTCTCTGTTGAAATTCCCTTTTTTTGTTCTTGGTTCTACACATCTCAATCTTTGGTGGGAACATGTCCCACATGTGCTGACTTTTCTACTACCTTACAATGGTCGTTTTGTATTCAAATTCGATGAAATGAAATCTCTTAATGCTTTTTTTTTATTAAAATAAAAAAAACGCTTCCCATTTATTCTATTGGGATTTTTCAGCTAGAACTGATGATCATCGATAATATTGGATTAATTGCGTGGTCTTCAAGTTCTGTCCGTGACAATGGACAAAGTTGTGATTGTGAACTTATTCTTTATGGATTTAAGATTTCAAATCTTGGGTCGTTGGGTTTTATTTTCTAAGTATCATTTGCCAGAAATTCGTTTTTGTGCGTTTTTTCTCTATAGTTTCCAATTGCAAGTGGGGATCTTCAATTAGAAATTAAGATAACGAAGGGTTCATGACAGTGAAGTAACCAATAAAGATTGAACCAATTATCAAGCTGATGAAATAACAACCGTTTCTTAAAATTTATCTCAAGGGAGTGTATTCTTTCATGCAATTGTTGAAGCCTTTAATACAATTATGTCCTTTTCTCAAGAAAAAGTAAAAAATAAAGAAGATCTGTCAATATTAATTTTACGAGTCATGGTTAAAAAGGTAAAAACAAGCTACTCTAAAAGCAAAAAGAGGTGGTACCCAATAAGTGGAAAATATGGACATTTGATGAAATCATTCCATTATATATTTTACTTCATTAATGCTAACATTAACTAGGCTAGTAGAAAAAAGAATATGAGAAAGAAGACCTTAAAGCTGGAACTAGCTTCTTTGCATCGTCAATGAAGCTACCTTAAAGCAAATAGGGTGTAGGGACATGGGATCCACCCATCCCAGAACCCCAACCTCACGTTACCAAGTCTCTGTAATTTTTTCTCATTCAAAACGCGTATTAATTTTGAATTTATTCATACATTTTTTATATTCGCAAATTTCCTTTTAACTCAGAGAAAAAAAGAAAGAAAAAAAATAATAATAAAAAAATTAATTATTGAAAAGTGCAGCAATGATAGAATTTCCTTCAACAGAGTCAATTCTAGTTTCAATTCTTTCCCTGCATTTTCCAATTGCATTTACATAGAAATAGAGTGAGGAATAGACAACCACTTTCCAAGGTGAGTCTTCATGTTCACACTGACTTTCAATTGTTTATTATTTATTGTCAAAAAGCAAATAGGAAGGATGAAAAGAATAAGTTCAGCCTACAATTTAGACCACTAGAGTCGGACCTGTGTGCAACACACGGGCCTCTTTGCAGCCTCTATCGGCCCTGCACGTGGTTCACTCTGACGTCTTTGCACCCCTCTCTTTCTCACTCTTTGCTTCAACATCTTTTCTCTTGCACGTTCTCTGCCCTCCACGTGGTTAACTAATGGGGCTTCCTTTTTAAGTATGTTATAGATTTGTTGATGGTACTGATTTCAGATGGATGCAAAAGCCCTTTTCAAGCCTTCTGCGTTTTACACTAGTAAAGACGAAAGTGCAATTTGCAACACCAACGAAGCTACCTAAAAGCAAATGGGGTTTAGTGATGACCTATAAATTGAAAGGCAATAATCAGCAAGGAATGAGAAACGTAGTTTATATTCATTTTGTCAAGATATTCCAATTAATTTAAAAAAATTTTATGACTACTTTAATAAAAACATAAAAATTAGAATATTTTTCTAAATTATTTTCATACCAATTAAAATAAAGAGTAAGTTTAACTCCATCTTATTAAATTTTTTATAAAATATAATAAGAGTAGATAAAACTCTATAATCTAACAGGTAGATTAAAGAGGAATAGAGCCATCATGCATCACTCTTTGTTTCATTCTTCTTTTTTTAATAAAAACATGTATTAATTTTTACTTTGTTTATTCATTCTTTATATTTGTAAGTTTGCCTTTAACTCTGAAAGGAAAAAAAAGTAAAAAAATAATAATAAAGAAATCAATAATCTAAAAGTGTAGCAATGATAGAATTTCCTTCAACAGGGTCAATTTTCTACTCTTTAAATTTTAATATTTTCAACAATAACTTCTTATTAAATTTTAAAAAAATATATCTTCTTATTAATTACAAGTATAAATTATTGATAGCAGCCACCAAAAGCTTATTGGAGGAACATGCAATGCAAGTGGTCGCTAAGGAGTTTTCTACTCTTTCTTTCCTTTGATAATTGCGTTTCAGAGAGTGGATTTGAATTCAACATGAAAACTTTCATTTCGATTGGTTTACAATATACTTTCCTATCATCTATTCAACTAAATTGTCATTTAGACAATTGAAGACACCTATATATTATTCAATTATGATTACCATATTTTAATATATTTGATGTCTAATGATATATTAATGAGAAAGGTTATTATGAGAAAGGTTTAGCTCTTTGAGCGAGTTAAGCTTTCCAATAACCTTTGGAATCTCACCTTGAAACTCATTACTTGAGAGGTCAATGCTCGTCAACCCGATGAATATTTTCTCCAATACAATCTGTACTCCTTTTATTGCAATTTCAATTGAATAGCTATAGTCACCATAAGAACCAACATCCACTCCCATGTATGACCTTGCCCCTTTATCTCTTGTGGGATTTATCATAACCTTGAGATTTTTTATATATTTAATGGGAAGTGGACCAATAAAATAATTATTTGATAGGTCAAAAATTTGAATTTTGGAGAAAGAACGGTTGGACCACCGGCCTTGAATGGAACCATGAAATTGATTAGAATGCAGCACAAGAACTTGTAGTTGTGTAAGACTTTCCAACCAATGAGGAAATGTATCATTGATCTTGTTGTTTCCAAGATTTAGCACTTCCAAACCTCTACAATTAATGATGGCTTGTGGTAAAGGCCCTTCCAATTGATTGCCATTTAAGTTGAGATAATTCAATTGACATCCCTTTGTAAAAACCGGAGGAATGAGTCCACTCAAGTTGTTCGTTTGTAGATTCAACACTGACAGGCTTTGGCTTAAATTTCCAAAACATCGTGGAATAATACCACTCAAGTTATTGTGAGACAAGTCAAGAAATTGAAGGGAATTTGCATTGCATAGAAGAGAAGGGATCTCTCCACTCAAACTATTATTTGAAATCAAAAAGACCAATGTTGTTGACGGTGGAATTGGAAGATCCCCGTGAATGAAATTTGAGCTAAGGTCAAGAGATTCAAGTCCCTTCCATGGAATTTGCTCAAAATTTGTCAAAGAGTTGTGAGATAGATTCAAGTTCCACAAAGAGTGCTTCCCCACGTCCCACATCCACTTTGGAATCTTGCCATGAATTTTATTGTTGGAAAGGTCTAAACTTCGCAAGCTTTTTGAGCCTCTTAAAAATTGGGGAAATTCATTGACATTGCAAGAAGACAAGAACAAATACCAAAAATTTGGAAATGCGTAATTAGCACTAGTACCATTAGAGTTTAAGGATAGATTGTTATATGAAAGATCAACGTGGTAGAGATTTTGGAGTTTTGAGAACATGTTAATCTGTACAATACTACTTAGATGTGAAAAGTCAACTCTAGTAAGATTCACAAGTTGAAATATTGAAGATGGAATAGGACCTTTGAGTTTATTATTCCCAAAAAAGATCTCTTCTAGTGATTTGCAATGGAATTCCTTGATATGACCACTGAGCTTGTTATGGCTGAGATATATTTGCTTCAATGTGCAAACTGTATACAACCATGAGGGAAGTGTTCCATTGAGTAAATTAAAAGATAAATCTAGAGAGATTAGATTAGGAAAGGCATCAGGAATGGAACCCTCTAGTTGGTTATTAAAAAGGGATAAGAATTCAAGTTGTCTTAGGTTTGTAAGTGAGGATGGAATTTGTCCACTAAAATGGTTCATTGACAAATCTAAATAATTGAGTTGTGAGAGGTTTCCCAATGATATCGGAATTGATCCTGATAAGTTGGATGATGGAAGATTTAAATGCTCCAAGGACACTAGATTCCCGATTGAGTTGGGCAATCCTCCTGAGAAAGACGAGCCTTGTGCATCCAAATGCTCCAAAGATGATAAATTCGTGATAGACTCAGGCAACCCTCCAGGAAAAGAAGTCCATGATAAATCCAAATATTTCAAAGATTGTAAATTGCCGATCGAATCTATCGATTTTGTTGAGAAGGACATCCATGATAGATCTAAAAGTTCAAGATTGCTCTGGTTCAACTTTGGAACATAGAGAGCAAGGTTTTCATTGTCTCCTATATAGAGGAACTTGAGGTTAGGCAGGTGAAAAATGTTTTTTGGGAATTTTCCTCGCAAATCACAAACCTCAAGATTAAGGGCCCTTAGCGATGAGGATAGATTCGTAAAGACATTAGGATTAATAGAAGACATGTTGATATCACCAAGAAAAAGTTGTCTCACCTCTGTTAGGTTCTCAACGAGTCCTTCCAGAGTATGCCTGTCAAGTGGTTGATAATAATTCCCAGAAAGATCAAGTGAAACCAATTTCGACAAGTGGGAGACTTGGGATGGGACTTGACCTGCAAAGTTTGAATTAGAGAGATTGAGATACATTAGGCTTGCAAACCCACCAAACTTAGATGACATCTCAGAATAGTTAAAGTCGTTGAAGGCTAGGTTGAGTTTCTGTAGGTGTGGAAGATGGAAGAGACTATTATTGAAAGGGGTGTTGCCATTTAGCTGACTGCAACTCAAGTCAAGGCCGATCACTTGACCTTTGATGTTATCACAGGTGACCCCATCCCATGAGCAGCAATCTGAACCCTCCTTCCATGAATTTGTCTTAGGATAAGATTCATCACATTCCCAATATGGATTTTCACCGATGGAAAAAGAGGTCTTGAATTGGATCAATGCAGCAGCTTCTTCAGGAGAGCACAGCTGTGTAAATGAAGAAGAAGAAGATGAAAGATTAGGTTGAAAAATCAGGAGGAACAAAAGAAGGTGGAGGAGTTGAAAGGCTTTGAGTAAGCACCACATCTTTCTTGACAAGAGAAATTGAATATTAATGGTATGATATGAATGGTGGGAAGGCAAAGATGAGTATTTATAAGCTTCCTAGTCAAACCAATGTGAAACAAATGGCAGCATTGGTGTCAAGAGGTACCAAATCCAAGTTCATAATTTTGTTTTCTCGGGTTTCGTGGAAGATTATAATTGATGATGTGTCAAATCGAGGAAAATGTTACGGTGGTCACGTGGAGAGCTGATATCTAGACCAACCTGGTCCAAAAGCAATACTCATTATGTTTTTGACGTGGAGCATGTACCAATTGCATAATCTCTATGTTTTGTATCATTCTTTCCTTCCCCTTTTTTGTGTTTTTCAACAAAAGCAATTATGTCAGTCTCAATCACCAAGAAATAACAAATTTGGTTCATTAAGAAGTATTACTTCTATGATGTCTTTTAACTTAAAGCTTCATCTGCTCCCTTGTTGATATGATATCTAAAAAATAAATAATATTAACAGTTTCATATAAATTAATGAGAAACACCTCAATGGCACTCATTATTGGTTTAGCCTTGTATTGTTTGTTACTTAGCTGTAAAATAGTTTTCTCATATCATCCTCTAAATTCTCTGCGATAATAGTGTATGATTTTCTGCTGATTTAATGAAGGAAATTTAAGGGAAAAATGTAATTTGAAGATTTCTTTTCATATTAAACTGATCAAGTGATAATTGATGGATAAACTAAGTAACCTTTGAATTAAAAGAAACCCAAATTTACGTTATATGAATTAAATTAATTTTGTTTAATGACCCGTTTTTCTCATTAAAAGAAAAAAAAAAGTTTATGTCTCAAAAGTACACTCACTGAAACATTGTATAAGTATCCACGAAAGTGCAGTTTGCAGTATATATTGACCACACTGGTAAAAAAGACTTTTCTTTTTTAAAAAAGAAATCTTCATATCAAGACTTTCTTTTGATTCATTAAGCAAGAAGACGACCTGAATGCCGGAGTAGCTTCTTTGCAACATCAACGAAGCTACCTAAAAGCAAATGGGGCATAGTGATGACCTGCAAATTTAAAGGCAATCATCAGCAAGGAGTGAGAAAAGTAGTCTGCCGCTAATTCAAAGTTTCAGACTAAACAACACTTGAAAGATAAAATAACAAAAATTTGGTTCAATGGCCAAAGTGGTGATGTTATGCCCAAAAAGAGAATATCTTAAAAGAGCATATCTTAATAAAATGAATGATTAAAAGAATAAGTGCAGCCGACTCTTTAGACCAAGTTTTTATGCTATTGATTTCAGATCAATGCAATGCACTTTCTAAGTCTTGTAATTTTGTCGTGTAGTTGTCTCAAAGTGCTTATGATTAATTTGAAACAAAACAAGTTTGCAAAGCAAGAAATTTGCTTCCTTGCCTAGTGCTTAACCAAATAATTGATTCCTTTGGCCTAAACTTCATTTTCCCTTTTCTCTTTTTGTTTTACATCAGTATCAATCACCAAGAAATAACAAAAACCCCATAGAAGAATTTTTATTTCCAAAGTGGTGGTGTTATGCCCAAAACCAAAAAGATTATCTTAATAGGCATGGGAATTGAGCCGTACAATAATCAACTTCAAATTTATATTCAAGATTTTTGTTATATTCATTTTTTCAGGACATCCCAAATTAATTTAAAAAAAATTATCTCTAATTCAATAAAAGCATCAAAATCAAAACATTTTTCCAAATTTTCATATCTAATTAAAAAAAAGAGTAACTTCAACTCCATTTTGTTAACTTTTTAATAACATATAATGAGAGAAGATAAGAATCTATAATCTAACATGGTTATGACTATAGATTAAAGAGAACTAGAACCATGTATCACACTTTACTATTCACGCGTGAAATATGTGCATGAAAAAGTCTATGTAACCTTTATTTCTAAAATAAAAATTTCGAAAAAGGTTTTCATATCCACCAACCTCACAACACAAATTATTTTGCCAAGTCGGTATAACTTCTTCTTATTCAAAGCTTTGTTACCATTACAATTTTCTGTGTGCTGATTCCACTTCTTGATTTATAGAAAGTCGTCTCAGATTAATGCATTGATCCCAAAATTGTCACATTAAACCAAGAATTATTCTTCTTTTCTTAATCAAAACACATATTAATTTTGACTTTGTTTATTCATTGTTTTATGATTGTGAGTTTCCTTTTAATTCAGAGAGGAAAAGAAAGAATTAAAAATATGAAGAGATCAATAATTCAAAAGTGCATCGATTATAACATATCTAACCAGCAAAAACTGTGAAGAAGTTCAAAGGAAAAAATTAAAAAGTGTGAACTTAATTATCTTTTTGAATAATGGTAAATTTAGTTGCAGATTACATGTGTCTCATTTCTTAAAATTGTCTAATTGCATACGAATGATAGTCATAAGTAAATTGTTTAGTTTCACAAACTATACTGGTTAAAATAAGGAACATCAAGGTCCTGTGGGCTTCGACTTGAGGTTAAAACTCCTCAAAGGAAGGTTGCTGATCTTTTTTCGGCTTTCAATTTGTTTATAAATATTCAACTCTTTGAAGCCTTATGGAGAAGACATTATTATGTTTAGGATCACTAATATGAAGTTAATTTTGCATTAATTAGAATTTCCTTCAACTGAGCCAATTTTGCATTTTGTTTACGCCATTTACTTCAGTTTCAATTTTTTTCCCTGCATTTTCCAACTGCATTTACATGGAAAGAGAGTGAAAAATAGACCATCATTTTCTGAGCTTTGTCCTCGCGTTCACGTCCACTTTCATTTGTTTATTATTTATTGTCTAAAGTTTTTTTTAACAATTTGTAGACCAACCTCCCCAAAAGCAAAAGCAAAGGATGAAAAGAATAAATGCAGCCTACTCATTTGACCAATTTTTGATGCTACTGACTTCAGATAGATATGCAAAAGACTTTTTAAGTCTTGTAATTTTGTCATGTAGTTGTCTCAAAGTGCTAATAACAATTTGAAAGAAAACAAGTTTAACTCAAAGCAAGAAATTTGCTTCCCTGCCTAGTGCTTGACCAAATGATTGATTCCTTTGGCCTAAACTTCATTTTTACTTTTCTCTTTTTGTTTTATAACAACTGCAATTTTATCGGTAAATAGCCAAAATTTGGTTCATTGGCCTGCATTACTCAATCGAAAATCACAAAATATGTAACATGAGTGCATTTATGTTAAAGAGGATATTGACAAATATGCATAAATAAGACTCAATTTTGCCACTTTATGCTTTTGATCCTATCAATTTTGCATTTTACCCCATTATGCTTTTCGACATACCAAATCACAACTTCACATGAGTGCATTCATCACAACTCTGTTTGCCAAGTCTTTGTAACTTTTTCTCATTGAAAGTTTTGTTACCTTTACAATTTTCTACGTGCTGACACCACTTCTTGATTTGTAGAAAGGTGTCACGTTAAACCAAGAATTAATTTTGACTTTATCTATTCATTCTTTTATGTTGGTAAGTTTCCTTTTAACTTAAAGGGGACAAGAAAGAAGAAAAAAAAAAAGAGATCAATGATTCAAAAGTGTATCAATGATGTCATGTCTCACTACCAAAAGATGTGAAGAAGTGTGAAGAAAAAAAATTAACCGGTGAGAATTTAATTACCTGTTATTAATAATGGTAAATTTAATTGCAGATTACATGTGTCTGGATTCATAGAATTGTCTGTTTGCATACGAATGGTAGTTTTAAGTAATTTGTTTCGTTTCACTAATTATACTGATTAAAACAAGGTACATCAAGGTGTGGTACCCAATACCCCACATATGATGTAAATGTAATTGTTAAGACCTATAAAACAATCTAAGTTCATTATTACTAGAAACTTGAGCTTAAGTTTTTGAAGGTCACGTTGTTTAGGCTCAAAAAGTTGCTGGGTCAATGGTTGGACTTGGGTCGTTACACAAGGTCCTGTTAAAACCCTCAAAGGATGCTTTTTGAATTTTTTTTATAAAGATTCATCAATTTATAAAGATACAATTTCTTGAAAGCTTGGAGAGAAGATATTATTATGTTTAGGATCACAAACATGATGAAACCAATCTTACGTTAGTTGGAATTTCCTTCGACTGAGCCAATTTTGCATTATGTTCATACCAAGTACTTCTAGTTTTGATTTTTTCTCCGCATCTTCCAATTGCGTTTACATAGAAATAAGCAATTACCTTCTAAGGTCTATCCTCATGTTCGTCTTTGTTTTCATTTGTTTATTATTTATTTGTCTAAAGTTTTTTAACAATTTGTAGACCAACTTGGTCAAAAAGAAAATACTAAGGATGAAAAGAATAAATTCAGCCTACTATTTAGACCATTTTTTGATGCTACTGATTAGATTCAGATGGATGCAAAAGCCCTTTTTAAGTCTTCTAATTTTGTCATTTAGTTGTCTCAAAGTGCTAATGACATAACAAATATGGTTCATTGGCCTGCATTACTAAATTGAAAATCCCGAACAAAGAATATCTAAGACTAAATTACAGAGAAGGGAGCTTCAGGTTTCATTGGGATGAAGAGAATTCCCATGGAAGGGAGGTCTCTTCATTACTCGAAGAGGGGGGTTTTTGGGAGAAGTCTGGCTGGTGAAGGAAAGATTTTGCTTGCTGCAAGTGGGCAGTGAGAGAAGCAGAAATGACAAAACTTGCCCCCATAGATTTTAGAATTACAATTCTCTCCTTAAACCAAAGTTATTAGAGGTACCCATCTCTACCCTGAACTGAAAAAGAAATGACCTGAATTTGGCATTAGAAAAACTCCAATCCAACTGAATACGATCAGAAGGATAAATTATGAATAGAATTTGAAAAGAACAAGACTTTTATTATGAACAACTGAAATTATCGGAAAGTTTTGGCCCCATTGGCAATGGCCAGTCAAAGTTGTAAGTATGAAGCCATGGCAACTAGATTTGGTAACTATGCATAGTGTTGTTCTCAACATGGTCCAAGATTAAGCCAAGTTGGCAACTGGATAGTTTAAGCACCTGGAGTTTAGTAAGCAAAGCTCAGTTCCTCAATATATATATATATATAAAAGAAAAATCTTTGATTCAGCAAAGTAAAGCAAAATTTGCTTGTGATGAAGGAATTGCCAACCCAAATGACCTTAGCAAGTGACACCGATTTCTTCGTTTTCCTTTCTTAACTTGATTAAAAAGGTAACCAAGTGTCAGGCATCAAAACATTGACCATTCGATGCTGTTAAGTTCTTCTGCTTGCCCACTGTACTACGTGAAAGGGCAAAATTTGAGTGAAATTAAAAGCTTCCATCGCTCCAGTTTTAATCATAGGATTCGATGTCATCCTCCCTGATTACTGCCTTCAAACATTAAACAAAAGTTATTTAAGCACGATGAATTCAACTAAAATTTCATGTCAACATCTGTAAAAGGGATTGAAAATTCAACTTTAAATTCCTTATAACATCAATAATAGGCTTACAATTTCATTAGCGAGAAAGAAAATTTATTCTAGGAAGAAAAAAAAGACAGTCTGCAACAACCATCATTACTTTTTTTGAAATATAGGATTCATTTTCAACCAAGAATACGCACTGATGAACAAAAAAGAAGAGAACAAGCATTTGGATGGCTATGAGCAAAGGCCAAGCACCATACTAAGCCAAAAACAGAGCATTCCCTACAACAAACAACCTGGAAACATGATACAACCTATGGAAGAGAAGACAGGGCGCAAGACAAAACAAAATACAGCCAAGAAAAGAAAATTAGACTGAACATAAAAGGAACACAAGCCATTCCATCCACCAGCAACAGATGAGGGCTCTTTACTAAGTTACAAATTCCTTCGTCCTTTGAGATATCTCTTCAATTTGTAGCTTGCTTCTTCGACCATCCTCACAATCCATTTGGGTCTTCCAAGTGTGAACATGATATATGTTGTAGATATTCCCAACACCAGTCCACATCCATAACCCATGGATGTCGCTGTCCACTCAAATCCAAGTTCAGAATCTACTTGCTCAGGAAAAATGGGTGCCTCAATGTTGTCACAGCTCTTTGACAATGGAAACCCACACAGTCCCAAGTTACCAGCATAGGAATCATTGTCAAAAGTATTGAATTGTTTTCCCAGAGGTATAGGTCCGACGAGCTGATTTTGTGAAAGGTTTAACACTTCAAGAGAAATCAAACTACTCAATTGTCTAGGAATCTTCCCAACAAGCTTGTTCGAAGAGAGATCCAGTGACTCAAGTGCTGTCAAATTCCCCATTGATGTGGGGATACAACCACTAAGATTATTATGTCAAATTGCCCAAGGATCTGTTAAAGTATATACATCTCCAAATTGTTGTAATACTCTCATCTAAAATCAAACAGCTAAATTTTTAGTTTTCTAGTTTAATGGTTTCAAACATGTAGCCAAATAGTTAAAGAAGAAAATTGGATAAATGAGGACAAAAACAAAATTTAAAAGCAGAAAATTGGACCAGAATAGAGTATATTCAGCTTATAAGTTGAGTACTTAATCCTGCTAGTTCTCAGTGCGACCTTCATCCCTGCATCTTTACATATTTAATCAACCTGTTGGCTTGTCAATCGATTCTTGAACAATTTGTGCTGATAAATATTTAGTTTCAGTTACTTTCAGAATAAAAATTGCTTTCTGCTTAATATATATGATATATGTGATATATATTATTACCTGCTTCTCCTCTATTGCTCCACTCAACTCTGCCGCTCGTAACATTAGCTTCAATTCATCTTCAGTGACATAAGGTTCGCTAAAATAAAGACACAAGGTATTGAGGCATTCAGAAGGCATATAACAGAATGATGGCATATGTTGGAAATTTGACAAACCATTGGAAAGAAACGAAATTGAAAATGCATGTTGACTTAGACGCTGCAGACAGATTAAATATAGGTGATTATTTTCTTCACCTTTTTCCTTTTAGACCAAGAATTTTGAGCATTCTCATTGAGAGATATGTGACAACTCTTCCTACTGGATACAGTATTACAGAAAGCCATGCCACTGGCCTGACCTAGAAACATTGCAACCACAATTAGTCAGACAATTTGGAATTGGTAATAATAACTTTGGCAGAGTACCAAGAGAGCCATGAAGCACATAGCATGAAACATTGGAAAAAAAAAAAAAAACCGATGCAGTTTTAACACACACCTGGCTGACAGTGAAATTTGGAGACCCAAATGATCGGGACAGAAAAGAATAAACTTACCACAAATCTGGCAACTTCTGTGGGATTGTGAACAGCTATGCTCTTTGGAGTGATCTCAGTGAGAAGGAATATGGCAACCTAGCACCGTTCTAGAAAAGTTAACTGGGTTTCATATTTATTGCATGAAGGAGGTCCGTATTCATATCCAGACCAACCACAAGTTAACTGATTAATTATTTTACTGACTTAACATAAATTCATGATATGAAAAAGACAAAAATATGTGCTGGCATGCCACACACACCCCCCTAAACAAATCAAAGAACAGGGTATTGACACATACGGTCATTACTCCAGTTGCTGCACTAACACCTGGTTCCCCAAATATTGCTGTTGCGGCATCTGTGACTAAGGCAGTTGCTCCAATATTGACCACACTGAGAATAGAAATAGAATCTACAATAAGAAATCCTTTCAAGCTTAAGCCAAAAAAAAGGAACCAGAACATATCAAGGTATTGAGAAGTATGTGGTGCCAATAAGAATGGTTGTGAGAAATCGAGTTACATCACTGCTGAAGACACCATCTTCAGACTCTTTTTCAGCCAGCTCACGTACCTGACACAGGTTAACATCAAATGAAAAATGGATTTCAAATTTCTAAGAGGCTTGATGACATGACAAACTAGTAATAACTAGCACACAATGAAGAAAACTTGCGTAAGATATTTCTACTTCAACCTTCTCTAACTTAAAAGTTAAAGTGCAATCTATACTTGAAAAGATTATTTTTTTGCCTTTACCAAAATACAATACTAAATACCTAATCTAGAATTAGGGTTTAATGGTTGAAATAATACACACTTCATGATGTTGTTATCTATGGCTTGTCCTATAAGCTGCCCGTCTTTCTCTACTCTCTCTCTGTCTCTCTGTTTTCTCTCACTTTCTTCTCCCTTTTCACTCTAAAGTATTTCTATATTCTATCTTTTCTCCTCCATGATATTTCTTCTCTTGTGCGCGCCACTAACAATTTATTTCCTATTCATAAGTTACTCTGATTGAGCTCACATCTATAAGAAATTATATGTTCAAATTCAATCCATCATAAACTAATGTGTTTTCTCTACTCTCTCTCTGTCTCTCTGTTTTCTGTCACTTTCTTCTCCCTTTTCACTCTAATGTGTTTCTACATTCTATCTTTTTTCCTCCATGATATTTCTCCTCTTGTGCGCACTGCTAACAATTTGTTTCCTTTTTATAAGTTACTATGGTTGAGCTCACATTGATAAGAAATTATATGTTCAAATGCAATCCACCATAAACTAATAATACAGCATCAAATTTATGCTGAATGTTAACATGGCGAATGAAAATTAAACTTGTATTAATTCAAGCCAATATATCAAGTCACCAAAGAAATTTGCACAACATTCAGGAAAAAGAGAATATTCATAAACTCTTAGTATTCATAAACTAAGAGTGCATTATAAATTGACCAAAGCAACTACATTCTTTCCAATTTGCAACAATCCGTACACTTGCTTTCTGATTTCCATCATTGAGCGACCAAAAACATGCATTCAATAAGTATAAAAGCTATCCAGTCCTGGGTCAAAGAAATCACTACCTTCCAAGGCCATAATGTAGTTATAGCAGACTCTGCCATTGAGAAGAAGGCAAACAGGCCCAGAAGCGCTGTCAAAACCACACCTTGCTCCTTGAATACTTTAAGAAGCATAGATAACTTAGACCAAGCATTCACTGCCCAATCACCCCATAGCCATTCTTATCAACAAGAATAATTCAATAATCTACAAAAAAAAAAAAATAAAGGAAAGAAAAAAGATTGAAACTTGTTTAAACAAAATATGAAAAAAGGAGAAAGAGAAAAAGAAGGGAGTTTCAGGTTTTATTGGGATGAAGAGAATTCCCATGAAAGAATTTGGGAAGTAGTCTGGCTGGTGAAGGAATGATTTTGCTTGCGGCAGGTGGGAAGTAAGAGAAACGGAAATGACAAAACTTGCCCCCATAGACTTTAGAATTACAATTCTCTCCTTACACTAAAGTTGGTAGAAAATATGACTCGAATTTGGCATCAGAACAACTCCAGTCCAACTGAATACTTGCAGAAGGATGAATTATGAATTGAAATTGAAAAGATCAAGACTTTTACTATGAACAACTGAAATTATAGGAAAGTTTTGGCTCCACTGGTAATGGCCAGTCAAAGTTGTAAGTGTGAAGCGATGGCAACTAGATTTGGTAGCTATGCATAATTTTGTTCTCAACATGGTCCAAGGTTAAGCCAAGTTAGCAACTGGATAGTTTAAGCACTTGGAGTTTACAAAGCAAACCTCCGTTACTCAATATTTGCTTGTGAAGTAAAATTTGCTTGTGATGAAGGAATTGCCAGCCCAGATGACTTTAGCAAGTGACACCGATTTCTTCTTTTTCCTTGCTTAACTTGATTAACAAGGTAACCAAGTGTTAAGTGTTAAAACATTGACTATTAGATGCTGTTAAGCTCTTCTGCTTGCCTATCGTACTATGTGAAAGGGCAAAATTTGAGAGAAATTAAAAGCTTCCATTGCTCCAGTTTTAATCATAGGATTCAATGTTATCCTCCCTAATTGCTGCCTTCAAGCATTAAAAAGAAAAAGTTATTTAAGCACGGTGAATTCAACTAAAATTTCATGTCAACATCTGTAAAAGGGATAGAAAATCCAACTTTAACTTTTTTATAACATCAATAACAGGTTTACAATTTCATTAGTATGAAAGAACAATTATTCTAGGATGAAAAAAAACAAAGTCTGCAACAACTATCCTTATTTTGTCTGAAAAATAGAATTCATTATCAAGCAGGAATAGGCACTGATAAACAAAACAGAAGAGAACAAGCATTTGGATGGCTATGAGCAACAGCCAAGCAACATACCAGACCAAAAACAGGGCATCCTGTAACAAACAACCTGAAAACATGATACAACCCCTGGAAGAGAAGATAGGGCGCAAGACAAAACAAAACACAACCAAGAAAAGAAAATCAAACTGAACGTAAAACTAACAACAAAAAGGAATACAAGCCATTCCATCAACCAGCAACAGATGAGGGCTTCTTACTAATTTACGAATTCCTTCGTCCTCTGAGATATCTCTTCAATTTGTCGCCAGCTTCTTCAACCATCCTCACAAGCCATTTGGGTCTTCCAAGTGTGAACATGATATATGCTGCAGATATTCCCAACACTAGTCCACTTCCAAAACCCATGAATGTCGCTTTCCACTCAAATCCAGATTCAGAATCTGCTTCCTCATGAAAAATGGATGCCTCAATGTTGTCACAGTTCTTTGATAATGGAAACCCACACAGTCCCAAGTTATTAGCATAGGAATCATTGCCAAAGGTATTGAATTGGTTTCCTAGAGGTATAGGTCCAACCAACTGATTTTGTGAAAGGTTTAACACTTCAAGAGAAACCAAACCAGTCAATTGTGTCGGAATCTTCCCAATAAGCTTGTTTGAAGAGAGATCTAGTGACTCAAGTGCTGTCAAATTCCCCATTGATGTGGGAATACAACCACTAAGGTTATTATGAGAAAGGTTGAGCTGTTTGAGTGAGTTAAGCTTTCCAACAACCTTTGGGATCTCACCTTGAAATTCATTATTTGAGAGATCAATGATCGTTAACTTGATGAAAATTCTCATCGATTCAATCTCTACTCCTTTTATTCTAGTTCCAATAGAATAGCTATCGCCATAAGATCCATCCCCGCCAATGTATGACACTGTTGCACTTTCATCTTCTGGGAGATTTTTCATGGTCTTGAAATTTTTTATATATTTAACAGGAAGTGGACCAGTAAAGTAATTATTTGAGAGGTCAAAAATTTGGATTTCGGAGAAAGAATGACCGGACCTAGCACCATGAATGGAACCATGGAATTTGTTCGATCGCAATACAAGAACTTGTAGCTGTGCAAGACTTCCCAACCAATGAGGAAATGTATCATTGATCTTGTTGTTACCAAGATCTAGCATTTCCAAATCTCCACAATTAATGATGGATCGTGTTAAAGGCCCTTCTAATTGATTGCCATGTAAGTTGAGATAATTCAGATCACATTCCTTCATAAAAGTTGGAGGAATGATTCCACGAAACTTGTTCATCTCCAATTTCAACACTAAGAGGCTTTTGCTAAAATTTCTAAAACATTGTGGAATTATTCCACTCAACTTGTTGTGAGACAAGTCAAGAATTTGAAGAGAATTTGCGTTGCATATCAGAGAAGGGATCTCTCCACTCAAACTATTATTTGAGATACAAAAGTGTACTGTTGTTGAAGGTTGAATTGGAAGATTTCCTTGAATCAAATTGGAGCTAAGGTCAAGAATTTGAATTTCCTTCCATGAAATTTGCTCAATATTTGTTAAAGAGTTGTGAGATAGATTCAAGTACGCCAAAGAATATTTCCCTGCATTCTGCATCCACTTGGGAATCTTGCCATAAATTTTATTGTTGGAAAGGTCCAACTGTTGCAACCATCTTGATCCTCTTAAAAATTGGGGAAATTTGGTGACGTTGCAAGAAGACAAGTATAAAAATTGAAGATTGGGCAATGTATAATTAGCACTAATGCTAGTTGAGCTTAAGGATAGACTGTTATATGAAAGATCAAGGTGTTGGAGATTTTGGAGTTTCGAGAACATGTCAAACTCTACAATACCACTTAGATTATTTGATGATAAGTCAAGAGAAGTAAGGTTCACAAATTGGAATAGTGAAGATGGAATAGGACCTGTGAGTTTGTTCTTCCATAAAGAGATCTCTTCTAGTGATTTGCATTGAAATTCCTTGACATCACCATTGAGTTGGTTATCCCCGAGAACTATGTGCTTCAGTGTGGAAGCTGTATACAACCATGATGGAATTGTTCCATTGATCAAATTAACAGATAAGTTTAAAGAAATTAGCTTAGGAAAGGCAGCTATCTCATCAGGAATGGAACCTTCTAGTCGATTATAAGAAATGTCTAATAATTCAAGTTGTCTTAGGTTTGTAAGTGAGGATGGAATTTGTCCACTAAAATAGCTCCGTGACAAATCTAAATAATTGAGTTGTGAGAGGTTTCCCAATGATATCGGAATTGATCCTGATAAGTTGGATGATTGAAGATTTAAATACTCCAAGGACACTAGATTCCCGATTGAGTTGGGCAATCCTCCTGCCAAAGATGAGTCTGATGCATCCAAATGCTCCAAAGATGATAAATTCATGATAGACTCAGGCAACCCTCCTGGAAAATAAGTCACTGATAAATCCAAATATTTCAAAGATTGTAAATTGCCGATGGAATCTATCGATTTTGTTGAGAAGGACATCCATGATAGATCTAAAAGTTTAAGATTGCTGCTCCGGCTCAACTTTGGAAAATAGAGAGCAAGGTAATCATTGTCTCCTAAATAGAGGGACTTGAGGTTAGGCAGGTGAAAAATGTTTTTTGGGAATTTTCCTCGCAAATCACAACCGTAAAGATCAAGGGCCCTTAAAGATGAGGATAGATTGGTCAAGGCATTAGGATTAATGGAAGACATATTGATATGACCAAGAAAAAGTTGTCTCACCTCTGTTAGGTTCTCAACGAGTCCTTCCAGAGTATGCCTATCAAGTGTTTGATAATAATTCCCAGAGAGATCAAGTGAAACCAATTTCGACAAGTGGGAGACTTGGGATGGGACTTGACCTGCAAAGTATGTATGAGAGAGGTTGAGATACACTAGACTTGCAAACCGACCAAACTTAGATGACATCTTGGAATAGTTAAAATTGTTGAAGGCTAGGTTGAGTTTCTGCAAATGTGAAAGATGGAAGAGACTACTATTGGAAGGGATGCTGCCATGTAGCCAACTGCAACTCAAGTCAAGGCCAATCACTTGACCTTTGATGCTATCACAAGTGACCCCAGCCCATGAGCAGCAATCTGAACCCTCCTTCCATGAATTTGTCTTGGGATAGGATATAGTGCCAGCCACTTCATCGCAATACCAAGATGAATAATTATGGATGGAAAAAGAGGTCTTGAACTGGATCAATGCAGCAGCTTCTTCAGGAGAGCACAACTGTGTAATTGAAGAAGAAGAAGATGAAAGATTAGCATGAAAAATCAGGAGGAACAAAAGAAGGTGGAGAAGTTGAAAGGCTTTGAGTAAGCACCACATCTTTCTTAATGAGAGAAATTGAATATGAATGGTGGGAAGGCAAAGATGAGTATTTATAAGCTTCCTAGTCAAACCAATGTGAAACAAATGGCAGCATTGGTGTCAAGAGGCACCAAATCCAAGTTCATAATTTTGTTTTCTCAGGTTTCTTCGAAGTTTATAATTGATGATGTGTCAAATCGAGGAAAATGTTACGGTGGTCACGTGGAGAGCTAATATGTCGACAAACCTGGTCCAATTGCATAATTATGTCAGTCTCAATTGCATAATTATGTTTTTGACATGGAACATGTGCCAATTGCATAATTATGTCAGTCTCAATCGCCAAGAAATAGCAAATTTGGTTCATTAAGAAGCATTACTTCTTTGATGTCTTTTAACTTAAGCTTCATCTGCTCCCTTGTTGATATGATATCCAAAAAATAAACAATATTAACAATTTCAAATAAATTAATGAGAAACACCTCAATGGTACTCATTATTGTTTTAGCCTTGTATTGTTTGTTACTTAGCTGTAAAATAGTTTTCTCATATCATTCTCTAAATTCTCTGTGATATGATATAGTGTACTAAGTAACCTTTGGGAGTACTCAACCATCTAATCAGATTCAAGGAGAGTGAAGACACATGTTGTGGAACCATCTATATCTCAACGTTTTGATTGTGTTTGAATTTCCACATTCATAGAACAACCATCTACTGTTATTTAATGCCAACACCACTATTTTCATAACCAAAGCCATCTATGACCTTAAGACTCTGAAGATGGTGTTTCTGGTGCCTCATCACTGCCACTTTTCTTTGACAATGGCAGACCACACAAACCCAAGTTTACGTTATATGAATTAAATTAATGTCGTTTAATTACTCGTTTTTCTCATTAAAAGAAAAAAAAATTTATGCCTCAAAAGTGCACCCACTGAAACATTGCATAAGTATCCACGAAAGTGCAAGAAGAGATAAGCAAGAAGACGATCTGGAGTAGCTTCTTTGCAACATCAACGAAGCTACCTAAAAGCAAATGGGATCTAGTGATGACCTACAAATTTAAAGGCAGCCATCAGCAAGGAATGAGAAAAGTAGTCTGCTGCTGATTAATTCAAAGTTTCAGAGTAAACAACACTTGAAAGATAAAATACCAAAAATTTGGTTCATTGGCAAAAGTGGGTGATGTTATGCAAAAAAAGAGAATATCTTAATCAGTATGGGAATTGAGCCCTACAATAACAATCAACTTCAAATTTATATTCAAGATTTTTGTTATGTTCATTTTCTCAATATATCTTAAATTAATTTTAAAAAAATTCTTATGGCTACTTTAATAAAAGCACAAAAATCAGAACATTTTTTTAAATTTTCATGTCAAATTAAAATAAAAATTATGTTCGACTCCATCTTATTAAATTTCTAATAAAATATAATGAGAGAAGACAAAAATCCATAATCTAACATGCAGATTAAAGAGGAATAAAGCAATCGTGTATCACTCTTTGCTATTCTTGTGTGAAATACGTGCATGAAAAAATTTTTATGATCTCTATTTCTAAAATAAACATTTTGAAAAGGTTTTCTGTCTTCTTCTCTTTCATTTTTCTTTTCTTAATCAAAATATGTATTAATTTTGATTTTATTCATTCATTTTTTTATATTTGTAAGTTTTTTTTTTAAACTCAGAGGGGAAAAGAAAGAAGAAAAATAATAATAAAGAGATCAAAAATCTAAAAGTGCAACAATGATAAAATTTCCTTCAATAAGGCCAATTTTGCATTATACTTATTGTGATACCCAACATCCCACATCTGTTGTGAATGCGATTGTTAAGACTTATATAACAATTCAAATCCACCACTACTAGCAACTTGAGCTTAAGTTTTTGAGAGCCACGTGGTTTAGGCTCAAAAAGTTATTGGGCCAGTGGTTGGACTTGGGTCGTTACAAATTGTATCAGAGCTTGCGCCAGTCTGATGTGGGCTTTCACATTGTTTTGATGAGATCTTAGTCTTGTGGATCTTAGTCCTGTGAATGTGATATGTGGCCTTGATGAGGACATCAAGGATTTGAGTGGATGTAATATGTGGCTTTGATAAGGACATCAAGGATTTGAGTGGATGTGATATGTGGCCTTGATGAGGACATCAAGGATTTGTATCAGAGCTTTTCACATTGTTCTGGTGAGATTTTAGTCCTATGGATGTGATATGTGGCCTTGATGAGGACATCAAGGATTTGATTAGTCCTATGGATGTGATATGTGAGATCTTAGTCCTATGGATGTGATATGTGGTCTTAATGAGGACATCAAGGATTTGATTAGTCCTATGGATGTGATATGTGGCCTTGATGAGGACATCAATGATTTGAGTAGTGTGGGATTGTGATACCCAACATCCCACATCTGTTGTGAATGTGATTGTTAAGACCTATATAATAATTCAAATCCACCACGATTAGCAACTTGAGCTTAAGCTTTTGAGGGTCACTTAGTTTAGGCTCAAAAAATTACTGGGCCAGTGGTTGGACTTGGGTCTTTACACTTATACCATGTACTTCTAGTTTGAATTGTACTTTAATTTTTACCTCTTTGATGTCTCTTAACTTAAGCTTCATCTGCTCCCATGTTGATATGATATCTAATTAAGACAAAATTATTCACAGATAAGCATTAGCAATTTCAAATAAATGAATGAGAAACACCTCAATTATTGTTTGTCTTCCATTTTCTGTACTTAGCTTTAAATCAGTTTTCTCATACATCATTCTCTAAATTCTCTATGATACAATGAATATTTTCTGCTGAACTATTAATGAAAGAGTCATCTGACACAAATTTTCAAACTCTATTCCAAATTGAATGTTGCAATTAAGTAACTAAATATTTGAAGAATTCTTTGCATATAAAATTGATCAAGTGATAATTGATGGATGCACTAAGAAACCTTCGGGAGTCAACCATCTAATCGTGACCCCAAGGAAAGTGAAGGCACATGTTGTGGCACTATCAATATCTCAAGGTTTTGATTGTGTTGGCATTTGCACATTCATAGGTCAACCATCTAATGTTATTTAATCCCACTTTTCTTTGACAATGGCAGACCATAGAAACCCCAATTTACGCTATATGAATTAAATTGATTTGGATGAATTCTTTTTGCTACTAATAAATTTCAGACTAGTTTTTCCCATTAAAAGCAAATAAAAAAGTTTATGCCTCAAATGCGAACTCACTGAAACATTGCACAAGTATCCACGAAAGTGCAATTTGCAGTTAATTTTAACTACACCAGTAAAGGAGGAGAGATAAGCAAGAAGACTTGAACGCTGGAACTTAGCTTCTTTACACCATCAATAAAGCTACCTAAAGCAAATGGGGTCTAGCGATATGATTTGATGGATAATGATGACCTACAAATTTATAGGCAATCCTCAAGGTTTTGAAAATTGCAAATTGAATAACTATACACTATTCAAACTCAATTCCAAATTGAATATTGCAACTAAATAACTAAAAAGTGAAAGAATTCTTTGCATATTAAATTGATAAGGTCATAGTGGATGGATGCACTAAGAAAGCTTTGGGAGTCAACCATCTAATCAGACTCAAGGGAAGTGAAGGCACACGTTGTGGCACAACCTCAAGGTTTTGATTGTGTTTGTATTTGCACATTGTTTATAATAATATATGTTATAGGCATGCGAAACACCACTCCATTTCCATAATCATCATTTCCTTCAGACTCTGAAGATGCTGTTTCCACATTTCTTTGACAATGGCCAACCACACAAACCCAAGTTTACGCTATAGATACGGATCATTTCCAAAGTGGTGATGTTACACAATATGTATTATCTTAATTGGTATGGGAATTGAGTCCTACAATATAATCGACTTCAAGTTTATATTCAAGATTTTAGACTATTGGATGGTATTTCCGTTTTTCTCTTTGGCTTTAAAATGAAACATTGATTTTTATTTTTGTAATTTATCTTATTCATGAATAAAGTTATAATGTGGGATTGAAACTAAATTGATTTGGATGAATATCTTTGCCAATAATGTGATCAACTACAAATTAAGTTTGCAACCTTAAAACTTTCAAAACAAGAAGTTCTTATGTGGGTGATTTTTTAGAAAAAAAAAACAACTGGGGTTTGTCATGATCTTTTGTATGTATATATGACGTCTTTTGTTCTGATTTATTAATTAAATTGTCTAGCTCGTCAACCTCACTACTTTATCTTCAGCCGAGAATTGCAGTGGAGAAAAGATGAGGTGAATAAGAAGATCTCTCAATGTTAATTTTTCAAATCTTGGCAAAGAAAAAAAAAATCGAACAAATCTAAAAGTAAAGAGAGGAATTGAATCCAATTGAACTGATCATTCCATTATAAATTCCACCAATGTTTTTTTAATGAAACGTTTTTCTCGTGAAAAAAGAGTTTATGCTTTGAGTTGCAAGTGACTCCACCAAGATGCATGCACTCAATGAAGCATCCAAGAAATCTCCCCAAGAGAAAAGTCGAGAGTAAACAACACTTCAAAGAAAATCCAGTTGTCCCATGATTTACGCGGTGTAGTGCATGCTTGACTTGAAACTAAGTGTTTGGTGTGATAATATGCATTAGTATATTCCTAGGCAGTGCAAAGTTTATGATGACGAATGAATTAATAACATGACCGTTGCCTTGCTGATCTTATCCTCTGTTCGTCCTTGTATTTTGTTACTCTAACATAGGCTGATGCTTGCAGCCACAACTCAACTGTAATAATCGCTACTAGTGGTGATGCTGGTAGCCATGAATAAGAAGATGGCGAAGAAATGGCTTTGTAATGCCGCAGCCTGCTGTAACCTTTGCTACAATTTGCACTCAATTTATGGACAAGCAAGTTTGTGATGGAGAGGATCTCAATTCATTCTGAAAAGAAAGGTGAAGATATAATTTGCATGATGCTGAGGCTACCTCAGACTTAATTTCTGTAGCAAAACCATTATTTTTTGTTTTTGAATTGCAGGGATTCAAACATGAAAGCCAAATAGCTAAAGAAGAAAGAAATTGGATAAATGACGGCAAAAAGAAAATCTAAATGCAGAAGGTTATGGACCAAAATAAATCATATTCTAAACAAAGTTTTCTACTGCTTGGACAAATTAACCCTGCCTTCTTTATTCTCAAACAAAGCAGAAGAATAATTTAGTTGGAGAAGCTTTGGAGAAAGACCTCATACCTTACTTGCACTTCATTCATTGTTCTTTTAACTCATGTGCCATGTATTAATATTAATATGTTGGTATACCTTACAGACGAAAGATATAGAAGGGCAGTGAATTCAGCTAAAATTCCACGTCAAATTTTGTAAAAAGATAAAAAATTCAACTTCAAATTCCACAAACATCAATGACATGCTTACAATTTCAGTAGCATGAAGGAAAATTTATTCTAGGAGGAAAAAAACAAAGTCCACAACAACCATCCTTACTAATTTACAAATTCCTTCGTACTATGAGATATCTCTTCAAATTCCCAACACTAGTCAACTTCCATAACACAACAATGCCGCTTTTCATTCAAATCCAGATTCAGAATTTGCTTCCTCATGAACAGGTGCCTCAGTGTTGCCACAGCTCTTTGACAGTGGAAACCCACGCAATCCCAAGTTACCAGCATAGGAATCATTGCCAAAGGTATTGAACTGTTTTTCCTGAGGTATAGGTCCAATGGGCTGATTTTGTGAAAGGTTTAACACTTCAAGAGAACCCAACTAGTCAATTGTGTAGGAATTCTCCCAACAAGCTTGTTCGAAGAGAGATCCAGTGACTCAAGTGCTATCAAATTCCCCATTGATGTGGGGTACAACCCTTATGATTATTATGAGAAAGGTTAAGCTCTTTGAGTGAGTTAAGCTCTCCAATAACCTTTGGAATCTCACCTTCAAACTCATTCTTTGAGAGGTCAATGCTAGTCAACATGATGAAAATTTTCTCCAATTCAACCTCTTGTCCTTTTGTTGCAATTCCAATAGAATAGCTATAAGATCCACGATATGCATCCGACCCCACGTATGAACTTGCATTATCATTTTTTGTGAGATTTATTATAGCTTTCAAATTTTTTATATATTTAACAGAACGTGGACCAGTAAAGTAATTAGGTCAAAAATTTTGATTTTAGAGAAAGAATGACTGGACCTAGCACCATGAATGGAACCATGGAATTTGTTCGATCACAGTAGGTGCAAGACTTCCCAACCAATGAGGAAATGTATCATTGATCTTGTTGTTACCAAGATCTAGCACTTCCAAACCTTAACAATTAACGATGGATCATGTTAAAGGTCCTTCTAATAGATTGCCATGTAAGTTGAGATAATTCAGTTCACATCCCTTCATAAAAGTTGGAGGAATGGTTCCACGAAACTTGTTCCTTTCTAATTTCAACATTGAGAGGCTTTTGCACAAATTTCCAAAACATTGTAGAATTATTCCATTCAAGTTGTTGTGAGACAAGTCAAGAACTATAAGAGAACTTGCATTGCGTATTAGAGAAGAGAGCTCTCCACACAAATTATTATTTGGAATCAAAAAGAATCTTGCTGTTGAAGGTGGAATTGGAAGATATCCTTGAATCAAATTAGAGCTTAGGTCAAGAACTCTAATTTCCTTCCATGGAAGTGGACCAAAATCTATCAAAAAGTTGTGAGATAGATTCAATTTCAACCAAGAGTCCTTCCCCACATCCAACATCCACTAGGGAACCTTGGCATAAATTCTATTGTTAGAAAGGTCTAAAGATATCAAACTTTATGAGCCTCTCAAAAATTGAGGAAATTCACTGAAATTACAAGAAGACAAACACAAAACTTGAAGATTAGGGAATGTATAATCAACATCAATACCATTAGAGTTTAAGAATAGATTGGTGTATGAAAGATCAAGAAATTGGAGATTTTGGAGTTTTGAGAACATGTCAAACGCTACAATACCAATAAGATTTGATAAATCGATATGTTTAAGGTTCACAAGTTGAGATATTGAAGACGGAAGAGGATCTTTGAGTTTATTATTCCCAAAAGGATCTCTTCTAGTGATTTGTATTGGAATTCCTTGATATCACCACTTCGTATTTTTTAGAACTATGTGTTTCAATGTGGAAATTGTATACAACGATGATGGAAGTGTTCCCTTGAGTAAATTAGAAGATAAGTTTAGAAAGATTAGATTAGGAAAGGTAGTCACCTCATCAAGAATGGAACCCTTCCATTGGTTGTGAGCAATGTCTAAGACTTCAAGTTGTCTCAGATTTGTAAGTGAGGATGGACTTTGTCCACTAAATAATTGCATGACAAGTCTAAATAACTAAGTTGTGAGAGGTTTCCCAATGATCTCAGAATCGATCCTCATAAGTTGGAGAATTCAAGATTTAAATACTCCAAGGACACTAGATTCGGGATTGAGTCAGGCAATCCTCCCGAGAATGATGAGTCTGGTGCATCCAAATGCTTCAAAGATGATAAATTCGTGATCGACTCAGGCAACCCTCCAAGGACAGAAGTTCCAAATAGATGCAAATATTTCAAAGATTGTAAATTGCCGATCGACTCAGGCAGCCCTCCAAGGACAGAAGTTCCAAATAGATGCAAATATTTCAAAGATTGTAAATTGCCGATCGAATCTATCGATTCTGTAGAGATGGGCAAATATGATAGATCTAAAAGTTCAAATTCTAATGAAATATAATGAGAGAATATTAGAATTTGGATAATCTCACATGATGTACATGTGCAGATTAAAGGGGATAAAGACAAACATAAACAAATAGGATTCAATTTTGCCACTTTATGCCCTTTGAAGCTATCACTTTTGCTGTTTACTCCACTATGCTTTCGACGTACCCAATCGTTGGAAAACTTTCTCCTGATTCATCTATCATCCTGATTCAAGTTTTTGGTTAATTTCTGCGTTTTTGGGTTCTTCTTCTGGTTCTTTTCTCCTTCTTTCTATTTGTTATTGCGTTTTTTCCTGACTGTTCTTGCTTGGTGTCCTTGTTGCTCTGGGACTGCATTTTCTGTTTGATGTCCCTTTTGTATTGGGGTTTGGAGTCTCCCCTTGTCTGATGAGACTCTTCCTTCCTCTACTAATTATATTATGCCATTCAATATATATATATATATATATATATATCAATCTTTCCAGGTATCAACCTTTGTGCTGTACACGCATGAAAAAGTCTAGGCTATATTGCATATCCCCATTACAATTTTCCATGTGAAGATTCCACTTCTTGATTTGGTTCTCGGTATACTTCAATGTTTTGTGGTTTTCTAACTATCGACTGTTGCAACTACAATTATCATTTTCCACATGAAATGCCCCTTTTCAGACAATGATTGACCATTTTTCTTTTTTGAATGGCAACAATGATTGCATGGTTTTCAAGTTTGTTGTTGACAAGATCGAGAGTTTAACTTAGCTTTTTGAGTTGGATGGATTTAGAATTGATTGCCACATGTCTAACTTAGCTATAAGCCTTCTGTGTAAGTTACAATCCTCTAATTATAGTAGGTAATTTAGTTGTCAATTGGTCTGAAAGCAATTGAAATTATAAATGTTCATACTTTGGAATATTATTTCATTAAAGTTTGTAATCTGACATGTAACAGCTGCAGCCTATATGTATATATAAAGACTCAATTTTGCCACTTTATGCTTTGGAATCTATCATATTTGCTTTTTGACATACCAAATCGTTTGGAAAACTTTATGCTGATTCACATATCAATCTTTCAATGTATCGAACTTATGCTGAACATGCATGAAAAAGTCTTTGTGGCCTATATATATATATATTGCATGAACCCCACTTCATGCAGGTGCATTCAACACAAATTAGTTTACCAAGTCTCTTAAAACTTTTTCCTGTTGGAAAGTTTTGTTACCATTACAATTTTCTATGTGCTGATCCCACTTCTCGTATGTTAAATATACAGTAATTTTCTTTTCTAAAAAAAGAAAAGAAAAAATGAGGTCAATAGTTCTATAAGGCAAAAGATATTTGGACATTATAGTCTTCCACTAAGGATTTGATTAAGAAAATTAGTAACAATTAATTGACAAAATTAATTAACGAAGTGTAAAATTAATTGAAGAAGATGCATGTGCAGTGCATACATGTGAAACTTTCTCTAGTTTAAAACTTTGAATCAAACAGTCAATTGGTTTTATTAATTAATTTATTTATTATATAAAGAATACATTTTGGTATACGAAAAGTAGAAAATGTTCTAGGCAAGGAATGTGCTATGGGTTTCGGCCTGAGGTTAAAACTCCTCAAAGGAAGCTTGCTAATCTTTTTTCTGCTTTTAATTTGTCGATAAATTTTCAATTTCTTGAAATTTTACGAAGAATACATTATTATGTTTTGGATCATAAACATGAAATTAATTTTGCATTAGTTAAACTTTTTTTTAGCGGAACATCCCCATTTTTTTCCTTTATTTCAGAAAGAATTAATCAAAATACTTCTTTTATAATCTCTGGGAAAGCTTAAGAAATCTCTCCATTACTTTGGTAATATCCATCTTGACATCGGATTTTATTCTTTCAAGGCAAGAACAAAAAGAAGAGTTCTAATTTCATATTTGATGGCTTTTTGTCAATTATGGAGCAGAGATAGTCAATTAAGCAACGATTGACGAAAACTATATCTTTCCACCTTTTTTTTTTCCATTAGTGGTTAATTAAAAGTTTCCCATTGCAAGGAGTAAAACAATTGACGAATAAATATTATAATTTTTATTTATTTTTTGTTGTCATATATAAAATATTTTATTTTAATAAATTCAATTTGGGATGTTTATATTTTATTGTGATTTTATTTCTTTTTTGTTTTGTAGTGATAATAATTTGTTTGATCTTGTGAATAGCAATTTTTATCCATAGCAGTTCTGTAATTGATTGATAATGCAGGAAAGTGAATTATTGAAGAATGAATATAAGAATTAAATTAAGTTTAAATTTATATTACCCTCTTATAATAGAGTGAGAAATAGACAATTATCTTAAAGTCTGTCCATTTATATTCACACTTACTTTCATTTATTTATATTTCTGCCATTTCGTACTGTCTAAAATTTGATTCTCCATGTATATAGTACATCCATTTCAGCTTTCAAGTAGTTTTAACAATTTGGAGACCAATATGGTCCAAAAGCAAATACTAATTATACATATGCTGTACCAATTAAAGGAATGATGGTTGATAAGGATGTCCAATACTTAATATTTAGACCATTTCTTGATGAAAAGCAAAAGACTAAGTAAGTCTTCTAATCAAAATTTGAACGAAAGCAAGTTTGAGAATAAATAGGAAATATTGAGGGAAATTAATGCATGCTTGACATTTTGGCACGTGGGCAACCTATCTATACAGCATGCATTTTGCCGCGTGTTTGCTCAGCTTCAAAAGCCATTACGTGGTGTTGTGCATGCTTGACATGAAACTAAGTGTTTGGTGTGATGATATGTACTAATATATCCCAGTTTATGATGATGAATCAATTAATAACATCAGCGTTGCCTGTTGGTGCTATCCTCTGTTGGTCCCTGTCTTTTGATTCTCTAACAGAGGCTGATGCTTGCAGCCACAACTCAACTGTAATAATCGCTACTTCTTGTGATGCTGGTAGCGATGAATAAGAAGATGATGAAGAAATGGCTTTGTAATGGCGCAGCCTGCTATAACCTTCGCTACAATTTCCATACTGAAAAGAAAGGTGAAGATATAATTTGCATAATGGTGAGGGCAAAAAGAAAGTCTAAATGCAGAAAATTAAGATCCTAATCCTGCTACAAAATGTTTAAACAAAAAATGAAAAAGGGAGTTCCAGGTTTTATTGGGATGAAGAGAATTCCCATGAAAGGGTTGTCTCTTAATTACTCCAAGAGGGGGTTTTTGGAAGAAGTGAGAGAAGCAGAAATGACAAAACTTTCCCCATAGATTTTAGAATTACAATTCTCTCCTTAAACTAAAGTCGGTAGAAAATATGACTTGAATTTGGCAATAGAACAACTCCAGTCCAACTGAATACTTGCAGAAGGATGAATTATGAATTGAAATTGAAATTGAAAAGGACAAGGCTTTTATTATGAACAACTGAAATTATAGGAAAGTTTTGGCTCCATTGGTAATGGCCAGTCAAAATTGTAAGTGTGTGAAGCCATGGCAACTAAATTATATTGTTGTTCTCAACATGGTCCAAGGTTAAGCCAAGTTGGCAACTGGATAATTTAAGCACCTGGAGTTTATTAAGCAAAGCTCAGTTCCTCAATATATACATAAACAAAATCTTTTGATTAAGCAAAGTAATGCAAAAATTGCGTGTGATGAAGGAAGTGCCAGCCTAGACGACTTTAGCAAGTAACACTAATTTCTTCTTTTTGGCTTGCTTGACTTCATTAAGAAGGTTACCAAGTGTCAGGTATTAAAACATTGACTATTGGATGTTGCTTAAGTTCTTCTGCTTGCCTGCTGTACTGTGTGAAAGGGCAAAATTTGAGAGAAATTAACAGCTTCCGTTGCTCCAATTTTTGTTATAGGACCATTTTCAATACTATCCTCTCTGATTGCTGCCTCCAAACATTAAAAAAAAAAATTATCTAAGCGTGGTGAATTCAACTAAAATTTCATGTCAACATATGTAAAAGGGATAGAAAATTCAACTTTTAATTTCATATAACATCAATAACAGGCTTACAATTTAATTAGCGTGAAAGAAAATTTATTCTAGGAAGAAAAAAAAAATAGTCTGCAACAACCATCCTTGCTTTTTCTGAAAAGTAGAATTCATTATCAACTAGGAATAAGCACCGGTGAACAAAACAGAAGAAAACAAGCATTTGGATGGCTATGAGCAACAGCCAAGCAACATACCAAACTAAAAACAGGGCATCCCCTGTAACAAACAACTTGAAAACATGATACAACCCTTGGAAGAGAAGACAGGGCGCAAGACAAAACAAAACACAACCAAGAAAAGAAAATCAGACTGAACATAAAAGGAACAACAGAAAGGGACGCAAACCATTCTATCCAACAGCAACTGATGAGGGCTTCTTACTAATTTACAAATTCCTTCGTCCTTTCAGATATCTCTTCAATTTGTAGCCTGCTTCTTCAACCATCCTCACAAGCCATTTGGGTCTTCCAAGTGTGAACATGATATATGCTGCAGATATTCCCAACACTAATCCACTTCCATAACCCATGAATGTCGCTTTCCACTCAAATCCAGATTCAGAATCTGGCTCCTTATGAAAAATGGGTGCCTCAGTGTTGTCACAGCTCTTTGATAATGGAAACCCACATAGTCCCAAGTTACCAGCATAGGAATCATTGCCAAAGGTATCAAATTGTTTTCCCTGAGGTATAGGTCCATGAAGTAGATTTTGTGAAAGGTTTAACACTCCAAGAAAACCCAAACTTTTCAACTGTGTAGGAATCTTCCCAACAAGCTTGTTCCAAGAGAGATCCAGTGACTCAAGTGCTGTCAAATTCCCCATTGATGTGGGGATACAACCATTAAGGTTATTATGAGAAAGGTTAAGCTGTTTGAGTGAGTCAAGCTCTCCAATAACCTTTGGAATCTCACCTTGAAACTCATTATTTGAGAGATCAATGATCGTTAACATGATGAAAATTTGCATCGATTCAATATCTACTCCTTTTATTGTATTTCCAATAGAATAGGCACTAACTCCTTTTATTGTAAATCCAAAAGAATAGTTATCAAATCTATACTCGCCAATGTATGACACCATTGCACTTTCATCTTCTGTGAGATTTGTCATGGCTTTGAAATTTTTAATATATTTAACAGGAAGTGAACCAGTAAAATAATTATTTGAAAGGTCAAAAATTTGGATTCTGGAGAAAGAATGATTGGACCTATCACCATGAATGGAACCATGGAATTTGTTCGATCGCAATACAAGAACTTGTAGCTGTGCAAGACTTCCCAACCAATGAGGAAATGCATCATTGATCTTGTTGTTACCAAGATCTAGCACTACCAAACCTCTACAATTAATGATGGATCGTGTTAAAGGCCCTTCTAATTGATTGCCATGTAAGTTGAGATACTTCAATCCACATCCCTTCATAAAAGTTGGAGGAATGGTTCCATGGAACTTGTTCATCTCTAATTTCAACATCGAGAGGCTTTTGCTCAAATTTCCAAAACATTGTGGAATTATTCCACTAAAGTTGTTGTGAGACAAGTCAAGCACTCTAAGAGAACTCACATTGCATATCAGAGAAGGGATCTCTCCACTCAAACTATTATTTGAGATCACAAAGTATCTTGTTGTTGAAGGTGGAATTGGAAGATTTCCTTGAATGAAATTGGAGCTAAGGTCCAGAACATCAATTTCGTTCCATAGAGGTGGCTCAAAATCTATCAGAGAGTTGTGAGATAGATTCAAATTCCACAAAGAGTCCTTTTCCACATCCATCATCCACTTGGGAACCCTGCCATAAATTTTATTGTTGGAAAGGTTCAAATATTGCAACCTTCTTGAGCCTCTTAAAAACTGGGGAAATTTGTTGACATTACAAGAAGACAAGTCCAAAACTTGGAGATCAGGGAATGTATAATTAGCACTAGTGCCAGTTGAGCTTAAGGATAGACTGTTATATGAAAGATCAAGGACTTGGAGATTTTGGAGTTTCGAGAACATGTCAAACTTTACAATACCATTTAGATTATTTGATGATAAGGAAAGAATGGTAAGGTTCACAAATTGGAATAGTGAAGATGGAATAGGACCGGTGAGCTTGTTACTCTCTAAAGAGATCTCTTCTAGTGATTTGCATTGAAGTTCCTTGACATCACCGTTGAGTTGGTTATTCTTGAGAGCTATTTGCTGCAATGTGGAAGCTGTATACAACCATGATGGAATTGTTCCATTGATCAAATTAAAAGATAAGTCTAAAGAAATTAGATTAGGAAAGGCAGCTACCTTATCAGGAATGGAGCCTTCTAGTTGATTATAAGAAATGTCTAAAAATTCAAGTTGGCTTAGGTTTGTAAGTGAGGACGGAATTTGTCCACTGAAATAGTTCCATGCCAAATCTAAACCATTGAGTTGTGAGAGATTTCCCAATGATTTCGGAATTGGTCCTGATAAATTGGATGATCGAAGAAGTAAAAACTCCAACGACACTAGATTCCCGATTGAATTGGGCAATCCTCCTAAGAAAGATGAGCCTAGTGCATCCAACTGCTCCAAAGATGATAAAAGCGTGATCGACTCAGGCAACCCTCCAGGAAAAGAAATCCAATCTAAATTCAAATATTTCAAAGATTGTAAATTGCCGATGGAATCTATCGATTCTGTAGAAAAGGACATTTCTGATAGATCTAAAATTTCAAGATTGCTGCTCCGGTTCAACTTTGGAATATAGAGAGTGAGGTTTTTGTTGCCCGCTAAATTGAGCGACTTGAGGTTTGGCAGATGAAAAATACTTTTTGGGAATTTTCCTCGCAAATCACAACCCCCAAGTTCAAGGGCCCTTAAAGATGAGGATAGATTCGTCAAGGCATTAGGATGAATAGAAGACATATCGATACCACTGAAAAAAAGTTGTCTCACCTCAGTTAGGTTCTCAACGAGTCCTTCCAAAGTATGTTTGTCAATTGTTTGATCATGATTCCCAGAGAGATCAAGTGAAACCAATTTTGACAAGTGGGAGATTTGGGATGGGACTTCTCCTGCAAAGGATGCAGAAGAGAGTTTAAGATACACTAGACTTGCAAACCCACCAAACTTAGATGACATCTTGGAAGAGTTAAAATCGTTGAAGGCTAGGTTGAGTTTCTGCAGGTGTGGAAGATGGAAGAGACTACTATTGGAAGGGAAGCTGCCATATAGCTGACTGCAACTCAAGTCAAGGCCAATGACTTGACCCTTGATGTTATCACAAGTGACCCCATCCCATGAGCAGCAATCTGAACCCTCCTTCCATGAATTTGTCTTAGGATAAGATTCATAGCATTCCCAAGATGAATATTCATCAATGGAAAAAGAGGTCTTGAATTGGATCAATGCAGCAGCTTCTTCAGGAGAGCACAACTGTGTAATTGAAGAAGCACAACTGTGTAATTGAAGAAGAAGAAGATGAAAGATTAGCTTGAAAAATCAGGAGAAACAAAAGGAGGTGGAGAAGTTGAAAGGCTTTGAGTAAGCACCACATCTTTCTTAACAAGAGAAATTGAATATTAACGGTATGATATGAATGGTGGGAAGGCAAAGATAAGTATTTATAAGCTTCCTAGTCAAACCAATGTGAAACAAATGGCAGCATTGTTGCCAAGAGGTACCAAATCCAAGTTCATAATTTTGTTTTCTCAGGTTTGTATCTGGTCTCTTGGAAGTTCATAAGTGATGACATGTCAAATCGAGGCAAATGTTACCATTCCCACATGGAGAGCTAATATGTCGACCAACCTGGTCCAAAAGCAATATTCACTATGTTTTTGACGTGGAGCATGTACCAATTGCATAATCTCTATGTTTTGTATTATTCTTTCCTTTTCTGTTTTTGTGTTTTTCAACAAAAGCAATTATGTCAGTCTCAATCAACAAGAAATAACAAATTTGGTTCATTAAGAAGTATTACTTCTTCGATGTCTCTTAACTTAAGCTTCGTCTGCTCCCTTGTTGATATGATATCTAAAAAATAAACAATATTAACAATTTCAAATAAATTAATGAGAAACACCTCAATGGTACTCATTATTGTTTTAGCCTTGTATTGTTTGTTACTTAGCTGTAAAATAGTTTTCTCATATCATTCTCTAAATTCTCTGTGATATAGTGTATGATTTTCTGCTGACTTAATGAAGGAAATTCAAGGGAAAAATGTAATTTGAAGATTTCTTTTCATATTAAACTGATCAAGTGATAATTGATGGATACACTAAGTAACCTTTGGATTAAAAGAAACCCAAGTTTACGTTATATGAATTAAATTAATTTTGTTTAATGACTCGTTTTTCTCATTAAAAGAAAAAAAAAGTTTATGCCTCAAAAGTACAGTCACTGAAACATTGTAGAAGTATCCACGAAAGTGCAATTTGCAGTATATATTGACTACACTGGTAAAACAGAAGAGATAAGCAAGAAGACGACCTGAATGCTGGAGTAGCTTCTTTGCAACATCAACGAAGCTACCTAAAAGCAAATGGGGTCTAGTGATGACCTACAAATTTATAGGCAACAATCGGCAAGGAATGAGGAAAGTAGTCTGCTGCTAATTCAAAGTTTCAGAGTAAAAAACACTTGAAAGATAAAATAACAAAAATTTGGTTCATTGGCCAAAGTGGTGATGTTATGCCAAAAAAAGAGAATATCTTAAAAGGCATGGGAATTAAGCCCTACAATAATAATCAACTTGAAATTTATATTCAAGATTTTGGTTATATTCATTTTCTCAAGATATCCTAACTTAATTTAAAAAATTTTTATGGCTACTTTAGTAAAAGCATAAAATCAGAATATTTTTCTAAGTTTTCATATCTAATTGAAATAAAGATTAAGTTCGACTCCATCTTGTTAAATTTCTAATAAAATATAATGAGAGAAGATAAGAATCCATAATCTAACTTGCAAATTAAAGAGGAAAACAGCAATCGTGTATCACTCTTTGCTATTCTCACGTGAAATACGTGCATGAAAAAAGTCTATATATATGACCTCTATTTTTAAAGTAAACAATTTGAAAAGGTTTTTTTGTCTTCCTCTCTTTTATTCTTCTTTTTTTAATCGAAACGTGTATAAATTTTGACTTTGTTCATTTTTTTTTATGTTCATAAGTTTCCTTTTAACTTAAAGGGAACAAGAAAGAAATAAGGAGATTAATAATTCAAAAGTGCATTGATGATAGAATTTCCTTCAACAGAGCCATTTTGCATCATGTTTATACCATTGCAGAACCCCAACTTCACATCAATGCATTCAAGACAACACTTCAAAGCAGAATTGCTAATTTAGTTGGACAAGGTTGGACCAGAATAAAGTACGTATATTCAGCTACTTCTCAATACAATCTTCATCCCTAAATCTTAAATTTCATAATTTAGTAATAATTGATTAATGATTTAGTAACAAAATGAAACAAGATTCTCTACGTGATGAATTAGGTTTGTGCTATCATTTGTGAAAAATATGTAGTAAGAGTCGACATCTTCATATCAAGACTTTTCTTCTGATTCATCAATTAAACTAACCTTAAACTAATCTTAAAGAAAAAGGTGAGGTGGTAATTTCCGTAAGAAAAAAATATGGACATATGATCCAATCATTTCATTATATACTTTATCTTATTAATGCTAATATGGTCTACACCAGGCTGAAATTTAATCTTTTACCGTGTTGGAATTGTCCCCACAACGTGCACTCACTGAAACATTGCTGAATTCTCCCCAACAGATGCAATTAGCAATATTGACATGAGAGAAGCAAGAAGACTGAATTCTGGAACTAGCTTCTTTGCACCGTCGATGAAGCTACCTTAAAGCAAATAGGGTGTAGGGACATGGGATCCACCCATTGCAGAACCCCAACTTAACGTCACTGCACTCATCACAAATCAGTTTACTAAGTCTCCGTAACTTTTTCTCATTCAAAGTTTTGTTACCATTACAATTTTCTCCATGCTGATTCCACTTCTAGATTTATAGAAAGGTGTCTCAGACTAATGCATTGATCCCCACTTGTCACGTTAAATCAGGAATTATAATATATATATATATATATCAAAAGATGTTAATTTAGACCCTTTCTTCCTCATTATTCTTGCTTCTTCCTCTCTTTTATTCTATTTTTTTAATCAACACATGTATTAATTTTGACTTTATTCATTCATTTTTTATATTTATAAGTTTCCTTTTAACTTATAGGGAAAAAGAAAGAAGAAAAGTAATAATCAAAGATCAATAATTTAAAAGTGCAGCATAAAAGAATACAAGAATAACATAATCTCACATGATTACATCTGCAGACAAAAGAGGATAGAGACAAATATATATATATATATATATATATATATATAAACAAAGACTCAATTTTTGCTTTCTACCCCATTATGCTTTTGAATATACCAAATCGCGTGGAGATACCACTCTATGCTGATTCACATATCGATTTTTCCATGCATTAATTTATTATTGGCACAATTTGCTTTCACATAAATAAAGAAGGGTCATGCACCACTCTTCGCCATTCTTGCATGAAAAAGTCTATGTGGCCTATATATTGCACAAACCCCACCTTCCACTGCATTCAACACAAATTAGTTTATCAAGTCTCTGCATTCAAGGTAAAGATGTTTGGGCCCTTTATCTTCCACTAAGGATTTGAATAAGAAAATTAGTAACAACAAAAAAAAAAAGACAGAGAGACAGAGAATTCCAGAGAAAAGAAGTCTTTGCTGGAACTTTTATCTGCAGTTTCGTCAATTATTCACAGAGATTTGTAGCAAAGTTTCGCAATAATTGGCTAACAATCAATTAACCAAGTAAATGCCTTTGTTTGAGATTAGGGTAATATTTCTTAAACAAAGTGTGAACTTCATTGATGAAGATGCATGTGCAGTGCATACATCCGAAATTTTCTCTAGTTTAACACTTTGAATCAAACAATCAATTGGTTTTATTAATTAATTTATCCATTATATAAAAGAATTCATATTCGTATACAAAATGCAATAAATGTTCTAGGCATGCAAGTAATGTTCTATGGGCTTCGGCCTGAGGTTAAAACTCCTCAAAGGACGCTTCCCGATGTTTTTTTCTGGTTTCAACCGGTCTATAAACATGAAACCAATTTTGCATTAGTTAGAATTTCCTTCAACAAAGCCAATTTTGCATTATCAACAGCTGTTGCATAGCAATAGAATGAGAAATAGACAATCATCTTCGGAGATCTGTCTTCATGTTCACATTTATTTTCATTTGTTTATTATTTCTGTTATTTCTTACTATCTAAAGTTTGATTCTCCATATATAGTACATCCATTCCAACTTTCAAGTTTTTTAACAATTTGTAGACCAATTTGGTCCAAAAGCAAATACTAATTATATATGTTGTAGCAATCAAAGGAATGATGGTTGATAAGGATGTCCAATACCTAATATTTAGACAATTTCTCTTGATGAAAAGCAAAAGACTTTCGAAGTCTTCTAATCAAAATTTGCAAAAAAGAAACTTTGAATCAGAGCAAGAAATTTCCTTCCTTGGCTAGTACTTGAGCAAATGATTGATCCCTTTGGATCCACATTAATGGAAAACACATCAATGCTACTTATTACTATTTTGGTTTTTTACTGTCTGCTACTTAGCTGTAAATTAATTTTTTCATATCATTCTCTAAAATTGTTGCTTACCATAAAATCTATTTAGCTCATGATGAAACAGGGTAACTTTCAACTCCATTTTGTTCAATTTCTAATGAAATATAATGAATGAATATAAGAATAGGATAACCTCACTTGATTACAGTTCCAGATTAAAGAGGATAGAGACGAATATATATAAATAAAGACTCAATATTGCCACTTTATGCTTTTGAATATACCAAATTGTTTGGAAATCCTTATACTGATTCACATATCCATCTTTCCATGTATCCATTTATTATTGGCAAGATTTGCCTTCACATAAGTAAAGAAGGGTCATGTATCACTCTTTGCCATTCGTGCATGAAAAAGTCTATGTGGCCCATATATTGCATGAACCACACCTTCACACCACTGCATTCAACACAAATTAATTAGTTTATCAAGTCTCTGCATTCAATACAAAGATGTTTGGGCCCCTTGTCTTCCACTAAGGATTTTAATAAGAAAATTAATAACAATAAAAAAAAGAGAATTCCAAAGAAAAGCATGTTTTCTTTTTTCTTTCTTTGAGAGCGAATTAGTCAAAATACTTCTTCAAAAATCTCTAAAAAAGTTTCAGGAATTACCCTTTTATTTTGGTAAATTCGGTCGATCTCCATATGTTGGATTTAATTCTTTCAAGAAAAGAACCAAAGAAAAAAGAGTCCTAACTTCATATTGATGTGTCGTTATATGTGAATTAGGCGACGACAGACCAAAACTATGGCCAATTAAAATTCTCCCTGTTGCAAGGAGCAAAACAATTGACCAAACTTTCTTCAACTTCTTTTAGCTTAACTTTTCCAAATATTGGTCATTTTTTAAATGGAATTTCTATTTGATTATATGTGAAATTTTCTAGTTTAAAACTTTGAATCAAACAATCAATTGATTTTATTAATTAATTTATTCATTACATAAAAGAATTCACTTTCGTATACAAAAAGTAATAGAGGTTCTAGGCAAGTAATGTCCCAAGGGCTTCGGCCTGAGGTTAAAACTCTTCAAAGGAAGCTTGGTGATGTTTTTTCTGGTTTCAACCGGTCTATAAACATGAAACCAACTTTGCATTAGTTAGAATTTTCTTCAACAGAGCCAATTTTGCATTGTCAATGGCATTTACATTGCAATAGAGTGAGAAATAGACAATCATCTTTGGAGGTCTATCTTTATGGTCACACCTATTTTCATTTGTTTATTATTTATGCTATTTCTTACTGTCTAAAGTTTGATTCTCAATAATACTTCCACTTCAACTTTCAAGTTTTTTTTCTTAACAATTTGTAGACCAATTTTGTCCAAAAGAAAATACTAATTATATATGTTGTACCAATTAAAGGAATGGTGGTTGATAAGGATGTACGTCCAATACCTAATAGTTAAACCATATCTTGATGAAAACCAAAAGGCTTTCTAAGTCTTCTAATGCAAATTTGAAAGAAAGCAAGAAATTTGCTTCCCTTTGGATCCCTTTCTAGTACTTGAGCAAATGATTGATCCCTCTGGATCTTACATTAATGGAAAACACCTCGATGATACTTATTATTGTGTTAGTCTTTTATTATCTGCTACTTAACAAAGTTAAAGGCAATCATCAACAAGGCATGAGAAAAGTAGTCTGCTGCTTCAAAGTTTCAGAGTAAACAACACTTGAAAGATAATGTATTTCTTATTGAAATTGTCCCATGATCTCTTGTCTCAATGACCCAAGACATAACAAAGAATATCTAAGACTAAATTATTGAGAGATGTAAATCAAGGAGAGAAAATTATATAGAATTAATGAGACAAACCTCACCTCAATGCTCCTTATTACTATTTTAGTCTTTTACTCTCTGCTACTTAGCTGTAAATTATTATTATTATTATTTTTGCTCAGCAGTTCAATAAATTTCATTGATAAAGAGATAGTTACAAAAAAGAACTGCAGCCCAAAGAGAGGGAGTAGATACAAAAAGACTAAAGGACTCCCGACTATTAACAACCCCACAGCTGTAAATTAATTTTGTTATATCATTCTCAAAAATTGTGGCAAACCATATAATCTATTTAGCTGATGAAACAGAAACAGGGTTGTTGGAGTTCATATTGGACAATATTCATTTGCTCAAGAACATGTTGAACTAAAATAAAGAGTAACTTTTAACTCCACTTTGTTCAATTTCTAACGAAATATAATGAAAGAATATAAAAATATGATAATCTCACATGATTACAGCTGCAGATTAAAGAGGGTAGAGACAAATATACATAAATAAAGACTCAATATTGCCACTTTATGCTTTTGAAGCTATCATTTTTGCTTTTTCGCCCATTATTGGAGATACCAAATCGTTTGTAAAACTTTAAGCTGATTCGCATATGAATCTTTCCATGTATCAATTTATTATTGGCATTATTGCCTTCACCTAACAATCAATATTTGGCTAACAATCAATTAACCAAGTAAATGTCTTATATATGGCTATAGCATAAAAGAATATGAGAGTAAGATAATCTCACATGATTACATCTGCAGATTAAAGAGGATAGAGACAAATATATATAAATAAAGACTCAATTTTTGCTTTCTACCCCATTATGCGTTTGAATATACCACACCTTTATACTGATTCACACATCGATCTTTTCATGTATCAATTTATTATTCTCATTATTTGCTTTCACATAACTAAAGAACGGTCATGTATCACTCTTTGCCATTCTTGCATGAACCTCACCTTCACACCACTGCATTCAACAAAAATTACTTTAGCAAGTCTCTGCATTCAAGACAATTTGTAACAATTTCAACTTTCAAGCTTTTGTAACTATTTGCAGGCCAATTTGGTCCAAAAGCAAATAGTAATTATATGTTGTATCAATTAAAAGAATGATGGTTGATAAGGATGTCCAATACCTAATATTTATACCATTTCCTGATGAAAAGCAAAAGACTTTCTAAGTCTTCTAATGAAAATTTGGAGGACAGAAACTTTGAATCAAAGCAAGAAATTTCCTTTCCCTAGCTAGTTCTTGAGCAAATGATTGGTCCCTTTGGGTCTACATGAATGAAAAACGCCTCAATGATACTTATTATTGTGTTAGTCTTTTATGGTCTGCTACTTAGCTGTAAATCAGTTTTCTCTTATCATTCTGTAAATTCTGTGATACAAATGAATGATTTTCTGCTGACTTTATCGCTGAAGTACTAATAAAAGAAAAAAAAAGTTTATGCGTCGAAAGTGCAGTAACCGAAACATTACAGAAGTATCCATGAAAGTGCAATCTGCAGTATTGATGGATAATTGATGGCTAACAAAGTTTAAGGCAAACATCAACAAGGCATGAGAAAAGTAGTCTGCTGCTAATTCAAAGTTTCAGAGTAAACAACTCTGAAAAGATAATCTATTTTGTCATATCATTCTCAAAAATTGTGGCAAACCATATAATCTGTTTAGCTGATGAAACTGAAACAGGGTTGTTAGAGTTCATATTAGACAACATTCATTTGTTCAAGAACATTTTGAGCTAAAATATATAGGGAGTAACGTTTAACTCCATTTTGATCAATTTCTAAGGAAATATCTTGAAAGAATATAAGAATAGGATAAGCTCACATGATTACATCTGCAGATTAAAGAAGATAGAGACAAATATATATATATATATATATATATAAATAAAGACTCAATTTTTCCACTTCATGCTTTTGGAGCTACCATTTTTGCTTTTGGAGATATATACCAAATCGTTTGGAAAACTTTATGCTCATTAACATACCGATCTTTCCACGTATCAATTTATTATTGACATGATTTGCTTTCACATAAGTAATGGACGGTCGTGTATCATGCTTTACCATTCTTACGTGAAATACGCGCATGAAAAAGTACCATGTGGCCTACATTACATGACCCCAACTTCACATCAGTGCATTCAACAAAAATTAGTTTACCAAGTCTCTTTAACTTTTTCCTGTTGAAAGTTTTGTTACCATTACAATTTTTTATGTGCTAATTCCACTTCTTGATGTTAATTACTTGTTAAATATAGAAAGAGAGAGAGATGAGAAGAAAATTTGAGGCCAATAGTTCCATACGGCAAAAGATGTTTGGGCCCTTGTCTTCCACTGAACAAAAAAAATTAAAAAAACAGAGATTCCAAAGAAAAAGAAGACTGCTGAAACTTTTCTCTGCAGTTTCATCAATTGGATTTGAAGCAGAGTTTCTCAATATTTGGGTAACAATCAATTAGCCAAGTAAATGCCTAATTTGATTTACTTCACTTATATAGTTGATTTACTTCAACTTTCAAGTATTTTTAAAATTTTGTAGACCAATTTGGTCCAAAAGCACATACTAATTATGTTGTACCAATTAAAAGAATGATGGTCGATAAGGATGTCCAAAACGTAATATTTAAACCATATCTTGATGAAAAGCAAACGACTTTCCAAGTCTTCCAATGCCAATTTGAAAGAAGCAAGAAATTTGCTTCCGTTTGGATCCCTTTGGAGTAATTGAGAAAATGATTGATCCCTTTGGATCTACATTAATGGAAAACACCTCAATGATACATATTATTGTGTCAGTCTTTTATTTTCTGCTACTTAGCTGTAAGTTAGTTTTCTCATATCATTCTGTAAATTCCGTGATACATGTATGATTTTCTGCTGAATTTATTGCTGGATTATCAATCAAAGAAAAAATGTTTATGCCTCAAAAGTGCGGTAACTGAAACATTACTGAAGTATCCACAAATGTGCAATCTGCAGCATTGACTAGGCTAGTAAAAAGGAAGAGATAAGCAACAAGACCTGAATGCTGGAACTAGCTTCTTTGCATCATCAATGAAGCTACCTAAAAGAAAATGGGGTCGAGAGATAATGATGACCAACAACGTTAAAGGCAATCATCAACATGGCATGAGAAAAGTAGTCTGCTGCTTCAAAGTTTCAGAGTAAACAACACTTGAAAGATAATGATCTCTTGTCTCGTATTCAAAGATAAAAGTATTGCCACCAGAATTCCTGAGGGGAAGAAAAGCAGTAACAGCAGAACCCAAGATGCACGAAGAACGAAATAGCCTTACCTGAAAAACATAGAAACAGCAAACACCAAAAAACAACTGGAGTTTTTTTGCTGAAACTTTTCTTTGCAGTTTCATCAATTGGTCAAAGGGTTTTGAAGCAGAGTTTCTCACTGTTTGGCTAACAATCAATTAACCAAGTATATGCCTTTATTTTAGCAGAACATCCCCATTCTTTTTTCTTTCTTTAAGAAAAATCTTTGGGAAAGTTTCAGGAATCTCCCTTTGTCCATCTCGACTGTCGGATTTAATTCTTTCAAGGCAAGAACGAAAAGAAGAGTTCTAATTTCATACTGATGTTTCTTTGTCAATTTGGAACAGAGATAGTAAATTAGGCCACCAATGACCATAGCAAAAGCAAAACAATTGACAAATAAACATTTTCATGTTTATTTTTTTTGTCATATATATATAAAAAATATTTTACTTTGGAAAATTTCTGCTTTCAACTGGTCTATATATAAAAATTCAAAATTTTAAAATTATATGGAGAAGACATTATTATGTTTAGGATCACAAAAATAAAACTAATTTTATAATAATTAGAATTTCCTTCAACAAAGCCAATTTCGTATTTTGTTTATACCATGTACTTCTAGTTTCAAATTTTTCCCAGTATTTTCCTATTGCATTTACATAGAAATAAAGTGAGATCACCTTCTAGGTTCAAATGTTTATACTTTATTAATTGTGCCAATGTACTCCAGTCCAACTGAATATTGGCAGAAGGATGAATTATGAATTGAATTTGAAAATAACAACACTTTTATTATGAACAACTGAAATTATAGGAAAGTTTTGGCTCCATTAGTGATGACCAGTCAAAGTTGTATGTGTGAAACCACGGCAACTTGATTTGGTAACCATGCATAGTGTTGTTCTCAACATGGTCCAAGGTTAAGCCAAGTTGGAAACTGGATAGTTCAAGCACCTGGAGTTTACTAACCAAAGCTCAGTTCCTCAATATCCTTGATTAAGCATAGTAAAGCAAAAATTGCTTGTGATGAAGGAAGTGCCAACCTCGATGACTTCAGCAAGTAACACTGATTTCTTCTTTTTGTTTGCTTAACTTGATTAAGAAGGTAACCAAGTGTCGAGAAATTAAAAGCATCCATTGCTCCAGTTTTAATTATAGAAGTCAGTGTTATCCTCCCTGATTGCTGCTTCCAAACATTAAAAAAAAAAACTTATTTAAGCATGGTGAATTCAATTAAAATTTCATGTCAATATCTATAAAAGGGATAAAAAATTCAACTGTAAATTCCATATAACATCAAGAATAAGCACTGGTGAACAAAACAGAAAAGAACGAGCATTTGGATGGCTATTAGCAATTGCCAAGCAACGTCCTAGACCAAAAACAGGGCATCTCCTATAACAAACAACCTGAAAACACGATACAACCCCTGGAAGAGAAGACAAGGCATAAGACAAAACAAAACACAGCCAAGAAAAGAAAATCAGACTGAACATAAAAGTAACAACGGAAAGGAACACAAGCCATTCTATCCACTAGCAACAGATGAGGTCTCCTTATTAATTTACAAATTCCTTTCTCCTTTGAAAATGTAGCAAAGGTATAGCAGGCTGCGGCATTACACAAGCCATTCGCGTGCTTGCTCAGCTTCAAAAGCCATTACGTGGTGCTGTGCATGCTCGCGATAATATGTATTAATATATCCCTTGCACAAACTTTATGATGATGAAGGGATTAATAACATGACCGTTGTCTTTTGTTTCTCTAACAGAGGCTGATGCTTGCAGCCACAACTCAACTGTAGTAGTCGCTACTAGTGGGGATGCTGGCAGCCATGAATAAGTAGATGATGAAGAAATGGCTTTGTAATGCCGCAGCCTGCTATACCTTTGCTACATTTTCATACTATTTATGGACAAATAAGATTGTGATGGAGAGGATCTCAATTCATTCTGAAAAGGAAGATGAAGATATAATCGGCATGATGGTGACGGTAAAAAGAAAATCTAAATGCAGAAAATTAAGTTCCTAATCCTGCTACAAAATGTTTAAACAAAAAATGAAAATGGAGGAAGAGAAAAAGAAGGGAGTTTCAGGTTTTTGGGACGAAGAGAATTCCCATGGAAGAAGGCTGCAAGTGGGACGTGAGAGAAGCAGAAATGACAAAACTTGCACCCATAGATTTTTGAATTACAATTATCTCCTTAAACTAAAGTTGGTAGAAAATATGACTTGAATTTGGCATTAGAACAACTCCAGTCCAACTGAATATACTAGTAGAAGGATGAATTATGAACAGAATTTGAAAAGAACAAGAGTTTTATATGAACAACTGAAGTTATAGGAAAGTTTTGGCTCCATTGGTAATGGCCAGTCTAAGTTGTAAGTGTGAAGCAATGGCAGCTAGATTTGGTAACTATGCGTAGTGTTGTTCTCAAAATGGTCCAAGTTGGCAGCTGGAAAGTTCAAAGCACCTAGAGTTTACTAAGCAAAGCTTAGTTCCTCAAAATATAAGCAAAATCTCTGATTAAGCTAAGTAAAGCAAATATTACTTTTGATGAAGGAATTGCCAGCCTAGATGACTTCAACAAGTGATGCTGATTTCTTCCTCTTGCTTGCTTAACTTGATTAAGAAGGTAACCAAGTGTCAGGTATCAAAACATTCACTTTTAGATGCTGTGAAGTTCTTCTGCTTGCCGACTGTATTATGTGAAAGGGCAAAATTTTAGAGAAATTAAAAGCTTCCAGTCCTCCAGTTTTAATCATAAGACCATTTTCAATGCTATCCTTTCTGATTGCTGCCTTCAAACATTAACAGAAAAAAAAAAGATTTAAGCGCAATGAATTCAACTAAATCTCCATGTCGAAAGTTGTAAAAAAGATTGAAAATTCAACTTTAAATTCCATAAACATAAATAACAGGCTTACAATTTGAGCATGAAGGAAAATTTATTCTAGGAAGAAAAAAAACAGAGTCTGCAACAACCATCCTTACTTTTTCTTAAATATAGAATTCATTATCAACCAGGAATAGGCACTGGTGAATAAAAGAGAAGAGAACAAGCATTTGGATGGCTATGAGCAACTGCCAAGCAACATACTAGACCAAAAACAGGGCATCCCCTGTAACAAACAACCTGAAAACATGATCAAACCCCTAGAAGAGAAGACAGGGTGCAAGACAAAACAAAACACAGCCAAGAAAAGAAAATCAGACTGAACATAAAAGGAACAACAAAATGGCACAGAAGCCATTCCATCCACCAGCAACAGATGAGGGTTCCTTACTGATTTACAAACTCCTTTGTCCCTTGAGATATCTCTTCAATTTGTAGCTTGCTTCTTCAACCATCCTCACAAGCCATTCGGGTCTTTCAAGTGTGAACATGATATATGCTACAGATATTCCCAACACTAGTCCACTTCCATAACCCATCAATGTTGCTTTCCACTCAAATCCAGATTTAGAATCTGCTTCCTCATGGAAAACGGATGCCTCAGTGTCGTCACATCTATTTGACAATGGAAACCCACACAATCCCAAGTTATCAGCATAGGAATCATTGCCAAAGGTATTGAATTGTTTTCCCAGAGGTATAAGTCCAACGAGCTGATTTTGTGAAAGGTTTAACACTTCAAGAGAAACCAAACTAGTCAACTGTGTAGGAATCTTCCCAACAAGCTTGTTCCAAGAGAGATCCAGCGACTCAAGTGCTGCCAAATTCTCCATTGATGTGGGGATACAACCATTAAGGTTATTATGAGAAAGGTTTAGCTCTTTGAGTGAGTTAAGCTCTCCAATAACCTTTGGAATCTCACCTTGAAACTCATTACTTGAGAGGTCAATGCTCGTCAACCCGATGAATATTTTCCCCAATTCAATCTCTACTCCTTTTATTGCAATTTCAATAGAATAGCTATAGAAGTCAGCCCAAGAAGGACCATCCGCACCCATGTATGACATTACACTTTCATCTACAGTGAGATTTATCATAACCTTGAAATTTTTTATATGTTTAACGGGAAGTGGACCAGTAAAATAATTATTTGATAGATCAAAAATTTGAATTTTAGAGAAAGAACGACTGGACCGGAGGCCTTGAATGGAACCATGAAATTGATTAGAATGCAGCACAAGAACTTGTAATTGTGTAAGACTTTCCAACCAATGAGGAAATGTATCATTGATCTTGTTGTTACCAAGATTTAGCACTTCCAAACCTCCACAATTAATGATGGCTTGTGGTAAAGGCCCTTCTAATTGATTACCATTTAAGTTGAGATAATTCAATTGACATCCCTTTGTAAAAACCGGAGGAATGAATCCACGAAAGTTGTTCATTTGTAGATTCAACACTGACAAGCTTTGGCTTAAATTTCCAAAACATTGTGGAATAATTCCACTCAAGTTGTTGTGAGACAAGTCAAGAAACTGAAGGGAATTTGCATTGCATAGCAGAGAAGGGATCTCTCCACTCAAACTATTACTTGAGATCAAAAAGACAAATGTTGTTGAAGGTGGAATTGGAAGATCTCCGTGAATGAAATTTGAGCTAAGGTCAAGAATTTCAATTGCCTTCCATGGAATTTGCTCAAAATCCGTCAAAGAGTTGTGAGATAGATTCAAGTAGCTCAAAGAGTCCTTCCCCACATCCCACATCCACTTCGGAATCTTACCATAAATTTTATTGTTGGAAAGGTCTAAATATTGCAAACTTTTTGAGCCTCTTAAAAATTGGGGAAATTCTTTGACATTGCAAGAAGACAAGCGCAAAAACTGAAGATTAGGAAATACATCATCAGCACTAGTACCATTAGAGTTTAAGGATAGACTGTTATATGAAAGATCAAGGTATTCGAGATTTTGGAGTTTTGAGAACATGTTAATCTGTACAATACCACTTAGATGTGAAAAGCCAATTCCAGTAAGATTCACAAGTTGGGATATTGAAGATGGAAGAGGACCTTTGAGTTTATTATTCCCTAAAGAGATCTCTTCTAGTGATTTGCACTGGAATTCCTTGATATCACCACTGAGCTTGTTATCATTGAGAGATATATGCTTCAATGTGCAAACTGTATACAACCATGAGGGAAGTGTTCCATTGAGTAAATTAAAAGATAAATCTAGAGAGATTAGATTAGGAAAGGCATCAGGAATGGAACCCTCTAATTGGTTACCATAAATGGATAAGAATTCTAGCTGTCTTAGGTTTGTAAGTGAGGATGGAATTTGTCCACTAAAATGGTTGCCTGACAAGTCTAAATAACGGAGTTCGGAGAAGTTCCCCAATGCTCTCGGAATAGATCCTGATAAGTTAGAATAACGAAGATCTAAATATTCCAAGGAAACTAGATTCCACAATGGTCTCGGAATCGATCCCATTAAGTTGGTCCCGTCGAGAACCAAATGCTTCAAGGAAACTAGATTCCCTATCGACTCCATCAATTCTATAGACGAGGACATATATGATAGATCTAAAATTTCAAGATTGCTGCTCCGGTTCAACTTTGGAATATAGAGAGTGAGGTTTATGTTGAATCGTAAATAGAGCGACTTGAGGTTTGACAGATGAAAAATGTGTTTTGGGAATTTTCCTCGCAAATCACAATACTTGAGACTAAGAGTCCTTAAAGATGAGGATAGATTCATCAAGGCATTAGGATGAACAGAAGACATATTGATATCATCAAGAAAAAGGTGTCTCACCTCTGTTAGGTTCTGAACAAGTCCTTCCAAAGTATGTTTGTCAAGTGGTTGATAATAATTCCCAGAGAGATCAAGTGAAACCAATTTCGACAAGTGGGAGACTTGGGATGGGACTTGACCTGCAAAGTATGTATGAGAGAGGTTGAGATACACTAGACTTGCAAACCGACCAAACTTAGATGACATCTTGGAAAAGGTAAAATTGTTGAAGGCTAGGTTGAGTTTCTGCAGATGCGAAAGATGGAAGAGACTACTATTGGAAGGGATGCTGCCATGTAGCCAACTGCAACTCAAGTCAAGGCCAATCACTTGACCTTTGATGCTATCACAAGTGACCCCAGCCCATGAGCAGCAATCTGAACCCTCCTTCCATGAATTTGTCTTGGGATAGGATATAGTGCCAGCCACTTCATCACAATACCAAGATGAATAATTATGGATGGAAAAAGAGGTCTTGAACTGGATCAATGCAGCAGCTTCTTCAGGAAAGCACAATGGTGTTATTGAAGAAGAACAAGATAAAAGATTAGCTTGAAAATTCAAGAGGAAGAAAAGAAGGTAGAGGAGTTGAAAGGATTTGATGAGTAAGCAGCACATCTTTCTTAAGAAGAGAAACGGAATAGTAATGGTATGATATGATTGATATGAGTGGTGAGAAGGCATAGATGAGTATTTATAAACTTACTGGTTTAGTTCATATACGGATTCATTCAGAGATATAACTTTTTATTATATTTTTCACGTTGTATATACATATAAAGAATGTATAAATAATTTTGTATTCATATATAAACTTGTGGTCGAAGTTGAAGTTGGCATTTGGCTGCCATGCATCTTATGGACTACCATGGGTATTGAGGTGTTATTATCAACTTTATGAAGGGCTCATGATAATTAACTAATCAAAAGATTACCTTTCAAAAAAAAAAAAGTAATCAAAACAGAGGATTGAGATTGGAGAAAATGATTTTATGCATACTAAAATTTCCACAACTATGTTGGACCAGTAGCACAATCCTTATGTTTGTGTGATAACTAATAAATGATTTAATAACACAATGAATGAGAGTATTTGAATCGGGTTGATTTTTGGAATTTTACCATTTATAAACAAACTCAAGTTTACGTTATATGAATTAAATTAATTTCGGTTAATGACTCGTTTTTCTTACTAAAAGAAGAAAAAAAGTTTATGCGCCAAAAGTGCACTCACATAAACATTGTACAAGTATCCACAAAATTGCAATTTGCAGTGTATACTGACAAGCAAGAGACAAGCAAGAAAACGACCTGAATGCTGGAGTAGCTTCTTTGCAACATCAACGAAGCTACATAAAAGCAAATGGTTCTTTGCAAAGAACCATATTTTCCACAATATTATGGAAAAATGTTTGCGTGCAAATTCAAAGCATAAAAATCAGAACATTTTTATAAATCAGAACATTAAAATAAAGAGTAACTCCCACTTCATTTTTTAAATTTCTAATAAAAGAGGAATAGAGTAATCGTGTATCACTCATTGCTATTATTGCATGAAATACATGCATGGAAAAGTTTATATGACCTCTATTTCTAAAGTAAACATTTTGAAAAGGTTTATTGTCTTCCTCTTTTTTATTTTTCTTTTCTTAATCAAAACGTATATTAATTTTGATTTTGTTCATTCATTCATGTTTGTAAGTTTCCTTTTAACTTAGAAAAGAAAATGAAAAAGAAAAATAATAATAAAGAGATCAATAATCTAAAAGTGCAGCAATCATAGAATTTCGTTCAACAAGGCCAATTTTACATTATTTATGTTTATACCATGTACTTCGAGTTTCAATTGTACTTTAATTTTTACTTCTTCCATGTGTCTTAACTTAAGCTTCATCTGCTCCCATGTTGATATGATATCTAATTAAGACCAAATTGTGCACAGGGAAGCTGGTTTCTCTGTTGAAATCCCCTTTTTTTGTTCTTGGTTCTACACATCCCAAAGAGAAATCCCCCTTTTTTTGTTCTTGGTTCTACACATCTCAATCTTTGGTGGGAACATGTCCCTCATGTGCTGACTTTTCTACTACCTTACAATGGTCGTTTTGTATTCAAATTCGATGAAATGAAATCTCTTAATGCTTTTTTTTTTATTAAAATTAAAAAAACGCTTCCCATTTATTCTATTGGGATTTTTCAGCTAGAACTGATGATCATCGATAATATTGGATTAATTGCGTGGTCTTCAAGTTCTGTCCGTGACAATGGACAAAGTTGTGATTGTGAACTTATTCTTTATGGATTTAAGATTTCAAATCTTGGGTCGTTGGGTTTTATTTTCTAAGTATCATTTGCCAGAAATTCGTTTTTGTGCGTTTTTTCTCTATAGTTTCCAATTGCAAGTGGGGATCTTTAATTAGAAATTAAGATAACGAAGGGTTCATGACAGTGAAGTAACCAATAAAGATTGAACCAATTATCAAGCTGATAAAATAACAACCGTTTCTTAAAATTTATCTCAAGGGAGTGTATTCTTTGATGCAATTGTTGAAGCCTTTAATACAATTATGTCCCTTTCTCAAGAAAAAGTAAAAAATAAAGAAGATCTGTCAATATTAATTTTACGAGTCATGGTTAAAAAGGTAAAAACAAGCTACTCTAAAAGCAAAAAGAGGTGGTACCCAATAAGTGGAAAATATGGACATTTGATGAAATCATTCCATTATATATTTTACTTCATTAATGCTAACATTAACTAGGCTAGTAGAAAAAAGAATATGAGAAAGAAGACCTTAAAGCTGGAACTAGCTTCTTTGCACCGTCAATGAAGCTACCTTAAAGTAAATAGGGTGTAGGAACATGGGATCCACCCATTGCAGAACCCCAACTTCACGTCAATGCATCCAGGACAAATTCGTTTACCAAGTCTCTCTAACTTTTTCCTGTTCAAAGTCGTCTGCTTCTTCAAAGTCTCTGTAATTTTTTCTCATTCAAAACGAGTATTAATTTTGAATTTATTCATACATTTTTTATATTCGCAAATTTCCTTTTAACTTAGAGGGAAAAAGAAAGAAAAAAAATAATAATAAAAAAATTAATTATTGAAAAGTGCAGCAATGATAGAATTTCCTTCAACAGAGCCAATTCTAGTTTCAATTCTTTCCCTGCATTTTCCAATTGCATTTACATAGAAATAGAGTGAAGAATAGACAACCACTTTCCAAGGTGAGTCTTCATGTTCACACTGACTTTCAATTGTTTATTATTTATTATCAAAAAGCAAATAGGAAGGATGAAAAGAATAAATTCAGCCTACTATTTAGACCACTAGAGTCGGACCTGTGTGCAACACACGGGCCTCTTTGCACCCTCTATCGGCCCTGCACGTGGTTCACTCTGACGTCTTTGCACCCCTCTCTTTCTCACTCTTTGCTTCAACATCTTTTCTCTTGCACGTTCTCTGCCCTCCACGTGGTTAACTAATGGGGCTGCCTTTTTAAGTATGTTATAGATTTGTTGATGGTACTGATTTCAGATGGATGCAAAAGCCCTTTTCAAGCCTTCTGCGTTTTACACTAGTAAAAACGAAAGTGCAATTTGCAACACCAATGAAGCTACCTAAAAGCAAATGGGGTTTAGTGATGACCTATAAATTGAAAGGCAATAATCAGCAAGGAATGAGAAAAGTAGTTTATATTCATTTTGTCAAGATATTCCAATTAATTTAAAAAATTTTTATGGCTACTTTAATAAAAACATAAAAATTAGAATATTTTTCTAAATTATTTTCATACCAATTAAAATAAAGAGTAAGTTTAACTCCATCTTATTAAATTTTTTATAAAATATAATAAGAGTAGATAAAACTCTATAATCTAACAGGTAGATTAAAGAGGGATAGAGTCATCATGTATCACTCTTTATTTCATTCTTTTTTCTTAATAAAAACACGTATTAATTTTGACTTTGTTCATTCATTCTTTACATTTGTAAGTTTGCTTTTAACTCTGAAAGGAAAAAAAAGCAAAAAAATAATAATAAAGAAATCAATAATCTAAAAGTGTAGCAATGATAGAATTTCCTTCAACAGGGCCAATTTTCTACTCTTTAAATTTTAATATTTTCAACAATAACTTCTTATTAAATTTTAAAAAAATATATCTTCTTATTAATTACAAGTATAAATTATTGATAGCAGCCACGAAAAGCTTATTGGAGGAACATGCAATGCAAGTGGTCGCTAAGGAGTTTTCTACTCTTTCTTTCCTTTGATAATTGCGTTTCAGAGAGTGGATTTGAATTCAACATGAAAACTTTCATTTCGATTGGTTTACAATATACTTTCCTATCATCTATTCAACTAAATTGTCATTTAGACAATTGAAGACACCTATATATTATTCAATTATGATTATCATATTTTAATATGTTTGATGTCTAATGATAAGTTGTATTGTATTAATTTTGTAAATTAATGATCTTCAACATGTTGAAATAATTACGTGATCTTCAAATTTTGTTCATGACAATTGACAAGATTGTGATTTTTTTTTTTGTAAAGCAAGATTGTGATTTTGATCTTCCTTTTTGAGTTTCTGACTTCAAAATAATCTTGGGTCATTGGAATCTATTTTCCAAGCATCACTTTGTCAATTCATATGAACGAAAAATTCATACTTGTGCATTTTTCCATACATTTTCCAATCACAAGTGGGGATCTTCAATTAAAAAGCAAGATAATGAAGGCTCATGACAGTTAACTAATCAATAGATGAGACTGAGATTGGAGAAGATGATTTTATATATCCTAAAATTTCCACAACTATCTTGGGCCACTTGCACAATCTTTATATTTGTGTAACAATTGGAGACTGAGACAAGGAAACTCTATCACAGGAAACTCTTGAGGCAAGAAATAACGTAAATGCTGTTACACTCTTTGTCTATGTTCAAAATTATTCTTTTGTCGATCCTGAAGAAATTCATATCTAGGCTGCGTGGTACGTGATTTGATGGATAATTGCGACCAACAAAGTTAAAGCCAACCATTAGCAAGGCTTGAGAAAAGTAGTCTGTTTGCTTCAAAGTTTCAAAGTAAACAACACTTGAAAGATAATGTATTTTTTACGCAACTGTCCCAACATCTCGTCTCCTATACAAAGTTTGAATATTGAAATACATCCAAAATTCAGTATATAAAGTCTTTGTTTACTTCTTGTTTCTGTTTCCACAGTGACTGCTGCTGACAATACCTTAGGTGGAAAGACAGATAAGCAACAATACGTGGGATCCAACAGGAAGAAAATATGGGCATTTCATCCAAAAATGCAGATAAATATATATGCACTGTGCACTGGAAAATTCTCTGCAATACAGGAGCACACTGCAAAGGACCATATTTTCCACGAGATTATGGAAGAATGTTTGCATGCAAATTCAAAGGGTGTATTTTCTGAAGAGTTGTTCAACCATTCCATCATGCTTTAAATGCATCAAAACTACGTGGAAGTTGCATTTTTCTGCCACAAATTTCAATGTAAAAGGGAAAAACAAAGAAACTCCATCGCAGGAAACTCTGAGGCAAGAAAATATGTAAATACTGTTCACTCTTTGTCTATGTTAAGAAATGAGGTGATAAATTTGAAGTCAATTATGAGAAAGAACTAAATCGAAGGCTATAAATACAGTATTTATTGATGTTGTATCTCAAGTGTAGTTTAGCCCCAAAGTTGGGTTATGAAAAGTCATGGTCTACACAAATTGTTGTTACGAAGGGGCCATCTCATAGGAAACTGAGGAAAGAAAAATATGCAAAAGAATTATTTTCATTTTCTTCGCAAAATTAATTCACATTGTCCTTATCACTGCAGAATTCTCCACAACAATTTTGTATTCAAGAAAGAAATTGGATAAATGATAAATGATACGATTGATATAGTCGAAGTCATCGTATCAACATTTTTCTTTTGATCCACTAATTAGATTGCTTAACTCATTAAGGTTAACTTATTATTATTGAGCAAAAAAAAAAGTCTTCCTTATTAATTACTACACTAAACTATTGATAGCAACCACGAAAAGCTTATTGGAGCAACATGCAAGTGGTCTCTAAGGAGCTTTCTACTTTTTCTTTCCTTTGATAATTCAATTTGAGAGAGTGGATATGAATTCAACACGAAATTTTGTTTTCAATTGGTTTACAGATATACTTTCTTATCATCTATTGAACTAGATTAGCATTTAGAGAATTGAAGACACCTATATATTATTGAATTATGATTATCATATTTTTATATATTTGATGTTTAGTGATAAGTTATATTATATTAATTCTGTAAATTAATGATCTTCAACATGTTGAAATAATCACGTGGTCTTTAAGTTTTGCTCATGACAATTGACAAAATTGTGATTATTTTTTTGTAAGGCAAGAGTGTGATTTTGATCTTCCTTTTTTGAGTTTACGGCTTCAAAATAATCTTGGGTCATTGGAATCTATTTTCCAAGCATCACTTTGTCAATTCATATGAACGAAAAATTCATACTTGTGCATTTTTCCATATATTTTCCAATTACAAGTGGGCATCTTCAATTAAAAGCAAGATAATGAAGGATCATGACAATTAACTACTCAATAGATAAGATGATTTTATGTAAACTAAAATTTCCACAACTATGCTGGGCGACTTGCACAATCTTTATGTTTGTGTAATAACTGATAAATGGAGTCAACAAATCATCTCTCTTCTTGGCATGGTGGTGATTAAATGTTGTGGACTCTTTCTTGTTGCCTTTGTATGTCTGATAAATAATAAAATGAATGAAAAAAAAATAAACTAATAGGTGATTTAGTAACAACATGAATGAGAGTATCTGAGCGATGAATTAGTTTGATATTTGGAATCCTACAATTTATAAATAATATTAAGTAACAGTCAAAAGTCATCATACCAAGATTTTGCTTTTGATTTATTGAAGGTTACTAATTTGTCCTTAATGGAGAAGATAAGATGACTAAGAAGATTTATGGATGTTAACTTTTTGGGTCTTGGTCAAAAAGAAAAAAGGAAAAATCAAGCTAATTGAAAGCAAAAGGAGGTGGTACCGAGCAAGAGAAAAAAAATGCATTTGAATAACCAAGCAAGAGAAAAAAAAATGCATTTGAATCAATCATTTCATTATATACTTTTTCTCATTAATGATAATATGGAGTACACCATACTTGAAATAATCTTGCCATGTTAAGAAAAGAGGCAATAAATTTCATGCAAATTTGGAGGAAGAACAGAAACAAAGACCATAAATGTAGTATTTATTCATGTTGTATCTCAAATTTAGTTTAGCCCCAAATTTGGGTTGATAAAATTAAATGACATTGTCCTTATCATTGCGGAATTCTCCAGCAATAAGACATGGGATTCACTGATTGCAGGACCCAAACTTCACATGAGTGCATTCAACACAAATTCGTTTACCAAGTCTGTGTATCTTTTCCTGTTGAAAGTTTTGTTTACCATTAGAATTTTCTATGTGCTGATTCCGATTCCAATGCTTGAATTATAGGTAGGTGTCTCACAATATTAACTATTCTGATAAACTTCCCGGGAATTGTTGCCTTACAGTTTGGTGGAATTGTGTCTCTATTATGATCCCAAATTGTCATAATCTGCTTCTAAAAAGGATCTGTTAAAGTATGTACATCTCCAAATTGTCATAATACTCTAGTTTAAAACTTTACAGATGAATTTTCCTCTGCCTTCTTTTCTCTCTTAACTCTCATCTAACATCAAACTGCTAAATTTTAGTTTTCGATTTCGATGGATCCAAACATGTAAGCCAAATAGTTAAAGAAGAAGAAATTTGGATAAATGAGGACAAAAACATATAGAGTATATTCAGCTTATAAGTTGAGTACCTAATTTAGAGCCTGTTCAGTATGGTTTTTTTTAATTTAAAAGTTCTTACGAAGCTCTTATGAAAAATAATAGTTTTTAAAATTAAACTAAATCTGTTTGGTAAATTTACTTTATAAGTTTTTTTTTTTTTTATAAATAAGTTGTTTGACAAAATAATTTATATAAGTTATAATTTTTATTAAAATTACCATAAAAAGTATTTAATAAATAATTTTCTATTAATCATAAATTCCTTTGTTCATAATGAAAAAATGTTAATTTTATTTTTTTATTCATAAAAAGTATAAAAATTATTTTTATATAATATAAAATTTATAATTAATAATAGATCATATAAAAATGAAAACAGATAATGTTAAAATTATTTTTAATAGATGAGAATGTTTTTGAAATAAAAAAAAATTCTCCTAAAAAAGAGGCATGTTTTTAAAAAAAGAAGAGAGAAAGCTTTTCTTTGGAGCTTTTTCTAAAGTTTTTTTTTCAAAATTTTATTTTTTTAAAAAAACTGTTTATTTTTTTAAGAGCTTTTCCAAATTTTTATTTGACCGAGTTTTTGCTTTTAAGAAGTGAATAAGCTGAGAAAAAACCAGATCAAACATGCACTTAATCAACCTTCATCCCTGCATCTTTACGTATTTAATCAACCTGTTGGCTTGTCAATCAATTGTTGAACGTTTAGTGCTGATAAATATTTAGCATCAGTTTCTTTCTAAATAGAAATTGCAGTCCCTAGTTAATGAAATGAATAGCTAAAATTTAATCCCACCATCCTGTTTCTTTATATTGAATAAATATTGCTGATAAATAAATAAAATAGTAGTGGCAATCTGGTTATTGGCATGATTGGTCTTTAGAATCTTGCATAAATCTTAATTGGTGTAGAGAAAGAATAACAAGGCATTCTCCCAAATATAGGTCAGTCGTGTATTTAATATTTTTATCTATGGAATTTGTACTCTGTCAATCTGATCTCAGCTTTGACAAGGTTCAATCTTCGAACAAAAGTTGGATTCAGTACTGTCAAGATGGACAGACATACTGTACATAAGAGAAGAACAATGCTAAGAGTTCTGAAGTTTCTGGTAAGAAAATAGATTCTTGCTGACGTGTCTCATAAAAAACCAAAAAGGGGATTCTTCCTGACATGCATGTTAGCTGATAAATGCTTTTCTGCTTCTTGACATCATCCCCACAATTATGTTATCAACATTCAAGTAAGAAAATGAGATGCTTAGGATGGAACCATCAATTCCTCTTGCTCTTCCTGTTTTACTTCTCTTCTGAAGCTCCTATTACATCTGTCTGGAGTAGCAAGCAGCTTTCATGTTGACAGTGCTTTTGGGAATCAATGTCTTAGCCAAGAACACTATGGTAGATAGAATCTCAGTTTCATAGACATGCCACTCTTTGCCAAAGCAACTTTTGATCAACAAATCGAGGTAAAAATGTTGCTAGTTTCTTCATTTCTTCAATGTGCTTTACAGGTAATCACGATATGGAAAGCAGGGTATATTCTTTAAAGCATGACCGGTTGTTTGCTGTCAATCAGAACTAAGAATGCTTGCCTCCAACCTATCTGAAAACCTGTTAGTAGGGACAGAGCCTGCAGGTGGGCTACACACAACATACACATGTACAAACAGACAAAAAGGGGAAGAAATGAAGAAATTTTCAATTTGGGTGCATATGGAGACACACTGCTCTAGGGCTATAGAACAGAAGGTAATAGAAAATTTATACTGCATATAAAATATTATGTGTTAATCAAATGCTCAATCGGTGTTATAACATATGAACTTATGACATATGTGATATATATGGTTACCTGCTCCTCCTCCTCTATTGCTCCACTCAACTCTGCCCCTCGTAACATTAGCTTCAGTTCATCTTCATTAACGTAAAGTTCGCTAAAATAAAGACACAAGGCATTGAGGCATTCAAAAAGCATATAAGAGAATGATGGCATATGTTGAAAATTTGACAAACCATTGGAAACAAACAAAACTGAAAATGCATGATAACTTAGAAGCCGCAGACAGATTAACATAGGTGATTATTTTCTTCACCTTTTTCCTTTTAGACAAAGAATTTTGAGCATTCCCGTTGAGAGATATGCAACAACTCTTCCTATTGGATATGGTATCACAGAAAGCCATGCCACTGGCCTGACCTTGAAACATTGCAACCACAATTAGTCAGCCAATTTGGAATTGGTAATGATAACTTTGGCAAAGTACCAAAGAGAGCCATGAAGCGTATAGCATGAAACATAGGGAAAAAGAAAACTATGCAGTTTTAACACACATCTGGCTGACAGTGAAATTTGAAGACCCAAATGATTGGGGAAGAAAAGAATAAACTTACCACAAATCTGGCAACTTCTGTGGGATTGTGAACAGATATACTCTTTGGAGTGATCTCAGTGAGAAGCAACACAAAGCATTTTGAATGGCTGTGAGAAATCGAGTTACATCACTACAAAGCATTTTGAAGACACCATCTTACTGGAATATATCAGGGTAATGAGAAGTATGTGGTGCCAAAAAGAATGGTTGTGAGAAATCGAGTTACATCACTATGAAGCATTTTGAAGACGCCATCTTACTGGAATATATCAAGGTAATGAGAAGTATGTGTTGCCAATAAGAATGGTTGTGAGAAATCAAGTTACATCACTACGAAGCATTTTCAAGACACCATCTTCAGACTCTTTTTCAGCCAGCTCACGTACCCGACACAGGTTAACATCAAATGAAAAATGGATTTCAAAATTCCAAGAGGCTTGATGACAAGACAAACTAGAAATAACCAGCACACAATGAAGAAAACTTGTGTCAGATATTTCTACTTCAACCTTCTCTCACTTAAAAGTTAAAGTGCCATCTATACTTCAAAAGATTTGTTGTTTGCCTTTACCAAAATGCAATACTAAATAACTCGTGTAGAATTTAGGTTTAATAGTTGAAATAATACACACTTCATGATGTTGTTATCTATGGCTTATCCTATAAGTTGCTTATCTTTCTCTACTCTCTCCCTGTCTCTCTGTTTTCTCTCACTTTGTTCTCCCTTTTCACTCTAATGTGTTTCTGCGTTCTATCTTTTATCCTCCATGATATTTCTCCTCTTGTGCGCACCACTAAAAATTTGTTTCCTTTTTATAAGTTACCATGATTGAGCTCACATCTATAAGAATTATATGTTCAAATGCAATCCACCATAAACTAATAATACAGCATCGAATTTATACCGAAAGTTAACATGGCTTATCAAAGTTAAACTTGTATTAATTCAAGCCAATATATCAAGTCACCAAAGAAATTTGCACAACAATCAGGGAAAAGAGAATATTCCAAAGACTGCATTATAAATTGACCAAAGCAACTACATTCTTTCCAATTTACAACAATCTGTATACTTGCTTTCTGATTTCCATCATTGAGCGACCAACAACATGCATTCAATAAGTATGAAAGCTATCCAGTCCTGGGTCAAAGAAATCAATACCTTCCAAGGCCATAATGTAGTTATAGCAGTCTCTGCCATTGAGAAGAAGGCAGAGACGCCGGGGCGTTGTGAAGACACCTGGGCGTTGCGGAAGACACCAATCGTGGCGAGGTTGAAAACCCCACTAAGGTGAATCACCAATCTTGGCAAGGTTGAAAACCCCACTAAGGTGAAGAGTAGCCAAAATCCCACTTTGGTTGACTAGGCCAAAAATACTAAAACCTCTTACTCTTAAAAAGAACCTAGAGAAATAAACACTCCTGCTTAAGAAAATATTCTTTATTAACTCTCAACTTGAATGTGTATAATAACCAAGCCTAAGGGTCCTATTTATACTATTATAGGCCCAAATCCTAATAAAACTCTACTTCTAGTTATCTAATACAATTCAAATAATTAATAAGAAATAGATGTTCTATTCCTAAATAGAACATGACTAGCTTAAAATCCTAATACAAATAAAAGAAGAATTTTATTATACCTATAATTCCTAAATCAACTAAAATTAGCAAAAACTAAATTAAATAAAATACAATTCTAAATGCTCTTGCGTCATTCTCCTCGGGTTAGAAAAACTCGGCTCCGACAAGTAAGCATTGACAAATTCCTTGTAGATGTTTAGATCCACATACTGTCATAGTCCATACTAACCATTCAAATAATTCAATTATTGTTTTGAAAGTTGCCTTCCATTCATCTCCAAGCCGCATTCGATTTTGATGATATCTTTTCTTCAAATCGACTATAGTCTTCTTAACGGTATGGTTGTCCTCAAAGCTTCTCCATAAGTTTCCCAAACTTTTATTGACCAATTTTGTTTGACCATGCTTGGATGAGGGTGAAAATGCTTCATTCTCTTGAGAGACTAATAAGAGGCATAAATGGTTTGATTCACGATAAACTTTGTTTAGATCAGACAAAGTGATGAGTGCTTTATCTTCTTCTTGTCTCTTTGGTCGATCCTCTGACTTTAATGGAGTCAATATAATTTTTACTCCATCCTTGATGAAGGAATAAGTATTCTTGTATCCATCATGGTGAGCTCGACGATCATATTGCCATGGGCGTCCTAACAACAAGTGGCATGCGTCCATTGGAATAACATCACACCAGACTTTATCTTCATACTTATTTCCGATAGAGAATTGAACACAACAGCGTTTTGTCACTTTAACTTCGTTTCCTTTTCTCAGCCATTGTAACTTGTAAGGATTAGGATGTACTTCAATTGGAAATTTCAACTTTTCCACCATGTAGTTGGCAATAACATTCTCACAGCTTCCACTATCAATAATGACATTACAAACCTTCCCTTGGGATGTGCACCTTGTATAGAATATATTATGACGAAGCCAACTTTCATCTTCTGTCATCATAGCAGTGTTAAGATTACGACGAACAACAAGAGCTTCCCCATAATCAGCAGAAACTTCTTCTATCTCTTCGTTGTTGAAATTTTCTAGCTCTTCCTTTATTTCATCATCATACTTGTAATACCCAACATCCCACATCTGGTGTGAATGTGATTGTTAAGACCTATATAACAATCCAAGTCCATCACTACTAAAAACTTGAGTTTAAACTTTTGAGGGCCACGTGGTTTAGGCCCAAAAAGTTACTGGGCCAGTGGTTGGGCTTGGGTCGTTACAAATGGTATCAAAGCGACGTGAGCTTTCACATTGTTCGGGTGAGATCTTGGTCCTGTGGATATGATCTATGGCCTTGATGAAGACATCAAGGATTTGAGTGGGTGGGATTGTGATGCCCAACATCCCACATCTGATGTGAATATGATTGTTAAGACCTATATAACAATCTAAGCCCATCACTACTAACAACTTGAGCTTAAGCTTTTGAGGGTCACATGGTTTAGGCCTAAAAAGTTGCCGGGTCAGTGGTTGGGCTTGGGTCATTACAAATGCTATCAAAGCTTGGGCCAGTCCGATGTGAGCTTTCACATTCTTCTGGTAAGATCTTGGTCCTGTGGATGTGATATGTAGCCTTGATGAGGACATTAAGGATTTGAGTGGGTGGGATTGTAATACCCAACATCCATCTAGTGTGAATGTGATTGTTAAAACTTATATAACAATCCAAGTCCATCACTACTAGCAACTTGAGTTTAAGCTTTTAAAGGCCACGTGGTTTAGACCCAAAAAGTTTATGCAGACAATAGAAGAAGGAAATTAGAATTTGAGGTTGGAGATCATGTGTTCCTACGAGTTTCCCCTACTAGAGGAGTAATGCGATTTGGGATTCGAGGAAAACTTAGCCCTTGTTATGTGGGTCCATTTGAGATTTTGGATAGGGTTGGTGATGTGGCTTATAGACTGGCACTTCCACCTGCTCTATCAGGGGTGCGATCATACCAGCACTAATGCACCGGATCCCATCAGAACTCCGCAGTTAAGCGTGCTTGGGCGAGAGTAGTACTAGGATGGGTGGGATTGTGATACCCAACATCTCACATCTGATTTGGATATGATTGTTCAGACCTATATAACAATCCAAGTCTACCACTACTAGTAACTTGAACTTAAGCTTTTGAAGGCCACGTGGTTTAGGCCTAAAAAGTTACTGGGCCAGTGATTGGGCTTGGGTCGTTACAAATGGTATCAGAGCTTGGACCAGTTTGATGTGAGCTTTCACATTGTTCTAGTGAGATCTTGGTCCTGTGGATATGATCTGTGGCCTTGATGAGGACATCAAGGATTTGAGTGGGTGGGATTGTGATGCCCAACATCCCACATCTGATGTGAATGTGATTGTTAAGACCTATATAACAATCCAAGCCTACTACTACTAGCAACTTGAGCTTAAGCTTTTGAAAGCCACGTGGTTTAGGCCTAAAAAGTTACTGGGCCAGTGATTGGGCTTGGGTCGTTACAAATGGTATCAGAGCTTGGGCCAGTCCGATGTGAGCTTTCACATTGTTCTGGTAAGATCTTGGTCCTGTGGATGTGATATGTGGCCTTGATGAGGACATCAAGGATTTGAGTGGGTGAGATTGTAATACCCAACATCCCACATCTGGTGTGAATATGATTGTTAAGACCTATATAACAATCCAAGTCCATCACTACTAAAAACTTGAGCTTAAGCTTTTGAGGGCCACGTGGTTTAGGCTCAAAAAGTTACTGGGCCAATGGTTGGGCTTGGGTCGTTACAATACTCATCATAAAGTGGTTCTAATTTTTCCCAATTCACATAATCTTCTCCTTCTATTAAGGAAATAATTCTTCTATTCGGACAATCAAAAGCAATATGCCCAAATCCTTGGCATTTGAAGCACTTTTTGTTGACATTAGAAGCACGAGTAGAAGTAATCTCTTGATTGTTTGGAGTTTTTGAAGAGTTTACCTTTGGAGATGGAATAGTTGCTGAACTTTGACTTTCATGGTTTGAGGTGGAATCTTTTTGTCTAGATGAACTCATTGAGCTCTTCCGTAATCGTTGTTTCTCAACCTTTAGTGCTAGTCTGATGACATCATTTAAGTTCCAATATGGTTGTAGTTGAACAATATCTGCAATTTCGACATTGAGACCCCCAAGATAACGAGCTACGGTTTGTTCTTCTGGCTCATGAACATCGCACTTCATGTGAAGTTGTTCGAAATCTATTGTATATTCTTCCACCGACATTGTTTTTTGCCTCAAGTTATGAAATTTGATAAAAATTTCTTGTCGATAATGATCAGGAAGGAACTTACGCTTGAGTTCTCGACGCATCTTATCCCATGTTCTGATTTTGTTGCGACCTTCTCTTTCTCTTTATCTTTTGAGATTTTCCCACCAAATAGAAGCGTGTTTCTTCAATTTAATTGCCACAAGCTTCACACGTTTTTCATCAGGAATATCTTTGAGCTCGAAAACTCTTTCTACTGTGTAGAGCCAATCAAGGAAGTCATCAGGATGAAGTCGTCCTTCGAATTCAGGAATGTCGACTTTGATTCCCAAATCTCTAGTAGCAGCAGTTCTTAGGCGACGAATAGGTATTTCTTCATCAGATGACGAATTTTGATGAAAGGGGTTGGTGTCAATCTCTTCATCACTAGAGTTACTATTATTGATTTGAGCATCACGTCTTGCGAGTTGCTCTTGTAATTCTTGAATTTGCTGACGTAGTTCTGCAATCTCAATCTTGTAATCATCTCTTTGACGATTTTGACGTCTTGGCGGTATTTTTTTTTTTGTATGGTGATGACAATGTGGTGATGTAGAGAAAAAAAAGATGATAAATTATAAAGCAATAAATAAAATTACCCGAACAGGGAGTATCGAAACTCGACAGCAAACTTGAATTTATGCAGCTAACAATGATATTCCCGCTCTGATACCAAACTGACGCCGGGGCGTTGTGAAGACACCTGGGCGTTGAGGAAGACACCAATCGTGGCGAGGTTGAAAACCCCACTAAGGTGAAGAGTAGCCAAAATCCCACTTTAGTTGGCTAGGCCAAAGATACTAAAACCTCTTACTCTTAAAAAGAGCCTAGAGAAATAAGCACTCCTGCTTAAGAAAATATTCTTTATTAACTCTCAACTTGAATGTGTATAATAACCAAACCTAAGGGTCCTATTTATACTATTATAGGCCCAAATCCTAATAAAACTATACTTCTAGTTATCTAATACAATTCAAATAATTAATAAGAAATAGATGTTCTATTCCTAAATAGAACATGACTAGCTTAAAATCGTAATATAAATAAAAGAAGAATTTTATTATACCTATAATTCCTAAATCAACTAAAATTAACAAAAACTAAATTAAATAAAATACAATTCTAAATGCTCCTACGTAAGGCAGACAGGCCCAGAAGCGCTGTCAAAACCACACCTTGCTCCTTGAATACTTTAAGAAGCATAGATAACTTAGACCAAGCGTTACTCAACAACAATATGCACTGCCCAATCACCCCATAGCCAGCATTAACTACTCCCACGACAGCAAACACTCATTTACAACCAAAGACGAATACACTGCAAACCATTGCTATTAAAATTCCACTTTTCACCAAAATCAGATTCTGATTATTTCCCACATCTTCATTGCCTTCACTTAACAATCCCAGATGAGCTTGACTTACACAAATACCAGTTTTTCACAATCCAAAGGCTTTGAAAGCCTCGGGATTGGGAAAGCAGGAGATAATAGGAGCTGGGTAGTGATTAGTTTTGGATAAAAACTTTGATGGGTACTTCAAATTGCGATTGAAAAGCATGAGAGACGAGCACTTTCTGGAAGAAAAGAAAGTGGGTTGGCTGAGAATTGAGGATTCAAGCGCCATTCTCGTCAACAAGAATAATTCAATAATCTACAAAAAAAATAAAGGAAAGAAAAAAATTGAAACTTGTTTAAACAAAACATGAAAAAAGAAGAAAGAGAAAAAGGAGTTTCACGTTTTATTGGGATGAAGAAAATTCCCATAGAAGGGTGGTCTCTTCATTAATCCAAGAGAGGGGTTTTTGGGAGAAGTCTGGCTGGTGAAGGAACGATTTTGCTTTCTGCAAGTGGGAAGTAGGAGACGCCGAAATGACGAAACTTGCCCCCATAGACTTTAGAATTACAATTCTCTCCTTACACTAAAGTTGGTAGAAAATATGACTCGAATTTGGCATAAGAACAACTCCAGTCCAACTGAATACTTGCAGAAGGATGAATTATGAATTGAAATTGAAAAGAACAAGACTTTTACTTTGAACAACTGAAATTATAAGAAAGTTTGGCTCCACTGGTAATGGCCATTTGGATGGCTATGAGCAACAGCCAAACAACATACCAGAACCAAGAAAAGAAAATCAAACTGAACATAAAACGAACAACAAAAAGGAATACAAGCCATTCTAACCACCAGCAACAGATGAGGGCTTCTTACTAATTTACAAATTCCTTCGTGCTCTTAGATATCTCTTCAATTTGTAGCCTGCTTCTTCAACCATCCTTACAAGCCATTTGGGTCTTCCAAGTGTGAACATGATATATGCTGCAGATATTCCCAACACTAGTCCACTTCCAAAACCCATGAATGTCGCTTTCCACTCAAATCCAGATTCAGAATCTGCTTCCTCATGAAAAATGGGTGCCTAAATGTTGTCACAGCTCTTTGATAATGGAAACCCACACAGTTCCAAGTTATTAGCATAGGAATCATTGCCAAAGGTATTGAATTGGTTTCCTAGAGGTATAGGTCCAACCAGCTGATTTTGTGAAAGGTTTAACACTTCAAGAGAAACCAAACTCGTCAATTGAGTCGGAACCCTCCCAACAAGCTTGTTTGAAGAGAGATCTAGTGACTCAAGTGCTGTCAAATTCCCCATTGATGTGGGAATACAGCCACTAAGGTTATTATGAGAAAGGTTAAGTTGTTTGAGTGAGTTAAGCTTTCTAATAACCTTTGGGATCTCACCTTGAAACTCATTATTTGAGAGATCAATGATCGTTAACTTGATAAAAATTTTCATCAATTCAATCTCTACTCCTTTATTTGTAATTCCAATAGAATAGCTATAGCCACCAGATCCATCACCGCCAATGTATGACACTATTGCACTTTCATCTTCTGTGAGATTTTTTATGGCCTTGAAATTTTTTATATATGTGACAGGAAGTGGACCGGTAAAGTAATTATTTGAGAGGTCAAAAATTTGGATTTTGGAGAAAGAATGACCAGACCTAACACCATGAATGAAACCATGGAATTTGTTTGATCGCAATACAAGAACTTGTAGCTGTGCAAGACTTCCCAACCAATGAGGAAATCTATCATTGATCTTGTTGTTACCAAGATCTAGCATTTCCAAATCTCTACAATTAATGATGGATCTTGTTAAAGGGCCTTCTAATTGATTGCCATGTAAGTTGAGATACTTCAGTTCACATCCCTTCATAAAAGTTGGAGGAATGATTCCATGAAACTTGTTCATCTCCAATTTCAACACTGTGAGGCTTTTGCTCAAATTTCCAAAACATTGTGGAATTATTCCACTCAACTTGTTGTGAGACAAGTCAAGAATTTGAAGAGAATTTGCATTGCATATCAGAGAAGGGATCTCTCCACTCAAACTGTTATTTGAGATAAGAAAGACATTTGTTGTTGAAGGTGGAATTTGAAGATCTCCTTGAATCAAATTGGAGCTAAAGTCAAGAATTCCAATTTCCTTCCATGAAATTTGCTCAATATTTGTTAAAGAGTTGTGAGATAGATTCAAGTACGCCAAAGAGTATTTCCCTGCATTCTGCATCCACTTGGGAATCTTGCCATAAATTTTATTGTTGGAAAGGTCCAACTGTTGCAACCATCTTGATCCTCCTAAAAATTGGGGAAATTTGCTGACATTGCAAGAAGACAAGTATAAAGATTGAAGATTGGGCAATGTATAATTAGCACTAATGCTAGTTGAGCTTAAGGATAGAATGTTATATGAAAGATCAAGGTGTTGGAGATTTTGGAGTTTCGAGAACATGTCAAACTCTACAATACCACTTAGATTATTTGATGATAAGTCAAGAGAAGTAAGGTTCACAAATTGGAATAGTGAAGATGGAATAGGACCTGTGAGTTTGTTCTTCCATAAAGAGATCTCTTCTAGTGATTTGTACTGAAATTCCTTGACATCACCATTGAGTTGTTTATTCTGGAGAGCTATGTGCTTCAATGTGGAAGCTGTATACAACCATGAGGGAAGTGTCCCATTGAGTAAATTTAAAGACAAATCTAGAGAGATTAGATTAGGAAAAGCACTTACCTCATCAGGAATGGAACCTTCTAGTTGACTATCTAAAATGATTAAAAATTCAAGTTGTCTTAGGTTTGTAAGTGAGGATGGAATTTTCCCACTAAAATGGTTCATTGACAAATCTAAATAATTGAGTTGTCTTAGGTTTCCCAATGATATCGGAATTGATCCTGATAAGTTGGATGATTGAAGATTTAAATGCTCCAAAGACACTAGATTCCCGATTGAGTTGGGCAATCCTCCTGAGAAAGATGATCCTGATGCATCCAAATGCTTCAAAGATGATAAATTCGTGATAGACTCAGGCAACCCTCCAGGAAAAGAAGTCATAAATAAATCCAAATATTTCAAAGATTGTAAAGTGCTGATCGAATCTATCAATTTTGTTGAGAAGGACATTCCTGATAGATCTAAAAGTTCAAGATTGCTGCTGCTTTGGTTCAACTTTGGAAAATAGAGAGTGAGCTTTTCATTGAACCCTAAATAGAGGGACTTGAGGTTAGGCAGGTGAAAAATGTTTTTTGGGAATTTTCCTCGCAAATCAGAACCATCAAGATTAAGGGCCCTTAAAGATGAGGATAGATTCATCAAGGCATTAGGATTAATAGATGACATATTGATATAACCAAGAAAAAGTTGTCTCACCACTGTTAGGTTCTCAATGAGTCCTTCCAGTGTATGTCTGTCAAGTGTTTGATGATAATTCCCAGAGAGATCAAGTGAAACCAATTTCGACAAGTGGGAGACTTGGGATGGGACTTGACCAGCAAAGAATGATCCAGAGAGGTTGAGATACACTAGACTTGCAAACCCACCAAACTTAGATGACATCTTGGAAAAGTTAAAGAAGTTGAAGGCTAGGTTGAGCTTCTGTAGGTGTGGAAGATGGAAGAGACTACTATTGAAAGGGATGCTGCCATTTAGCTGACTGCAACTTAAGTCGAGGCCGATCACTTGACCTTTGATGTTATCACGGGTGACCCCATCCCATGAGCAGCAATCTGAACCCTCCTTCCATGAATTTGTCTTGGGATAAGATTTAACACCAAGTAGATTGCAATAGTCAGATGAATCTTTATTGTTGGAAAAAGAGGCCTTGAATTGGATCAATGCAGCAGCTTCTTCAGGAGAGCACAACTGTGTAATTGAAGAAGAAGAAGATGAAAAATTAGGTTGAAAAATCAGGAGGAACAAAAGAAGGTGGAGGAGTTGGAAGGCTTTGAGTAAGCACCACATCTTTCTTAACAAGAGAAATTGAATATTAATGGTATGATATGAATGGTGGGAAGGCAAAGATGAGTATTTATAAGCTTCCTAGTCAAACCAATGTGAAACAAACGCCTATCCACCAGTAGATAGGTAGCAATTTAAAAAAAAAAAAAACCAATGTGAAACAAATGGCAGCATTGGTGTCAAGGGCTACCAAATCCAAGTTCATAATTTTGTTTTCTCAAGTTTCTTGGAAGTTTATAATTGATGATGTGTCAAATCGAGGAAAATGATACGGTGGTCACGTGGAGAGCTAATATGTCGACCAACCTGGTCCAAAAGCAATACTCATTATGTTTTTGACATGGAACATGTACCAATTGCATAATCTCTATGTTTTGTATTATTCTTTCCTTTTCTCTTTTTGTGTTTTAGCCTTGTATTGGTTGTTCCTTAGCTGTAAAATAGTTTTCTCATATCATTCTCTTCTCTAAATTCTCTGTGATATAATGTATGATTTTCTGCTGACTTAATGAAGGAAATTTAAGGGAAAAATGTAATTTGAAGATTTCTTTTCATATTAAACTGATCAAGTGATAATTGATGGATACACTAAGTAACCTTTGAATTAAAAGAAACCCAAGTTTACATTATATGCATTAAATTAATTTCGTTTAATGACTCATTTTTCTCATTAAATGAAAAAAAAAAGTTTATGCCTCAAAAGTGCAGTCACTAAAACATTGTAGAAGTATCCAGGAAAGTGCAATTTGACTACGCTAGTAAAAAGGAGGAGATAAGCAAGAAGACGCCCTGAATGATGGAGTAGCTTTTTTGCAACATCAACGAAGCTACCTAAAAGCAAATGGGGTCTAGTGATGACCTACAAATTTAAAGGCAATCATCAGCAAGGTATGAGAAAAGTAGTCTGCTGCTAAATCAAAGTTTCAGCGTAAACAACACTTGAAAGATAAAATAACAAAAATTTGGTTCATTGGCCAAAGTGGGTGATGTTATGCCAAAAAAAGAGAATATCTTAAAAGGTACGGGAATTAAGCCCTACAATAATAATCAACTTGAAATTTATATTCAAGATTTTGGTTATATTCATTTTCTCAAGATATCCCAAATTAATTTAAAAAATTTTTATGGCTACTTTAATAAAAGCATAAAATCAAAATATTTTTCTAAATTTTCATATCAAATTGAAATAAAGATTAAGTTCGACTCTATCTTGTTAAATTTCTAATAAAATATAATGAGAGAAGATAAGTATCCATAATCTAACATGCAGATTAAAGAGGAATAAAGTAGTTGTATATCACTCTTTGCTATTCTCACGTGAAATATGTGCATGAAAAAAGTCTATATATGAGACCTCTATTTCTAAAGTCAACATTTTGTAAAGGTTTTCTATCTTCCTCTCTTTTATTCTTCTTTTCTTAACCAAAACACGTATAAATTTTGACTTCATTCATTCATTTTTTATGTTCGTAAGTTTCCTTTTAACTTAAAGGGAAAAAGAAAGAAATAAGGAGATTAATAATTCAAAAGTGCACCGATGACAAATTTCCTCCAACAGAGCCATTTTGCATCATGTTTATACCATTGCATAACCCCAACTTCACATCAATGCATTCAAGACAACACTTCAAAGCAGAATTGCTAATTTAGTTGGGCAAGATTGGACCAGAATAATGTACACATATTCAGCAACTTCTCAGTACAATCTTCATCCCTAAATCTTAAATTTCATAATTTAGTAATAATTAATTAATGATTTTTTTTTTTTTTTTGGAAAAAAATTAATTAATGATTTAGTAACAAAATGAAACAAGATTCTCTACGTGATGAATTAGGTTTGTGCTATCAATTGTGAATAATATGTAGTAAGAGTCAAAATCTTCATATCAAGACTTTTCTTCTGATTCATCAATTAAACTAACCTTAAACTAATCTTAAAGAAAGAGGTGAGGTGGTAATTTCCATAAGAAAAAGTTATGGACATATGATCCAATCATTTCATTATATACTTTGTCTTATTAATGCTAATATGGTCTACACCAGGCTGAAATTTAATCTTTTACCGTATTGGAATTGTCCCCACAACGTGCACTCACTGAAACATTGCAGAATTCTTCCCAACAAGCGCAATTTACAGTATTGACTGGTCTATAGCAGAAAACATGAGGGAAGCAAGAAGACTGAATGCTGGAACTAGCTTCTTTGCACCGTCAATTAAGCAAATCAGAACCCCGACTCCACGTCACTGCATTCATCACAAATCAGTTTACCAAGTCTCTGTACCTTTTTCTCATTCAAAGTTTTGTTACCATTACAATTTTCTTTGTCCTAATTCCACTTCTAGATTTATAGAAAGGTGTCTCAGATTAACGCATTGATCCCAAATTGTAACGTTAAACCAAGAAGTATAAAAAATATATATATCTATCAAAAGATGTTAATTTGGGCTCTTTCTTTCACGTAATTCTTGTCTCTTTTTCTCTTTTATTTTACTTTTTTTAATTAAAACGTGCATATTAATTTTGACTTTGTTCATTCATTCTATATATTCATAAGTATTCTTTTAACTCAAAGGGAAAAAGAAGGAAGAAAAATAATAATAAACAGATCAAAAATTTAAAAGTGTAGCAATGATAGAATTTCCTTCAACAAAGTCAATTTTGCATTATTGTTTATATAGACAATAATGTACTTCTAATCTCAATTCTTTCCCTGCATTTTCCAATTGCATTTACATAGAAATAGAGTAAGATATAGACAATCACCTTCCAAGGTTTGTCTTCATATTCACACCTACTTTTGTTTGTTTATTATTTGTTGTCAAAAAGCAAATAGTAAGGATGAAAAGAATAAATTCAGCCTACTATTTAGACCAATTTTTGATGATACTGATTTCAGATGGATGCAAAAGCCCTTTTCAAGTCTTCTAATTTTGCCATTTAGTTGTCTCAAAGTGCAATTGGCATAACAAATATATGGCTTCATTGGCCAGAACTACTATTTTCATAACCAAATCCATCTATGAATGAATCACCATTTCCTTCAGACTCTGAAGATGGTGTTTCTGGTGCCTCATCACTGCCACTTTTCTTTGACAATGGCAGGCCACGCAAACCCTAGTTTATGTTATATGAGTTAAATTAATTTCGTTTAATGACTCGTTTTTCTCGTTAAAAGAAAAAAAAAAGTTTATACCTCAAAAGTGCAATCACATAAACATTGTACAAGTATCCACGAGAGTGTAATTTGCAGTATATATTGACTACGCTAGTAAAACAGAAGAGATAAGCAAGAAGACGACCTGAATGCTGGAGTAGCTTCTTTGCAACATCAACGAAGCTACCTAAAAGCAAATGAGGCCTAGTGATAACCTGCAAATTTAAAGGCAATCATCAGAAAGGAATGAGAAAAGTAGTCTGCTGCAAATTCAAAGTTTCAGAGTAAACAACACTTGAAAGATAAAATAACAAAATTTTGGTTCTTTGGGCAAAGTGGGTGATGTTGTGCAAAAAAGAGAATAATCAACTTCAAATTTATATTCAAGATTTTTGTTATATTCATTTTCTCAAGATATCTCAAATTAATTTAAAAAATTAATAAAAATATAAAAAACGGAACATTTTTCTAAACTTTCATATCAAATTAAAATAAAGATTAAGTTCGACTCCATCTTGTCAAATTTCTAATAAAATATAATGAAAGAAGATAAGAATCCATAATCTAACATGTAGATTAAAGAGGAATCGTGTATCACTCTTTGCTATTCTCGCATGAACTACGTGCATGAAAAAGTCTATATGGCCTCGATTTCTAAAGTCAATATTTTGAAAAGGTTTTCTTTTTCTCTTTTATTCTTCTTTTCTTAACCAAAACGCATATTAATTTTGACTTTGTTCATTCATTCTTCATGTTGGAAATTTCCTTTTAATTTAAAGGGAAAAAAAATAAAGAGATCAATAATTCAAATGTGCATTCGATGATAGAATTTCCTTCAACAGAGCCATTTTGCATCATGTTTATACCATTGCAGAACCCCAACTTCATGTCAATGCATTCAAGACAAATTAGTTTACCAGGTCTCTCTTAACTTTTTCCTGTAAACAACACTTCAAAGACATTTATCAAATTAGTTTAGCCCCAAATTTCAATTAAGGGTATTAAATTGCAGAAATCATAGTGCCCTCTCATCAAGGGCATTTATCATATAGAAAATAAGAATTGGTTTATCCATCTAATTGAAACAATAAAGACTGAACCAAATATCAAATTGATGACATAACTATTAGTTTTTAAAATTTATATCGAGAGAGTGTATTCTTTGATGTAATTGCCTAAGTCTTTAATACAATTATGTCTTTTCCTCAAGAAAAAAAAATGATGACTAATAAGACTTGTCTATGTTAAATTTGTGGGTCTCAGCTGGAAAAGAAAAATCAAGTTAATTTGAAAGCAAAAGAAGGTGGTGCCCCCTGCTTAAAGAGCAAGATTCGAATATCTCTTTTCTCAATTATAAAAAAAAAAGGTGGTGCCCAATAAGTGGAAATAATAGGCATTTGATTCGAGTAAAATGCAAAAAGCTCCTTCAAAATATTTCAAAAGGACATTTTGGTCCATCTTATTTCAAAATGATATTTTTAGTCCTTTTATTGTTAACATTGTTAGTCAACAATTAAAAAAATTAAACTTAATATTACATAAATGTTTTAAGACATAAATATTCTTTATATTATTATTTTTTAGTTTAAACTTATTTTCTTTTGAAATAAACTCTGCTCATTGGTCCCTTGAAAACCTTAATAAAAAAAAAAACCTAAAACATTTTTGTTTGAACGCCTGAAAATTTGAAGTCGTATCTACAAAACAATAAACTTCTTTTTTGAGGTAAAGTTGACTACCATCAAACTCTTTATTTGTCCAATAGTTTGAGAATTTTGTTTATTGAAAAGAATATATTAAAATGTAAATCTTTTGTTCAAGGATGGATATTTCAAATTTGATTGTGTTAGGTCAAGAGATTAATTTTTTACTTGTAATTACTAATTTTATTGAAATAATTTTGCCCAAAATTTGTTGTTTGAGACTAGGATTTAGGGTTACGTAAAAAGATTTTGACTTGATTACTATATATAAAAGATTTTAAGTTTATTTCTTCTTTGTCAAATATTGAACTTTATTAAGTATTAAAGTGAGACAAATTACCGCATTCACAAATTTGTCTATAGAATTTTATGAAGTTTTAAAATTTTTTTCTTCTTTGTCAAATATTGTATTTTATTAATATTAAAATAAATTCTATTAAGTTTTGGGAGGAAACATGAGCAGTTTTTTGAAAAAGGCATTTGTATCTTAAAATATTTATGTGGTATTGGTTATATATATATATATATATATATATTTTAACTGTTGACTAATGGTGCTAATAATTAAAGGATCAAAAACATCATTTTGAAACAAGAGTATTTTAGTTGGAGAAGCTTTGGAAAGAGACCTCATACCTTACTTGCACTTCATTCTTTCCTCTTTTTAACTCATTTGCTATGTATTAATATTAATATGTTCATATAGCTTACAGACGAAAGATATAGAATTAAATCAAGCTGAATTCGTACGTATTATTCATTTAACACTGAATTACATGCCATCAAGTCTCGAATCAAATCAATTAAACTTTCGACTAAAACTCCGAATCAAATCAAGTCTTCTCCTTCCCTGTTTCTATCCTGCTAGTCCCATGATCTGGGACTAGCAGATAGTAGAAGAGCTAATTCATTGTAGCAGAGTCTCACAATTTTTGGGGAACAATCAATTAACCAAGTAAATGCCTTCGTTTTATTTCACTTATGTATATGTGGTGCGATTAGGGTAATATTTCTTAAACAAAGTGTGAAATTAATTGACGAAGATGCATGTGCAGTGCATACATCTGAAATTTGCTGGTTTGAATTAAATAATCAATTGGTTTCATTAATTAATTTATTTATTTTATAAAAGAATTCATTTTTGTATACAAAATGTAATAGATGTTCTAGGCAAGTAAAGTCTTATGGGCTTTGGCCTGGGGTTAAAACTCCTCAAAGGAAGCTTCCTGATGTTTTTTCTAGTTTCAACCAGTCTATAAACATGAAACTAATTTTGCATTAGTTAGAATTTCCTTCAACAGAGCCAATTTTACATTATTAAGGACATTTACATAGCAATAGAGTGAGAAATAAACAATCATCTTTGGAGGTTTGTCTTCTTGTTCACACTTATTTTCATTTGTTTAATATTTTGACTATTTCTTACTGCTTAAAGTTTGATTTCCGTAGTACATCCTTTTCAACTTTCAAGGTTTTTTAACAATTTGTAGACCAATTTGGTCCGAAAGCAAATACTAATTATGTTGTAGCAATTAAAATGATAAAGATGCCCAATATCTAATATTTAGATCATTTCTCTTGATGAAAAGCAAAAGACTTTGTAAATCTTCTAATCAAAAATTGAAAAAACAGAAACTTTGAATCAAAGCAAGAAATTTCCTTCGTTGGCTAGTACTTGAGCAAGCGATTGATCCCTTTGGATCCACATTAATGGAAAACACTTCAATTCTACTTATTACTATTTTAGTCTTTTAGTGTCTGCAACTTAGCTGTAAATTAATTTTGTCATATCATTCTCGAAAATTGTTGCATAACATAAAATCTATTTAGCTCATGATGAAACAGGGCAACTTTCAACTCCATTTTGTTCAATTTCTAATGAAATATAATGAATGAATATAAGAATAGAATAATCTCACATGATTACAGCTCCAAATTAAAGAGGATAGAGACAAATATGTATAAATAAAGACTTAATTTTTCCACTTTTATATTTTTTTCATTAGTGATTAAATAAAATTTTCCCATTGCAAGGATCAAAATAATTGGCGAATAAATATAATGTTTTTTTTTTGTCATATATATAACATTTTAGTTTGGTAAATTCAATTTGGAATTTTTTTTTTGATTTTGTAGTGATAAATATAAGAATTAACTTTAGTTTAAATTTATAATATCCTCTCATAGTAGAGTGAGAAATAGACAATCACCTTGTAAGGTCAGTTCTCGTATTCACACCTACTTTCATTTGTTTATTATTTCTGCTATTTCTTACAGTCTAAAGTTTGATTCTCCTAAGTACATTCCATTTTAACTTTCAAGTATTTTTAACAATTTCTAGACCAATTTGGTCCAAAAGCAAATACTAACTATATATGTTGTACCAATTAAAAGAATATGTTGTACCAATACCTAATATTTAGACCATTTCTCTAGCTGAAAGGAAAAAGACTTTCTAAGTCTTCTAATGCAAATTTGAACGAAAGCAACTTTAAGAATAAACAGAAACATTGAGGGAAATTAATGCATTGCTTGACATTTGGGCAAGTTTATGATGAATTCATGAGTGAATTAATAACATAACCGTTGCCTTGCTGCTGTTATCCTCCGTTGGTCCGTGTCTTTTGTTTCTCCAACAGGGGCTGATGCTTGTAGGCAGCCACAACTCAACTGTAATAATCGCTATCATTGGTGAAGCTGGTAGCCATGAATAAGAAGATGATGGTGAAGCAAGTTTGTGATGGAGAGGATCTCAATTCATTCTGAAAAAGAAGGTGAAGATATAATTTGCATGATGCTGAGGCAAAACCATTATTTTTTGTTTTCGAGTTCGATGGATTCAAACATGAAAGCCGAATAGCTAAAGAAGAAAGGAGTTGGATAAATTATGTTCAGCTTAAACCAATTAAAACCATTAAGCATTCCTTTCCCCTGTTGGCAATCTGTTCTATCATGCCTTCTTTATTCCCAACAAAGCAGAAGAGCTATTTTAGTTGGAGAAGCTTTGGAAAGAGACCTCATACCTTACTTGCACTTAATTCGTTCTTCTTTTTAACTCATTTGCTATGTATTAATATTAATATGTTCATATAGCTTACAGACGAAAGATATAGAATTAAAGCCAGCTGAATTCGTATTATCCCTAGTTAACACTCAATTATATGCCATCAAGTCTTGCATCAAATCAATTAAACTTTCGATTAAAACTCCAAATCAAATCAAGTCTTCTCCTTCCCTGTTTCTATCCTGCTAGTCCTGTGATCTGGGACTATAAGATAGAAGAAGAGCTAATTCATTGTTCTTTTTAATTCATGTGGTTTTATGAAAAAACAAATATCAAAGTTAGATTGTGTACCGATAATATGTATTAGTGTTATATGTTAATATAACTAAAATTCCATGTCAAAAAAAAAAAATCAACTTTAAATTCCGTAAAACATCAATAACATGCTTACAATTTCATTACCATAAAAGAAAATGTATTCAAGGAAGAAAAAAACAAAGTCTTCGACAACCATTTTAATTACTAATTTACAAATTCCTTCGTCCTTTGAGATATCTCTTCAAGTTGTAGCCTGTTTCTTCAACCATCCCTACAAGCCATCTTGGTTTTCCAAGTGTGATCATGATATATGCTGCCTCCAAACATTAAAAAAAAATATATTTAAATGCGGTGAATTCAACTAAAATTTCATGTCAATATCTGTAAAAGGGATAGAAAATTCAATTTTAAATTCCATATAACATCAATAACAGGCTTACAATTTCATTAGCATGAAAGAAAATTTATTCTAGAAAGAAAAAAAAATACAAAATCTGCAACAGCCATCCTTACGTTTTCTGAAAAATTGAATTCATTATCAACCAGGAACAAGCACTGGTGAGCAACAGAGAAGAGAACAAGCATTTGGATGGCTATGAGCAACAGCCAAGCGACATACTAGACCAAAAACAGGGCATCCCCTATAACAAACAACCTAAAAACATGATACAACCCTTGGAAGAGAGGACAAGGTGCAAGACAAAACAAAATACAAACAAGAAAAGAAAATCAAACTGAACATAGAAGGAACAACAAAAAGGAACACTAGCCATTCCATCCACCAGCAACAGATGAGGTCTCCTTACTAATTTACAAATTCCTTCGTCCTTTGAGATATCTCTTCAATTTGTAGCATGCTTCTTCAACCATCCTTACAAGCCATCTTGGTTTTCCAAGTGTGAACATGATATATGCTATAGATATTCCACACACTAGTCCACTTCCATAACCCATCAATGCCGCTTTCCACTCAAATCCAAATTCAGAATCTACTTCCTCAGGAAAAATGGGTGCCTCATTGTTGTCACAGCTCTTTGACAATGGAAACCCACACAATCCCAAGTTACCAGCATAGGAATCACTGCCAAAGGTATTGAATTGCTTTCCCTGAGGTATAGGTCCAATGAGCTGATTTTGTGAAAGGTTTAACACTTCAAGAGAACCCAAACTAGTCAACTCTGTAGGAATCTTCCCGACAAGCTTGTTCGAAGAGAGATCCAGTGACTCAAGTGCTGTCAAATTCCCCAATGATGTGGGGATACAACCACTAAGGTTATTATGAGAAAGGTTAAGCTCCTTGAGTGAGTTAAGCTCTCCAATAACCTTTGGAATCTCACCTTGAAACTGATTATTTGAGAGGTCAATGCTCGTCAACCTGAAGAAAATTTTCTCCAATTCAATCTCTTGTCCTTTTATTGCAATTCTAGTAGAATAGCCATAGAAGTCACCAGGAGCATGACCCCACGTCCCCATGTACGGCATTTCACTGTCATCTACAGTGAAATTTATCATAACTTTGAAATTTTTTATATATTGAACAGGAAGTGGACCAGTAAAATAATTATTCGACAGGTCAAATATTTGAATTTCAGAAAAAGAATGACTAGACCACGGGCCGTGAATGGAACCATGCAGTTGATTCGAATGCAGCATAAGAATTCGTAGTTCTGTAAGACTTTCCAACCAATAAGGAAATGTATCATTGATCTTGTTATTACCAAGATCTAGCATTTCCAAGTGCGTACAATTAATGATGGCTGGTGGTAAAGGCCCTTCTAATTGATTGCCATTTAAGTTGAGATAATCCAATGGACATGCCTTTGTAAAAACCGGAGGAATGAGTCCACGAAAGTTGTTCATTTGTAGATTCAACGCGAAAAGGCCTTGGGTTAAGTTTCCAAAACATTGTGGAATAATTCCACTCAAGTTGTTGTGAGACAAGTCAAGATATTCAAGGTTATTTGCATTGCATAGCAAAGAAGGGATCTCTCCACTCAAACTATTATTTGAAATAAAAAACACCATTGTTGTTGAAGGTGGAATTGGAAGATCTCCATGAATGAAATTAGAGCTAAGGTCAAGATATATAATTCCCGTCCATGGAATTTGCTCAAAATCTATCAAAGAGTTGTGAGATAGATTCAAGTACCACAAAGAGTCCTTCCCCACATCCCACATCCACTCGGGTATCTTACCAGAAATTCTATTGTTGGAAAGGTCTAAATTTTTTAAATGTTTTGAGCCTCTTAAAAATTGAGGAAATTCACTGATATTGCAAGAAGACAATGCTAACAATTGAAGATTTGGCAATGTATAATTAGCACTAATACCATCAGAGCTTAAGGATAGCGTGTTATATGAAAGCTCAAGGACTTGGAGATTTTGGAGTTTTGAAAACATGTCAAACTCTACAATAGCACCTAGGCCTGAAAAGTCGACATGTGTAAGGTTCACAAGTTGGGATATTGAAGATGGAATAGGGCCTTTGAGTTTATTATTCCGAAAAGAGATCTCTTCTAATGATTTGTATTGGAATTCCTTGATATCACCATTGAGTTGGTTATTGTCAAGACCTATGTGCTTCAATGTGGAAGCTGTATACAACCATGAGGGAAGTGTTCCATTGAGTAAATTAAAAGATAAGTCTAGAGAGATTAGATTAGGAAAGGCATTTACCTCATTAGGAATGGAACCCTCTAGTTGATTATCAGAAATGTGTAAGAACTGAAGTTGTCTTAGATTTGTCAGTGAGGATGGAATTTGTCCACTAAAATAGTTATATGACAAGTCTAAAAAACGGAGTTGTGAGAAGTGAAAAATATTTTCTGGGATTTTTCCTATCAATTCACAACCACCAAGAGCAAGAGTCCTTAAAGATGAAGATAGATTCATGAAGGCATTAGGATTAACAAAAGACATTTTGATAAAATCAAGAACAAGTTGTCTCACCTCTGTTAGGTTCTCAACAAGTCCTTCCAGAGTATGTTTGTCAAGTGTTTGAACATAATTCCCAGAAAGATCAAGTGAAACCAATTTCGACAAGTGAGAGACTTGGGATGGGACTTGTCCTGTAAAGTATGCTTCAGAGAGGTTGAGATACACTAGACTTGTAAACCGACCAAACTTAGATGACATCTTGGAAAAGTTAAAATGGTTGCAGGCTAGGTTGAGTTTCTGCAGGTGTTGAAGATGGAATAGACTACTATTAGAAGGGATGCTGCCATATAGCTGACTGCAACTCAAGTCAAGGCCAATCACTTGACCTTTGATGTTATCACATGTGACCCCATCCCATGAGCAGCAATCAAAACCCTCCTTCCATGAATTTGTCTTGGGATAAGATATTTTGCTATAATAATCGCACAACCAAGAAGAATTTTCATCGATGGAAAAAGAGGTCTTGAATTGGATCAATGCAGCAGCTTCTTCAGGGGAGCACAACTGTGTTATTGAAGAAGAAGAAGATGAAAGATTAGGTTGAAAATTAAGGAAGATCGAGAGAAGGTAGAGTAGTTGAAAGAGTTTGAGGAAGCAGCACATCTTTGTTGAGAAGAGAAATTGAATATTAATGGAAAGATATGAATGTTGAGAAGGCATTGATGAGTATTTATAAGCTGCCGAGTCAAACCATTGTCAAACAAATGGAAGCATTGGTCTTCGAAGTTCATAATTACAGCTGCAGATTAAAGAGGATAGAGACAAATATATATATAAAAAGACTCAATATTGCCACTTTATGCTTTTGAATACACCAAATCGTTTGGAGATCTTTATACCGACTCACATATCGATCTTTCCATGTGTCCATTTATTATTGGCAGGATTTCCATGTGTCCCTTTGTCTTCCACTAAGTATTTGATTAATAAGAAAATTAATAACAATAAAAAAAAAAGAGAGACAGAGAGAATTCCAGAGAAAAGAAGTCTTTGCTGGAACTTTTATCAGCAGTTTCGTCAATTATTCACAGGGATTTGTAGCAGAGTTTCACAATATTTTGCTAACAATCATTTAACCAAGGAAATAGATGAAGATGCATGCGCAGTGCATATATCTGAAATTTTCTCCAGTTTAACACTGAGTCAAACAATCAATTGGTCTTATTAGTTAATTTATTCATTACATAAAAGAATTCATTTTCGTACACAAAAAGTAATAGATGTTCTAGGCCAGTAATGTCCTATGCGCTTCGGCCTGAGGTTAAAACTCCTCAAAGGAAGCTTGCTGATGTTTTTTCTGGTTTCAGCCGGTCTATAAGCATGAAAATTGAAACCAATTTTGCATTAGTTAGAATTTCCTTCAACAGAGCTGATTTTCCATTATCAAAGGCATTTACATAGCAATAGAGTGAGAAATAGACAATCATCTTCGGAGATTTGTCTTTATGTTCACACCTATGTTTAATATTTCTGTTATTTCTTACTGTCCAGAGTTTGATCTCAATAGTATATCCACTTCAACTTTCAAGTTTTTTTTAACAATTTGTAGATCAGTTTGGTCCAAAAGCAAATACTAACTACATGTTTTTTAATAAGGATGTCCAATACCTAACATTTAGACCATTTCTCTTGATGAAAAGCAAAAGACTTTCTAAGTCTTGTAATGAAAATGTGGAAGAAAGAAACTTTTGAATCAAAGCAAGAAATTTCCTTTCCCAATACCTAACATTTAGACCATTTCTCTTGATGAAAAGCAAATGACTTTCTAAGTCTTTAATGAAAATGTGGAAGAAAAACTTTGAATCAAAGCAAGAAATTTCCTTTCCCAATACCTAACATTTAGACCATTTCTCTTGATGAAAAGCAAATGAATTTCTAAGTCTTGTAATGAAAATGTGGAAGAAAGAAACTTTGAACCAAAGCAAGAAATTTCCTTTCCCTGTCTAGTACTTGAGCAAATGATTGATCCCTTTGGAAAACACCTCAATGATACTTATTATTGTGTTAGTCTTTTATTGCCTGCTACTTAACTGTAAATTAGTTTTTTCATATCATTCTGTAAATTCTGTGATACGATGTTTGATTTTCTGCTTAAGTATTAATTAAAGAAAAAAAGTTTATGCCTCAAAAGTGCAGTAACTGAAACATTACAGAGGTATCCACAAAAGTGCAGTCTGCAGTATTGACTAGGCTAGTTAAAAGGAAGAGATAAGCAAGAAGACCTGAATGCTGGAACTAGCATCTTTGCACCATCAATGAAGCTACCTAAAAGAAAATGGGGTATTGACGTAATGATGACCAACAAAGTTAAAGGCAACCATCAACATGGCATGAGAAAAGTACTGCTGCTTCAAAGTTCAGAGTAACAACACTTGAAAGATAATGTATTTCTTATTTAAACTGAACCATCATGTCTCGTCTCCTATTCAAAGCAGTAACAGCAGAACCCAAGATGCACGAAGAACGAAATAGCCTCACCTGAAAATATAGAAACAGCAAACACCGAAAAACAAGTGGAGAAGTCAGTGTTATTTATTCAATTTTGGAACAGATATAGTCAATTAGGTGTCGACTGACCAAAACTATATCTTCCCAATTTTTTTTTTTTTATTAGTGGTTAATTAAAATTTCCCTATTGCAAGGAACAAAATAATTGATGAATAAATATTATAATGTTTATTTATTTTTTGTTGTTCTATATATATATATATAATATTTTATTTTGGCAAATTCAATTTGGGATGTTTATTTTTTATTGTGCTTTTTTTTCTTTGTTGTTTTATGGTGCTAATAATTTGTTTGATCATGTGAATAGCAATTTTTATTCAATTTGAGAATAAACAGAAACATAGAGGGAAATTACAAAGTTGGAAGATTACCATCTTTGTGTTTCTCCTATTCCTTTCTTGAGCAGAATAAAGTATATTCAGCTTATCAATCAATTAAAGTTTTCTACAGCTTAAGCGAATTAAAGCATTAAGCATTCTCTTCCCTGTTGGCAATCAGAAGAGCTAATTTAGTTAACTACAAAAAAACAGATTTTTTCCTACCGAAAAAATTTCATTGAAAATTTTCAACGGATTTATAATAAAATTTTTTTGACATTTTTTGACGAATTTTCGATTAATTTCCAACGGAATATTAGAAAATTCTGTTAAATTCTGTTTTTCAATAGGTTATAATCACTATTGAAAATTTCTGTTGGTAATACTATTTTAAAAATTTTTTGCATAAAATATTTGAAAATATTTATAAATTTTATTAATCTTTTATAAAAAATAGATATTAATAAAAGCAAATATATGCATACTAAAGTTTATAATACTTAAAAATTTAAATATGTTTTCCTTTGCTTATTTTTTTACATTTTTGAAAACTTTGTTCAATCATAAATTACAAATTAATAGTTCCAAATTCATTAATTTTTAAAATTAAAAAATCGATAAAAAGAACATAATAAATTTTTTAATTTTATAAAAATAGATGATAAAATCTAATAATAAATTAAACCAAAAATAATAATACTTGATGTACATATTAACATTAATTAGTTAATATATATAAATTAAGAAGACAATTATATTATAAACTTATTAATATAATATATTTCAAATATATTAGTTTATTATATGTATGTATATAAATTAGAATCATAGCTACAGAATATTTATATATATATATAAACCTGTATTATTCAAAAAATATATATAACATATTATATCAATATGAAACTACGAGTTATATACTTTAATTGATATAAGTTGCCTTTCAAAAAAAAAAAATTGATATAAGTTAATATATACATATATATGTACATAAGATATTAACATATCCTATATATATTAATATGTTTTATGTGTAAGCTTGTAGTAAATTTTATTTATATGATTATAGTTATTACTTTTATTAGTTATGGAAAAAGACCTCATACCTTACTACGCTATGCTATGTATTAATATTAATATGTTCATATAGCTCACAGACTAAAGATATACAAGGGAAGTGAATTCAACTAAATCTGTAAAAAAGGATACAAAATTCAAATTTAAATTTCATAAAACATCAGTAACATGCTTACGGTTACATTACCATGAAAAGAAAATTTATTCTAGGAAGAAAAAGCAACAACCATCCTTACTAATTCAAAACTTCCTTCGTTCTCTCAGATATTTCTTCAATTTGTAGCATGCTTTTTCAACCTTCCATACAAGCCATTTGGGTTTTCTAACTGTGAACATGATGTACGCCGACTGCAACTCAAGTCAAGGCCAATGAGTTGGCCCTTGATGTTATCACAAGTGACCCCATCCCATGAGCAGCAATCTGAACCCTCCTGCCATGAATTTGTCTTGGGATAGGATTTAATGCCAAAATAATCACAATACGAAGAAGTATCACGGATGGAAAAAGAGGTCTTGAATTGGGGCAATGTAGCAGCTTCTTCAGGAGAGCACGAGTGTGTTATTGAAGAAGAAGATGATGAATGATTGGGTTGCAAGTTGAGAAAAAAAAGAAGGTAAAGGAGTTGAAAGGCTCTGAGTAAGCAGCAAGAAGAGATATGGAATAATAATGGGAAGATATGAACGGTGAGAAGGCATAGATGAGTATTCATAAGCTGCCAAGAGTTACACAGTATTTCATTTTCTTATAATTACAATGAAATAATTTTGTGTTCATATATAACCTTGTGGTTGAAGTAAACTAATTTCTTCAGTAAACTTTGGTAACCACCTAAATTTTTAATTCCTCTCTTGTCATATTTATTATTTTACTTTGATAAATTCTATTTGGGATGTGTATTTTTTCTTGTCATATAATATATATATATATATATATGTAGATAATTACTTTTTATCCATGAAAATTGGCAAGATTGTAATTTTGAGCTTCCTATTTGGGTTTAGGGCTTAAAATCTTGGGTCATTGGATTCTATCTTCCAAGCTTCATTTGTCAATTCATATGAAGGAAATTCGTACTTGATTCGTACTTGTGCATTTTTATCCTACATTTTCAATTCTGCATGACAATTAAGTAACGGGATTGAGATTGCAGAAAATGATTCCATGTATGCTAAAATTTCCACAACAATGACTGGCTACTTGATAAATGATTTAATAGCAAAATGAATGAGAGTCTCTAATTGATTAATCAAACGGATAAAATAAAATGCTGGGTTATTTGCATACATGGGTGGTTGATTGGAACAGTCTCTCCAAAATGATGGAATTTCGTTCATCAAAGCCATGTACTTCTAGTTTCAATTCTTTCCCTGCATTTTCTGCATTTACATAGAAATAGAGTGAGAAATGGACAATCGTTTTTCGAGATCAGTCCTCACGTTCACACCAACTTTCATTTGTTTGTTATTTATTGTCAAAAAGCAAATACTAAGGATGAAAAGAATAAATTCAACCTATTATTTAGACCATTTTTTATTCTTCTTTGCTATTCTTGCGTGAAATGCATGCATGAAAAAAGTCTATGACCTCTATTTTCAAAGTAAACGTTTTGAAAAGATATTCTGTCTTCCTCTCTTTTATTCTTCATTTTTTAACCAAAACGGATATTAATTTTGACTTTATTCATTCATTCTTTATGTTCGTAAGTTCCCTTTTAACTTAAAAAGAAAAAAAAAGATACAGAAATCAATAATTCAAAATTGCATTTGATAATAGAATTTCCTTCAACAGAGCCATTTTGCATCAGGTTTATACCATTGTAGAACCCCGACTTCACGTCAATGCATTCAACACAATTTAGTTTACCAAGTCTCTCTAACTTTTTCATGTTAAAAGTGGTTTGTGGCTTCAAAGTTTTAGAGTAAACAACACTTCAAAGACATTGCATTCCTCATTCAAACCGTCCCATGGTGTCTTGTCTCCTATACAAAGTTTTCTACTGCTTATAAATCAAAACCATTAAGCGTTCTTTATTCCCCAAAAAAGCAGAATTGCTAATTTAGTTGGACAAGGTTGGACCAAAATAAAGTACATATATTCAGCTACTTCTTAGTACAACCTTCATCCCTGAATCTTAAATTTCATGATTTAGCAATAATTGATTAATGATTTAGTAACAAAATGAAACGAGAGTCTCTGTGTGATGAATTAGGCTGATGTTATCATTTGTAAATAATATGTGGTAAGAGTCGAAATCTTCATATCAAGACTTTTCTTCTGATTCATTAATTAGATTATCTAGCTCATTATAAGGTCAGTGATTCATGTTTTCACAGAGAGTTTCTATTAGAGAAAATATGACATGATAAAAAAGACCAAGACCACATGTCAAAAGGTAAAAAAAACTAATCTTAAAGAAAAAGGTGAGGTGGCACCCATAATAGGGAAATATGGACGTATGATCCAATCATTCCATTATATATTTTGTCTTATTAATGTTAATATGGTCTACACCAAGTTGAAATTTAATCTTTTACCGTGTTGGAATTGCCCCCACAACGTGCACTCACTGAAACATTGCAGAATTCTATTAGAGAAAGTATGTGATGATCAAAGAGACCAAGACCACATGTCAAAAGGAAAAATTAAACTAATCTTAAAGAAAAAGGTGAGATGGTAATTTCTGTAAAAAGAAAATATAGACGTATGATCCAATCATTCCATTATCCGCTAATATGGAAAACATATTAATGTTAGAAGACTGGATGCAGGAACTAGCTTTTTCCTCTCTCGCTTCCACGTAATTCTTATTTATTCCTCTCTTTTATTCTACTTTTTTTAATCAAAATGCATATTAATTTTGACTTTGTTCATTCATTCTTTATATTCGTAAGTTTCCCTTTAATTTAGAAGGGAAATGAAAAAAAAATCATAATAATAATAAAAAGATCAATAATTTGAAAGTGGAGTAATGATAGAATTTCCTTCAACAGAGCCAATTTTGCATTATTGTTTATACCATGTACTTCTAGTTTCAATTCTTTCCTTGCATTGTCCAATTGCATATACGTAGAAATAGAGAAAGAAATAGACAATCACCTTCCGAAGTCTGTCCTCATGTTCATACCAACTTTCATTTGTTTATTATATATTGTTTAAAGTTAGAGTAGAAATTGCAGAATTATCTCTAAAAAGTTACCTAAAATCTTACCTAATCAATAGAATAAACATAGAAAGAAATCAAGCACACCCACAAGAATACAAAAATTTAAGTGGTTCACAACAACGGAGATTTATCCTCATATTCACATTTACTTTCATTTGTTTATTATTGATGCTACTTCTTACTGTCTAAAGTTTGATTTTCCATAGACCATATACATCTATTTCAACTTTCAAGTTTTTTAACAATTTGTAGATCAATTTGGTCCAAAAGCAAATACTCATTACGGTGTACCAATTAAAGAAATGATGGTTGATGAGGATGTCTAATACTTAATATTTAGACCATTTCTTGATGAAAAGCAAAAGACTTTCCAAGTCTTCTAACGAATGGCACCTGGGCAACCTATCTGTACAGCATGCAATTTGGCGCGTGTTTGCTGAGCTTCAAAAGCCATTACGTGGTGTTGTGCATGCTTGACATGAAACTATGTGTTTGGTGCGATAATATGTATTAATGGCTTTGTGATGCCGCATGCAGCCTGCTATAACCTTTGCTACATTTTCATACTATTTACGGACAAATAAGTTTGTGATGGGGAGGATCTCCATTCATTCTGAAAAGGAAGGTGTGGATATAATTTGCATGATGGTGAGGGCAAAAAGAAAATCTAAATGCAGAAAATTAAGATCCTAATGTTTAAACCAAAAATGAAAATGGAGGAAGAGAAAAAGAAGGGAGTTTCAGGTTTTAATTGGGATGAAGAGAATTCCCATGGAAGAATGAAAATGAAGAAAACTTGTATTTCTACTTCAACCTTCTCTAATTTAAAAGTTAAAGTGCAATCTATACTTCAAAAGATCTGTTTTTTGCCCTTACCAAACTGCAATACTAAATAACTAATGTAGATTTTATCCTACACACTTCATGATGTTGTTATCTATGGCTTATCCTATAAGTTGCTTTCTTGCTCTACTCTCTCTCTGTCTCTTTGTTTTCTCACACTTTCTTTTCCCTTTTCACTCTAATGTGTTTCTATATTCTATCTTTTCTCCTCCATGATATTTCTCCTCTTGTGCGCACCACTAACAATTTGTTTCCCTTTTACAGCATCGAATTTATACTGAAAGTTAACATGAAGAATCAAAATTAAACTTGTATTAATTCAAGCCAATATATCAAGTCACCAAAGAAATTTGCACAACAATCAGGAAAAAGAGAATATTCCAAAGACTGCATTATAAATTGACCAAAGCAACTAAATTCTTTCCAATTTGCAACAATCTGTATACTTGATTTCCATCATTGACCAAAAACATGCATTCAATAGGTGTAAAAGCTATCCAGTCCTGGGTCAAAGAAATCAATACCTTCCAAGGCCATAATATAGTTATAGCAGTCTCTGCCATTGAGAAGAAGGCAGACAGGCCCAGAAGCGCTGTCAAAACCACACCTTGCTCCTTGAATACTTTAAGAAGCATAGATAACTTAGGGCAAGCATTCCTCAACAACAATATGCACTGACCAATCAACCCATAGCCAGCATTAACCACCCCCTCGACAGCAAACACTCGTTTACACCCCATACGTGCCTGACTTCCAAAAATACCAGCGTTTTGCAATCCAAAGGCTTTGAAAACCTCGGGATTGGGAAAGCTGGAGATAATAGGAGCTGGGTAGTGATTAGTTTTGCATAAAAACTTTGATGGGTACTTCAATTTTCGATTCAAAAGCATGAAGGACGACCACTTTCATGAAGAAAAGAAAGTGGGTTGGCTGAGATTTGAGGATTCAAAGTGCCATTCTCATCAACAAGAATAATTCAATAATCTACAAAAAAAATAAAGGAAAAAAAAAAGATTGAAACTGGTTTAAACAAAATATGAAAAAAGGAGAAAGAGCAAAAGAAGGGAGTTTCAGGTTTTATTCGGATGAAGAGAATTCCCATGGAAGGGTGGTCTCTTCATTACTCCAAGAGCGGGGGTTTTTGGGAGAATTCTGGTTGGTGAAGGGAAGATTTTGCTTGCTGCAAGTGCGAAGTGAGAGTTTGGCATTAGACTTGAATTTGGCATTAGAACAACTCTAGTCCAACTGAATATACTAGTGGAAGGATGAATTATGAATAGAATTTAAAAAGAACAAGAGTTTTATCATGAACAACTGAAGTTATAGGAAAGTTTTGGCTCCATTGGTAATGGCCAGTCAAAGTTGTAAGTGTCAAGCAATGGCAACTAGATTTGGTAACTATGCGTGGTGTTGTTCTCAAAATGGTCCGAGGTTAAGCCAAGTTGGCAGCTGGAAAGTTCAAAGCACCTAGAGTTTACTAAGCAAACCTTAGTTCCTCAAAATATAAGCAAAATCTTTGATTAAGCAAAGTAAAGCAAAAATTGCTTGTGATGAAGGAATTACCAGCCTAGATGGCTTTAGCAAGTGACGCTGATTTCTTCCTTTTGCTTGCTTAATTTGATTAAGCAAAGTAAAGCAAAAATTGCTTAACTTGACTTTTAGATGCTGTTAAGTTCTTCTGCTTGCCGACTGTACTATGTGAAAGGGCAAAATTTGAGAGAAATTAAAAGCGTCCATTGCTCCAATTTTAATCATAAGACCATTTTCAATGCTATTCTTTCTGATTGCTGCCTTCAAACATTAATAGAAAAAAACAATTTAAGCATGGTGAATTGAACTAAAATTTCACGTTGAAATTTGTTAAAATGTTTGAAAATTCAACTTTAAATTCCATAAACATCAATAACAGGCTTACAATTTTATTAGCATGAATTAAAATTTATTGTAGGAAGAAAAAAAACAGAGTTTGCGATAACCATCCTTACTTTTCTGAAAAATAGAATTCATTATCATCCAGGAATAAGCACTGGTGAATAAAAGAAAGAGAACAAGCATTTGGATGGCTATGACCAACAGCCAAGCAACATACTAGACCAAAAACAGGGCATCCCCTGTCACAAACAACCTGAAAACATGATAAAACCCCTAGAAGAGAAGACAGGGCGCAAGACAAAACAAAACACAGCCAAGAAAAGCAAATCAAACTGAACATAAAACGAACAACAAAATGGCACACAAGCCATTCCATCCACCAACAACCGATGAGGGCTCTTTACTGATTTACAAATTCCTTTGTCCTCTGAGACATCTCTTCAATTTGTAGCCTGCTTCTTCAACCATCCTCACAAGCCATTTGGGTCTTCCAAGTGTGAACATGATATATGCTGTAGATATTCCCAACACTAGTCTGCTTCCATAGCCCATCAATGTTGCTTTCCTCTTAAATCCAGATTCAGAATCTGCTTCCTCATGGAAAACGGATGCCTTAGTATCGTCACATCTCTTTGACAATGGAAACCCACACAATCCCCGGTTACCAGCATAGGAATCATTGCCAAAGGTGTTGAATTGTTTTCCCACAGGTATAGGTCCAACGAGCTGATTTTGTGAAAGGTTTAACACTTCAAGAGAAACCAAACTAGTCAACTGTGTAGGAATCTTCCCAACAAGCTTGTTCCAAGAGAGGTCCAGCGACTCAAGTGCTGCCAAATTCCCCATTGATGTGGGGATACAACCACTAAGGTTATTATGAGAAAGGTTTAGCTCTTTGAGTGAGTTAAGCTCTCCAATAACCTTTGGAATCTCACCTTGAAACTCATTACTTGAGAGGTCAATGCTCGTCAACCCAATGAATATTTTCTCCAATTCAATCTCTACTCCTTTTATTGCAATTTCAATAGAATAGCTATAGAAGTCAACCAAAGAACCACCATACACTCCCATGTATGACAGTACACTTTCATCTTTTGTGACATTTATCATAACCTTGAAATTTTTTATATGTTTAACGGGAAGTGGACCAGTAAAATAATTATTTGACAGATCAAAAATTTGAATTTTGGAGAAAGAACGACTGGACCCGGGGCCTTCAATGGAACCATGAAATTGATTAGAATGCAGCACAAGAACTTGTAATTGTGTAAGACTTTCCAACCAATGAGGAAATGTATCATTGATCTTGTTGTTACCAAGATTTAGCACTTCCAAACCTCTACAATTAATGATGGCTTGTGGTAAAGGCCCTTCTAATTGATTACCGTTTAAGTTAAGATAATTCAACTGACATACCTTTGTAAAAACCGGAGGAATGAGTCCACGAAAGTTGTTCATTTGTAGATTCAACACTGAAAGGCTTTGGCTTAAGTTTTCAAAACATTGTGGAATAATTCCACTCAAGTTGTTGTGAGACAAATCAAGAAATTCAAGAGAATTTGCATTGCATAGCAGAGAAGGGATCTCTCAGCTCAAACTATTATTTGAGATATAAAAGACCCTTGTTGTTGAAGGTGGAATCGGAAGATCTCCTTGAATGAAATTTGAGCTAAGGTCAAGAACTTCAATTCCCTTTTATGAAATTTGTTCAACATCCGTCAAAGAGTTGTGAGATAAATTCAAGTAACTCAAAGAGTCCTTCCCCACATCCCGCATCCACTTCGGAATCTTGCCATAAATTTTATTGTTGAAAAGGTCTAAATAGTCCAAACTTTTTAAACCTTTTAAAAATTGGGAAAATTCCTTGACATTGCAAGAAGACAAGAACAAATACCGAAGATTTGGAAATGCATAATCAGCACTAGTACCATTAGGTTCAAGGATAGATTGTTATATGAAAGATCAAGGTATCGGAGATTTTGGAGTTTTGAGAACATGTTAATCTGTACAATACCACTTAGATGTGAAAAGTCAACTGCAGTAAGATTCACAAGTTGGGATATTGAAGATGGAAGAGGACCTTTGAGTTTATTATTCCCAAAAAAGATCGCTTCTAGTGATTTGCACTGGAATTCCTTAATATCACCACTGAGCTTGTTATGGTTGAGATATATTTGTTTCAATGTGCAAACCGTATACAACCATGAGGGAAGTGTTCCATTGAGTAAATTAAAAGATAGGTCCAGAGAAATTGGATTAGAAACGCATCAGGAATGGAACCCTCTAATTGGTTATGAGAAATCTGTAAGAATTCTAGCTGTCTAAGGTTTGCAAGTGAGGATGGAATTTGTCCGTTAAAATAATTGTAGGAGAGATCTAAATAACTGAGTTGTGAAAGGTTCCCCAATGATCTCGGAATTGATCCTGTTAAATTGGATAATTGAAGATCTAAATACTCCAACGACACTAGATTCCCAATTGAGTTGGGCAATCCTCCTGAGAAAGATGAGTATGATGCACCCAAATGCTTCAAAGACGATAAATTCGTGATAGACTCAGGCAACCCTCCAGGAAAAGAAGTCCTGGATAAATCTAAATATTTCAAAGATTGTAAATTGTTGATTGAATCTATCAATTCTGAAGAGAAGGACAGATCTGATAGATCTAAAAGTTCAAGATTGCTGGTCCGGTTCAACTTTGGCAAATAGAGAGCCGGGTTTTCGTTCCCTCCTAAATAGAGGGACTTGAGGTTAGGCAGGTGAAAAATGTTTTTTGGGAATTTTCCTCGCAAATCACAATACTTGAGACTAAGAGTGCTTAAAGATGAGGATAGATTGGTCAAGGCATTAGGATTAATAGAAGACATATTGATACGACCAAGAAAAAAATGCATATAAATTTTGACTTTGTTCATTCATTTTTTATGTTCATAAGTTTCCTTTTAACTTAAAGCAAAAAAAAATAAGAAATAAGGAGATTAATAATTCAAAAGTGCATTGATGATAGAATTTCCTTCAACAAAGCCATTTTGCATCATGTTTATACCCATTGCAGAACCCCAACTTCACATCAATGCATTCAAGACAACACTTCAAAGGAGAATTAATTTAGTTGGACAAGGTTGGACCAGAATAAAGTACGTATATTCAGCTACTTCTCAGTACAATCTTCATCCCTAAATCTTAAGTTTCATAATTTAGCAATAATTGATTAATGATTTAGTAACAAATGAAACAAGATTCTTTGTCTGATGAACTAGGTTTGTGCTATCATTTGTGAATAATATGTAGAAGGGTCGAAATCTTCATATCAAGACTTTTTGTCTGATTCATCAATTAAACTAACCTTAAACTAATCTTAAAGAAAAAGGTGAGGTGGTAATTTTCCTAAGAAGGAAATATGGACATATGATCCAATCATTTCATTATATACTTTGTCTTATTAATGCTAATATGGTCTACACCAGGCTGAAATTTAATCTTTTAACATGTTGGAATTGTCCCCACAACGTGCACTCATTGAAACATTGCAGAATTCTCCCCAACAAGTGCAATTTACAGTATTGACTGGGCTATAGTAGAAAACATGAGGGAAGCAAGAAGACTGAATGCTGGAACTAGCTTCTTTGCACCGTCAATTACGCTACCTTAAAGCAAATGGGGTTTAGGGACATGGATCCAACCATTGCAGAACCCCAACTTCACGTCACTGCATTCATCACAAATCAGTTTACTAAGTCTCTCTAACTTTTTCTCATTCAAAGCTTTGTTACCATTGCAATTTTCTCTGTGCTGATTCCAATTCTAGATTTATAGAAAGGTGTCTCAGATTAATGCATTGATCCCAAATTATCAAGTTAAATCAAGAATTATAAAAAATATATATCTATCAAAAGATGTTAATTTGGATCCTTTCGTCCATGTAATTCTTGTTTTTTCCTCTTTTTTATTTTACTTTTTTAAATCTAAACACGTACTAATTTTGACTTTGTTCATTCATTCTTTATATTCATAAGTTTTCTTTCAACTTAGAGGGAAAAAAAAGAAGAAAAAAAATAATAAAAAGATCAATAATTTAAAAGTGCAGCAATGATAGAATATCTTTCAACAGAGCCAATTTTGCATTATTGTTTACACCATGTACTTCTAGTTTCAATTCTTTCCCCGCATTTTCCAATTGCATTTACATAGAAATAGAGTGGGAAATAGACAATCACCTTCCAAGGTGAGTCCTCATGTTCACACTGACTTTCATTTGTTTATTATTTACTGTCAAAAAGCAAATAGTAAGGATGAAAAGAATAAATTCAGCCTACTATTTAGACCATTTTTTGATGATACTGATTTCAGATGGATGCAAAAGCCCTTTTCAAGTCTTCTAATTTTGTCATTTAGTTGTCTCAAAGTGCTAATGACAACAAATATATGGTTCATTGGCCAGAACTACTATATTGAAAATCCCAAACCAAGAGTATCTAAGACTAAATTAGTGACAGATGCATATCAAGAGAGAAAATTAAACAAAATTAATGAGAAACACCTCACCTCAATGGTGCTAATTACTATTTTAGTCTTTTATTGTCCGCTACTTTGCAGTAAATTAGTTGTCATACCATACTCTAAATTTTGGCAAATTATATAATCTATCTATCTAGCTGATGAAACAGGGTTGTTAGAGTTGATATTAGACAATATTAACAAAACCAGAGTTCCAAAAACACCAATATTTGGCAATCCAAAGGCCTTCAAAACGTGGGGATTGGGAAAGCTGGAGATAACAGGAGCTGGGTTGTGATTAGTTTTGGATAAAACTTTGATGGGAACTTCAAATTTTGATTCTAAAGCATGAAAGACGAGCACTTTCTTGAGGAATGAAAGCGGTGGCTGAGAATTGAGGATTCAAGTGCCATTTCCATCAATAAGAATAATTCAATTATCTACAAAACAAAAGGAAAGAAAAAGATTGAAACTTGTTTAAACAAAATATGAAAAAGGAGAAAGACAAAAAGAAGGGAGTTTCAGGTTTTATTGGGATGAAGAGAATTCCCATGGAAGGGTGGTCTCGTCATTACTCCAAGGGGGGGTTTTTGGGATAAGTCTGGTTGGTGAAAGACAGATTTTGCTTGCTGCAAGTGGGAAGTAAGAGAAGCAAGAATGACAAAACTTTACCCCATAGACTTTAGAATTACAATTCTCTCCTTAAACTAAAGTTGGTAGAAAATATGACTTGAATGTGGCATTAGAACAACTCCAGTCCAACTGAATACTTGCAGAAGGATGAATTATGGATTGAAATCGAAAAGAATGAGACTTTTATTATGAACAACTGAAATTATTTAAGAACGAGGCCTCAGACGGTCTAGCTTAGGTTACATGTGAGTAAGACGTGCAAACAACTCTTGTCAACCAGGCCACACCACATACAATGAAGCTGATCAGAACTGAAATGAACTTCGCGGGACAGTAGGAAGGTTTTAGTAGGGTTGGTAGTGTGGATTGCAAGCCATATAAAACATTGGACTTTTGGTGGAATGGCCATTTTTCATATTGATTGGAACCAAACTGAGTTACTATTAGTTATGGTGTCCAGTAAAGAACAGAAAGTTTTTACTAAAAAAGATCCACGCAAATCATGTTTCCAAACTAGCTAATCGTCTCTTGATGGAAAAAGAGAATTAGAAGAAAGTGAATTCAAAATCAGATCCACATCAGCATTTTCCCAAGCATATAAATCACGCCTAAAGCTAATTGACCATTGTCCATTATGTCGAGCGTCGAGAACTTTCATGTTTTTGTTCACAACCAAAGAAAAAAGTCAAGGGAATTTAATAGAGAGTGGTTCATCCATGAGCCATTTGTCCAACTAGAAAAAAACTATTGCTCCATTTCCCACTATCCAATGACAAGCATGGAGACCAATGAGGTTATGAATTTCCTCCGAGGATGTAAGTTGCACAATACTTCTCCATATAGAAGACATTCTTGCTGTGTGAGATGTTGAGGGTGTTTAATGCCTGTTGGTGTATTTTCAAAATTAAAGAATAGTTCACATGAAGGAGAGCTATCATTAGCTCAATAGTTATGTCACAAAAAGTGACACAATATGTCTATTGGAATATAGACAAGTTTTCGTGTGAATAATTATGTTTATTGAAAATACATGTTGAAAAGACACCAACAAAAAGTTACATGTGAAAAGTTACCATTATAAAGTAACATGTGAAAAGCTACATGTAAAAAGTTACAATTATAAAGTAACATGTGAAAGGTTATATGTGAATAGATATTGTTTCAAAGTATAAATCAAAGAGTATGATTTATGAAATGAATAGTTATCTATACATTAGATGTTTATTGAAACAATATCTTTTGCTCAAAAGTTGTGTTGGCAAAAAGTGTAGAGATAATTTTTGGATGAAAGAGATCTTTATGAAAAGGTTGTGACCTTGGAACATAAAGATACTTATTAAACAAAAAGATGTCTTTTTGAAAAGGAAGTGTCCTTAAAGAAGAGACACTTTGAAGCCTATATAAAAGGCTTGTTGTCATCCATATTGACACACCAAATTTTAGACACAACAAGCAAGTGAAAAAGAGCAAGAGAAAGTGTTTGTGTTAGAAGAACAAAACACTTTAGTTTCCACCATCTACAAAAGATTCCGAATTCCTTATTATTTACTTGCTGCAAAAAGCTGGTTTTAAGGCTAAACGACTTTATAAATCCTCGAGTGTATCTAGCAGTCTAGTTTCGTAAAGTGCAATACGAAAGTTAGACGTTGGCTTCATTGTATCCTTGAGACTAGTCGCATCAATCCCCTTTGCATACCTAGTGGTGGGGGCGAATTAAGTCTTAAAGATAGACGCCTACTTAAAAGACTCGCCTTGAAGCTGATTTTGCCTATTCTTGAATACTTCATAAACCTCATAAACCCCACTCCCCACCAACAATGCCTTGTGCCTATCCCATATTTCTCCACTATCAACCTCTTCCATAGTGCTTTCTCATCTGTACCGTATCACCACCACCGTTTGGCGAGTAAGGCTAGATTCTTGTGAGAAAGACTAGAGATTCCTAGTCCTCTATACCGCTTTGGCTTGCAAATTATGCTCCACTTGACCTTGGAGATTTTGCGTTTTTCTAGAGATCCACCCCACAAGAAAGTTCATCTCAATTGCTCCAATTTGCGAAGAACACCTTTGGGTGCTTCAAAAATTGAAAAATAAAAGAAAGGTAGTGAGTTGAGAACTAAATTAATGAGAGTGATCATGCCTCCAAGAGATAAGTTATTCCTTTGGAAAAAAGCAAGCTTCTTTTTGAAATTATTGACAACTAGGTCCCAAGTGGAAATTCTCTTAAGGCTGGCACCAAAAGGAATACCAAGGTAAATAAAAGGAAGGGATCCAAGTTTGCATTGCAAGAGAGAGGCAATCTCGTTACCCAAAGAATTAGGAATGCTAGCTGGAAAAGTAAAAGATTTCTAAAAATTGATGCGAAGTCCCAAAAGAGATCTTTTCTAATGATTTGTATTGGAATTCCTTGATATCACCACTAAGTTGGTTATTCTCAGGAGCTATGTGCTTCAATATGGAAACTGTATACAACCATGAGGGAAGTGTTCTATTAAGTAGATAAAAAGGTAAATCTAGAGAAATTAGATTAGGAAAGGTATTTACCTCATCAAGAATGGAACCTTCTAGTTGGCTATCAGAAATGAATAAGAATTCAAGTTGTCTTAGGTTTGTAAGTGAGAATGGAATTTGTCCACTAAAATAGTTATATGACAAGTCTAAATAACAAAGTCGGGAGAAGTTCCCTAATGATCTCGGAATAGATCTTGATAAATTAGAATAACCAAGATCTAAATATTCCAAGGAAAATAAATTCCACAATGATCTTAAAATCGATCCATTAAGTTTGTCCCATAAAGAACCAAATGCTTCAAGCAAACTAGATTTGCAATGGAATCCATCAACTCTATAAGGAAGGACATATCTGATAGATCTAAGAGTTTGAGATTGTTGCTCCAGTTCAACTTTGGAAAATAAAGAGTGAGGTTTTTGTTGTCCCTTAAACAAAGTGACTTGAGGTTTAAGAGGTGAAAAATATTTTTTAGAAATTTTCCTTGCAAATCAAAACCCTTGAGACTAAGAGTCCTTAAAGATGAGGATAGATTCATCAAGGCCTTAGGATGAATAAAAGACATGCTGATATCATCAAGAAAAATGTGTCTCACCTTGTTAGGTTCTCAACAAGTCTTTCCGAAGTATGTTTATCAAGTGTTTGATGATGATTCCCAAAGAAGTCAAGTGAAACCAATTTTGATAAGTGGGAGATTTGGGATGGGACTTGTCCTACAAAAGATGTGAAAAAGAGGATAAGATACACTAAATTTGCAAACCAACCAAACTTAGATGACATCTTGGAAGAGTTAAAATCATTGAAGGCCAGGTTGAGTTTTTGCAAGTGTAGAAGACGGAAGAGACTACTATTGGAAGGAATGCTTCCAGAGAGGCAACTGCAACTCAAGTCAAGGCCAATCACATGACCTTTGATGTTATCAACTGCAGCCGCCCATGTGGTCAATTAAAACTTTAAAACAAAGACTCATGAAATGAGTGAGAAGGGGGGGGGGGGGTGGGGGGTGGATACATAAAAAGAAGAAAAGAAGAAATGACAAAAAGCAAAGAAAGAAGAGTGTAAGGGCCGGCTTTATGAAGCAATGAAGAAAAAGGTGATGGGGACTGGGGAGGGCGACCTGCCCAAGAGTCCAAAGTGATCTACACTTTCCATGTAGGTCCGAATTTGTCTGTTTTTAACGTTTAGTTCAAGACTTTCAGACTTATCTCTACACCATTTCACACCCAATTTCTCTGTGTTTTTTTTTAAGTCAAAAGCCATGTCCATGACTGTTATCAGAGAAGCTGCTCTAGCTGCGTTCTTTGGAGCGTTCTTTGAAGCATTTTTCAGTAAGTTAGCTGAATTCCTCAATGTTGTAACCGAGAAGCAAGTTCGCGATGAGCTCCACAATTTGGAAAACATAGTGCTCAGTATTCAAGCAGAGCTAGATGCTGCCGAGGAGAAGCATGTGAAGAATGGGCCCGTGAAGAGTTGGTTGGCCGACCTGCAAAACTTGGCATACGATGCGGATGATGTATTGGATGAGTTTGCGACTGAAGCTTTGAGACGCAAGTTGACCAGGGAGCATCAAGACAGCTCAGGTTTTGGGAGGAAGAAAGGGAGGAGAAACGTGCTGCCACCACCGGCGGTGGTGGAGAGGACGAGCTGCCACGGAGAAAGGAGGAGGCCATGGGCTGGAAGGAGGAGAGAAGCAAGAAGAAAGAAAACGTGAAAAAAAAATGAAATGAAAATAAAAATGATAATAGGAAAAATAAATAAATGGGCATGGTCTAATGGTAATTAAATGGGCAAGGCCCAATAGAAAGATGAAATTGGGCAAGGCCCAAGTGAAAAATGAAATTGGGCTTGGCCCAATAGAAAAATTGAAGAGATTCTTGGACAAGGTCCAATAGCTAGGAGGGATGGAAAAGGTTCAATAGCACATTTATCGAGAAGACGTACTGAACGAGACACACGATCGAGAAATAGAAATAAATATATACGCGTACAAAAATAGCGATGTAATATCCCACTATTTCGAGGTGAGTAGGAGGTGTCAATTTTAAAATTTTCACATTATCTATAAATATATATTTACGCATGATTTATCGAATGCACATAATTGTGAAAAGCATGCATTAATAAAATTTTAGGAAATTGTGAATGTAAGTTATTTTTAGAAATTGTTTTGGAATATATATATAATTATATGTAAAGTGTTTTAAAAATGGGAAACAAGCCTTTTAATCTGATTTACCTTTTAAATTGTGCCTTATATATTTGTGTAATGTGCATATATGATTATGATGTGTAATTACCCGATGTTTGACGTTTTATAAGTTATGCATCAAACTTTATTTTATGAATATAATGATAAAATTTTATTACGTTTATATTGAATGTCTGACAATAAATTTGGAACAGTACTTCAAGAGAATAAATGATTTTAAGGTGGTTTCGTAAATTGAGAGATTCGAGAGTAGGCCAGATGTCACATCAGTTAAGTGTGACCCTCGTGCACGAGTGAGCTCTAGCTAGAGACATTTTTGGGTCGCCGACGGGCTGTTAGACATGGTTGGGGCCATGGTCTGTTATATACGTGGCAAGGCCACAGATGATTTACGAGATTACGACCGCTTGATATCTCTGATGTCAGCCAACATCGTTGAGATTGCCATGGCATTATGTGGGGATCTGGTGGAAGCGATGCTCCCGGATGATATTACGTGGTAGCGGGACCACGAGTTTTTATCTTATTTCCTACTCAAGAGTAAAGTCTCTTTGGATTTTCAAATTATATTTTTCCGTGCATGGTGAGAGTTAAAAAGTTTTCAACAACTCCTTGTTTATGAAATGATTTAACTTAACGCCTCATTCAATAGGTGACTTGTTGATTCTTCTGAGTTTTCAGACTCATATTTCGTGTATGGTGAAAATGAATTAAAAATGGCTTTTCCGCAGCTCTCTATTTTTACAGAAAAATGAATTTTAACTCCTCGAGTACGAGGTGATTTGTGGTTTACGTATATATTTGACAAATATATGATTTTATGAGAGCTTGCCTGATTTAAGGAAATTGATTTGAATAAATTATTCTAAATGATTTTTGCATGAAATTATTATTCACACTAGATTTGGCGCGTATTTATCTATATACCTTTGGTTTGGTTATATCATAAACGAATTCTTGATATTTATATATATAAGGCACAAATGTCCGTTTGAAATAAATTGTTTTATCATCCGATAATTTGATATTCAAATAATTAGTTATTTGCTTGTTTCCCATATACGCCTTACTCGCTGAGCCGATGATCACTGAGTCTGTGAGACTCACACCCCTCTTATTTCTCCTTTTGCAGACAGGGATCGGCCTAGCACGTAACTATTGGTGTATTCAGTCTACTACGAATAGGTAAAGGCATCTCATAGCCTGCTTCGAGTCGCTCCGTTGTCTAGAGTTCATTCACATGAAATTTCTACATATTATTAGCATTATCAATTCCTACTTATGCATTGTTGAAAACTTTGTATTTTAAATTTAATTACTATTACTGGAAATGGAATACCAATAGGGTATTATTATTATTATTAATTATTTACATATATGTTAGCATATTTAATAAATGTCTCAGAAAAATTTACAAAGGCTTGTTCGGGACTTGGCGAGATCTCCCGAAGGTCTCAGACGTCGGTAGCGACCGGGGATGGGTCGTTACAGTTACCATTACAATTTTCTTTGTCCTAATTCCACTTCTAGATTTATAGAAAGGTGTCTCAGATTAATGCATTGATCCCAAATTGTAACGTTAAACCAACAAGTATAAAATATATATATATATATATATATCTATCAAAAGATGTTGATTTGGGCTCTTTCTTTCACGTAATTCTTGTCTCTTCTTCCCTTTTATTTTGCTTTTTTTAATTAAAACGTGCATATTAATTTTGACTTTGTTCATTCATTCTATATATTCATAAGTATTCTTTTAACTCAAAGGGAAAAAGAAGGAAGAAAAATAATAATAAACAGATATAAAATTTAAAAGTGTAGCAATGATAGAATTTCCTTCAACAGAATCAATTTTGCATTATTGTTTATACCATGTACTTCTAGTCTCAATTCTTTCCCTGCATTTTCCAATTGCATTTACATAGAAATAGAGTAAGAAATAGACAATCACCTTCCAAGGTTTGTCTTCATATTCACACCTACTTTTGTTTGTTTATTATTTGTTGTCAAAAAGCAAATAGTAAGAATGAAAAGAATAAATTCAGCCTACTATTTAGACCATTTTTTGATGATACTGATTTCAGATGGATGCAAAAGCCCTTTTCAAGTCTTCTAATTTTGTCATTTAGTTGTCTCGAAGTGCAATTGGCATAAATATATGGCTTCATTGGCCAGAACTACTATTTTCATAACCAAATCCATCTATGAATGAATCACCATTTCCTTCAGACTCTGAAGATGGTGTTTCTGGTGCCTCATCATTGTCACTTTTCTTTGACAATGGCAAACCACGCAAACCCAAGTTTACGTTATATGAATTAAATTAATTTCGTTTAATGACTCGTTTTTCTCGTTAAAAGAAAAAAAAAAGTTTATACCTCAAAAGTGCAATCACATAAACATTGTACAAGTATCCACGAAAGTGCAATTTGCAGTATATATTGACTACGCTAGTAAAACAGAAGAGATAAGCAAGAAGACGACCTGAATGCTGGAGTAGCTTCTTTGCAACATCAACGAAGCTACCTAAAAGCAAATGAGGCCTAGTGATAACCTGCAAATTTAAAGGCAATCATCAGAAAGGAATGAGAAAAGTAGTCTGCTGCTAATTCAAAGTTTCAGAGTAAACAACACTTGAAAGATAAAATAACAAAATTTTGGTTCTTTGGGCAAAGTGGGTGATGTTGTGCAAAAAAGAGAATAATCAACTTCAAATTTATATTCAAGATTTTTGTTATATTCATTTTCTCAAGATATCTCAAATTAATTTAAAAAATTAATAAAAATATAAAAAACGGAACATTTTTCTAAACTTTCATATCAAATTAAAATAAAGATTAAGTTCGACTCTATCTTGTTAAATTTCTAATAAAATATAATGAAAGAAGATAAGAATCCATAATCTAACATGTAGATTAAAGAGGAATCGTGTATCACTCTTTGCTATTCTCGCATGAACTATGTGCATGAAAAGTCTATATGGCCTCGATTTCTAAAGTCAATATTTTGAAAAGGTTTTCTTTTTCTCTTTTATTCTTCTTTTCTTAACCAAAACGCATATTAATTTTGACTTTGTTCATTCATTCTTCATGTTGGAAATTTCGTTTTAATTTAAAGGGAAAAAAAATAAAGAGATCAATAATTCAAATGTGCATTCGATGATAGAATTTCCTTCAATAGAGCCATTTTGCATCATGTTTATACCATTGCAGAACCCCAACTTCATGTCAATGCATTCAAGACAAATTAGTTTACCAGGTCTCTCTAATTTTTTCTTGTAAACAACACTTCGAAGACATTTATCCAATTAGTCTAGCCCCAAATTTAAATTAAGGGTATTAAATTGCAGAAATCATAGTGCCCTCTCATCAAGGGCATTTATCATATAGAAAATAAGAATTGGTTTATCCATCTAATTGAAACAATAAAGACTGAACCAAATATCAAATTGATGACATAACTATTAGTTCTTAAAATTTATATCGAGAGAGTGTATTCTTTGGTGTAATTGCCTAAGTCTTTAATACAATTGTCTTTTCCTTAAGAAAAAAAAATGATGACTAAGAAGACTTGTCAATGTTAATTTTGTGGATCTCGGCTGAAAAAGAAAAATCAAGTTAATTTGAAAGCAAAATAAGGTGGTTCCACAAGCATTTGACTCATTGGTTGATGCATAATCCTCCTACTTAAAATAAAAATAATAGGCATTTGATTCGAGTAAAATCCAAAATATTCGCTCAAAATATTTCAAAAGGACATTTTGGTCCATCTTATTTCAAAATGATATTTTTAGTTCTTTTATTGTTAACACCGTTAGTCAACAGTTAAAATATATATATATATATATATACGTAACCAATACCACAAATATTTTAGGGTACAAAGTATCTTTTACTACATCATTTTGAAATAAGAGAGACCAAAGTATCTTTTTGAAGTGTTTTGAGGGAACTTTTCAGATTTTACTACATTTGATTTAATCATTCCATTATTTGTATAGTTAGATATGATTGATTGGAACAGTCTCTCTAAACTAAAGATATTAAATGGCAGAAATCATAGTAGACTCTCATCATGGGCATTTACTATATAGCAAATAAGGGTTGATTTATCCATCTTATTGAAACAATAAAGACCAAAGTAATTATCAAATTGATGAAATGACTACTAATTCTTAAAATTTATTTTGAGAGAGTGTATTCTTTAATGTAGTAGCTTAAATCTTTAATACAATTATGCCCTTTCCTCATAAAATTAAGAACATCTTAATTTTAATTTGTGGGTGTCGACAAAAAATGAAAAATCAAGCTAATATGAAAAACAAAAGCAGGTGGTACCTAGTAAGTGGAAAATATGTGCATTTGATCCAATCATTCTAACATGTATTCTGCCTCATTAATTTTAATATGGACTACACCAGGTTGGAAATTTGCAGCATTGACTAGCTTTTTTAAACCGTCAATGAAGCTACCTTAAAGCAAATAGGGTGTAGGGACATGGGATCCACCCATTGCAGAACCCCAACTTCACGTTAATGCATCCAAGACAAATTCGTTTTCCAAGTCTCTCCAACTTTTTCCTGTTCAAAGTCGTCTGCTGCTTCAAAGTTTCAGAGTAAACAACACTTCAAAGACATTGCATTCCTTATTCAAACTGTCCCATGATCTCTTGTCTCCTATGCAAAGTGTTCTACCGCTCAAAAATCAAAATCATTAAGCATTCTTTATTCCTTATTCAAGCTGCTGCTCTGGTTCAACTTTGGAAAATAGAGAACAAGGTTTTCGTTGGATCCTAAATAGAGGGACTTGAGGTTAGGCAGGTGAAAAATGTTTTTTGGGAATTTTCCTCGCAAATCACAATACTTAAGATCAAGGGCCCTTAAAGATGAGGATAGATTCGTCAAGGCATTAGGATTAATAGAAGACATATTGATATCACGAAGAAAAAGTTGTCTCACCTCTGTTAGGTTCTTAACGAGTCCTTCCAGAGTATGCCTGTCAAGTAGTTGATAAAAATTCCCAGAGAGATCAAGTGAAACCAATTTCGACAAGTGGGAGACTTGGGATGGGACTTGACCTGCAAAGTATGAATAAGAGAGGTTGAGATACATTAGGCTTGCAAACCCACCAAACTTAGATGACATCTTGGAAGAGTTAAAATCGTTGAAGGCTAGGTTGAGTTTCTGCAGATGAGAAAGATGGAAGAGACTGCTATTGGAAGGGATGCTGCCATGCAGCCAACTGCAACTCAAGTCAAGGCCAATCACTTGACCTTTCATGTTATCACAAGTGACCCCATCCCATGAGCAGCAATCTGAACCCTCCTTCCATGAATTTGTCTTAGGATAAGATTCATCGCATCCCCAAGATGAATCTTCACTGATGGAAAAAGAGGTCTTGAATTGGATCAATGCAGCAGCTTCTTCAGGAGAGCACAACTGTGTAATTGAAGAAGAAGAAGATGAAAGATTAGCTTGAAAAATCAGGAGGAACAAAAGAAGGTGGAGGAGTTGAAAGGCTTTGAGTAAGCACCGCATCTTTCTTAACAAGAGAAATTGAATATTAATGGTATGATATGAATGGTGGGAAGGCAAAGATGAGTATTTATAAGCTTCCTAGTCAAACCAATGTGAAACAAATGTCAAGAGGTACCAAATCCAAGTTCATAATTTTGTTTTCTCAGGTTTCTTGGAAGTTTATAATTGATGATGTGTCAAATCGAGGAAAACGTTACGGTGGTCACGTGGAGAGCTAATTGACATGGAACATGTACCGATTGCATAATCTCTATGTTTTGTATTATTCTTTCCTTTTCTCTTTTTGTGTTTAGGGACAAAAGCAATTATGTCAGTCTCAATCACCAAGAAATAACAAATTTGGTTCATTAAGAAGTATTAGTTCTTTGATGTCTCTTAACTTAAGCGTCATCTGCTCCCTTGCTGAGATGGTATTTAAAAAATAAACAATATTAACAATTTCAAATAAATTAATGAGAAACACCTCAATGGTACTCATTGTTGTTTTAACCTTGTATTGTTTGTTACTTAGCTGTAAAATAGTTAATTTTCTCATATCATTCTCCAAATTCTCTGTGATATAGTGTATGATTTCCACTGACTTAATGAAGGAAATTTAAGGGAAAAATATACTTTGAAGATTTCTTTTCATATTAAACTGATCAAGTGATAATTGATGGATACACGAAGTAACCTTTGAATTAAAAGAAACCAAAGTTTACATTATATGAATTAAACTAATTTCGTTTAATGACTTGTTTTTCTCATTAAAAGAAAAAAAAAAGTTTATCTCAAAAGTGCACTCACTGAAACATTGTACAAGTATCCACGAAAGTGCAATTTGCAGTATATATATATATTGACTACACTAGTTAAAAAGAAGAGATAAGCAAGAAGACAACCTGAATGTCGGAGTAGCTTCTACAAATTTAAAGGCAATCATCAGCAAGGAATGAGAAAAGTAGTGATGATGCTATGCCATAAAAGAGAATATCTTAAAAGGTATGGGAATTAAGCCCTACAATAATAATCAACTTGAAATTTATATTCAAGATTTTGGTTATATTCATTTTCTCAAGATATCTCAAATCAATTTAAAAAATGTTTATCGCTACTTTAGTAAAAGTATAAAAATTAGAATATTTTTCTAAATTTTCATATCAAATTGAAATAAAGATTAAGTTTGACTCCATCTTGTTAAATTTCTAATAAAATATAACCAAAGAAGATAAGAATCCATAATCTAACATGCAGATTAAAAAGGAATAGAGCAATCGTGTATCACTCTTTGCTATTCTCACATGAAATACGTGCATGAAAAAAAGTCTATAAGACCTCTATTTCTAAAGTAAACATTTTGAAAAGGTTTTCTATCTTCCTTTCTTTTATTCTTCTTTTCTTAACCAAAACGTGTATAAATTTTAACTTTATTCATTCATTTTTTATGTTGGTAAGTTTTCTTTTAACTTAAAGGGGAAAAGAAAGAAATAAAGAGATTAATATTTCAAAAGTGCATAGATGATAGAATTTCCTTCAACAAAGCCATTTTGCATCATGTTTATACCATTGCAGAACCCCAACTTCACATCAATGCATTCAAGACAACACTTCAAAGCAGAATTGCTAATTTAGTTGGACCAGAATAAAGTACGTATATTCAGCAACTTCTCAGTACAATCTTCATCCCTAAATCTTAAATTTCATAATTTAGCAATAATTGATTAATAATTTAGTAACAAAATGAAACAAGAGTCTCCGCATGATGAATTAGGTTTGTGCTATCATTTGTGAATAATATGTAGTAAGAGTCGAAATCTTCATATCAAGACTTTTCTTTTGATAAATCAATTATATACATTGTCTTATTAATGCTAATATGATCTACACCAAGCTGAAATTTAATCTTTTATCGTGTTGGAATTGTCCCCACAACATGCACTCACTGAAACACTGCAGAATTCTCCCCAACAAGCGCAATTTACAGTATTGACTGGGATATAGCTGAAAACATGAGAGAAGCAAGAAGACTGAATGCTGGAATTAGCTTCTTCCTCTCTTTCTTCCGCATAATTCTTATTTCTTCCTCTCTTTTATTGTAACACCTGACCCTAATTTATCTGTGACAGGTCATTCACATGCTTTGGACAGCATGTTTGTATATTGAATTGCCCCGGGGAACAAGTTAAATGACAATATTGCCCCTAAGGGTATGATTAAGTTAAATAAGTCTTGAACCAGTTTAAACAAAGAATTGAGGATGAATTTGAGAAAACTAAAACCCACTGAGTGATTTAAAACAGTGATTCGGAGTTCGAGATTCAATTTGGGGTTAATCAGGAAAATTGACCGATTAGGGACAAAACGGTCATTTTTCAATTTCAGGACAAAATGGGAATTTTTAATAAAGATTTTGATTTCAATGACCAATAATGATTATATGGAATATAAAATGATGTTTGGAATATAAAATGAAGTCTAGCAGTGAAAAAGTGCAATTCTCGGTATTTTTGGGACACAAGGGTAAAATAGTAATTTTGCCATTAAAGGATGAATTTGGAATTTTTGAAAAAGATTTTTTTGATCCCATTTGATTTAGATTGACCATATTAATCAATTGAAGTGTTATTTGAGGTTGAAAAGTGGAAAAAGAAGAAATTCCGGTGATTTTTGCAGTGCAGTGGCAAAATCGTAATTTTACCACCGGAAGGCCAAATTTAATTTTTCGAGAGGATTTAGATCAAATTTGACAAATTGGAGAATGGTATGAGTATGAGGGGTGAAAAATATGTCTATGGGCAATTTTTCAATTTTGGGGGCAAAAATGTAATTTTGCACTTTTCGAGGGTAAAAGTGTAATTTTGTAAAATTACACAACCAAAATTTTGGATTTGTCCAGAAACTTCAGGAAAGGTGAGGATAAGGGAAAGAAATTTTGTGGTGGAAAATAAAGTTAAAAGATAAGGATAAAAATAAATAAATTAATAAAAAAATCAAAAAGTATAAAAAAATAATATTATTTTATTAAGGCTATAAAAAGCCAAAATATTCAGCCAATGACCCTTAGGAGGGTCGGTCTAAACACAGCAAAGAGGGGGGAAGAAGAAGAAAAAGGAAACAAAGGAGAAAAACAAGAAATTTGATAAAAAAATCAAGAGATTTCAAGGTTTTTCAAGATTCAAGCCAAACCAAGGTGAGAATTCTTTAGTTTTACCCTAACCCTAGCTTACCCATGCTTTAGTTCTTATTTTCCATGATTGAATGATGAGTTATCATGGTGAATTTAATTCTGAAAAATGGGTATGGATGATGATTTGATGTTGAAATTGCTTGATTTTGGAGTATGTTGATGTTTAGAGATAGTTAAGCATGTTTATGAGCAAAACCACCAGAAAAATTTGATTCTCTATAGTGTTCTTCACTGGCTGAACCTGGTATGTTGGGTATTAATGAGAGATTGTTTGAATTTCAAGAGAAATGGCTTGGAAAATGATGAATTAGAGTGAGAAAATTGACTAGGAAAAATTACGGTGTAAGTGCACCGTAATGATCGAATTTTTCCATGAACAAATTGAAGGATTTTAATGCTGAATTTTCTAGGGGAATAATGGCTGCTGGCTTGAGGATATTTTATGGTATTTAAGTGTATTTTGGTGAATTAAAGATATAGAAATTTAATGAGAATTTTCGGTGCAAAAATGTGAATTTTTACCCATTAGGGGTATTTTCGTAATTTGCTACCGAGATTGATAATTTGCACCACACTGGGGGATATTAAGTCAATTGGGATATAATTGAGGTATAGAAACTGAAAAAAATCGATTTGGAGTTAAAATGAAGATTATAGAAATTTAGACGCACGTAGGCGAGTCGGTCGGACACCGTAAGTAAATGACTGTTCGGACCATTTTTCTATCATTTCATGCATCACATAGAGCCTGAAATTGATTATGAGTGATTGACACAATTTATTGAAATTTGTGTCATACGGAACACATAGGTGGTGGGTTCCCGGACACGAGAAAAAGGCAGTGTAGTGGAAAATTGAAAACAGGAGTATCGAGCACTCCTGTGACGAGGTGAGTGGACAATTTATCATCTTAATTATCTAGAGTAGATTTTACTAAATTTAATGATTTTATGAAAAATTATTGTATTGGGTGAATTATTGATTTCACGAGAAAAAAAAATGTGAAATTTATAAAATAAATTGGATTTACTAAATAAATTGAATTTTGATAAATTGATTTGAAAAAAATGGAACAATTGGTTTTGAAATTAGAGTAATTGGAGACGGTTTAATTGTGTTATAAATTGTGTTTTAAATTATATGGCTTATAGCATTATATGAGCATGAATGGCTAGATTACTTATGCAAAAATTATATATACTGTGTTTTCAGCCTTAAGAGGCTAGATTGTGATAAATTACCATATCATGCTAGTTAAGATTTTATAAATGAGGTGGTAGATAAAATAATCGCTGCAGTGATACCAGTTCTGTGGGCCAGCCTAAGAGAGGGGGCACAGAACTAGACTTATCTTACCTCTATTGGAGAGCCAGGTGTGGAGGGGGTTTCTCTGGAGGTAAAGTTTGAGTGCACTTCACGTGGACCACCGCGTGAGAGTGAGACTCAGCCAACGCCAAGGCATGGCTAGATAAGATTTTCGGATATAAAAATATATTCATGTGTATATGACACTGAATAGTCTTGGCGGTCTCGGTCAGATGCCTCTGCAGGGGTATCCCCGAGAATGATTTTTGGCAAGAGCCAAGTTGAGATTTTGAGAAATACATAAGCCATACTAAATCTTAATTTAATTGAGTAAAATAATTCTATTTTGCTCGATAGAATGTTTTATTTGTCTCTACTCAATTGAATTGAGTTGAGATAAGACGAATGGCAGTACAAAGAAAGAAATTTGAAATTTTGTCTCCTTTTACTCAACTTTAGATAATTTAGCTGGTATTTGTTTACTCACTGAGATTTTATAATCTCACCACCCTCTCTTCCACCCATTTCAGACTCGAGAAAAGCACTAGATAGCTGTGGCATCAAGAACTAGGCGGAGTCGAAATCCAGTGTATTTAAGGTACATAGTTGTACATAGTGGGCCCACGTGTCATTGTAAAAGTAATTTTATACTTTGATTACTTGCATTTTAGTATGTATAAATATATTCAATTTTTACATTATAAAAATTATGTACCGACGTTTCTATAAATATTATTTTATAAATATATATAATGTTATTTTATTGAATATTTTTATTATATTCATATATTCAAAATTTTACTTCAAACTAATATTTTAAATGTTTAAATTTATTTTTTTAAACTATGAAAATTGTGTCTTCTACACATTTATTACATTTTGGGCTGGGATTTGAGATTTTCAAGAAAGATGACGAAAATGCCCTTGTGAGCTGAAAATAATATTTTATTATAAATTTTTTTGAAGTGTGGTATTTAATAATCATCGCTCACTGGGAAAATGCGAGAGCTGATATGAAAGCCTTGCGGGGTTTCGATTGGCATTCGAGGTAGGATTGCTTATCGAGACGTCGCGGCGGTTGTCACGGGCCCGATGGGGAGTTCCGGGGCGTGCTACCTGTTTTAATCAAAATGTGTATTAATTTTGACTTTGTTCATTCATTCTTTATATTCGTAAGTTTCCTTTTAGCTTAGAAGGAAAAAGAAAGAAGAAAAATAATAATAAAAAGATCAATAATTTAAAAAAGCAGCAATGATAAAATTTCCTTCAACAGAGCCAATTCTGCATTATTGTTTATACCATGTACTTCTAGTTTCAATTCTTTCCCTGCATTTACATAGAAATAGAGTGAGAAATAGACAATCACTTTCTGAGATGAGTCCTGGTGTTCACACTGACTTTCATTTGTTTATTATTTGTTGTCAAAAAGCGAATAGTAAGGATGAAAAGAATAAATTCAGCCTACTATTTAGACCATTTTTTGATGATGCTGATTTCAGATGGTCGCAAAAGCCCTTTTCAAGTCTTCTAATTTTGTCATTTAGTTGTCTCGAAGCGCAATTGACATAACAAAGATATGGTTTCATTGGCCAGAACTACTATTTTCATAACCAAATCCATCTATGAATGAATCACCATTTCCTTCAGACTCTGGGGATGGTGTTTCTGGTGCATCATCACTGCCACTTTTCTTTGACAATGGTAGACCACACAAACCTAAGTTTACGTTATATGAATTAAATTAATTTCGTTTAATGACTCGTTATTCTCATTAAAAGAAAAAAAAAGTTTATGCCCCAAAAGTACACTCACTGATACATTGTACAAGTATCCACGAAAGTGCAAGAAGAGATAAGCAAGAAGACGATCTGGAGTAGCTTCTTTGCAACATCAACGAAGCTACCCAAAAGCAAATGGGGTCTAGCGATGACCTACAAATTTAAAGGCAACCATCAGCAAGGATTGAGAAAAGTAGTCTGCTACTAATTAATTCAAAGTTTCAGAGTAAACAACACTTGAAAGATAAAATACCAAAAATTTGGTTCATTGGCCAAAGTGGGTGATGTTATGCAAAAAAAAGAGAAATCTTAATAGGTATGGGAATTGAGCCCTACAATAATCATCAACTTCAAATTTATATTCAAGATTTTGTTATATTCATTTTCTCAACATATCCCAAATTAATTTAAAAAAAATCTTATGGGTACTTTAATAAAAGCATAAAAATCAAAATATTTTTCTAAATTTTCATATCAAATTAAAATAAAAAATAAGTTTGACGCCATCTTGTTAAATTTCTAATAAAATATAATGAGAAAAGACAATAATCCATAATCTAACACAGAGATTAAAGAGGAATAGAGCAATCGTATATCACTCTTTGCTATTCTTCTGTGAAATACGTACATGAAAAAATCTATATGACCTCTATTTCTAAAATAAACATTTTGAAAAGGTTTTCTATCTTCCTCTCTTTCATTCTTCTTTTCTTAATCAAAACACGTATTAATTTTGACTTTATCCATCCGTTCTTTATGTTTGTAAGTATTTTTTGAATTCAGAGAGGAAAAGAAAGAAAAAAAAATAAAGAGATCAATAATATAAAAGTGCAACAATGATAAAATTTCCTTCAACAGGGCCACTTTTGCATTATGTTTGTACCATGTACTTCTAGTTTCAATTGTACTTAATTTTTACTTCTTGGATGTCTCTTAACTTAAGCTTCATCTGCTCCCATGTTGATATGATATTTAATTAAGACCGAATTATTCACAGATAAGTATTAGCAATTTCAAATAAATAAATGAGAAACACCTCTATTATTGTTTGTCTTCCATTTTCTGCTAAGCTTTAAATCAGTTTTCTTATACATCATTCTCTAAATTCTCTGTGATGCAGTGAATATTTTCTGCTGAACTATTAATGAAAGAGTAATTTGACACAAATTTTCAAACTCTATTCCAAATTAAATGTTGCAATTAAATAACTAAATATTTGAAGAATTCTTTGCATATAAAATTGATCAAGTGATAATTGATGGATGCACTAAGAAACCTTTGGATGTCAACCATCTAACCATGACCCCAAGGAAAGTGAAGGCACATGTTGTGGCACTATCAATATCTCAAGGTTTTGATTGTGTTGGCATTTGCACATTCATAGGTCAACCATCTAATGTTATTTAATCCCACTTTTCTTTGACAATGGCAGACCATACAAACCCCAATTTACTCGTTTTTGGATGAATTCTTTTGCTACTAATAAATTTCAGACTCGTTTTTCCCATTAAAAGCAAATAAAAAAGTTTATGCCTCAATCACGCACTCACTGAAACATTGCACAAGTATCCACGAAAGTGCAATTTGCAGTAAATTTTAACTACACCAGTAAAGGAGGAGAGATAAGCAAGAAGACTTGAACGCTGGAACTTAGCTTCTTTACACCATCAATAAAGCTACCTAAAGCAAATGGGGTCTAGCGATATGATTTGATGGATAATGATGACCTACAAATTTATAGGCAATCCTCAAGGTTTTGAATATTGCAAATTGAATAACTATACACTATTCAAACTCAATTCCAAATTGAATATTGCAACTAAATAACTAAAAAGTTCAAGAATTCTTTGCATATTAAATTGATAAGGTCATAGTGGATGGATGCACTAAGAAAGCTTTGGGAGTCAACCATCTAATCAGACTCAAGGGAAGTGAAGGCACACGTTATGGCACAACCTCAAGGTTTTGATTGTGTTTGTCTTTGCACGTTGTTTATAATAATATATGTTATAGGCATGCGAAACACCACTCCATTTCCATAATCATCATTTCCTTCAGACTCTAAAGATGCTGTTTCCACATTTCTTTGACATTGGCCAACCGCACAAACCCAAGTTTACGCTAAATATATGAATCATTTCCAAAGTGGTGACGTTATGCGATATATATAATTTTAATTGGTATGGGATTTGAGACCTACAATTTAAACAGCTTCAAATTTATATTCAACATTTCAGACTATTGGATGGTATTTCCTTTTTTTTTCTTTGGCTTTAAAATGAAACATTGATTTTTATTTTTGTAATTTATCTTATTCATGAATAAAGTTATAATCTGAGATTGAAACTAAATTGATTTGGATGATATCTTTGCTAATAATGTGATCAACTACAAATTAAGTTTGCAACCTTAAAACTTTCAAAACAAGAAGTTCTTATGAGGATGATATTTTAGAAAAAAAAAAAAAAACCTCTGGATTGTCATGATCTTTTATGTGTATATACCGAGTCTTTTGTTCTGATTTATTAATTATATTGTCTAGCTCGTCAAGCTTACTGCTTTATCTTCAGCCGAGAATTGCAGTTGGAGAAAAGATGAGGTGAATAAGAAGATCTCTCAATGTTAAGTTTTCGAATCTTGGCAAAGAAAAAAAAATCAAACTAATCTAAAAGTAAAGAGAGGAATTGAATCCAATTGAACCCATCATTCCATTATAAATGCCACCAATGTTTATTTAATGAAACGTTTTTCTCGTAAAAAAAGAGTTTATGCTTTGAGTTGCAATTGACTTCACCAAGATGCATGCACTCAATGAAACATCCAGGACATCTCCCCAAAAGAAAAGTTGAGAGTAAACAACACTTCAAAGAAAATCATGTTGTCCCATGATTTACGTGGTGTTGTGCATGCTTGACCTGAAACTAAATGTTTGGTGCGATAATAATGGATATATATTGAAGTCTCGGTTGCAGAGGTGTGGCATATACAGGGGTGGAGTTAGACAATTTTTATTGGGGGCCCAAAAATTAAGAAGAATAAAAGTTAAAAATTTTTAAAAGTAATATATTGAACTTAACCATTAATAATAAAAAGATTTATAATAGACAATAATTTTATGTAACATGTAAATCAAAAGAAACCAAAAAAAAACTTATAATAGTACTTTAGAAAAATTTAGTTCGACAATGGTAATATCTTTGTTAATATAAACAACTAAATTATTTGTAAGAAACTTATCATCCATTTTGTTTTAAAGTCTTGTTTTTCTCAATATAAATGATTAAAAAATTAATATAGTCAACATCTAATATTCTTATTTTATTATATTTAAGTTTATAATACTAAATATTAAACTATAATGCATAAAATATAAATATTTAAATACGATATACATAATTAATAATTTCTTTTTATAATCAAGATAATTTCCTTTCAAATAAATATAAAACGTAAAGCACATTAAAAACATATACTCAAGACAATTTTTTCTTATATAATTAGGATTAATAAAAAATAATATATTAGTGAAATTTTAAACAATAACCAACAATGCAACACTAGAACTTGTATTTGAAAATTACATATATAATAATTTTTTAATTTTTAAAAATTAAAATCATTAAAAATAAAATTCATATAACAAAACAAAAACCATGGCAAGTAGGAGATATAACCTATATAACAAAAAATAAAAAGAATATGGTTGATAATTCGTAAAAATTTTTTAAAAAATCTATAGAAACTTAAAATATATGAGCACATAGAATATAATTGAAATAAATAAATAAATAATATAAATAGAAAAAATTAAATAAAAGCTTTACCTCTTTATAATTTTACAATGCAAAGACAGAAAAGAAAAGAGGAAAAGATAGGTGGAAAAACATAAAAAATTAAAAAAAAAATTAAGAATTGGAGTAAAATTGAATGAAGTTTGTAAGGTCATTTTATTATTTTTTAATTATATTAATTATTTAATAAAAAATTATTTTAAAAAATCATTAAAAAATATATAATATATAAAAAATTTCAAAATTTTTGGGGGGCCATCACAAAGGTACGCTCCGCCCCTTGGCATATAGTACTTGAAAGATAAATATGTTCACACGTCAACCACATGACTTAGAAGTTTATTCTTAAGTAGTTTTTAATTATGCTGTAATAAGCAGTTATTTGAATGATATATGCTGTCTTTGATCCTTAGTTGTAGGTTAACTGTTTTCTCATTCTTATTCTTTCAGTGATGAAAATCATCACATGTATAAATACGCTTAATAAAGTGATGAAAATAATCTTCACTTCCTTGTTTTCAATTTATATCTTTCCTGAAAATTTTCTCTTACATTTCAGATAAGTGTTGTGATTTCTCTTTATAATATTCTAAAAAAATCAACACATAATATGTGTTAATATATTCCTAGGCAGTACAAAGTTTATGATGATGAATGAATTAATAACATAACCGTTGTCTTGCTGGTATTATCCTCTGTTAGTCCTTGTTTTTTGTTTCTCTAACAGAGGCTGATGCTTGCAGCCACAACTCAACTGTAATAATCGCTACCAGTGATGATGAAGAATTGGCTTTGTAATGCCGCAGCCTGTTATAACCGTTGCAACAATTTCATACTATTTATGGAGAAGCAAGTTGGTGATGGAGAGGATCTCAATTCATTCTAAAGGGAGGGAGAAGTTATAATTTGCATGATGGTGAGATAAAACCATTAGTTTTTGTTTTCGAGTTGGATGGATTCAAACATGAAAGCCAAACAGCTAAGGAAGAAAGAAATTGGATAAATGAGGGCAAAAAGTGTAGACACCTAAAATAATAAAATAGGAAATATAATAAAAAAAATCAAAAAAAGGGGGCTCAGTCCTCTTCCCCGAGGCCTTTAATGCCCCTGCAAATGCCAAATTTTGGGGGATTGCCTCAAATCCGGTGACTGATCGGCCCCCACCCCCAAGCAGCTAGCCTAGATGAAATCATGCTCAATAGAGCATGATTTCACCTAGGGGGAGCATGATTTCACCTAGGGGGATTGTCCAAAATATTGGACAACCTCGATGTTAAAAACAGGCATTCAGAAATCAGAAAAAAAAAGGGAACAGAGCAAAAACAAAAACGAAAATCCCTAATCTCTCTAACAGCTAGCCAAATACCCAAAAAAAAATAAACAACAAAAAACCTAAGCCTAATAGCCAAAAAGACAATCGAGAAAAACAAAAAAAAAAAGGGTTTGATCGGGCCATGGTTCGGAAAAGGGGGTGTTTGGGGTTGTGTTTGGGTGAGGGAGAAAAGCTGGTTGTCGGCGAGGGGAAAAGGGCTGGTCGGTTAAAGGGGTAGGCCGATCGGAAGGTCGGGGTTTCGGATCGGTAAGGGTGCGACGAGGCTAATCGGGAGAAGAAAGGCTAGACCTGTTTGGGTTGTGGTCGGCAACGGAAAGGGAAGAAGCAGATCAAAAAAAAGAGGTCGTCGGTGGGGGGAGAGGGCACCATCGGAGAGGGAAGGCGAACCGATTATTTTTCTAGAGAGAAGGCAGAGAGATTCTGAGCTAGAGAGAGAAAGGGGTAGGGAGAAATAGAGAAAAACAAAAAAAGGAGGCTTTTATAGTAGTGGGAGAAGAGCAAAACGACACCGTTTCAAGGACAGGAGGAAGTTGAAGCATTTTGCCCAAAACGACGCCGTTTTGAGATACCATACCAACACCAAAACGGTGCGTTTTGGACTTCCATATTACGGGCCTGCTGAACGGACCGTCCAAGGTAGCTTTGGGCCTCCTGTGGGTCACGGATCTGGGCCAACCCAAGCCCAGATAGGTACATCTCCTTATTTGGGCTTTGTTTTGGATTTGTTTGTGTTTGTTTTTAATTTCAAGGTATTTTAATTTAGTTTAAATGTTGTTAGAGAAAATAAAAAAATAATAAATATAAAATAGGATATCTATTTTAGCAATAAACATAAAAAATAATAATAATAAAAATAAAAAATGCAATGAATAAAAAAATAATATAAAATGTACATAAACATATATATTTATAAATAATAATTACTTTGAGTATCCAATGATGGAATTTGATCTAAAAAGAGGTAAAGAGTTACTTCTTTCGAGTCGATTTTCTAGGTTAGGAATACGAGACGGATTTTCACCGAAGCGTCGGGATAAATCCGAACTCTATATTTCGATATTCATTATTCAAATAGTCAATATAGAAGATAGATATTAAAAAATAAATTTTCACAACAAACTCAAGTTAGTATAATTAGCTAATTAATTTAAATGAATATTACCGAATAAAATTAATTTAACCATAGAAAATTTTAATTGTTTGTTTGATTAACTATATAAAATATTAATCGATAACAATAATTAAAGAATAAAGATTTAAATAGAAGACAAAAAGGAAAAAAAAGAGAAAAGAGAAAAAATAAACAATAAGGAAATAATAAATAAAACTATGAAAAAATAAAGATATAGAAAATAAAAAAATATAAAGAATAAAATAATAGAATAAAAAATTTCAAAAAGTGACAAATGATAATAAACACCAATAATGTGGTAAATCATCTTGAGTTATTAATTACATAATCGGGTGAATTACGAACCCCTTGTTGCAATGTGCGGGTCCGTGAAACCCGTCCGCTTAGCCGCGGGCGAAAGGTAAAAAAGAATCTTAGAGAGTCGCCACCAATCATTCCTTGTAGGTGCGATTGGTCACCTATTGACTCGGTTCTAATCGATGGAGTCCTAAATTAATTTTAGGTCCATCAAAAGAACGAGAACTGGTCTACGTTTTTTCAAAATTGGGTTCGGGAGTGCAATTACGCACGGAGAAGGATTAGCACCTCCGTGACGCCCGTTCCATAACGGTACCATTTAATCTTAAGTCATTTTTTTTACGGCCTGATTTCGATTTTATTGTTATGTTTCCTCAATCTTCGCTTATTAGCTAAATTTTATTGAATTTGGTCATTCGAGTTCTCTTTTTTTTTTATTTTACGTATGTACGTGATGCAAGCGTAAGATGATGTAATGATTTATTTATTTTAAATAATGAGGTAGAAAATCTTTTATTGGAAAATCATTCGTAGACCATCCTAATGCTTTGGTGAAGTCTCGACGTTTTCCTCACCTAGAGATATCCCCAAAGAAACTTGTCTCTACAAGCTCTTCGGGGAAATCCCATAATCGGGATTCCCGTCTCATTTACAGTATAAATGTCGCATGCTATGACAAGAAAGAATAATGATGACTACATGCACGCGTTTATTGACTTTGGGGATTCGTAATTTATCCAATTATATAATTAATAGTTCGAGGTGATTTATCACGTTACTCGCCTTTATTATCATTTGTTACCTCTTTTTTGCTCTAGGATTCCATTTTCTGTTTGATGTCCCCTTTGTATTGGGGTTTGGAGTTTCTCCTTTTCTGATGAGACTCTTCCCTCCTTTACTAATTATATTATGCCATTCAAAAAATATATATCAATCTTTCCATGTATCAACCTTTGAGCCGTACATGCATGAAAAAGTCCATGTGGCCTATATTGCATATCCCCATTACAATTTTCTATGTGCAGATTCCACTTCTTGACTCGGTTCTCGATACAATTCAATGCTTTATGGTTTTACTGTTGCAACTACAATTATCATTTGCCACATGAAATACCCCTTTTCGGACAATGATTGACCTTTTTTTTTTTTGGACAATTATCATGTGCCAAATCGTTGGAAAACTTTATGCTGATTCACATATCAATCTTTCAATGTATCAACCTTATGCTGAACATGCATGAAAAAGTCTTTGTGGCCTATATATATATTGCATGAACCCCACTTCATGCAGGTGCATTCAACACAAATTAGTTTACCAAGTCTCTTAAACTTTTTCCTGTTGGAAAGTTTTGTTACCATTTCAATTTTCTATGTGCTGATCCCACTTCTCGTATTTTAATTACTTGTTATATACAGCAATTTTATTTTTTAAAGAAAGAAAAGAAAAAGTGAGGTCAATAGTTCCTTAAGGCAAACGATGTTTAGACCCTATAGTCTTTCACTAAGGATTTGAATAATAAAATTAATAACAATTAATTGACGAAGATGCATGTGCAGTGCATACATGTGAAATTTTCTCCAGTTTAACACTTTGAATCAAACAGTCGATTAGTTTTATTAATTAATTAATTTATTATATAAAGCATACATTTTGGTATACAAAAAGTAGACAATGTTCTAGGCAAGGAATGTCCTATGGGTTTCGGCCTGAGGTTAAAACTCCTCAAAGGAAACTTGCTAATCTTTTTTCTGCTTTCAATTTGTCCATAAATATTCAATTTCTTGAAAGTTTGCGAAGAATACATTATTATGCTTTGGATCATAAACATGAAATTAATTTTGCATTAGTTAGAATTTTTTTTAGCAGAACATCCCCCATTCTTTTTCCTTTCTTTGAGAAAGAATTAGTCAAAATATTTCTTTTGTAATCTCTGAAAAAGCTTAAGAAATCTCTCCATTACCTTGGTAATGTCCATCTTGACGTCGGATTTTATTCTTTCAAGGCAAGAACAAAAAGAAGAGTTCTAATTTCATATTTGATGGCTTTTTGTCAATTATGGAGCAGAAATAGTCAATTAAGTAACGACTGACGAAAACTATATGTTTCCACTTTTTTTTTTCATTAGTTGTTAATTAAAATTTTCCCATTGCAAGGAGCAAAACAATTGACGAATAAATATTATAATGTTCATTTATTTTTTGTTGTCATATATAAAATATTTTATTTTGATAAATTCAATTTGGGATGTTTATATTTTATTATGATTTTATTTCTTTTTTGTTTTGTAGTGATAATAATTTGTTTGATCAAGGTCTGTCCTAATATTCACACTTACTTTCATTTATTTATTATTTCTGCCATTTCTTACTGTCTAAAATTTGATTCTCCATATGTATAGTACATCCATTTCAGCTTTCAAGTAGTTTTAACAATTTGGAGACCAATATGGTCCAAAAGCAAATACTAATTATATATATGTTGTACCAATTAAAGGAATTATATATATGTCCAATACCTAACATTTAGACCATCTCTTGATGAAAAGCAAAAGACTTTCTAAGTCTTCTAATCAAAATTTGAACGAAAGCAAGTTTGAGAATAAACAGAAACATTGACGGAAATTAATGCATGCTTGACATTTTGGCACGTGGGCAACCTATCTGTCCAGCATGCAATTTGGCGCGTGTTTGCTGAGCATCAAAAGCCATTACGTGGTCTTGTGCGTGCTTGACATGAAACTAAGTGTTTGGTGCGATAATATGTATTAATATATCACTAGGCTGTACAAACTTTATGATGAATTGATGAATGAATTAATAACATCACCGTTGCCTTGCTGGTCTTATCCTCTGTTGGTTCCTGTTTTTTGTTTCTCTAACAGAGGCTGATGCTTGCAGCCACAACTCAACTGCAATAGTCGCTATAATTGGCATGATGGTGAGGGCAAAAAGAAAATCTAAATGCAGAAAATTAACCTGCTACAAAATGTTTAAACAAAAAATGAAAATGGAGGAAGAGAAAAAGAAGGGAGTTTCAGGTTTTATTGGGATGAAGAGAATTCCCATGGAAGAAGCCTGCAAGTTCAAAGCACCTAGAGTTTACTAAGCAAAGCTCAGTTCCTCAAAATATAAGCAAAATCTTCGATTAAGCAAAGTAAAGCAAAAGTTGCTTTTGATGGAGGAATTCCAGCCTAGATGACTTTAGCAAGTGACGCTGATTTCTTCCTTTTGCTTGCTTAACTTGATTAAGAAGGTAACCAAGTGTCAGGTATTAAAACATCAATAACAGGCTTACAATTTTATTAGCATGAAGGAAAATTTACTTGAGGAACAAAAAAAAAAAACCAGAGTCTGCAACAACCAACTTTAATTTTTCTGAAAAATAGTATTTATTATCAACCAGGAATAAGCACTGGTGAATAAAAGAAAAGAGAACAAGCATTTGGATGGCTATGAGCAACAGCCAAGCAACATACTGGACCAAAAACAGGGCATCCCCTGTAACAAACAACCTGAAAACATGATAAAACCCCTAAAAGAGAAGACAGGGTGCAAGACAAAACAAGACATAGCCAAGAAAAGAAAATCAAACTGAACATCAAACGAACAACAAAAGGCACACAAGCCATTCCATCCACCAGCAACAGATGAGGGCTCTTTATTGATTTACAAATTCCTTTGTCCCTTGAGATATCTCTTCACTTTGTAGCTTGCTTCTTCAACCATCCTCACAAGCCATTTGGGTCTTCCAAGTGTGAACATCATATATGCCGCAGATATTCCCAACACTAGTCCACTTCCATAGCCCATCAATGTTGCTTTCCACTCAAATCCAGATTTAGAATCTGCTTCCTCATGGAAAACGGATGCCTCAGGGTCGTCACATCTCTTTGACAGTGGAAACCCACACAATCCCAAGTTACCAGCATAGGAATCATTGCCAAAGGTATTGAATTGTTTTCCCAGAGGTATAAGTCCAACGAGCTGATTTTGTGAAAGGTTTAACACTTCAAGAAAAACCAAACTAGTCAACTGTGTAGGAATCTTCCCAACAAGCTTGTTCCAAGAGAGATCCAGCGACTCAAGTGCTGCCAAATTCCCCATTGACGTGGGGATATAACCACTAAGGTTATTATGAGAAAGGTTTAGCTCTTTGAGTGAGTTAAGCTCTCCAATAACCTTTGGAATCTCACCTTGAAACTCATTACTTGAGAGGTCAATGCTCGTCAACCCGAAGAATATTTTCTCCAATTCAATCTCCACTCCTTTTATTGTAATTTCAATAGAATAACTATAGAAGTCACCAGAAGAACGACCTTGCACTCCCATGTATGATAGTACACTTTCATCTACAGTGAGATTTATCATAACCTTGAAATTCTTTATATGTTTGACGGGTAGTGGACCAGTAAAATAGTTATTTGACAGATCAAAAATTTGAATTTTGGAGAAAGAATGGCTGGACCGGGGGCCTTGAATGGAACCATGCAATTGATTTGAATGCAGCACAAGCACTCGTAATTGTGTAAGACTTTCCAACCAATGAGGAAATGTATCATTGATCTTGTTGTTACCAAGATTTAGCATTTCCAAACCTCTACAATTAATGATGGCTTGTGGTAAAGGCCCTTCTAATTGATTGCCATTTAAGTTGAGATACTTCAATTGACATCCCTTTGTAAAAGCTGGAGGAATGAGTCCACGAAAGTTGTTCATTTGTAGATTCAACACAGAAAGGCTTTGGCTCAAAATTCCAAAACATTGTGGAATAATTCCACTCAAGTTGTTGTGAGAAAAGTCAAGAAATTCAAGGGAATTTACATTGCATAGCAGAGAAGGGATCTCTCCACTCAAACTATTATTTGAGATAAAAAACATATATGTTGTTGAAGGTGGAATTGGAAGATCTCCATGAATGAAATTGGAGCTAAGGTCAAGAATTTTAATTCCCTTCCATGGAATTTGCTCAAAATTTGTCAAAGAGTTGAGAGATAGATTCAAGTGCCATAAAGAGTCTTTCCCCACATCCCACATCCACTTGGGAATCTTGCCATAAATTTTATTGTTGGAAAGGTCTAAATAATTCAAACTTTTCAAGGCTCTTAAAAATTGGGGAAATTCATTGACATTGCAAGAAGACAAGAACAAATACCGAAGATTAAGAAATGCATAGTCAGCACTAGTACCATTAGAGTTTAAGGATAGATTGTTGTATGAAAGATCAAGGTATTGGAGATTTTGGAGTTTTGAGAACATGTTAATCTGTACAATAGCACTTAGATGTGAAAAGTCAACTCTAGTAAGATTCACAAGTTGGGATATTGAAGATGGAAGAGAACCTTTGAGTTTATTATTCCCTAAAGAGAGCTCTTGTAATGATTTGTATTGGAACTCCTTGATATCACCACTGAGCTTGTTATTGTTGAGATATATTTGCTTCAATGTGGAAACTGTATACAAACATGAGGGAAGTGTTCCATTGAGTAAATTAAAAGATAAGTCCAGAGAGATTAGATTAGGAAAGGCATCAGGAATGGAACCCTCTAGTTGATTATCAGAAATGTATAAGAATTCAAGTTGTCTAAGGTTTATAAGAGAGGATGGAATTTGTCCGCTGAAATAGTTAGTGGACAAATCTAAAACACTGAGTTGTGAGAGGTTCCCCAATGATCTCGGAATTGATCCTGATAAGTTGGAGAATCTAAGATTTAAATGCTCCAAGGACACTAGATTCCCGATTGAGTTGGGCAATCCTCCTGAGTAAAATGAGTCTGGTGCATCCAAATGCTCCAAAGACGATAAATTCGTGATTGACTCAGGCAACCCTCCAGGAAAATAAGTCCGTGACAAATACAAATATTTCAAAGATTGTAAATTGCCGATCCAATCTATGGATTCTATAGAGAAGGACATTCCTGATAGATCTAAAAGTTCCAGATTGCTGCTCCGGTTCAACTTTGGAAAATAAAGAGCGAGGTCTCTGTTGAATCCTAAATAGAGCGACTTGAGGTTAGGCAGGAGAAAAATGTTTCTTGGGAATTTTCCTCGCAAATCACAACCCTTAAGATTAAGGGCCCTTAAAGATGAGGATAGATTTGTCAAGACATTAGGATTAACAGAAGACATATTGATTTCACCAAGAAAAAGTTGTCTCACCTCTGTTAGGTTCTCAAGGAGTCCTTCCAAAGTATGTTTGTCAATTGTTTGATCATAATTCCAAGAGAGATCAAGTGAAACCAATTTTGACAGGTGGGAGATTTGGGATGGGACTTCTCCTGCAAAGGATGCGAAAGAGAGGTTAAGATACACTAGACTTGCAAACCGACCAAACTTAGATGACATCTTGGAAGAGTTAAAGTGGTTGAAGGCTAGGTTGAGTTTCTGCAGGTGTGGAAGATGGAAAAGACTACTATTGGAAGGGATGCTGCCATATAGCTGACTGCAACTCAAGTCAAGGCCAATCACTTGACCTTTGATGTTATCACAAGTGACCCCATCCCATGAGCAGCAATTTGAACCCTCCTTCCATGAATTTGTTTTAGGATAAGATTTAATGCCCGCAACATAATCGCAATACCAAGATATATCTTTAATTTTGGAAAAAGAGGCCTTGAATTGGATCAATGAAGCAGCTTCTTTAGGAGAGCACAGCTGTGTTATTGAAGAAGAACAAGATGAAAGATTAGCTTGAAAATTCAAGATGAAAAGGAGAAGGTAGAGGAGTTGAAAAGCTTTGAGTAAGCAGCACATGTTTCTTAAGGAGAGAAATGGAGTATTAATGGCACTATACGATTGTGATGAATGGTGAGAAAGCAAAGATGAGTATTTATAAGCTGCCAAGAGGTACATTAATATGATTAATGGCACAACATTATTGAGGTGTTTTTATCAACTTTATGAACATGCAAGTGGTCTCTAATCGAGGGCGTTTACCATATAGCAAATAAGAATTGGTTTATCCATCTTATTGAAACAATAAAGACTGAACCAATTATGAAATTGATGACATGACTATCGATTCTTAAAATTTATATCGGGAAAGTGTATTCTTTGATGTAATTGTTTAAGTCTTCAATGCAATTATGTCTTTTATTCAAGGAAAAAAGAAAGGATGACCAAGAAGATTAAGAAGACTAGTCAATGTTAATTTTATGGTCCTCGGCGGAAAAAGAAAAATCAAATTAATTTGAAAGCAAAAGAAGGTGGTGCCCAATAAGAGGAAAATATAGACATTTGATTCAATCATTCCATTCTATACTTTGCCTCATCAATGCTAATACCGACTACACCAGACTAGAAATTTGCAGTATCGACTGGGTTTATGTAGAAAAAATAAGATAAGCAGGAAAACCTCAACGTTGGAACTAGCTTCTTTGAACCGTCAATTAAGCTATCTCAAAGCAAAGAGACCGTAGGGACACTGGATCCGCCCATTGCAGAGCCACCAATTTTACATCAGTGCATTCAAGACAAATTCGTTTACCAGGCCACCAATTGAAAGATTATATATTTCTCATTCAAACTGTCCCATCATCTCTTGTCTCCTACACAAAGTTTTCTACAAAAAGTGGACTACTGCGAGCATTGAGGTGCTATTATAAACTTCATCAACCATATCTTTCTTATTAATGAATAGTATAAATTATTGATAGCTGCCACTTAGAGCTTATTGGAGGAACATGCAAGTGGTCTCTAATGAGCTTTTTAATTTTTCTTCCCTTAGATAATTCCCTTTGATAATTGAGTTTGAGAGAGTACTGGATTTGAATTCAAAATGAAAACCTTCGTTTTCGACTGGTTTACAGATATACGTTCCTATCATCAAGTAGGTCAACTAGATTGGCATTACAGAATTGAAGACATCTATATGTTATTCAATTATCATTATCATATTTTGTTTACGTATTTGATGTCTATTGATAAATTATATTGTATTAATTCTGTAATTTAATGATCTTCAACGTGTTGAAATAATTGTGTGGAAAAATTGTAGTTGCGCATTTTTTTCCTTAGATTTTCGAATTGCAAAGTGGGGATCTCCAATTAAAAGGCAAGATAATAAAGGCTCATGACAATTAAATAATTAATACATAAGATTGAGATTGGAGAAAATGGTGAGAAAGCGAAGATGAGTATTTATAAGCTGCCAAGAGGTACATTAATGGGATGTTTGTTTTTTTTCTTGTGATTTTATTTCTTTTTTCTTTTGTAGTGATAATTTGGGATTTTATTTCTTTAAATTTAAGAATTAAATTTAGTTGTAACAATCGTATTTTGCATACATATATTTTTTAATTGGAGGTTAGGGAGATTCGAACTTTACTCGCTAGAAAACTGTTCGGATGCGTATTTTGTATATATTCAATCATTGCTAATCACAATGATTAGCGAGGCAAGACAAAAGTAGTCTGCTGCTTCAAAGTTTCAGAGTAAACAACACTTCAACAACAATGCATTTCTTATTCAAGCTGTCCCATGATCTCTTGTATCCTATGCAAAGTGTTTTACTGCTTACAAATTAAATCCATCAAGCGTTCCCGTCCCCTGTTGGCAATCTCTTCTATCCTGCCTTCTTTAGTCCCCAACAAAGAAACTCCATGGAAGAACAAAGCCAAAATTATTTTTGATAACACATGCACAAGAAGAGCCAATCCATCTTGTCGACTACCGTGAGCTTATTGGAGGAACGTGCAAGTGGTCATCGCCAAGGAGTTTTCTACTCTTTGTTTGAGAGAGTGGATTTGAATTCACCATGAAAACTTTCGTATTCAATGGGATTACAGTCATGCTTTCCTATCATCTATTGAACTAGATTGGCATTAAGAGAATTGAAGACACCTATATATTATTCAATTATATATGATTACCATAGTTTTATGTATTTGATGTCTAGCTAATGATAATTTATATTATATTAATATTGTAAATTAATGATCTTCAACATGTAATTGCGTGGTCTTCAAGTTTTGTGCACAACAATTGACAAGATTGTGATTTTGGTCTTCCTTTTTGATTTTAGAGCTTCAAATCCTGGGTCTTTGGATTTTATTTTCCAAGCTTCATATGTCAATCCATATGAACAAAATTGGGAGGAGAACGAAAACAAAGGTCATAAATGTAGTATTTATTTATGTTCTATCTGAAATTTCATTTAGCCCCAAATTTAAATTAAAGGTATTAAATTGCAGAATTTATAGTGCCCTATCATCAAGGGCATTTACCATATAGCAAATAAGAATTGGTTTATCCATCTTATCGATACAATAAAGACCGAATCAATTATCAAATTGATGACATGACTACTAGTTCTTAAAATTTATATCGAGAGAGCAGGGGTGAAAATTTTTGAAAATTTTCATTTTATATTTAATGACTTTTCAAAATTTTTGAAAATTTTTATTTATTAAATTCTTTTAATGCCTCTCAAAATAATTTTGTTTATTTAATAATTAATATAAATAATAAATAATAAAATAACTTTACAAATCTTACTCGACTTTACACCCTAATTTAAGTTACTCCACACCTTTTTCTCTTTCTCTCTTTTTTTTTTTTTTTGAAAGTTAAGAAATTCATTGATAAAAGGGATAAATGAAACTCCTCTTTCTTTGCTCTTGTTTCCTTTTATTTGAACTTTTTACTCTTTTCTCTGTAACTCACCACTAAACCACACTTCATTTTTTAGAAGAAATTTATGAACTTGTGAGCTTGGACAAGAAAGGATGGAGATCACTCACTACCATAGTGTAAAATTAAGAGGAGGTAAAGTTTTTTTTTTTTTATCTTCTTCCTTTTATTTTTATTATTTTACTATTTATATATTTAACTATTGGGTGAAGTCTTGTTTATCATATTTAACTATTTATATTTTATGCATTATAGTTTTATATTTAGTACTTTAAGTTTAAATAGAAATAAAATAAGAATATTGAATGTTAACTACACTACTTTGAATCCTTTCCAATAATGAAAATTGAGAAAATACGACTTTGAAGCAAAATGGATAATAAGTTTCTTGTATATGATTTAATTGATTATATAGAGAAAGACATTGCTAGCCTTTTTAGAATAGACTCAATAATTGATGAATTTGAATTCAGAAACATCATTCAACACAACTTTGCTAAAAGATTATTGTAAGCTTTTATTTTCTTATTTCTTTTGATTTACATGTTATATAATATTATGGTTTGTTATGAATTTTTTTATTGTTGGTTAAGTTCAACATATTAAATTTAAAAATATTTAGCTTTTTTCTTTTTTTTTGCTAAGCAAATCACTACTTAAAAGTATTTAGCACTTGTTCCTTTTTGTCAATGGCTCCCCTAACAAAAGTTGGCTAACTCCGCTCTTGCATGAGATTGTATTCTTTGACGTAATTGCTTAAGTCTTTAATGCAATTATGTCTTCCTCAAGAAAGTAAAAAAAAAAAACTGATGATCAAGAAGACTAAGAAGACTTGTCAATATTAATTTTATGAGTTTCGGCCGAAAAAGAAAAATGAAATTAATTTGAAAGCAAAAGAAGCTGGTGCCCAATAAGTGGAAAATATAGGCATTTGATTCAATCATTCTATTATATACTTTTCATCATTAATGCTAATACTGACTACACCTAGCTAGAAATTTGCAGTATTGACTGGACTTGTAGAGAAAATGAGATAAGCAGGAAAACCTTAACGCTGGAACTACCTTCTTGGAACCGCCAACTAAGCTATCTCAAAGCAAATAGGGTGTAGGGAAATGAGATCCACCCATTGCAGAACCTCCAACTTCACATCAGTGCATTCAAGACAAATTCGTTTACCAAGTCTCTCTGACATTTTCCTGTGAAAAGTAGCCTGCTGTTTCAAAGTTCAAAATAAACAACAATTGAAAGATAATATATTTCTTATTCAAACTGTCCCACGATCTCTTGTGTGCTATATAAAGTTTTCTACTGCTTAAAAATTAAAACCATTCAGCGTTCCCTTCCCCTATTCGCAATCTGTTGGATCCTGCCTTCTTTATTCCCCAACAAAGAGATTGAGAGTTGATCCGCCAACAAAGAAACTCCATGGAAGAACAAAAGCAAAATTATTTTTGATAACACAGGCACAAAAAGTGGACCACTGGGAGCATTGCGGTGTTATTATAAACTTCATCAACAATATCCTCCTTATTAATGACTAGTATAAATTATTGATAGCAGCCACCAAGAGCTTATTGGCGGAACATGCAATTGGTCTCTAATGAGCTTTTTACTTTTTCTTCCCTTTGATAACTGAGTTTGAGAGAGCACTAGATTTGAATTCAACATGAAAACTTTCGTTTTCGATTGGTTTACAGATATACGTTCCTATCAACTAGTAGGTCAACTAGATTGGCATTTAGAGATTGAAGACATCTATATATTATTCAATTATCATTACCATAATTTTTTTATATATAATTGATGTTTATTGATAAGTTATATTATATTAATTTTGTAAATTAATGATCTTCAACGTGTTGAAATAATTGTGTGGAAAATTTGAGTTGTGCATTTTTTTCATGAATTTTCCAATTGCGAAGTGGGGATCTCCAATTAAAAGGTATGATAATGAAGGCTCATGACAATTAAATAATTAATACATAAGATTGAGATTGGAGAAAAAGTCTAGACTGATCAAAACAGCCGCGGTCCCCTGAAAATGTACTCTCAGGGCAACGGTCAACCATGCAGCAGCCAGGAAAATGAAATAGCGTCTTGACAAATGCTAAGCATGAGAAAGGAAAGGGAGGGCACATGAGAGTGAGAGAATGTCAGTCAATTCTCATTACAGGGAAAGATTATGTACAATTGTATTTATAGAAAGGATCTCTGTCAAGTCAGAGAAAAGAATGGACAGCTAATGCCAATCTAACTAACAATTAAACTTCAACTAACTTTTAAAGACACTATTAACAAAACGGTGCACTTTGCTTCAGTAGTGCAAGGCATTTATTTAAACGGTGCGTATCGTCTTCTTGCCTATGCCTTCTCTTCTTCAAACCTCGACCTGCTATCCTCTGTACAAGTATTTGATATGTCTTAACTGTCCCATGATCTCCTGTCTCCTATACATTTTTCAGTTGTGCGGTTTTTCCTACATTTTTCAATTGCAAAATGGAGATTTCCAATTAGAAAGTAAACTATTGAAGGGCTCATGACAATTAAGTAATCAATAGATCAGATTGTGATCGGAGACAATGATTATGTATATGCTTTCATTTGTTTATTATTCATGCTATTTTTTACTGTCTAAAATTTGATTCACCGTTGACCATAGTACAACCATTTCAACTTTCAAGTTATTTTAACAATTTGTAGACCAATTTGGTTCAAAAGCAAATACTCATTATGATGTACCAATTAAAGGAATGATGGTCCAATAGTTTTGTTCTCAACATGGTCCAAGGTTAAGCCAAGTTGGCAACTGGATAGTTTAACCACCTGGAGTTTACTAAGTAAACCTCAGTTCCTCAATATATATATATATATATATATATATATATAAAAGCAAAATCATTGATTCAGCAAAGTGAAGCAAAATTTGCTTGTGATGAAGCAATTGCCAGCCCAGATGACTTTAGCAAGTGACACCGATTTCTTCTTTTTCCTTGCTTAACTTGATTAAGAAGGTAACCAAGTGTTAGGTATAAAAACATTGACTATTGGATGCTGTTAAGTTCTTCTGCTTGCCTGTCGTACTATGTGAAAGGGCAAAATTTGACAGAAATTAAGAGCTTCCATTGCTCCAGTTTTAATCATAAGATTCAATGTTATCCTCCCTATTTGCTGCCTTTAAGCTTTAAAAAAAAAGGTATTTAAGCACTGGTGAACAAAACAAAAGAGAACAAGCATTTGGATGGCTGAGTAACAGCCAAACAACATACCAGACCAAAAACAGGGCATCCCCTGCAACAAACAACCTGAAAACATGAAACAACCCCTGGAAGAGCAGACAGGGCGCAAGACCAAAAAAAACAGAACCAAGAAAAGAAAATCAAACTGAACATAAAACGAACAACAAAAAGGAATACAAGCCATTCTATCCACCAGCAACAGATGAGGGCTTCTTACTAATTTACAAATTCCTTCGTCCTCTGAAATATCTCTTCAATCTGTAGCTTGATTCTTCAACCATCCTCACAAGCCATTTGGGTCTTCCCAGTGTGAGCATGATATATGCTGCAGATATTCCCAACACTAGTCCACTTCCAAAACCCATGAATGTCACTTTCCACTCAAATCCAAATTCAGAATCTGCTTCCTCATGAAAAATGGGTGCCTCAATGTCGTCACAGCTCTTTGATAATGGAAACCCACACAGTCCCAAGTTATTAGCATAGGAATCATTGCCAAAGGTGTTGAATTGGTTTCCTAGAGGTATAGGTCCAACCAGCTGATTTTGTGAAAGGTTTAACACTTCAAGAGAAACCAAACTCGTCAATTGAGTCGGAATCCTCCCAACAAGCTTGTTTGAAGAGAGATCTAGTGACTCAAGTGCTGTCAAATTCCCCATTGATGTGGGAATACAACCACTAAGGTTATTATGAGAAAGGTTAAGTTGTTTGAGTGAGTTAAGCTTTCCAATAACCTTTGGGATCTCACCTTGAAACTCATTATTTGAGAGATCAATGATCGTTAACTTGATAAAAATTTTCATCAATTCAATCTCTACTCCTTTTATTGTAATTCCAATAGAATAGCTATAGCCACCAGATCCATCCCCGCCAATGTATGACACTATTGCACTTTCATCTTCTGTGAGATTTTTTATGGCCTTGAAATTTTTTATATATGTGACAGGAAGTGGACCAGTAAAGTGATTATTTGAGAGGTCAAAAATTTGGATTTTGGAGAAAGAATGACCAGACCTAACACCATGAATGGAACCATGGAATTTGTTTGATCGCAATACAAGAACTTGTAGCTGTGCAAGACTTCCCAACCAATGAGGAAATCTATCATTGATCTTGTTGTTACCAAGATCTAGCATTTCCAAATCTCCACAATTAATGATGGATCGTGTTAAAGGCCCTTCTAATTGATTGCCATGTAAGTTGAGATACTTCAATCCACATCCCTTCATAAAAGTTGGAGGAATGATTCCATGAAACTTGTTCATCTCCAATTTCAACACTAAGAGGCTTTTGCTCAAATTTCCAAAACATTGTGGAATTATTCCACTCAACTTGTTGTGAGACAAGTCAAGAATTTGAAGAGAATTTGCATTGCATATCAGAGAAGGGATCTCTCCACTCAAACTATTATTTGAGATAAAAAAGTATCTTGTTGTTGAAGGTGGAATTGGAAGATTTCCTTGAATCAAATTGGAGCTAAGGTCAAGACTTCGAATTTCCTTCCATGAAATCTGCTCAAAATTTGTTAAAGAGTTGTGAGATAGATTCAAGTACAACAAAGAGTCTTTCCCTGCATGCTGCATCCACTTGGGAACCCTACCATAAATTTTATTGTTGGAAAGGTCCAAAAATCGCAACCTTCTTGAGCCTCTTAAAAATTGGGGAAATTTGCTGACATTGCAAGAAGACAAGTATAAAATTTGAAGATTGGGCAATGTATAATTAGCACTAGTGCCAGTTGAGCTTAAGGATAGACTATTATATGAAAGATCAAGGTGTTGGAGATTTTGGAGTTTTGAGAACATGTCAAACAGTACAATACCACTTAGATTATTTGATGATAAGGAAAGAGTAGTAAGGTTCACAAATTGGAATATTGAAGATGGAATAGGACCTGTGAGTTTGTTATTCTCTAAAGAGATCTCTTTTAGTGATTTGCATTGAAATTCCTTGACATCACCATTGAGTTGGTTATTCTCGAGAGCTATGTATTTCAATGTGGAAGCTCTATACAACCATGATGGAAGAGTTCCATTGAGCAAATTATAAGATAACTGTAAAAAGATTAGATTAGGAAAGGCAGTTACCTCATCAGGAATGGAACCCTCTAGTTGACTATCTGAAATGATTAAGAATTCAAGTTGTCTTAGGTTTGTAAGTGAGGATGGAATTTGCCCACTAAAATGGTTCATTGACAAATCTAAATAACTGAGTTGTGAGAGGTTTCCCAATGATATCGGAATTGATCCTGATAAGTTGGATGATTGAAGATTTAAATGCTCCAAAGACACTAGATTCCCGATTGAGTTGGGCAATCCTCCTGAGAAAGATGAGGCTTGTGCATCCAAATGCTTCAAAGATGATAAATTGGTGATAGACTCAGGCAACCCTCCGGGAAAAGAAGTCCATGATAAATCCAAATATTTCAAAGATTGTAAATTGCTGATCGAATCTATCGATTTTGTTGAGAAGGACATTCCTGATAGATCTAAAAGTTCAAGGTTGCTGCTGCTTTGGTTCAACTTTGGAAAATAGAGAGTGAGGTTTTCGTTGTATCCTAAATAGAGGGACTTGAGGTTAGGCAGGTGAAAAATGTTTTCTGGGAATTTTCCAAGCAAATCAGAACCGTCAAGATTAAGGGCCCTTAAAGATGAGGATAGATTCATCAAGGCATTAGGATTGATAGAAGACATATTGATATCATCAAGAAAAAGTTGTCTCACCTCTGTTAGGTTCTTAACGAGTTCTTCCAGAGTGTGTCTGTCAAGTGTTTGATGATAATTCCAAGAGAGATCAAGTGAAACCAATTTCGACAAGTGGGAGACTTGGGATGGGACTTGACCAGTAAAGAATGATCGAGAGAGGTTGAGATACACTAGACTTGCAAACCCACCAAACTTAGATGACATCTTGGAAAAGTTAAAGAAGTTGAAGGCTAGGTTGAGCTTCTGTAGGTGTGGAAGATGGAAGAGACTACTATTGAAAGGGATGCTGCCATTTAGCTGACTGCAACTCAAGTCAAGGCCAATAACTTGACCTTTGATGTTATCACAAGTGACCCCATCCCATGAGCAGCAATCTGAACCCTCCTTCCATGAATTTGTCTTAGGATAAGATTCATAGCATTCCCCAGATGAATATTCATCAATGGAAAAAGTGGTCTTGAATTGGATCAATGCAGCAGCTTCTTCAGGAGAGCACAACTGTGTAATTGAAGAAGAAGAAGATGAAAGATTAGCTTGAAAAATCAGGAGGAACAAAAGGAGGTGGAGAAGTTGAAAGGCTTTGAGTAAGCACCACATCTTTCTTAACAAGAGAAATTGAATATTAACGGTATGATATGAATGGTGGGAAGGCAAAGATAAGTATTTATAAGCTTCCTAGTCAAACCAATGTGAAACAAATGGCAGCATTGTTGCCAAGAGGTACCAAATCCAAGTTCATAATTTTGTTTTCTCAGGTTTGAATCTGGTTTCTTGGAAGTTCATAAGTGATGACGTGTCAAATCGAGGAAAATGTTACCATTCCCATATGGAGAGCTAATATGTCGACCAACCTGGTCCAAAAGCAATACTCATTATGTTTTTGACATGGAACATGTACCAATTGCATAATCTCTATGTTTTGTATTATTCTTTCCCTTTCTCTTTTTGTGTTTTTCAACAAAAGCAATTATGTCAGTCTCAATCAACAAGAAATAACAAATTTGGTTCATTAAGAAGTATTACTTCTTTGATGTCTCTTAACTTAAGCTTCATCTGCTCCCTTGTTGATATGATATCTAAAAAATAAACAATATTAACAATTTCAAATAAATTAATGAGAAACACCTCAATGGTACTCATTATTGGTTTACCCTTGTCTTGTTTGTTACTTAGCTATAAAATAGTTTTCTCATATCATTCTCTAAATTCTCTGCGATATAGTGTATGATTTTCTGCTGACTTAATGAAGGAAATTTAAGGGAAAAATATAATTAGAAGATTTCTTTTCATATTAAACTGATCAAGTGATAATTGATGGATACACTAAGTAACCTTTGAATTAAAAGAAACTCAAGTTTACGTTATATGAATTAAATTAATTTCGTTTCATGACTCGTTTTTCTCATTAAAAGAAAAAAAAAAGTTTATGCCTCAAAAGTGCATTCGCTGAAACATTGTAGAAGGTAGAAGTATCCACGAAAGTGCAATTTGCTGTATATATTGACTACACTAGTAAAAAAGAAGAGTTAAGCAAGAAGACGACTGAATTGAGCCCTACAATAATAATCAACTTGAAATTTATGTTCAAGATTTTTGTTACATTCATTTTTTCAAGATATCCTAAATTAATTTAAACAATTTTTATGGCTACTTTAATAAAAGCGTAAAAATCAGAACTTTTTTTTTAAATCCATAATCTATCATGCGGATTAAAGAGGAATAGAGCAATCGTCTATCATTCTTCGCTATTCTTGTGCGGATTAAAGAGGAATAGAGCAATCATCTATCATTCTTTGCTATTCTTGCGTGGAATACATGCATGAAAAAAGTCTAAAGTAAACATTTTGAAAAGATATTCTGTCTTCCTCTCTTTTATTCTTCTTTTCTTAACCAGAAAGCATATTAATTTTGACATTATTTATTTATTTATTTTTTATGTTCGTAAGTTCCCTTTTAATTTAAAAGGGTAAACAAAGAAATAATGAGATCAATAATTTAAAAGTGCATCGATGATAGAATTTCCTTCAACAGAGCCATTTTGCATCATGTTTATACCATTGCAGAACCCCAACTTCACGTCAATGCATTCAAGACAAATTAGTTTACCTAGTCCCCAACTTTTTCCTGTTAAAAGCAGTCTTTTTTTTTTTTTTTCGGAAACATTGCAGAATTCTCCACAACAAGTGCAATTTACAGTATTGACTGGGCTTTAGTAGAAAACATGAGAAGCAAGAAGACTGAATGCTGAAACTAGCTTCTTTGCACCGTCAATGAAGCTACCTTAAAGCAAATAGGGTGTAGGGACGTGGGATCCACCCATTGCAGAACCCCAACTTCACGTCACGGTATTCATCACAAATCAGTTTATCAAGTCTCTGTAACTTTTTCTCATTCAAAGTTTTGTTACCATTACAGTTTTCTCTGCGCTGATTCCACTTCTAGATTTATAGAAAGGTGTCTGGGATTGAAGCATTGATCCCAAATTGTCACGTTCGACCAAGAATTATAAAAAATACATATCTATCCAAACTCTTTCTTCCGCGTAGTTCTTGCTTCTTCCTCTCTTTTATTCTATTTTCTTAATCAAAAGGACTATTAAATTTGACTTTGTTCATTCATTCTATATATTCTTAAGTTTTCTTTTAACTCAGGGGGGAAAAGAAAGAAGAAAATAATAATAAAAAATCAATAATTTAAAAGTGTAGCAATGATGGAATTTCCTTCATCAAAGCCATGTACTTCTAGTTTCAATTCTTTCCCAGCATTTTCCAATTGCATTTACATAGAAATAGAGTGAGAAATGAACAATCGTTTTTCGAGGTCAGTCCGCATGTTCACACTAACTTTCATTTGTTTATTATTTATTGTCAAAAAGCAAATAGTAAGGATGAAAAGAATAAATTCAGCCTATTATTTAGACCATTTTTTGTTCTTCTTTGCTATTCTTGCGTGAAATGCATGCATGAAAAATGTCTATGATCTCTATTTCTAAAGTAAACATTTGAAAAGATATTCTGTCTTCCTCTCTTTTATTCTTCAGTTTTTAACCAAAACACGTATTAATTTTGACTTTATTCATTCATTTTTTATGTTTGTAAGTTCCCTTTTAACTTAAAAAAAAAAATAAAGAGTTCAATAATTCAAAATTGTATTTGATGATAGAATTTCCTTAAACACAGCCATTTTGCATCAGGTTTATACCATTGTAGAACCCCAACTTCACCTCAATACATTCAAGACAAATTAGTTTACCAAGTCTCTCTAACTTTTTCCTGTTCAAAGTTGTTTGTGGCTTCAAAGTTTTAGAGTAAACAACACTTCAAAGACATTGCCTTCCTCATTCAAACTGTCCCATGGTGTCTTGTCTCCTATACAAAGTTTTCTACTGCTTATAAATCAAAACCATTAAGCGTTCTTTATTCCCCAGCCGGTCTATAGACATGAAAGTTGAAACCAATTTTGCATCAGTTAGAATTTCCTTCAACAGAGCTGATTTTCCATTATCAAAGGCATTTACGTAGCAATAGAGTGAGAAATAGACAATCATCTTCGGAGATTTGTCTTTATGTTCACACCTACATTTAATATTTCTGTTATTTCTTACTATCTAGAGTTTGATCTCAATAGTATATCCACTTCAACTTTCAAGTTTTTTTTAACAATTTGTAGATCAGTTTGGTCCAAAAGCAAACACTAACTATATGTTTTATCAATTGAAAGAATGATGGTTGATAAGGATGTCCAATACCTAACATTTAGACCATTTCTCTTGATGAAAAGCAAATGACTTTCTAAGTCTTGTAATGAAAATGTGGAACAAAAACTTTGAATCAAAGCAAGAAATTTCCTTTCCCAATACCTAACATTTAGACCATTTCTCTTGATGAAAAGCAAGTGACTTTCTAAGTCTTGTAATGAAAATGTGGAAGAAAAACTTTGAATCAAAGCAAGAAATTTCCTTTCCCAATACCTAACATTTAGACCATTTCTCTTGATGAAAAGCAAATGACTTTCTACGTTTTGTAATGCAAATGTGGAAGAAAGAAACTTTGAATCAAAGCAAGAAATTTCCTTTCCCTGGCCAGTACTTGAGCAAATGATTGATCCCTTTGGAAAACACCTCAATGATACTTTTGATTGGGTTAGTCTTTTTTTGCCTGCTACTTAACTGTAAATTAGTTTTTTCATATCATTCTGTAAATTCTGTGATACGATGTTTGATTTTCTGCTTAAGTATTAATGAAAGAAAGAAAAAGTTTATGCCTCAAAAGTGCAGTAACTGAAACATTACAGAGGTATCCACAAAAGTGCAGTCTGCAGTATTGACTAGGCTAGTTAAAAGGAAGAGATAAGCAAGAAGACCTGAATGCTGGAACTAGCATCTTTGCACCATCAATGAAGCTACCTAAAAGAAAATGGGGTATTGAGATAATGATGACCAACAAAGTTAAAGGCAACCATCAACATGGCATGAGAAAAGTACTGCTGCTTCAAAGTTCAGAGTAACAACACTTGAAAGATAATGTATTTCTTATTTAAACTGAACCATCATGTCTCGTCTCCTATTCAAAGCAGTAACAGCAGAACCCAAGATGCACGAAGAACGAAATAGCCTCACCTGAAAATATAGAAACAGCAAACACCGAAAAACAAGTGGAGAAGTCAGTGTTATTTATTCAATTTTGGAACAGATATAGTCAATTAGGTGTCGACTGACCAAAACTATATCTTCCCAATTTTTTTTTATTTGTTAGTGGTTAATTAAAATTTCCCTATTGCAAGGAACAAAATAATTGATGAATAAATATTATAATGTTTATTTATTTTTTGTTGTTCTATATATATATATATAATATTTTATTTTGGCAAATTCAATTTGGGATGTTTATTTTTTATTGTGCTTTTTTTTCTTTGTTGTTTTATGGTGCTAATAATTTGTTTGATCATGTGAATAGCAATTTTTATTCAATTTGAGAATAAACAGAAACATAGAGGGAAATTACAAAGTTGGAAGATTACCATCTTTGTGTTTCTCCTATTCTTTTCTTGAGCAGAATAAAGTATATTCAGCTTATCAATCAATTAAAGTTTTCTACAGCTTAAGCGAATTAAAGCATTAAGCGTTCTCTTCCCTGCTGGCAATCTGTTGTATCCCCAACAAAGCAGAAGAGATAATTTAGTTAATTACAAAAAAACAGATTTTTTCCGACCGAAAAATTTCGTTGAAAATTTTCAACGGATTTATAATAAAATTTTTTTTACTTTTTTTAACGGATTTTCGATTGATTTCCAACGGAATATTAGAAAATTATGTTAAATTCTGTTTTCCAATAAGTTATAATCACTATTGAAAATTTCTGTTGGTAATACTATTTTTAAAATTATTATAAATTTTATTAATCCTTTATAAAAATAGATATTAATAAAAGCAAATATATGCATACTAAAGGTTATAATACTTAAAAATTTAAATATGTTTTCCTTTGCTTATTTTTTTACATTTTTGAAAACTTTGTTAAATTATAAATTACAAATTAATAGTTCCAAATTCATTAATTTTATAAAATTAAAAAATTGATAAAAAGAACATAATAAATTGTTTAATTTTAAAAAAATAGATGATAAAATCTAATAATAAATTAAACAAAAAATAATAATACTTTATGTACATATTAACATTAATTAGTTAATATATATAAATTAAGAAGACAATTATATTATAAACTTATTAATATAATATATTTAAAATATATTAGTTTATTATATGCATGTATATAAATTAGAATCATAGCTATAGAATATTTATATATATATAAACCTGTATTATTCAAAAAAAATATATAACCTATTATATTAATATGAAACTACAAGCTATATACTTTAATTGATATAAGTTAATATATAAATATATATGTACATAAGATATTAAAATATCCTATATATATTAATATGTTTTATGTGTAAGCTTGTAGTAAATTTTATTTATATGATTATAGTTATTACTTTTATTAGTTATGGAAAAAGACCTTATACCTTACTGCGCTATGCTATGTATTAATATTAATATGTTCATATAGCTTACAGACTAAAGATATACAAGGGAAGTGAATTCAACTAAAATTTCATGTCAAAATCTGTAAAAAGGGATATAAAATTCAAATTTAAATTCCATAAAACATCAGTAACATGCTTACGATTACATTACCATGAAAAGCAAATTTATTCTAGGAAGAAAAAGCAACAACCATCCTTACTAATTCAAAACTTCCTTCGTTCCCTCAGATATTTCTTCAATTTGTAGCATGCTTTTTCAACCTTCCATACAAGCCATTTGGGTTTTCTAACTGTGAACATGATGTACGCCGACTGCAACTCAAGTCAAGGCCAATGAGTTGGCCCTTGATGTTATCACAAGTGACCCCATCCCATGAGCAGCAATCTGAACCCTCCTGCCATGAATTTGTCTTGGGATAGGATTTAATGCCAAAATAATCACAATACGAAGAAGTATCACGGATGGAAAAAGAGGTCTTGAATTGGGGCAATGTAGCAGCTTCTTCAGGAGAGTACGAGTGTGTTATTGAAGAAGAAGATGATGAATGATTGGGTTGCAAGTTGAGAAAAAAAAGAAGGTAAAGGAGTTGAAAGGCTCTGAGTAAGCAGCAAGAAGAGATATGGAATAATAATGGGAAGATATGAACGGTGAGAAGGCATAGATGAGTATTCATAAGCTGCCAAGAGTTACACAGTATTTCATTTTCTTATAATTACAATGAAATAATTTTGTGTTCATATATAACCTTGTGGTTGAAGTAAACTAATTTCTTCAGTAAACTTTGGTAACCACCTAAATTTTTAATTCCTCTCTTGTCATATTTATTATTTTACTTTGATAAATTCTATTTGGGATGTGTATTTTTTCTTGTCATATAATATATATATATATATATATATATATATGTAGATAATTACTTTTTATCCATGAAAATTGGCAAGATTGTAATTTTGAGCTTCCTATTTGGGTTTAGGGCTTAAAATCTTGGGTCATTGGATTCTATCTTCCAAGCTTCATTTGTCAATTCATATGAAGGAAATTCGTACTTGATTCGTACTTGTGCATTTTTATCCTACATTTTCAATTCTGCATGACAATTAAGTAACGGGATTGAGATTGCAGAAAATGATTCCATGTATGCTAAAATTTCCACAACAATGACTGGCTACTTGATAAATGATTTAATAGCAAAATGAATGAGAGTCTCTAATTGATTAATCAAACGGATAAAATAAAATGCTGGGTTATTTGCATACATGGGTGGTTGATTGGAACAGTCTCTCCAAATTGGTTTTTCCATATAGCAAATAAGAATTGGATTATCCATCTTATTGAAACAATAAAGACCGAACCAATTATCAAATTGATGAAATGATTACCAGTTCTTGAAATTCATCACAAGAGAATGTATTCTTTGATGTAATTGTTTAAATCTTTAATACAATTAAAAAGAGAAAGAATAAGAACATTTGTCAATTTTAATATTATGGGTCTCGACTTAAAAAAAAAAAATCAAGCTAATATGAAAGTAAAAGGAAGTGATATCCAGTAAGTGGAAAATATATAGGGGCATTAGATCCAAGCATTCCATTATATACTTTGCCTCGTCAATGTTAATATGGACTACATCAGCTTGGAAATTTATAGTATTGACTAGGCTAGTCGAAAAAATGAGATAAGCTGGAAGACCTTAACGCTGGAGCTAGCTTCTTTGAACCGTCAATTAAGCTATCCTAAAGCAAATAGGGTAACAAAATGAACAAGAGTCTCTGCATGATGAATAAGATTGATGCTATCATTTGTAAATAATATGAAGTAACAGTCGAAATCATCATATCAAGACTTTTCTTCTGATTCATTAATTAGATTATCAAGCGTATTAAGGTCATTGATTTGTTTTTTAGAGAAAATATGGGATGATCAAAGAGAGAAAGAGGACATGTTGAAAGGAAAAATCAAACTAATGTTAAAGAAAAAGGTGAGGTGGTACGTGTAAAAGGAAAATATGGACGAATGATCCAATCATTCCATTATATAATTAATACTAATATGGTTTACACCAGGCTGGAATTTAGTCTTTTGCCGTGTTGGAATTGACTCCACAACGTGCCCTCACTGTAACTGATAGGTTCTTTTAATATGTAAGTGATGAGCTTGTCAAGAAAGATTGATCGCAAATTGTCATAAGCTGCTTCTAAGCAGGATATGCACAACTGATAGCTAAACTAAGTTACTGGCTACTGTGAAATGGAGAACTTGACCCTCTAATGTCATTGGTCTGGCTGTTTTCCTGTTGCAAAACAAGAGTTCAAACTAGAAATTGCTGTCTTACTTAATACACTGAATAGCTATATTTAATCTCGCCATCCTGTTTAATTATAGTGAATAAATAGTGCTGGTAATAATTTGATAGCAGATAAGCATAGCATCTGATGCTGCAATACTGCAGCTTATTCAAAACTGATTGAAAGAACTCTTTGATTCTTACAAGTTGCTGTCAGGTCATAGTAGACTGAAATATTGAAAACTAATCCGAAAGGTTTGATATATTTGATGACAGACTCTGAATAACTTAATAATAGCAGACAGAAAGAAGAGGAAAAGAAAATATATTACTACTGTTTATTGAAGCCAAAATAACTACTAGGCTTGTCTTGAACAAAACATCCCCAATGAGTAACACACATTTTTTTCTTGATAAAAAATGTAGACATGATTTTCGTCATCATCTTATTCAGTCGAACTTCTCCATACTTGAATTTGATCTTACAGTATACTCTGCTACAAGCTGTGCGAAAGATGAAGACTTGTTTTCTAACAATCTAGCGGGAGAATCATATTCTTCAACAAGTCCTGCAACAGTTAGAAAAAGGTTTAAATGAAATGAACTTGAAAGAATCCTACAAGCAAACTGTAGATTACACAACTGTACTAACCATGACTTAGAAGCAGAACCATATCACTATCAAGAACAGAAGTTATCCGGTGTGCAATTGTTATGACCGTACAGTCAGAAAAGTGCTCCCTTAAGGTTGTCTGAATTAGAGTATCGGTAGCTGTATCAACTGATGCCGTAGCTTCATCAAGCACTAGGATCTTACTTTTCTTGAGCAGCACACGCCCGAGACAGACCAGCTGCCTCTGACCCATGCTCCAATTCTCTCCGTTCTCAGTCACTGCAGAAGCAGTGTTATATTACTTCAAAATTTCTTTAAATAGTTGAATTAAGCGGTAGATTTTAAACAACTTGGGTGACATTCAAAAGAAAAAGATAACCAACTTTTATGTTAAATGATAGAAGATCAGACCTGAAGAATCTAGCCTGCCTTCCTTCTTTCTAACTCCATCCCCAAGTTGGCACTTATCCAATGCCTTTGAAAATCAAAACATACATCAACACATATCAGACTTCAAATATCAATCATAAAGACTGCATTTTATTAGAAAAGAAATGGTACAGACTAGAAATGCTTTTCTCTCATAATCTAAATGAAATGAACCCACCTCCCAAATCTGCTCATCTGTATACTCTTCAAGAGGATCCAAATTACTCCGTATGGTCCCTTCAAACATAGTAGGGTCCTGAGGGATGATGCTGAGTCTTGACCGCAAATCATGCAGTCCAATTGATGAGATATTGACACCATCAATTACAATCTGACCTGCTGCAGGTTCAACTATGCGGAAAAGTGTTTGTATGAGAGTTGTTTTACCACTCCCTGTTCTCCCTACAATGCCAGTTTTCAACCCTCCTGGAAACGTGCAGGTCATACCTCGCAAGACGAGTGGCATGTGTGGAGCATACCGCACCTACATTGAACATCATCATTTATTTCAAAAACACATAACAACTTCGAGTCATAAACACCGCATAACTGCATTACCTGCAGATCATGAATATTAACTTCTCCATGAGATGGCCAAGAAGGGTCCGGGCGATTAGTTTCTATCACAAGGGCAGGCTCACTAGGAATACTACTGTACTGAAGCAGTCTCTCAACAGATATAATTTTATTCTCCATATTGCAAATATTCCATACTACCCAAGCTTGCAACATATTTAGATTGAGTCCATACGTCACAGCTAAACCAGCAATAGCTAAACAAAAGAAAATACTTCTAGTCATTCTCCTTTAACATCTGTTTTCTACAATGACATTGTAGTCAATAAAGATGCCAATCTGAAATCAATTACCTGGATCAATAACTCCCTCTGGTATAGAGATCAAAAAGAACAAAGAGAAGGCAAAAGTAATAGAAGACAACATGTCCATGCGGAAGCACAGCCATTCCATTGCAGCAGCAGCATGAAATTTTGGACGAGAATACCCATCAGTTAGTATCATGTTTGTCTCTTGGAATCTTGACTCTTGATCAAAGCTCCTGATAGTTGTTGCTCCTGAAATTGTTTCAGCAAAATGCTGTATCACTGGAGCTTTGCAAACTCCAACCAATCGTGCAAGTTCTCGCGCAGAAGATATGTAATATTGCTGCAAGATTACAAGTTTATGAGAATTCCTATATCCAAGTATTATGCAAGGTGGAATGTTTTTTCAAATGACTTTGAGATTTACAATAAATAGCTTCATGGTTGCAAGTTTATAAGGTTATGCATTCCATAGTGACAATTTGACAGACAGCATACTATATGAGGTGACAAGAGTTACCTGGTACCATATGCAGGTAGCAATCACAGGGATAAAAATGATAAAGATCTGCCAAGCAACCTGAGACATGACTGCGATGATTCCAAGAAGCTGGATAACTGAAAAGGCGAATGAACCAACTTGATACGGAATGTTCAAATCCACTGCACTTTGATCTGTAGAAGCCTAAAAGAGGCAGGACAATAATGGAATCCTTAAAAATCAAGGAAGGAATGCCCCCCAAAAAAATTAAAATGGAATATTTAAAATCCATACAGGAAAACATTAGATACTAACTCTGTTTAGTATTCTTCCACTTGGTGTGGAATCAAAGAAAGACATAGGAGCACGGAAAATGCATAAATGCATCTTTTTGAAGAGAAGAGTGGCTGTTTTGTATCCAGCTATACGAAGAAGCATGGCTCTGGCAAGGACAGAAAAGGCACTAGCAACGGCCAAAGCTAAATAGACAATTATTAGTGTAAAGCTCCCAACTGGAGGTTTGACATCTGCAGACACAGGAGATGCCCAAGCCATCCAATAATTGCTACCAATTTGAAAAATCTGAAAGACAATCTGCACAAGCAATATTAAAGGCACAAGTGCTCCTCCATATGCTGTTGTGATATACTTCCAGTAGACTGAAAAACCAACTTTTCCTTTTTCTCGCTCTTCTTCTTGAATAAGCTGTCCTTTTGGCCCGACATCATCTACTTGACCACTCTCATTACCTTGCTTATCTTCTTTCTGCGCTTTCCCATTAGCACATCCCGTAGCACCATCTCCCTCACTAATATTTTTTTCAGAAACAGATCCTGCATCAACACTATCAAGGGCTGACAAAGCTTTCTTATGTGCACCCACAAGTTCCATAAAGTCAGTTCCTGAATTGAGAATGTCATTATACTTTCCAGCTTGTGTAATCCTGCCATCTTTCATGACCTAACAAAAATGTACAAGTTGAATCCAGTAATTACATTATTGCCTACCCTCCAAGGTATAGGATTAAAATCACTGAAAATGTAAACAGCTTTACCAAGATTAGATCAGCAGCTGGTAAAAACTCAACTTGATGAGTGACATAAATCACTGTTTTTGAACTCAAAATGCCAAGTAAAACTTCCTGTCATTCAAAGATCAAACAGAGATACTCAGGCAAAGCACCAACTGAAGAAGAAAGCTCAAAAATAAAAGGGCAAAGCACAAATAACAAGCTGACAAAAATGCAAATATTAGTGTTTCAATTAATTAACCTCACATAGAGCAGTATACCTTTCTGCATAGACTAAAAGTAACTTTAAAAATACATGCCATAGTAACAGAGTAGAAAAATGTTACCTTAAATAAATGAGATCCTGTGTGAGCATCCACGGCACTGAAAGGATCATCAAAGAGATAGATATCAGCATCTTGGTATAAAGCACGTGCAATCTGTATTCTCTGTTTCTGTCCACCACTCAAATTGATTCCCCTCTCACCTATGATGGTCTGATCACCAAATGAGAGGATTTCAAGATCCTTCTTGAGGGTACAAGCCTCAAGCACTCTGTCATACCTCTCCCTGTCCATCTCCTTGCCAAACAATATGTTCTCTTCAATCTTGCCACTTTGTATCCAAGGTGACTGAGCAACATAGGCCTTTGTACCACACAATTTAAGAGTTCCAGATATCTTGGGTAATTCCCCCAAAATACAGGAAAGCAAACTCGACTTGCCAGAGCCAACTGTACCACAAACAGCAACCCTCATACCATGGAAAACATTCAAATTTATATCTTTTAGCGTTGCAGAAGCAGAAGAGAAATCCCAAGAGAAATTCCCATCAACAATCTCAATTGCAGTATCAGAACTACCTCTTGGAAGCTTCTCTATAACATCAGGCTGCAAGTCATCAAGGCGGAGGAAGGAGGCAATTCTATCAAGAGACACCTTTGTCTGAGCTATCATTGAAATTGTGTCAGGAAGATTGTAGATTGGCTGTTGAAGAATCCTGAATGTTGCTAGTGCAGATAGGATCTTCCCAGACTCAAGTCGGATTCCTAAAAGAATACAAGCACCAAAAGTGGCTACAGACACCAATGAGGGTGCAACATAGAAAACAAAACTAGTGATGCCATTTGTATAAACAAATCTTTTTAACCATCCTTCCTCAATATTCCTGAGCCCAATAATCTTTGACAGAAACTTCAGTTCCCACCCTTGAAGTTTGAGAATTCTCATGTTCCTCAAAATTTCTGTTGTTGCCTTCATCCTTTTATCTTTTGATTCCATCAACTTGTCCTGAAACTTCTCTTGCATTTTCCCGAGAGGAATATTTGCCAACATAACAAGCACTGTTGCAACAAAAGTTGCAATCGATGCTAGTCCAAGGTTTTTATACAGGATCCCCAAGGCCAAAGCAACTTGCAAAGCTACTATCCATAGATCATGCATGTACCAACAAAAGTCACCCACCCTCTCTGCATCCACAGTCATGAAATTGATGATCTCCCCACTGGTGTGGCTCTGCTTTGAATGGCACGAAAGGGTTAAACCCTTGTTATAAATCATTGCTACCAGTACTGCTCTCAGCCTAATTCCTACTTGCTGCAACTTAAAAAACCAGCGCCTCTGCGATAAGCACTCCACTAGCTTTGCAACAAAGAAAGCCATAACCAGAAGATACCCCTCATTTTTAAACTCCCGCCGCCCATTCAGGTACTGAACAAAAGTGTCAATGAGATAAGGGCCAACATATGAAGCCACAGTGTACATAAACGCTAACAAAGCTGTCCAAAGAATATCTTTCCAAGCAGAGAAGAACAGTGCCTTCACCAGCTTAAGCACGGTAACTCCACTTCCCTCACTGTCAACTGACTCAAGCCTGTTTCTAAAATTTTGAACAGCCCCAACAACACTATCACTGCTATCTAGCTGAGGAACATCCTCAAGGTCTAAAGGTTTTTTATTGCCAGCAGCGATAAGAGGCCCCATCCAAGAAAATGTAAGAATGCTGAAAATACCAGCATTTGAATATAGGGTTACAGTATCACCTCTTTTTTTCTTACTCAACTCTACATCATTACCTACACTAGAATCTCCATTCAAAAGGGGCTCCTCAAGGAGGGTATCTTCACCCTCATTTCTTCCGAAAAACCCCACAATACATAGGAACAAACCAGTAATAACAGAAAAAGCATCGGATACTAAATACTGACTTGGGAAAGAAACATGTTCTTTGTAAAGAACAACGTCTATAACAAGACAATAACAAGAAATTGAAAAATAAAAACCCCACCAAATTCTCAACAAAAATGGGAACTTCTTTTGTTCACCAGAATCGGAGAACTGATAATGCAAATAAACACACGTTGCACCCCAAGCAAGTGTTTTTACCACATAATCAGAAAGAGTCACTAACTTATCCTCAGACCAACCATTTCTATACCAATAAAAATAACTTAACAAACACAAGACAGTATTGAAAGCTGAAACGATAAAACAAGAAGCTAAAGTTTGCTTATACCATAAAACCTTCCTTTGCCTTAACCTCTCCTTTGATCCTTCCCCGCCAGCTTCTTTAACTCTGTTCACTACCCATAAGACCAGCAAGAAAAGCAATAAAACAAGGTGCAATGAAGCAGAAAACCCATGAAGAAACATGGGTTTTAGCAGAAAATCAAAACTAGAAGCTGAACTCATTAGCAAAGATGATTCTGAAGCAAACAATTTCATTCTTTTTGGGCTTTTTACCGAAGAAAAAACTTGGGTTTTCAGTGTCGGAGAAGATTTTTGCTTGTGTAAGTGTCTCAAAGTTTCTGTTTTTGAGTTTATATCTAAACGAGACTTAAAAGGAGTGTTAAAGTCAAGATCGGGACTCAAAGGGAGACAGTCAAAAAAAGATTACTTGGGGAAGGGATATGCGTGGAGACCAAGACCTGAGAGACGGAGAGAGCAAAGGAGAATGGAGGCTTAATTCAAGATTTTTTTTTCTTTCATTTATCAAAAAGATTATTATAATATAATTCGACCTTTACTTAAAAAAGATATTAATTTTTTATTATTTTAATAATTTTAATATTTATATTTAAATATTTAATTTATTAATTGACGTATGGTCATAAAATTTAAATTTTTATCTAAATTTATAAGAAAAATTTTAAAAATAAATAAAAAAATTTCTTTTATTATTATTTTAAACTTAATGTGCCTTTTCTCTCATTAAAAAAATATTAATGTTCATTGGTTAATTTGATAATAACTCAAATAATAATAATTGTGGGTATCAAAGGTTTTTCTATTTATTATAAATAAATTTAAAATAATTTTAAAATATTTCTCAAACCACAAAATAGTAAATTAGTTGGAACCAAAAAAACCCGGGAAACTCTAACAAAAACCGTTGCAATATTCAACCGTCATTGCCATGTCACCTGGCGGTGAACCAACCGGAGACTCAAATCCCGCCCGTCTGGCCAAAAACCGAAAAGAGACTATAAAAAAGGCGCCGTACTGAAGCTCCACAGTTTTGCTTCGACTCGCACGCTCATTGCTCACCACGAAAACTTGGGGGATACGAATTTGGACACTTTCTTTTTGAAATGGGCCCCATTAATGGCCGTGCAAAGCCCCACCAGCCCCTTGTTGACTTTATATTAACAAATGTTTTTTCTTCGCACGTGTTTTTGACAATCTGCTGGATTCCAATACTCTTTAAAGTAAGCTTTGTGTCACTTGTTTTCAAACTTTTCAAGAACAATATGAGCAGGTATTTGTTTCAATCCTCAATTTTTCTTCCACAAAATCTGTCAAATGTTGGGTATTGACTATGTTGTAAGATGATTCTCCTGCTTGATCCCATTATGAAATATCTCTTTGTAACTTAATAATGGCAGACTGATAGAAGAGAGAAAAGGAAAATATATAACTAGTGTTTATTGAAGCCAAGAAAACTACTAGGCCTGTCTTGTACAAAACATTCCCAATGAGTAACAAACATATATTTTTCGTAATGATCTAGTTCAGTCAAGCTTCTCCAGACTTGAATTTGATCTCCCAATATACTCGGCTACAAGCTGTGCGAAAGATGAAGACTTGTTTTCCAGCAATCGAGCGGGAGAATCGAATTCTTCGACAAGTCCTGGGACAGTTAGAAAAAGTTTTAAACAAAATGAAGTTCAAAGGATTCTACAAGCAAATGATAGATAACACAACCGTACTAACCGTGACTTAGAAGCAGAACCAGATCACTGTCAAGAACAGAAGTGATCCGGTGTGCAATTGTTATGACTGTACAGTCAGAAAAGTGCTCCCTTAAGGTTGTCTGAATCAGATTATCGGTAGCTGTATCAACTGATGCCGTAGCTTCATCAAGCACTAGGATCTTACTTTTCTTGAGCAGCACACGCCCAAGACAGACCAGCTGCCTCTGCCCCATGCTCCAATTCTCTCCATTCTCAGTAACTGCAGAAGCCATGTTATATTACTTCAAAATTTCTTTAAATATTTGAATTTAGGAGTAGATTTTAAACAACTTGCATGACATCCGACTTGTATGTTATATGATAAAAGATCAGACCTGAAGAATCTAGCCTGCCTTCCTTCTTTCTAACTCCATCCCCAAGTTGGCACTTATCCAATGCCTTAAAAAATCAAAACGTACATCAACACATATCAGACTTCAAATACCAATCATAAACACAGCATGTTATTAGAAAATAAATGGTACAGACTAGAAAAGCTTTTTTCTCATAATCTAAATGAAATGAACCCACCTCCCAAATCTGTTCGTCAGTGTACTCTTCAAGAGGATCCAAATTACTCCGTATAGTCCCCTCAAACATGGTAGGATCCTGAGGGATAATGCTGAGCCTTGACCTCAAATCATGCAGTCCAATTGAAGAGATATTGACACCATCAATTACAATCTGACCTGATGCAGGTTCAACCATGCGGAAAAGTGTTTGTATGAGAGTTGTTTTACCACTCCCTGTTCTCCCTACAATGCCAGTTTTCAACCCTCCTGGAAATGTGCATGTCATACCTCGCAAGACGAGTGGCATGTGTGGAGCATACCGCACCTACATCGAACATCATCATTTATTTCCAAAACAACACATAACAACTTAAAGTCGTAAACACCACATAACTGCATTACCTGCAGATCATGAATATTAACTTCTCCATGAGATGGCCAAGAACGGTCCGGGTGATTAGTTTCTATCACAAGGGCAGGCTCACTAGGAATACTACTGTACTGAAGCAGTCTCTCAACAGATATAATTTTATTCTCCATATTGCAAATATTCCAGACTACCCAAGCTTGCAACATATTTAGATTGATTCCATACGTCACAGCTAAACCAGCAATGGCTAAACAAAAGAAAATACCATCAGTCATTCTCCTGTAACATCTGTTATCTACAATGACATGTCAGTCAATAAAGATGCCAATCTGCAATCAGTTACCTGGATCAATAACTCCCTCTGGTATAGAGATCAAAAAGAACAAAGAGAAGGCAAAAGTAATAGAAGACAACATATCCATGCGGAAGCACAGCCATTCCATTGCAGCGGCAGCATGAAATTTTGGACGAGAATATGCATCAGTTAGTATCATGTTTGTCTCTTGGAATCTTGATTCTTGATCAAAGCTCCTGATAGTTGTTGCTCCTAAAATTGTTTCAGCAAAATGCTGTATCACTGGAGCTTTGCATACTCCAACCAATCGTGCAAGTTCTCGCGCAGAAGATATGTAATATTGCTGCAAGATTACAAGTTTATGAGAATTCCTATGTCCAAGTATTATGCAAGGTTGAATGTTTTTTTCAAACGACTTTGAGATTTACAATATATAGCTGCATGGTTGCAAGTTTATGAAGTTAAGCATTCCATAGCCACAATTTGACAGACAGCATACTATATGAGGTTACAAGAGTTACCTGATACCAAATGCACGTTGCAATCACAGGGATAAAAATGATAAAGATCTGCCAAGCAACCTGAGACATGACTGCAATGATTCCAAGGAGACGGATAACTGAAAAGGCAAATCCACCAACTTGATTTGGAATGTTCAAATCCACTGCACTTTGATCTGTAGAAGCCTAAAAGAGGCAGGACATTAATAGAATCCTTCAAAACCAAGAAAGGAATGCCCCCCAAAAAAGGATAAATAGAATGTTTAAAATCCATACAGGAAAACATTCGATACTAACCCTATTTAGAATTCTTCCACTTGGTGTGGAATCAAAGAAAGACATAGGGGCACGGAAAATGCATAAATGCATCTTTTTGAAGAGAATTGTGGCTGTTTTGTATCCAGCTGTACGAAGAAGCATGGCTCTGGCAAGGACAGAAAAGGCACTAGCAACGGCCAAAGCTAAATAGACAATTATCAGTGTAAAGCTCCCAACTGGAGGTTTGACATCTGCAGACACAGGAGATGCCCAAGCCATCCAATAATTGCTACCAATTTGAAAAATCTGAAAGACAATCTGCGCAAGCAATATTAACGGCACAAGAGCTCCTCCATATGCTGTTGTGATATACTTCCAGTAGACCGAAAACCCAACTTTTCCTTTTTCTCGCTCTTCTTCTTGAACAAGCTGTCCTTTTGGCCCAACATCATCTACTTTACCACTCTCATTACCTTGGTTATCCTCTTTCTGCACTTTCCTATTAGCACATCCCGTAGCACCATCTCCCTCACTGATATTTTTTTCAGGAACAGATCCTGCATCAACAGTATCAAGGGATGACAAAGCTTTCTTATGTGCACCCACAAGTTCCATAAAGTCAGTTCCTGAATTGAAAATGTCATTATACTTTCCAGCTTGCGTAATCCTGCCATCTTTCATGACCTAACAAAAATGTACAAGTTGAATCCAGTAATTATATTATTGCCTACCCTCCAAGGTGTAGGATTAAAATCACTGAAAATGTAAATATCTTACCAAGATCAGATCAGCAGCTGGTAAAAACTCCACTTGATGAGTGACATAAATCACAGTTTTTGAACTCAAAATGCCAAGTAAAACTTCCTGTCATTCAAAGATCAAACAGAGATACTCAGGCAAAGCACCAACTGAAGAAAGCTCAAAAATAAAAGGGCACAGCTCAAATAACAAGCTGACAAAAATTCAAATATTAGTGTTTCAATAAATCAACCTCACATAGAGCAGTATAGCTTTCTGCATAGACTAAAAGTAACTTTAAAAATACATGACATAGTATCGGAGTAGAAAAAATGTTACCTTAAATAAATGAGATCCTGTGTGAGCATCCACAGCGCTGAATGGATCATCAAAGAGATAGATGTCAGCATCCTGGTATAAAGCACGTGCAATCTGTATTCTCTGCTTCTGTCCACCACTCAAATTGATTCCCCTCTCACCTATAATGGTCTGATCACCAAATGAGAGGATTTCAAGATCCTTCTTGAGGGTACAAGCTTCAAGCACTCTGTCATACCTCTCCCTGTCCATCTCCTTGCCAAACAATATGTTCTCTTCAATCTTGCCACTTTGTATCCAAGGTGACTGAGCAACATAGGCCTTTGTACCGCACAATTTAAGAGTTCCAGATATCTTGGGTAATTCCCCCAAAATACAGGAAAGCAAACTTGATTTGCCAGAGCCAACTGTACCACAAACAGCAACCCTCATACCATGGCAAACTTTCAAATTTATGTCCTTTAGCGTTGCAGTTGCTGAAGAAAAATCCCAAGAGAAATTCCCATCAACAATCTCAATGGCAGTATGAGAACTACCTTTTGGAAGCTTCCATATAACATCAGGCTGCAAGTCATCCAGGCGAAGGAAGGAAGCAATTCTATCAAGAGACACCTTTGTCTGAGCTATCATTGAAATTGTGTCAGGAAGACTGTAGATTGGCTCTTGAAGAATCCTGAATGTTGCAAGTGCCGAGAGGATCTTCCCTGACTCAAGTGGGACTCCTAAAAGAATACAAGTACCAAAAGTGGCTACAGACACAAATATGGGTGCAACATTGAAAACAAAACCAGTGATGCCACTTGTATAAACAAATCTTTTTAACCATTCTTCCTCAATATTCCTGAGCCCAATAATCCTCGATAGAAACTTCATTTCCCACGCTTGAAGTTTGAGAATTCTCATGTTCCTCAAATTTTCTGATGTTGCCTTCATCCTTTTATCTTTAGATTCCATCAACTTATCCTGAAACTTTTCTAGCATTTTCCCCAAAGGAATATTTGCCAACATAACAAACACTGTTGCAACAAAAGTTGCAATGAATGCTAGTCCAAGATTTTTATACAAGATCAACAATGCCAAAGCAACTTGCAAAGCTACCTTCCATGGATCATGCATGTACCAACAAAAGTCACCCACCCTCTCTGCATCCACAGTCATGAAATTGATGATCTCCCCACTGGTGTGGCTCTGCTTCGAATGGCACGAAAGGGTTAAACCCTTGTTATAAATCATTGCTACCAGTACTGCTCTCAGCCTAATTCCTACTTGCTGCAACTTAAAATACCAGCGCCTCTGAGATAAGCACTCTACTAGCTTTGCAACAAAGAAAGCCATAACCAGAAGATACCCCTCATTTTTAAACTCCCGCTGCCCATTCAGGTACTGAACAAAAGTGTCAATGAGATATGGGCCAACATATGAAGCCACAGTGTACATAAACGCTAACAAAGCTGTCCAAAGAATATCTTTCCAAGCTGAGAAGAACAGTGCCTTCATCAGCTTAAGCACGGTAACTCCACTCCCCTCACTGTCAGCTGACTCAAGCCTGTTTCTAAAATTTTGTACAGCCCCAACAACACTATCACTGCTATCTAGCTGAGGAACATCCTCAAGGTCTAAAGGTTTTTTATTGCCAGCAGCAATAAGAGGCCCCATCCAAGAAAATGTAAGAATGCTGAATATACCAGCATTTGAATATGGGGTTACAGTATCACCTCCTTTTTTCTTACTCAACTGTACACCATTACCTACACTAGAATCTCCATTCAAAAGGGGCTCCTCAAGGAGGGTATCTTCACCCTCATTTCTTCCGAAAAACCCCACAATACAAAGGAACAAACCAGTAATAACAGAAAAAACATCGGATACTAAATACTGACTTGGGAAAGAAACATGTTCTTTGTAAAGAACAACGTCTATAACAAGACAATAACAAGAAATTGAAAAATAAAAACCCCACCACATTCTCAACAGAAATGGGAACTTCTTTTGTTCACCAGAATCGGAGAACTGATAATGCAAATAAACACATGTTGCACCCCAAGCAAGTGTTTTTACCACATAATCAGAAAGAGTCACTAACCTATCCTCAGACCAACCATTTCTATACCAATAAAAATAACTTAACAAACACAAGACAGTATTGAAAGCTGAAACGATAAAACAAGATGCTAAAGTTTGCTTATACCATAAAACCTTCCTTTGCCTTAACCTCTCCTTTGATCCTTCCCCGCCAGCTTCTTTAACTCTGTTCACAACCCATAAGACTAGCAAGAAAAGCAATAAAACTAGGTGCAATGAAGCAGAAAACCCATGAAGAAACGTGGGATTTAGGAGAAAATGAAAACTAGAAGCTGAACTCATTAGCAAAGATGATTCTGAAGCAAAAAGTTTCATTCTTTCTGGACTCTTTGCTGAAGAAAAATTTTGGTATTCAGTGTTGGAAGATATTTTTGCTTGTTTTTGAGTTTATCTATAAACGAGACTTAAAGGAGTGTTACAGTCATGACAGGGACACAAAAGAAAAGAGTCAAAGGAAGATTACTTGGGGAAGGGATATGCGTGGAGACCAAGACTTGAGAGATGGCATGAGAGCAAAGGGAAGGGAGGCTTAAGCCTCAAAAGAGAGACCAAAGACTTGGAGGCTGTCTGAGAAAGCTGTGATCTTTCAAAGAGAGAGAGACAAAATAAAAGAGATACACAGCTGAAGAGATATAGAGAGTGAGAGTAACTCTGCAGTGAGGGAAATAGAAATTAACCCAAAAAAACTCCTCTTTTGCAAATGAAATTTTTACCAGAACCTTTGCATTATCAACAAAGAAAAAAAAACCCTTTTTTTTTTAATTCAAGAATTAATTTTTCTTTCATTTATCCATGAAGATTATCATAATCTGATCTAGACCTGACAAAACGTGTTTCCGTGTTATAAATGTGTCAGACACGATTAGACACGAAACACGTTAAGGGTAAACACGTACACGACACGTTTAATAAACGTGTTTTAAGTGTAAAACACGTACACGAACACGTTTAATAAACGTGTAACACGACACGATTAACACGTTTAACATGATTAACACGTTTATTAAACGTGTCAATATACAACACGACACGATTAATAACACGTTTAACACGTTTAACACGATTAACACGTTTAAATAAAAATATTTACAATTAAATATAATTTTATTATTTAAATTCAAAATCTATAATTAAAAAAATAATTATAACAAAACAAAAATAATAATAACATCAAATATAATAAAAATTAATATAAATAATATACATAAAATTCATTATCATATAATATGATAAAATACATAATTAACATCAAATCTTCAAATATTAATAATATTAAAAATCTTCAAATAAAATCTAAAGGTTAAAAATTAAAGTATTAATGTATAATTACATTAATACTTTTTATAAAATTAAAAAAATGTTTAAAATAATTATTTAAAATTATTTATATAAAGCTAAAATAGTCTTTAACTATCAATATTTAATGGGTTAATAAACGTGTCACATGTACACGTTTAAACACAATAACACGTTAAAACACGATAACACGTTTAAACACGATAACACGTTTAAGTAAACGTGTTTAAACGTGTTTTAAACGTGTTTGGCGTGTTTGACACGTTAAGACACGAAAATTTTCGTGTCTTAACGTGTCAGACACGATTAGACACGAAACACGTTAAGGGTAAACCCATAACCTGTTTAACCCGTGTTTTCTCGTGTCGTGTTAACGTGTCGTGTCCAAAATTACCAGGTCTAATCTGATCCTATGTACCTGTTAAAAGTGGCTAAGTTTTTATTATTTTAATAATTTTTAGAAACAAAAAAAAAATCTTCTTTTATTATTATTTTAAACCTAATGACCCTGTTTACTCATTAAAAAAATATTAATGACCATTTTTTGCAAAAATTATTTTCATTAGTTATTTGATAGTAACTCAAATAATAATAATTGTGGGTATTAATAGGGATGTCAACGAGTGTCCTATTATAGGGTACCGTGAGTATCCGATCTGGTTATACAGAGTTAAGATACTCATAAACGGGTTTAGGTAGAGTTAAGGTAGTGATTTCATTATCCGAATATTAATAGGGTAGGGTTAGGGTACCACATATTGGGTACCGGATACCCGTTACCCGAACTCGATTACTATTTATAAATATTTTATTATTATTTTAATAATTAAATTAAAAATTTATAATTTTTGTCAACTTTACAAATAAATTTTTTTGTTAAAAACTAACAAATATATAAAAAGTATGATTACTTTCATTATTAATATGTTGACATTATTATATTTAAATTAAAAAATTATTAGATTGTTATTTATATTTAAGTATAATTACTTTAATTATTAATATGATGACATTAACACTTTTATGAATACGTGTGTGTATATATTATGTATTTTAAATATAAATATATTTACTTTTTATTTTAGATTAACATTATAAAAATTGTAATTCATAAAATTATTAATTACAATATATATATGTTTATTTATGAGATTAGAAAAGTTAATTGGGTAATTGGGTCTCATGAAGAAAATTTTAATAATTTTTTTATTTAATCGGGTATTTAAACGGGTTAGGGTAATTATAGGGTAGTGGGAATGTATTAGGGTTAGGGTTAGGGTAGTAATTTTAAAATTAAACGGGTAGTTAATAGGGTTAGGGTAATTGATTTTTTATAGGGTTTAAGGTTCGGGTATCTCAAAATTATAGGGTACCTGACCCGTTGACATCCCTAGGTATCAAAGGTCTTTTTTATTTATTATAAATAAATTTAAAATAATTTTAAAATATTTCTCAAACCACAAAATAGTAAATTAGAAGGAACCAAAAAAACCCGGGAAACTCTAACAGAAAACCTTTGGAATTTTCAACCGTCATTTGTCCTGACACCTGGCGGTGGACCAAACCGGAGACTCAAATCCCGCCAGTCTGATCAAAAAACCGGAAAGAGAGAATAAAAACGGCGCGTACTGAAGCTCCACAGTTTGCTTCGACTTGTTTGCTCATTGCTCACCACGAAAACTTAGGGGATGCTAATTTGGACACTCTCTTTTTGAAATGGGCCCCATTAATGGACGTGTAAGGGCCCACCAGCCCATTGTTGACTTTGTATTACAAATGTTCTTTCTTCGCACGTATTTTTGACAATCTGCTGGATTCCAATACTCTTTAAAGTAGGCTTTGTGTCACTTGTTTTCAAACTTTTCAAGAACAATATGAGCAGGTATTTGTTTCAATCCTTAGTTTTTCTTCCATAAAATCTGTCAAATGTTGGGTATTAAATATGTTGTAAGATGATTCTCCTGCTTGATCCCATTATGAAATATCTCTTTGTAACTTAATAATGGCAGACTGATAGAAGAGAGAAGGAAAATATATAACTAGTGTTTATTGAAGCCAAGAAAACTACTAGGCCTGTCTTGTACAAAACATTCCCAATGAGTAACAAACATATATTTTTCGTGATCATCTAGTTCAGTCAAGCTTCTCCAGACTTGAATTTGATCTCCCAATATACTCGGCTACAAGCTGTGCAAAAGATGAAGACTTGTTTTCCAGCAATCTAGCGGGAGAATCGTATTCTTCGACAAGTCCTGAGACAGAAAAAGTTTTAAACGAAATGAAGTTCAAAGAATCCTACAAGCAAATGATAGATAACACAACCGTACTAACCGTGACTTAGAAGCAGAACCAGATCACTGTCAAGAACAGAAGTGATCCGGTGTGCAATTGTTATGACTGTACAGTCAGAAAAGTGCTCCCTTAAGGTTGTCTGAATCAGATTATCGGTAGCTGTATCAACTGATGCCGTAGCTTCATCAAGCACTAGGATCTTACTTTTCTTGAGCAGCACACGCCCAAGACAGACCAGCTGCCTCTGCCCCATGCTCCAATTCTCTCCATTCTCAGTAACTGCAGAAGCCATGTTATATTACTTCAAAATTTCTTTAAATAGTTGAATTTAGTAGTAGATTTTAAACAACTTGCATGACATCCGACTTGTATGTTATATGATAAAAGATCAGACCTGAAGAATCTAGCCTGCCTTCCTTCTTTCTAACTCCATCCCCAAGTTGGCACTTATCCAATGCCTTAAAAATCAAAACGTACATCAACACATATCAGACTTCAAATACCAATCATAAACACAGCATTTTATTAGAAAATAAATGGTACAGACTAGAAAAGCTTTTCTCTCGGAATCAAAATGCAATGAACCCACCTCCCAAATCTGTTCGTCTGAGTACTCTTCAAGAGGATCCAAATTACTCCGTATAGTCCCTTCAAACATGGTAGGATCCTGAGGGATGATGCTGAGTCTTAACCGCAAATCATGCAGTCCAATTGATGAGATATTAACACCATCAATTATAATCTGGCCTGCTGCAGGTTCAACTATGCGGAAAAGTGTTTGTATAAGAGTTGTTTTACCACTCCCTGTTCTCCCTACAATGCCAGTTTTCAACCCTCCTGGAAATGTGCATGTCATACTTCGCAAAACGAGTGGCATATGTGGAGCATACCGCACCTACATCGAACATCATCATTTACTTCGAAAACAACACATAACAACTTAAGAGTCATAAACACCGCATAACTGCATTACCTGCAGATCAAGAATATTAACTTCTCCACAAGGTGGCCAAGAATGGTCCGGGCGATTAGTTTCTATCACAAGGGCCGGCTCACTAGGAATACCACTGTATTGAAGCAGTCTCTCAACAGATATAATTTTATTCTCCATATTGCAAATATTCCACACTACCCAAGCTTGCAATATGTTTAGATTGAGTCCATACGACACAGCTAAACCCGCAATGGCTAAACAAAAGAAAACACTTTCAGTCATTCTCCTTTAACATCTGTTATCTACAATGACATGGTAGTCAATAAAGATTCCAATCTACAATCACTTACCTGGATCAATAATTCCCTCTGGTATAGAGATCAAAAAGAACAAAGAGAAGGCAAAAGTAATAGAAGACAACATGTCCAGGCGGAAGCACAGCCATTCCATTGCACCAGCAACATGAAATTTTGGACGAGAAAATGCATCCATTAATATCATGTTTGCCTCTTGGAATCTTGATTCTTGATCAAAGCTCCTGATAGTTGTTGCTCCTAAAATTGTTTCAGCAAAATGCTGTACCACTGGAGCTTTGCATACTCCAACCAATCGTGCAAGTTCTCGTGCAGAAGATATGTAATATTGCTGCAAGATTACAAGTTTATGAGAATTCCTATGTCCAAGTATTGTGCACAGTTGAATGTTTTCTCTAATGACTGAGACTTACAATTTATATTGCAAGTCTATGAGGTCATGCATTCTATAGCCACAAATTGACAGACAACATATTATATGAGGTGACAAGAATACCTGGTACAAAATACAGGTAGCAACCACAGGGATAAAAATGATAAAGATCTGCCAAGCAACTTGAGACATGACTGCAATGATACCAAGGAGCTGGATAACTGAAAAGGCAAATGCACCAACTTGATATGGAATGTTCAAATCCACTGCACTTTGATCTGTAGAAGCCTAAAAGAGGCAGGAAAATAATAGAATCCTTCAGAAACAAGGGAGGAATGCCAAAAAAATAAGATAAATGGAATGTTTGACATCCATACAAGAAAACATTAGATACTAACTCTGTTTAGGATTCTTCCGCTTGGTGTGGAATCAAAGAATGACATAGGAGCACGGAAAATGCATGAATGCATCTTTTTGAAGAAAAGAGTGGCTGTTTTGTATCCAGCTGTATTAAGAAGCATGGCTCTGGCAAGGACAGAAAAGGCACTAGCAACAGCCAAAGCTAAATAGACAATTATTAGTGTAAAGCTCCGAACAGGAGGTTTGACATTTGCAGACACAGGAGATGCCCAAGCCATCCAATAATTGCTACCAATTTGAAAAAGCTGAAAGAGAATCTGCGCCAGCAATATTAAAGGCACAAGAGCTCCTCCATATGCTGTTGTGATATACTTCCAGTAGACTGAAAACCCAACTTTTCCTTTTTCTCGCTCTTCTTCTTGAACAAGCTGACCTTTTGGCCCAGCATCATCTACTTTACCACTCTCATTACTTTGGTTTTCTTCTTTCTGCACTTTCCCATTAGCACATCCAATAGTACCATCTCCTTCACTGATATTTTTTTCAGAAACAGATCCTGCATCAACAGAATCAAGCGCTGACAAAGCTTTCTTATGTGCACCCACAAGTTCCATAAAATCAGTTCCTGAATTGAGAATGTCGTTAAACTTTCCAGCTTGTGTAATCCTGCCATCTTTCATGACCTAACAAAAATGAAAAATTTTAACCCAGTAATTATATTGTTGCCTACCCTCCAAGGCATAGGAGGAAAATCACTGAAAACGTAAATAGCTTACCAAGATCAGATCAGCAGCTGGTAAAAACTCAACTTGATGAGTGACATAAATCACTGTTTTTGAACTCAAAATGCCTAGTAAAACTTCCTATCATTCAAAGATTAAACAATTACTCAGGCAAAGCACCAACTGAAGAAAAAAGCTCAAATAAGCAGTTGACAAAATTGCAAATGTTAGCAGTTCAATTAATTACTGTACATAGAGCAGTATAGCTTTCTGCATAGATTAAAAGTAACTTTTAAACTACATGCAATAGTATCAGAGAAGAAAAGATGTTACCTTAAATAAATGAGATCCTGTGTGAGCATCCACAGCGCTGAATGGATCATCAAAGAGATAGATATCAGCATCTTGGTATAAAGCACGTGCAATCTGTACTCTTTGCTTCTGCCCACCGCTCAAATTGATTCCCCTCTCACCTATAACGGTCTGATCACCAAATGAGAGGATTTCAAGATCTTTCTTGAGGGTACAAGCTTCAAGCACTCTGTCATACCTCTCCCTATCCATCTCCTTGCCAAACAATATGTTCTCTTGAATCTTGCCACTTTGTATCCAAGGTGACTGAGCAACATAGGCCTTTGTACCACACAATTTAAGAGTTCCAGATATCTTGGGTAATTCCCCTAAAATACAGGAAAGCAAACTCGACTTGCCAGAACCAACTGTACCACAAACAGCAACTCTCATACCTTGCCAAACTTTCAAATTTATATCTTTTAACGTTGCAGTAGAAGAAGAGTAATCCCAAGAGAAATTCCCATCGATGATCTCAATTGCAGTATCAGAACTACCTCTTGGAAGCTTCTCTATAACATCAGGCTGCAAGTCATCAAGGCGGAGGAAGGAAGCAATTCTATCAAGAGACACCTTTGTCTGAGCTATCATTGAAATTGTGTCAGGAAGATTGTAGATTGGCTCTTGAAGAATCCTGAATGTTGCTAGTGCAGATAGGATCTTCCCTGACTCAAGTGGAACTCCTAAAAGAATACAAGCACCAAAAGTGGCTACAGACACAAACGATGGTGCAACCCAGAAAACAAAACTAATCATGGCGTTTGTATAAACAAATCTTTTTAACCATCCCTCCTCAACATTCCTGAGTTCAATAATCTTTGACAAAAACTTCATTTCCCACCCTTGAAGTTTGAGAATTCTCATATTTCTTAAAATTTCTGATGTTGCCTTCATCCTTTTATCTTTAGATTCCATCAACTTGTCCTGAAACTTCTCTAGCATTTTGCCCAATGGAATATTTGCCAACATAACAAACACTGTTGCAACAAAAGCTGCAATGGATGCTAGTCCAAGATTTTTATACAAGATCAACAACGCCAAGGCAACTTGCAAAGATACCATCCATGGATCATGCATGTACCAACTAAACTCACCCACCCTCTCCGCATCGACAGTCATGAAATTGATGATCTCCCCACTGGTGTGGCTCTGCTTTGAATGGCACGCAAGGGTTAAACCCTTGTTATAAATCATTGCTACCAGTACTGCTCTCAGCCTAATTCCTACTTGCTGCAACTTAAAAAACCAGCGCCTCTGTGATATGCACTCTACTATCTTTGCAAAAAAGAAAGCCATAACCAGAAGATACCCCTCATTTTTAAACTCCCGCTGCCCATTCAGGTACTGAACAAAAGTGTCAATGAGAAATGGGCCAACATATGAAGCCACAGTGTACGTAAACGCAAAAAAAGCTGTCCAAAGAATATCTTTCCAAGCTGAGAAGAACAGTGCCTTCACCAGCTTAAGCGCGGTAACTCCACTCCCGTCACTGTCAGCTGACTCGAGCCTGTTTCTAAAATTTGGAAATGCCCCAACAACACTATCACTGCTATCTAGCTGAGGAACATCCTCCAGGTCTAAGGGTTTTTTATTGCCAGCAGCAATAAGAGGCCCCATCCAAGAAAAGGTAAGAATGCTGAAAATACCAGCATTTGAATATGGGGTTACAGTCGCACCTCCTTTTTTCTTACTCAACTCTACACCATTACCAACACTAGAATCTCCATTTAAAAGGGGCTCCTCAAGGAGGGTATCTTCACCCTCATTTCTTCCAAAAAACCCCACAATACATAGGAACAAACCAGTAATAACAGAAAAAACATCGGATACTAAGTACTGACTCGGGAAAGAAATATGTTTGTTGTAAAGAACAACGTCTACAACAAGACAATAACAAGAAATTGAAAAATACAAACCCCACCAAATTCTCAATAAAAATGGGAACTTCTTTTGTTCACCAGAATTGGAGAAATGCAAATAAACACACGTTGCACCCCAAGCAAGTGTTTTTACCACATAATCAGAAAGAGACACTAACTTATCCTCAGACCAACCATTTCTATACCAATAAAAATAACTTAACAAACACAAGACAATATTGAAAGCTGAAACAATAAAACAACAAGCTAAAGTTTGCTTATACCATAAAAGCTTCCTTTGCCTTAACCTCTCTTTTGATCCTTCCCCACCAGCTTCTTTAACTCTGTTCACTACCCATAAGACCAGCAAGAGAAGCAATAAAACTAGGTGCAATGAAGCAGAAAACCAATGAAGAAACACGGGTTTTAGGAGAAAATCAAAACTAGAAGCTGAACTCATCAGCAAAGGTGATTCTGAAGCAAAAGGTTTCATTCTTTTGGACTTTTTACTGAAGAAAAGACTTGGGTTTTCAGTGTTGGAGAAGATTCTTGCTTGTGTAATTGTCTGAAAGTTTCTGTCTTTGAGCTTATATATAAACGAGACTTAAAAGGAGTATTACAGTCAAAAGTGGGAGACCAGTGGCGCGAGTCAAAGTAGGAAGGTTACTTGGGGAAGGGATATGCGTGGAGAGCAAGACTTGAGAGACGGAGAGAGCAAAGGGGAAAGGAAGCCGAAGCCTCAAAAGATAGTCCAAAAACACAAAAGTTGGAGGCTTTCCGGGGAAAGGCGTGATGTTTGAGAGAGTGAGATAGAGAAAGACAAAACATAAGAGATGTCCCTGTAGAGAGGGAAATTAGAAATTAAACCAAAAAGAAGAGCCAAAAAAAATAAATAAATAAAAAACACTTCTTTAGTAATAGAAAATTGTCTGATGAAGACTTTTACCACAACCTTTTTGCCTTCTCAACAAAGTAGAAAATGACAAGAAACCCTTGTTTTAATTCAAGAATTAATTTTTCTTTCATTTATCAATCTTTATAAGATTATAATAATCTGATCCTATGAACCTGGCTCAAAGTTGGTAACCTTTTTTTATTTTAATAATCTCTAGAAATAAATAAAAAATCTTCTTTTATTATTATTTTACAGTAAATAACCCTTTTTTCTCATTAAAAAAAAGTTAATGACCCTTTTGAGCAAAACATCATTTTCATTGGTTATTTGATAATAACTCAAATTATCATAATAATAAATAGAGAAATAAAAAATATATATTCCTCCTAAATTAACAAATAATTTTGGGTATCAAAGTTTTTTTATTATTTAAAAATAATTTCAAAAAATTTCCCAAACAACCAATAGTAAATTATTTTAAACCAGAAAAAAAAAACCCGGGAAACTCCAATAGAAACCGTTGGAATTTTCAACCGTCACTGTCCTGACACGTGGAGCTGGTCCAAACCGTATACTCACGTGCCGACCGGCCGACCAAAAACAGGGAAAAGACAATGAAAACGACGTCGTACTAAAGCACACACAGTTTTTACTTCCAATTTGTGTGCTCACTACGAAATTGTGGGGATTCTGTGTGTCAGAATCTGTCTTCCTAGGGGCAAAACAGGAAATATAAAACTAGGTTCAAGTCCGCAACTAGTTTGGGTTCACTCATTTGGAAATGGGTCCCATTAATCCACTTCAATTTTTTTACATTAATTTTGATGACATGGCAACTCCTCAAGTTCATATGATATATATATATATAATTTAATTATTCGATGAATTAACGTTATATTTTAAATGAGTCTTTTTCCACACATATTTAACTCATTTAATAGAAAAAAATTATTATATTATTATAAATAGACGAAATAAGACTAAAGTGGTTAATTTGAAGCAAAAGAAGAAAAAATATACACGTTAGCAATACTGCGTGACACATGTGACTTGTATTTTTTGTGAATGAACTTATATTATCCACAAAATTATATGCCTCTACTATTCCTTGCTCATGGTTGAGGCTCAAGTAAGTGTAAAATTTACTGGATTCCATTAATTACTCTTTTAAAGTCAATTTTGTGCCAATTGTTTTCAACTTTTCAAGAACAATTTGAGCAGATATTTGTTTCAATTCTCAGTTTTTCTTTCATTAATCTGCCAATCAAATGTTGGGTGTTGACTATGATCTACAAGATGATTTCTCCTGCTTGATCCCATTATAAAATATCTCTTTGTTAACTTTTCCAGGCTACCAAACAAAACCCATGGATGGTATGCAAAATAAATTATTGTTTTTCTTCCCAAAGCATGAGATTTGCAATCTCTTGTGGAAAGTGGGTGTGTAACTTTCTAAGCAACCAAACGAACAAAATAAAGAAGGAAAAAGCCATACATCAGGTTCAAAGAGTCAAGAGCATAATGTGAATAAATTATTATCCTCTCCTTTGACAAGAAACTCAGAAGAGTTGAAACAAGCATCTTTGCTTTGGCAGCAATGGAGGAATATAGTATTCTTTTTCTTCCATTCCCTATTTCCAACAACAACTACTTGAAAATGAAAGCGCTTGGAAATGCAACCAAATGACCTGTCAAAATCTAAATGGAAAGCACTGGAAACCATGTAACATTAACATGCTTCAGGAATAATAGTAGCAAGAACAGTGTTGTTTCTGGTTATCTGGTCCTCAGTTATTGGAACCAATATTTGATCTCAGATCATTCATCAACCTTGCAGGAGAATCATATTCCTTCATTCACCTTCTCTGACAGCAAATATTAAGAAAGCAATTGCCAGGATAGATTCATCCAATTGCTGTATGAGCAACTAAGTTTGCTTCATCCTGTTGATCTTTTGTTAAGATTCAGTGAAAATCCAAAGTAATACTTATTTTTCCATAATCTGATTCAGTCAAGCTTTCTTCAAACTCATATCTGATCTCCCAGTGTAATCTGCTACAAGCTGTGCAAAAGAGGAAGACTTGTTTTCTAGCAATCTAGCTGGAGAATCATATTCTCTGATAAGTCCTGCAACAGTTAAAATGTTTTAAATGAGTTGAACTTCCAACAAATCCTACAAGCAAACCGTTGAATTACACAAATTATACTAACCATGACTCAGAAGCAGAACCATATCATTGTCAAGAACAGAAGTTATCCGGTGGGCAATTGTTATGACAGTACTCTGAATCAGATTATCAGTAGCTGTATCAACGGATACCATAACTTCATCAAGCACTAAGATCTTACTTCTCTTGAGCAGCACTCGCTCAAGACAGACCCGCTGCCTCTGACCCATGCTCCAATTCTCTACATCCTCGGTAACTTCAGCACCAGGGTCATAATGAAATAAAGAATTCTTTCAATATTGGAACTTAGGAAACGTAGAACGAGTTTTATGTTATATCACAGAAAACAAGATCTGTGAAATCTAGCCTTCCTCCTTCTTTCTAACTTCATCCCCAAGTGGACACTTAATACATGTCAGACTTCAAATTCCAATCATAAAAGATGCATCTTGTTAGAAAAGAAATAGTACAGACTGGAAATTCTTTTCTCTCCTAATCAAGATAAAATGAACCCACCTCCCAAATCTGTTTCTCTGTGTACTCTTCAAGAGGATCCAAGTTGCTCCATACAGTCCCTTCAAACGTAGCAGGATCCTGAGGAATGATGCTGAGTCTTGACCGCAAATCATGCAGTCCAATTGATGAGGTATTGACACCATCAATTATAATCTGGCCTTCTGCAGGTTCAACAATCCGGAAAAGTGTTTGTATAAGAGTTGATTTAGCACTGCCTGCTCTCCCTACAATGCCTAAATTATATTAGGATCATATAAAGTGGATTTTTAGGTACCCATTAAAATCATGCCACTTGATTTTTTTTTAAACAGGTAAGTAGTATCATATATTCATCCTCACCAGAGGGTTTATCAAGAACACAGAGCCCCTAAAATTGACTCAGCTCTAAGCCAAGCAATTTGATGTGCATGGGAGTGATAATGAAAAGTGGTGGTGAAAGCCGGAGTAAGGTTGGAGCAGTGAAGCAATTATCGATGATATAAGTTAATTATTCATTTTAATCTTCATTAAGGTAAGTTAATTAAGTTAGTTAGTATAGGATAAACTAATTGCACATCTTTCAAAAAATAGGAGGTGGCACTATTTCATGGGTGCTTAAAAGTATACTTTCGAAGATAATCTAAATAAATGCTTCAATCATTCTCATAACTTAATTGCAAATCTTCATAACCATACAGGCAAGGCATCTGCCGCATCCTGCTCTGCTTCGAAAGTGTTTGGTAAACATTGGCACACAGGACTTGGTTGAAGGAAGGGTTAGTACAACTAAATAGTTTGCTATGTGAGTTAGGATGAAATATTCTGATAATATGATGGTTTTCACCTTGATTATTTTTATTACAGCCTCATATCCTGGGTTAAGTGTTTTGTAAAGATTGGCACACAGGACTTGGTTGAAGGAAGGGTTAGTACACAGCTAAACAATTACCTATGCGAGTTAGGATTAAATATTCTGATAATGTGATGGTTTTCATCTTGATTATTTTTATTGTAGCCTCATCTCTTACTTGGGTTGATCTCTCAAATTATAAAGGTAGGCATCTAAAATTCATCTCTACTATTTATGTCCAATTACTTGTATAGGCATTAAACTATCTTTATAGCCTGAGAAAAGTAGGATGGTAACTTAATACAAATTGTTTTTAGGTACTCTCTTTCTCATCTTTACTATCTGTGACAACTGCACATCCAATTGTTAGCATATCTCAACCTTAAGAAGACACCTCAGCTTGTGGAACTGGCGAAGGATAGCAATTCAGTAATATATCTCTTTTATCATGTGCTTGATGTTTAACTAAGAATAAATACATGAAATAAACATGTTTTAAACAGATGGATTGATTGTTTCCCTTTGAATTATTGTTACTCGTAAGATGTTGAGGAACTTATGGGGTAAAAAATCTCTATTTTATCTTCCTCATTTGTGGTAATTAACCTGCTTTCAGCTTCTCGTCTCAATTGGCTATAATCAGTGTGTATGAACCAAATCACATAGTGTAACGATCTTGATCTAAATATTATTGGTCAAATAATTTTTCAAATCTAAATCATGTCATTTTCAAAAGTTTAAACTCCATTAACTAATAGTGATTAACTTAAAATTTTATGAAAGTGTTAATAATAGCATTCACATTCGAACATGAGATGTGATATCACACTTGAAATAAGGACCAAGGTTGCCATAATTACTTCATTCGTTGCTCAAAAGCAGTGGCCCAAAGGTACCAAAATTAGGGGGTTTTCCACTGCCATACACAGCTTTTCTTATTCCTTATAAATACCTCTTAAAACTCACATAGAGAAGATGAGAAAGAACAGCTAAAAGAACAAGGAAAAATCTGTGGGAAAAAGGGAAATGAAATTCCAAAATCAAGGTAGGTGATGTCCTCATGTTAGATTATTTTTCAACTTTAAGAATTTTATTTTCAATACTTCCAAATTATAATTAAACATTGCTTTCTTATGTTTGCTCTATTAAATTATTGGATTTTACCCAATTTTATTCCAATATATACTATAGATAAATTACTTCTTTAATTTGATTTCTTTTTGGTTTCTCAGACATGAATATGGAATTGGATCATGTTGTCGAGTTTCTTCAAGGCAAAACTATTTTAGTCACTGGTGCAACTGGATTTTTGGCAAAGAGTACTCTCTCTTTCTCTTACGAAGCCAAAGATGATGATTTAATTTAAAATAAAATATAATTAATCATATTAATTTTATTTAATGTTTTAATTCTCAACTCTGGTTTCAGTCTTTGTGGAGAAGATATTAAGGCTTCAACCGAATGTGAATAAGCTCTATCTTCTTTTTAGGTCTGCAGATGCTAATTCTGCCACAAAACGGTTGCATAGTGAGGTATCTAATGAATTTTAAATTAGATACTTCGTTAACAAATTCAGGCAATTGGACGATAATCATGAAATTTATGTTTGTAATTACTACCATTGTTATCTTCTTTCCTCTTATTTTTCTAGGTATGATGTTGCATTGGCCATCAATACATAGGTTTCAACGTTTTCAGTTTTGCGAAGAAATGTGATGAGATAAAGTCGTTTCTCCGCACATTAACTGGTGAGTATAAAATTGATAGTTCTTGATTAATCAGTAGTTCATATATCGGAGATGAATTAAGATTGACAATCATGCTTTTTTATCATAATTTTCTTTTAGCTTACGTGTGCGGTGAACAAGCAGGAATTATTCTAGAGAAACCATTTTCCGTGGATGACACATTATTGAAAACATGTAAATTAGACATTACTGAAGAGAAGAGAATTGTAGAGGAAAAATTAAATGAACTGCGATTCCAACATGCCCCTAACAAAGAAATAAAATCATAAATGAAGGAATTCGGCCTCAAAAGGTTTCTCTCCCATTGTCATCATTTCCACTTCACCTTGAATTGTATGGACAAGATCTTAAACTAAAAAAAAAAAGAAAATAATGCTACACCTTGTTTCTTATGAATACAGGGCAAAATTGTAGGGGTGGCCTAGCACTTATGTGTTTACAAAGGCAATGGGAGAGATGCTTTTAGGGAATTTCAAAGGAGATTTACCTCTTGTCATAATCCACCCAACCATAATTGTCAGTTGATACAAGAGTATATTATTAGATTATTATTATTTAAGAATTATAGATATAATAGAATTATTCTTTTTATTTAATTTACTTATATTAAAACTTTAAGCTAGTTATATTCAGCACTTATAAAGAACCGTTTCCTAGCTGGATTGAAGGTGTGCTGTAATTACCATGACCAAATTGCAACTTCAAATTTTTTACGATATTTGATTTAGAAATATTATTATATTTCATTAATAAAATTTAGTGTTTTCATTGATGGTGTATATATAGAATAATGACTCATTAATTTTTCTGTTACTTCAGAACTATAGATAGCCTGATTGTGAGTTATGGGAAGGGAAAATTAACATGTTTTCCTTGCTATCCTAACACTGCCCTCGATGTGGTGAGAATTTCTAATATCTAGATAACATATACCATTTTCTTCCTATGGCTGGGTCTAATTGCAAGTGAAAAACATGAATTTATGCAGATACCGGCAGACATGGTGGTAAATGCAATGCTTGTGGTCATGGTAGTTCACACAAATCATCAATCTTGTCAGACCATTTACCATTTCAAATTTTTATACCTATATTTCTCTGAAAATCCATGGGTTAAGAGAAATGGACAAAGAGTGACAGTTGGTAAATTAACAGAGTTCAGCATAGCCAGTGGATTTTTCCTATGCATGTGGATTAAGTATGTGTTACCATTGAAGGTCTGTCATCGTCTTAATTTTTATTTTTATCAGAACTTCTTTTACTTAATTAATTCCCATTTCTTATTATATATATATATATATTTTGTTTCGAATTTGTAAAGGTATCGTATTTGGTGAATGCCCTTAGTGGCTAGTGTTTCAGGCAAGTTTACATGGACCCTAATCGCAAAATCAAGTTGGCAATGCGGTTGGCAGAATTTTACAAACCTTATGCCTTCTTTAGGGCATGTGAGCATGCATATGTGTTTATTATTTATTTCAAAATTCTTGCATCGGCATAACAATTTAATTTTTCTAATCACTAATTAAATGTTTTAAATGTTCTTTTCTTCCTATTCAGCTCTAGTGACTCAAATTTAGACAAGTTGCGAATGGTGGCTCAAGGGAGAGGCATTCATAGCGGAGCTAGCCAATTTTTATTGAGGGGGCTAAAGGCTAAGAAAAATAAAAGTTAAAAATTTTTAAAATCAATAAATTGAACTTAAGCATTACTAATCAAAAGATTTATAATAGACAATAATTTTATATAACATATAAATCAAAAGAAACGAAAAGAAAAAAAAAACTTATAATAGTGTTTTAGGAAAGTTTTGTTCGACAATAGCAATATCTTTTTTAATACAAACAACTAAATTATTTGTAAGAAACTTATCATCCATTTTGTTTCGAAGTCTTGCCTTTCTCAATATAAATGACTAAAAAATCAATATAGTCAACATCCAATATTCTTAGTTTATTATATTTAAATTTATAATACTAAATATTAAACTATAATGCATAAAATATAAATAGTTAAATACGATATACATAATTAATAATTTCTTCTTATACTCAAGATAATTTCCTTTCAACTAAATATAAACCGTAAAGTACATTAAAAACATATACTCAAGATAATTATTTTCTTATATAATTAGGATTAATAAAAAATAATATATGAGTGAAATTTTAAACAATAACCAATAATGTGACACTAGAACTTATATTTGAGAATTAAATATACAATAATTTTTTAATTTTTAAAAATTAAAATTATTAAAAATAAAATCCACATAATAGAAAGAAAAACCATGACAAGTAGGAGATATAACCTATATAACAAAAAAAAAAATATATGGTTGATGATTCATAGAAATTTAAAAAAGAAAATCTATAGAAACTTAAAATATATGAGCAAATAGAATATAATTAAAAAAAATAAATAAATATAAATAATAATAATAATATAAATAGAAAAAATTAAATAAAAGTTTTACCTCTTTATAATTTTACAATACAAGGATAGAAAAGAAAAGAGAAAAAGATAGGTGAAGAAACATAAAAAATTTTTAAAAAAATTGAGTAAAATTGAATGAGGCTTGTAAAGTTATTTTATTATTTTTTAATTATATTAATTATTTAATAAAAAATTATTTAAAAAATTATTAAAAAATATATAATATATAAAAAATTTTGGCCTCCCCATTGCAAAGGGACGCTCCGCCCCTAATGTGTATTTGACTTCGATTCCATGCGTATTGATTGGGAGGATTACATGTTGAACATTCACATTCCTGACCTCTTAAGACATGCGATTTAATTTTGATTATTATTAAAAAATAAAATTAATTGAATAAAATTTAAGTAGAAGTCTCACATAAGCATTTGATTCATTAATTTGTGTATAATCTCCTTATTTGAAGAGCAAAGTTCGAATCCCCTTTCTCAAATTAAAAAAAAAAAAATAGGTGTCAAGCTTTGAACAGCTTAATAGATGAGAAAAGGAGAATGCTTGCGTTACTTTCATTGTGACCAATAATAGATGTTATTGCCTTGATAGCTCTTTATTTATTTGTGTCCTTGATACTTCTTCATTTTACTTTGAAGCATTTTATCTTTGCTTCAAAGTAAAATAAAGAATTCATAGTCTGAATTTTTTTTGTTTTCTTACAACAAGTAATTAAAGACAAAATATTTTTTTGTGGGGATTCAGTCTAAGACCTTGATAGGGATTGTTAGACAGCAACCTTTTTTGACTCTGAGAGCCAAACTTGACGAACTGAGCAATGTCTGCACTTGCTTAACAAACCCATTGGAATCCACCTCCACATTCTGTTGCCTCGGGCTTCCCTCTGGCATGCCCCTAAATTAGGTAGAAATTAAACCAAACTTTATGTTTGGATTGAAATACTCAATTTCAGAAAGGAAAGGCCATACATGAAATAGGACCATCGGTTGCCATAACTTCATTCATTGCTCAAGAGCAGTGGCCCCAAGGCACCAAAATGGGGGATTTTCCACTACCATCAATAGCTCAGGTTCTCCCCTATAAATACCTCTTAAAACTCACATAGAGAAGATGAGGAAGAACAGGTAAAGGAACCAAAAAAAAAAAAAAAAACAAGGGAAAAGAAATTCCAAAATCAAGGTGACGTCCACATGTTATGGTATTTTTCAAGTCTTTAATTAATATTATTTTCAATATTTCCAAATTCTCATTAAACATTGCAATTTCCTAGTGAAGTGTTGGGAAGGATACATATATATATATATCTTATCATTCCTCTATTAAGATTTTTGAATTTTACCCAATTTTATTCCAATATATAGTATAGATATTACTTCTTTAATTTGATTTCTTTTTGAGTTCTCAAGCATGAATATGGAGTAGGATAATGTTGTCAAATTTCTTAAAGGCAAGACTATATTATTCACAAGTGGAACTGGATTTTTGGCAAAGAGTAATATTAAGGATTCAACTAAGTGTGAATAAGCTCTATGTTAAAAGAAGGGCTGCAGATGCTAATCTGTCTCAAAAAGCATGCATGTTGAGGAATATAATGAATTTTAAATTCCATATTTCATTAACAAATCCAAACAATTTGATGGTAATCATTAAAGTCATGTTAATTTGTAATAAGTACTCCATTACAAAGAAATACAGATTATTTGAAAGTTTTTGACTAGGGGAAGATGCTTTCTGGAAAGGGATATTCTTTGAAAAACGTTTTCTTTATTTTTTCTACTTTTTATTTTTAGTCTATATTATGTTCTGTTGCTGATAGTTACGTCATAACTGTTAGCTTTGAATGAGGCAGCTCTCTAGAGTCATCTAAATAATTACCGTGTACAGAAAGAGAGAAAGAATGAGAAAAGAAAATGAAAATGAAAAAAAAAGGAATAGTAAAAAAAAAGAGAGAAAAAGTGAGATCAAGAGTCAAATGGAAAAAAAAAAAAGAGAACTGAGGGTTGATTGCCCAGTGTTTTTTTTTCAGTGCCACTAATAGGGTCATGGTTTGAAAAGAAAAAGAAATTATTTTCTCCTCCTTGTTAATCACGGGTTGATTGTGGGGGCCCTCATGTTTCAAGTTCAGAAACCGAGGGGGCCGGGGGGGTGGGTGAAGAGAAGGATGGGTGAATTTTATACTTATACTTAGACTTTTAACAGGGAGATGGACTTTAGAGGATTTCTTAACCTCCTAAACTCTCTCTTTCCTTGGAATGGGGCCGGTTGCGATTGAGAGTGCTTGCTGGGTTTGCGAGATGTGATCATCTCTTCTAGGGTGAGTGATATGAGGGTTCGAGTTTTTCTCCTTTGTATACAGATTATTTTTTGGGTTTTTATTAGGAGATGTGGGGGCTGTGGGAGGTATTTTGAAACCCAGTTTTTCTTTTCATTAGGTATGTGATAACGACATATGGTCTGGAAAAAGCAACATAGTGTTTTTCTCTGATAGAAAAAGAAGAGTAGAAATGAGAAAGAGAAAGAAAAGAAAAAGAAAAAGAAAAAAAAGAAAAAGAAAAAGGAAAAAAGAAAGAAAAAAGAAAAGAAAGACAAAAAACAAAGAAAAGAAAATGGTAAATTCTCCTTCTTTCTAGAGGTGTTTTTATTGTTGTGTCTTAAGGACTCCGGGTTTTTCTGTTTTGTTTTTTCTCTTCTCATGTCAAGGTCATGCTTTTGCTTTCTTGCTGCCTTGAGGGTCCTTTTGTTGTCAATGGGTCTGGCCTCGATGTTTTTGGAAAACCTGTTTTGAAGTCAGATTTTGGGGATTCCCCATTATGTCAGAGCTTCATGAAAAAACTAGGAGGATCAACCGATGATGAAGGCAGGTGTCTGTGTCTCCTTAAGTATTTTTTTTTTCTGTGTGGCAATTGCTGATGAGGACAAGGGTTGATCAAAAGGGATGAATCCAGTTTTTTGATGAAAGTCCCGGCTTTTCTCTTCTCTCTGGGAGTTGATGTGTTTTCTTGTGTTTTCTCCTTGGGTGGGGCTTTGTTTTTTTGTTTTTTTTTTCGTTCCCTGTGTTTTAGCTCTTCAGAAGAGTCTTTTAATTGAGTTTGAGTGCTTGATGTGGTTTTTCCTCTTCAAGGTCATGCTCTCTAGGTGGACGCAGCCGTGCTTTTTGTTTCCCTTCCCTGTGGTGCGTTTTGAATTGATTATGTTGATCCCTCTTCACTCAGATATATCAATGTACTGCCAATCTTTCGACTCCGATTGGTTCTGGGTTTTGATGATCAAGGTTTCCAAGGGATGTTGAAGGCTTCACTCTTGGTTCTCTCAGAGCTTTTTTGTTTCGTGGTCCTTAGGGTATTGCTGTCGTTGTGTTGAGGTTTTATTTTATTTTCTTTTCTTTTCTGGAAAATTCACGTAGGGCCCAGCTGCCCTATTAAAATTTTATTACTAATCATAAAAACAAAAATGCAGAAGGGAGGGGGATATGAACCTGACCTCCAGAATTACAAGAGCTCGAGAAGGGATAAGAAAAGTACCTAGATATGAGTGTTTCATTTTATGATCATTTTCTATCATCCTAAAGGTGAAACACATCCTTGCTACAAACCCCAACCAAGGCATAGTAAGCTTAACATGTAGGCATTGCTCATGATCCAGCAACACTTTACAACGTAAGTCAAATGGAGTGGAAGAGCCAAGCTGTTGGGAGCAGTTCTTAGACGCCTTTTCAAAGCCCGGTTTCCTTATGAGAAAGTCAGCTTTAGAAAATTCTACCATGGGTTCCAAACTTAGTTCTAACTGCAAAATAACTCCCTGAAATGGAGTCATCATCCGAGACCTCATCATTTTTCCCCATGTCCACTGCGTCTTGAGAGGTTATATTGAGAATTTTACGTATTGAAGCTTCATCATGTGAGTGTCTTCTACGCCTTTCCCGTGGGTGGACTTCCAATTTTGCAGAATTAGTTTCTAAATCTAGTGGGACATCACTTAATTCTCTGTTATAAGTACATTTACTTGAGGCTGATTCCTGGGTGGGGGGATTATCAGTATGATTTGCCATCTTTTCTTGTGGACATAAAGCTGGTGAGGCAGTCTGGATATTTTCATTTAATCTCTTGCTTTGACTTATACCCTGTCCTCTCATTAGACTATACTCTCCACTGCTTTCCAAATTATCCATCGACTCATTTTGACATCCTGACTCATTCTCTGAACTCAACTGATGTTCCCCTTGCAAGGGGAGGTTTGTCCGCTCCACATGTTTGAAAAAATAATTTTTTGAATTTCCTTTGCTGTCTTTATTCTCCGATTTGTGTGCCCATGTCCCATCCACTGTTGCATGCTTTATCAATTCCTCATTCTTATGAACTGTGCCATTCTTCGGTGGGTCCTGTTGGTCAGTCAAGTTAGTGGAGGCGCTAACAAGCAACTTGCCCGTTACTGGGTCCCGCTGGTCAGACAGGCTGGTGGAGGGGTGTGCATGTAGTTTGCCCGCTGTTGTTGCCTTTTTGTGACGTTGGGATAAAGCAGCTTTTATCTTCTTTTTTTTCCCCGCTGTTGTTATCCTGTCATGACGTTGGGTGGGGCTTTTTTTAATATTATTTTTTTCGCTCTCGTTTGGAGCTAAAGTGTTGATGTTTGGAAGGTCAGCATGGCTGTTCGCTGCTGGTGTCCTATCGGGAAGTTGGTGGGTAATTTCTTTATTGTTATTTTCTCCCGGGTCACCTGCTTCTGTTGATATGTCCATTGCTGGTTCTGAAAAAAGGCTGTCCCCTGGTAGTTCACAACCGTTGGCATGCTGGGTCCCTACGAGCTGATCTATCGCAGACTCCTAGCCACGTTGGCGTTCACTTCCTGGTAGCCGCTGGACGAGCCCATGCAAAGCTGCAGTCTCTAGTTTTTCCTTTTTCGTTCTTTCTGCCATTTCCCTTTCTCCCGTATTTTCCCCAGACAAGATTTGCTGTCCACCCGTTTCGCCATTTTTTAGGTCTTCCTGTCCGCGTCTTGTAGTTGGTGCTGTTGTCACGGGGGTTTTCTCGTTGACCCATGCAGCCTAGCCTTTGCCTATCAGAGGACACTTTGAAAGGCTAGTAGCCTTCTCAATATTAGCTAGTTAGGATCGTTATGGCAAGCACACAAGAGAGTAGGGAGAGCAAAGAGAGAGTTTTATTGATAACAAGTTCATACAAGGGGACATTGTATGTAAATGAGGGGTTCCAAGGGGTTTATATAGCCCTAGGACCCCTTGGAGCCGTTTCAAGTGAGTTTTCAATGGCTAGGAGCCGTTTTGGGGCTTGTTGGGGCTGACAGACGCGCCCCCAGCACTGTTGCCAACGGCAGGCAACGGCTACCCCGCGGGTCCAGGGGTGGCCAGTACTTCCCGTGCATCTGGCAGACTACCTGGGCAGTTCCCGCGCCCCGTCTACGAGCCAATCTGCCAGCCCGCATGGGTGCCAAATTCCTGCGCACTTGTACGCCCCGTCTGCGTGCTGGCCCACGCACACTGCCAGTCCGTCGGCCTGTGGGCCTGGTCTGCTCGCCTATGCGCGCCTAGCCTGCCTGAAGGTGCCGATGCCATCGAGCCCCTTAGCACCGAGTGGGGTTTCCGCGCACCTTGCTCACCCATCATCGAGCTGGCTCGCCTACTTTCGAGCCCCAAGCCCCTACCATCGGGTTGTCCCACCCATGTCCACAAAATGGGCGTGACACTCTCCCCCACCTATTCTGGCAACGCCTCTGTTGCCTGGTGTTCGTGGAACTGCTCCACCAGCTCCTCGAACTGCCACAGTGCATGGGCTGGTTCCCAGCTCGTTTCGCTCGCAGGCTATCCCTTCCACTAGACCAAGTACTGGTGTTACGGGCGGTGGCCTTTCCTCCGCAAGACCCTTTTCGCCAAGATCTACTCTACCTCTTGCTCATATGAGGTCTTCTGCCCCAGAGGGTGTCGTTGACTACGGTTTCTGCTCGGGTTGTCCGGGTCCGCATGGTAGGGTTTCAGCATGCTCACATGGAAGGTCGGATGCACCTTTGGCTCGGGGGGCATGTCCAGCTTGTAGGCGGTGCGCCCCACCTTCTTCACGATGCGAAAGGGCCCCTCGTACAGCCTCACTAGCCCCTTGTGTAGCTTGTGACGGAGGATTAGGTGTAGCTTTACGAGCACTAGGTCCTCTATGTCGAAGCTCACATCTCTCCGATGCTTATCCGCCCACTTCTTGTATTTTCGGGTGGCTCGCTCAAGGCTCACCCTCGCCATGTCCCGCTGCTCGTGCCAGTCCTGGGCATAAAGGAACGCGGATGGCGTCGGTCTTGTGTAGCTACTGACTAGGGCCCCCGAGGTCATCGGTTGTTGACCCATCACCAACTCGAATGGGCTCTTTCCGGTTGGCTCTAGTTGCTGCAGGTTGTAGCTGAACTGCGCAACATCCAGTAGCTTTGCCCAGTCCGTCTGGGTGTTGCGGACAAAGTGCCGCAGGTAGATCTCCAACAGGTGGTTCACCCTCTCCCTCTACCCGTCTGTTTGCGAATGGACACTGGTCGAGAACCGAAGCTTCGACCCCAGCAGCTTGAACAACTCGGTCCAGAATCTGCCTGTGAAGTGCCCGTCCTTGTTGTTCACCAGGCTCTCGGGCAAGCCCTACAGCTTGACTATGTGCGCCATGAACGCCCAGGCTGCCTCCTCGACTGGGCACTCTTGGGTGACTGGCACAAAGGTCCCGTACTTGCTAAACCTGTCCACCACAACCATTATGGCACCAAGGCCGTTAGTAATAGGCAGGTTAGTAATGAAGTCCAAGGATACCGACTGCCATGGTCGATCGGGCAACTCCAAGGGCTCGAGTAGGCCCGCTGGTTACTTTGGTTCGCCTTTGTCCTGTTGGCACACCAAGCACGTCCGCAAATAGGCCCCGACATCCTCGATCATTTTAGGCCAGTAATAGCGCACTGCGATTAGCGTCTCGGTCCGCTCGACTCTCGGATGCCCTGCCCACAAGGAATCGTAGTGCTCTCACATGATCTCCTTACGTAGCCCCTCGGCTCTCGGCACGTAGATTCGATTTCCCTTGGCCATGAGTAGGTCTCCATCTGTCCAGAATCGTCGCGTTTTGCCTTCCTTGGCCCTCTCGATGATGGTCTAGGCATTAGCGTCTTTCGCGAGCCCTGCTCGTATCTTGGCCACCACCTCGTCATGTGCTTGGTTGATGGCTGCCAGTCTTGCCTTGCGATTCAGCATGTTAGCTGGTTGGTCGGCAGTGCTTGGGACCATCGGGCCCTCGTGTTCGGGTGGCAAGCAGCTTGGTAGTTCAGTGGGCATAGCGTCCGCATGCTCGCCCAGCACTCCTCCCCCCCTCGCTCGGCACGGGTGCTACCTCGCTCGATTCGCTCTCATCCCGCGTTGGTGTGGCCATAGGGGTTCCCTCGCCCCTGCGCATACCACTGGTTGGCCGTATGGCACCTAGCCTCAAGGTCCCACCCCGCTGCTGCTCGTCTTCCTCTCGTTCGATGGCAGACAGCTTGGCCCTCTTGGGACAGTCTCGGACCCAGTGCTGTCCGTCGCACAAGAAGCACCTCAAGGGTCTGTTACCCACATGACTGCCTTGGTCACTACCCTGCCTACTGCCTTGCCCACTGCTCGTGGCCCGTGTGCTGCTCGGCCTGCTGGTAGTGTCCCTCGACAGTGGCTTGGCCTGCACATTGGCCTTGCCTTTCTCTGCATCCCGGTCCGCTTCTGGCTTGCAGAACTCAACCAGGGACTCTGCTGCAGTCATGGCAGCAATGATGTCTTGGACCCCTCGGCGTTGGAGCTCTTGTTTTGCCCATGGCCTCAGTCCGTCGAGGAAGCAAAACAAAGCCTCCCGCTCGCCTAGGTCGTCGATCTGCAGCATGAGCTCGGTGAACTCCCGCATGTAGTCCCGAACTCCCACACGCTGCGTCAATCTCCTCAATTTTCCGCGCGCCTCATCTTGCGCGTACTCGGGGTAGAATTGTGCCCTCAGCTAGCGCACAAAGTCTGCCCATGTCCGGATGAATGTGCCATCAAATCGTTCGTCGCTCCTACACCACCACAAACGAGCCAAGTCAGTAAGATACATTGAAGCGGTAATGATTTTCTTACCAACCTCGGCAACGTTGGCGGCACGAAAGTATTGTTCCATCCCCCACAAGAAGTTATCGATCTTTTGGGCATCCCGCGCACCCTTGAACTCTTTCGATTTTGGGACGTCGACTTTGCTAGTTGGCTGCATGGCTAGTAGGCCTCCACCGAGGAGTGCCTTGCATGACTTGAGTTCGCGTCGTAGCTCGCTCATCTCGTGCCTCATCCGCTCGACCTCAGTCTCGCGCCTAGCGTCACGTTGGGTTAGTACCTCGAGGGTTTCATTGAGGGCGGCTTGAAGCTCTTCCCGTAGCTCAGCCATCTGCTCCTCGTGTCCTTCCGATCGAGCCTCCCGCACCTCACAACGGTCAGCCAGCTTTGCCACATGCTCCTCTTGGTGGGTCAGCCTAGACTCTACCACTGCAAGGAGGTCTCTAGACAGAGATTTCCTCTTCACCCTACCTGAACGTTTGTCCCTTGAATCGGGGGTGGAAACAATATCTCCCGCTCCTCCAAACCTCGTGTTTGCCATTGCGCTCTGATACCAAGTGTCACGGGGGTTTTCTCGTTGACCCGTGCGGCCTAGCCTTTGCTTATCAGAGGACACTTCGAAAGGCCAGCAGCCTTCTCAAGATTAGCTAGTTAGGATCGTTATGGCAAACACACAAGAGAGTAGGGAGAGCAAAGAGAGAGTTTTATTGATAGCAAGTTCATACAAGGGGACATTGTATGTAAATGAGGGGTTCTAAGGGGTTTATATAGCCCTAGGACCCCTTTGAGCCGTTACAAGTGAGTTCTCAATGGCTAGGAGCCGTTTTGGGGCCTGTTGGGGCTGACAGACGCGCCCCCAACACTGTTGCCAACGGCAGGCAACAGCTGCCCCCCGGGTCCAGGGGTGGCTAGTACTTCCCGTGCATCTAGCAAACTGCCTAGGCAGTTCCCGCTCCTCGTCTGCGCGTCAATCTGCCAGCCCGTCTGCGCGTCAAATTCCTGCGCACCTGTGCGCCCTGTCTGCGTGCTGGCCCGGGCACACTGCCAGTCTGTCGGCCTGTGGGCCTGGTCTGCTCGCCTATGCGCGCCTGGCCTACCTCCGGGTGCCGATGCCATTGAGCCCCTTAGCACCGAGTGGGGTTTCTGCGCACCTTGCTCGCCGATCATCGAGCTGGCTCGCCTACTCTCGAGCCCCAAGCCCCTACCATCGGGCTGTCCCGCCCATGTCCACAAAATGGGCGTGACACTGTCACATCCATCAGCTCGGGCATGCCACCTGCTGCTGTCGCTGACTTCTCGGGCCTCTCCCTTTCTCCTTTGGTGATTGCTTCGGACAACGCTTTGGCTTTTTGAATATTTTCGAACTGACCATGCACCCCATGCACGTGAAAGGGTTCTGTCCCCCCTTTCGTCAGCTTTTGATGTTTTTTTTTATTTTTGTAATTTCTGTTGCAGCCCGTGGTGCCACGTTCCCCCGTTGCTTGGCTTTCATGCTCTCCCAAAACGTGAAACTGCATTTGCGCATCACCCCCGGAGACTTGCGACGTTGCAGAAAGGTTATTTCCCGTATCTGTTCTTCTAGGTTCGTCGTCGCCGGTCTGACCTGCCTCCTCCGTCCTTTGCTCGTCCGTCGCACCCCGCTGCCTGCCTTTCAAGACTTCTGCTACGCCCATATGCCCGGTATCAACGGGAGCAGGTGCAGTGTTCTTTCCCGCACCTGCAGATTTTTGGACAAGTGGGAAGCTGTCTGCAGATTGTTCTCTCTCTCCTGCCTGCACCGAAACCCGAGCCGGTTGCAATATTGCTTGTTGGTTTAAACCCGCAGCTGCCCCATTCAAGCTGGATTCTACACCGTTAACTGCAGCAGGGGTTTGCGCGGGAGTCGAGGTCCCTTGGTCAAAAGTGCTTTTTGGTTGCTGTCTACCATCCCCATGCATGCAGGAGTCTGCCACCCTGTTCTTCAGCTTTTGTTGCTTATTTTCCTTTTTTCCATTTTTGTCGCGCAACGTATTTCCCCTTTCCGTGTCTGCATGGTTTACGAGCCTTCCATTTTCGTGAAAGGGTCTCTGCTCGTCTTCCCCCGAGGTCTGCCACTGAGCTAAAAAAATTACTTCTCGTTCTGCTGTGTACGGTTCGTCGTTCTGGTCCGCTGCACCCTTTTGCCTTTCCTCCGCCCCGTCCCGGTGTTTGTCGTTCAGCCCATTCATTTGGTTTAACTGCCCGATGGCAGCGGTGGCTGAAGCAGTTTGCTCTTTCGCTGCTACACACGGCATTTGTTCCGGATCCTCCCCCAGCTCCAATGTCTCGAAACGGTTCGACAGGTGAGTCGTAGCCTTCCCACGAGCCTTTGCCTAGTCCGTACTTACCTGGTCTTGAGCGTTAGATCTGACCACACCCTCTTCTGATTCTTTTTCTTTACCGAACCTGTCTTTTGCACCACTGGGTTCGGCTCTGCTTACTTGTTGCCACTGTTGTTTCGCCTGTTCCTCCGTGCCCAGGATTTTTTTGTTTTCCAGATTTTTTCTTTTTTCCATAACGCCTGTAACTCGACCCCCTGTTCTCGAGGGTATCTCCCCAATATTTTCTCTTGGAACCTCCAAATCATCCGGTTTCTGGGGTAATTCTTGATTTTGCTTGGTACCCCATTTATTTTTAGTTGACCGGTTCCCTAGTATCAAGCATTCCGACACATGATGGCCAACATGGCAGCAATGAGCACAATAATTTGGCATTTTAGAAAATTCCACTCTTTGAGAGTATCCTCCTGTAACTGTACCCGTTTCTCTGTTACTTATGACTATCCAAACTTCCTCCATCGGTGGCTTCCTGCAGTCATACTCAACACACACCCTCGCCACACTTGGCCTAGAGCCATTCGCTGTAGCCTCATCCACGAAGAGTGGTTTCCCCACTGTCTTAGCAATCAATAACAAAGCCGACTTTTCATATAGATGAGCCTTTAGATTAGGGAACGAGATCCACACTGGAACCTGTAGACACCCATTTTGAATATAACAAAATAATAAATAATTAAAATAAATAAAAACAAAATAAAAATTAATAATAAAGATAAAAAAATAAAATTAAAAAATTAAAAAAAAAAAGATTGAATTGGAGGCACAGTCGGCCTCCATTGTCAACAAAGACGGAGCATTCAATGCTCTGCCGGCGGCCAGATTTGAAGGTCCCTTCCGGTGGATTCACCTTTTGACTTGAAGGATCCCATCCGGGATTTAGGCTGAACAAGGCAGATTTGCCTCCTCTGGTTGTCCAAAAATTTGGACAACCAGGTTCTATAAGGACCCAAAATTTCTACACCGTGAGGAGGCTTTTGAAAAAAAAAAAAAACAAAAGGAATCCTTCGAAACCGAAAAAAACACAATAGCCAGAAATTGATCCTAAGTTCTACCAGCCAAAGCACCTAACCATAAGCACTAAGAATAACTAAAATCACAACGAAAAGCCACAATAAGAAAAAAAAGAGAAAACGGAATCATGCAATCCGATCCACAATGAGAAAAGCTTGGTTTTCTTTTTTGAGGTGAGAGTGGTTTTCGGGTTGGGGTTTTTGGGGTTTTCATAGAGAGGGAAAAAGAGAGGTTTGGGTTAAAGGCCCCGGTTCGACCAAACCCAGATCCGGTGGTCAGATCTAGTCGGTGGGGAGACGATTTGGGGAGAAAGGGCCCTGAAGATCTAGATCCGGTCGGCAGAGGAAAGAAGCAGATCTGTGAGGGAGAGAGAAGCCGATCCGGTGAGAGGAAAGGTCACCGGCGAAGGGAAGAGGGCGGCACCGGAAGGGAGGGGCTGCTGTGGCTTAGAGAGAAGTCAGAGAGATTTGGCTTAGAGAGAGAGAGGGAAAGGGAAAAATAAGAAACAAAGAAAAAAAAAACCTTTTATAGTAAGAAGAAAGGACCCAAAACGACGTCGTTTCAAGGGATAAGAGGAAGTTGAATAGCCCAGGCCTAAACGACGTCGTTTTGAGTAATACCACGGGCCAAAAACGGTGCGTTTGGTGAGAGCAGACTGTGCGCCTGCTGGGCGGGCCATCTGGTGCTACGCTTTGGGCCTTCCGCGGGCTTGCTGGTTCTGGGCTTAATCTAGCCCAGATAGGTATATTTTCTTGGGCTTTGTTTAAATATGTTTTTATTTTATTTATGTGTTTATTTTTCATTTCAATATATTTTAATTTAGTTTAAATTTTATTACAAAAATGAAAATATATAAAATCTTAGTAATAAGCACATAGAAAAAATAGGATAATAAGAAATAATATAATAAAAAAAATCAAAAAATCAAAAAAATATAAAAATATATATATGTTTTCATTAAAGAAAATGTGGAATAATAATATATATAGAAATCAATATTAATAATATTAAAGCTTATATTTTAAATATTATAGCTAATAAAGATTTCAAATCTAGCAAAATAATAATAAAATAAAAAATGCAATAAAAAAATAATAATAATGATATAAAATATGCATAAACACATACATATATATATAAAATAATTACTTTGAGTGACCGATGATGGGATTTTCACCCGGAACGCGAGAAGTCGCAATTCCAAGTGAGTTTCCTTAGGTTAGGAGTTTTAATTAAAATCCCACCAGTATGATGGGAGGGTCCTAATTCAAAATTCCAATGGTTCTAATAAAAAAATAAGAATAAAAAATAAATAAATAAATAACCTTTGAACATATGTAATCATAAAAAAAAACCATGAATAAAAATAAATAAGATAAATAAAAATCAATAAATGGCAATAATAAGTTCATCAAGTCATAATAACATAAAAATAATAAGTAAAGGAATTTCATTAACAAAAAGTAAGCATAAAAGAAAAATAACAAACATGGAATAAATACGAAATTTACGCGTATCATGCTTGCATTGTTAACTGTCATGGCATATAGACCTATTTTGTATACGGATATAAACCCCGATGATGGGACTTTCCAAGAAAGCTTGCGAAGGCGAGTTTTCATTGGTAAACTCCCTAGGTGAAAAGATACTTCCGAGCTCCAACAGTATGATGGGAGGGTTCGAAGAGATATCTTTAATAAAAGGTTTTTACCCGTATTAGGATTTTTGCATTCACGAAAACCCTGCTTTCTTTCACAAGCGATTACCCCGATGATGGGACTTTCCGAGGAAGCTTGCGAAGGCAAGTTTCATTGGTAAACTCTCTAGGTGCGAGGATACTCCCGAATCCCACCAGTATGATGGGCGGATTCGAAAAGTACACTCAATAAAAGGTTTTCGTTTGGTGCTATTTCGATTTTATGCCATGCATTTCATAATTGCATCACATGTACGTTAAGGCCGTAAAATATTCGATCAACTGAATAAAAGATAAATAAAAAAAAATGATAGCAAAAGAAACACAAAAATAAAACAAAAAGAGTTAAGACAATAAATGATTAAATGGTACCGTTCGTGGAACGGGCGTCACGGGGGTGCTAATCCTTCCTCGTGCGTAACCGTACTCCTGAACCCGAACTTTAAAAAAAACACGTAGACCAGTTTATCGTTCTTTCGACGGACCTAAAGTTAATTTAGTACTTCGTCGAATAGGACAAATTTATTGGGTGGCCAATCACACCTAAACAAAAAAGATTGGTGGCGACTCCCCAAGTTATTTACGTCTAGCGGTCGGGTTCCCACAACCGCACGTTGTGACAGCTTGGCGACTCCACTGGGGACGATAAGAGAGTCGAGCCATAATTAATCATAGATTGTCTTAAATCCTAAATAATTTATTGTCTTTTTTTCAATTTTGAGCATTTGTTTTGTGCATTGTAAATTTGTGCAATAATCATTTTGTAATCATTAAATTATTGTATCTGAATTGTGGGGAATTTAGGATAGGGGAATGTGAGAATGACCGTAAAAGGTTGGTATGTTTCCTTCACACACACAACACGTGCTGCATTCATGCATAAGCCTTCTACCCGGGCTTTGTCCTTGATAGGAGGGAGTTTAGTAGCTACGCTCTCGTGAGGTGTTAACCTCCGCATGGGCTAGTGAACACTCCCACTCAGATTGAACCTAGTCCGTTTGAAGCCTATAATGGGTGAGGACCGGGGTGCCTTACTAGTCCGAGTGGACGACAGTGAGGAACAATTTGGGAACCTTTAGCGCCACTTTCAACCCGAACTCAGCATATAAAGCACCGTGAGTAGCCTTTGCCTAGGTAGAGCTTCACCCATGAGAGAATACCCTCTGACTAGGTACACATGAAGGAATTTCTTCACATCCGCCTACTCTAAATTTTTCTCGCAAAATAATGAAGGTATCGGGTATACCCATCTCACTAATTATTTTCATTCATCTTTTGTACTGATTTGAATTTTTTGTCATTTTATTTTGCATATGCACGTTTGCATCATAATTTTGCATATAGGAAGAGTATATGTCACTTGACAACCATTGACGGAGTAGATATAAAAGATGACTCTTGAAATTGCAATCAAAGACAATATCTTATACAATAGATCACTTTGTTGATGGGTGTTACGTGACAAATACTCATAGTATATCATTCATACATGCATTTCACTCGCAATAAATTTCTTCATCTGAAAAAAAAAAAGAAGAAAAAAAAAGAAAAAAATGTGTTCATTCATTGCATCTAATTCATGTTTATGATTTAAAAAATAAGGATTCCAAGATAGCTCCGCAACCCAAAGTCGGTGACCAACGTGTTCACAACACTCGTCAACGGGTAAGGATCATGGAAGAGGAACACAGAGAACGAATGAAAAGAATGGAGAAAGCGCAAGAAGAGATGAGGGAGCAATTAGCAAAAATGATGGATTTGGTGACAACTTTGAGTAAAGGGAAAAGAGTGGCCGAAGAGCCAGCTCCACCAGAAAACCCACCAACCCAAGGCACAAGCGAACCAAGGGATGATCCGCCTTATCCCTCGGGATTCACTCCGCCCCATGCATTTGAAAAAGCTCACCCGCAAATGGCGCCATCTGTTTATTATAATATGCCACCCCCAACCGGTCATCAATCGATCCACGGACAATTGGGGTCCAATCTCGGAACAAATCCCGCAGAACCAATACATGTTCCGGATTTAGATGACCCAAGAGAACAGGATAAGCTAAGGAAGAGTTCATCTCAAACGGGGGAGAACGAAAAAACTGAGAAAAGATATGATTTGCTGGAAGAGCGCCTTCGTGCTATCGAAGGAGTTGATAGATTCGGGACTATGAATGCAGTTGAGTTATGTTTGGTTCCCGACGTGGTTATCCCTTCGAAATTTAAGGTGCCGGATTTTGAAAAGTACGATGGGACAAAATGCCCGATGGCACACATTACCATGTACTGTCGAAAGATGGCAGCCCAGTCGCACGATGACAAATTGCTAATCCACTTCTTTCAGGATAGCTTAACTGGATCGACAGCTAGATGGTACGTGCAGCTTAACCGAAGCCATATCAAGACTTGGAAGGATTTGGCTAGAGCTTTTATGGCACAATACAAACACGTTGCCGATTTGGCCCCTGATCGCCTATCCCTTCAGACTATGGAAAAAAGGGCTAGCGAGAGCTTCAAAGAGTATGCTCAAAGGTAGAGAGATACAACAGCGCAAGTGCAGCCACCGTTAACAGACAAGGAGATGACGGTATTATTTATAAATACTCTCAAGGCTCCTTTTTATGAACGACTGATTGGCAATGTCACCAAAAATTTTGCAGATCTAGTCCTTTCAGGGGAAATAATCGAAGGGGCCATAAAGAATGGCAAGATTGAGACGAACGAGGCCACTAGCTCTAGAAAGGGGGTCCCATTTAAGAAAAAAGATGGAGACGTGCAGGCAGTCACTTATACAAGCCCTCAAAACCATAACCTCAACCCTTACCACCCATACCACCCATATCCACCATTCTATCCTGATGTAGGCAACCTCACCCAAAACCCTTATACATGTCCGCTTACCCAACAGCCAGTGTTTCGACCCAATACCTTCCCACCATCATCAACACCAATACCCACATCCTCAACCAATAACCCCAGAAATACTCAAAGAGGATCAAGGACTGCTCAAGAAAAATCCCAATTCGATCCAATCCCGATCTCTTACACTGCCTTGTTACCTCAGCTAATTGAAAGCCGATTGTTAGCCCGCACCCCTTTAGAACCACTCAAACCCCCTTTTCCAAAATGGTATGACCAAAATGCACATTGTGATTACCATTTTGGGATCCAAGGGCATTCCACCGAGAACTGCACCGCACTTAAATACAAAGTCCAAGCACTCGTTAAGGCAGGACTCTTAAACTTTGCTAAACGAGACGACTCAAGTGTAAGTGGGGATCCTTTGCCTGATCACGGAAGACCGACAGTAAACGTCATCCATGAAGAGGTGGCTCGAAAAGTGAAAAGGAGTGTCGATGAGATTCAGATACCCATGGATGAGATATACGAGGCGCTGCTCAAAGTAAATGCCATCGCTCCACAGCCAATAGATAAGGAAGAATTGGGGCATGATCCTGCTTGCTCTTGCAAGTTTCATATGGGGGTTATTGGACATTCTATCCAAGATTGTGGTGGCTTTCGACGTAAGTTACAAGAGTTAATGGACTTATCAGTGATCGAATTTTACGTCAAAAATGAAGAATTTGAGAAAAAAATGACACTTTTTTTGCATGAAACACCGAACGAGGTTGTCGAGACTTTTCAAGAGGCATTTAAGGAGCCGTCTATCCACATGATTAGAGAAGATGGAGTTGATGAAAAGGTCCCCGAAGTGTATCCAGTGTTACCTGGAGAAGAGCTGACAAATTGGACAGTCACGGAACTACCGAGCATCTTTGGGTCTTTGCAAATGTAATGAACAACTTCACTCAAATGCCTATGCCCAAGGGCATTAAGATTAATTTCTTGTTTAAATAGGGCTTTCTTTCACTTTAATCTTTCAAATAAATGACAAGCATGATGTTTTATCATCTCATTTGTTATCATCTTTTCTTGCACATACCATTTTCATATTCCTCGCTTTAAACCAATAAATGATTGCCTATGCCCATGTCCAATTGCACCTATTCGCAGGTCTCTAAATAATGAACATGAAGAAAATTTAGAAAGCGATCAGATCGTTAATTTTGAAAAAATGTCGAACGTTGATGAATTGGAAGATGAGGAAGAGTTTGATAACCATGACCTATCCTCGGAATTGTCAAGGTTGCTGGAACAGGAGGAAAAGGAGATTTTTCCTCATCAAGAGCTCATAGAGACAATTAATCTGAGGGATGAAAAAGAAAAGAAAGAGGTTAAGATTGGTACCTCATTATCCTCGCATGAACGACAGAAGTTAGAAGAGTTGCTCCGTGAATATATGGATGTGTTTGCTTGGTCATATCAAGACATGCCAGGTCTCAATACTGACATTGTTGTCCATAAATTGCCTTTAAGGCCAGATTGCAAGCCGGTTAGACAAAAGTTAAGGAGGATGAAGCCGGAGATGTTGCTAAAAATTAAAGAAGAGGTAAAAAAGCAGTTCGATGCTGGATTCTTGGAGGTGGCCAAGTATCCCGAATGCGTAGCTAATGTAGTCCCAGTTCCTAAAAAGGATGGAAAAGTTCGAATGTGTGTGGATTACAGGGATTTGAACAGAGCAAGCCCGAAGGATAGCTTCCCTTTGCCGCATATCGACACTCTCGTGGACAATACAGCACAGAACGCCTTATTCTCATTTATGGATGGCTTTTCGGGTTATAATGAGATTAAAATGGAACCCGAAGACATGGAGAAAACAACGTTCGTGACCATGTGGGGCACGTTTTGTTACAAAGTGATGCCGTTTGGGTTGAAAAATGCAGGCGCCACCTATCAAAGGGCCATGGTAACCCTATTTCATGATATGATGCATAAGGAAATAGAAGTGTATGTGGACGACATGATCGCAAAATCCCGTACAAAGGAGGACCATACTGTTAACCTCAGAAAGTTGTTTGAGAGGTTGCGAAGGTTTCGGCTCAAGTTGAATCCGGCAAAATGCACATTCGGTGTTACCTCTGGGAAATTGTTGGGGTTCGTGGTGAGTGAAAAAGGAATTGAGGTGGACCCAGATAAAATACGAGCCATTCGTGAACTGTCACCTCCCAAAACACAAAAAGAAGTGAGGGGATTTTTAGGGAGGTTGAATTATATTGCTCGATTCATATCGCAACTCACCTCTACATGTGACCCAATTTTTAAGCTCCTTCGTAAACATGACCCGGGGGCATGGAATGAGGAATGCCAGATTGCCTTCGACAAAGTCAAGGATTACCTTCTAAGCCCACCGGTATTGGTACCACCTATAGCTGGAAGGCCTCTTCTTTTGTATCTGACAGTAAATGAAAGGTCCATGGGATGTGTGCTGGGACAACATGATAAAACCGGTAGGAAAGAAAGAGCTGTCTATTATTTGAGCAAAAAATTCACAGATTACGAGTCTAAGTATTCCTCATTGGAAAAGATGTGTTGCGCATTAGCCTGGACAGCACATCGACTTAGGCAGTACATGTTGTATCATACCACTTGGCTCATAGCAAAGTTAGATCCCATTAAGTACATCTTTGAAAAACCATCCTTATCAGGGAGAGTGGCAAAATGGCAAGTGTTGCTTTCTGAATATGATATTGTATATGTGTCTCGGAAAGCCATCAAGGGAGGTGCAATTGCTGATTTCTTGGCAGAAAGGGTGGAGGATGATTATGAACCAATGAAGTTTGAGTTCCCAGATGAAGACTTGATGTCAGTATGCTAGACAAGCGAGGAAAAATCTGAAAAGGATGGGAATTGGAAGCTATTCTTTGATGGAGCTTCAAATGCTTTGGGGCATGGAGTTGGAGCAGTGTTGATTTCTCCGGAAGGAAAGCATTACCCAGCCACAACGAGGTTGAATTTCTATTGTACTAACAATATGGCAGAGTATGAAGCATTGGTACTGGGGTTACAAATAGCAATCGACATGAAAGTCGACGCAATAGATGTCTATGGAGATTCGGCTTTGGTAATATGTCAAATGCGAGGTGAATGGGAAACTAGAGATTCCAAGTTGATCCCTTATCAAAAGCTGACTGTAGAGTTGGGTAAACAGTTTAAGAAAATTAGCTTCAATCACTTGCCTCGAGAAGAGAACCAGATTGCTGATGCTTTGGCCACGTTGGGAGCAATGTTCAGAATAAACGAAGCAGTCGACATACGCCCTTTTAATTTGGAAATTCGTGAAGTCCCCGCACACTGCTTGAATGTTGAAGAAGAGGTTGATGGTGAACCATGGTATCACGATATTGTGCAATACATCCAACACCAGACGTATCCTGAGAGTGCCACCGACAATGACAAACGAATTCTTAGGAAGTTAGCAATGGGTTTCTTCCTCAGTGGGGATGTCCTTTACAAAAGAAGTCGAGACCAGGTGCTTTTGAGGTGCGTGGATACTGCTGAAGCCAACAGAATAATGGAAGAAGTCCATGAAGGGACTTGTGGAGCTCATGCTAATGGACATATGTTGGCTAGACAAATCATGAGAGCAGGATACTATTGGTTGACTTTAGAATCAGACTGTATAAACTTTGCTCGGAGATGCTACAAGTGTCAAATTTATGCAGATAGAATCCATGCTCCACCAGCCCCGTTACATGTTTTTACGGCACCTTGGCCGTTTTCAATGTGGGGAATGGATGTGATTGGGATGATTACTCCAAAGGCGTCTAATGGACATCGATTCATATTGGTGGCCATTGATTATTTCACAAAATGGGTGGAAGCGGCTTCTTATGCCAATGTAACACAGAAAGTCGTGTGCAAGTTCATCAAGAAGGAAATAATATGCCGATATGGGCTCCCAGAAAGGATCATCACTGATAATGCAAGCAATTTGAATGGCGCAATGGTAAAGGAGGTATGTGCTAGATTCAAGATCAAGCATCATAACTCGACAACTTATCGTCCGAAAATGAATGGAGCGGTAGAAGCAGCCAACAAAAATGTCAAGAGGATCTTGGAGAAGATGATCAAAGTTTATAAAGACTGGCATGAGAAGCTCCCTTTTTCCCTGCACGCGTATCGGACTTCTGTGCGCACCTCCACCGGGGTAACCCCATATTCATTAGTCTATGGAATGGAGGCGGTGTTACCCATTGAAGTGGAAATCCCATCTCTGAGAGTGTTAATGGAGACACAATTGGAAGACGCTGAGTGGATTCGCTCTCGCTATGAGCAGTTGAATCTGATTGAGGAAAAGAGGCTCACAGCTCTTTGTCATGGCCAAATGTACCAACGAAGGATGATGCGAGCGTATGAAAAGAAAGTTCGTCCTAGACTTTTTCGAGAAGGGGAATTGGTCCTTAGAAGAATACTCCCCAACCAGAATGATTTTCGTGGAAAATGGGCACCAAATTGGGAAGGCCCATATGTGGTGAAGAAGGCTTTTTTCGGAGGAGCTTTAATGTTAACCAACATGGATGGAAGAGACCTCTCTAATCCGATAAATGCGGATGCAGTAAAGAAATACTATGCTTAAAAAAAAACAAAAAAAACAAAAACAAAAAACAAAAAACAAAAACAGAACAAAAAAAAGAGAAGAAAAAAAAATAAAACAAAAAAAAAAAAGATTCGTGTCGAAAATTCGAAAAGGACGGCTCGAATCCAAAGGAGGTGGTTCGTGTTGAAAATCCGAAAAGGACAGCTCGAACCCAAAGGAGGTGGTTCATGTTGAAAACCCACAAAGGGCGACTTGAGACCAAAAGGGGAGATTTGCGGGAAGAATCCAAAACTGTTGGCTCAAACGAAGCACAAACCAGAATGTGCACTAGAAAAAAGGAGTCTGTCGACCTTGCGAAACTGGGATAAGTCATGGAATTCAAAATCTTCAGATTGGCCCAAGACGTTAGTGAAAGACAATTTTCAGAATCCGAGGATCAGATCGTTTACTCTGAATAGTCTTAGTGTTCATTATTTGGACGATCTAATCTGTGCTTTGTAAACTTCCTTTCGGACGATCAAATCTTTGCTTTGTAAATTGCCCTTTCTTTGGTCATTTTCACATTTTTCATATAAATGAAATTCTCCTGCAATTCTCTACTTCAAGCCTTGTTTTCCATTATTGCATAATCCAACATGATGTTTGTCATTGAAATGAATGATGACTGGTAAAGAAATGAACTAATTAAGCAAGAAATTACAGTTGTTGTTTAAAAAAGAGACTTAAAGATGAGGTAAAGAAGAGAAAAAGGGGGACCTTAACATGAAAAGCAGAAAGAAAAGGCAGTCGAATGTCGAAGGAAGATGTGCCTAAGGAAAGAAAAACACAGACAAAGATGATTGAGAGATGTAGCAAAGAACCGGATAAAGCAGGAAAAGGGTCAAGGAACCTTAATAAATCATAAACATGAAAGCATTCTATCATTTCAATCATGCATACATGCCAAGCCATGCATATGATCATGTTCAGAACAAGAACCAAAAGCGGTTCCTGTTCCAAGTTTTGAGAGTATAAAATCACCCAACACAAAATGAGAATTTTGTTCAAATCGAACCTGTTTGGAGACAGGTCGAGCCTAGATTAAGTCTAGGAATTTCAATTTCAAAGTCGAACCTGTTTAGGTCGAGCCTGGATTAAGTCTAGGAATTTTAATTTCTTTCAAATCGAACCTGTTTAGGTCGAGCCTGGATTAAGTCTAGGAATTTCAATTTCTTTCAAATCGAACCTGTTTAGGTCGAGCCTAGATTAAGTCTAGGAATTTCAATTTCAAAGTCGAACCTGTTTAGGTCGAGCCTAGATCAAGTCTAGGAATTTCAAATTCAAAGTCGAACCTGTTTAGGTCGAGCCTAGATCAAGTCTAGGAGTTTCAATGTCAAATCGAACCTGTTTGGAGATAGGTCAAGCCTGGATTAAGTCTAGGAATTCCAATTTCAAATCGAACCTGTTTGGAGATAGGTCGAGCCTAGATAAAGTCTAGAAATTTCACTTTTTAAGTCGAACCTGTTTTTAGATAGGTCGAGCCTAGATCAAGTCTAGGAGTCATTTTTAAATCAAACCTGTTTTGAGAAAGGTCAAGCCTAAATCAGATCGAGTAAATCAACTTCTTTCGAGATAAATAGAATACAGTGTCTACGTCTTTGTACTATTCTTGATGCTCAAGAATATACAAAGAGGGGCAACTGTAGACACCCATTTTGAATATAACAAAATAATAAATAATTAAAATAAATAAAAACAAAATAAAAATTAATAATAAAGATAAAAAAAATAAAATTAAAAAATTAAAAAAAAAAGATTGAATTGGAGGCACAGTCGGCCTCCATTGTCAACAAAGACGGAGCATTCAATGCTCTGCCGGCGGCCAGATTTGAAGGTCTCTTCCGGTGGATTCACCTTTTGACTTGAAGGATCCCATCCGGGATTTAGGCTGAACAAGGCAGATTTGCCTCCTCTGGTTGTCCAAAAATTTGGACAACCAGGTTCTATAAGGACCCAAAATTTCTACACCGTGAGGAGGCTTTTGAAAAAAAAAAAACAAAAGGAATCCTTCGAAACCGAAAAAAACACAATAGCCAGAAATTGATCCTAAGTTCTACCAGCCAAAGCACCTAACCACAAGCACTAAGAATAACTAAAATCACAACGAAAAGCCACAATAAAAAAAAAAAGAGAAAACGGAATCATGCAATCCGATCCACAATGAGAAAAGCTTGGTTTTCTTTTTTGAGGTGAGAGTGGTTTTCGGGTTGGGGTTTTTGGGGTTTTCATAGAGAGGGAAAAAGAGAGGTTTGGGTTAAAGGCCCCGGTTCGACCAAACCCAGATCCGGTGGTCAGATCTAGTCGGTGGGGAGACGATTTGGGGAGAAAGGGCCCTGAAGATCTAGATCCGGTCGGCAGAGGAAAGAAGCAGATCTGTGAGGGAGAGAGAAGCCGATCCGGTGAGAGGAAAGGTCACCGGCGAAGGGAAGAGGGCGGCACCGGAAGGGAGGGGCTGCTGTGGCTTAGAGAGAAGTCAGAGAGATTTGGCTTAGAGAGAGAGAGGGAAAGGGAAAAATAAGAAACAAAGAAAAAAAAAACCTTTTATAGTAAGAAGAAAGGACCCAAAACGACGTCGTTTCAAGGGATAAGAGGAAGTTGAATAGCCCAGGCCTAAACGACGTCGTTTTGAGTAATACCACGGGCCAAAAACGGTGCGTTTGGTGAGAGCAGACTGTGCGCCTGCTGGGCGGGCCATCTGGTGCTACGCTTTGGGCCTTCCGTGGGCTTGCTGGTTCTGGGCTTAATCTAGCCCAGATAGGTATATTTTCTTGGGCTTTGTTTAAATATGTTTTTATTTTATTTATGTGTTTATTTTTCATTTCAATATATTTTAATTTAGTTTAAATTTTATTACAAAAATGAAAATATATAAAATCTTAGTAATAAGCACATAGAAAAAATAGGATAATAAGAAATAATATAATAAAAAAATCAAAAAATCAAAAAAATATAAAAATATATATATGTTTTCATTAAAGAAAATGTGTAATAATAATATATATAGAAATCAATATTAATAATATTAAAGCTTATATTTTAAATATTATAGCTAATAAAGATTTCAAATCTAGCAAAATAATAATAAAATAAAAAATGTAATAAAAAAATAATAATAATGATATAAAATATGCATAAACACATACATATATATATATAAAATAATTACTTTGAGTGACCGATGATGGGATTTTCACCCGGAACGCGAGAAGTCGCAATTCCAAGTGAGTTTCCTTAGGTTGGGAGTTTTAATTAAGATCCCACCAGTATGATGGGAGGGTCCTAATTCAAAATTCCAATGGTTCTAATAAAAAAATAAGAATAAAAAAAAATAAATAAATAACCTTTGAACATATGTAATCATAAAAAGAAACCATGAATAAAAATAAATAAGATAAATAAAAATCAATAAATGGCAATAATAAGTTCATCAAGTCATAATAACATAAAAATAATAAGTAAAGGAATTTCATTAACAAAAAGTAAGCATAAAAGAAAAATAACAAACATGGAATAAATACGGAATTTACGCGTATCATGCTTGCATTGTTAACTGTCATGGCATATAGACCTATTTTGTATACGGATATAAACCCCGATGATGGGACTTTCCAAGAAAGCTTGCGAAGGCGAGTTTTCATTGGTAAACTCCCTAGGTGAAAAGATACTTCTGAGCTCCACCAGTATGATGGGAGGGTTCGAAGAGATATCTTTAATAAAAAGTTTTTACCCGTATTAGGATTTTTGCATTCACGAAAACCCTGCTTTCTTTCACAAGCGATTACCCCGATGATAGGACTTTCCGAGGAAGCTTGCGAAGGCGAGTTTCATTGGTAAACTCTCTAGGTGCGAGGATACTCCCGAATCCCACCAGTATGATGGGCGGATTCGGAAAGTACACTCAATAAAAGGTTTTCGTTTGGTGCTATTTCGATTTTATGCCATGCATTTCATAATTGCATCACATGTACGTTAAGGCCGTAAAATATTCGATCAACTGAATAAAAGATAAATAAAAAAAAATGATAGCAAAAGAAACACAAAAATAAAACAAAAAGAGTTAAGACAATAAATGATTAAATGGTACCGTTCGTGGAACGGGCGTCACGGGGGTGCTAATCCTTCCTCGTGCGTAACCGTACTCCCGAACCCGAACTTTAAAAAAAACACGTAGACCAGTTTATCGTTCTTTCGACGGACCTAAAGTTAATTTAGTACTTCGTCGAATAGGACAAATTTATTGGGTGGCCAATCACACCTAAACAAAAAAGATTGGTGGCGACTCCCCAAGTTATTTACGTCTAGCGGTCGGGTTCCCACACCCGCACGTTGCGACAGAACCATGGCTGATTCCTTCTCTGCTTCAAAGTCAGGAGACCACTTAAACACTCTCATTTTCTGGTTAGAGATAAAACATTGCTGCTTTACCCATATACGAGTGAAATCCTGTTCATTGGACAGGTGAATCAAAACGTGTTTGTAGTCAAGCCAACTGATTTCATACGCTCCAGAGAGACCTATTCCTTTGAAGGCTTGCCTTATCTCCTGCATTTTTGGCATCTTGCTGAACTTTCCCACGACTGAGTATGAGAAAGGACTGGCCAGAATCTTGATCTCATCTTCATAGAAAATCACTGCAGGTTTGTCCTTGTAAACACATGGTTCCCGTGAGGTAGGGATAATAGGGGGTCTTTCTCCAGCCACCACTGATAGAAAAGATTTCTTAAGTGCCCGGGGTGAGGAGGGCTGCTGGTTTCCAGCAGCAGGAGCTTGCGGGTCACCATTTGTGGCTGGTGGTTGAGGGTTTGTTGGAGGAACTTGGATGCAAGCTACTCCGGTTAGTTTGGGGTGGCTGTGGTGGCCGGTGGGAGAAGGGAGGAGGGGTCTGGCGGCCTGCCGGCTGCCATCATGTGGGGGAGAGGAGGAAAGTGGGAGGAGTTGAGAGAGTTCTCCACCTTTTTTTTTTTTTTTGTCTAGCTTGCTGTCGTTGTGTTGAGGTTGATTTTCAGAATTATGTCTGTGTTGTTTTGTTTCTCTGTTTCCTGCTACTTGTCTTCTGATGTCAAGCAGGACTAAGACTCTTGGTGAGGTTTCCGATTGATGAGGGCATACTGCTGGTCTTTGTAAGCAGTGATGAACCGTTTTTGTTCAAGCTTGCTTTGCTAAGCCGGTTTTCTTCTTTTACCAATGAGAGTCTCTGACAGTTCCAGCTCGAGACTATCAATGGCATGGTGATTAAGGAATGGAGACAGTCCTTTTCAGCTTGTTGGAGAATGCTTAGGAGAGTCTTGCTTTCACAAAAATTGTATTGGGATTTGCTGATGGAATCGATTTCTTCACCTCCTCCCAGTCCGTTAGTGATGGTAGAATCTTAGTTTCAATAGTTGGGAGCTTAACCAGGTGGACTTTGTGTTTGATGTTCAAACTGTGCCCTGAGGCCCATGAAATTGGACAGTGATATGAAATGTCCCTGTTTTCTTAAGGATGCATGTTGTTTCGGGGCATTCTTGATGTCTTCCGTCCTTGGCTCTATTGCTGGTCTTTGTTGGGTTGATCCCTGTAGCTTTTTTCTCCAGATGACCGTTTTGAAGCTTTTGGTTCAGATCTGTCGAGGTTTTGTGGCCCTCTCCTTTTGCTGTGCTGGAACTATGGCTATGATGATCAATTCAGCCAGGGAATCTTCTACCGCGATTGTACTTCGCTGTCTTTGTTTTTGACTCTTTAGGTCTTGTGCTGTGTGCTTTGAGAGGTTTTGATCAGGGTATAGTCCTAGGAGGAACTTCTCGTGTCATGTTGTTGTTTTCTTGTGTTGAGGCAAGCCTTCTACAGTCCTGTTTTTTTTTTTTTGGGACGGATCATTTCATAGGATTTCTGTTTGTTATGAGTTGTTGAGCCTATGTAAAGTGTCTTCTTGCCAAACCGGTTTTCATGCTAATGAGAGTCTTCAGCAACCTCAGCTTGAGACTAACAATGGCATACCGGACGTAAGACTAATAAAATTCACTTTTCAAAAAAAAAAGTACTCCATTCCATCACATGAATCATACTGAATTTGAAATTAAAATTCTTCTTTCGAATTCAATTTGTTAATGGCACTGAAAATTTCAATTTCAAATTAAACTTCTTTTCCCATCCCTGAGCTTCAGAATTCTCATATTTCTCATATTCTTTAAAATCTTAGATGTTACTTTTATTCGTTATATTTTTTGAATCCATCAATTTGTCCTGAAACTTCCTTTGCAATTCGCCTAATGGAAGCTTTGCAAGCATTAATTACCAAGACAGTTGCAACAAAAGCCACAAGTTAGGAAAAACCAAGGTTTCTGCACAACTTGCAAAAGGGCCATCATAGATCAGGTAAATACCAGCTAAACTCTCCAACCCTCTCAACATCAACAGCATCCAATGCCTTAATACCGCTGGTTTGTCTTCGGCTCGCTTCCGGGAGTTGCTCCTTGAGGAGTCCTTGATTGATAGACCAGGTAGTCAGGCTGTGACGATGGGGGCTCTTATGGATGTAAGGCATTCTAATTTTTTAAGTGAACAATGTAGAGGGGAGTCCATAATCTTTCTTTCTGGGTTTATTTTCTAATGCTGTAAATGAATTGTGCATGCTGTATAGGGGCCTTTTTGTTGATTTGTATCTCCATTCTTTGGTTGTTTGAGGATATCTAGCCTCTTGTGGTGGTTGGGAAGTTGTAAATGTTGTTTGTTGGGGTTTAAAGAGTGATCTAGCTGCTGCAGACTATTTTTTGGGTTGCTTGCAGTCTTTCTTTCATTGTGGTTGGAGATCCATCATCCTCCTTTTTGGGTGTTAGATAGTTTGTTAATGTTGGCATTTGGATTGTTGAACTAAAACATTAATAAACATTTAATTTTTAGATTAAATAATAAAAAGTCATTTATGAATAACGCTTTTGGCTGAAAAGTCATAATTGAAGAGTTAGGAAAAAGTTTCCTTATTAAATATAACTTTTGAGTAGTTAGATTATGAAAGGAGACTATTGTTTGAAGAGTTATATTATGAAAGGAAATAAGTCTTTTAATTGAAAGATGTGTTCGTTGGTTTCTTATATAAACAATGTTTTTGTACTGTCATTTTCATTATTTTGATAAGTTTGTTAAAAACTTTGTTATATCTGGGAGGTTGAGAAAATACTTTAAAGAAAGTGTTAATTCACGCCCTCAAAGTCATACTCTTCTTTCTTCTTGAAATTTCTTGTTCATCTTAAATTTTGTAACACTTTCTTGCATGGCTAATGAAATGAATGATTACAACCCTTCCAAAAAAAAAAATCAAACAGATAATATCTCCACTAGCACATAAATTTTTGACGACTTTTTTTTTATAGACCAAATGCATAAGGCGTTTTTGAGAATAGATCTCTCCATAATTTTAAGTGTTTTTAGACACAAGAAGTCACCTTTGGAAAAAAATACCCTTAATGAAACCGACCCATCTTTTTGGGTTCTCGCCTCAACCCAAAACGTTTCAACGAGTAAAGTCTGTTTATATGTGATCCACCACTCAGTTCTTAGAGACAGACCGTATGTCACGACCCGAAACTCCCTTTCGAGCCAGTGACAATCGCTGCGACATTTCAATAAGCATTCATACCCCAAATACTGCTCGAAACATCGCAAGGCTTGCGTACCAGTTTTCTCAAAAACTTCGAAACCGATTAAAATATAATATGCAAGCGGAGAACGCATATTTCATAATTAAAAATAAATTTAGCGGTCTAAAATATTTGTTTAAAGTAAAAATTTTAACTATTTGAATAAAACCAACATATTGATAAAGTATTTTATTTTCTTAAAACACAATATTTACAAAGTCTTTCAAAAATCATTTTTTTTTGTAGCATAAACGTAAAATAAATTTATTTATACAATAATAAAGATAACTAAAGTATAAAAATTCAGTTACAGTGACGTGTGGGCCCCCAATTAACCACGAAGGTACAGGACTGTGAATCCTTACTTTCTAAGATGCCACTTCGAGATTTCCTTCTCGATGCAATTGTTGGTCTATTATTTATTCTGAGCCTGAAAAAATGTATAGGAAGAATGGTGAGATTTCACAAATCTCAGTGAGTAAACATATACCCTCTAAACTATCTAAAATCGAGTAAATGGAGACAAATAAAATATTCTCTCCAGTATGTTTTTCATAACATAAATTTTCATTGTACTCAAAACGATTAACTTGGGTTATGGATTTCACAAAACTTGGCTTATGCCAAAATCATTCTCGAGGATACCCCGACCGGAGGCATCTAACCGAGATCGCCAAGGCTGTTAAATTTCTTACACTCATTTTTCATCTAAAAATCTAGCCATTCCTTGGCGTTGGCTGAGTCTCACACTCACGTGGTGGTCCACGTGAAGTGCACTCAAACTTTACCTCAGGAGATGCCCTACACACAACTCTCCTTATCGAGGTAAGAATATATCTAGGAACAGTGCCACTCTTATAAGCTGGTCCACGGAACCTGCCACTGCAGCGGGGAATTTATCTACCACTAAATTCATAAAAATTCTTAACTGCATGATATGGCCATTTATTTTTCTACCTAGCCTCTCTTAGGCTGCTCAAAACAGTTCAAATATAAATTTAATATAATAACAAATATCAATTATGCCATTCATGCTAACAAATATATCATAAGCCATTCAAATTAAAAATACAATTTATTTCATAACACATAACAATCTCCGATTACTCTATTTTTAAAATCATTATTCAATTTTCCAAAAAATTTATAAAATCATTTTACAAAATCACATTTTCCAATAAAACACAACAATTTGCCATTGAAACCATTTTTTATAAAATCACATAATTGAATAAAACTACTATAGATAATTAAGATGATATAGGAGTACTCACTGTACTAGGAGTAGATATACTCCTATTCTCGATCCTCGGGTGTAGTCTTTTACCCGTATTAGATAGCTCACCACCTATCCACAATACATGACACAAAAATTCAATAATTTGTGTCAAATCATTATAAATTATTTCAGGCTCTTATCCATGCGTATGCACTAGGTAGGGTTTGAAATGTCTGGACAATCACTTAATTGTGGTGTCCGACCTAAATTGCCTATACACGGTGTAAATTCCTAAAATCCCCAATTCAACTCTAATTCCATCCATTTCAATTTCAATTATCCAATTATATCCACAATACCTCAATGACTGTGAATTTGGTCCAATTTATCAGTCCGGACTATAAATTACGCTTTTACCCCTAGTGGGTAAAAATTCTAATTTTTGCACTGAAAATTCTCATTTAATTTTCTAACTCCATAATTCATCAAATATAACAAAATACATGCCAAATAACCTAAAATTCAGCTTAATTACCTTCAAAATTATTTATGGGAATTTCGGTTATACTAGGTGAAATTTCACTAAAATTTTTCCTATTTGATTTTCATCCCAAAATTCATCAATTCTCAACAAATTCACTTGAAATGAAATCATTTCATTTTCAATAAACTCACTATGAAATTCAGCCTAAATGAATTCCCATGGAATAGGTGATTTTCTCACTTAATTTTCTTCCTACACATGACTAACTAACTACAAACACTAACATAGTTAAAAATCAAATAATTCCATCAACTTTCTCTCTCTAAACCCATTGGACCAGCCATGAAATCACCATGAAAATATGCAATTTAACCATGAAAAATAAGGGAAATTGCATGGGTAAGGTAGAAATTAAGTTAGAAATGAAAAACCTTACCTTTTTATTCTTGATTTCCTTGAATTTCTTTACTTTTTCTTGATTTTTCTCACTCTAGAGTTTGTTTTTGTGTTTTCTCTCTCTTCCTTCAGGGTAGGACGAAATTTTTTGGGGAAGAAGGCTGAAATTTGTCCTTTTTAAGCTATTAAATAAAATAATATTATTTTATTATATTTTTTTATTTTTTATTAATTTATTAATTTATTATTATTTTTTTATTTTTTGACTTTATTTTCAGCCACCAATTTTCCTTTCCTTATCCTTAGCCTTCAAGAAAGTTCTGGACAAATCCCAAAGATTTTTATGGTGTAATTTTGTAAAATTACACTTTTGTCCCCAAAAAAGTACAAAATTACATTTTTACCCCAAAAATTGAAAAATTACCACAAGGTATATTTTTCACTCCTCAAACTCATACCATACTCCAAATAATTAAATTTGATCAAAATCTTTTAAAAAATTCAATTTTCAGTTCGAGTGGCAAAATTACCATTTTGCCCCTATACTCCAAAAATATCGAAAACTTATATTTTTCACGGCTAAATCTTCCAATTGTACTTCAATACTCATATCATACTCAAACATGTCAAATGGGGTCAAAATCTTCTTTACAAATTCTTGTTTTGACCTTATGTGGTAAAATTACTATTTTGCCCTTGTGTCTCAAAATACCGAGAATTACACTTTTTCACTGCTGAACTTCATATTATATTCCAATAATCATATTATATTTCATATAATTATTCTTGGTCATTTGAAATCAAAATCTTTATTAAAAATCCCCATTTTGTCTTAAAATTGAAAAATGACTGTTTTGTCCCTAATCGGTCAATTTTTCCGATTGACTCTAAATTGGACCTTGAACTCCGAATCACTATTTTAAATAATCCATGGACTGTGAAATTCTCAATTTCACTCTTAAAATCCTTATTTGAACTCATTCGAGGCTTAATCGAATCAATGGTACCATTAGGGACAATATCGTCTTTTAACGATTTTTTCGAATTTCTCAAATATGCAAACATTCTACTGAGCATGTAATTGACATCATAATTATTTTATAGATCAGGGTTTGACACCGTACATCTCCTCCAAAGCAGTTTTGTCGATACTCAGTCGGCAGTTAAAGTTCGGAGCATTTTCGTAGTGGGACCATTTTAGAGTGGTTGTTATCAGCATAAATGTGCTTCACAAACTCAGTAGTGAGAGGAAGTTGACAGTACGAGGAGAAAGGTATAATATTTATTTTATTTTAGTTAAGGAAAGTATTTATTTTTTTTTAAATTTTGAACCGTGTGACGAAATGGTTATTCTTCATGTTGAGGGTTTTGATTTTTGAGCATAAACCTATACATATTGGTTGTTCATATTGATATTGTTGTCGTTTGAAATGGTTGAATAGCGAGGTGAATGTGGTATTGTTGGTGTTGATGGAGTCGAAAGGTGACCGGCGTCACATGACTGGTTCATATGTATGCGTCCAGACACTTTGGTAGGAATTGGCATTTAGGGTGACTGATGGCTTACATACCCGCTGTGCGTGACTGGATTTTGGCATCGGGTCACTAAGGGTGTGCGTGATTGCATTAGGGTTTAACATTGCGTGACATATTGATAGGTCATTACGTGACAGCACGAGTGGATGGCATGGGGTCAGGGTTTGCGTGATTGCATTAGAGTTTAACATTGCGTGACGTATTGATAGGTCATTGCGTGACAGCACGAGTGGATGGCATGGGGTCAGGGTTTGCGTGATTGCATTAGGCTTTAACTTTGCGTGACATACTGATAGGTCAGTGCGTGACAGCACGAGTAGATGGCATGGGGTCAGGGTGTGCGTGATTGTAATAGGGTTTACATTGCGCGAATGGTTGATGGGTTTATATCAGTGCGTCACTTGTGTATAGATGGTTGCGTGATTAATGTTCGTAATTGAGTGACTAAATTAAAAGTCATTGCTTGACTTGTTTTATATTGAATTGCACAAGTGTCATAACTGCATGAAATTTATCCGTATGGCACTGCATGAAAGAAATTGGAACCGTTACGTATTATTATGGATCAACTGTAATGCTTTAATTTGTATATTTTGATTTGCTTAACAATCCATGCACGACACTTGCATTAATTATGCTGGTCCAGGGCTGTCTAAAAATAGTTAAAAGTATTGAGAGGGTTATTTTATGAGTTAACTTATGAGGAGGGCTGTTTCTGAGAAATGCCTCTTGTTTTTTTGTTAATCTACAATGATGGTATTAACATGACTAAATGAAATGTGATCTGTTGTATGTTGCAGATGGCCAACACATGAACAGAGCATGATAATGTAAAATCTATGCTTTGTGTGCCGAGGCAGCAGTAGGGGTTCAACGCGGGCATTAACATCCACTGCAAGTGGTCGCAGCTACATATGATATGAGAGATGATGTCCAAAGTCAACGAGTTCGAGAGGTTGAAGGGAACATGCTTTGGGCACATGATGGACGTTGAAGCTGATAAGAATTTATTCTACGTCAGTCTCGTGCACAACCTAATACTGCGCAGAATAAATGAATCGGCCGCCATCGAGGGCAAGCTATGGTTAGCCATAGGGAGAACAAAAGCCTGGTTCTCAAAAAGGGAGTTCTGCCTCGTGACAGGGCTTAAGTTTGGTACCCTACCGAGCCTTATTGTCAATCGATACGAGGTCGTCCTTGGAGGAATTCACCTACATTTTGGGGAGAGGGGAACGATGTGAAGATTCAAAAAGTTTTAGATACATTCAAGGGAGGCCAGTTTCAGCAGGAGGGAGATGCGACGAAGATGGCCTTCGTCTTGATTGCCCAAAATGTTTTATTCGGTCAAGACTACAGACGATCAGTGGTTCCATGGTTGCTGTCGCTTGTGGAGAACATCGAGGAGTGGAACGCGTTCCCATGGGGCACTTATGTTTGGAGTCTGACCGTAGATTACATGACGAGGGGCTTCGAACCTCCTACTGCGGGAGTAGCGGAGAAAAGTCGCTACCACATCTACGGATTTATTTGGGCATTTCAGGTAGTGTGCCATACACTGTTTATCATTATTCTTGTCACATAAGATTTTATGAGGTTAAATCTTTTCGTATAAGAATTTATGAGGTGAGTAAAAAATGTTTTACGTTTGATGTGCAGTTTTGGGCGTTGGAAACAATTCCTGTAATCCGAAGCTTATTTGGAAGGCAGCGCCAGTTGGGACAGGTTCGGCCAAGAATGCTAAAATGGCAATGTGACGAAAGGCCTGTAGGCTTCCAAGCCAGCATTGTAAATCTGGAGGAAGAAGGGAAGGTGAGTAAATAAACCATATTTTTGTATTTAATAAAATTTAATTTTGATTGACATAGGCTAGCGAGGGTTATACCTAATGGTAATTCATGTTTTGGTGCAGTTGTGAGCGCTGAGGATGTTGGAGGTAACTGCAGAAGAGATATTGACCGCGTACTGGGCCGACATTAAGGTCAACATCTCCGAGGGGCAGCAATACGTTCCATTATGGAAGTTGGAAGGTCGGCCAGAATTCGGTTCCCAGCAAAGGAGGAGGATAATGGACCGCAAAGATAAAAGTAAGGCAACACGAGGCGTTAAGCAGAGACGTCGCGTGGACGAGGAGGTCCCTCCCCATTTCGGTGCTATTGAGGCCCTTGATTCTCCTCTTCCGTGTCTTCATGCTGCCCATCATGCTGCACCTCCTCCTGCTTCTGCTGCTTCCCCATCTGTTAAGGCGCGCAACCCACCGCTGCGTCCGTAAAAGACTATAAGCATTAAGTGAGAGCTGCAACAGATGCGGACACTGTGGAAGAAAGACCTACAGTCCTTGAAGACCGATATGCATATGCAGATGCAAGCAATACAATTGGAGATCCAACAGGCAATGCAGTTGGAGATCCAGCCACTGCATCAGCATATCGAGCAGTCAATGCAAGGGGCAAAGGATCGGATTATTGGTTGGCTGATCGACCATTTTGAGGTATGCGCGTTTATGTTTTTCATTGCATGGGTTATAACATGTATGATGTATACAGTGTTCTAATGTGTTTGATTTTTTCAATCGTTCAGGCTCGATTTATGGGTGAAGATGATGGTGCACGCGAGAAAGATGACAGTGGGATTGGGGTTGATGTCGAGGATGCGGGTGCCATAAATCAGTCAATTGCATCGGCTCGAATGTCACCTCTCGCTGGCCCAATCGAACATCAGCCTGTGGCTATCCCATCCCCAACAGAGGCAGCCCAGCTTCCTTATGACATACCTTCTCGTGCGATTAATGGAGCCACAACTTCCCCGCGTCATGCTCCTGCTCCTATCCCAACTCAACCAAAGGCCACACAATTAGTGGTATGGCAAGGTGAGATCACACCTGTATTTACGGAAGCTCCACCTCAACCTGAGCCCGAAGATACACGTGTGACCTTAGCCAGCGAATACCTTCAAAGCCCGTATGTTAACCCACTGTTGATTCAGCGCAAATCGAAGGACGAATTGAAGGCCAAATATGAGGCCTTGATGAAAAACGACAAGCCTTCTGTGTTTACGGTTCTAGTGTATTCATTTCATAGTCTTTTGACATTGGTGTTATTATGAAATAAATATGCAGGGTTAACATTCTGGGCATCGAAGGACAGGAGCACCCTAATTTTTTCGACTATTAGAGACGCCGACAGAGTTGATGGACAGCCAACATATTGATGCATGCATCGGTGTGTTGTGTAAGCGGGCGCGCGAGCACCGTCGATAACAGTACAAGAGGAGAATATGCATCGTTGACACCACATTCTATGTACGTATATCATATTTTAGTGAGTTGTAATTATTCAAATGTAAGGTTTGTGTATTAGTTAGTTTTATTTATTTAACTATTGTGCGTAACGTAATTGCCAGCTTATTTTGTTCGGTCTGAGCAAAGAAATGGAGCCTTCCCCCAACGATAAGACATTCAACCCGAGTGAGGCGATAATGCCAAACCATCTGCTGGACTATGCAAGGGGTTTCAGTCCTCCATGGGGTTTGGCCTGGGATAAGGTTGACTCAATTCTCGCACCATGCTATTTTGACAAACACTGGGTGGTAGTGCACATCAACTTACGAAGTTGGTCTATGATGTTAGTGGACACATCGTACAGCCGAGACGACGCACAGAAGTCTGGCTTGCGTGATAAGCAGATGAGTACACTAACATCATTGTTTCCTATTATATGCCACCAGTCGGGGTACTTTATCAGATCGCGTCGTCAAATGCGACCTTTGACGCCAATGAGGCATAAATTAAAACCAAAGACCCCGATACAGAAAGATTCAGTGAGCTGCGGGGATTGGGTTATCGCCTTGTTGGAGTGGTTCATCCAGTCGGATCTTCCAACGCTGAAGGCAAACGTGATAGAAGGCATTCGAAATAAATTTGCCATAGAGATTTTTGTAAACAGCTCGAGTTGTTAAATTTTTTTATTTGTTTATTCTTTTTCAATCTGTAAATAACATTGTTCCGTATCATGTCCATATTATTCTTTGTTCTATCATTTACATATTATTCTTTGTATTCTTTATTGTTTCAATAAACAACAAGAACAGTTATGTATTCATTGTTGTTATACGCATACAGCTGCAATAAGAACAACATTGTTTCTTCTTTCCTTTGTTTCTTATTCGCATCGTAAAGTCTCTTAATCTATTACAGTATTTACATGCTATCGTGATTGCCTCCGCATGTGCCAACCCCCCTTAGTTTACAGCATATATGACATGTTGAATTGCATTGCGTGACATAAGGTTGTAACCAGTTGATATTGAATTTCGTTACTCAACGCACTAACAATCAAGTCCCAAGTTTATATTGATTCGCGTTAGTATTTGAGAAACAGTAGTTATTATGCAATCGGGTGAGTAATCGACTTGGATGTCGTAACTACTAAATATGGATGGCGTGAACCTTTAAGATTTAGCATCGCGTCAGTAGTTGATATTGACTCGCAACATCTGATATTGACTCGCGTAATTTGTTGTGGGAATCGCGTGACTAGAAAACTAAAATGGCGTTAATGGTTGTTATGGAGTTGCGTGACTAGTTGATCCATAATCGTGTCAGTGATCTAAAGTCGCATCACTTCTCATGGGAATCGCGTGACTGGAAAACTGGAGTTGCGTTAGTGGTTGTTATGGAGTTACGTGACTAGTTGATCCATAATCGCGTCAGTGATCTGGAGTCGCGTCACTTGTCATGGGAATCGCGTGACTGGAAAAATGGAGTTGCGTTAGTGGTTGTTATGGAGTTGCGTGACTTGTTGATCCATAATCGCGTTAGTGATCACTTGTTATTAGAACCGCGTCAGTGAATTTTTTCCTTATGTCGGCATTAGAGATGTAATGTATAATCTCGCGTGTGTGGTTAGTATGGAATCATCAATTGCTATTATTAGTTGATATCGAGACCTCTGAGTTGTTGTTTCAAGTTCCAAATATCCTAACTTCGGAGATATCTAAGATGAGTCACAGAAGCAAACGCACAAAGGTGACTTCAAGCAGTGGTGAAGGCGGCGCCGTTGATGCGGAAACATCGTCTGGATCGGCTGTCAGTTCCTTTATACAAAATTTCACGTATCCGTGGCACGCTGTGAAATTCAACGCCAAATTCGTCAAAAGAAAGGTAATGCCCGAGCGTATAATTGACTTTGATTATTTAAAGTCAATTGATTTCCCATACATTACGAACTTTGAAAATTTAGGGTGGACACGATACTTACAACTGAAGAGGCCATACTACGAGAATTTGATCCGGATTTTTTACTTCAATGCAAGACCAAAATATGCTGAGTCGGAAACATCTAGGGCTGTGCACCATGACGATTCGTTTGTCAATCACATCATGGGACAACGTATCGTTGTTACGTGCGAACTGATAGAACGCGTCTGTCACCTGACTTCGATGCAATCAGATCTGTGCTGTGTCAGTGGTGATGGGAACCTTGTGTTCGCATTTATCTGCCCTCCTTCAAGACAGAGTGAAAGTGCTAATTGGATTAGGATGTCTTTCTTTGATCAAGTGTTGCACCTCATCATCGCTCACACTATCCGTCCTTGCCAAGCGATGTATGTGAATGTCAGGACAGAGGGGCTCTGATTCTTAAATAACATCAAATTGTCCTGCCGTATCGACCTTGCTAAATTCATAATGGATGACATGCTCCTGACAATTGACAGTCGCAATAGAAACCTGCATTACGGCATGTTGATCAGTGAGATAATAGACTACTTCAATGTAGACAGCTATTGTGATCCGCTAATAAACCATGCTTTGTTCAATCACATCAATGAGCACAGTATTAAACAGCTAGGTTTTGAGTTCAAGAACAACACCTGGGTTAGGAACGGGCCAGTTGATGTTGATCCAGCATTCACTCGTCTCCTTAATTTATGGAAACAATAGACGCAAGGTTGAATGCCCGACTAGAATTGTTTGAAGGGCAGAATCGTGAGATGTTGCAGCATCAACAACAGTTAGAGGATCTAGTTCGCTCTCAATTCGCACCACCATCATGATATAATTCTGACTGCATGTTCTATTGAACACGAACTGTGCATGAGATTTTGGATGAAGTTAACGATATTTGTATGGAATTACTGTAAAATATGAATTGATGAAATGGAAACATTGACCTATTGTCGCTTGACATACTTTTATTTGTGTTATTTTCAAACAAACGATAGACAAATCCTGAATGTTGCAGACATTTCAGCAAATTACGATGGACAATCCTGAACCATAAACCAACAAGAAGCACCATTATATCAAAATATCATCTTCATCACTCTAAACCATCAAAAATGAAAGTGAAAGCACATGTTCAGGTATTCTCAGGAATTCAGACATTGCCTATAATACCCTTATGTATATTGAATCTATTTACTTTAACCAACACGACTATGAATGTATTTTCTTCACAATTCTCGAAATTTAGAGTTTTTGTTGATTTATGTATTCATATATGTATTCGAAAGATAACACAATTTACACTCCAGTTGTGAAAGTAATGCATTGTGTGGCAAAAAAATAATTATTATTTGACTAGTTTTGTGAATAGTCAATGATATTATTATAAAATGTGTCATACTTCAAATACGAAGTAGGATGTCGAAATCAATAAGGCAAATATAATTATAATTATTATTGGTATATTTCAAATAAGAATTTTATTGTTTACAACGAGACAGAAATTATCATCAATTATGACGAAGTACAAGGCATTTGATGATCCGATAGTATCATCTTATCACTGGCTCTAGGCAGCAGTCAGAGTATCACCTCCAGACTCTGACAAACTGAAATTCAAATATCATTATTCAATGGAAATGTCAATGGCCATTTCGAATCAGTTCGAACAAATCCCTAACAACTGAGGTGTGAAGTTCCACAATCTTTAGGTACGACACCTGTAATGTTATCACTGTTTGTTATCTGCAATGGACAGGTGTTTCGTGTGTGCTCGGGTTATCTGCATATTGAACATGCCTTCCGTCGTCGTCGTCGTCCATCTGGAGGATGAACAGATGATGTTTCCCCGGGTGTGGATGGACTTGTAAACGGCGTCCGGCAATTTTGTCTATTATGACCACAGCTTTTGCATTGTGAACATCTATGTCGGCGAATGCCTTCCCCAGTCGATAGAATCTTTTTCTTCCTAGGTCTCCCTGCTTGACCTCGCCATGTTGGTGGCAGAACGACGATTTCTTTAACCTCATGGGGGATGTCCCATTCACTGGGATAGCCAACTGAGCGAATGGAAACTGAATATCCCAAGAGCTAGTCGTGTAATAGTGCGAGCAGAATTCAATGGGTGAACGATTACACTTACTGCGAAGGCAATGAAATCTCAGTTGGGGAGCAATGTAAACATGTAAAAAATTCAATGAGCAATACCCTAAATAAGAAAACATGAGTATTCACACCTTATTGCCATCATTGCATGCGTGCAGGGGAGTAGATCACTCTGGAACTCACCGCATGAATAAGTCTTCTTGCATAGGTTGACGACTGCGTCCGTATTCCCGCCTATAACTTGAAACTCCACCAGATCGATTGGTTGGATGGAAAAATGACATGCTGCATTCAACCGTTTGTTCAACAGATCGGTAGCCCAAGGGCTGAATGGCGTGGTCATATTCAATGCCTCGTTGTGCCGGTCAAGGAACCAACGTTGGAACATGCCTCTGATGCACTCGATCAAGACGGTTATTGGCATTTTCCTTGCATGCTTGAGGCAGCAGTTAATACATTCCGCAATGTTGGATGTCATCAGCTTGTATCGCCTTTCCGGTGACTGTGCACGTGCCCATCTATCAGGTCCTATTCTCATCAGGCGGTCATAAGTAGGTTTGCAAATCTATTCCAACTCAGTCATGTGTCTGGTAAAATCGGACAGCCTATAGCAGTTTGCAGCCAATGTGAAAATGGCTGCAACATCTGTGCACTTGAATAGGTTTTTAATGTTTTTCCCTAAGTGGTAATTGCATAGACCGTGATGCTCGTCATTTTACACATTCTCAACTGCCTTCTTAATTGCAAGATGCTGGTCAGAAATTAACATATGGTTTTCGGGACAACTAATTGCACGACGCAATTGGTTAAGAACCACGACCAAGACTCTTCGTCCTCGACGTCGCCAATGCCGAATGCAATTGGATATATCTGCTCGTTCACATCTTTGCAAACCGCAACAAACAAAATACCCTTGAATCTACCTTTTAGATGTGTGGCATCGATAGCAAGTATAGGCCGCATTACAGAACGAAACCCCTGGATACATGACCCGTATGCCCAGAAGTAATATTTGAATCGGCGTTCCCTATCTGTAGCGACACTCATGAGCGTACCGGGGTTTTCACGTTCCAACATGTGGAAATATGAAAGGATGAGTTGGAATGACTCTTCCAAGGGACCAAACACAAGATTTTCAGCATACTGCTTCGCTTGCCATGCCTTTCCATAAAGGCATTGCAATCCCCACGTGCGATTCATCTCTTCTATTATTTCCTTATGTTTCAATAGGGTAACATAATTTTCTTACAGCCTGGTCGAGATAAGCTCACCAATAACCCTCGCGCTCGCAGTTCGGTATCCACATTGCAAAACATCAACAGTACACGTGTGTACCTTATCCAACGTTTGAATATGTTGCATGCAAAGCAAACTTGCATGCCTTCTCCTTACAACCTACCTCAAAACGAGCGTGGCATGACTTTTTAACTCTTACCTCAAAATGCTCTTTTATTGCCAACATGCTCAAAACACGTTTCAAATCGGACTTCGTTCGAAACACTTGTCTGCGATATAAGTGGTCGACGTGTGATCCAGATTCCTCTATCGCAACTGTTTGGAAGGATATCATATCTACCACGGGAATGACCCATTGACGAGATACCCCTGTATTTACCCTCTTTTCATCATTGTCCATTGGCGAACGAATGCCGTTCCCAAGTGCGATGTCGTCGTCGTAAATAGGCTCGACACCCTCAACATCTTCTAACGCAACAGTTGTGGCATGGTCTTCGAACTGAACCCCTTCTAACGCAACAGTTGTGGCGTGGTCTTCGAACTGCATATCTTCTAACGCAACAGTTGTGGCATGTCCTGTGCTGCCATCTGCATGATTGAAAGTCGGGAGGTCAATGTGCTCACCCTCGTCATCATTTGAACATGCATAATCTCCGGCTACATAATCATCTTCACAGTCATCGTGCAAGTCATCATGCGTATCCGTCGTGTCATCCTCTTCAACATCATCTTCAATCTCATCAGATGTATCAACATTGCTCACAACCATCACAGTGTCCTTTACGAATGGCGATTGACCAACTGAATTTCCATTTGATAGATTTGTTTGTTGCAGTGTACCATGAAATTCGTTCGATGCACATTCTAATCGGAATTGTGCAGACATCATTTGCAGACACCTCATGTGTGTCCTAGCCTGCTCAAACTCTTGACGATACGTCAAACGTGATTGCCATGATTGTATGTTAGGAAATGCATGCTGTGGTATGTCAGAATAATTACCATTCTGTTGTAGGCGATGACTATGTTGGATACCTTGTTCATGTCGAATATCGTTTCCCTTTCCTGCCTTAACTGTCACAAACACAGCAATTGCCCTCTCATCTCGTAGAATTCTTGCTACATCTTCATCATCCCTGATAACTATGCAGGAAACCCTTGCAGCATGTCTCAGCGATGCATGTAGATCAATTTCATTCTTCTGTGCGTCAACCCCAACAACTTCTTCAACCAGCTTCACTAAGCCTGATAATGACAAATCACTCCCAACAACCCCAACTCGTGTATCACCACCCTTGTAAATGTCATCGACCCACTGACCACCGTATGTAATCATAACCTTCACATTTGGCACGCTGCTGAAATTTGTCAAAAAATAAGTGTCACAATCAGTCAATTTTTTTTAAACATAAGTTCCCAAGAATGCAAAAAAAAAAAAAAAAAAAAACAACTTACGCAATGCCTAAGTCACATTTGGCCGGCGGATGAAATTTAACAGAATAAGTGTTGCAATGTATAATACACATTCATGCCACGCCTAAAAACCAGTTAACGTAAGCCTCGTTACAAGATGTGCATTGCATAAGTCACGCAATACAACATGTCACGCTATATATAAAAACAAGTCACACTATATATAAAAAATCAATCACGCAATGGCCAAATACTCGTGACCAAAAGCATCAAAACGAGATAAATTGCACAAGTCAGTCATGCAATACAACATGTCACGCTATATATAAAAACCAGTCACGCTATATATAAAAAAACCAATCACGCAATGCCCAAATACTCGTGACTAAAAGCATCAAAATGAGATAAATTGCACAAGTCAGTCACGCATTACAACATGTCACGTTATATATAAAACCAGTCACGCTATATATAAAAAAACCAATCACGCAATGCCCAAATACTCGTGACCAAAAGCATCAAAACGAGATAAATTGTACAAGTCAGTCACGCATTACAACATGTCATGCTATATATAAAAACAAGTCACGCTATATATAAAAAAACCAATCACGCAATGCCCAAATACTCGTGACCAAAAGCATTAAAACGAGATAAATTGCACAAGTCAATCACGCATTACAACATGTCACGCTATATATAAAAACCATTCACACTATATATAAAATTCAATCACGCAATGCCCAAATACTTGTGACCAAAAGCATTAAAACGAGATAAATTGCACAAGTCAGTCACGCATTACAACATGTCACGCTATATATAAAAACCATTCACACTATATATAAAAATCAATCACGCAATGCCCAAATACTCGTGACCAAAAGCATCAAAACGAGATAAATTGCACAAGTCAGTCACGCATTACAACATGTCACGATATATATAAAAACCAGTCACGTTATATATAAAAACCAATCACGCAATGCCCAAATACTCGTGACCAAAAGTATCAAAATGAGATAAATTGCACAAGTCAGTCACCCATTACAACATGTCACGCTATATACAAAAACCAATCACGCTATATATAAAAACCAATCACGCGATGCCCAAATACTCGTGACCAAAAGCATCAAAACGAGATAAATTGCACAAGTCAATCACGAACGGCAAGTCTCACTGAACCCTAAGAATAAGTCAATTAATGGTATTGGACAGTCACGTACAGCCTCAATGTCACGCAACTCTAAAAAACCAGTCATGCAAACCCTGAAAAGTAGTGAACAACATGCTCAATACAACAGGTGAATAACTTCAAGTCTAGCAGCACCAGTCTCGCAATAACTAATACTAAGTCACTCAATGCGTGATATCCACTCACTCATGCCAACATAAAGAGTCACGTAATTGACTAATGTCATGCAATAATTAACAACATGTCACGAACTATGTCAAAACCAATGACGCAATATTTCAAAACCAACACTCGCAACACAATAGAAAAATTCTTAAATATTTTTCATTAATCAGAATGCGACAACGAAGATATTACAAAACAAAACAAAAAAATGAACCGCAGTTCATTTCTTCCTAAGTTCATCTACTTTTTCATCGATCTCAGCGAGCGCCTTCTCATTGAACAGGATGGAACACTCCAGGTCATGAGCCCTATCCATCAACCTGTCGAAGAGGACTCGCACCTCCTGCTCGAATGTTTTCAGCTTGTCCACCAGGGCCTTCACATCCTCCTTGGAGGCTACCTTTTGTGACCATTCTCTTCTGTACCTTCTCTAGACTCCATTTTCAATTATCTGAGAATGTTAAGATAATAGAATTTGACTCAAATGGTTACTGGTTCCCTTTATTTATAGGCATCAATGCTGACTCTTTGTTTGCCACACACATATCCTCGTATAAGTGCAATTATGGGGGACTGCATTGGGGGGGGCTGTACCTGTTCGGCTTGTTATGATGTTTGACCTGGCTTTTGGTTTTAAGAGGTAGATACAGATGAGGAGATGAAACGCTAGGCCGAATAGGTGCCGTCCCTATTAATTGCACTTATATGGGGATATGGGTGTACTAAACGAAGAGTCATCATTCATGCCTATAAATACAAGAAACTAATAAGCATTTTAATCAATTATCTTAAACAATCTAGGATAATTTAGAAAGTCTAAAGGCTTCTGCGGATCTAACCTAGGATATTGGCGAAGGGGCAACCTCCCAGTAGGATGAGGTGCCCCCCCGGGGATCAGCTAGAGATATTCTAGGAAGAAATTAACAACGATTTGACAGGAAGATTCTCACCCAGATATATGACAGGAAGAAATTAACAACGGTTTATTATATAATTATTTTTTTTCATCGTCTCGTTTCTTTTTCCTCTTATTGTACTTCCTCTTCCTTCTCATGTACTCCTCTGCCTTGCTCCTGTATTCCCTCCTTCTTCTTCCTGTACTCCCTTTTCCCCTTTCTAACTGTAGTAAGTTAGTGTATTTGAGCATATAAGAAAATGTATACTGGAATACACTAACTTAATACAGTTAGGGTGAGGAAGATGGAGTACAGGAAGATGAATGAGGGAGTACAGGATGAGAGCGGAGGGAGTACAGGAGGAGGACGGAGGGAGTACAGTGAGAGGAAGGAGAAGGAGACGATGGAAAAAAATAAAGTGTTTTGCATAATTTCCTTTCTCTTGTATTTGGGAGAATCTTAATATTAATGAAATTTTATGAAATTTTCTTTAAGCATATATTTTCTTATGGTTATGTCTTATATTTGTTTAAGTTATAGTATTATGCATAATAACTGCGTGAGTGGATGTTAGGCATTGCGTGAAGTATTATTAGCCATTGTGAGATTGGGTTATATGCGCTGCGTGAATTGTGCAATGTAAATCTTCATGCAAGACATTGCGTGAGTAGATTGTATGTATATGGTGACTTGTTGTTATGTATTGCGAGACGTTGGGACAATACGTGGATCGGTGGATGGTTATGTTGGCATAACATGAGTGCATATTAGGCATCGAGTGACTTATTATTATGTACTGCGAGAGTGCCATTGCGTGATTGCCTTCTGCAATTTATCTCTAATTTTGACTTTTGAGGCCTTTGGACACTAGTTTTTAGGGTTTCCGTGACTGGTGTATTCCATGTAACGTAACCTGTTGTTATGTATTGGGTGACTTCACTACATGACTGGTTATGTTGACATATGACATTAGGTGCCTGAATATAACGTGACTGAATATTTGTTGAGCATTGCGTGACTTGTTTGTAGCCATTACGTGACTGAGTATTACGTAATATCCAACCATGCATTATTCAGTCACGTAATGCGTACAGACAAGTCACACAATGCTCAACAAATATTCAGTTACGTTATATTCAGGCACCTAATGCCAAATAAACAGGTTACGATTACTAATATCCAGAATCTAGTCATAAACCCTAATATCCAGTGACGCAATACATAACAACTATTCCCGCATCGGCTATAAACTGATTGATTTCGCTACTCGGAGCCAGATTTAGGTTTCCAGACTCATATAATTTACCCATTAAACAGGTTAAGATTCCTAATATCCAATCACACACCCTAATATCCAGTGACACGATGCTTAACAAATATTCACGTATCAACTATAAACTGATTGATTTTCGCTACTCCTAGCTAGATTTCAGTTTCGAAACTCATACAATTTACCTATCAGCTATTGCGTTTTATGAATAACCATAAATAAAACCAATAACCCATAACACATACCTTGATTCCATCTCTGCACTTTGGGATCCTCAGAAAGTTTGTTGGCGATATAGACCTTGATGGCGACAGCTAGACGGTGAGATATATACCCCAATGGCCTTGGAGAGTTGGACGGAGGGATAGCTAAATCGAGATTTAATTTTGAAATTTTAATCTGAATGGCGGGAGAGGAGAAAGAGACCGAGACGCCCCTCCTTCATTTGGATTAATTGGTTTAAAGGGTATTCTTGTCAAGTCGACCCAAAAATTGTCTACAAACAGTTAAAATTACATAGAGGGTCATTTTTGAAGTGCGGTTACTCTGGTGTCTATTTGTCACAATTTCCTCTAAATTTTTCCTCAATATGTGTGAAATTATCAATCCCTAATTGTAGATCATTGCAGCAATACTACACCAAATCTAATCACAGCAAGCTGCAACTTAAAGAACCAGTGTGCCTCTATTGAAGGCACTCATATAAGCTTGGCTACAAGAACTGCAGAAACCAAGCCAAGCCCTTCATTCTTAATTTTTTTTCTAATTTTATAAATAAAATAATTTCTTAATGAAAAAATCACTAAGACTTAGATGGAGCTCATTTCTTTATGAAGCTAAACCAAAAATTATTGTTTGTCAGACAACTAATGAGATATTAGCACTTAGGTTTCAAATGCTATAATCGGTATTCAAAATTAAAGACTTTGGGATACGAAAGCTGCATCCAAAATATGTAAGCATATGGATATAGAGGTCTTTGTATCACATTAGCTGTGAGTCCAATTAATTAGTTATGACAACTCACTAAAATTTATGCTATTAAATGCATGGATACGGCGTTATTATGCACGTTGATATGAAAAATGTTAATAATATCAGGTCGTAAGTAGTTGGATTTAATGACAGATGTATACATGGCACCAAAATGGGGGTTTTCCACTAGCATCAACAGCTCTGGTTCTCCCCTATAAATACCTCTTAAAACTCACAGAGATCAGAAGATGAAGAAGAACAGCTAAAAGAACAAGGAAAAAAAAACAGTGCGGACAAGGGAAAAGAAATTCCAAAATCAAGGTAGGTGATACCCACATGCATGTTATATTATTTTTCAACTTTAATTAATATTATTTTCAATACTTCAAATTATCATTAAACATTGCAATTTACATGTTGGGAAGGATATATTTATCTTATCTTTTCTCTATCAAATATTGAATTGTACCCAATTTTATTTCAATAAATATTATAAAAAATTACTTCTTTAATTTGATTTCTTTTTGGGTTCTCAGACATGAATATGGAGTTGGATCATGTTGTCAAGTTTCTTCAAGGCAAAACTATTTTAGTCACTGGTGCAACTGGATTTTTGGCAAAGAGTACTCTCTCTCTCTTTCTCTTACTAAGCCAAGGATGATGATTTCATTTAAGATACAATATAATTAATCATTTTAGTTTTACTTAATGGTTTAATTCTCAACTCCGGTGTCAGTCTTTGTGGAGAAGATATTAAGGATTCAACCAACTGTGAATAAGCTCTATCTTCTTTTGAGGGCTGCAGATGCTAAATCTGCCACAAACCGCTTGCATAGTGAGGTATATAATGAATTTTAAGTTCCATAATTCAGACACTATCATTCTATCATATGATTCAAACTAAATTTGAAATTAAAATTCTTATTTCGATCCAATTTGTTACACATGATATAAAATTTAATTTTCAAATTCACAAAAAAATAAAAAACTTACACGTCTTAATTTTTATGTAGATCATAGATACAGAATTATTTAAGATTCTTCGAGACAACTGGGGTTCCGAATTTGATTTCTTTATATCAACTAAGGTGATAGCAGTGCCTGGCGATATCTCTTCTGAAAACTTGGGGGTGAATGAATCAAAATTAAGAGAACAAATGTTGAAAGAAATAGAAATTGTAGTAAATGTTGCAGCCACAACAGGATTCAATGAAAGGTAATTTAGAATCGTCGTATTCGAATTGTAGGAGTACGTCTTAAGAACATAATTTTGCCTATAATTCCCTCCTTTTCTTTTCTTCTTTCCCCTTATTTTTCAAGGTATGATGTTGCATTGGCCATCAATACGTTTGGAGCTTTCAACGTTTTGAGCTTTGCGAAGAAATGTGATGCGATAAAGTTGTTTCTCCACACATCAACTGGTGAATATGAAATTGATAGTTCTTGATTAATTAGTAATTGAAATTAGCTATATACGTAGTTAAATTTTAGTACATTCAGTACTTATATCGGAGATGAATTAAGATTGACAATCATGCTTTTTTATCATAATTTTCTTTTAGCCTACGTGTGCGGTGAACAAGCAGGAATCATATTAGAGAAACCATTTTCCGTGGATGACACACTGTTGAAAACATGTAAATTAGACATTACTGAAGAGAAGAGAATTGCAGAGGAAAAAGTAGATGAATTGCGATTCCAACATGCCCCAAACGAAGTAATAAAATCAGAAATGACGGAATTCGGTCTCAAAAGGTTTCTCTCTCACCGTTGTTTTTTCCACTTCACTTTGAATAGAATGGACGATTTCTTAAATTAAAAAAAAAAGTAAAAAGAAAACAATGATAAACCTTGTTTCTTATGAATACAGGGCAAAATTGTATGGGTGGCCTAACACATATGTGTTTACAAAGGCAATGGGAGAGATGCTTTTAGGGAACTTCAAAGGAGATTTGCCTCTCGTCATTATCCGCCCTACCATGATTGCAAGCACTTATAAAGAACCCTTCCCTGGCTGGATTGAAGGTGTGAGGTAATTATCATGACCAAATTGTAACTTCAAAATTTTATGGTATTTGATTTAGGATTATTATTATATTTCATTAATGCAATTTATTGCTTTCACTAATTTAAAAAAAAAAAAATTTATTACTTTCATTAACGTTGTATATTTGGAAAAATGACTTATTAATTTTTGTGTTACTACAGAACTATAGATAGCGTCATTGTGAGTTATTGCAAGGGGAAATTAACATGTTTTCCTGGCTATCCTAACACTGCCCTCGATGTGGTGAGTATTTTTAGTCTCTAGATAACATATACCATTTTCTTCCTGTAGCTGTGTATAACTGCAAGTGAAATTAAAAACGTGAATTTCAAAATTTATGCAGATACCGGCAGACATGGTGGTAAATGCAATGGTTATGGCCATGGTTGTTCACACGAATTATCAATCTTGTCAGGCAATTTACCATGTTAGCTCCTCATTGAAAAACCCTATAAAACTCGGGGATCTTCATAAATTTATATATCATTATTTCACTAAAAAGCCATGGATTAATAGAAATGGACAAAGAGTTAAAGTTGGTAAAGGAACAGTGTTGAGCACAGTCGATGGATTTTTTCTGTACATGTGGATTAAATACGTCTTCCCATTGAAGGTTTGTCACAATCTAAATTTTTATTTTGACATATTATCTAAAATGTGTTTGAACAACTAAAAAATTTAAATATGTTATTGTTTTTTTATTACATTCATTTAAACTGTTATATTTTTATTTTGGGTCAAATAAATCCATAAAACTAACAGGTAATTAACTATAATTAGTCAAAATGTTTCATTTCATTTTATGTCACGTGGTGTTGAGATGGTATGTTGACATGTCGTGATAGATAGTGACATGGCATACTGATATGACATGATGGGATGGTCACGAGATATTTTTCATCCCACCTTACTCTCACATTAGTATCAAGTGACAAAAAATGACATGTGACTTTTTGATTAATGACAGTTAATCAATAATTAGTTATAAGAATTTTTTGACTTAAAAAAAAGTATAAAAGTTTAATTGAATGTAATAAAGGAATAAAAATTTATTTAAAATTTTTTTGATAGTGTAAGGGTCGCTTTAAACATTATGTCTTGTATTTTTTATACATCATGTCTTGTATTTTTTATAAGAACTTCTCTTTTTTAATTAATTCTCATTTCTTATTAGAACATGTATTTTGTTTGTTTCGAATTTGTAAAGGTATTGTATTTGGTGAATGCCCTTAGTTGCCAGTATTTCAGGCAAGTTTACATGGACCTTAATCGCAAAATCAAGTTTGCAATGCGGTTGGCAGAATTTTACAAGCCTTATGCCTTCTTTAAGGGCATGTGAGTATGTGTATGTGTTTATTAATTACTTCAAAATTCTTGCATTTGGCTTAACAATTTAATTTTTTTAATCGCTAATTGAATTGATTTAAATGCTCTTTTCTTCCTATACAGCTTTAGTGACTCAAATTTAGACAAGTTGCGAAGGGTGGCTCAAGGGAGAGGCATTGATATGGGTGTATTCGACTTTGATTCCGAGAGTATTGATTGGGAGGATTACGTGATGAACATTCACATTCCTGGCCTCTTAAGACATGCGATTTAATCTTAATTATTGTCAAGAATAATCTTAATCTATTACCTACATCTTTATAAATTTGTATGCAGGACCCTTTGAATAAGATTTAAGTAGAGGGTATCAAGCTTTGAACAGCTTAACAGATGAGGGAAAGATGGAGAACACTTGCACTACTTTCAATATCTGACTATTTGTGTACTTGATAGCATTGTGCTTTGAAATAAAATAAAGAATTATTCATTGTTAAATACCTTCGAAAAATTAATGGTTCATGAGAAAGGTGGAGGGGAATTTTCTACGCCCCACTGTATGGTGAACCTTGTCTTTTTTGCTGGCTATTCATTTGGACAGACTAGTAGTTGCTTCTGCCCCACGATCCAATTCTCTCCATCTTCTCTGACAGCAAATACTAAGAAAGCAATTGCCAGGATCGATTCATCTGATGGCATGAATGCCATTTTTCAACTGCTAACTCCTTACCATTAAACGAAATGTAGAGATAAGGGATATCTTATTTTCCTAGAAACGATGAGTTACTGTTTCAAACTATATTTATCACTCACCAGGATATATAAGATTCGCATTTGGTAAAAATAAAGTTCTATTTGATGAGTTGCATATATAAATGTTTTCACTCAAAAGCTTCATGAAAAATTCCTGGAATACAAGAGAATTTGATTAGGTGAAAAGTCCAGAATGAAGAACAAAAAGAGAACCGAATGTGCCAAGATAGAGCAAGAGAACCAAGGAACTGGTGGAAGGACTTCTGATCAACTGCTTTGTCTGTACTTCCTTTAGGAAGCTTCTGAATGACATCAGCTGGCATCATGATGAGAAATGATGGGAATCACAGGCATTGAGATTGCATCGGGAAGATTGTAAATGGGCTCCTAAAGCATCCTGAATGTTGGAAGTGCAGATGAGATATTACTTGATTGCAATGGGATCCCATATAAGCATACACGCACCTGGAAAAAGAAACAAGTTTGGCGCAACCAGAAGATAAAATTGCTCATGGACATAGTGTAAACAAACATTTTTAACCAACTATTCTCTTTCTGCTTGAGATCATGAATCTTAGACAAAAACGTCATCTTCCATCTGAAAAATAAAATGTCTCAAACAATGAAATCAGAAAAACCTTATTCAAAATAATGGAACCAAGAAAAATTTTATTTAGTTTTACAATAAAACGTAAAGGGACTATTTATAGAAATAGTTCATCATAAACCTACTTGTAACACAAGTAAATTCAATAAAAAAATATTTTAATCTTAGACTTTTTTGGATTGTAAGTAAAGTAAATGATATAAAAATCAATATTTTAAAAACTAGACTTACTTGTTATGCAAGCAAAGCAATCAACAAGTAAGGAAAAATTAAATATGGAAAGTATTCTAATTTCTTTATATTACTTTACTTGGCTGCTACTCTTCTTAGCAGCTATCAACACCCTTCATGCAGGATGTTTGTGCATGCAGGCCTTGTGCATATAACTCTTTTGTTTGTGTGACCCATATCCTTAATTATTCTCCTTTACTCCCTCTCAAGTTGGAGCATGAAGATTGGAAATGCTCAACTTGCAAACCAAAGTTTGAAACTACTCCTGACCAAGTGCCTTGTCCAAGCGCATCTTAAGGTATCGAACAATTCATATAACGACATCAAAGTGTCGTTGTCTCAAACGCTTATTTATCCTGACGTGTGCAGCCTGTTGTTGCCCTCTGTTTATGTGCTAACCTTGTGAGGACAACTTTCTTGCGATTAGCCAAGATTTGTGCAAGACTTCTTAGCGCAGCGTGCCTACAATCCAATGATGTGTGCCCCAAGGGTGAGTGGCCCTTGGGTGTGCGACACTCTTGCACAAGACCTTCTCATATGAGGCCTTCAAGTGTGTGGTCTTCTCGGTTGAAGTCCCTTGGTGTACTGCTCAAAGGTGGGCTATCTTGGTGTGCGCAACACTCCCATGCAGCTCCCACGTGCACTCCTTCTGAGAGTGTCATAGGAGTGTGTCCTAAGTATATGTGACTATGTTGCATACAGCTCCCCCAATCACAAGGCTGTGATGTGCGCAGCTTGCTATTGTGCATTTTGTGTTCGTGCACTCTTCTAGCGTGTGGGCTTTTGGTGTGCATAGCCCATGCGCTCTCCTTGCGCATGCGCAACAGTCATGTGTGTAGTCTTTTGGCGCTTCTACTGCTCGTGCTGTAGGGCCCGTTTGGGTGTGTCTTATTGGTGCAACTTGGCTTTGCAGGTTTGTGGGGTGTCTAGAAACCCCTAATCGTTGGTGGTTTGATGCTAGTTGTTGATGGGCCTCCAAGTGATGCTGCCTCAAGGCTAATTTGAGCCCTCGTGGCATGTACGGCATATAAGTGTGTTGCTAGTCCAAGCCCTTCATGAACTTGGACTAGTCACGGATTCACCGACCATGACAATTTCCCCTACTTGATTCAGGTAATGCCCTCATTGTCTTGTGGTCTCTCTTCACCATAAGTCTTCTTCGGGGTCCCCATTGGCTTTGTGGGTTCATTTGATGTAGCTGCTCGTTGGCTGTCTTGGGAACACTTCCAACTCTGAATGCGTCTGTTGTAGTGATGCGATGGATCGCTTCAGTTCATACACTTGAGATGCAATTACCTGAGTAAATCGCTTCTCTAAATCGAGTCATATTTTAATTGCAGTGTTTGTATGGGTAGCACCTTTTTGTAACTTCCTAGAAAGTGAGTTGATGAGCCATGAATTTATCACCATGTTGCACTAGATCCAAGATTAGAAATCTCTAGAATTGACATTAAGTTTTGCAATCAATCCATCCTTGGAAAATACCAGAATATACAAAATAAAATATGAGTGGTCCTCCCTAGAAATTATCAGAATCATCACCTGGTGTTCAACCGATGGTATAACAAATCACATGTGGGGTAAAAGCTGTTGACAAAAAAAAAAAATCATGTACGACACTGAAGTAACCGAAGGAGAACAAATCACGTATAGGGTTGAAGTTCTTGATGAAGAACAAATTACGTACAGTGTCGAAGCTACCAATGGAGGATAAATTATGTATGGCATTGAAACTACCAATGAAGAATAAATCACGTACGACACTAAAGTTGTCAACGAAGAACAAATCACAAGGAAATGACCTCACTCTATCACAATCAGATCAACGTCATGGTTGAAAAGAAGAAAAAAAAAAAGTTAAGTTAGGAACATGCTTTGATACCATGAAAAGTAAAATGTCTTAAAAAATGGAATTAGGAAAACTTTGTTCAAAATAATGGAACTAGGGAAACCTTTGTTCAATTTTACAATGAAACATAAAGGGGCTATTTTTAGAGATAGTTCATCTAAAATCTACTTGTAACGTAAGTAAATTCAATAAAGAAGTATTCTAATCTTAGACTTCTTTAGAATGCAAATAAAATAAATGACATAAAAATAAATGTCTTAAAAGCTAGACATACTTAGTGTGTAAGCAAAGCAATCAACAAATAAAGAAAACTTAAAAATGGAAAGTATAATAATCGCCTTAAAATACTTTAGTTAGTTGCTACTCTTTTTAACAGCTATTAGACACCCTTCATGCAAGCTGTCCTGTGTATACGGATTTTATATGTACGACTCTTGTACATGTATGGCTCATATCTTAAGTTACTTCTCCTTTACGATCTTGAACAAGGCTGGCCCTTGAGTGAAGCCACCCAAGTAAGGGTTTTAGGCCCCCAATTTGGAGAGGTCTTATAATTTTATAATATAATTAATTATATTAAAAATATATAAAAAATATAAAAATAAAAAATAATTGATAAAATTATCTATTTTCTCATTTTCTTAATTATAAATCTCAATTTTCTATTACTTTCTAATTTCTAGAATGCTATATTATTTCCAATCAACTAACGGTCATATGTATTTAATTATCTCCAGCAACTATTTTTTTCTTACTTATTTCTCTTATTTCCAATCAACATATTTAGTGATTTTTAACAACTTTTATTTTCTATATATAAAACCAATTTTTTTAATGTATAATATCTACTTTTGAATTTTTTTTCTCATTTGCTCTTTCTTTCTTCTTCCTTTAACTTTAATTTTTCTTCAAAGAATATACAAGAAATCCGTTATGTTATTATCTTCATAAAACCGTAAGCCTCATTTGTAGTTTGCAATAAGCATTCAACAATTATATACTATTGTTCTAATATTTACAATTTTTTTTACTTTAATTTAGTATTTATGTTATATTGTTATATTGCCTTTATTTCATGTGATAGTTGATTTATTTGAATTAAAAATTTTGATTATTGATTTTGTATTAATCATTTAAAAAATAAAAAAAATTTGCATTTGAAAAAGTTAAAAAAAAATAAAATTTTAATAATTTTTTAATTTCAATAAAAAAGACTTCATTGAATATTTCGTTTTAAGTTTTTGAACTTATTGAGCCAACCTTGATCTTAAAGTTTCAGAATTCTCATATTCTTTAAAATATCATATGTTGCCTTCATTCTTTTATCTTTTGAATCCATCAATTTGTCCTGAAACTTCCCTTGCAAATTGCCGAATGGAAGCATTGCAAGCATTAATTACCATGACTATTGCAACAAAAGCCACAAGTTAGGAAAAACCAAGGTTTCTGTACAATTCGCAATAAGGTATCCATAGATCATGTAAATACCAGCTAAACTCTCCATTCCAACATCAACAATCATCAAACTGATAATTTCTAAGCCAGCATATAAATTTTCCTCGATATGTATGAAATTATCAATCCCTTATTGTAGATCATTGCAGCAGTGCTACACGAAATCTAATCCCAACATGTTGCAACTCAAAGAACCAGTGTGCCTCTGTTGAAGGCACTCAATAAGCTTGGCTACAAGAACTGCAGAAACCAAACCAAGCCCTTCATTCTTAATTTTTTTTTTAAATTTACATATAAAATCATTTCTTAATGAAAAATCACTAAGACTTAGATGGAGCTCATTTCTTTATGAAACTAAACCAAAAATTATTGTTTGTCATACAACTAATGAGATATTACTACTTAGGTTTCGAATGCACTAATATGTATTCAAAATTAAAGAGTTTGGGATATGAAAGCTGCATCCGTAATATGTAAGTAGATGGACATAGAGGTCTCTTTATCTCATTACCTGCAAGCTCAATTAATTTAGGAATGACATCTCATTAAATTTTACTTATATTAAATGCATGTTGATATGATAAATTTTAATGATTTTGCATAGTAAGCAGCTGGATTTAATGACAGACCTATACATTAGGTGGAAGGAATTTTTATCTATTGTTCTTTTTTTCTAATTAAGTATCAATAGCTAGTAGTAAATCCTGATATACAATAAGATTAAAACATACACCAAACATCAAAAAAGGAAAAAAATAATCTAATATCATCACAAATAACGACTATGTTTTATCCTCATATAGGAAATATTTCAAATTTATCCATTCCATATTTGATTAGAGAATCTGTAAAAGCATCAGCTTCACAAAGTGTTTGCACAAATATAATGTCCCAAATACAATTCCTCAACTTATCAAATTGAAAAACAGAAAAGTACCTTTTGATTTTCTGGTTGTTGATGATTTGAATATTACCTTCCCCATCTGATACTTGTCCTTTTGCACGTGTCATTGCCAACAGAGAGAGAGGGGGGGGGGGGGGGGGGGGGGGGGGAAGACCAGTCATTTTGTCATGGAATAAATGGCCAAACCTAACATTAATTAATCAATCTTACGGTAACATGTGAATAAAATAAAATTGTCTTATTTGTTTAACTTACAAAGAGAAAGGAAAAGAATATTAAAGGGTAGATAGAAAATTATCATTTTTTTTTTTGAAAAGTGCTTTTATTAGCATTAAACCGTCGTGCCATTTAAAGTCCCTAGTTATTTGCTAAAGACTTTTTTGGCGTCAATCTCCAAAGGATCCCATCAACAGAAAAGACGGTAGCACCACGCAAACACCCGGCCTGCAGCAAGGCAGAAGGTACCACAGAGCCTTTCGGGCCCTCCAACCCCCTCTTACAAGCAGCAGGACATCCAGCAGAGCACTCATCACACTTCAAGCCTCCCCCACCCCCCGCACCATCACAACGACATTGGAGTCAAAACCCCCTGCCTGCTACCTCCCACCTCCACTTCCTACGAATTCCGTCCATCCACCTTCTTGAAGCAAGCTTCCACCAAGGATCCCAAAGAACCATCTTCTGCTCATTGAAGCAGAACCTTCGAGACAGAGACAGCAAGAACAAATGTTGAAAAACAAAACCATAGGATGATTATGAGTTCCAGAACAAATGATGATTTGTTATTTTTGTTTTTTTTTTCTTTTTTATTTTTCACAAACCAAAAGTTTCAATTCAGAGCATAACACACCATGCACAAAAGCAATACAAACCTCCACGAAAGATCTAGCAGACCAACCCACACAAAACATGCACAGGTGGTCCAAAACAGGAATGGCATGTTACAGAAAACCAAGAGCAAGAAAAAGCATCCTCCTCCTCTCTCAACCCAACCTTTCCCTAGACCATCATGAGAAGGAGAATGTACTTTAAGACCTTCCACTCGTGGCACTCCCCAGACCTGCACAGCCCATTAAAGCAATAAGACATCATCCCCCAAGCAGGCGCGAGACCATTACACTCTCAACCCAGCACTAAACCAAGCAATAAGAGAATGTACTTTACATTTTCAAACGTTAAAAAATAAAATAAAATAAAATCTCTCTTCTTTGCCTTCCTCATGTGTGGTAATTAACCTGCTTTTAGCTTCTGCTCTCAGCTAGTTGTAATCAACATGCATAAAACCAAATCACACGCTGTAACGATATTGATCTAAGTACTACTGGTTTAGTAATTTCTCGGATCTAAATGATGTGATTTTTAAAAATTTAAACGTAATTTCTTAATAGTGATTAACCTAAACTTCTAAATGTATTAACAATCGCATTCGCATTTAATATGAGATGGATATCACACATGAAATAGGATTTAGGGGGGAGCTATTGGGTGGATTGAGTGGTGTAATCTGTCAAACCTAAGGACCGAATGAATTAAATACTTTTAGAAAATCAGTCAAAATCAACCAAACATAAAGGGCACCAAACCGACCAAATATCAAATTGGTTTAGTCAGTTTGATTTTGGACCAACAGATCAAAATTTTATTATTTTTTTTATAAATTACAATATTAAAACCTATAAACTTCATTCATAATTATAAAATATATAAATAATCTAAATATTAAAAAAACATAACATTTATTCCTTTACCTACATAATTATGTCTTTTTACATAAACTCTCAAATTAGCATTCAAGATTCAGCATAACAAAAACTTAAAGATAATAGAATTAACATCTACAAAATAAAACTATCTAACACACGACCATTAACCATCACAAATTATCAACTTGAATCTCCTCCATAACTTGGCTCTTCACATTCACATAGACTATCTAACAGTTGAAAGAAAATAAAAAATATAATTAATATAATTTTTTTTAAAACAGAGTAAAAGAAGATTAAAAATGAAAAATTATGCAAAAAGTCATAGAATTTAACATTTACCTCAGTTGAAATGTGAAGAATGCATTTCTAACCTCTTCACTCATCAATTGTCAACAATAGAAATGCAATCTAAAATCCCAAAATTTGATATCTCTAAAATGCATAAACAAAAAAGAATTAAAAGAAATAAAAAATAATAACATGAAAAATTACAATTACCTAATTCAACTTGTTTAGTGTCTACCATATCCAACTCAATCTCATTGAAATTGAAAGATGAAGATTCAAGTAACCAATCGTGGGTACAAGTAAGAGCTTGTGCAAGCATAAAAGCTTAGCATTTAGGTTTAGGTTTTGAAGAAAAAAAAGAGTAAAGACTAAAGAAAGACTGAAAAAGTAAAGTGTAAAGTAGTAAAAATGAGAGAAAAAAGAAAGAGTCAAGGATTGGATGGGTGGTTAAAAATTAAAAACGAAGAATTGAAAATATTTAATGTATATTATATTTTATATAAAATTTTAAAAATATATATAACATTATATAAATTAATATATATAAAAAATTATTTTGGTTTTTTAGTCAGTTTGGTCCAAAAATTTTAAAATCAAGAATCAATCAAAAAATCAATTAGATCAAACATTTTGAATCAATTGATCTAATGGACAAATTATACCAAATTGTTTTACCTAAATCACATTTCATTTGGATGAATAACTGATTGGGTTTGGTTTGCTCACCCTTAATAAGACCACCAGTTGCCCTAACATCATTCATTGTTCAAAAGTTGTGGCCTACAGACACCAAATTTGGGGGCGGGCGGGGGGCCTTTCCACTACCATCAACAGCTTTGGTCCTCCACTATAAATAATTCTTAAAATCAAATCTATATTCTTTTCCTTTTCTTTCTTCCAATATGGTGTCATTCTAGTGAAGTATGTCAACCTTCTTGTGGTAACCTATTTCACTTCTATTCTTCTCTTCTTCTCTCCCTTGTGCGCTGCTTTCACTATTTTTCTCTCTTTCCTTGCACCAAATGAAGCTTTTGAATGACATCAGCTGGTAGGTCATCATGTTGAAGAAATGATGAGGATATTCTATTCAAGGATCATTTGGTCTAATCGTAGTCATTGAGATTGTACCAGGAAGATTGTAAATGGGCTCTTAAAGCATCCTAAATGTTGCAAATGCATATAAGATGTTCCCTGACTGCAATGGGATTCCATTGTTAATGTAACAAAGTAGAGGATATGAAGCAGAAAAACTAAAGTAAAGATTGAACAAAGAGTCATATATTCTTCATTAAGATAACATAGAGGTTATATACTCTATTGTACATGATGAACACTTGTAACCATGCTTAACATGTGTAAAACAAGTTTACATGCAACCTTACACGTAATGGGATAGCACTAAGATGGTATTATCTCTAAAGAACAATACAATGAAGCAAATTAATAAAGGCAAATAAAACTAAGATGATTAGAAAAAATCCACACACTGTAGCAGCCATGCACGTATTACAACTTAACACTCCTCTATAATACTTGCATTCTAGACATTCAATTTGCTTCTCAAATATTTAAATCTTGGCTTTCCCAAAGTCTTGGTCATGATATCAGCTAGTTGCAATTTAGAACAATAGTATTGAACATTAATTTCACTTACCCTTTCAACATCTCGAATGGCATGAAATTTTACTTGAATATGCTTGGTCCTGCTATGAAAGACAAGGTTTTTGGTGATTGCAATAGCTAACTTGTTATCTACCAACAGTGGAGTAGGTTGTTTTTGTGGAAATTGTAAATCAAAAAGCATTTTTCTCAACAATGGTTGGAAGTTTCAACAACTGATATGTATTCTGCCGTAGTTGTAGATTGAGTAACAATGGATTGTTTATGAAAATTTCAGGAGAAATCTCCATTTCCAAGAGTAAAAACATATCTTAAAGTGCTCTTGGAATCATCTCTATTTCTTGCCTAATCACTATCAGAGTAGGTAGTAAGAAGGAAGTTTGGATTTCTAGTATAACAAATTCCAAAGTCTAAAGTGCCCTTTAAATACCTCAACGCACATTTTCCAGCAACAAAATGAAGATGTGTAGGCTCTTTCATAAACCTAGACAGCAAGCTCACAAAAAACATGATATCTGGTCTTGAAGAGCATATGAAAAGGAGATTGCCAATCAAGCTTCTGAATTGAGATGGATCCTTTAGTTTGCTTCCACTATGCACTAAAAACTTTTCATTTACTATTAATGGTGTGGCCGTTGGTTTGCAACTAAGCATATGAAATTTTTTTAGAACTTCATTGATTTATTTTTGTTGAGACAAAAATGCCCTTATAGTAGATTGCTTAATCTCCAGACCAAGAAAAAACCTCATTAATCCCAAGTCAAACATCTCAAATTCATTTTGCATTTGCTTCTTGAACAATTGTAGAGTAACACAATCTCCTCTAGCAATCATTAAGTCATCCACATATAATGAGACAACCAATGGAGATTGATTTTCACATTTGAGCACATACAATGTAGTTTCATTACTGCTCTTTGTAACTCCTTGGGAAATCAAATAAGCATCAATTCTGTTATACCAAGATCGTGGGGCTTGCTTCAAACCATACAAAGCCTTATGAAGCTTGTAGAATTTGTTTGGTTCATTAGCAACTTCAAATCCATCTAGCTACTAGACATAAATTTCTTCTTCAAGAATTTCATTAAGGAAGGTAGACTTCACATCAAGATGATAAGCATTCCATCCAAAGGCAGTTGACAAAGCTAACAATAGTCGAATTGTATTAAACCTTGCCATTAGGGCAAATGTTTTCCAATAATCAACATTAGGTTGTTGACTATATCCTTTTACCACAAGTCAAGCTTTGTGCCTATTGAGAGATCCATTTGGATTCAACTTTTTCTTGTAAATCAATTTGACTCCAATTAATTTTCTATTTGGAGGTTGATCAACTAGTGATCATGTGCCACTATTATTGATCATATAAAGTTCTTCTTTCATGGCATTGAACCATTCTAGATAATTAATTGCATCTATATAAGAAGAAGGCTCTTCAATTGCTGCATAGCTTTTATGATAAATATCACTAAGTGATCGAGTTCTTCTCATAGGTTCAACATCAACGTTCTGATCAACATCATCCTTAGTTTCTAGAAGAAATTGAATCAAACTTGGATTTTGAGACTCTATAGGATCTTGCATATCCCAACTCTAGTTTGCTACTTCATCAAAAGATAAATTTTTGCGAATAACAACTCTACCAGAAATAGGCAAGTAGGCTTTGTAAGCCTTAGACTTAGAACTATAGCCAATAAAAATGGTTTTCTGAGCTCTATGCTGCAACTTATCCCTCATAGCTTCTGGTATATGAACATAACAAATGCAACCAAAGACTTTTAAATGCTCTATTGAAGGTCTTTGATCAAACTAGACATCATATGGTGATTTGCCACCTAGTGCCTGAGTAGGAAGTATATTTTGCAAATATATTACACTATTACAAGCTTCTGCCCAAAGCTTGGTAGGGAGATTCTTCTTAAACAATAGATTTCTAGCCATATCAAGAATAGTCCTATTATTCCTCTCACTAACCCCATTTTGTTGAGAAAAATAAGGTGTAGGATGACAAATGCTTATAGAATATTGTACATGATGAACACTTGTAACCATGTTTAACATGTGTAAAACATGTTTACATGTAATCTTACACGTAATGGGATAGCACTAAGATGTATTATCTCTAAAGAACAATACAACGAAGCAAACTAATTAAAGCAAATAAAACTAAGATGATTAGAAAACATCCACGCGCTGCAGCAGCCATGCAAGTATTACAACTTAACATCCATATAAGCGTACAGGCACTTGGAAATAGAAACAAATTTGGGGCAACCCAAAACGCAAAATTGCTCATGGACATAGTGTAAACAAATATTTTCAACATATTCTTTAAAATCCACAAGCTTGCTCTTTTCGTTTCCATGAGCAAAATTCTCATGAATCTTAGACAGAAACTTCATCTCTCATCCTTGAAGCTTCAAAATTCTCATATTCTTTAAAATCCTAGCTGGTGCTTAATTATTAAGACAGTTGCAACAAAAGCCACAAGTTAGGAAAAAACAAGGATTTTGTACAACTTGTAAAAGGGCCATCCACAGATCATTTAAATACCAGTTAAACTCTCCAACCTCTCAGCATTAACAATAATCAAATTGATAATTTCTCCACCAGCATATAAATTTTCTTAGATATTTGTGAAATTATCAATCCCTTATTAAAGATTATTGTAGCAATTCTACACCAAATCTAATTCCAACATGTTGCAGCTCAAAGAATCAGTGTGCCTCTATTGAAGGCACTAGATAAGCTTGGCCACAGGAACTGCAGAAACCAAACCAAGCTCTTCATTCGATTCCAAGAGTATTGATTGGGAGGATTACATGATGAACATTTACATTCCTGGCCTCTTAAGACATGTGATTAAATCTTAATTATTGTCAAAAAAATTTATCTATTACCCTTTGAATGAATTTGTATGCACGACCCTTTGAATAAGATTTAAGTAGAGGGTATCAAGCTTTGAACAGCTTAACAGATGATGGAAAGATGGAGAATACTTGCATTGCTTTCAATATGTGACTATTTGTGTACTTGATAGCATCTGTGCTTTCTAATAAAATAAAGAATTATTCATTGTTAAAAACCTTCGAGAAATTAATGGTTCATGAAAAAGGTGGAGAGGAATTTTGTACGCCCTGCTGAATGGTGAACCTTGGCTTTTTTGCTAGCTATCTATTTGCACAGACTAGTAGTTGCTTCTGCCCCATGATCTAATTCTCTCCATCTTCTTTGACTATAAATATTAAGAAAGCAATTGCCAAGATCGATTCATTTGATAGCATGAATGCCATTTTTCAATTGCTAACTCATTACCATTAAAAGGAATGTAGAGATAGGGGATATCTTATTTTCCTAGAAAAGATGAGTTATTGTTTCAAACTATATGTATCACTCACCAGGATATATAAGATTCGAATTAGGTAAAATTAAAGTTTTATTTGATGAGTAGCTTTTTTTTTTTTGTCTTCAGCGATTTTGCTTGTAGTTGTATTTGATGAGTAACTTATATAAATGTTTTCACTCAAAAGCTTCAAGAAAAATTCCTAGAATACAAGAAAATTTGATTAGGTGAAAAGCCCAGAATGAAAAACAAAAAGGGTACCAAATGTGCCAAGATAGAGCAATAGAACCAAAGAACTGGTGAAAGGACTTCTGATCAACGGCTATGTTAGTACTTCCTTTAGGAAGCTTCTGAATGACATTAGCTGGCAGGTCATCATGTTGAGAAGTGATAAAGATATTCTATTCAAGGATCCTTTAGTCTAATCATAGTCATTGAGATTGTATCAGGAAGATTGTAACTGGGCTCTTAAAACATCCTGAATGTTGCAAATGCAGATGAGATATTACTTGATTGGAATGGGATTCCCATATAAGCATACACACACCTAGAAATAGAAACAAATTTGGGGCAACCAAAAGATAAAAGTACTCATGGACATAGTGTAAACAAACATTTTTAACCAACTATTGTCTAGGTGAAAGGATTCCTTCGAGTCCCACCAATATGATGAGAGGGCTCAAAGAATATCCTTAATAAAAGGTTTTTTCTCGTATTAATGTTTGCATTTATTAAAATATAGATTTTACGTGCAAACGACTACTCGATCATGGGATTTACTCATTAAACTTGCATATGCGAGTTTTTCGAGTATTTCTCTAGGTGAAAGAATACTCTCGGATCCCACTAGTGTGATGGGCAGATTTGGGAAGTACACTCAATAAATGGTTTCCGTTGACATTTACTAGATTTTATGCCACGCCTTTCACAATTGCATCATTTGCACGTCTCACCCGCAAGGTTGAAAAAAATGTTTTAATTTGTAAATAAAATAAAATATAAAATAAATAAACAAGGATTAGAGAAACATAAGAATAAAAGTAAAAAGTTAAGGTTAATAGGGTAACATATGATTAAGTGGTACAATTTGTAGAACGGGTGTCACGAGGCTGTTAATCTTTCCTTGTGTGTAACTGTACTCTCGAATCCAACTTTGAAATATGTAAACCTAGTCTTATTCTTGCAGACACCTAATTTTTAAAAAAATAAAAATAAAAATATAATAATAAAAAAACTAAAATTAAAAAAAAAAGACAAGAAATAAATTTGAAATAATATTAAAAAATAAAAAAAAGAGAAAACGAGGAAAAGATTGAACCTATGCTCAGTCTTCTTCCCCGATTCATCATGATCGGGCATTTAATGCCTCTATAAAGCATCGAGTTTTAGGGAAAAATAGCCACTTCTGCCAGCCAACCCCCCCTTTTGCCAGAGCCTAGTGACATGATTTAACTTGGATTGTCCAAAATTTTGGACAATTCAGCTTTTAAAAGGGAGGGATTTGGGAAACCAAAAAGGAGAGCAAAAAAGGCAACAAAAAAAAAAACCCATCTTTTTCAAAAAAGTCCAACGACCAGAAACAACAAAAAAGTTCATATTCAAATAAAAAAAAAACGGATCAAAAAAAAAATCTTTCAACAACAAAAAAACCAAATCAACCAAAAATATCTCATTTCTTCTTCAAGCGACAACTTGCAAATAAAAAAAATTCCCTAGATCTAGCAATCGGCTACCTAGCCACAATCAAAAACCAAAAACCACCAAACAACAACCATAAAAAAGAAAGAAAGCAAAAAGAGGGTGGGTTGCCGAATCTACCGATCGGTAGCCAAAGAAGGAGGAAGAGAGAGGGAAATTGAGAGAGGGAAGGAGGAGGAGAGAAGAAGGAAGGAGAGAAAGAGATCGATAGTGAGAAGCTAAAAGAGAGAGAAAAGGAAAGAAGAAGAAAAAGGAAGGAAGATTGGGAAGGGGAAGAAAGAAGAAGAAAAAGAAAGAGAGAATGAAGGAGGGGAATTGGCGGTGAGAGGGAAGCTGAGAGAGAAGGAGAAGGAAAGAGGAAGAAGAAGAAAGAAAGAAAGGGAAAGAGGAAGAGAGTAGAAGAAAAAGAAAGAGAAAAAGAAGAAAAAAGAGAGTTGTTGTTTCGAAAGAGAAAAAGAAAAAGAAAGAAAAAAAAGAAAAAAAAAGGAAAGAAAAGAGAGTTGTCATTTCAAAAAAGAGACTTTTGGGCTTTCAACAGCACATTCGGCAAGGAAGACTAGTGGGCTGTGATAATTCTATTTTATAGAATTATTTTATTCTAATTTTGCTATTAAATATTAGTTAAGTCTTTAGTTTTTAATTATAATTTACTTAATTTTTAGTTGTTTTTATATTTAGTTTATTTTTAAGTGAGTTATTTAATTTTATGTTATTTCTTTTAATTTGGTTAATATTTATTAGATTTTTTATTTTTGATAGGAACTAAAGTAATTGGGCTTAATTTTGGAAAGTAAAGTGTTGAAAGATCCAAAAGTCTGCTTGCATATGCTTCAGTATTTTAATCATATCTCGAGCTACAAAACTTCAATTGCTGCGATTCTTAGACAATTGGAAAGCTAAGAGACAGACCTACAACTTTGATGAAGATCACTTTGCCCAGTTCTACATCAAAGATAGAGAATATCGCATCAGAAAGTTGCTAGATGTACTGTGTCGGGAATAACAATTTGTAAAAACTGACAAGTGATTTTTGGGCATCTCATTATGTTTTTAAGCCCAATTAAACCCTAGGCCAACTTGAGAAGTTTAGGTTAAGTTTGTTAGTATATATATAGGATATTTTAAGACCAAAAAAAAAAAACCTTTGGAGATTCAAGAAGTCAGAGGTTGAGGTTGAAACTCGAAGATCAAAACAACAATCATTATTTTGTTCCTTAGCTTTTATTCTTCTTGTTATTTTCAATAGTTGAATTTTATACAATGTTATTTGATTTTACAATCACGGGTAGCTAATTTTCTTTTTCTAGGATTGCAATTGAGCTCACATGTAGTCTAAGTTTTTAATCTTTTTCTTACTTATTTTCAATGAGAATTGAAGTGTTTATTCCAATTTGTTCTTAATGCTTTTAATTACCTGATCACCAATTAAATTGATTTAGGAACCTAAACAAATTTGGGAAAGGGAGTTTAGTGTAGACTAAAATTGAGATAGCATATGATCAATTTAATTAATTCGCGCATAGGATATGGATATATATATATATAGGCCATATGTAGCCAGATTAGAACCTGAACTTAATGAGTTTGTTTTAATTTCAATTCACATAGGCATATAGTGTTTTGATTAAAATAGATATTTTTATAGGACGAGTCGGGAGACTTTTGTAAATAATTTAGGACTCTAGGTTAGCAATTCAACCCATTGAAATAAATTAAGGAGGAGAGGTAAATTTGAGATGAAGTGTGAGGGATATTGTAATCCTAGGCTTATTTAATTTGATCTTTTCTTAACTTATTATTATTTTGATTTGTTGTTAGTTTAAATTTTAGGTTATTAGTTTTATTTAATTACTTAATTCGGATTGTTTGGATAAGATTATATTGTTCTAATTTTAGTACTTAGTAAAGTTTTAGATTAATTCCCTGTGGGATCGATACTCTGCTTGCTAATATACTATCTATTCGATGCGTATACTTGCGTAGTAGAATTTTAATTGACAGGCTGCAATATTTCACTTAGGTCACCATCTGGGCTTAAATTAGGTAAAATTCACTCTTTCGTTTTTGGGCTTGGTGTGTTTTGAGTTGATTAGGTTGAATATGTGATTTGATGATATAGAATTATATTGAATTATTTAGTATATAAAATTAGTGTAAGAAAAAATATAAAGTAGAATGTTAATAGCGGAAATAGCATAAAGTGATTTAAATATTTTGTTAGCCACAAGAAATTAGGATTTAGAAGAACAAACAAAAAAATAAAAAAAATAAAGATAATAATAAAAATAAATAATAATAATAATAAAAATAATAATAAAACGAATTGAAATAATTATTTTGAGTGATCCGATGATGGAATTCAACCTATAAAGGGGTAAAGAGTTACCCTTTTCAGATAGATTTTTTAGGTGAAGAGTACGAGACGGATTTTCATCGAAGCGTCGGGATAAATCCGAACTCTATATTCTGATATTATTACTCAAATAGTCATTATTGAAAATATACATTAAAAGAAAAATAAATTTTCATAATGTTGCATTTAAACTTAAATCAATATAATTAGTTAATTAGTTTAAATAAATATTACCAAATAAAGTTAATTTAACCATAAAAAAGCTTTAATTGTTTATTTGATAAACTATGTAATTAAGTAAAATATTAATTGATAACGTTAATTAAAGAATATAGATTTAAATAGAAAACAAAAATTAAAAAATAGCAAAATAATAAAAAATAAAAAATAAATAACTCATGAAAAAATAACAAATAGTAATTGAATGAATTATGAAGCACCTAAGTCAATGAACGCGTCCATGTAGATATCATCATTTTATCTTGTCATAGCATGCCACATCTATCTCGTAAATGGGGCGGGAGTTCCGATGATGGGATTTTCACGAAAAACTTGTAGAGATGAGTTCTTCCGGGAATATCTCTAGGTGGGGAAAACTTCGAGACTTCATCAAAGCATTGGGATGGTCTTCAAAAGATTTTTCAATAAAAAATTACCGACCCCATTATTTAAAATAAACATATTATAACATCATTTTACGGTTGCATCACGTGCATATGTAAAATCGAATAAAAGATTCAATCAGTCAAGTTGATAAAAAAATTAGTTAATAAGAGAGGATTAGGGAAATATGGGAATAAAATCAAAAGTAGGCCATAATAGGATAGCTTAAGATTAAATGGTACCGTTCGTGGAACGGACATCACGGAGGTGCTAACCCTTTTCCGTGCGTAACCACACTCTCGAACCCATCTCTGAAAACATGAACTAGTTTTCGTTCTTTCGACGGACCTAAAATTAATTTAGATCTTTGTCGATTAGAACCAAGTCAATAGTTGACCAATCGCACCTTGAAAAGATGATTGGTGGCGACTCCTAGTTATATTATTTTCGCCCATGTCTAGCATTCGGGTTCTCGGACCTGACACGTTACAACAGTTCTTTAAGCAATCCTAAAATTAATTTAGGACTTTGTCAAGAAGAACAAATTTAATAAATGGCCAATCGTGCCTAGATAAAAAAAAAAGATTAATGGTGACTCCTTAAAATTTTCACGTCTAGTGGTCGGGTTCCCATTCTCGCACGTTACGACATAATGAAGGATAAAATTATCTTAAAAATATTACCTCGTCATCAAATACCAGAAACATTAACGATTGACCAATGATAGGACTTATGTGTCAACGAAAGATATTCTTTTGGGGTAGACTATTGCGTGAAATTATGGCCAAAACTCAGAGAAGTCTGTGTATTTTACCTTAAAATAAAACCTCAAACTATAACGATTGTGAATAAAATTCGAACTTTGAAAAGATTCATTTTTGAAATAATAATAAAATTACCTTATTTGGTTAACTCACAAAGAGAAAGGAAAAGAAATTTAAGGAATTTTCATTTTTTTTATCTGGTTAAAGGGTGGAAATCTCATACATACCTTCTAGTTTTTTTTTTTTTGTACATAAAAAGAAAAGAAAAGAAAAGGTAGGTTTTTGAGGGAAGGCATTCCTTCTATTAATCCATCCTTTACCTTTACATGCTTTTCAAACAAGAAAAAAAATCTCTCTTTTACCTTTGTCATTTGTGGTAATTAACCTGCTTTCAGCTTCTTGCGTCAATTGGCTATAATCAGTGTGTATAAACCAAATAACATGGTGTAATGATCTTGATCTAAAAATTATTGGTCGAACAATTTTTCAAATCTAAATCATGTAATTTTCAAAAGTTTAAACTCCATTAAGTAGTGATTAACTTTAATTTTTGTTAAAGTGTTAATAATTACATTCACATTCAACATAAGATGTGATATCACACTTGAAATAAGGACCATTGTCACGACCCGGTACCTCCTCGAGCCCGTGACAACCGCCGCGAAGCCTCAACAGTCATTCTTCCCCTAAATGCCCCTCGAGACCTCACAAGGCTTTCGTACCAGTTTTTCCACTCTTTTTTTTAAAAATAATAAAATAAAATAAAAATATTAATTAAAATAATCTTTTTTTATGTAAAACAATATATATATATTTTTGAAACATCAAAAATTAATTTTCTGCACATAAAAAAAAATAAATTTATACATAATGTAATATAGAAAACTAGAGTATGCAATTTAAATTACAATGACACGTGGGCCCCCAAACAACTGAGAAGGTTTAAGTTTATAACCTTGCTTTCTAGGATGCAACTCCAAAATTTTCTTCTCGATGCAACTGACGGTCTATTACCTACTCTGAGCCTGAAAAATGTTTAGAAAGAAGGGGTGAGATTATATAATCCCAGTGAGTAGACAGACATCATCAAAATAATCTAAAGCCGAGTAATAGGAGACAATAAAATATCCCTTCGCAAAACATATTTCACCACTTGAAAATTCATCCCAACCCATATAAACAATTGTATTTAAATCAATTTCTCAATATGGCTTATGCGCTTTTCAACGCTTGGCTTATCAGAGTACTCGGTAAGGGGCGTACCAAGAAACCTCAATGGAGGCTCTCTGCCTGCCCTCTTCCAAGCTCCTGCCACTTGGCCTATGCCAAAAATCATTCTCGAGGATACCCCTGCAGAGGCATTTGACCGAGACCGCCAAGGCTGTTTATTGTCACACACACACATAAACATATTTTACTTTTGACAACACAACCGTTCCTTGGCGTTGGCTGAATCTCACTTTCACGTGATGGCTAGCGTGAAGTGTACTCAAATCTACCTCAGGAGTTATCCTACGCGCCTCTCCAATCGAGGTAAGCTCAATAAATGAGAACCGTGCCCCTCCAATAGGCGGCCCACGGAACTCCCGTCACTGCAGTGCCCTCTATATATATATATGTATACACATATATATATCCCACCAGTCAATAAAATTACAATAGTATGACATGGCTTACATAACACATTCAAAGTAAATCAAAGTAGTTCATATATTCAACACATTATAAAAACAGCCAGTCATACCAACATTTATCATAAGCCATCCAATTTAAACAATTCCATTTGCAAATATAACCAGTCAGTCTCCAATTACTCTCTTTTTCCAAAATCATCATTTAATTTCTAAAAAATTTATAATATCATTTTATAAAATCATATTTTCCTATAAATACAATAATTTTCCATTTAAACCATTTTTCATAAAATCACAGAGTTTAATAAATCTACTCTAGATAATTAAGACAATATATGAATACTCACAGTATTAGGAGTAGAAATACTCCTATCCTCCGTCTTCGGCTACAGTTTTTTACCTGAAACAATTGACTCACCACCTATCCACAATCTATGACACAAAATTCAATAAATTGTGTCAATTTATCATAAATTATTTCAGGCTCTTATCCATGCATATGCACTAGATAGGGTGTGAAATGTCTAGACAATTGCTCAATTGCGGTGTCCGACCTAATTCGCCTACACGTGTCTAAATTGCTAAAATCTCCATTTTAACTCCGATTTGACCCGTTTCAATTTTTAATTGTTCGATTATATTCCAATTTCCCAATGTCAGCATCTACGGGTCCATTTACCAGTCCTAGATTGAAAATTACGATTTTACCCCTAGAGGGTAAAAATTTTGATTTTTGCTCCGAAAATTCCCATTAATTTCCTATATCCATAATTCAACATAATTCACTTAATTACCACAAATAAACATCATTTCAGCAACCAATTTCTCTCTCTAAAATTCTGCATAAATAGGTTTCAATATGAAAAAATTCTATTTCTTGCTATTTCTCATTTTTACACTTACTAAACTCACTAAAAACATTAAATCAAGTTAAAATTCAACCAAATCAAGACCCAAAATCACTCCAAGAAATTCTGCCAGCATGTAGGGAGCATACCCACTTTCTAAATTTGCTTGGAAATTAAAATAAAATGAGTGGGTAATGAAGAAATCAAAGGAAATTAAAGAAATTTTACCTTTTACTTGATAACTTTTTGATTTATACTCTTTTCTCCTTTAATTTTCCCCTAGGGTTCTTGATTTCCTTCTTTTCCCCTTTCTCTTGGTTCTACTTGACCCTCCTAAGGGTCATTGGCTGAAAAATCAGCCTATTTAAAGGCATAATAAAATATTATTATTTTATTCATTTTTTTAATGTTTTATTAATTCTTCACTTTCTAGCCATTCATTTATTCTAAAATTTCTTCCATGTATTTATCTCTTTTATCCACAGCTCAGAAAAATTTTTCAGACTTATCCAAAGTCTTGGTGGTGAAATTTTTGAAAATTACACTTTTACTCCCGTAAAAGTCAAAAATTACATTTTTGCCCCAAAAATTGAAAAATTGCCATAAAACATATTTTTCACTCCTCAAACTCATACCACACTCCGAAAAATTAAATTTGATCAAAATCCTTTCGAAAATTTAATTTTCAGTTCCGAGTGGTAAAATTACCATTTTACCCCTATACTCCAAAAATACTGAAAACTCATATTTTTTACTGCTAAATCTTTCAATTGTACTTCAATATCCATATCATACTCAAACATGTCAAATGGGGCTAAAAAAATCTTTTCTAAAAATTCTCATTTTGTCCTCAAATTGTAAAATGACCATTTTGCCCTTAACCGATCAATTTTTCAGATTGACTCCAAATCAGACCTCGAACTCTGAATTACCATTTTGAGTCATCCCTAAACTGTGAAATTCTCAATTTCATCTTTAAGATCTCGATTTTTTTCTTATTCGAGGTTTAATCGACTTAACTGCACTTCTAGGGGCAATATTGTCTTTTAATGATTTCTCAAGACTTTCTCAATATATAAACATTATATCGAGCACGTAAATGACATTGCAATCACTTTATAAGGCAGGGTTTGATAACCATGGTCGCCATAATTGCTTCATTCATTGCTCAAAAATAGTGGCTTAGGGGTACCAAAATTGGGGAGTGTTCCACTACCATACACAACTTTTCTTATCCTTATTTATACCTCTTATAACTCACATAGAGAATATGAGAATGAACAGCTAAAGGAACATGGAAAAATCACCGGGAAAAAGGGAAAAGAAATTCCAAAATCAAGGTAGGTGATGACCACATGTTAGATTATTTTTCAACTTTAATAATTTTATTTTGAATACTTCCAAATTATGATTAAACATTGCTTTCTTATCTTTTCTCTATTAAATTATTGGATTTTACCCAATTTTATTCCAATATATACTATAGATAAATTACTTCTTTAATTTGATTTCTTTTTGGGTTCTTAGACATGAATATGGAGTTGGATAACGATGCTGCAGCGTTGTAAAGACACCTGGACATTGTGCAAGACAGCAATCATAGTGAGGTTGAAAACCCCACTAAGGTGAATCACCAATTTTGGTAAAGTTGAAAACCCTACTTAGGTGAAAAAATATCCAAAATCCCACTTTGATTAGCTAAGCCAAATATATTAAAACCTCTTACTCTTTAAAAATAGTCTAAAGAAATAAGCACTCTTCCTTAAGAAAATATTATTTCTTAACTCTCAACTTGAATGTCTCATAATTAAGCTTAAAGGTCCTATTTATAATATTATAAGCCCACATCCTAATAAATTTCTACTCCTAGTTGTCTACTACAATTAGAATAATTAACAAGAGGCTTAAATAAAATAAGTGTTCTATTCCTAAATAGAACATGATTAGCTTAAAGTCCTAATACAAGTAAAATAAGAATGCTATTATACCTATAATTCTTAAATAATAATAATAATCTAATAATATACTCCTAAATCAATTATAATTAGCAAAAACTTAATTAAATAAAATACAATCTTAGACGCTCTTGCGTCATTCTCTTGGGGTCAAAGGAACTCAACTCTGACGAGTAGACCATACTTCTCATAGATGTTTGAATCCACATACTGTCATGGTCCACACCAACCATTTGAATAATTCATCCATTGTTTTGAAGCTTGTCTTCCATTCATCTCCAGGTTGTATTCGAATTTGGTGATAACCATTACACAGATCGATCTTGGAGAAGATAATAGCACTATGCAATTGATCCAACAAATCATCAAGTCTAAGAATGGGAAAACGATACTTAATGGTGATTTTGTTCACGACACGACTATCGATGCACATACGCCATGTTCCATCCTTTTTTTGGAACTAATAAAATAGGAACGGCACAAAAGCTAACGCTTTCTCTTACCAATCCTTTTTCCAAAAGTTGTTTGACTTGATGTTGTATCTTCTTATGCTCTTGCAAACTCATGTGATAAGCAGGCTTGTTTGGAATTACAGAACTAGGAATGATATCAATGGCATGTTGAATATCTCACATTGGTGGTAGTACATGGGGTATCTCATAAGGTAACATCATTAAACTCCTCAATTATGGGTTAGACATCTTTTAGATAATGGTGAAAATACTTCATTATCCTCACAAACCAATAAGAGGTATAAAAGGCTTGACTCATGATAAGCTTTGTTTAAACCAGACACAATGATGAGTGCTTTATCTTCCTTTTGTCTCTTTGATCAGTCTTCTACCTTTAATGGAGTCAACATAATTTTTACTCCATCTTTGATGAAGGAATAAGTATTCTTGTATCCGTCATGGTGAGCTTGACAATCATATTGCCATAAGTAAAAAATAATAAAAAAAAAATCATATTGCCACAAGTGTCCCAATAACAGGTGGCATGCATCCATTGGGATAATATCACACCATTCCTCAGCTTCATACTTATTTCTAACAGAGAATTGAACACAACAACCCTTCATTACCTTAACTTCGTTTGCTTTTCTTAGCCATTGTAGCTTATAAGGATAGGGATGTACTTCAATTGAAAGTTTTAACTTGTCTACCATATAGTTGGCAACAACATTCTCACAACTTCCATTATCAATAATGACATTACAAGCATTCCCTTAGGATGTTCACCTTGTATAGAATATATTGTGATGAAACCAACTTTCATCTTCAGTCATCATAGTAGTGTTGAGATTACGACGAACAATAAGAGTTTCTCCATGGTTAGTAGAAACTTCTTCTATCTCTTTGTTATTGAATATTTCTATCTTATCCTCTATTTCATCATTATATTCATCATAAACTGGTTCTAATTTTTTCCAATCCACATAATTTCTTCATCACTTGAGCTATTGTAGTTGAAGTGAGCAACATTACGTCTTGTAGGTTGCTTTTGTAATTTTTAAACTTGGCGATGTAATTCTTGAATCTCGATCTTGTAATCGTCTCTTTGACAATTTTGATGTTTTGGTGGCATTTTATTGTATGGTGATGATGATGTGGTGATGTAAAAAAAAAAATGATGATATAACAATAACAAAAATAGAATTACCCGAACAAAGAGTGTCGAAATTCGACAGTGAACTTAAACTACGCAGCAAATAATGATCCTGCTGCTCTGATACCAAACCGACGCCGGGACATTGTAAAGACACTTCAATGTTGTGAAAGACACCAATTATGGTGAGATTGCAAACCCCACTAAGGTAAATCACCAATCTAGGTAAGGTTGAAAATCCTATTAAAGTGAAAAAATAACCAAAATCTCACTTTTATTAACTAAGCCAAAAATATTAAAATCTCTTACTTTTTAAAAAAATTTTAAAGAAATAAACACTCTTACTTAAAAAAATATTATTTATTAACTCTAAACTTGAATGTCTTATAACTAAACTTAAAGGTCTTATTTATAATATTATAGACCCACATTCTAATAAAACTCTATTCTTAATTATTTAATACAATTAGAATAATTAACAAAATATTTAAATAAAATAAATATTTTATTTTTAAATAAAATATGATTAACTTATAATCCTAATACAAATAAAAAAAAATTATACCTATAATTTTTAAATAATAATAATAATCTAATAATATATTCATAAATCAACTATAATTAATAAAAATTAAATTAAATAAAACACAACTCTAATCGTGCCGGATAATGTTGCCAAGTTTCTTCAAGGCAAAACTATTTTTGTCACTGCTGCAACTGGATTTTTGGCAAAAAGTACTCTCTTTCTCTTACATAGCCAAGGATGACGATTTAATTTAAAATAAAATATAATTAATCATATTAATTTTATTTAATGATTTAATTCTCAACTCTGGTTTCGGTCTTTGTGGGGAAGATATTAAGGCTTCAACTGAATGTGAATAAGCTCTATCTTCTTTTTAGGGCTGCAGATGCTAATTTTACCATAAAACAGTTGCATAGTGAGGTGTCTAATGAATTTTAAGTTTCATACTTCATTAATGTTGACTCCTTTTTTTTTTCTCCTAAATAAAAAATAATAATAAATAATAAATGAAATAAAATAAATCACAATAAAAAAAACTGAGATGCATGGCCTTCATAGTCAAACACTTCAGAAAACAAGCTTACACAGAGCATTCAATGCCCCTCGGGGAGTCAGATTTGGGTCACCTCCACAAGCCATTATCTGTGAAATCATGCTCACCTTTTAGTGGCCATCACCTGTGAAATCATGCTCACCTTCTGATTGTCCAAAAACTTAGACAATCGGGTTCTTTAAGAACCCTCAAAATTTTGGTTAAGGAAGGAAAGTCGAATTGAAAAAAAACTAAAGAGGGTAGATTTTATTGAGAGATTGAAAACCCTAAAATCAAAACAAAAAAATCTTAGGTTTCTACCAGCAACCAACAGCCACAATCAAGAGATGCAAAAAAGAAAATCCCTAGAATGAAAAAACCCTAACTTTATTCTACCAACCAAAATACTTAGCCGTATACACTACCCCAAAAAGAAAGAAAAAAAAAAAAACCACAACCAAGAAATCCAAAGAAAAAGCCTTAAAAAATTTCGAAACTAAAAGGGACTGGGAAAAGGTTTGCTTTTCTTTCTTCTCTTTCGGGATAGTCACCGGGTTTGGGGTTTTCCGTTGGTGGTTGAAAGGAAGAGAGAAGGAAGAGCTGCAGGCTAGAACAGTGAAGACAGAGGTAGGTTTAGATTTCAAATTTGAAAGAAAAGGGGAAGGGCTTTTGTTTTAAAGAGAAGGTAAAGAGTGTCGACGGTTAGAGAGAGACAGTGACCAGGAATAATGAGAGAAAAAGAAGAAAAGCGGGTTTTTATACTTGGTTTTAGTGATTATTAAACGGTATTGTTTTGGGGAAGGGAAGGGACAGTGAGTTTGAGCCGAAACGATGTTGTTTGAAGGGGCCTTTAACGCACCAAACGGTGCGTTTTGAGAGGGATTTAGTGAGCTGGTGCAGCAAACTTGTTCTCTCCTTCACCGGTTGTCTTGGGCCAATTCTAGCCCAAGAAAGGTATAACCTTTTCTTTGACCCATTTATAAATCTGTTCGGGTTAAGTTTGTTGGGCTATCTTATTTTATTTAGCTTGGAATGTGTTGTTATAAATATGTAATTAATTTAAATAGGATGGAAAATTATTATAAAAAATTATAAGAGGTTTTAGATTAGAGAAATAGGGGTAAAATAATAATAAATAGAAAGCTGTAAATAAAAAAATAGATAAATATCTAGTTGTAAAGAAAATTTATTTAGGTAGATGAAAAAATATGCATATAAAGTAAATAAATATATAGTTATAAAATCATAACAATAATGAATTAAAATATAAAAGGTAAATATTTAATGGTAAAAAAAATAGGTATAGAAGAAAATAGAATAAAAAGGAAAATAATATTTGGGGCTAATAATTAAGAAAGTTGAATATATATATATAGATGTGTAAAAAAGGGCATGTACATATATAATATTATTAATGGAGAAAATATCAAATTATACCAATGATGGAATATTAGCTAGGGATGTGAGAAGCCGCACTTCTAAGTTAATTTTCTTAAGTGAAGGATCTTGGTTAAAACTCCACTAGTAAGATGGGAGGGTTTTAATCTTAAGTATCAACATTTTAATCTAAATAGATATTTCTTTAAAATAATGATAAAAAGGGAGGCTAAGGAAATAAAAAAGAAAATGTAAAAATAAAGGATATAATAAAATAATGACATTATTAGGAATTAATTAATTAAATAAAAAATAAAATTAATTTAAAATGTAGATAGTTAGAATATGTAGGCTTAGGAACATAGGCTTTCTATCCCCCTAGAATTTTTATACGAATATGTAGGCTTAGGAACATAGGCTTTCTATCTCCCTAGAATTTTTATACATAATGTCTATATAATTTGGGTTATTAACCGAAGATGAAATATTTATTTGGAGTGCAAGAAGTCGCAATCTCGAATGAATTTTTCTAAGTTAGGGATTTCAATTAAAACCCCACCAGCCTGACATGAGGGTTTTTTTAATTTTGAGTCTCTATGTTTACAGTCTCGTGTAAGTAAAAAGCGCATTAAATTAATTACTAATTAAACAAGAAACATAAAAAAAATAAATAATAATAATAATCTCAATGGGGAATAGATGAAATATATATTGTTTTAAAATATATGAGATTATGAAAAATGGTTGTAGATAAATAAATAGTAATAATAAAATTTTCAAAGACAGTAAACTGATAATAATAATGAATATAGAGAATAATTAACAATGGACATTGGAAGTTATAAAACATTACGCACCATCATTGCATTATTTAAATGTCATGACATGTAGACATATTGTGTGTACGAGTCAAACCCCGATGATGGGACTTTTTTAGAGAATTTGAGAATGCGAGTTTCTTTGAAAAATTTTCTAAGTGAAAAGATACCTCCGAGTCCCACCAGTGTGATGGGAAGGCTCGAAAAATGTCTTTAATAAAAGGTTTTTGCTCGTAATAATAATAAGATTTGCATTCACAAAAAATGTTATTTTCAAGTGTGAACGATTACCTTGATGATGAGATTTACTTGTTAAACTTGCGAAGGCGAGTTTTTCGAGTATTTCTCTAAGTGAGAAAATACCTCTAGATCTTACTAATATGATGGATGGATTCGAGAAGTATACTCAATAAATGGTTTTCGTTTGACAATATTCAGATTTTATGCCATGCATTTTACAATTGCATCAAGTGTGTGTCTCACTCGCAAAACGGAATAAATTGTTTTAATTTGTAAACAAAATAAAGGACAAAACAAATGAACAAGGATTAAGGAAATATAAGAATAAAATTAAAAAGTTAAAGTTAATAGGATAACATATGATTAAGTGGTACTGTTCGTGGAACGGGCTTCACAAGCTACTAATCCTTCCTCATGTATAACCGTATTCTTGAATCTAACTCTAAAAAATCACAGACCAGGTTATTGTTCCATCCATAGACCTAAAATCAATTTAGGACTCTATTAAAGAGAACTAACGTAATAGGTGGCCAATCACACTTAAATAAAAAAGATTGATGACGACTTTCTAAATTTTTCACATCTAGCGCTTGGGTTTCTGGACCTCACATGTTACAACAATTAACAAATTCAAGCAATTGGACGATAATCATGAAAGTTATGTTCATAATTACTACCATTCTATCATATGATTTATACTAAATTTGAAATTAAAATTCTTCTTTCGAATCTAATTTATTACATGCGATATAAAATTCAATTTCAAATTCACAAAAAAAATCTTACTGTATTAATTTTCATGTAGATCATAAGCACAGAATTATTTAGGATTCTTCAAGACAGTTGGGGTTCGGAATTTGATCTCTTTATATCAACTAAGGTGATAGCAGTGCCAGGCGATATCTCATCTGAAAACTTGGGGGCCAATGAATCGAAATTAAGAGAACATATGTTGAAAGAAATAGAAATTGTAGTACATGTTGCTGCCACAACAGGATTCAATGAAAGGTAATTTAGAATCCTCATATTCGAATTATAGTAGTACGTCTTAAGAACATAATTTTGCCTATAATTTTACCAACTCTTCCCCCTTTTCTATTCTTCTTTCCTTTTATTTTTCAAGGTATGATGTTGCGTTGGCCACCAATACGTTTGGAGCTCTCAACGTTTTGAGCTTTGCAAAGAAATGTGATAAGATAAAGCTGTTTCTCCGCACATCAACTGGTGAATATGAAATTAATTGATCGTTCTTGATTAATTAGTAGTTGATATTAGTTATATACATAGTTATATACGTGTGCGGTGAACAAGTAGGAATTATATTAGAGAAACCATTTTCTGTGGATGACACTCTGTCAAAAACATGTAAATTAGACACTACTAAGAAAAAGAGAATTGTAAAGGAAAAATTAGATGAAATGCGATTCCAATATGCCCTAAACGAAGAAATAAAATAAAAAATGAAGGAATTCGGCATCAAAAGGCTTCTCTCACTGTCATCATATCCACTTCACCTTGAATAGTATGGACGATATCTTTTTTAAAAAAAAAAAGAGAAAGGAAAAAGAAAATAATGGTAAAACTTGTTTCTTATGAATACAGGGCAAAATTGCATGGGTGGCCTAACACATATGTGTTTACAAAGGCAATGGGAGAGATGCTTTTAAGGAACTTCAAAGGAGCTTTGCCTCTTGTCATTATCCGCCCCACCATGATTGCAAGCACTTATAAAGAACCCTTCCCTGGATGGATTGAAGGTGTGAGGTAATTATCATGACCAAATTGCGACTTCAAATTTTGTATGATATTTGATTTAGAATTATTAATGCAATTTATTGCTTTCATTAACGTCGTATATATAGAATAATGACTCATTAATTTTTGTGCTACTACAGAACTATAGATAGCGTCATAGTGAGTTATGGCAGGGGGAAATTAACATGTTTTCCTGGCTATCCTAACTCCACCCTTGATGTGGTGAGAAGTTTTAATCTCTAGATAACATATACCATTTTCTTCCTATATGTAACTGGTCTAATTGCAAGTGAAAAACGTGAATTTCAAAATTTATGCAGATACCGGCAGATATGGTAGTAAATGCAATGGTCGTGGCCATGGCAATCCACACAAATCATCAATCTTGTCAGACCATTTACCATGTTAGCTCTTCATTGAAAAATCCTTTAAAACTCGGAGATTTTTGTAAATTTTTATACTATTATTTCACTGAAAATCAATGGTCTGATAGAAACGGACATAGAGTTAAAGTTCATAAACTCACTGTGTTGACTACAATGACTGGATATTTTCTATACATGTGGACTAAATATGTCTTTCCAGTGAAGGTTTGTTACAGTTTTAATTTTTATTTTGATATAATATCTAAAAGGACTTTGAACTATTTAAAAAAATTCAAATCAATTTTTATGTTTTTATTGCATTCATTCAAATTGTTATGCTTTTGTTTCGGGCCAAATAAGTCCATAGAACTAATGGTTAATTAATTATCATTAGTTAAAACATTACATGTCGTTTTATGTCACATAGTGTTGACATAGAATGCTGACATGCCATAACAGATAATGTTATGACAAACTAATATGACATGATGGTAGAGTCACGTGATATTTTTCACCCTTCACCTCAATACCACGTTAGTATCGTATGATATAAAATAATATGTGACATTTTGATTAATAGTAGTTAATCAACTATTAGTTATATTAATCTATTTAATTTAAAATAAAAGTACAGAGACTTAAATGAACGTAATAGAAAAATAAAAATTTATTTAAATTTTTCTTAAATAATTAAGGGTTTCTTAAAACATCATGTCTTGTATTTTTTATAAGAACTTCTCTTATTTAATTAATTCTCATTTCTTATTATAATATATATTTTTTATATTTCTATTTTGTAAAGGTATTGCATTTGGTGAACATCCTTAGTATCCAGTTTTTCAGGCCAGTTTACATGGACCTTAATCGCAAAATCAAGTTTGCAATGCGGTTGGCAGAATTTTACAAACCTTATGCCTTCTTTAAGGGCATGTGAGTATGTATATGTGTTTATTAATTACTTCACAATTCTTGCGTTTGGCTTAACAATTTAATTTTTTTAATCTCTAATTAAATTGTTTTAAATGTTCTTTTCTCCCTATACAGCTTTAGTGACACAAATTTAGACAAGTTGCGAATGGTGGCTCAAGGGAGAGGCATTGATATGGGTGTATTTGACTTCGATTGCAAGAGTATTGATTGGGAGGATTACATGATCAGCATTCACATTCCTGGCCTCTTAAGACATGCTATTAAATCTTAATTATTATTAAAAAATAAAATTACTTGAATAAGATTTAAATAGAGAGCATACACAAACATTTGATTCATTAGTTGATGTATAATCTCTCTACTTGAAGAGCACAGTTTGAATCTCTTTCTCCAAATCTTAAAAAAAAAAAAAAGTGGTGGGTATCAAGCTTTGAACAGCTTAACAGATGAGGAAAGAAGGAGAATACTTGCATTACTTTCATTGTGACCAATAACAGATGTTATTGCCTTGATAGTTCTTTATTTATTTGTGTTCTTGATCCTTCGTCATTTTATCTTTGCTTCAAAGTAAAATAAAGAATTCATAGTCTGAATTGTTGTTTGTTTTCTTACACCAAGTAATTAAAGACCAAATATTTTCCTGTGGGGTTCTGTCTAAGACCTTGATAGGGATTGTTAGAGAGCAACCTTTTTTGACTATGAGAGCCAAACTGGACAAACTGATGGGAATGTCTGCACTTGCTTAACAAACCCATTGGAATCCACCTCTACATTCTGTTGGCTCGGGCTTCCCTCTAGCATGCCACTAAATTAGGTAGAAATTAAACCTAACTCTATGTTCGGATTGAAGTACCCAATTTCAGAAAGGAAAGGCCATACATGAAATAGGACCATCAGTTGCCATAACTTCATTCATTGCTTAAAATGCTTAAAGGTTTTTTTTCTGGTAAGGAATACTCCAGATATGAATGCTCTAGCAAGGAAAGTTCAAAGGATATGAGTTAGTTTGAGGTATGGACCTCAACATATGAGTTTATTTCATTAAAGGTTATTTAGTTCAAAAGTAATTTCTCTTGGCTAAAAATAGTTAAAATTATAAAGAGAGTTATTTTCAAAAACACCTTATGTATGAGGGGTATGTTTAAAACGAACTATCAACAGCTCAGGTTCTCCCCTATAAATATCTCTTCAACTCATATTCACAAGAAGCGGAAAAACAGTAAAAGAACAAGAAAATAAAAACAAGAGAAAAGAAATTCCAAAATCAAGTTGGTGTCGACATGTTATATTACTTTTCGAGTCTTTTAAAACTCACATTCACAAGATGAGGAAAAACAGGTAAAAGAACGAGAAACTAAAAAACAAGGGAAAAGAAATTCCAAAATCAAGTTGGTGTCCACATGTTATATTATTTTTCAAGTCATTAATTAATATTGTCTTTTAAAATTCTTTTTGTAATATGAATTCAAATTGAACATCATTTCCCATTCTTGAAGCTTTAGAATTCTCATATTTTTTAAAATCTTAGATATTGCCTTCATTCTTTTTATCTTTTGAATCTATCAATTTGTCCTGAAACTTCCATTGCAATTTGCCTAATGGAAGCTTTGCAAGCATTAATTAGCAAGGCTGTTGCAACAAAAGCCTTAACTTAGGAAAAACCAAGGTTTCCGTACAACTTGCAAAAGGGCCATCCATAGATCATGTAAATACCAGTTAAACTCTCCAACCCTCCGAACATCAACAGCAATCAAACTGATAATTTCTCCACCAGCATATAAATTTCTCCTCAATATGTGTGAAATTATCAATCCCTTATTGTAGATCATTGCAGCAATGCTACACCAAATCACTTAATTGTCATTAAGTGAAATCTCACACGTAGCTTCTATTATTTTATTTGTACAAAAAAAGAATATTTATTTGTCCTCATTCCATATCATTTTAAAGCATATATAGGTGTTTGAGGAGAGCAGAGAGCGAAGGTATCCCTCCTACTAATCCATCCTTTACCTTGACATGTCTCTCCTTTGCCTTTCTCATTTGCGGTAGTTAATCCTGTTCCAGCTTCTGCCCTCAGTTAGCTGTAATCTAACATGCATACACCAAACCATATAGTGTAACGATCCTGATTTAAACATCACCAGTCTAGTAATTTTTCGAATCTAAATTATATAATTTTTAAAAGTTTAAACATAATTTAGTAATAGTGATTAACCTAAACTCTTATAAAGATGTTAACAATCATATTCACATTCAATTAATATGAGATATCTCAAATGAAATAGGAACAACAGTAGGTGTGGCCTAAAGGCACCAAAATGGGGGTTTTCCACTACCATCAACAGCTCTGGTTCTCCCCTTTAAGTGCCATAACTCATTCATTGCTCAAAACCTGTGGCCTAAAGGCACCAAAATGGGGGTTTTCCACTACCATCAACAGCTCTGGTTCTCCCCTTTAAGTGCCATAACTCATTCATTGCTCAAAAGCTGTGGCCTAAGGGCACCAAATTGGGGGTTTTCCACTTCCAACGACAGCTCTGGTTCTCCCCTATAAATACCTCTTAGAACTCACATAAAGAAGAAGAGGAAGAACAGGCAAAAGAACAAGAAAAAAAAAACAGGGGAAAAGAAATTCCAAAATCAAGGTGATGTCACATGTTATATTATTTTTCAACTTTAATTAATATTATTTTCAATACTTCAAATTATCATTAAACATTGCAATTTACATGTTGGGAAGGATATATTTATCTTATCTTTTCTCTATCAAATTTTGAATTTTACCCAATTTTATTTCAATAAATATTATAAAAAATTACTTCTTTAATTTGATTTCTTTTTGGGTTCTCAGACATGAATATGGAGTTGGATCATGTTGTCAAGTTTCTTCAAGGCAAAACTATTTTAGTCACTGGTGCAACTGGATTTTTGGCAAAGAGTACTCTCTCTCTCTCTCTTTCTCTTACTAAGCCAAGGATGATGATTTCATTTAAGATACAATATAATTAATCATTTTAGTTTTACTTAATGGTTTAATTCTCAACTCCGGTTTCAGTCTTTGTCGAGAAGATATTAAGGATTCAACCAAATGTGAATAAGCTCTATCTTCTTTTGAGGGCTGCAGATGCTAAATCTGCCACAAAACGCTTGCATAGTGAGGTATATAATGAATTTTAAGTTCCATAATTCAGACATGAAATCATGTTCATAATTACTATCATTCTATCATATGATTCAAACTAAATTTGAAATTGAAATTCTTATTTCGATCCAATTTGTTACACATGATATAAAATTTAATTTTCAAATTCACAAAAAAGTAAAAAACTTACATGTCTTAATTTTTATGTAGATCATAGATACAGAATTGTTTAAGGTTCTTCGAGACAACTGGGGTTCCGAATTTGATTTCTTTATATCAACTAAGGTGATAGCAGTACCTGGCGATATCTCTTCTGAAAACTTGGGGGTGAATGAATCAAAATTAAGAGAACAAATGTTGAAAGAAATAGAAATTGTAGTAAATGTTGCAGCCACAACAGGATTCAATGAAAGGTAATTTAGAATCGTCATATTCGAATTGTAGGAGTACGTCTTAAGAACATAATTTTGCCTATAATTCCCTGCTTTTCTTTTCTTCTTTCCTCTTATTTTTCAAGGTATGATGTTGCATTGGCCATCAATACGTTTGGAGCTTTCAACGTTTTGAGCTTTGCGAAGAAATGTGATGCGATAAAGTTGTTTCTCCACACATCAACTGGTGAATATGAAATTGATAGTTCTTGATTAATTAGTAATTGAAATTAGCTATATACGTAGTTAAATTTTAGTACATTCAGTACTTACATCGGAGATGAATTAAGATTGACAATCATGCTTTTTTATCATAATTTTCTTTTAGCCTACGTGTGCGGTGAACAAGCAGGAATCATATTAGAGAAACCACTTTCCGCGGATGACACACTGTTGAAAACATGTAAATTAGACATTACTGAAGAGAAGAGAATTGCAGAGGAAAAAGTAGATGAATTGCGATTCCAACATGCCCCAAACGAAGTAATAAAATCAGAAATGACGGAATTCGGCCTCCAAAGGTTTCTCTCTCACCGTTGTTTTTTCCACTTCACTTTGAATAGAATGGACGATTTCTTAAATTAAAAAAAAAAGTACAAAGAAAACAATGATAAACCTTGTTTCTTATGAATACAGGGCAAAATTGTATGGGTGGCCTAACACATATGTGTTTACAAAGGCAATGGGAGAGATGCTTTTAGGGAACTTCAAAGGAGATTTGCCTCTCGTCATTATCCGCCCTACCATGATTGCAAGCACTTATAAAGAACCCTTCTCTGGCTGGATTGAAGGTGTGAGGTAATTACCATGACCAAATTGCAACTTCAAATTTTTATGATATTTGATTTAGGATTATTATTATATTTCATTAATGCAATCTATTGCTTTCATTGACTGTGTATATATAGAATAATGACTAATTAATTTTTTTGTTACTACAGAACTATAGATAGCGTCATTGTGAATTATGGCAAGGGTAAATTAACATGTTTTCCTGGCTATCCTAACTCTGCCCTTGATGTGGTGAGAATTTTTAATCTCTGGATAACATACACCATTTTCTTCCTATAGCTGGGTCTAATTGCAGGTGAAAAACGTGAATTTCAAAATTTATGCAGATACCGGCAGACATGGTGGTAAATGCAATGGTCGTGGCCATGGCAGTTCACACAAATCATCAATCTTGTCAGACCATTTACCATGTTAGCTCCTCATTGAAAAATCCTATAAAAATCGGGGATCTCTGCAAATTTATGCAGCGTTATTTCACTGAAAACCCATGGTCTGATAGAAACGGACAAAGAGTTAAAGTTGGTAAATTCACAGTGTTGAACACAATCAATGGATATTTTCTATACATGTGGACTAAATATGTGTTTCCATTGAAGGTTTGTTACAATCTTAATTTTTATTTTGACATAATATCTAAAACGACTCTGAACTATTTCAAAAAATTCAAATCAATTTTTATGTTTTTATTGCATTCACTCAAACTGTTATGCTTTTGTTTCGGGCCAAATAAGTATATAAAATTAATGGTTAATTAATTGTCATTAGTTAAAACATTATATATCATTTTATGTCATGTAGTGTTGATATAGAATGTTGACATGTTATAACAGAAAATGATATGACATACTAATATAACATGATGGCATAGTCACGTGATATTTTTCACCCTTCACCTCAATGTCATGTTAGTATTGACATGTGACGTTTTGATTAATGGTAGTTAATCAATCATTAGTTATAAGGATCTATTTGATTCGAAATAAAAGTATAGAGATTTAATTGAACACAATAGAAAAATAAGAGTTTATTTAAATTTTCTTAAATAATTAAGGGTTTCTTAAAACAATATGTCTTGTATTTTTTATAAGAACTTCTCTTATTTTATTAATTCTCATTTCTTATTATAATATGTATTTTGTTTGTTTCTAATTTGTAAAGGTATTGTATTTGGTGAACATCCTTAGTTGCCAGTATTTTAGGCAAGTCTACATGGACCTTAATCGCAAAATAAAGTTTGCAATGCGGTTGGCAGAATTTTACAAACCTTATGTGTTCTTTAAGGGCATGTAAGTACGTACATGTGTTTATTAATTACTTCAAAATTCTTGCATTTGGCTTAACAGTTTACCTTTTTTAATCACTAATCAAATTGTTTTAAATGTTCTTTTCTCCCTATACAGCTTTAGTGACACAAACTTAGACAAGTTGCGAATGGTGGCTCAAGGGAGATGCATTGATATGGGTGTATTTGACTTCGATTCCAAGAGTATTGATTGGGAGGATTACATGATGAACATTCACATTCCTGGCCTCTTAAGACATGCGATTTAATCTTAATTATTGTCAAGAATAATCTTAATCTATTTCGTACATCTTCATAAATTTGTATGCTGGACCCTTTGAATAAGATTTACGTAGTGGGTATCAAACTTTGAACAGCTTAACAGATGAGGAAAGAAGGAGAGTACTTGCATTGCTTTTCATTGTGACCAATAACAGATGTTATTGCCTTGATAGTTCTTTATTTATTTGTGTTCTTGATCCTTCTTCATTTTATCTTTGCTTCAACTAGAATAAAGAATTCATAGTTTGAATTTTTGTTTGTTTTCTTACAGCAAGTAATTAAAGACAAAATTGTTTTTTGTGGGGATTCAGTCTAAGACCTGGATAGGGAGTGTTACAGAGCAACCTTTTTGGACTCTGACAGCCAAACTTGACAAACTAAACAATGTCTGCATTTGCTTATGTCCGTTTTTCCTTTCTCATGATATATTCTTGCATTCCAACTAATAGAATAGCTCTTTACTTTTGCAAGACATCAACCTTAATTCATTACGGTTTACCATACAACAACCAAGCTTTAACCCTTATAAACTACGCCATAATTTAGCAGAATAAAGACCTTAGTAGTACTAGCACTATATATCACAATGGCTTAAACCAATATTAGCCAAATGAACATCTTATACTTTGTTTTATTCAAGAGGGACAAGGATGATAAGGAATTGGAATCGTGAACAAGTCGTGTTTCCTCCTTATTGTTAAACCAGGTGCATCTGTCATGTCCAGTTCTTCATATTTCATTCCACTGGGGAGCTTCAAATCGAAATGGTACAAGAATTGGGCAAGTTGCATTTCAATATTAGCAAGGGCAAATGATATGCCCGGACATATCCTCCTTCCTGCACCAAATGGAATATATTGGAAATCTGTTCCTTTATAATCAAGTGAGCTATTGAGGAACCTTTCTGGATTAAATTTATCAGGCTCACTCCAGTGTCTAGGATCCCTTGTAATTGCCCATGAATTGATCAGGACTTTAGTCTTCGCAGATATCTCATATCCACCAAGCTTACAGTTCTCACGGCATTCCCTTGATATCAAAGGCACAGGATTGTGCAGCCTTAATGTTTCCTTAATAACTGATTTAAGGAACTTCAGTTCATGAAAGCCTTCTTCATCCACATATCCTTTGCCTTTAAAGACATCTCTCATCTCAGCTTTAGCCTTTTCCATTGATCCTGGATTCTTCAGCAGTTCTGACATCGCCCATTCAACAATTGTTGATGATGCTTCACTTCCTGCAGCAAATATGTCCTGAAAGTGGATAAAGAATTTTTAGTTATTGATAACTCTATAATATAGAGTTATCATAAACTATTTTGGGGTATGAAATGTGCTAAGTCTTTGAGTTTTTAGTGCAAATCTTAGGAAATTTTTATGCTTTTTAGTGGTAATTAACTTAGATGTCATCAATTTCAATTTATGCACTTTTAGCTTAATTTCTTGTCAAGCTCCTTATCTCAGCCTCTGATCAATTAATCCTTGAATATTGAAGGTAATGCAAGAGAGTGGACCACAATTCCAAAGGATGATACAAGTGAGTTTAAATGGCAACAAAGCAAGCAGAAAGTTTCTGGCTGTAGCCAGAATGCAAGTTGGCTGCAGCGAGAAACAGGGTCAAAGTTCACCTGCCAAGTCAGAAAGCTTCTGGCTGCAGCGAGAACCAATTCTCGCTGCAGCCAAAATGATGCTGTTAACAAAGCCCAAACAGAAAGTTTCTGGCTGCAGCCAAAACTTAATCTCGCTGCAGCCAGAACACGTCAGACAGTAATTTTTTGACACGAGATTTTAGGTTAAGCTGAGATAGGAGGGGGTATAAATAGATAATTTTGGACTGAAAAAAAGGGGATTCTGGAGAGGCTACTTTGGGCAAGCTGAGGCAAGAGCAAAAAGGGAAAAGGGAAGAAGAATCAAAAGCTGGAAATCAACAAAAAGGCTACTTCAGATCATTTTCTCTCTTTTCAGATTTGATTCTCTCTCTAACTCATCTTGTAAAACAATACTTTTGCTTGCTGAAATGTGTACTCTCCTCCTTAGTATGTTGAGCTAAACCTTCTATACTAGGATTATGGTTGATTTTAATATGTAACTGGGATATTTGGTTGGTTTATTGCTTATTTTCAATGGAAAAATTGATGTTTACTCAAATTAGTACTTATTGCCCATTTACTTGCTTGATCACCATTTAAATGTGTTTAGGTATTTCGATGATACTTGAAAGAGTTAGTCTAAATTAGGCATTGATTTGGGTAATGTGTGTTTAATACACTTAGAAAGAAATTTCAGTGTGTTGATTTGCAATTAGAGTAGACATACATTTAATTGCCATACATAGTCAATTTGTAGAACCTTGGCTTAAAGAACTTAAGCTAGTTGTCTCCTATAGCCATATAGTGATTCAATTAGACTAAGTAAGTGTGTAATATCTCGACGGAGAATTACACATACTTTAGGATTCTAGACTAACATCAATTTTCATTGAAATTAAGTAATTGAGCCAACCAACTCCAAGTGAAATATTAAAGGATACCATAATCCTAGCTTATTACATTATAGTTCCCACCTCAATTTATTGATTGCATCATTTAAGTTAGCATTAGATAATTAGGTTACATTTTAATTATTATTCAAAAAGTGGTACTTGGATAAAACTAGTTTGTGTTAATTTTGGTACTTAGCATCAATTAATAGATCAACTCCTGGAGGAACGATACTCAACTCACTACTTTACTACTTGTCGCGATCACGTTCACTTGCGCATAATCTTTGCTTGTACTTTGCATTAAATTTTGAACATATCTCATATTGCTCAAGCCAAAGATAAAATTTTCATAAAAAACAAGCAACAGTTATGGTGCCAAATGAATAGTTATTGCATTAATTGCTGAAGCTTGAAATAACAAAAATGACAAGAAATAGTTATATACCTGTAACACCCCACTTACAAATATATATATATATATATAACAATAAAAAAAAAAGAGGGGAAAGACCACATGGGCAGCCGCCCATGTGGTCAATTGAAACTTTGACTAAGGCTTTGAAAGAGTTGAATGGGGGGGGGGGGCCGGATAGACAAATATAAAGATGAAGACAAGTGGACCAAGAAGACAATAGTGATAAAAAAAGAAGAAGGAAACTTTAAAAAAAGAAACAAAAAGTGGTCTAGAGAGAGAGAAGAACAAAAAGGGAAAAAAATGAAATGAGGTTCAGCTGAAGAAGAAAAAGAAGGCAAGAAAAACCGTAGAGGAGAGGAAGAAGGGGACGGAAAAACAAAAAAAGAAGAAAGAGCTGATTTTTAGAGGTTAAAAGGTACAGCTTTGGTACTCATTCTATTTAAGCTCTTGCTGTCTGAATTTGGAGGGTTTTCTAGCTAGAATTTTGTGATTTTTGTTGTTGGAAGTTGGTGATTCAGCTGCTGAATTTTTTAAGCTGAAATGAGCTGAAAATCTGATGGTTTTGGAGGCTGAAAAGTGCTGTTTGATGGCTGAAAAATGGGTGAAATTTGTTGCTGAAAATTTCTGAAAATCTGGGCAGAAATAGAGCTGGAAATTAAGCTAGAATCCAGCTAGTTTGGGGGCTGAAAAGTGTTGCTCAAATGGTGAGAAAGAGAGGAGGAAAAGGATGGCCAACAGTGGTGGAGAGGAGGAACCACCATCGGTGGTGAAGGCTGCCACGGTGAGGAAGCCATGGCTGAGAGAGAAAGAAAGAAAAAAAATGTGGAAGAAAAAAAAATAGAAAATGAAAAATGCAAGAATAAAAAAAAATGGGCCAAATGAGAAATAAATTGGGCAAGGCCCAATAAGAAAAAAATAAATGGGCATGGCCCAATGGTAATTAAATGGGCAAGGCCCAATAGAAAGATGAAATTGGGCAAGGCCTAAGTGGAAAATAAAATTGGGCTTGGCCCAATAGAAAAATTGAAGAGGTTCTTGGATAAGGTCCAATAGCTAGGAGGGATGGAAAAGGCTCAATGACACGTTTATCGAGAAGACGTACTGAACGAGACACACAATCGAGAAATCGAAATAAATATATATGCGTACGAAAATAGCGATGTAATATCCCATTATTTCGAGGTGAGTAGGGGGTGTCAATTTTAAAATTTCCATATTATCTGTAAATATATATTTACGCATGATTTATCAAATGCACATAATTGTGAAAAGCATGCGTTGATAAAATTTTAGGAAATTGTGAATGTAAGTTATTTTTGAAAATTGTTTTGAATATATATATAATTATATGTAAAGTGTTTTAAAAATGGGAAACAAGCCTTTCAATTTGATTTACCTTTTAAATTGTGCCTTATATATCTGTGTAATGTGCATATATGATTATGATGTGTAATTACCCGATGCTTGACGTTTTATAAATTATGCATCAAACTTTATTTTATGAATAAAATGATAAAATTTTATTACGTTTATATTGAATGTTTGACAATAAATTTGGAACGATACTTCAAGAGAATAAATGATTTTAAGATGGTTTTGTAAATTGAGAGATTCGAGAGTAGGTCGGATGTCACATCGGTTAAGTGTGACCCTCGTGCACGAGTGAGCTCTAGCTAGAGACATTTTCGGGTCGCCGACGGGCTGTTAGACATGGCTGGGGCCATGGTCTGTGATATACGTGGCAAGGCCACAGATGATTTACGCGGTTACGACCGCTTGATATCTCCGATGTCGGCTAACATCGTTGAGATTGCCATGGCATTATGTGGGGATCCGGTGGAAGCGATGCTCCCGGATGATATTACGTGGTAGCGGGACCACGAGTTTTTATCTTATTTCCTACTCGAGAGTAAAGTCTCTTTGGATTTTCAAATTATATTTTTCCGTGCATGGTGAGAGTTAAAAAGTTTTCAACAACTCCCTGTTTACGAAATGATTTGACTTAACGCCTCATTCAAGGGGTGACTTGTTGATTCTTCTGAGTTTTCAGACTCATATTTCGTGTATGGTGAAAATGAATTTAAAATGACTTTTTCGCAGCTCTCCATTTTTATAGAAAAATAAATTTTAACTCCTCGAGTACGAGGCGATTTGTGGTTTACGTATATATTTGACAAATATATGATTTTACGAGAACTTGCCTGATTTAAGGAAATTGATTTGAATAAATTATTGTAAATGATTTTTGCATGAAATTATTATTCACACTAGATTTGGCGTGTATTTATCTATATACCTTTGGTTTGGTTACATCATAAACGAATTCTTGATATTTATATATATATATATATAAGGCACAAATGTCTGTTTGAAATAAATTGTTTTATCATCCGTTAATTTGATATTCAAATGATCAGCTATTTGCTTGTTTCCCATCTATGCCCTACTCGCTGAGCCGATGATCACTGAGTCTGTGAGACTCACACCCCTCTTATTTCTCCTTTTGCAGACAGGGATCGGCCTAGCGCGTAACTATTGGCGTATTCAGTCTACTGCGAATAGGTAAAGGCATCTCTTAGCCCGCTTCGAGTCGCTCCGCTGTCTAGAGTTCATTCACATGAAATTTCTACATATTATTAGTATTGTCAGTTCCTACTTATGCATTGTTGAAAACTTTATATTTTAAATTTAATTACTATTACTGAAAATAGAATACCAATAAGGTATTATTATTATTATTATTAATTATTTACATACGTGTTAGCATATTTAATAAATGTCTCAGAAAAATTTACAAAGGCTTGTTCGGGACTTGGCAGGATCTCCCGGAAGTCTCGGACGCCAGTAGCGATCAGGATGGGTCGTTGCAAAGTTGGTATCAGAGCTCTAGGTTTAGTGAGTCCTTGGAATTCTTGTGTCAAACAGCGGAGTAGTGGAGTCGACGTAGAGTCTTGTCTATGATTAGTGACTGCAGCACCGATTATAGACAAGAAGCTGCTTAAACTCTTTTCTTAAAAAGCCACATTGTATAATTATAAATGACAATTAAACGATGAAAATTGATTGTCAATATCTGGGTTTGAGGTGCCACCCGAGACACAAGCAAATGTTAGAAATAAGTTAATCAAATGCCTTTAATGAAAGGTCGATATGATGACGTACTCCTTCGACTAAAAGTGAAGGAAAGTGAAATCAGACTAATAAGTCCATGATAATTTATTTAATTGATGAAGTTAAAAATGTGAATCATGATGGTTGATGAGAAGAAATTAGTGATTATGGACTGTATTTGAGGACAATATAGAGGAAAACCTACAATAATGATAATAAGATGTATATTTCGACTGGAATAAATAATGATCTTTGAGATCCACCCAAGGATTATAAATTTAAGTATTATGGAGAAACAGATTGATAATTGCGTGCACTGAAGTAAGTGCACTGTATTAATTAAGTTGCCTTACCCGTATATGATTAGTGCTGAACATTTGAAATATTTTAAATGTGAATATGTGTTAGATAAGTGTATAATAGCTTAAATGAAGCTGATTTTGAATTCAATTAAGTGATGATGAGACCTCAAGGTTTGATGGAATAATGCTAGGTTGTAATTATTAGTGTATGAATTAACTCAAGATCGAAATTAAATATTGGTGATAATGTCGAAGGACATTTAAGTAAAATTTATGTTAAGTTCTATAAATATCAGAGTGGCGCAGCGGAAGCGTGGTGGGCCTATAACCCACAACACCAGTGATCTCGTAAAGATAAACCTAAAAGGTCAATAAGGTCATAAAGTATATGTGAATACCAGATTATGATTGGATGAGCGATGGAATAAATATGGATGTTATTACATCGCACCTAAGAAGTTTAAGGATAATTCATGTAATTATATTAAGTTGGTTCTATATGGTCCGGACTAAGAACACGGACACATTGGGAGGATTTTACGATAATGTTCATTGGAACTAATAAGTTGAAATGTTAATAAGTATACGTCGAAATATTAAGGTTATGAAAGGCTTTGGAGATCAGCCTTTAATTGTTTTAATACTCAACAAAATTGTATTAAATATATATATATATATTTAAGTGGTTGTGGAAATGCATGGAAATGTGTGAGGATGCATTAGTTTGATTAATCATGAGAGTTCAAATTTGAATGTTTATGTGTGGTTTGTGAGCAACCAAACAATGCGTAAGGTAAAAAGCATTGATTTTTCTTGTAAATAAATGAGCAAAAGAGTTATGATCAGTAAGTAAGAGTAGAATTTCAATGAGGAGATTGTGTTCACTGCTTTAAGCATTGAACTATAAATTATGAACTTGTTTCTACTCTACGAACACCCTGATGACAAGGTTTGAGAAATTTTTCACTATGAGGAACATTAAGACTCAAAAAGAAAATGGCTATATAGTTAAATTGAGATTTGCGACTGATATGTCACATAAATATGAAGATGTATTGTAAACATATAAGATGTTTGGAATGTTGGTTGAGACAATGATTACCTTGTCGATATCAAGATCTGATGAAGTTATGATCTTAATATACTTGTAGATACAAGACATAAAGTATGAAATGTATCTCCTCCATCAATTTCAATTTATTTAATTAATTAGCAAGGCAAAGTGCCTAAAAAGGATAAGCAAAGGATGAATTGCGCTTCAAACACTTTGAAAACAAGGATAATATGGTTTGATTAAATGATATTAGCTTTGGTAAAGGAATAAAAATAAGCTACGGGAATTATAAAATTTATTTAGGAAAAAGGATAATGATTTGAGATTTCGAGTATTCATATACTAGTAAAGACTTTGGTAATGAGCCATGACTTATAGATATGACATTAGAATATGAATTTTGACTAAGTAAAGTTGATTTAATGACACGTGGAATCTAAGGATGGCGTCAATTGATAATTAACTTTTGCATGGAAATAAAACATCGGCATTGGCTTGATGTAATTATCACATGATGGTGAACATAATTATACTAAACGTGAGAAGAGATAATTTTCAACTCAATTTGATGATTGTTTCAGTAATACAAATAGTTTATTGAACTGGTTATGCATAAGACTATTTGAAGTTGAAAATTTTGGAAATATATATATGGATATAGCCCGAAAGACTTGGCATATGAATTAGCTTAATTGTAAGTTAGAAATTTGTCAGGTTATTATGGAGTACACAAATAAAGAAGTATGCCTTGAATTTAATGTCCTAAGGGGCAATGGAAAATAATGTATTATTATTGGATATAAATCCAATAGTAGTTTTCATATATGAAGATTGATAAATTAATGAGGCCATGAGATTCGCCATTTGGAGTAAATTTGAGGAATTTTAAGTTAGATACGTTGTATGCAGTTGATGATGAATTAATCAACTATTGATTAAAGAAATTGATTAAGATTATAAAGGTTTATATAAGAATATCGTTAATTACCAAAATGCATTGAGGTATAAGTTGAAAATTATTTAGTGGGCATTTGATCATGAAAATATCAGAGATTTAATTTTGAGAATGTGGTCATTAGTGGTTATTAGATTTGAATTACTCATGATGTTGAGTATATTTGAAAGAAATAAAATGTCGTAATCTTTACATATTATGAAGTACTTGAATGGAAATGATATGGAAGTAAGTAAACCGAAATAAAGGTGGTTTGATAAGTAAACTGGTAGTCAATGGTTAATAAATATTCGAATGTTGGGAGGCTTGATAAAAGATTAAGGTAGAAGAATTGTGGATGGCTATGTAGATATGCATAATTGACGATTTAAGAATAATTTGATGGACGTGTGACTAAGATTAATGATATATTTGATTTCCCTTTATAAGAGGAAGAATAATATTAATTTAATTTAAGAAGTGTGCTACTTATAATTAAACATAATATGACATTGTCGAGTTTTCTATAAAGATTAGAAATTGATATAATTCATAAGAACGGGACAACTTGAGAAAAGAAATTTTGAAAGAGGCTCACATTACCGCTTATACCATACACCCAAAAACCACTAAAATGTATCACGATTTAAAAATGGTTTATTGGTGGCCAAGGATGAAGGAGGATGTAGAGAAATATGTAGCCAAGTGCCTCACTTGTCAACAAGTTAAAGCTGAACACGGAAAACCCCCAGGTTTGCTATAGCCTTTATTGATTCCCGAATGAAAATGAGAGCATGTGGTTTTGGATTTTGTGACAGGATTGCGCCGGGTAAGAGGAGGATATGATTCCATATGGGTGATAGTAGATCGATTGACCAAGTTGACTCACTTCATTCCAGTAAAAACTAGCTATGGGTCAGCTAAGTATGCTAAGATCTATGTTGATTGTATTGTATGATTACATAGAGTTTCTGTGACCATAGTATCTGATCGAGGGCCATAATTTATTAACAAGTTTTGGAGAAGTTTACATGGAGCGTTAGACACTTGTTTAGACTTCAGTAATGCATATCATCCCCAAACGGATGGTTAAACGGAGCGTGTGATACAAACGCTCGAAGCTTTGCTAAAGTTAATTGTATTGGATTTGGGAACTACGTGGGATCAATAATTATCTTTAGTGAAATTTGCATATAATAACAGCTACCAAGCTAGTATCGGAACGGTTCCATTTGAAGCATTGTACAGACGAAAGTACAAGTCACCTACTAGATGATTTGAAGTGGGAGAAAGAAAGTTATTGGGTCTCAATTTGGTTCAAAAAGCAACGGATGTGGTGAGTTTGGCAAGGGATCGCCTAAGGACAACCCAGAGCAGACAAAAGTCCTATGCTGATAACAGACGTCACCCTTTAGAGTTTCAAGTGGGGAATTTTGTATTTTTTTAAAGTGTCTCCCTTGAAACGAAGTAAAAGATTTAGGAAGAAAGGGAAGCTGAGCCCAAGATACATTGGACCTTTTGAAATTCTGGAGTGAATTGGGTCCACAGCATATCGACTAGCTTTGCCGGTAGAATTAGCTCGAGTAACTCCCACATTTCATGTGTCTATGTTAAGGAAGTACGTCAAGGACTCGACCCATGTTATACGATATGATCTGATTCCATTGCATGAAGGATTAACTTTTGAAGAACAAATAGTAGCAATATTAGATCGCCAAGTAAAATAACTGTGCTCCAAGGAAATTGCCTTAGTAAAAGTTTTGTGGCAAAACCGTTCGATGGAAGAGGCAACTTGGGAACCTGAAAAGGAGATGAAGAAAGAATATCCACACCTCCTTCACAACTAAGGTATGTTTTACCAACCCACTTTATTTTAATTCGAGGACGAATTTGTTTTAAGTGGGGGAGATTGTAACACCCCACTTACAAATATATATATATATATATAACAATAAAAAAAAGAGGGGAAAGACCACATGGGCAGCTGCCCATGTGGTCAATTGAAACTTTGACTAAGGCTTTGAAAGAGTTGAATGAGGGGGCCGGATAGACAATATAAAGATGAAGACAAGTTGACTAAGAAGACAATAATGATAAAAAAAAAGAAGGAAACTTTAAAAAAGAAACAAAAAGTGGTCTGGAGAGAGAGAAGAACAAAAAGGGAAAAAAATGAAATGAGGTTCAGCTGAAGAAGAAAAAGAAGGCAAGAAAAACCGTAGAAGAGAGGAAGAAGGGGACGGAAAAACAAAAGAGAAGAAAGAGCTGATTTTTAGAGGTTAAAAGGTACAGCTTTGGTGCTGATTCTATTTAAGCTCTTGCTGTTTGAATTTGGAGGGTTTTCTAGCTAGAATTTTGTGATTTTTGTTGTTGGAAGTTGGTGATTCAGCTGTTGAATTTTTTAAGCTGAAATGAGCTGAAAATCTGATGGTTTTGGAGGCTGAAAAGTGCTGTTTGATGGCTGAAAAATGGGTGAAATTTGTAGCTGGAAATTTCTGAAAATCTAGGCAAAAATAGAGCTGGAAATTAAGCTAGAATCCAACTAGTTTGGGGGCTGAAAAGTGTTGCTCAAATGGTGAGAAAGAGAGGAGGAAAAGAATGGCCAACGGTGGTGGAGAGGAGGAACCACCATCGGTGGTGAAGGCTGCCACGGTGAGGAAGCCATGGCTGGGAGAGAAAGAAAGAAAAAAAATGTGGAAGAAAAAAAAAATAGAAAATGAAAAATGCAAGAATAAAAAAAAATGGGCCAAATGAGAAATAAATTAGGCAAGGCCCAATAAGAAAAAAATAAATGGGCATGGCCCAATGGTAATTAAATGGGCAAGGCCCAATAGAAAGATGAAATTGGGCAAGGCCCAAGTGGAAAATAAAATTGGGCTTGGCCCAATAGGAAAATTGAAGAGGTTCTTGGATAAGGTCCAATAGCTAGGAGGGATGGAAAAGGCTCAATGACACGTTTATCGAGAAGACGTACTGAACGAGATACACGACCGAGAAATAGAAATAAATATATACGCATACGAAAATAGCGATGTAATATTCCGTTATTTCGAGGTGAGTAGGGGATGTCAATTTTAAAATTTTCATATTATCTATAAATATATATTTACGCATGATTTATCAAATGCACGTAATTGTGAAAAGCATGCGTTGATAAAATTTTAGGAAATTGTGAATGTAAGTTATTTTTGGAAATTGTTTTGAATATATATATAATTATATGTAAAGTGTTTTAAAAATGGGAAACAAGCCTTTCAATTTGATTTACCTTTTAAATTGTGCCTTATATATCTGTGTAATGTGCATATATGATTATGATGTGTAATTACCCGATGCTTGACGTTTTATAAATTATGCATCAAACTTTATTTTATGAATAAAATGATAAAATTTTATTACGTTTATATTGAATGTTTGACAATAAATTTGGAACGATACTTCAAGAGAATAAATGATTTTAAGATGGTTTTGTAAATTGAGAGATTCGAGAGTAGGCCGGATGTCACATGGTTAAGTGTGACCCTCGTGCACGAGTGAGCTCTAGCTAGAGACATTTTCGGGTCACCGACGGGCTGTTAGACATGGCTGGGGCCATGGTCTGTGATATACGTGGCAAGGCCACAGATGATTTACGCGGTTACGACCGCTTGATATCTCCGATGTTGGCCAACATCGTTGAGATTACCATGGCATTATGTGGGGATCCGGTGGAAGCGATGCTCCCGGATGATATTACGTGGTAGCGGGACCACGAGTTTTTATCTTATTTCCTACTCGAGAGTAAAGTCTCTTTGGATTTTCAAATTATATTTTTCCGTGCATGGTGAGAGTTAAAAAGTTTTCAACAACTCCCTGTTTACGAAATGATTTGACTTAACGCCTCATTCAAGGGGTGACTTGTTGATTCTTCTGAGTTTTCAGACTCATATTTCGTGTTTGGTGAAAATGAATTTAAAATGACTTTTCCGCAGCTCTCCATTTTTATGGAAAAATAAATTTTAACTCCTCGAGTACGAGGTGATTTGTGGTTTACGTATATATTTGACAAATATATGATTTTACGAGAACTTGCCTGATTTAAGGAAATTGATTTGAATAAATTATTGTAAATGATTTTTGCATGAAATTATTATTCACACTAGATTTGGCGTGTATTTATCTATATACCTTTGGTTTGGTTACATCATAAACGAATTCTTGATATTTATATATATATATAAGGCACAAATGTCTATTTGAAATAAATTGTTTTATCATCTGTTAATTTGATATTCAAATGATAAGCTATTTGCTTGTTTCCCATCTATGCCCTACTCGCTGAGCCGATGATCACTGAGTCTGTGAGACTCACACCCCTCTTATTTCTCCTTTTGCAGACAGGGATCGGCCTAACGCGTAACTATTGGCGTATTCAGTCTACTGCGAATAGGTAAAGGCATCTCTTAGCCCGCTTCGAGTCGCTCCGCTGTCTAGAGTTCATTCACATGAAATTTCTACATATTATTAGTATTGTCAGTTCCTACTTATGCATTGTTGAAAACTTTGTATTTTAAATTTAATTACTATTACTGAAAATGGAATACCAATAGGGTATTATTATTATTATTATTAATTATTTACATACGTGTTAGCATATTTAATAAATGTCTCAGAAAAATTTACAAAGGCTTGTTCGGGACTTGGCGGGATCTCTCGGAAGTCTCGGACGCCGGTAGCGACCGGGGATGGGTCGTTGCAATACCAGTATGACTGCTTTGATGTTGTTGGCAGATAGGGGGAAGTCAAGGTTACCGTGCTCTTGAAGGTCTAAAAGCATATCAACTATGTCTTTCTCGTCTCCACAGCAGCCTTTTTCTTTTCTAGGCCTCGCTTTGTGCTCAGCAATGACATTTTCAATAAATATTATAAAAAATTACTTCTTTAATTTGATTTCTTTTTGGGTTCTCAGACATGAATATGGAGTTGGATCATGTTGTCAAGTTTCTTCAAGGCAAAACTATTTTAGTCACTGGTGCAACTGGATTTTTGGCAAAGAGTACTCTCTCTCTCTCTCTCTCTCTCTCTCTCTCTCTCTCTCTCTTACTAAGCCAAGGATGATGATTTCATTTTAGTTTTACTTAATGATTTAATTCTCAACTCCGGTTTCAGTCTTTGTGGAGAAGATATTAAGGATTCAACCAAATGTGAATAAGCTCTATCTTCTTTTGAGGGCTGCAGATGCTAAATCTGCCACAAAACGCTTGCATAGTGAGGTATATAATGAATTTTAAGTTCCATAATTCAGACATGAAAGTCGTGTTCGTAATTACTATCATTCTATCATATGATTCAAACTAAATTTGAAATTAAAATTCTTATTTCAATCCAATTTGTTACACATGATATAAAATTTAATTTTCAAATTCACAAAAAAAATAAAAAACTTACACGTCTTAATTTTTATGTAGATCATAGAAACAGAATTGTTTAAGGTTCTTCGAGACAACTGGGGTTCCGAATTTGATTTCTTTATATCAACTAAGGTGATAGCAGTACCTGGCGATATCTCTTCTGAAAACTTGGGGGTGAATGAATCAAAATTAAGAGAACAAATGTTGAAAGAAATAGAAATTGTAGTAAATGTTGCAGCCACAACAGGATTCAATGAAAGGTAATTTAGAATCGTCATATTCGAATTGTAGGAGTACGTCTAAGAACATAATTTTGCCTATAATTCCCTGCTTTTCTTTTCTTCTTTCCTCTTATTTTTCAAGGTATGATGTTGCATTGGCTATCAATACGTTTGGAGCTTTCAACGTTTTGAGCTTTGCGAAGAAATGTGATGCGATAAAGTTGTTTCTCCACACATCAACTGGTGAATATGAAATTGATAGTTCTTGATTAATTAGTAATTGAAATTAGCTATATACGTAGTTAAATTTTAGTACATTCAATACTTATATCGAAGATGAATTAAGATTGACAATCATGCTTTTTTATCATAATTTTCTTTTAGCCTACGTGTGCGGTGAACAAGCAGGAATCATATTAGAGAAACCACTTTCCGTGGATGACACACTGTTGAAAACATGTAAATTAGACATTACTGAAGAGAAGAGAATTGCAGAGGAAAAAGTAGATGAATTGCGATTCCAACATGCCCCAAACGAAGTAATAAAATCAGAAATGACGGAATTCGGCCTCCAAAGGTTTCTCTCTCACCGTTGTTTTTTCCACTTCACCTTGAATAGAATGGACAATTTCTTAAATTAAAAAAAAAGTACAAAGAAAACAATGATAAACCTTGTTTATTATGAATACAGGGCAAAATTGTATGGGTGGCCTAACACATATGTGTTTACAAAGGCAATGGGAGAGATGCTTTTAGGGAACTTCAAAGGAGATTTGCCTCTCGTCATTATCCGCCCTACCATGATTGCAAGCACTTATAAAGAACCCTTCCCTGGCTGGATTGAAGGTGTGAGGTAATTATCATGACCAAATTGTAACTTCAAAATTTTATGGTATTTGATTTACAAAATTTATTGCTTTCACTAATTTTCAAAAGAAAAAAATTTATTACTTTCATTAACGTTGTATATTTGGAAAAATGACTCATTAATTTTTGTGTTACTACAGAACTATAGATAGCGTCATTGTGAGTTATGGCAAGGGGAAATTAACATGTTTTCCTGGCTATCCTAACACTGCCCTCGATGTGGTGAGGATTTTTAGTCTCTAGATAACATATACCATTTTCTTCCTATAGCTGTGTATAACTGCAAGTGAAATTAAAAACGTGAATTTCAAAATTTATGCAGATACCGGCAGACATGGTGGTAAATGCAATGGTTATGGCCATGGTTGTTCACACGAATTATCAATCTTGTCAGGCAATTTACCATGTTAGCTCCTCATTGAAAAACCCTATAAAACTCGGGGATCTTCATAAATTTACATATCATTATTTCACTAAAAAGCCATGGATTAATAGAAATGGACAAAGAGTTAAAGCTGGTAAAGGAACAGTGTTGAGCACAGTCAATGGATTTTTTCTGTACATGTGGATTAAATATGTCTTCCCATTGAAGGTTTGTCACAATCTTAATTTTTATTTTGACATATTATCTAAAATGTGTTTGAACAACTAAAAAATTCAAATATGTTATTTTTTTTATTACATTCATTTAAACTGTTATGTTTTTATTTTGGGTCAAATAAATCCATAAAACTAACAGGTAATTAACTATAATTAGTCAAAATGTTTCATTTCATTTTATGTCACGTGGTGTTGAGATGGTATGTTGACATGTCGTGATAGATAGTGACATGGCATACTGATATGACATGATGGGATGGTCACGAGATATTTTTCATCCCACCTTACTGTCACATTAGTATCAAGTGACATAGAATGACATGTGACTTTTTGATTAATGACAGTTAATCAATCATTAGTTATAAGAATTTTTTGACTTAAAAAAAAGTATAAAAGTTTAATTGAATGTAATAAAGGAATAAAAATTTATTTAAAATTTTTTTGATAGTGTAAGGGTCGCTTTAAACATTATGTCTTGTATTTTTTATAAGAACTTCTCTTTTTTAATTAATTCTCATTTCTTATTAGAACATGTATTTTGTTTGTTTCGAATTTGTAAAGGTATTGTATTTGGTGAATGCCCTTAGTTGCCAGTATTTCAGGCAAGTTTACATGGACCTTAATCGCAAAATCAAGTTTGCAATGCGGTTGGCAGAATTTTACAAGCCTTATGCATTCTTTAAGGGCATGTGAGTATGTGTATGTGTTTATTAATTACTTCAAAATTCTTGCATTTGGCTTAACAATTTAATTTTTTTAATCGCTAATTGAATTGATTTAAATGTTCTTTTCTTCCTATACAGCTTTAGTGACTCAAATTTAGACAAGTTGCGAATGGTGGCTCAAGGGAGAGGCATTGATATGGGTGTATTCGACTTTGATTCCGAGAGTATTGATTGGGAGGATTACATGATGAACATTCACATTCCTGGCCTCTTAAGACATGCGATTTAATCTTAATTATTGTCAAGAATAATCTTAATCTATTACCTACATCTTTATAAATTTGTATGCAGGACCCTTTGAATAAGATTTAAGTAGAGGGTATCAAGCTTTGAACAGCTTAACAGATGAGGGAAAGATGGAGAACACTTGCACTACTTTCAATATCTGACTATTTGTGTACTTGATAGCATTGTGCTTTGAAATAAAATAAAGAATTATTCATTGTTAAATACCTTCGAAAAATTAATGGTTCATGAGAAAGGTGGAGGGGAATTTTCTACGCCCCACTGTATGGTGAACCTTGTCTTTTTTGCTGGCTATTCATTTGGACAGACTAGTAGTTGCTTCTGCCCCACGATCCAATTCTCTCCATCTTCTCTGACAGCAAATACTAAGAAAGCAATTGCCAGGATCGATTCATCTGATGGCATGAATGCCATTTTTCAACTGCTAACTCCTTACCATTAAACGAAATGTAGAGATAAGGGATATCTTATTTTCCTAGAAACGATGAGTTACTGTTTCAAACTATATTTATCACTCACCAGGATATATAAGATTCGCATTTGGTAAAAATAAAGTTCTATTTGATGAGTAGCATATATAAATGTTTTCACTCAAAAGCTTCATGAAAAATTCCTGGAATACAAGAGAATTTGATTAGGTGAAAAGTCCAGAATGAAGAACAAAAAGAGAACCGAATGTGCCAAGATAGAGCAAGAGAACCAAGGAACTGGTGGAAGGACTTCTGATCAACTGCTTTGTCTGTACTTCCTTTAGGAAGCTTCTGAATGACATCAGCTGGCATCATGATGAGAAATGATGGGAATCACAGGCATTGAGATTGCATCGGGAAGATTGTAAATGGGCTCCTAAAGCATCCTGAATGTTGGAAGTGCAGATGAGATATTACTTGATTGCAATGGGATCCCATATAAGCATACACGCACCTGGAAAAAGAAACAAGTTTGGCGCAACCAGAAGATAAAATTGCTCATGGACATAGTGTAAACAAACATTTTTAACCAACTATTCTCTTTCTGCTTGAGATCATGAATCTTAGACAAAAACGTCATCTTCCATCTGAAAAATAAAATGTCTCAAACAATGAAATCAGAAAAACCTTATTCAAAATAATGGAACCAAGAAAAATTTTATTTAGTTTTACAATAAAACGTAAAGGGACTATTTATAGAAATAGTTCATCATAAACCTACTTGTAACACAAGTAAATTCAATAAAAAAATATTTTAATCTTAGACTTTTTTGGATTGTAAGTAAAGTAAATGATATAAAAATCAATATTTTAAAAACTAGACTTACTTGTTATGCAAGCAAAGCAATCAACAAGTAAGGAAAAATTAAATATGGAAAGTATTCTAATTTCTTTATATTACTTTACTTGGCTGCTACTCTTCTTAGCAGCTATCAACACCCTTCATGCAGGATGTTTGTGCATGCAGGCCTTGTGCATATAACTCTTTTGTTTGTGTGACCCATATCCTTAATTATTCTCCTTTACTCCCTCTCAAGTTGGAGCATGAAGATTGGAAATGCTCAACTTGCAAACCAAAGTTTGAAACTACTCCTGACCAAGTGCCTTGTCCAAGCGCATCTTAAGGTATCGAACAATTCATATAACGACATCAAAGTGTCGTTGTCTCAAACGCTTATTTATCCTGACGTGTGCAGCCTGTTGTTGCCCTCTGTTTATGTGCTAACCTTGTGAGGACAACTTTCTTGCGATTAGCCAAGATTTGTGCAAGACTTCTTAGCGCAGCGTGCCTACAATCCAATGATGTGTGCCCCAAGGGTGAGTGGCCCTTGGGTGTGCGACACTCTTGCACAAGACCTTCTCATATGAGGCCTTCAAGTGTGTGGTCTTCTCGGTTGAAGTCCCTTGGTGTACTGCTCAAAGGTGGGCTATCTTGGTGTGCGCAACACTCCCATGCAGCTCCCACGTGCACTCCTTCTGAGAGTGTCATAGGAGTGTGTCCTAAGTATATGTGACTATGTTGCATACAGCTCCCCCAATCACAAGGCTGTGATGTGCGCAGCTTGCTATTGTGCATTTTGTGTTCGTGCACTCTTCTAGCGTGTGGGCTTTTGGTGTGCATAGCCCATGCGCTCTCCTTGCGCATGCGCAACAGTCATGTGTGTAGTCTTTTGGCGCTTCTACTGCTCGTGCTGTAGGGCCCGTTTGGGTGTGTCTTATTGGTGCAACTTGGCTTTGCAGGTTTGTGGGGTGTCTAGAAACCCCTAATCGTTGGTGGTTTGATGCTAGTTGTTGATGGGCCTCCAAGTGATGCTGCCTCAAGGCTAATTTGAGCCCTCGTGGCATGTACGGCATATAAGTGTGTTGCTAGTCCAAGCCCTTCATGAACTTGGACTAGTCACGGATTCACCGACCATGACAATTTCCCCTACTTGATTCAGGTAATGCCCTCATTGTCTTGTGGTCTCTCTTCACCATAAGTCTTCTTCGGGGTCCCCATTGGCTTTGTGGGTTCATTTGATGTAGCTGCTCGTTGGCTGTCTTGGGAACACTTCCAACTCTGAATGCGTCTGTTGTAGTGATGCGATGGATCGCTTCAGTTCATACACTTGAGATGCAATTACCTGAGTAAATCGCTTCTCTAAATCGAGTCATATTTTAATTGCAGTGTTTGTATGGGTAGCACCTTTTTGTAACTTCCTAGAAAGTGAGTTGATGAGCCATGAATTTATCACCATGTTGCACTAGATCCAAGATTAGAAATCTCTAGAATTGACATTAAGTTTTGCAATCAATCCATCCTTGGAAAATACCAGAATATACAAAATAAAATATGAGTGGTCCTCCCTAGAAATTATCAGAATCATCACCTGGTGTTCAACCGATGGTATAACAAATCACATGTGGGGTAAAAGCTGTTGACAAAAAAAAAAATCATGTACGACACTGAAGTAACCGAAGGAGAACAAATCACGTATAGGGTTGAAGTTCTTGATGAAGAACAAATTACGTACAGTGTCGAAGCTACCAATGGAGGATAAATTATGTATGGCATTGAAACTACCAATGAAGAATAAATCACGTACGACACTAAAGTTGTCAACGAAGAACAAATCACAAGGAAATGACCTCACTCTATCACAATCAGATCAACGTCATGGTTGAAAAGAAGAAAAAAAAAAAGTTAAGTTAGGAACATGCTTTGATACCATGAAAAGTAAAATGTCTTAAAAAATGGAATTAGGAAAACTTTGTTCAAAATAATGGAACTAGGGAAACCTTTGTTCAATTTTACAATGAAACATAAAGGGGCTATTTTTAGAGATAGTTCATCTAAAATCTACTTGTAACGTAAGTAAATTCAATAAAGAAGTATTCTAATCTTAGACTTCTTTAGAATGCAAATAAAATAAATGACATAAAAATAAATGTCTTAAAAGCTAGACATACTTAGTGTGTAAGCAAAGCAATCAACAAATAAAGAAAACTTAAAAATGGAAAGTATAATAATCGCCTTAAAATACTTTAGTTAGTTGCTACTCTTTTTAACAGCTATTAGACACCCTTCATGCAAGCTGTCCTGTGTATACGGATTTTATATGTACGACTCTTGTACATGTATGGCTCATATCTTAAGTTACTTCTCCTATACGATCTTGAACAAGGCTGGCCCTTGAGTGAAGCCACCCAAGTAAGGGTTTTAGGCTCCCAATTTGGGGAGGTCTTATAATTTTATAATATAATTAATTATATTAAAAATATATAAAAAAATATAAAAATAAAAAATAATTGATAAAATTATCTATTTTCTCATTTTCTTAATTATAAATCTCAATTTTCTATTACTTTCTAATTTCTAGAATGCTATATTATTTTCAATCAACTAACGGTCATATGTATTTAATTATCTCCAGCAACTATTTTTTTCTTACTTATTTCTCTTATTTCCAATCAACATATTTAGTGATTTTTAACAACTTTTATTTTCTATATATAAAACCAATTTTTTTAATGTATAATATCTACTTTTGAATTTTTTTTCTCATTTGCTCTTTCTTTCTTCTTCCTTTAACTTTAATTTTTCTTCAAAGAATACACAAGAAATCCGTTATGTTATTATCTTCATAAAACCGTAAGCCTCATTTGTAGTTTGCAATAAGCATTCAACAATTATATACTATTGTTCTAATATTTACAAATTTTTTTACTTTAATTTAGTATTTATGTTATATTGTTATATTGCCTTTATTTCATGTGATAGTTGATTTATTTGAATTAAAAATTTTGATTATTGATTTTGTATTAATCATTTAAAAAATATAAAAATTTTGCATTTGAAAAAGTTAAAAAAAATAAAATTTTAATAATTTTTTAATTTCAATAAAAAAGACTTCATTGAATATTTCGTTTTAAGTTTTTGAACTTATTGAGCCAACCTTGATCTTGAAGTTTCAGAATTCTCATATTCTTTAAAATATCATATGTTGCCTTCATTCTTTTATCTTTTGAATCCATCAATTTGTCCTGAAACTTCCCTTGCAAATTGCCGAATGGAAGCATTGCAAGCATTAATTACCATGACTATTGCAACAAAAGCCACAAGTTAGGAAAAACCAAGGTTTCTGTACAATTCGCAATAAGGTATCCATAGATCATGTAAATACCAGCTAAACTCTCCATTCCAACATCAACAATCATCAAACTGATAATTTCTAAGCCAGCATATAAATTTTCCTCGATATGTATGAAATTATCAATCCCTTATTGTAGATCATTGCAGCAGTGCTACACGAAATCTAATCCCAACATGTTGCAACTCAAAGAACCAGTGTGCCTCTGTTGAAGGCACTCAATAAGCTTGGCTACAAGAACTGCCGAAACCAAACCAAGCCCTTCATTCTTAATTTTTTTTAAATTTACAAATAAAATCATTTCTTAATGAAAAATCACTAAGACTTAGATGGAGCTCATTTCTTTATGAAACTAAACCAAAAATTATTGTTTGTCATACAACTAATGAGATATTACTACTTAGGTTTCGAATGCACTAATATGTATTCAAAATTAAAGAGTTTGGGATATGAAAGCTGCATCCGTAATATGTAAGTAGATGGACATAGAGGTCTCTTTATCTCATTACCTGCAAGCTCAATTAATTTAGGAATGACACCTCATTAAATTTTATTTATATTAAATGCATGTTGATATGATAAATTTTAATGATTTTGCATAGTAAGCAGCTGGATTTAATGACAGACCTATACATTAGGTGGAAGGAATTTTTATCTATTTTTCTTTTTTTCTAATTAAGTATCATAGCAAGTAGTAAATCCTGATATACAATAAGATTAAAACATACACCATACATCAAAAAAGGAAAAAATTAATCTAATATCATCACAAATAACGACTATGTTTTATCCTCATATAGGAAATATTTCAAATTTATCCATTCCAAATTTGATTAGAGAATCTGTAAAAGCATCAGCTTCACAAAGTGTTTGCACAAATATAATGTCCCAAATACAATTCCTCAACTTATCAAATTGAAAAACAGAAAAGTACCTTTTGATTGTCTGGTTGTTGATGATTTGAATATTACCTTCCCCATCTGATACTTGTCCTTTTGCACGTGTCATTGCCAACAGAGAGAGAGGGGGGGGGGGGGGGGGGGTGTTTGGGGGGAAGACCAGTCATTTTGTCATGGAATAAATGGCCAAACCTAACATTAATTAATCAATCTTACGGTGACATGTGAATAAAATAAAATTGTCTTATTTGTTTAACTTACAAAGAGAAAGGAAAAGAATATTAAAGGGTAGATAGAAAATTATCATTTTTTTTTTTGAAAAGTGCTTTTATTAGCATTAAACCGTCGTGCCATTTAAAGTCCCTAGTATTTGCTAAAGACTTTTTTGGCGTCAATCTCCAAAGGATCCCATCAACAGAAAAGACGGTAGCACCACGCAAACACCCGGCCTGCAGCAAGGCAGAAGGTACCACAGAGCCTTTCGGGCCCTCCAACCCCCTCTTACAAGCAGCAGGACATCCAGCAGAGCACTCATCACACTTCAAGCCTCCCCCACCCTCCGCACCATCACAACGACATTGGAGTCAAAACCCCCTGCCTGCTACCTCCCACCTCCACTTCCTACGAATTCCGTCCATCCACCTTCTTGAAGCAAGCTTCCACCAAGGATCCCAAAGAACCCTCTTCTGCTCATTGAAGCAGAACCTTCGAGACAGAGACAGCAAGAACAAATGTTGAAAAACAAAACCATAGGATGATTATGAGTTCCAGAACAAATGATGATTTGTTATTTTTGTTTTTTTTTCTTTTTTATTTTTCACAAACCAAAAGTTTCAATTCAGAGCATAACACACCATGCACAAAAGCAATACAAACCTCCACGAAAGATCTAGCAGACCAACCCACACAAAACATGCACAGGTGGTCCAAAACAGGAATGGCATGTTACAGAAAACCAAGAGCAAGAAAAAGCATCCTCCTCCTCTCTCAACCCAACCTTTCCCTAGACCATCATGAGAAGGAGAATGTACTTTAAGACCTTCCACTCGTGGCACTCCTCAGACCTGCACAGCCCATTAAAGCAATAAGACATCATCCTCCAAGCAGGCGCGAGACCATTACACTCTCAACCCAGCACTAAACCAAGCAATAAGAGAATGTACTTTACATTTTCAAACGTTAAAAAATAAAATAAAATAAAATAAAGGAAAAAGAAAACAATGATAAACCTTGTTTCTTATGAATGCAGGGCAAAATTGTATGGGTGGCCTAACACATATGTGTTTACAAAGGCAATGGGAGAGATGCTTTTAGGGAACTTCAAAGGAGATTTGCCTTTCGTCATTATCCGCCCTACCATGATTGCAAGCACTTATAAAGAACCCTTCTCTGGCTGGATTGAAGGTGTGAGGTGATTACCATGACCAAATTGCAACTTCAAATTTTTATGTTATTTGATTTAGGATTATTATTATATTTCATTAATGCAATCTATTGCTTTCATTGACTGTGTATATATAGAATAATGACTAATTAATTTTTTTGTTACTACAGAACTATAGATAGCGCCATTGTGAATTATGGCAAGGGGAAATTAACATGTTTTCCTGGCTATCCTAACTCTGCCCTTGATGTGGTGAGAATTTTTAATCCCTGGATAACATACACCATTTTCGTCCTATATATAGTTGGTCTAATTGCAAGTGAAAAACGTGAATTTCAAAATTTATGCAGATACCGGCAGACATGGTAGTAAATGCAATGGTCGTGGCCATGGCGGTTCACACAAACCATCAATCTTGTCAGACCATTTACCATGTTAGCTCCTCCTTGAACAATCCTATAAAACTCGGGGATCTCTGCAAATTTGCACAGCGCTATTTCACTGAAAACCCATGGTCTGATAGAAACGGACAAAGAGTTAAAGTTGGTAAATTCACAGTGTTGACCACAATCAATGGATATTTTCTATACATGTGGACTAAATATGTGTTTCCATTGAAGGTTTGTTACAATCTTAATTTTTATTTTGACATAATATCTAAAAGGACTCTGAACTATTTCAAAAAATTCAAATCAATTCTTATGTTTTTATTGCATTCACTCAAACTGTTATGCTTTTGTTTCGGACCAAATGAGTACATAAAATTAATGGTTAATTAATTGTCATTAGTAAAACATTACATATCATTTTATGTCATGTAGTGTTGACATAGAATGTTGACATGTTAAAACAGATAATGATATGACATACTAATATAACATGATGGCATAGTCACGTGATATTTTTCACCCTCCACCTCAATGCCATGTTAGTATTGACATGTGACGTTTTGATTAATGGCAATTAATCAATCATTAGTTATAAGGATCTATTTGATTCAAAATAAAAGTACAGAGACTTAATTGAACGCAATAAAAAAATAAGAGTTTATTTAAATTTTCTTGAATAATTAAGGGTTTCTTAAAACACTATGTCTTGTATTTTTTATAAGAACTTCTCTTATTTAATTAATTCTCATTTCTTATTATAATATGTATTTTGTTTGTTTCTAATCTGTAAAGGTATTGTATTTGGTGAACATCCTTAGTTGCCAGTATTTTAGGCAAGTCTACATGGACCTTAATCGCAAAATCAAGTTTGCAATGCGGTTGGCAGAATTTTACAAACCTTATGTGTTCTTTAAGGGCATGTAAGTACGTACATGTGTTTATTAATTACTTCAAAATTCTTGCATTTGGCTTAACAGTTTACTTTTTTTAATCACTAATCAAATTGTTTTAAATGTTCTTTTCTCACTATACAGCTTTAGTGACACAAATTTAGACAAGTTGCGAATGGTGGCTCAAGGGAGAGGCATTGATATGGGTGTATTTGACTTCGATTCCAAGAGTATTGATTGGGAGGATTACATGATGAACATTCACATTCCTGGCCTCTTCAGACATGCGATTTAATCTTAATTATTATTAAAAAATAAAATTACTTGAATAAGATTTAAATAGAGGGCACACACAAGTATTTGATTCATTAGTTGGTGTATAATCTCTCTACTTGAAGAGCACAGTTTGAATCTCTTTATCCAAATCTAAAAAAAAAAAAAAAGTGGTGGGTATCAAGCTTAGAACAGCTTAGCAGATGAGGAAAGAAGGAGAAAACTTGCATTACTTTCATTGTGACCAATAGCAGATGTTATTGCCTTGATAGTTCTTTATTTATTTGTGTACTTGATACTTCGTCATTTTATCTTTGCTTCAAAGTAAAATAAAGAATTCATAGTCTGAATTGTTGTTTGTTTTCTTACACCAAGTAATTCAAGACCAAATATTTTCCTGTGGGGTTCTGTCTAAGACCTTGATAGGGATTGTTAGAGAGCAACCTTTTTTGACTATGAGAGCCAAACTGGACAAACTGATGGCAATGTCTGCACTTGCTTAACAAACCCATTGGAATCCACCTCTACATCCTGTTGGCTCGGGCTTCCCTCTAGCATGCCCCTAAATTAGGTAGAAATTAAACCTAACTTTATGTTCGGATTGAAGTACCCAATTTCAGAAAGGAAAGGCCATACATGAAATAGGACCATCGGTTGCCATAACTTCATTCATTGCTCAAAAGCAGTGTCCTATGGGCATCAAAATGGGGCAAATTAATTAGTTATTAGGTATTGCATTATTAGTTTTTAGGTATTATGTTATTTGTTTTTAGGTATTGCGAAACTGGTTTTTAGATATTACGTACCTTAATAATTCTGTTTTTGGTTTTTAGGTATTAGGTTTTTAGGCATTAGGTGATTGGTTTTTGGTATTGTGTGACTAGTTTTTAAACGTTACATGACTGATTTTTAGGCAATGCCTAAGTGACACAATGCCTTCCTAACTAGTCATGCAATGTCTTACTAACCAGTCACGCAATACCTATCAACCTATCACGTAATGTCATATCAATTAGCCACGTAATACTTAAAATCAATCACGCAATGTTTAAAAATTAGTAATACAATATCTAAAAACTAATCACGTAATACGTAAAAATTGATTACCCAAGACCTAAAAACCATCAAAACTATTGAATTCCATTTAACAAATTCAACAATTTCAAATAATACACCATATTCTGTTTAACATCATAATCAACAAATATGCCTATTTGTCAAAGAATGCTCAAAATGCTCAAAAGTTTTTATTCATGTATCAAAAACCACCCAAAATGCTTAAAAATGCTCAAAATGCTCAAAAGTTTTCTACATGTATAAAAAATAACTCTGAAATGCTTAAAATGCTTAAAGATTTTTCTTTCTGGTAAGGAATATTTCAGAGATGAATGCTCTGGCAAGGAAAGCTCAAAATATATGAGTCAGTTTGAGATACAGACCTCAACATATGAGTTTATTTCATTATAGGTTTTTTAGTTAAAAAGTAATTTTTTTTTGTTAAAAATAATTAAAATTATAAATAGAGTTATTTTCAAAAACACCTTACGTTTGAGGGGTATTTTTAAAAAGAACTATCAATAGCTCAGGTTCTCCCCTATAACTATCTCTTCAACTCAGATTCATAAGAAGCGGAAAAACAGTAAAAGAACAAGAAAATAAAAACAAGGGAAAAGAAATTCCAAAATCAAGTTGGTGTCCACATTTTAAATTACTTTTCGAGTCTTTTAAAACTCACATACACAAGATGAGGAAAAACAGGTAAAAGAACAAGAAACTAAAAAACAAGGGAAAAGAAATTCCAAAATCAAGTTGGTGTCCACATGTTATATTATTTTCAAGTCATTAATTAATATTATTTTCAATACTTCCAAATTATCATTAAACATTGCAATTCTTGGTGAAGTGTTGGGAAGGATATATATGTTATCTTTTCTCTATTAAATTATTCAATATTACCCAATTTTATTCCAATATATACAATAGATAAATTACTTTTTTTAATTTGATTTCTTTCTGGATTCTCATACATGAATATAGAGTTGCATAACGTTGTCAAGTTTCTTCCAGGCAAGACTATGTTAGTCACTGGTGCAACTGGATTTTCGGCAAAGAGTAATATTAAGGATTCAACCCAGTGGTGAAGAAGCTTTGTCCTCTGTTGGGGCTGCAGAAATTAAATCTGTCACAAAGTGCTTGCATACTGAGATATATAATGAATTTTAAGTTTCTTACTTCATTAACATGATTCAGACAATTTGATGATAATCATGAAAATCACGTAAATTTGTAATATGAAATTAAAATTCTTCTTTCGAATTCAAATTGAACATCATTTCCCATTCCTGACGCTTCAGAATTCTCGTATTTTTTAAAATCTTAGATGTTGCCTTCATTCTTTTATCTTTTGAATCCATCAATTTGTCCTGAAACTTCCATTGCAATTTGCCTAATGGAAGCTTTGCAAGCATTAATTAGCAAAGCTGTTGCAACAAAAGCCTTAACTTAGGAAAAACCAAGGTTTCCGTACAACTTGCAAAAGGGCCATCCATAGATCATGTAAATACGAGTTAAACTCTCCAACCCTCCCAACGTCAACAGCAATCAAACTGATAATTTCTCCACCAGCATATAAATTTCTCCTCAATATGTGTGAAATTATCAATTCCTTATTGTAGATCATTGCACAATGCTACACCAAATCACTTAATTGTCATTAAGTGAAATCTCACACATAGCTTCTATTATTTTATTTGTACAAAAAAAGAATATTTATTTGTCCTCATTCCATATCATTTTAAAGCAAATATAGGTGTTTGAGGAGAGCAGAGAGGGAAGGTATCCCTCCTACTAATCCATCCTTCACCTTGACATGTCTCTCCTTTGCCTTTCTCATTTGCGGTAGTTAATCCTGTTCCAGCTTCTGCCCTCATTTAGCTGTAATCTAACATGCATACACCAAACCACGTAGTGTAACGATCCTGATTTAAACATCACCAGTCTAGTAATTTTTTAGATCTAAATTACATAATTTTTAAAAGTTTAAACATAATTTACTAATAGTGATTAACCTAAACTCTTATAAAGATGTTAACAGTCATATTCACATTCAATTAATATGAGATATCACAAATGAAATAGGAACAACGGTAGGTGTGGCCTAAAGGCACCAAAATGGGGGTTTTCCACTACCATCAACAGCTCTGGTTCTCCCCTTTAAGTGCCATAACTCATTCATTGCTCAAAAGCTGTGGCCTAAGGGCACCAAATTGGGGGTTTTCCACTTCCAACGACAGCTCTGGTTCTCCCCTATAAATAGCTCTTAGAACTCACATAAAGAAGAAGAGGAAGAACAGGCAAAAGAACAAAAAAAAAAAAAAACAGGGGAAAAGAAATTCCAAAATCAAGGTGATGTCACATGTTATATTATTTTTCAACTTTAATTAATATTATTTTCAATACTTCAAATTATCATTAAACATTGCAATTTACATGTTGGGAAGGATATATTTATCTTATCTTTTCTCTATCAAATTTTGAATTTTACCCAATTTTATTTCAATAAATATTATAAAAAATTACTTCTTTAATTTGATTTCTTTTTGGGTTCTCAGACATCAATATGGAGTTGGATCATGTTGTCAAGTTTCTTCAAGGCAAAACTATTTTAGTCACTGGTGCAACTGGATTTTTGGCAAAGAGTACTCTCTCTCTCTCTTTCTCTTACTAAGCCAAGGATGATGATTTCATTTAAGATACAATATAATTAATCATTTAGTTTTACTTAATGGTTTAATTCTCAACTCCGGTTTCAGTCTTTGTGGAGAAGATATTAAGGATTCAACCAAATGTGAATAAGCTCTATCTTCTTTTGAGGGCTGCAGATGCTAAATCTGCCACAAACCGCTTGCATAGTAAGGTATATAATGAATTTTCGAATTGTTTAAGATTCTTCGAGACAACTGGGGTTCCGAATTTGATTTCTTTATATCAACTAAGGTGATAGCAGTACCTGGCGATATCTCTTCTGAAAACTTGGGGGTGAATGAATAAAAATTAAGAGAACAGATGTTGAAAGAAATAGAAATTGTAGTAAATGTTGCAGCCACAACAGGATTCGATGAAAGGTAATTTAGAATCGTCGTATTCGAATTGTAGGAGTACGTCTTAAGAACATAATTTTGCCTATAATTCCCTGCTTTTCTTTTCTTCTTTCCTCTTATTTTTCAAGGTATGATGTTGCATTGGCCATCAATACGTTTGGAGCTTTCAACGTTTTGAGCTTTGCGAAGAAATGTGATGCGATAAAGTTGTTTCTCCACACATCAACTGGTGAATATGAAATTGATAGTTCTTGATTAATTAGTAATTGAAATTAGCTATATACGTAGTTAAATTTTAGTACATTCAGTACTTATATCGGAGATGAATTAAGATTGACAATCATGCTTTTTTATCATAATTTTCTTTTAGCCTACGTGTGCGGTGAACAAGCAGGAATCATATTAGAGAAACCATTTTCCGTGGATGACACACTGTTGAAAACATGTAAATTAGACATTACTGAAGAGAAGAGAATTGCAGAGGAAAAAGTAGATGAATTGCGATTCCAACATGCCCCAAACGAAGTAATAAAATCAGAAATGACGGAATTCGGTCTCAAAAGGTTTCTCTCTCACCGTTGTTTTTTCCATTTCACCTTGAATAGAATGGACGATTTCTTAAATTAAAAAAAAAAGTAAAAAGAAAACAATGATAAACCTTGTTTCTTATGAATACAGGGCAAAATTGTATGGGTGGCCTAACACATATGTGTTTACAAAGGCAATGGGAGAGATGCTTTTAGGGAACTTCAAAGGAGATTTGCCTCTCGTCATTATCCGCCCTACCATGATTTTAAGCACTTATAAAGAACCCTTCTCTGGCTGGATTGAAGGTGTGAGGTAATTATCATGACCAAATTGCAACTTCAACTTTTTTGATATTTGATTTAGGATTATTATTATATTTCATTAATGCAATCTATTGCTTTCATTGACTGTGTATATATAGAATAATGACTAATTAATTTTTTTGTTACTACAGAACTATAGATAGCATCATTGTGAATTATGGCAAGGGGAAATTAACATGTCCTCCTGGCTATCCTAACTCTGCCCTTGATGTGGTGAGAATTTTTAATCTCTGGATAACATACACCATTTTCTTCCTATAGCTGGGTCTAATTGCAGGTGAAAAACGTGAATTTCAAAATTTATGCAGATACCGGCAGACATGGTGGTAAATGCAATGGTCGTGGCCATGGCAGTTCACACAAATCATCGCAGATATCTCATATCCACCAAGCTTACAGTTCTCACGGCATTCCCTTGGTATCAAAGGCACAGGATTGTGCAGCCTTAATGTTGCCTTAATAACTGATTTAAGGAACTTCAGTTCATGAAAGCCTTCTTCATCCACATATCCTTTGTAACTCCCCTTTAAAGAAAAAAAGGAGAAGAAAAGAGAAAGACCTTGATAGGGATTGTTAGAGAGCAACCTTTTTTGACTATGAGAGCCAAACTGGACAAACTGATGGCAATATCTGCACTTGCTTAACAAACCCATTGGAATCCACCTCTACATTCTATTGGCTCGGGCTTCCCTCTAGCATGCCCCTAAATTAGGTAGAAATTAAACCTAACTTTATGTTCGGATTGAAGTGCCCAATTTCATAAAGGAGAGGCCATACATGAAATAGGACCATCGGTTGCCATAACTTCATTCATTGCTCAAAAGCAGTGGCCTATGGGCATCAAAATGGGGCAAATTAATTAGTTATTGGGTATTGCATTATTAGTTTTTAGGCATTATGTTACTTGTTTTTAGGTATTGCGAAATTGGTTTTTAGATATTACGTGCCTTAATCATTATGTATTTAGTTTTTAAGTATTATGTGATTGGTTTTTGGTATTATGTGACTAGTTTTTAAGCGTTACATGACTGATTTTTAGGCAATACCTAAGTGACACAATGCCTTCCTAACTAGTTATGCAATGTCTTACTAACCAGTCATGCAATGTCTATCAACCTATCACGTAATGTCATATCAATTAGTCACGTAATACTTAAAAATCAATCATGCAATGTTTAAAAATTAGTAATACAATACCTAAAAACTAATCACGTATTACGTAAAAATCGATTACCTAAGACCTAAAAACCATCAAAACTATTGAATTCCATTTAACAAAATCAACAATTTAAAACAATACAAGATATTTTATTTAACATCATAATCAACAAATATGCCTATTTGTCAAAAAATGCTCAAAATGGTCAAAAGTTTTTATTTATGTATAAAAAACCACCCAAAATGCTTAAAAATACTCAAAAGTTTTCTATGTGTATCAAAAATAACTCTAAAATGCTTAAAATGCTTAAAGGTTTTTCTTTCTAGTAAGGAATACTCCAGAGATGAATGCTCTGGCAAGGAAAGCTCAAAGAACATGAGTCAGTTTGAGGTACGGACCTCAACATATGAATTTATTTCATTAAAGGTTATTTAGTTCAAAAATAATTTCTCTTGACTAAAAATAGTTAAAATTATAAAGAGAGTTATTTTCTAAAACACCTTATGTATGAGAGGTATTTTAAAAAAAAACTACCAACAGCTTAGGTTCTCCTCTATAAATATCTCTTCAACTCAGATTCACAAGAAGCGGAAAAACAGTAAAAGAACAAGAAAATAAAAACAAGGGAAAAGAAATTCCAAAATCAAGTTGGTGTCCACATGTTAAATTACTTTTCGAGTCGTTTAAAACTCACATACACAAGATGAGGAAAAACAGGTAAAAGAACAAGAAAATAAAAAACAAGGGAAAAGAAATTCCAAAATCAGGTTGGTGTCCACATGTTATATTATTTTTCAAGTCATTAATTAATATTATCTTTTAAAATTCTTCTTTGTAATATGAATTCAAATTGAACATCATTTCCCATTCCTGAAGCTTCAGAATTCTCATATTTTTTAAAATTTTAGATGTTGCCTTCATTCTTTTTATCTTTTGAATCTATCAATTTGTCCTGAAACTCCCATTGCAATTTGCCTAATGAAAGCTTTGCAAGCATTAATTAGCAAGGCTGTTGCAACAAGAGCCTTAACTTAGGAAAAACCAAGGTTCCGTACAACTTGCAAAAGGGCCATCCATAAACCATGTAAATACCAGTTAAACTCTCCAACCCTCCCAACATCAACAGCAATCAAACTGATAATTTCTCCACCAGCATATAAAATTCTCCTCAATATGTGTGAAATTATCAATCCCTTATTGTAGATCATTGCAGCAACGCTACACCAAATCACTTAATTGTCATTAAGTGAAATCTCACACATAGCTTCTATTATTTTATTTGTACAAAAAAAGAATATTTATTTGTCCTCATTCCATGTCATTTTAAAGCAAATATAGGTGTTTGAGGAGAGCAGAGAGGGAAGGTATCCCTCCTACTAATCCATCCTTTACCTTGACATGTCTCTCCTTTGCCCTTCTCATTTGCGGTAGTTAATCCTGTTTCCAGCTTCTGCCCTCAGTTAGCTGTAATCTAATATGCATACACTGAACCACATAGTGTAACGATCCTGATTTAAACATCACCAGTCTAGTAATTTTTCAAATCTAAATTACATAATTTTTAAAAGTTTAAACATAATTTACTAATAGTGATTAACCTAAACTCTTATAACCGTGTTAACAATCATATTCACATTCAATTAATATGAGATATCACAAATGAAATAGGACCATCGGTAGGTGTGGCCTAAAGGCACCAAAATGGGGGTTTTCCACTACCATTAACAGCTCTGGTTCTCCCCTTTAAGTGTCATAACTCATTCATTGCTCAAAAGCTGTGGCCTAAGGGCACCAAATTGGGGGTTTTCCACTTCCAACGACAGCTCTGGTTCTCCCCTATAAATAGCTCTTAGAACTCACATAAAGAAGAAGAGGAAGAACAGGCAAAAGAACAAGAAAAAAAAAAAACAGGGGAAAAGAAATTCCAAAATCAAGGTGATGTCACATGTTATATTATTTTTCAACTTTAATTAATATTATTTTCAATACTTCAAATTATCATTAAACATTGCAATTTACATGTTGGGAAGGATATATTTATCTTATCTTTTCTCTATCAAATTTTGAATTTTACCCAATTTTATTTCAATAAATATTATAAAAAATTACTTCTTTAATTTGATTTCCTTTTGGGTTCTCAGACATGAATATGGAGTTGGATCATGTTGTCAAGTTTCTTCAAGGCAAAACTATTTTAGTCACTGGTGCAACTGGATTTTTGGCAAAGAGTACTCTCTCTCTCTCTCTCTCTTACTAAGCCAAGGATGATGATTTCATTTTAGTTTTACTTAATGATTTAATTCTCAACTCCGGTTTCAGTCCTTGTGGAGAAGATATTAAGGATTCAACCAAATGTGAATAAGCTCTATCTTCTTTTGAGGGCTGCAGATGCTAAATCTGCTACAAAACGCTTGCATAGTGAGGTATATAATGAATTTTAAGTTCCATAGTTCAGACATGAAAGTCATGTTCGTAATTACTATCATTCTATCATATGATTCATACTAAATTTGAAATTAAAATTCTTATTTCGATCCAATTTGTTACACATGATATAAAATTTAATTTTCAAATTCACAAAAAAATAAAAAACTTACACGTCTTAATTTTTATGTAGATCATAGATACAGAATTGTTTAAGATTCTTCGAGACAACCGGGGTTCCGAATTTGATTTCTTTATATCAACTAAGGTGATAGCAGTACCTGGCGATATCTCTTCTGAAAACTTGGGGGTGAATGAATAAAAATTAAGAGAACAGATGTTGAAAGAAATAGAAATTGTAGTAAATGTTGCAGCCACAACAGGATTCGATGAAAGGTAATTTAGAATCGTCGTATTCGAATTGTAGGAGTACGTCTTAAGAACATAATTTTGCCTATAATTCCCTGCTTTTCTTTTCTTCTTTCCTCTTATTTTTCAAGGTATGATGTTGCATTGGCCATCAATACGTTTGGAGCTTTCAACGTTTTGAGCTTTGCGAAGAAATGTGATGCGATAAAGTTGTTTCTCCACACATCAACTGGTGAATATGAAATTGATAGTTCTTGATTAATTAGTAATTGAAATTAGCTATATACGTAGTTAAATTTTAGTACATTCAGTACTTATATCGGAGATGAATTAAGATTGACAATCATGCTTTTTTATCATAATTTTCTTTTAGCCTACGTGTGCGGTGAACAAGCAGGAATCATATTAGAGAAACCATTTTCCGTGGATGACACACTGTTGAAAACATGTAAATTAGACATTACTGAAGAGAAGAGAATTGCAGAGGAAAAAGTAGATGAATTGCGATTCCAACATGCCCCAAACGAAGTAATAAAATCAGAAATGACGGAATTCGGTCTCAAAAGGTTTCTCTCTCACCGTTGTTTTTTCCATTTCACCTTGAATAGAATGGACGATTTCTTAAATTAAAAAAAAAAGTAAAAAGAAAACAATGATAAACCTTGTTTCTTATGAATACAGGGCAAAATTGTATGGGTGGCCTAACACATATGTGTTTACAAAGGCAATGGGAGAGATGCTTTTAGGGAACTTCAAAGGAGATTTGCCTCTCGTCATTATCCGCCCTACCATGATTTTAAGCACTTATAAAGAACCCTTCTCTGGCTGGATTGAAGGTGTGAGGTAATTATCATGACCAAATTGCAACTTCAACTTTTTTGATATTTGATTTAGGATTATTATTATATTTCATTAATGCAATCTATTGCTTTCATTGACTGTGTATATATAGAATAATGACTAATTAATTTTTTTGTTACTACAGAACTATAGATAGCATCATTGTGAATTATGGCAAGGGGAAATTAACATGTCCTCCTGGCTATCCTAACTCTGCCCTTGATGTGGTGAGAATTTTTAATCTCTGGATAACATACACCATTTTCTTCCTATAGCTGGGTCTAATTGCAGGTGAAAAACGTGAATTTCAAAATTTATGCAGATACCGGCAGACATGGTGGTAAATGCAATGGTCGTGGCCATGGCAGTTCACACAAATCATCGCAGATATCTCATATCCACCAAGCTTACAGTTCTCACGGCATTCCCTTGGTATCAAAGGCACAGGATTGTGCAGCCTTAATGTTGCCTTAATAACTGATTTAAGGAACTTCAGTTCATGAAAGCCTTCTTCATCCACATATCCTTTGTAACTCCCCTTTAAAGAAAAAAAGGAGAAGAAAAGAGAAAGACCTTGATAGGGATTGTTAGAGAGCAACCTTTTTTGACTATGAGAGCCAAACTGGACAAACTGATGGCAATATCTGCACTTGCTTAACAAACCCATTGGAATCCACCTCTACATTCTATTGGCTCGGGCTTCCCTCTAGCATGCCCCTAAATTAGGTAGAAATTAAACCTAACTTTATGTTCGGATTGAAGTGCCCAATTTCATAAAGGAGAGGCCATACATGAAATAGGACCATCGGTTGCCATAACTTCATTCATTGCTCAAAAGCAGTGGCCTATGGGCATCAAAATGGGGCAAATTAATTAGTTATTGGGTATTGCATTATTAGTTTTTAGGCATTATGTTACTTGTTTTTAGGTATTGCGAAATTGGTTTTTAGATATTACGTGCCTTAATCATTATGTATTTAGTTTTTAAGTATTATGTGATTGGTTTTTGGTATTATGTGACTAGTTTTTAAGCGTTACATGACTGATTTTTAGGCAATACCTAAGTGACACAATGCCTTCCTAACTAGTTATGCAATGTCTTACTAACCAGTCATGCAATGTCTATCAACCTATCACGTAATGTCATATCAATTAGTCACGTAATACTTAAAAATCAATCATGCAATGTTTAAAAATTAGTAATACAATACCTAAAAACTAATCACGTATTACGTAAAAATCGATTACCTAAGACCTAAAAACCATCAAAACTATTGAATTCCATTTAACAAAATCAACAATTTAAAACAATACAAGATATTTTATTTAACATCATAATCAACAAATATGCCTATTTGTCAAAAAATGCTCAAAATGGTCAAAAGTTTTTATTTATGTATAAAAAACCACCCAAAATGCTTAAAAATACTCAAAAGTTTTCTATGTGTATCAAAAATAACTCTAAAATGCTTAAAATGCTTAAAGGTTTTTCTTTCTAGTAAGGAATACTCCAGAGATGAATGCTCTGGCAAGGAAAGCTCAAAGAACATGAGTCAGTTTGAGGTACGGACCTCAACATATGAATTTATTTCATTAAAGGTTATTTAGTTCAAAAATAATTTCTCTTGACTAAAAATAGTTAAAATTATAAAGAGAGTTATTTTCTAAAACACCTTATGTATGAGAGGTATTTTAAAAAAAAACTACCAACAGCTTAGGTTCTCCTCTATAAATATCTCTTCAACTCAGATTCACAAGAAGCGGAAAAACAGTAAAAGAACAAGAAAATAAAAACAAGGGAAAAGAAATTCCAAAATCAAGTTGGTGTCCACATGTTAAATTACTTTTCGAGTCGTTTAAAACTCACATACACAAGATGAGGAAAAACAGGTAAAAGAACAAGAAAATAAAAAACAAGGGAAAAGAAATTCCAAAATCAGGTTGGTGTCCACATGTTATATTATTTTTCAAGTCATTAATTAATATTATCTTTTAAAATTCTTCTTTGTAATATGAATTCAAATTGAACATCATTTCCCATTCCTGAAGCTTCAGAATTCTCATATTTTTTAAAATTTTAGATGTTGCCTTCATTCTTTTTATCTTTTGAATCTATCAATTTGTCCTGAAACTCCCATTGCAATTTGCCTAATGAAAGCTTTGCAAGCATTAATTAGCAAGGCTGTTGCAACAAGAGCCTTAACTTAGGAAAAACCAAGGTTCCGTACAACTTGCAAAAGGGCCATCCATAAACCATGTAAATACCAGTTAAACTCTCCAACCCTCCCAACATCAACAGCAATCAAACTGATAATTTCTCCACCAGCATATAAAATTCTCCTCAATATGTGTGAAATTATCAATCCCTTATTGTAGATCATTGCAGCAACGCTACACCAAATCACTTAATTGTCATTAAGTGAAATCTCACACATAGCTTCTATTATTTTATTTGTACAAAAAAAGAATATTTATTTGTCCTCATTCCATGTCATTTTAAAGCAAATATAGGTGTTTGAGGAGAGCAGAGAGGGAAGGTATCCCTCCTACTAATCCATCCTTTACCTTGACATGTCTCTCCTTTGCCCTTCTCATTTGCGGTAGTTAATCCTGTTTCCAGCTTCTGCCCTCAGTTAGCTGTAATCTAATATGCATACACTGAACCACATAGTGTAACGATCCTGATTTAAACATCACCAGTCTAGTAATTTTTCAAATCTAAATTACATAATTTTTAAAAGTTTAAACATAATTTACTAATAGTGATTAACCTAAACTCTTATAACCGTGTTAACAATCATATTCACATTCAATTAATATGAGATATCACAAATGAAATAGGACCATCGGTAGGTGTGGCCTAAAGGCACCAAAATGGGGGTTTTCCACTACCATTAACAGCTCTGGTTCTCCCCTTTAAGTGTCATAACTCATTCATTGCTCAAAAGCTGTGGCCTAAGGGCACCAAATTGGGGGTTTTCCACTTCCAACGACAGCTCTGGTTCTCCCCTATAAATAGCTCTTAGAACTCACATAAAGAAGAAGAGGAAGAACAGGCAAAAGAACAAGAAAAAAAAAAAACAGGGGAAAAGAAATTCCAAAATCAAGGTGATGTCACATGTTATATTATTTTTCAACTTTAATTAATATTATTTTCAATACTTCAAATTATCATTAAACATTGCAATTTACATGTTGGGAAGGATATATTTATCTTATCTTTTCTCTATCAAATTTTGAATTTTACCCAATTTTATTTCAATAAATATTATAAAAAATTACTTCTTTAATTTGATTTCCTTTTGGGTTCTCAGACATGAATATGGAGTTGGATCATGTTGTCAAGTTTCTTCAAGGCAAAACTATTTTAGTCACTGGTGCAACTGGATTTTTGGCAAAGAGTACTCTCTCTCTCTCTCTCTCTTACTAAGCCAAGGATGATGATTTCATTTTAGTTTTACTTAATGATTTAATTCTCAACTCCGGTTTCAGTCCTTGTGGAGAAGATATTAAGGATTCAACCAAATGTGAATAAGCTCTATCTTCTTTTGAGGGCTGCAGATGCTAAATCTGCTACAAAACGCTTGCATAGTGAGGTATATAATGAATTTTAAGTTCCATAGTTCAGACATGAAAGTCATGTTCGTAATTACTATCATTCTATCATATGATTCATACTAAATTTGAAATTAAAATTCTTATTTCGATCCAATTTGTTACACATGATATAAAATTTAATTTTCAAATTCACAAAAAAATAAAAAACTTACACGTCTTAATTTTTATGTAGATCATAGATACAGAATTGTTTAAGATTCTTCGAGACAACCGGGGTTCCGAATTTGATTTCTTTATATCAACTAAGGTGATAGCAGTACCTGGCGATATCTCTTCTGAAAACTTGGGGGTGAATGAATCAAAATTAAGAGAACAAATGTTGAAAGAAATAGAAATTGTAGTAAATGTTGCAGCCACAACAAGATTCAATGAAAGGTAATTTAGAATCGTCATATTCGAATTGTAGGAGTACGTCTTAAGAACATAATTTTGCCTATAATTCCCTGCTTTTCTTTTCTTCTTTCCTCTTATTTTTCAAGGTATGATGTTGCATTGGCCATCAATACGTTTGGAGCTTTCAACGTTTTGAGCTTTGCGAAGAAATGTGATGCGATAAAGTTGTTTCTCCACACATCAACTGGTGAATATGAAATTGATAGTTCTTGATTAATTAGTAATTGAAATTAGCTATATACGTAGTTAAATTTTAGTACATTCAGTACTTATATCGGAGATGAATTAAGATTGACAATCATGCTTTTTTATCATAATTTTCTTTTAGCCTACGTGTGCGGTGAACAAGCAGGAATCATATTAGAGAAATCATTTTCCGTGGATGACACACTGTTGAAAACATGTAAATTAGACATTACTGAAGAGAAGAGAATTGCAGAGGAAAAAGTAGATGAATTGCGATTCCAACATGCCCCAAACGAAGTAATAAAATCAGAAATGACGGAATTCGGTCTCAAAAGGTTTCTCTCTCACCGTTGTTTTTTCCACTTCACCTTGAATAGAATGGACGATTTCTTAAATTAAAAAAAAAAAGTACAAAGAAAACAATGATAAACCTTGTTTCTTATGAATACAGGGCAAAATTGTATGGGTGGCCTAACACATATGTGTTTACAAAGGCAATGGGAGAGATGCTTTTAGGGAACTTCAAAGGAGATTTGCCTCTCGTCATTATCCGCCCTACCGTGATTGTAAGCACTTATAAAGAACCCTTCTCTGGCTGGATTGAAGGTGTGAGGTAATTATCATGACCAAATTGCAACTTCAATTTTTTTGATATTTGATTTAGGATTATTATTATATTTCATTAATGCAATCTATTGCTTTCATTGACTGTGTATATATAGAATAATGACTAATTAATTTTTTTGTTACTACAGAACTATTGATAGCGGCATTGTGAATTATGGCAAGGGGAAATTAACATGTTTTCCTGGCTATCCTAACTCTGCCCTTGATGTGGTGAGAATTTTTAATCTCTGGATAACATACACCATTTTCTTCCTATATATAGCTGGACTAATTGCAAGTGAAAAACGTGAATTTCAAAATTTATGCAGATACCGGCAGACATGGTAGTAAATGCAATGGTCGTGGCCATGGCAGTTCACACAAACCATCAATCTTGTCAGACCATTTACCATGTTAGCTCCTCCTTGAACAATCCTATAAAACTCGGGGATCTTTGCAAATTTGCACAGCGTTATTTCACTGAAAACCCATGGTCTGATAGAAACGGACAAAGAGTTAAAGTTGGTAAATTCACAGTGTTGACCACAATCAATGGATATTTTCTATACATGTGGACTAAATATGTGTTTCCATTGAAGGTTTGTTACAATCTTAATTTTTATTTTGACATAATATCTAAAAGGACTCTTAACTATTTCAAAAAATTCAAATCAATTTTTATGTTTTTATTGCATTCATTCAAACTGTTATGCTTTTTTTTTCGGGCCAAATAAGTATATAAAATTAATGGTTAATTAATTGTCATTAGTTAAAACATTACATATCATTTTATGTCATGGAGTGTTGACATAGAATGTTGACATGTTATAACAGATAATGATATGACATACTAATATAACATGATGACATAGTCACGTGATATTTTTCACCCTTCACCTCAATGCTATGTTAGTATCAACATGTGACGTTTTGATTAATAACAGTTAATCAATCATTAGTTATAAGGATCTATTTTATTCAAAATAAAAGTACACAGACTTAATTGAATGCAATAGAAAAATAAGAGTTTATTTAAATTTTCTTGAATAATTAAGGGTTTCTTAAAACACTATGTCTTGTATTTTTTATAAGAACTTCTCTTATTTAATTAATGCTCATTTCTTATTATAATATGCATTTTGTTTGTTTCTAATTTGTAAAGGTATTGCATTTGGTGAACATCCTTAGTTGCCAGTATTTCAGGCAAGTTTACATGGACCTTAATCGCAAAATCAAGTTCGCAATGCGGTTGGCAGAATTTTACAAACCTTATGCCTTCTTTAAGGGCATGTGAGTATGTATATGTGTTTATTAATTACTTCAAAATTCTTGCATTTGGCTTAACGATTTAATTTTTTTAATCTCTAATTAAATTGTTTTAAATGTTCTTTTCTCCCTATACAGCTTTAGTGACACAAATTTAGACAAGTTGCGAATGGTGGCTCAAGGGAGAGGCATTGATATGGGTGTATTTGACTTCGATTCCAAGAGTATTGATTGGGAGGATTACATGATGAACATTCACATTCCTGGCCTCTTAAAACGTTCGATTTAATCTTAATTATTGTCAAGAATAATCTTAATCTATTGCCTACATCTTCATAAATTTGTATACTGGACCCTTTGACTAAGATTTAAGTAGTGGGTATCAAGCTTTGAACAGCTTAACAGATGAGGAAAGAAGGAGAGTACTTGCATTGCTTTTAATTGTGACCAATAACAGATGTTATTGCCTTGATAGTTCTTTATTTATTTGTGTTCTTGATCCTTCTTCATTTTATCTTTGCTTCAACTAGAATAAAGAATTCATAGTTTGAATTTTTGTTTGTTTTCTTACAGTAAGTAATTAAAGACAAAATTGTTTTTTGTGGGGATTCAGTCTAAGACCTGGATAGGGGGTGTTACAGAGCAACCTTTTTGGACTCTGACAGCCAAACTTGACAAACTAAACAATGTCTGCATTTGCTTATGTCAGTTTTTCCTTTCTCATGATATATTCTTGCATTCCAAAGAATAGAAGAGCTCTTTACTTTTGCAAGACATCAACCTTAATTCATTACGGTTTACCATACAACAACCAAGCTTTAATCCTTAGAAACTACGCCAAACTTTAACAGAATAAAGACCTTAGTAGTACTAGCACTATATATCACAATGGCTTAAACCAATATTAGCCAAATGAACATCTGATACTTTGTTTTATTCAAGAGGGACAAGGATGATAAGGAATTGGAATCGCGAACAGGTCGTGTTTCCTCCTTATTGTTAAACCAGGTGCATCTGTCATGTCCAGTTCTTCATATTTCATTCCACTGGGGAGCTTCCAATCGAAATGGTACAAGAATTGGGCAAGTTGCATTTCAATATTAGCAAGGGCAAATGATATGCCCGGACATATCCTCCTTCCTGCACCAAATGGAATATATTGGAAATCTGTTCCTTTATAGTCAAGTGAGCTATTGAGGAACCTTTCTGGATTAAATTTATCAGGTTCACTCCAGTGTTTAGGATCCCTTGTAATTGCCCATGAATTGATCAGGACTTTAGTCTTCGCAGATATCTCATATCCACCAAGCTTACAGTTCTCACGGCATTCCCTTGGTATCAAAGGCACAGGATTGTGTAGCCTTAATGTTTCCTTAATAACTGATTTAAGGAACTTCAGTTCATGAAAGCCTTCTTCATCCACATATCCTTTGCCATTAAAGACATCTCTCACCTCAGCTTTAGCCTTTTCCATTGATCCTGGATTCTTCAGCAGTTCTGACATCGCCCATTCAACAATTGTTGATGATGTTTCACTTCCTGCAGCAAATATGTCCTGAAAGTGGATAAAGAATTTTTAGTTATGGTGCCAAATGAATAGTTATTGCATCAATTGCTGAAGCTTGAAATAACAAAAATGACAAGAAATAGTTACATACCAGTATGACTGATTTGATGTTGTTGGCAGATAGGGCTATGTCAAGGTTACCGTGCTCTTGAAGGTCTAAAAGCATATCAACTATGTCTTTCTCGTCTCCACCGCAGCCATTTTCTTTTCTAGGCCTCTCTTTATGCTCAGCAATGACATTTTCAAGTATTCCATCAGCTTCTAGGTGTAGCTTCTCGAGCTTTGGCCTGATTCCACTGATCATCTGAAGTGCTTTAACTGAAGGGTACAAATCTGCAAGGGTGAGGCCTGTTGCCAGCTTATTAACTTCGGTGATGACAGATATGAATGTTTCCTGTCCTTTGCATTTTGAACCAAAGGCCACTTTTGCTGTTATGCCATATGTCAACGAGAAAATCTTTTGACTAAGATTGATTGGTGAACTTTGGCTTGAAGACATTGTCTTGATGAGACTGGAAACCATTTCTTCTCTAACTCTTTTGAATGATTTCACCCGCTGTGAACTCAAGAGTTCCATCACACAAATCTTTCGAAGCTGCTTCCAGTAACTGCCATAAGGGGAGAAGACAATGTTTGTACAATCATAAGATATGATCCCGGGAGCAAGCTGATACGGCCTGGAAGCAAAAGTAACATCGTTTTTCCTCATTGCTTCCTCAGCAACTTCAGGTGAAGATAAAACAACCGTGGAGACTGCTCCAAGCTGTAGGTGCATTAAGGGGCCATGCTTGAGTGCCAGGTTTCTTAACGTGCAATGGGGTAGTGAGCCACCAAGCTGGTGAATGTTTCCTATGAAGGGTAGCTTCCATGGCCCTGGAGGCAGCCTTTGGGATGGTTTCTTATCTTTCAAAGCCTTGCCCACACTAGCAATCATGGATAGGAAGAGGAGGGTGGTGAGGAGGATGGAGAATGGAGGAAACTCAAACTCCATTTTTTGCATTGAAATGGTGAAGATACAGCTTTGTGATAAGCAAGAATACTTGAGAATTATGCAAGTATATATACATGGTTGTCATTTTGTTAATCTTCCATGAAAAAACTACTGGTCTTAGTCAACAGTTTCACACCAACATGTGTACAGATGTACAACCAATCATCAAAGCATGCGAGTAGGATTTTCTAACTCTCGAATTTGACAAGCAAATTAATAATGGAAATTAAGGGTCAAATCCGAATTAAATTGGCTCTCTTTGTTGGGATGATATAGACGAATGATGTATGTTCAATCATAATTAAAACTAAGGATTTGATATCGACCTTTATCTCCTCTTCATGATATATCTCGCATGTATTTATATTTATTGATTGCAATTTCAAAGTTGGAAAGTACTAAGAAGAAGAGATAATGCGAGGAAGGAATTGTAGAGAGCGTTCATAATTATTGATAGAATTAATTTCGTAGTGGGGCTAAGTACTATTTACTCGTTAGATCTTGGGCAGCGAAATTTTCTTGAAATAAATAATTAGCACAAGATCTGATGTTCTAATCAGTTTTACTCTCGCTGTTTGTATATGAATTACCCTCTCAGGAATGAACTCTTCTAATTTAAAAAAATAATAATAATAATTAGCACAAGATGAGTCATGATAAGTGGAGGCATCAAAACAATTGAATATATATATATATATATATATATATAATCAACGATTAAAATCTATTTACATATTTTATGATTTCAACTTTTCTTATGCGATAAATTTGGTTTTTTATTTCAATTAGTAGTTTATGAATAACATCAATTTTCACATGAGATTAAATTGTTTGAATTGAGAGTATTTTTATAATTTTATTAGACAAAATTAACATATTCAGCTCTTATAATTTAAAAAAAAAAATTATAAGTTGTCATGAATTGAACAAATATAAATACAAGATAAGTACCGATTCACACGTTAAGAAAATTGATTCTGTGCCCCTACCAATGTATATTTGTTCATCTCACCCCCAAATTTGTCAAAGAAACAAGACTCATTCGTCATTTCCAAGCAAATTTTGCAAGAGATTGGTAGTTGTTGTGTCATTTTCTTTCTACATTAAAAAAAAGACCAAAAAAAAAAAAAAACCAAGGTCAAGTGCCCTGTCTGCGAATATAGTGCAAGAGCCCCCACATTGACTTTTAGCATGTCTTGTCTGAGTACACAACAGGGGAGAGCATGTTGTACGTGTGGCCGAAAGCCTATTTCCATGCAACCTACGTGTACTTTCTTATTTCTTTACTATCACGAAATTATATTATAATTAAATTAATGTTCATTTATTACCAATTGATTTATCTATTTAAACAATTAAGACTTGGTCTAGCTAAGAGTTACTATTAAATTTTTCTAAGAAAATTGATGAGGTTTAGAAATTCAAATTCTCTCCTTTCTTTGACAAAATCTCCTACAAAAAAATAAAAATTTCTTAATCCTTATGCATGACTGTAAATAGTAGCATTACCACGAGATTCATGAATTCGATTATGAAGAAAATCAAATTAAAATATACGTGTTACACATTATTGTAACGACATATTAGGTCGGACTTTCAATCTCACATCACACATTGTTGAATATTCTATTGTACGATATTCTAACATTTTATCACATAATAAATGTATATATCTTTTGTTCAAAAAGAGCCGAATTGGAATTTTTGTTTGTTTCTATCTCAAATCATAGAAAGGAAATTTCCCATCATAAATATTTTCAACAATTCAATTCATTTGGTGGCATGTCACATGTCAAACCTTGGCTACTGTCAGTTAAAAATCCACTACGCAAGTATACGTATCGAATAGACAGTATATTAGCAAGTAGAGTATCGTTCCCACGGAGAATTGGTCTAAAACTTTACTAATTACTAAAATTAAAACAATTTAATTTTATCCAAATAATCCAAATTAATTAATTAATTAAAACTAATAAACTAGAATTTAAAATAACAAGAAAAATAAAAATAATAACAACTGGAGAAAATATCAGATTAAACAAGCCTAGGATTACAATATCCCTCACACTTCATCTAAATTTTACCTCTCCTCCTTAACTTATTTCAATGGGTTGAATTGCTAACCTAAAATCCTAAATTATTTATAAGGGTCTCCCGACTCGTCCTATAAAAATATCTATTTTAACCAAAACATCATATCCCTATGTGATTTGAAATCAAAACAGATTCATTAAGTTCAGGCTTTAATCTGGCTACATATGGCCTATAGGTATATCCCTATCCTATACGCAAATCATTTAACATGATCATATGCTATCCCAATTTTAGTCTACTCTAAACTCCCTCTCCCAAGTTTGTTTAGGTTTCTAAATCAGTTTAATTGGTGGCCAAGCAATCAAAAGCATTAAGAACAAATTAGAATAAACAATTCAATTCCCATTGAAAATAAGTAAGAAAGAGATTAAAAACTTAAACTACATGTGAGTTCAACTGCAATCCTAGAAAAAGAAAATTAGCCACTCATAATTGTAAAATCAAATAACATTGTATAAAATTCAACCATTGAAAATAACAAGAAGAATAAAAGCTAAGGAAGAAAACAAAATAATTGCCGCTTTATCTCCGGGTTTCTGCTTCAACTTCTAGCTTCTTGAATCTCCAAAGGTTCTCCTCTTCAGGTCTCAAAATATCCTATATATACTAACAAACTTAACCTAAATTTCTCCAAGTTGACCTAGGGTTTAATTGGGCTTAAAACATAATGAGAGGCCCAAAAAATCACTTAACAGTCTTTACAAATTTCCATTCCCGGTACAGGACGTCCAGCTACTTTCTGATGCGAGTTTCTCTATCTTCAAAGCAGAACTGGGCAAAGTGATCTTCATGAAAGTTGTAGCTCTGTCTCTTAGCTTTCCAATGGTCCAAGAATCGCAGCAATTTGAGTTCTGTAGCTCAAGATATGGCTAAAACACTGAAGCATATGTAAGCAGACTTCTAGATCTTTTAGCACCTTACTTTCCAAAATTGAACCCAATGACTTTAGGTCCTACCAAAAATATAAAAAACTAATAAATATTAACCAAATTAAAGGAAATAACATAAAAATAAATAACTTACTTAAAAATAAACTAAATATAAAAATAACTAAAAATTAAGAAATTATAATTAAAAACTAAGGACTTAGCTAAAATTTAATAACAAAATTGGAATAAAATAATTCTATAAAATAGAATTATCACACCCCCAAACTTAAGATTTTGCTAGTCCTCGAGCAAAAGAAAAGAATCACAAAAAGAAAACGCAAACATGAAAATCCTAGAACGAGAGATAGAAATACCAAATCATGATTTCTCAATTTTTCCTCAGAAATTAACTCACATTCTAACTTAAGGTAATATACAACTAATCCTTAAATTCATGCATCAATTCAAGCGAAACTTTATTTTTCGAATGGACTTCTGTGTGTGTGTGAATGCTCTTTTACAAAGAATATCATGCAATTCAAATTAGTTTATGCCAAATCTAAGCATAGATTAGTACTTGGATCCCATAAGTTTGCTTTTCATCTCTCTCTCCACTAATGTAGATTAACACTTATTCAAGAATCAATAGGTCTTTATCAAGCTTGTAATGTAAGGCTAGGGTCAAGGTATGATAAAGGATATATTTAGGCTCAAATTCACCCTAAGCACTTAATCAATCTAGGACACATAAAGAGCTCAATTTTTTTTTTTTTAGCACTCTCAAACTTGAAGTAAACTTTCCTTTGTAACACACATTGCTTTCTTTTCTTTTTTTTTTTTAACCCCCAAACTTATTTTTGACAATTATAACAAGGGGTAATTTTTCCAACAACCTTCACTTTTTTTCTTTTCACACCTTTCTTCCTCAATTTATTCTTTAAGCTCAAATTATTCCTTAGAAAGATTAAAATACTTAAAAGGTGAAAGGTTCAAATTGTTGGATTTAAATAGACAGGCCATGGCTAACATAATTGTGTAATTACAAAGAAAAGGTAAATTAGGCTCAAAAAGGGTGACTAAGGATAAATATAATAAGGTAGGCTCAAAAGGCTCAAATGGTCCAAAGATGGCCTAAATCACTTCCTATCCTAAGTGTTATCTAAGATTTCGCCTTGAGAGAGAATCAAACAAATTCTAGAATTCATGACTTCACTATACTTTTTCATCAACATAAACTTTATCTAAAGCACATAAAAATTCTAAGTAAAAGAGTATAGTGCTCAATTTATTGGAAGTCACACTTTAAAATAAAATTAACACAAGAATATCACATAAAATTAAATCATAACTATATGATTCCCAAAAGCTAAGAATAAAAAGATAATTAAAATATCATCCTAGGATTGAGACAATCATGAATAAGGTGCAACTATCTCAAATTTTTTTTTTAAAACATATAGATAAAACATGCAAAATATAAATAAAAAATAAAAATAAACTAACAAAATTCTAAACCAAAGCTAACTAAAAAAAATTTCGATACCACTAAATTCTAAACTACCCCCAAACTTAAAATAAACATTGTCCTCAATGTGATAAAAGAAAATAAAGAAAAAAGACAAGAATACTCCCCTAACTTCGGAATGGAAGACTATGAATCCTCTGCATCGTCACCACGAAAATCATCCTTAGTGTCGGAATCCATAAGCAACGAAGGAAAAGTAGACATTCATCCCACTCTTTAAGATGCAGCCTAAATACTCTTGAGGGAAAAGTGAATGTGGTGAGTGAAAAAAAATAATAAAATAAAATAAAAGTAGAATTAATGTGAAAAAAAAATTGAAAAGGTAAAGAGAGAAACAAAAATTTCAATAGGAAGAAGTTGTAGAAGGAGAAGAAAAAAAATAATAATAAAAAAATAATAAGAATGATGGTGCGGTTGAAGGAAGACAAAAGTGAAAAAAATGAAAAAAAATAATAATAAAATAAAAATAAAAAAAATAATAAAAAAAATAATAAAATGTGTGGCTGAAGACAAGAAAAAGAAGCAAAAAAATAATAATAAAAAATATGAAATTGTGCTGCTGAAAAAAAAAATTGTGGGCCCTAATGCACTGTTTCTACAGTGTTTTTACACTGTTACTGCACTGTTTCTACAGTGTACCGCACTATTTCTACAGTGTTTTCTGCACTGTTTCTACAGTGTAACGCACTGTTACGATACTGTTTCTACAGTGTACCGCACTGCTTTTACAGCCTCATGCAGCGCCGCGGCTCTCAATTTGAGTGCCGCGGCGCTAAAACATTCTGTTTCAACAAAACTCTTTTTTTTTTTTTGAAAACCAATTATCTGCAAAAGGAGATAAAAAAAAATTAGAATAAATGATAAAAACAACTACTAAATAAATAAATAATAAAATAAAATAAAATAAAATAAAAACTCATGAAAAAAAAATAACGAAAATAATTAAAGTTAAGGAACTTGGGTTGCCTCCCAAGAAGTGCTCGTTTACAGTCACTAGCTTAACTATAGCACCCCCTTTTTCAGTTCTTCATCTTCAAAATATGGTCTAAGGCTCAGCCCATTAACCATGAATGTGCCCGTATCCTCACCATCAATCTCAATTATTCCACACGGATAAGCCTTGACCACTTTGAAAGGACCCCACCATCTTTCTTTGCGTTTCCATGGAAAAAGCTTGAAGTATGATCTAGAAAGCATCATTACTTGTTGTCCAATCTCAAAAGGACAATTAGATGGTGGCGGAGGATGCTCAGTTGCTGACTGCTAGGGTCTCACAGGCGTAGGTGGTGGCTTAAACTCAAAGATTGGTGCATGCTCAATTGAAGGTGGTGGAATAGGCTTGCCTTTACCTTCATTGACTAAAACCACTTTATAACAACTATCTGTATAAGGATACTGATTTGAATTGAACAAATTAAATATCACTTCCTCTTCTCCAACATTGAAAGTTATTTTGCCATTCTTCACATCAATTATTGCTCCAGCTGTAGCTAAGAATGGTCTTCCCAAAATAAGAGGAATTTCAACATCATCTTCAATCTCAAGCACAATGAAGTCCACCGGAATGTATAAATGCCCAACTTTAAGCAAAACATCCTCTATAATCCCAACTGGGTGCCTAATTGTTCTATCTGCTAATTGCAAGGTAACTGTAGTAGGTTGTATCTCCTGAAATCCAAGTTTCTTGGCAATAGAAAAAGGCATTATTGAAACACTAGCACCTAAATCACATAAAGCTTTAGAAATTTTAAAACTACCAATAGTGCAAGGAATAGAAAAACTCCCTGGATCTTTAAGCTTTGGTGGCAGCTTATTCTGGATTATAGCACTGCACTCTTCAGTAAGTGCAACTGTCTCAAACTCTTCCAATTTCCTCTTCTTGGTCAGGATGTCTTTCAAGAATTTAAGGTAACTTGGCATTTGTTCTAAAGCTTCAGCAAAAGGAATATTAATGTGCAGTTTTTTAAATACCTCAAGAAATCTTTGGAATTATTTGTCCAGTTTTTGCTTTTGAAAACGTTGAGGAAAAGGTGGTGGAGGTGTGGACGTAGATTGTGATTTACCTTTAGAATTTTCAACAGATTTTTCAACCACAATTTCTTTTTTAGCTTCTTTTTCAATTTCTTTCTCATCAACTTGAATTGAAATCTCAGAATTTAAAGCTTGATTACTTACCTCTTTTCCATTGTGGAGAGAGATTGCCATACAATGTTCCTTACCTTCTCTTCTTGGGTTGGATTCAGTATCACTTGGTAAGGCACCTTGGGGTCTACTGTTGATGGAATTTGCAAGCTGTCCTACTTGGGTCTCAAGATTTCTCAAGGAGGCTCCTTGACTTTGAATCAAAGCTCATTGACTTTGAATTAAAGCATCTTGACTTTGAATTAAAGCATCATTCTTGGACATATATTGCAAGAGAAGTTCTTCCAGGTGGGATTTCTTTTCAGGAACTGGTGGTCTAACTTGTTGTTGGAAACTATGAGGCATGATGGGTTTTAGATTGGAAGGCCCTGCATTGTTATTCCATGAAAAGTTAGGGTGGTTTCTCCAACCAGGATTATAAGTATTGGAGTAAGGATTATTCTGTTGTCTATTGAAGTTCCCCGCAAACTGGACTGATTCAGAATTATATGGACATTGATCATGTGAATGGTCATCTCCACACATCTCGCAAACCACTGATGAATTTTGAACCGCATGGACTCCTAGTGTGTCAAACTTTTTGGTCAGTGCAGCCACTTGTGAAACTAATTGAGCAGTCAAATTGCCAAGTGCATCAATTTCATAAGCTCCAACTACTTTTCTTGATCTCGACCTTTCTGAAGGCCATTGATAATTATTGGAGGCCATCTCTTCCAACAAGTTATAGGCATCTGCAGCATTCTTACTCATTAATGCCCCACCAGCAGCAGCATCAATTGTAGTTTTAATTGACCCAACCAGCCCATTGTAAAATGTCTGAACTTGCAACCAATCAGGAATCCCATGATGTGGACATCTTCTCAATAATTCCTTAAACCTTTCCCAAGCTTCATACAAGGACTCACCATCAAATTGTGTGAATGAGGTAATATTGTTCCTCATCTTTGCCGTCTTTGCAGGGGGGAAGAATTTTGCAAGAAACTTTTGAGCCAAGTCTTCCCATGTGGTGATAGACCCATTAGGTAGTGAATTAAGCCAACTTTTTGCTTTATCTCTCAGAGAAAACGGAAACAGTCTCAATCTGATAGCATCATCGGTTACTCCATTGTATTTAAAAGTGTCGCAAATCTCCAAGAAATTTACCAAATGAGAATTAGGATCATCACTAGGTAACCCACCAAACTGAACTGAAGACTGAATCATCTGAATGTAAGCTGGTTTAATTTCAAAATTGTTGGCATTAATGGACGGTCTCCTAATACTTTGATGCAAACCTTGCAAAAGTGGGACAGCATAATCTCTCAGTGCTCTATTTGCTTCAGGAACCAGATTAATGGCATTATTCCCATTGTTATTATTATCCTCAACCATTGTCTGATCTAAAGCTGCAACCTGTGAATTCTCCCTTCGTCGCCTTCTGAAAGTTCTTTCTATCTCAGGATCAAAAGGAACAAGATTTAAGTTGTTTCTTCTTTGCATACAATGACCAACGATAACTGCAAGCAAACAAAAACAAATATTAAAACAAGAAAAATAAAATTTGAAGTAAGACTAAATTGCTTGGTATTAGTATTAATAAAAATTCTAGAAACAATTCCCCGGCAACGGCTTCAAAAACTTGTCAGTTAAAAATCTACTACGTAAGTATACGTATCGAATAGACAGTATATTAGCAAGTAGAGTATCGTTCCCACGGAGAATTGGTCTAAAACTTTACTAATTACTAAAATTAAAACAATTTAATTTTATCCAAATAATCCAAATTAATTAATTAATTAAAACTAATAAACTAGAATTTAAAATAACAAGAAAAATAAAAATAATAACAACTGGAGAAAATATCAGATTAAACAAGCCTAGGATTACAATATCCCTCACACTTCATCTAAATTTTACCTCTCCTCCTTAACTTATTTCAATGGGTTGAATTGCTAACCTAAAGTCCTAAATTATTTATAAGGGTCTCCCGACTCGTCCTATAAAAATATCTATTTTAACCAAAACATCATATCCCTATGTGATTTGAAATCAAAACAGATTCATTAAGTTCAGGCTCTAATCTGGCTACATATGGCCTATAGGTATATCCCTATCCTATACGCAAATCATTTAACATGATCATATGCTATCCCAATTTTAGTCTACTCTAAAGTCCTTCTCCCAAGTTTGTTTAGGTTCCTAAATCAGTTTAATTGGTGGCCAAGCAATCAAAAGCATTAAGAACAAATTGGAATAAACAATTCAATTCCCATTGAAAATAAGTAAGAAAGAGATTAAAAACTTAAACTACATGTGAGTTCAACTGCAATCCTAGAAAAAGAAAATTAGCCACTCATAATTGTAAAATCAAATAACATTGTATAAAATTCAACCATTGAAAATAACAAGAAGAATAAAAGCTAAGGAAGAAAACAAAATAATTGCCGCTTTATCTCCGGGTTTCTGCTTCAACTTCTAGCTTCTTGAATCTCCAAAGGTTCTCCTCTTCAGGTCTCAAAATATCCTATATATACTAACAAACTTAACCTAAATTTCTCCAAGTTGACCTAGGGTTTAATTGGGCTTAAAACATAATGAGAGGCCCAAAAAATCACTTAACAGTCTTTACAAATTTTCATTCCCGGTACAGGACGTCCAGCTACTTTCCGATGTGTTTTTCTCTATCTTCAAAGCAGAACTGGGCAAAATGATCTCATGAAAGTTGTAGCTCTGTCTCTTAGCTTTCCAATGGTCCAAGAATCGCAGCAATTTGAGTTCTGTAGCTCAAGATATGGCTAAAACACTGAAGCATATGTAAGCAGACTTCTGGATCTTTTAGCACCTTACTTTCCAAAATTAAACCCAATGACTTTAGGCCCTACCAAAAATATAAAAAACTAATAAATATTAACCAAATTAAAGGAAATAACATAAAAATAAATAACTTACTTAAAAATAAACTAAATATAAAAATAACTAAAAATTAAGAAATTATAATTAAAAACTAAGGACTTAACTAAAATTTAATAACAAAATTGGAATAAAATAATTCTATAAAATAGAATTATCAGCTACTGTCTGCTAAATTATTTGGCCTGGTTCGAACTCAACGTGAACCTGCTGGTTCCATGGAATATAATTTGCTCCACAACCCCCACCACATGGAAAAGATGTCCCATACGCAAATTCCCATACGCAAAGTATAGTTATGTTTATGTTATAAAAGTAAAATCTTAGACATTTACTCATCATCTTTCATGAGTTTTATGATCATGCCTTATATCTTTCAAAATCACTTTTAAATTCTGGTGATCGAAGTGTCAAACGTTGAATGTTCTTGATATACAAATACATGTGTGTGCATGTATATATGTTGTTATTATTTCTTCTTCTTGTTATCTACTAGAGTCAAAAAGTTTCTTTTTTTTTTTTTGAACGTAAAAAAAAATTAATTAACCATCTTGAAATAAAAGAGCTTCATGATGAATGATCAAAGAAAAGAAAATTAAATTGAGAGTATTTTTATAATTTTATTAGACAAAATTAACATATTCAGCTCTTATAATTTAAAAAAAAAAATTATAAGTTGTCATGAATTGAACAAATATAAATACAAGATAAGTACCGATTCACGCGTTAAGAAAATTGATTCTGTGCCCCTACCAATGTATATTTGTTCATCTCACCCCCAAATTTGTCAAAGAAACAAGACTCATTCGTCATTTCCAAGCAAATTTTGCAAGAGATTGGTAGTTGTTGTGTCATTTTCTTTCTACATTAAAAAAAAGACCAAAAAAAAAAAAAAAAACCAAGGTCAAGTGCCCTGTCTGCGAATATAGTGCAAGAGCCCCCACATTGACTTTTAGCATGTCTTGTCTGAGTACCCAACAGGGGAGAGCATGTTGTACGTGTGGCCGAAAGCCTATTTCCATGCAACCTACGTGTACTTTCTTATTTCTTTACTATCACGAAATTATATTATAATTAAATTAATGTTCATTTATTACCAATTGATTTATCTATTTAAACAATTGAGACTTGGTCTAGCTAAGAGTTACTATTAAATTTTTCTAAGAAAATTGATGAGGTTTAGAAATTCAAATTCTCTCCTTTCTTTGACAAAATCTCCTACAAAAAAATAAAAATTTCTTAATCCTTATGCATGACTGTAAATAGTAGCATTACCACGAGATTCATGAATTCGATTATGAAGAAAATCAAATTGAAATATACGTGTTACACATTATTGTAACGACATATTAGGTCGGACTTTCAATCTCACATCACACATTGTTGAATATTCTATTGTACGATATTCTAACATTTTATCACATAATAAATGTATATATCTTTTGTTCAAAAAGAGCCGAATTGGAATTTTTGTTTGTTTCTATCTCAAATCATAGAAAGGAAATTTCCCATCATAAATATTTTCAACAATTCAATTCATTTGGTGGCATGTCACATGTCAAACCTTGGCTACTGTCTGCTAAATTATTTGGTCTGGTTCGAACTCAACGTGAACCTGCTGGTTCCATGGAATATAATTTGCTCCACAACCCCCACCACATGGAAAAGATGTCCCATACGCAAATTCCCATACGCAAAGTATAGTTATGTTTATGTTATAAAAGTAAAATCTTAGACATTTACTCATCATCTTTCATGAGTTTTATGATCATGCCTTATATCTTTCAAAATCACCTTTAAATTCTCGTGATCGAAGTGTCAAACGTTGTATGTTCTTGATATACAAATACATGTGTGTGCATGTATATATATTGTTATTATTTCTTCTTCTTGTTATCTACTAGAGTCAAAAAGTTTCTTTTTTTTTTTTTTTGAACGTAAAAAAAATTAATCAACCATCTTGAAATAAAAGAGCTTCATGATGAATGTTCAAAGAAAAGAAAATTAGAGGAAAGAAAAATTGTAAGTAGTAAAACAGTAGTTCTATTAACTAAAACATGTTACTAGTCTATCAATTCCATCCAAAGAAATAGATACAACAATATTCACAGATATGTCAGAACAGAAAGTTTTGCCACCTAGAACATGTTCTGCCTGCAATCTTGTTCACATGTTCTCCAAGCTTTATTGAGACAATAGCATCTCTACTTCTATAACTAAGATGCAGTCCAAAGAGAATTACGATTCAGCCGATGAATGGCTATGAGTGGTGGGAATTAAGATTAAATCATATTTCCTTCTGACAGTCGCACCAAAGCTCTCAGTCATGACTAGATTTTCATGCCTTATTCCACTAGGAAGCTTCCAGCCAAAATGGTAGAGCAATTTTGCCAGAGGCAGCTCTATGGTAGGGAGTGCAAACAAGATGCCTGGACAAATCCTTCTTCCTGCGCCAAACGGGATATACTCAAAATCTGTTCCTTTAAAATCAGTGGAAGCATTCAGGAACCTTTCAGGGTAAAATGTTTCAGGTTCAGTCCAATACTTTGGATCTCTCCCTATCGCCCATGCGTTGATTATGACATTGGTCTTGACAGGTACCTGGTATCCGTTAATTTCACAATTCTCTCGGCTTTCTCTTGGAAGTAACAGAGGGAAAGAAGGGTGTAACCTCAGGGTTTCCTTGATTACTGATGCTAAGTATTTTAATTCATGTATCTTTGCGTCATCCACATCCCCTTTTCCATGAAAGACCTGTCTTACCTCATCTTGTGCTTTTCTTAGCACCCTTGGATTTTTCAGCATTTCTGACATTGCCCAGTCCACAATAGTTGACGATGTCTCACTTCCCCCACTGAAGATATCCCGATAGATTGTGAACCCAACATCAGTTCAGGTTGATAATACATTGGATATATATATCAAGCCAAGCAAAACTAGATTTGAAATTGCCCGGTACAAATCATTAATCTGATTCACCGGGCAGATGCCATGGAAACATATTTGATACATTTGAACAAAAAGGTAATTGTTTTAGCACAAAATTACTTTTGATGATAAGAACATAGACAATCTCACTATAGAAACTTGCAAAATCTGAGTTCTGATATAACTTGGCTTTGAGATAGGAAATTAAAACAAATCTCAACTTTTGAGCTCAGTATGGACTGCACCTTGTTTGTAACCATAAGCAATTAATTTGTGTAAGATTATGATGTAGGAGCATAATATTTAGGTTATTTACGAATTAAGTCAGGTTAGGTTTAGTTTTTTTTTTGTCACTTTACTTGTACTCTAAAAAAGTTTAGATTAAGTGATTTATTTATTTAAGAATTGTAATAATCTCACTTCATAAAGTTAAAAACTCTATTTTTAGGAATAGTTATACAAAGCTTTCTTAGTTTAATTGTTAGAGACATTCAAATTGAGAATTAATAAAGAATATTTTCTTTAGTAAGTAAAAATGCTTATTTTCTCTAGGCTCTTTTTAGAAGAATAAGAGTTTTTAGTATCTTTGGTTTAGCCAACCAAATTGAGATTTTGACCTTTATTTACTTAGTGGGGTTCTCTGACCTCGTTGAAATTGGTGTTCACCTTAGTGGAGTTTCTAACCTCACCATGATTGGTGTATTTCACAATGTCTAAGTGTCTTCACAATGTCCCAGCATCAGTTTGGTATCAAAGTGGGACAATCATTGTTGTTGCGTAGTTTGGGTTTGTTGTCGAGTTTCGACTCTCCTTATTCAGGTAATTTTGTTTGTTGTTGTTTTATAGTTGTCACCATTTTTTTCTGCATCACCAAATCATCATCATCACCATCATCAAATCATCATTACCATGTCCTTGCCATATCACCATTGCCATAATTGTTGTTGTTATTTGAGCCAACAAAATGCTGCTAAGAAACCAAAATCTTCAAAGAGATGTTCACGAGATCGAGGTAGAGGAATTACATCACCAAATGTAAGAATTACAAGAGCAACTTGCAAGACATGTTGTTGCTCAAATCAACAACAATAGCTCCAAGGACAAACTAGATAATACAAATCCCTTCCATCAAGAATCATCTTCTGATGATGAAGTACCTATACGTTGTCTAAGAATTGCTACTAATAGAGATTTGAAAATCAAGGTAGACATTCTTGAGTTTGAAGGAAGGCTTCACCCTGATGATTTTCTTGACTTGCTTTACACAGTTGAAAGAGTTTTTGAGCTTTAAGATGTTCCTGATGAAAAATGTGTGAAGGTTGTTGCTGCTAAATTGAAGAAGCATGCTTTTATCTGGTGGGAAAATCTTAAACGACAATGAGAAAGAGAAGGTCATAACAAGATTAGAACATGGGATAAGATGTGTAGAGAACTCAAATGTAAGTTCCTTCCTGAGCACTATCGATAAGAAATTTTTATTAAATTTCATAACTTGAGGCAGAGAACAATGTCGGTGAAATAATATATAATGGAGTTAGAGCAACTTCACATGAAGTGTGATATCTAGGAACCTGAAGAGCAAATTGTAGCTCGTTATCTTGGAGGTCTCAATGTTGAAATTGCAGATGTTATTCAGCTACAACCATATTGGAACATAAATGATGTCATCAAATTAGCATTAAAGGTTTAGAAATAACGATCACGAAAAGCTTTAATGAGTTCATCTAGACAAAAAGATTCTACCTCAAATCGTGGGAGACAAAGTTTGGTAACCATTTTACCTCCAAAGGTAAATTTTTCCAAAATTGCAAGTAATAATGACAAAGACATTGCTTCTACTCGTGTTTCTAATGTCAACAAGAAGTGCTTCAAATGTCAAGGAGTTGGGTTTATTGCTTCTGATTTTCCAAATCGAAGAATTATCTCCTTAATAAAAGAAGAAGTTAAGGAAAAACCTATCATGAAAGAAGTAGAGGATGGACTAGAAATATTCAATGAAGATGAGACAGAAAAAGTTATTGCTGACTGTGGAGAACCTCTTGTTGTTCGTCGTAACTTCAACACTGTTATTATAATTGAAGATAAAAGTTGACTTCGCCGATGATCTTCTATACAAGGTGCACATCCTAAAGGAATGTTTGCAATGTCATTAGTGATAATGGAAGTTATAAGAATGTTGTTGCCAACTACATGGTTGAAAAGTTGAAGCTTCCAATTGAGTCACACCCTCATCATTACAAGCTACAATGGCAGAGAAAAGGAAATGAAGTTAAGGTAACAAAGAGTAGTTGTGTTCAATTCTCTATTGAAAATAAGTATCAAGATGAAGTCTAGTGTGGTGTTATCCTAATGGACACATGTCATCTATTATTGGGATGCCTATGGCAATATGATCGTTGAGCTCACCATGATGGATGCAAAAATACTTATTGCTTCATCAAAGATTGAGCAAAAGTTACATTGACTCTACTAAAGATTGAAGACCGGCCAAAAAGATAAAAGGAAGATAAAGCATTCATCTTTGTGTCTGGCCTAAACAAAGCTTATCATGAGTCAAACCTCTTATTCCTCTTATTAGTTTGTGAGGAAAATGAAGTATCTCCATCATTACCCAAGGATGTCAAGCCCATAATTGAGGGGTTTTGTGATGTTATACTTGATTAGATACCCCATGGATTGTCACCAATGCGAGATATCCAGCATGCCATCAATCTTATTCTTGGCTCTGTAATTCCAAACGAGGCTACTTATCGCATGAGTCCTCAAAAGCATAAAAAGTTACAACGTCAAGTCAAATAGCTTTGAGAGAGGCTTGGTAAGAGAAAGTGTTAGCCTTTATGTTATTCCTACTTTATTAGTTCCAAAAAATGATGGAACATGGCGTATGTGCATTGATAGTCATGCCATGAACAAAATCACCATCAAGTATCGTTTTCCCATTCCTATACTTGATGATTTGTTGGATCAATTGCATAGTGTTATTATCTTCTCCAAGATTAATTTGCGTAGTGGTTATCACCAAATTTGAATGCGACCTAGAGATGAATTAAAAACTGCATTTAAAACTCATGATGGGTTATATGAATGGACAGTTATGTCATTTGGCCTCTAAAATGCATCCAGCACCTTTATGTGCCTAGTGAACTAGGTGTTTCGCCCTTTTATTAAGATGTTTGTTGTGGTTTATTTTGACGATATTTTGGTGTATAGTAAAAGTCAGAAGGAGCGTTTGGAACATTTACAGTAGATCCTTGAAGTATTTCAAGAGCAAAAGCTTGCTAACTTAAAGAAGTGCGAGTTTATGACAAACAAAGTTATCTTCTTGGGATATGCTGTGTCAAGCCAAGGAATTAAAGTGGACCAAAGTAAAGTTGATGCTATTATCAACTAGCTAGTTCCAAAGTCACTTCATGATGTTTGAAGCTTTCATGGATTGACCTATTTTTATCAACTCCACTCATTGAATGCCTTGAGCAAGATGGTTTTATATAGAGTACTAAAGCACAACGTAGCTTTGAGGAATTGAAAAAGAAGATTACTAAAGTTCTAGTGCTTGCGCTTTTAAATTTTGATTTGGTGTTTGAAGTTGATTGTGATGCCTCCAATGTAGGTATTGGTACTATTCTATCTCAAGAGGGATGACCAATTGCTTTCTTTAGTGAGAAACTCAATGATGCAAAGGTGAAATACTCAACGTATGATAAAGAGCTTTATGCCATTATTTGAGCTCTGGACCATTGGAGCCACTATTTATTATTAAAGGAATTCATCTTGTATTATGACCACAAAGCTCTCAAACATCTCAGCTCCCAATACAAGCTTAATTGCCGACATGCAGCTTTGAGTAAGTTTTTTTAAACCTTTCCAATTCTCCTCAAGCACAAGTCAGGTGTACAAAACAGAGCAGTTGATGCTTTAAGTCATCGCCTTACTCTTCTCTTTACATTACAATTAAAGGTTGTTGGTTTTGAAGTTGTGAAAGAATTGTATGAGAAAAATCTTGAATTTGGTGAGATATGGAAGTCTAGCTCTCAACATCCTTATCGACAATTTCACCATCAGGAAAGGTATCTTTTCAAAGGTAACCAATTGTGCATCCTTCAATGTTCTTTATGCCAATCTATTATTTGGGAAGCTCATAATAGAGGATTAGCTAGACATTTTGAAAAAGACAAACATTGGCTCTTGTGAAAGAAAAATTTTATTCGCCCAAGTTTGAATGAGATGTCATACTTACCACACTACCAAGCTTGGAAATCAAAACATTGGTATGTATAAACCATTACCTAGCTTGAAGCTCCTTGGATAGATGTGAGTATGGATTTTATTTTGGGTTTGCCAAGAACTAAAAGGCAAAAGGACTTTGCAATGGTGGTCATCGATAGATTTTCCAAAATTGCTCATTTTGTGCCATGCCATAAAACAAATGATGCTTCTCCTATAACTGATTTGTATTTCAAAGAAATTGTACGTCTTCATGGAATTCCAAATATCATAACTTCATATTGAGATGTGAAGTTCATGAGTCATTTTTAGCAAACTCTTTAGAGGAAATTAGGTACTTATTTGCAGCTTAGTTCAATAAGTCACCCTTAAACGAATAGTCAAACAGAACTGGTCTACAAAAGTTTAAGAAACTTATTTAGAAACTTTGTAGGCAAACATATTCGTGAATGGGATCTTGTGTTAGCACAAGGAGAATTCTTTTACAATAATTCTGTGAGCCAAACCATTGGAAGATGTCCATTCAAGTAGTGTATGGAAAATGCTCTCTTAGCCCTTTGGATCTTCCTACATTACCAACTACTTGTGAATTTAGTGTTAATGCTGAAGAATGTGCTAAGCAAATAAAGAAGCAAATAAACAATATGTAACTGATATTATCAAACGTTAAAACCTTGGCAATCCCATAAGGTGTGCCAACATTTTCAGATAAGCCACAGCAGAAAATTTTGCCACCTAAAACATGTCTGCCTGGAATCTGATTCACATGTTCTCAAAGCTTTATTGAGACAATAAAAACATCTCTAAAACAATAACTAATATGCAGTCCAAACAAAATTATCATGCAGCAGATGAATGGCTATGAGTGGTAGGAATTAAGATTAAATCATCTTTCCTTCTGGAAGTCACACCAAAGGCCTCAGTCATATCTAGATTTTCGTGCCTCATTCCACTAGGAAGATTCCAATCAAAATGGTAGAGCAATTTTGCCAGAGGCAGCTCAATGTTAGGGAGTGCAAACAATATGCCTGGACACATCCTTCTTCCTGCGCCAAATGGGATATACTCAAGATCTGTTCCTTTAAAATCAGTGGAAGTATTCAGGAACCTTTCAGGGTAAAATGTTTCAGGTTCATTCCAATACTTTGGATCTCTCCCTATCGCCCATGCGTTGATTATGACATTGGTCTTGACAGGTACCTGGTATCCGTCAATTTCACAATTCTCTTGGCTTTCTCTTGGAAGTAACAGAGGGAAAGGAGGGTGGAACCTCAGGGTTTCCTTGATTACTGATGCCAAGTATTTTAATTCATGTATGCTTGCTTCATCCACATCCCCTTTTCCATGAAAGACCTGTCTTACCTCATCTTGTGCCTTTCTTAGCACCCTTGGATTTTTCAGCATTTCTGACATTGCCCAGTCCACAATTGTTGACGATGTCTCACTTCCCCCACTGAAGATATCCTGATAGATTGTGAACCCAACACCAGTTCAGGTTGATGATACATTGGATATATATATATATATATAACGGAGCAAAACTAGATTTGAAATTGCCTGGTACAAATCATTAATCTGATTCACTAGGCAGATGCCATGGAAACATATTTGATACCTTAGAACAAAAAGGTAATTGTTTTCGCCACAAAATTACCTTTAATGATAATAACTAGACAATCTCACTATAGAAACTTGCAAAATCTGAGTTCTGATATAACTTGGTTTTGAGACAGGAAACTAGAACAAGTTCCAACTTCAAATTTCAGCATGAACTACACCTTGTTGAAATCATAAGCAATTAATTTGCGTAAGATTATGATCTAAAACAAACAAAAAAATGGCATACTAACCCAGATGACTGCTTTAATGTCCTTGTCAGTCAAGGGAAATTCAAGACCATCAAGCTGCTGAATCCTTAAAAGAACAGTAACTAGGTCGTCCTTTGCTTCTCCTTCACTTATTTTTCCTCTCTCCATTCTCTCTCTGTGTTCGTCAATGATGCCTTGAAGTATCTTATCACTCTTCTTGTAATACCCCTCACATTGTATTTATAATGAAAGCATTTAAATTTATTAAGCTATAGTTTATAAAGATAATAAGTAAATATTGGTTTAGCATTTTATCTATTTGCAATTATGATCATTGATGCCTTAATAATTAGGAAGTAGATGAAGGGGTTTTTAAATAACTGAAGAAGTTTAAGTAAAAAAATCAGTTTCATAATTAGTGGTCAGATTACTTGTTTAAAATAAAGGGGTTAGGCAGAGTATATGAACAGACAAGAACTCACATAAGGTTATTCAACAGACTCAATCACTAGACAGTCAGAAGAACTTAGTACCAGGGAAGAAGAAAGACAAAGGAAAGGGAAGGAAGTTGCAGATTAAGGTATGTTTTGGGGTTATATTTTTATAGCTTTGGGTACAAAAAAAAATCCTAAAACAGTTATACTTTAGTATCTTTTTATTTAAATCCGGCACCTTTCCGATGACTTTCCGGCAGCATGATGGGTACCAATGGAAAGGTCTTGAAAAGATCTTTCCAGTGGTTTTTGTAGCATCTCGTTTAGCCTTGTGGTTAGGAAGATATGAATTTTTGAAGATAGTTAGAAACCTGATTTCAACAGTTTGATAACCCAACTTTGGGTCACCGGAACTCCATATTCCGGCAACAGTTTTGGTCGGTTCTTTGAGGGCTTTTGTAGTATGAAATGAGATGATTAATGTGGCATCAATGGCTTGGTTAGAGATTTCTTGTGTTTAGAGAATTAATGTGTCAAAATAGGCTCGTTGATACTGGAAACCCAGAAATCTGGGTATTTCTGTGATGATTTCAAGAAATTTGGCTTTCGAAACTTAGGCATTTTGTATTCTTTTTAATCAAAACAAACTTTGGTGTTATAGTATGATATGAATACTTCATATTGGTGTTGATTTTGTCACTGGAAGTAATTCGGGTTGAAAGTTATAAGGGCTTGAAGTAAGCCAAATGATCATCAGATTCTAGAAATTCCAGAAAATGGAAAACTCTTTTTAAATTTGTTTTAAAATTCAATTTTAATTAATATGTGATAAATTCTGTTGTAAACTTCTTAAATATTGAATATGTGATTTCTACTATATTTTTATAGCAAAAGTATGTATTTTTATATTTTATTAATTTATTTATTAAATTAGTAGATTTCATTAAAATAAAAAAATAAAGTTATAAAAAAATTATAAAAATGATTTTTATGAGTGAAATTAGTGAAATCTCTTATCTGAAATTAAAATCCTTACTGATTTTATAATTTAAGTTTAATTCTCAACCTTATCGAAAATTTTGTTTAAACTCAAAAATATATATATAATAATAAAATATTACCTTCTTAATCGAAGATATTCCTACATTATAATAGAAGTCGCTACATACCCTAAATGTTTAGGATGGTCAATGGAAAGTCGCCTTGTAGAATATGTTTGCAAATTCAGTTCTGATTTTGTATGTATTTCTTCAAATGTTAGGATACTAGGAGGATTTTCAGAGTTGTTACTAAAAAGTGAAATTAACAAGATCAGGTAAGTGATTGATATTCCTTCGGTGTTTTTATATCCTAAAATTAGCTTCAATGTGAATTTGTATATGAGATACGATATTTTGTCCTATGATTTATTAAAATTGGATTGAGCATGCAAATGTATATGTATATGAGTTTATATGTTGGATTTAGAATATGGTTTATGAAAAGCGTGATTTCTTATTTCGAAATTTGTGTATGACTTTGTATAAAGTATGCATATATGTTTTCGTGAATATAATCATAAATATTTAGTATGAAACGCATATGCTTTTGAGGTGTATGAGATATGCTTAAGAAAATTTAATATACTGTTTTATGAAATTCGGGTAATCTAAAAAAATATATATATTTCTGTTTTGTCTCCTAGTATGGCTATGCTCTGACCCTGCCAATGGGGGTTAAATGTTGGCCGTGTCGACATGTATTCTGTGATTAGAGATTGATCTCCTAACCGCACCACCGGTTACAGAATAGTGGTATTTGTGATATCTATTCAGTGCAACCAATGGTTGCTTTTGATATATTTCTGACCCGTGCCACCGGGGTTAATTGTGGTTCCATTTCTGACCTATGCCACAGGGGTTAAGTGTGGTCGTAGCATGTTACAGGAGACCACTAAAAATTTAAATATCTGTGATATATGTTTGCTTAGTATCTGAAAGTAAAAATTTTAGAATATAAGATTCTGAATAAGATTACCCAATATTTTACTTCGATAATTATATTAATGACATTTGGCCTAAATGTTTTAAGCATGCTTAATCCGACTGAAGGGATGTTAGTTACTTGCTGAGTAGTTGGACTCATTCATTCCTTCACATTTTTTCAGGTTGTGATTTGGTCAAACACGTGGGAAACTTTGGGGAGTGACGTTTCGTAGGCTAGCATGTGGTGTTAGATTTCTTTAACGTTTTTTTGTAAATGTTACAAACCTTTTTGCTATCTTAATTTGTTTATTCAGGATTTTATTTTAATATGTTAACTTTGAGAATTATTATGTTTCATAAACATATTTGACTCCTTTTAGTCAGTTGGTTAAGATATCTGTTATAAGCCTTGCATGCCTATAAGATTACCCCTTACAGGTATGCGGCGTCTGTCATATCTCGGGTCTGGGGCGTGACACTTCTGATGCAGAGTCCCAAGTTTCTGTCTTATTCCACTAATCAGTTGAAGCACTCGAAATGACGGGTACATATCTGCAATACTAAATCCAGAAACCAGCTTTACCACTTCTCTGACAATTGATGAGAATGTTTCCTGGTCTTTGCATTTGTTACCGAATGCTGCTCTTGATGTGATTCCATATGTCAAGGAAAAAATTTTGTCGCTAAGATTGATTTGCGATCTTTCATTTGAACATACGGATTTCACAAGAGCTGAGACCTCCTCCTGTCTGATTGAATGAAATGACTGGACTTGTTTTGCTGTCAAAAGTTCTACCGTGCAAATTTTTCTTACTTGTCTCCAGTAATCTCCATATGGTGCCATGGCAATGTCCCGAAAATCGTAAGTAATAATGCTCATGGAAAGCGGTTGAGGTCTCTGAGCAAAGACAATACCATGCGTTATCAAGACATCTTTGGCAATTTCTGGTGAGGAAACAACGATGGTCGAAATCTCACCAAGCTGTAGGTGCATCAGTGGTCCATGTTGATTGGCCAGATCTCTCAGGATGCGATGAGGTAGTGAACCCACAAGCTGGTGCATGTTGCCTATGAAGGGTAATTTCCATGGCCCTGGTGGCAGCTTTATGTTTCTATCTGAGGCTGCCACTCTCTTCACAACTTTAACAACTATTGACAAGAAGAGAAAGGAAGAAAGCAAGATTGACAAGGAAAGGGATTGCAGCTCCATTGTTGATGAAGAACAGGATTGCAGAACTAAGGAGCAAATGATTCTTTTTAATCAAAAGTTCTCGTAGGTAAAGTTTCAAGTGGTCAAGCAATTCCAATCTTGACATCAAATCATGCTTTTGTTTTATGTCTAAAGGTGAGAAAACAAGAAAAGGAGAGCATGTAGCTTTTACAAAATTTCCGTGCCTGCCTAACATCTGAATAAATTATCATAAAAAATATGTCGGTAGGCAGATTTGGCAGATTTGAAACTTTGGATAGTACAAATAATTAGGCTTTCCATAAATGAAGATAAGCTTCGAAAAAGATTGGACTTTTAACCAAGTGGGAATGTTAGGCCCAAAAACCTAATTCTGTCACAATTTTTCAGCAAATAAAATATAACTGATATTATCAAACGTTAAAACCTTGACAATCCCAAACGTTAAAAAAAAAAAAGAAAAAGTAATAACTTTATGAAAGGAAGGAAGCCTTTTGGAGCTTTCTTCCAAGCAATATTGTTGAATGTCAAGCAAGAAAGCCCTTTGAGATTTTCTTTAAATATAACTAACAGTTGTATATTTTAATTTGATAAAGAAAATTATATTATATAATTTGATTCAATAATGGACATGTATATATTTTTTCTAAAGTAATAGTTGGATTCAAATTTTTTTAATATTTTATGTAAAGAAAAGATAATCACATTTCAATTGTTATTTTACTATTTATTAAATATGACTTGATATTTAATAATAATTATTGAAAAACTAAAAAAAATAATAAGAAGAAGGAAGCCTTTTGGGCTTGCCTCCTTTAGGCAACATCATCAAGTGTCAAGTAAGGAAACCCTTTGGAGCTTCCTTTAAATATAGTTATGGATGGGCTTGAAAAAAGTATGGACTTTTAGCCTAGTGGGAATGTTAGTCCTAAAAACCTAATTTTGTCACAATTTTTCAGCGAACAATTTGTAACTGATATTATCAAACGTTAAAACCTTGACAATCGCAAAAGGTGTGCCAACATTTTCAGATAAGCCACAGCAGAAAATTTTGCCACCTAAAACATGTCTGCCTGGAATCTGATTCACATGTTCTCAAAGCTTTATTGAGACAATAAAAACATCTCTAAAACAATAACTAATATGCAGTCCAAACAAAATTATCATGCAGCAGATGAATGGCTATGAGTGGTAGGAATTAAGATTAAATCATCTTTCCTTCTGGAAGTCACACCAAAGGCCTCAGTCATATCTAGATTTTCGTGCCTCATTCCACTAGGAAGATTCCAATCAAAATGGTAGAGCAATTTTGCCAGAGGCAGCTCAATGTTAGGGAGTGCAAACAATATGCCTGGACACATCCTTCTTCCTGCGCCAAATGGGATATACTCAAGATCTGTTCCTTTAAAATCAGTGGAAGTATTCAGGAACCTTTCAGGGTAAAATGTTTCAGGTTCATTCCAATACTTTGGATCTCTCCCTATCGCCCATGCATTGATTATGACATTGGTCTTGACAGGTACCTGGTATCCGTCAATTTCACAATTCTCTTGGCTTTCTCTTGGAAGTAACAGAGGGAAAGGAGGGTGGAACCTCAGGGTTTCCTTGATTACTGATGCTAAGTATTTTAATTCATGTATGCTTGCTTCATCCACATCCCCTTTTCCATGAAAGACCTGTCTTACCTCATCTTGTGCCTTTCTTAGCACCCTTGGATTTTTCAGCATTTCTGACATTGCCCAGTCCACAATTGTTGACGATGTCTCACTTCCCCCACTGAAGATATCCTGATAGATTGTGAACCCAACACCAGTTCAGGTTGATGATATGTTGGACATATATATATATATAACGGAGCAAAACTAGATTTGAAATTGCCTGGTACAAATCATTAATCTGATTCACTGGGCAGATGCCATGGAAACATATTTGATACCTTAGAACAAAAAGGTAATTGTTTTCGCCACAAAATTACTTTTAATGATAATAACATAGACAATCTCACTATAGAAACTTGCAAAATCTGAGTTCTGATATAACTTGGCTTTGAGACAGGAAACTAGAACAAGTTCCAACTTCAAATTTCAGCAAGAACTACACCTTGTTGAAATCATAAGCAATTAATTTGCGTAAGATAATGATCTAAAACAAACAAAAAAATGGCATACTAACCCAGATGACTGCTTTGATGTCCTTGTCAGTCAGGGGAAATTCAAGACCATCAAGCTGCTGAATCCTTAAAAGAACAGTAACTAGGTCGTCCTTTGCTTCTCCTTCACTTATTTTTCCTCTCTCCATTCTCTCTCTGTGTTCATCAATGATGCCTTGAAGTATCTTATCACTCTTCTGATGCAGAGTCCCAAGTTTCTGTCTTATTCCACTAATCAGTTGAAGCACTCGAAATGACGGGTACATATCTGCAATACTAAATCCAGAAACCAGCTTTACCACTTCTCTGACAATTGATGAGAATGTTTCCTGGTCTTTGCATTTGTTACCGAATGCTGCTCTTGATGTGATTCCATATGTCAAGGAAAAAATTTTGTCGCTAAGATTGATTTGCGATCTTTCATTTGAACATACGGATTTCACAAGAGCTGAGACCTCCTCCTGTCTGATTGAATGAAATGACTGGATTTGTTTTGCTGTCAAAAGTTCTACCGTGCAAATTTTTCTTACTTGTCTCCAGTAATCTCCATATGGTGCCATGGCAATGTCCCTAAAATCGTAAGTAATAATGCTCATGGAAAGCGGTTGAGGTCTCTGAGCAAAGACAATACCATGCGTTATCAAGACATCTTTGGCAATTTCTGGTGAGGAAACAACGATGGTCGAAATCTCACCAAGCTGTAGGTGCATCAGTGGTCCATGTTGATTGGCCAGGTCTCTCAGGATGCGATGAGGTAGTGAACCCACAAGCTGGTGCATGTTGCCTATAAAGGGTAATTTCCATGGCCCTGGTGGCAGCTTTATGTTTCTATCTGAGGCTGCCACTCTCTTCACAACTTTAACAACTATTGACAAGAAGAGAAAGGAAGAAAGCAAGATTGACAAGGAAAGGGATTGCAGCTCCATTGTTGATGAGTTTTTGTAAGTGGAATTTCGTTTATAGATTACACATGAAAAGGAAAATGAAGCTAAACTAAGAAACCTTGAAGTCAACTTGCCAAATAAACAAGATTTATATCAGCGGCCAATCCAGTTTATAGCTTTTATTTTTTTCTTTTCTTTTTCATAATGAAGATAAAACATTGGAAGTTTGCATAGATGTGCCAATGATGTAGTAGTTTGGGTCAATTCAATATTAGAGGATAATCATTAAGAAAGTAAATTAGGTAGAATTAAACAATATGTAGCCTTACCCTATCCTCCATGGTTAGGTAGCAATATTTTAAGAAGGAAAGAATACAATATGTAGCTTGAGGATGCTATTATAACTACATAATTCTCAGTCAGAGACAAGAAATCATTAATCATGTGATCCTGGCAGCAATCATGTGGAAAATTCCGATATTCCAAGCAAGTAGAAAACAAAATCCAAGATGTAATAAATCCAAGAAAATGAATAAATATTCTGATAATACAGCCCCTCTGCAGTCTCTTCTGGATCGGAGCTATGTATGTATATCAATCCTTATTCTTATTAGTTTATTGAGTATCAAAAACTTGAAGAAAAAGAGAGCATTCTGAAAATAAGGGAGGAAGCCTCATGGTAGAACAGATTTTGTAAAACCCGACCCTATAAATACATGACATGACATACACGTGGTAAATAGTATGTTAATACGCTAGGAAAGCCTTTAAAAATAGATAAAAGCTGGTATTGTACCTAACGGTGCACTTGAATTGATTTAATCTCGAACTAGTTCAAATAGGAATCTTAAGATGAAATTTAATATTTTATAGTCCAGGAATGACTAAAAAATGATTGTTCGGAGTTTGAGGGTTAATTTGGAAAAAAATTGAAAATTTTGATGTTCAGGGGCAAAATCATCATTTTACCACCTAAGATAATAATTTGATCATGGAGTGAAATTTTTAACCAAGATTAACTATTTGGAGTATAATTTAATGATAGGAAGTGAAGATTTTCAATTCCGGTAATTTTCGGAACATAGGGGCAAAACGGTAATTTTGTCACCTTCGGGGTAAAACCATAATTTTCACCACCCAAAACTTGTCAAAATCATAAGATTTATTCATTTTTTGTATGAATAACTATGGTATTTTAAGTGGTGAAAAATTGAAGTTTAAAGGATGAAATTTTAAAATGGGCCAATGGGAATGTGACACACGTCACATTTAAATTGGCTAATATTTTATTAAAGGAAAAGTCAGCCCATAAAGCCCCACCCACTTAAGAGGTTCGGCAATAAGAAGAAAATGGAGGGAATAGTGAAGAAAGGAAGAAATGAGAAAAACCAAAGGGAAATTTAAGAGAAAAAGTGTAAATTTCAACCGATTAAGCCGAAAAAGGTGAGATTCTTCAACTTTGGCTTGATTTCTACCTTATCCATGTTCTTGTTTTCATTTCCATGGTTGAGGAGAGAGATTGAAAATGGGTATCAAGGGCTGGACGAATTTAGAGGGAGAGATTTTAATTTTTATTTGATTTGATTTGATTTTAGGTTATTTTGATAGTTTTGGTTAGATAGTTGTGTTTGGAAACAAAATTGAGCAAGAAAGCAAGATGTTTTCACCTTACCCACTCATGGCCGAATGTTCATTGTTGGGTATTGATGAGGAACTGAATTTTTATTCTAAGAGAAATGAAGAGAAAATGATAAAAAATAGTTAAATGTGATAGAAAAACAAAGTGGAAAAATTAACCGGGTTAATGCCTATTTTTTGCTGAATTTGTCATGAAAGAAAGTGAGCTGATTTTGGTGAATTTTAAAGTTAATTGGCTGGTATTTAATGATTATAAATGTTGGAGAAAGAATGGAACAATTTAGAGCTAAAATGGAGCGCATTAGCAATTTATCGGGTAAAGTACCAAAAATAGGCTAACATCGCGTTTAAGCCGTTTTAGGCCTTTGCATTTAATATCATGCATTAGTATAGGATTTAAGTCAATTATATAATGATTTAGCATCAATGTGGTGAATTGTGTAATTTTTACAATGTGTCTAGGAGGAGAGCCTTCCGATAAAGGCAAAGAAGTCGTGCCCAACGAACAGTGATCGGGGCACCTAGAAAGTATTTAATTTGTGCAAACGGTGAGTAAACTTATTATTATTGTAAATTATCTAAAGTCTATTTTAATTGTTATTTGTGAATTTTATGCAAAAATGACTTTAAAAAGAGAGATTTTGATATTTGCAAATAAATAAGTTTAAATGATTATATTCGGTGAATCACTTGAATATTTGAATTTTGCTAAAAATTGAGTAATTGGAGACCGTTACTTATGTTATAAATGATATTTTTATGAAATTGGCTTATGAGATTGTGAGTATATGTGGCTATATTAAAAACTGTATTGGGAATAAATGTAAGTTGTTTTTTTACTACGCAGGCTGGGTAAACAAATAATAGCCACGTTATGCTGTTGAAATTTTTATTATTGTTATGGTGGGTTAGTCACTGCAATGATGGGTTTTCGTGGACCGCCTATTAGAGGGGCATGATAAACCCGGTTATATAGTTACTATGGTTGTAGAGGCGTGGAGGGTAACTCCCGGGTTAGCATTAGAGTTCACTTCACGTCGAACCCTCACGTGAATGTGTAACTCGGCCAATGCCAAGGAACGGCTTGTTTGCAAAACTAAAATGTGTTTAACATGTAAATGTCTTAACAACCTTAGTGGACTCGATTAGATGCCTCGGCCAAGGTATCTCCGAGGACTAGTTTTGGCTTGAGTCATGTTTTTAATAAAAGTTATAAGCTTTAACAACTGTTTTGGTAAATTATAAATATTTTATGGTTTAAGAAATTGTCGCAACATGCGAGTCCGTGGAACCCGCCCGCCAGACGCGGGCGAAAATAAAAGAAAATTAAGAGTCGCCACCAATCGTTCCTTGTAGGTGAAATTGGTCACCTATTGACTCGGTTCTAATCGATGGAGTCCTAAATTAATTTTAGGTCCATCGAAAGAACGAGAACTGGTCTACGTTTTTTCAAAATTGGGTTCGGGAGTGCGGTTACGCACGGAGAAGGATTAGCACCTCCATAGCGCCCGTTCCATGAACGGTACCATTTAATCGTAAGTCATTCTTTTTACGGTCTGATTTTGATTTTATTGTTATGTTTCCTTAATCTTTGCTTATTGACTAATTTTTTGTTGAGTTGATCCTTTATTCGGTTTTTACGTATGCACATGATGCAAGCGTAAAATGATGTTATGATTTATTTATTCTAAATGATGAGGTCGAAAATCTTTTATTGGAAAATCATTCGAAGACCATCCCAACACTTTGGTGAAGTTTCGACGTTTTCCTCACCTAGAGATATCCCCAAAAAAACTCGTCTCTACAAGTTCTTCAGAGAAATCCCATCCTCGGAATTCCCGCCTCATTTACAGGATAAATGTCGCATGCTATGACAAGAAAGAATAATGATGACTATATGCACGCGTTTATTAACTTGGGTGATTTATAATTCATTCGATTATATGGTTAATGGTTTGAGATCACATTATTTGTTATGTTTTTGAATTTATTATATTTTTATTTTTTTATTTTTTCCTTCATCTTCTACTCAAATCTTTATTTTTTAATTAACACTATTGATTAGTAATTTATCTAATTATATAGTCTCTTGAATAACAATCAAAGTTTTTTTTTTGTTTTTTTTTGTGAAATTAACTTTATTCGGGGATATTCATTTAAACTAATTAACTAATTATATTAATTTGAGTTTTTTTGTAAATTATGCAAATTTATTTTCTTATTTTTTTTCTTTTATGTATATTTTCAATAACGACTTATTTGAGTAATGAATATTGGGGTATAGAGTCCGGATTTATCCCGACGCTTCGGTGAAAATCCGTCTCGTATTCCTCACCTAGAAAATCGATCCGAAAGAAGTAACTCTTTACCTCTTTTTAGATCGAATTCCATCATCGGATACTCAAAATTATTATTTTATATGTTTATGCACATTTTAAATTTATTTATTTTATTTATTTATTATTATTTATTTATTACATTATTTTTATTTTTTATTTTCTTTTATTATTATTTTTTTATTTTTTTGCTAGATTTGAAATCTTTAAAATATAAACTTTAATATTATTAGTATTGATTTCTATATATATTATTACTACATATTTTTTTTAATGAAATAAACTAAGCTTTCTTACATGAAAATATTTTTTTTATTTTTTATTATTTTTTATTATTTTTTATTTATTTATTTTTTGTTTTTTTTTGTGTTTATTGCTAAAATAGGTACTACTATTTTATATATTTTTTTTATTTTTTCTAATACAATTTAAACTAACTTAAAATGTATTGAAATTAAAAATAAAAGGAAATAAAACGGATCCAAAAAAGGGCCCAGGGAATATACCTTTTCTGGGCTGAGATTGGCCCAGTTTCAAAGACCCAAGAGCCCGCAGGAAGTCCAAGCCTGCAGCACCAAGTCTGCTTAGCAAGCCCGCACTTTTCTGGGCTGAGATTGGCCCAGCTTCACAGGCCCAGGAGTCCGCAGGAGGTCCAAGCCCGCAGCACCAGATCCGATCCGACAGGCCCGTAGTGGGGAGTCCAAAACGCACCGTTTTGGGGCTTTTAATGCTCCTCAAAACAGCGTCGTTTTGCTTCAGACCCTTCAGCTCCTCCCCTTCTCCAAAACGGCGTCGTTTGGCTTTTTTTTTTTTGGGTGGGTATAAAAACCCTTTTTTTTCTTTTTCCCTTCACTTTCAGCCTTCCTCTCTCTCTCTCTCTAGCCCAAACCCTCTGCCTTCTCTCTAGAAAAAAACCTTTCCCTCCACCGGTGTCGTGCCTCCTCCGACGACCCAACAGTGTCCTTTTCGATTCCCACCACCGATCAGCCTTGTCGTCCACCCAAACGGCCTTCTCTCTACCCGACCAGCCCTCTCATCGTCGATCGGCCCTCAAACCCAACTCTCGGTCCTTTCTCCCTCACCGACCGAACCTCTCTCCCTCATCGATCCCTCACCGGTGACTCCTCTTTTGCCTCTTTTTTTTTTGGTTTTATTTTCTTGTCGATTGTGGATCTTTGGCTGTTAGGCTTAGGTTTTTGTTTTTTTTTAATTGGGTATTTCACTGGTTGTTTAGAGAAATTTAGGGGCTGTTTTCTTTGCTCTTTTTTTTTTCTTTGTTTTCGGATGCCCTCTTTTTGATTTCTGAATCCCTTCGTTTTTTTTTCAAAAAAGCTTCCCCTTTTGGTGTAAAAATTTTGGGTTCTTATAGAACCCGGTTGTCCAAATTTTTGGACAACCAGAGGAGGCAAATCTGCCTTGTTCAGCTTGAATCCCGGATGAGATCCCCAAGTCAAACGCACTGGTACCGGAGCTGATCTTCAAATCTTTGGCTACCGGAGGAGCATTGAATGCTCCGTTTTTGTTGACAATGGAGGCCAACTGTGCCTCTAGTTTTCTTTTTTTTTTAATTATTTGATTTTTTATTTATTTATTATTTATTATTTATTATTTATTTTTATATTTTTTTTATATTTTTTTTATTTTATTTTAAGTGTCTACAGAAATAAATTGAAAACCTTATGAAATGGTTTGTGATTTGTTGTTTAAATTTGTCTCCATTTTACTCACCTTTAGATGTTTACGATAATGTCTGTTTACTCATTGAGATTGCAAAATCTCACCACCTCCTTTCCAAACATTTCAGGCCTGTGGTAGCTTGTAGATACCTGATTTTGTCGAGGATTCCAGTTGACCCCTCTATCCCACAGACAGTAAGTTACTATCACTAACACTTGGTGTATTTATGGGCCACTTGTCATTGTAATTATTATTGTACATTATAACTTTGTAAATTATTGTATGTATGAATTTGTTTTACTTCCACGATATAAAGATTACTTACATGTGTTTCTATAAATTATGTTTTATATAAAAATGTAATATTTTAATCAATATTTGTGAATAGTGAAAAATTATCTTTAAATCCTTTAAAAAGCAAGTTTCAGACTTCTGATTTCAAATTCGACTTCGAATTATGTATTCTCGATGTATAGACTACATTTTTATCAAATTTTGATATTTTCACCGAAAAATGACCAAAATGCCCCTGTGAGGTAAAAATTGTCTTTTGATTTACTTGAGCCGGAAATGACTAGTAATTATTTAAAATGAGTTGTTTGGTAAAGATTGCTCACAAGGAAGGCGAGAAACTTATACGTAAGCCTTGCGGGGTTCCGATTGGCATTCCAAGTAATGAGTGTCAATCGGGATATTGCGGCGGTTGTCATGAGTCTGAAGGAGGTTCCAAGTCGTGACAGATTTTGTATTATGTTCTTCATCAAACAACAGTAATAAAAAAAAAAGGTTTATATATACAGGGTTAACTAACTAAACAAAAGTTAACTCATTACAGTAAAACTAACTATAGGTGATTAATTAATTTAATCACATATTCTAACATTTCCCTCAAGATGAGTATGGATGTTAAGAATGCTTATCTTGCTGAATAGTGATTGAAATTGCTTGGGCACAAAGCTTTTGTAAACAAATTTGCAACTTGAGAGGCCGTATTTACATAGTTAGGCTGTATGAGTCTTGCAAGAACTTTTTCTCGAATAAAATGGCAATCAACGTCAATATGTTTTGTATATTCATGGAAAATTGGATTTTTGCACATATTTAATGCAACACCCTATAACCTTGTATAGTACTCAACATAACCATATCGATAAGACGAAGACGCAGTTGATGTAAATTTAAGTGTCAAAGAGCAGTGATGTGTAAAATGAATATTTCGAAATAAAATATTTCGTACACAAGAAAGTAATAATTAAATAATAATATTTTTGTCGAAGATGAATTAACGCGTTAAAAGGTGATTTGGAAGCGAAACGAGTATAATAGAACGTTTTGAGGCCTAAGGAGACACGCGTGAAAGTTTATAATAAAATAATATTAAAATATTAATATTTTATCAGATGTTGGAATTAGTCATGAAAAAGGAGTATATGGTCAATCCAAGTGGGGGAAAATAAGTAAAAATGAATTTTAGAAAGAAATGACGTAAGTGAGACCGCGCGATTTATTAAATCAAGCTAACGTGGGTAAGTAAATATTTAAATATTATGGTGATACTGTGTTGAAGTGCAATTTTGATATTTTGATTGTATATGTGGAAAGGAAGAAAGATAGAAATAAATTGAAATTTAATAAATGTTGGAAGGACTGAATTATAAATGATGAAAGCTTAAAGGGGTACATGGTAAATAAAGAAAAGTTTGAAGACTTATATGTAAATTTTAATATTTGGAGTTAAATGAGAATTTACTAATAAAACAAAGCTAAATTATGTGGAAAGGTGAGATATGCATGTGATTGGAGTTGGTCAAAATATGATTCAATAAAATATTAAATAAAGATATTGTATAGAATAAAGAAATAAAAAATAATGAAAAAAGTTTTAAAGTTTTGTCATGTAATTTTTGTCACATAAACTAAGTGAGAAAAAAAGTCAAAGATCATGAAAACATGGATAAGCCGTCCATGACAAAAAAAAAGAGAAAAAAAGAAAAACAAATAAGAAAAGAAGAAAAGTAAAAAAAAAAAAAAAAAGCTAGTGTTGACTTGTAATAATGGTCGCATGTGAGAAGTGAAGAAAATGCCAACAACAGCCACTTTTTTTGACAAGTCGGCCATGGGTGAGGAAAAAGGAAGAAAACATTTAGGTGTCAGGCATTTGGGAGGAAAAGACAAAAGCCATGGAAGCATGGGTAACGGGTCACGCAAAGAAAATGAAAAGTAAATGATAAATAAATTAATATATATATATATATATTATAGGAAGAAAGAGGAAAGTCGTTCATGTGAGGAAATAAAAATCAAATCCTTAGATCTTTTGCCTTGTGAGTTGTGTGGGGGGTTCGACCATGAAAAGGAAAGAGAGAAAAAGAAAGTTGACAAGTGTTATGCTTGTCAAGTCGATTCCACATCAAGACACATCAAATGATTTTTTTTTATCTCTTTCTTCTTGCAACAAAGTAGCACCTTGAGACAAAGAAAGGAAAGAGCATGGCTTTGAAAAAGAGAGAAAGGAGGCTTTGCAATATTACAACTGAGAGGAAGAAGAAAAAAAAGAAGAGAAAGGGACTTTGACAAAAACTCACCGAGAGCAAAAAAAAGAGAGATATAATAGATGAGAAAAGGGAAGGGAGAAATGAGAAAAAAGCTTGGAGGAAGAGGTTTGACTTTGAAAGAGAAAGGGAAAAACCAAGAGGTTTCCTCCCCATCCACACACCATTGTGGAAGTTTGAAAGGATTTTTGTGGTTTTGGCTTGTGGAATTTAAGGTAAGGAAGGTAGAAATTGTTGTTTTGTTTGTATGTATGCATTTTGAACCAATTATAATGTGAGATTTTGTTTGTTGAAACAAAGATCAATAAAGACCCAAGGAAACCCGAGGCATGCATGTGGAAGAATTTTGGCATGCTTGATGACTTTGAGTTAGGACAAGCATTGGGTAAGTGTTTTAATTTCTAAATTACAAGTAGAAAGGAAAAAAAATGAGATATACAGTGATTGTTGTGCAAGAATTGGTTGGATGGTAATACGTGGATAGCATGTTAAATGGTTATGGATAAATATTGATATTATGATTGGGGATGGCATGCAAATGTAAATTGTGATGCATATGGACTTAGAAAGTGCTTGATGGAAGTAAATTATAGTTGCTACCATATGTTAGGTTATTGGTGTGGAAATGATGGTTGAATATAATAAATGTCATTGAAAAAAGTCAAATTGTGTGCTAGAGTCGTAAATAAGTTGCTGAGATTTATAATTCAAGGAATTACACAAGCCAAAAATATAATTAACTTTGGTAAAAATTTATCGAGATATAAGCTAATTGAATGTAAATTCATGATTGAGTGAAAAAGAGAAGTGGAAATGATGCACTAAAGGTGTTAAATTTGGATGGTTGTTAAGAAATCGAAAAGTGAGATAGAGCGCCGTGGTGGCGTGCCAGAGGAAGTAATGAACAAGCGGCAAATAAAAATATCTAGATACGTATCCAAACTAATAGCGACGTAGTATCCCGCTATCGTAAAGTGAATAGGGGGTGTCTATTTCAAACTTTCCGTACTCTATATATATAAATTATGTGTTGGTTTATTTTAAACGCAAACTTGTGGGAAGCATGAGCTGGTAAAATTTTTAGGTGTTTTGTGGATGCATAAATATTTGAAAATGCTTTGACTATGTATCTATGTATAAGTTATATACGTAAAGTGTTTTAAATTGTGAAACAAGCTTTTCAATGTGATTTATATCTAAAATGTACCTTATTGTTTGTGTAGTGTGCATTCATAAATTTAATTGCATATTCACCATGCCGTTTTGATATGGAAGTCACATTTAAAGGTTCATGGTATAAATTTTTATAAAAAGGGGATTTTATCATGAAACAGTGATTGGTATTTTGGAAATGATTGGAAATGATTATTTGAAAACTCGATTTTGGATTTTATATAGTTTTATTAAATCGGGAGATTCGAGAGTAGGCAAGCTGTCACATCGGTTAAGTGTGACCTTCGTGCACGAGTAAGCTCTAGTTAGAGAACCTTTAGGTCATTGATGGGCGATTAAGCATGACAGAGCCCACGGCCTATGAGATATATATACGTGGCTAAGCCACCAGTGATATTCGCGGTTGTGATCGTTCGATTTTCTCTAATGTTGGCCAACATCGTTGAGACCGCCATGGCATGTGGGAATTCGGGGGAAGCATTGCTCTCGGATGTTATTACATGGTTGCAAGACCACGTGATTTATTTCTATTTCCTACTCGAGAGTAACATCTCTTTGGTTTTTCAAACTCGTATTTCTTTGCATGGTGAAAATTATAAGATTTTCTACAGCTCCCCTATTTAAACGATGATATGGATTTAAACTCTTCGTGTACGAGGCAATTCGTGATTTGTAAATGAACTTGAATAACATTGGATTACCTGAGAGCTTGCTCAATTTTATGGACTCGATTTGAGAAAATCATTAAATGAATTCAATAATAGAAATCTTCTACATACATCAATTTTTTTTTTAATGTGATGCTAGAAATGATTTGATTTGAATAAGGTTATTCAATGGTTTCTATGCGAAAACTTTTACGCGCACCGGATTTGATATATATTTATATTTGGTTTGAGATAACTATCTTACATTGAAATTTTTTATTTTCATATAAGGCACAAACTTCCGTTTTATGTTTTATACGATTTATATATTCTTACATTTTAATATTCAACTTATCCGCGTTATGCTTATTTTCCATCTACGCCCTACGCACATAGTCTATGAAACACCCCCTTTTTATTCCCTTTTGCATATAAGTAATCCGTACTAGTGCGCTGTTCCGCACACCTAGGCTTACTGCAGTGTATGTAATTGCACCTCTTAGCATTCTGTTCCAAGTCGCTCTGCTGTTAGAGGTTGAGTAGTGGCACCTTGTTTATAAATATGTAAACACATATTGGTTTTGATATAAACGACACATTAGAGATTTTGAATTTCAATGTATATATCAATGAGTATATGATTTAAAGGTAAAAATTGATTGTTACATCTTTTGTTTAATGCATGTTACAAGAGTGTATAGTTTAGAGTGATAAACGAGTATGATGGACGAACGTGTATATTTAGTGAAGCTTGTTCAGGACTTGACAAATCTTTCTCAGAAGTCTCGAACGTTGGTGGTGACCGAGGAGCAATTGTTACACTTAAATGCTAATTGATTGTCACAATTCAACTCAATAGCGTTGGAGTGATGAAACCCAAAGACTTGCAAAAGATACATCAACCACACTATTTCACAAGTAGTAGTAGACATGGCTCTATACTCAGCCTTAGTAGAACTTTTCGTTGCCACACTTTGCTTTTGTGACTTCCAGCTTATTAAAGAGTCACCAATAAACATTGCATAGCTCGTGATAGATCTTCTTGTTGTTAAACAACTAGCCTAGTCATTGTCATAATAAGCTCGAAGTTGTAAAACTGATGAAAAAGATAATAATATTCCTTCACCAGGGGAACCTTTCAAATATTTCAAACTTCTGTATGCTACTTGCAGATGAATATTTCCAAGTTTATCCATAAATTATGACAAAACGTGTACTCCAAACATGATATCTAGTCTAATGAATGTCAAAAACAACAATTTCCCAACCAATTCTCTATATTTACTATCTACCAACAAATCTTCATTAGTAGCTTAAGTAATCTTGTGATTATAATCCATTGAGCCGAAACTTAAGCTAAACTTCATGCGATCTTAAATTTTGAAAATAGAGCTTAAATAAGCCTATAAATCACGATCTCAAGTTTTCAACCCAAAAGACATGCTTGATAAGTGGTGGAAGCCTTGTATTTATGAACCCAAAACCTCATCTCTTACTGATGTGGGATGTGTGCTATTATACCTTTTGTTTATATATTAAAGACCTATGTCATCTCTTACTAATGTGGGATTTGTGACATTCTATCTGACTTAATTGTGCAACGCTTTTCGTTGCACATAGAGGATAGGGACTCTTACACTAGTCCGAGTCTACCTTGATCCTCGTATCTCTCATGGGCCCCACATCAGTGAAGGTCCGAGTGCTCTAATACCATTTTTTATGAGTCGAAACTTAAGCCCAATTTCATGTGGCAAGCCTTAAACTCTAAAAATGGAGATTAAGTAAGCCTATAAATCATGAGTCCATGTTCTCAATCCAAAAAACATGCCTAATAAATACTGAAAGTCCATATTTATATACCAAAAACCCACCTCATCTCTAGTAGCCTTTCTCCCTCCGCCTTTGTATGCTGGGGTTGTTATAATGCCATATTGAATCTGCAGTTGATATGTTTTAGGACAGCAAATTCGAGTCGACATTTTGTGTACTTTTTCTAGCTTTTAATGACAAATGGCATTGCTTTTGAAAACAAAAAAAAAAAAAAAACTCGGTCAGAATTAATTTAACCATTTAAGCCAATATCAAGTTAATAAAAAAAAACTCACGAATTTGACTGAATTTGATCAAATCATTTTTTTATCCATTCCAAAAACAAAATCTGAACCAATCCGACACAAAAATGAGTCGATCCTATCATCGGGTTATCAGTTCAATAAATCCTACCCGGTCTAGTCCGGTGGTCCCATTGGATTTTAATAACTATATGAGCATTATGCCTTTTAAAAAAAAAAATTATATGAACAGTACGATTCATCCACTGATCTAGCCAACAATTAAGGCAATGATTGGTTCGGTTTGTCTATACATGCTATCATGACTCGTAGATGATGATTGTGGCCTATAATTTACGAAAAGAGAACTATAAAAATTACTATTAGCGTAACGCCAACAATACAGAAATCTAACTACTGAAAGCTAATTCCACTACAGATTATAATAGGAATCACAACTGTAAAATAAATGACACGAAACTGCTACGAAGTTAACAAAACACGATACAAAAGGCCTAAACATAACTGGATTAAAAACCCTTTCACTGCCATAATCAAGACCGTAGGAGAGAGCGTAATAACCCCAAGTATGCTTCAAAGCAATCTGGAACTTAGTTTAGCATCCTTAGATTGAAGAATGTTAGTGTTCTAAGGTTTTTTTTATAAAAATGAAGCTGCAAAAATGGTTTTTAAAGGAATCAAGAAGAAAAACCAGAGAAAATATTTGAGGAACACAACATCTATTAACAGTAATGGGGCTATCTATGCAAGGCTGTAAACAGAAGGAAGCGAAATGATAACGTTTTGCACAACAACTTGCTTAAGAAAAATAAAAGGGGGACCGATGCAGCTGTATGTCGTTGCGTGGTCCTTAACATCCATCAAAACAAAACGTTTATAGGCACATGGCCTTCTACAAAACCAAGGCAAAATAACAACCGAATGAAAAAAACAAAGAAAGAAATGAAGTAGTATAAGGCCAGAACGTGATAAACACATCTGGTGACTAAAAGCTCAACGCGTGAAAAGTACGCGCCTTCACTTTACCAAAACAATTAAATCCTTTCTCGCCTTATGAAGCTGAATAAATTCTGATTTTTATTTTCAACACACCCCTTGAAAGTCAGAATTGCAAATTCCCAGCTTGCCTCTTAGAGTTTCAAAGTTCTCTTTGCTAAGGTCTTTTGTGAAAATATCTGCTAATAGGTTCTCAGTGCTGCATTACATGACTAAAATTTCTCCATTTTTAACTGTTTCTCTTATAGCATGAAATTTGACTCGAATATGTTTTGTTCTTCCATGATTGACTGGATTTGAAGCTATTGCAATAGCTGATTTGTTATACACCCAGAGAACTGTTGGTTCTTGTTGAATGACCTGCAAATCCAACTTGTTGAAGACGCGCGGTTAGAAAAATTTTGCAACACTTGTGATCATCACCAAATGGAATTCCTACAGCCTTCAAGTCAAGTTCTTCCCAATCATCATCAAGGATTATAAGGATGCTCTTCAGGTCTTTTATTCTCAACCACAATTGCTCTGCTCTTCCTTCTACACTGGTCTTTTCAAATTTTAAATGTAGGAAGTCTGCAACTTTAGTTTGAATTTTGTTGAAATCTGGAGTTTGGGACACGGTCACAATCACAACTTCATCTAAGAGTTGTTTGGCTTGCCTTCCCACTTCTTTTGCCAAAGTGGTTTTACCTACTCCGCCCATCCCATATAGTCCAATTATGTTCGCAGCATCCTTTTTCAAAGCATCCGTGATCTCTTTGAAAGCAGAATTCGAAGACTCAGAAGGCATGAAATCCTTAGATGGGATGAACTCCAACCCTGGAAGAGCCGCTGTGTGACCCACTCGTTGAAAATTACAAGTCTCTACAAGTTTAGAAACATTGAGAGTCTTCTTTGCAACTTTCTTACTTAAGCAGAATCTCCAGCCCAAAGCAGGGCACCAACTGAAACACTTCTTACGTTCTATTTCATCTAACAAACTCTGCACATCTTTCAGTTCTTCTCTTGCCGTTGTCAGCCAGTTCTCAACGTCATGCTCGATTACCTGAGTTTGCCTTTGGGCCTCATTCACCTCATTCTGTAGCCTGTCAATGGCGAATTCAAGTTTTCTGCGCTGATTCCTGCAATCTTCAACAATTTTGCCAAAACAGAAAAAATAACGAACATAAGAACTTGAGTATTTTGTTGCCAAATTTCCCAGAGCATTGGAAGCGACAGAGGTTGCAAATTCAGCAGCCATTCACTGATGATCTGAGGTTGAAGAAGAGGGTTTTCTTGAGTAAAAGCTGTAAGAGGGAGACAAAAGAAATTATAAAAATAAACTAGCAACATAATCAATTCACTTTGTAATATACAAAAGTAAAATGAAAACGAAATTGCAAAAGAGAACTTCCATAAAGCTATTTTGTAGTAAAAAAGAACTACTACTACTAATTATTAAGAACCAGAAAACACTGCAGAAACAAATATCTGTCAAGCTAAGATCAAAAGAATAACTTAATTTGCAAATAGAAATTATGTGTCACTGCTTTAAACTTGCAAATATCTTCTCCATTGTAAACCACAGAAGAAGAGGTTTTGAATGCATGCAGATAATTCTGCTTCTGATAACAAAAACAGTAGTTGAACATAGAAAGTAGAAAACTCTCAAGGCAAAGACTTGTTTTCTTTGGAATCCCTTTTTCATTTTATTGTTACTATTTTTCTTATTCATTTCCTTAGTGGAAGACAAGGGCCCCAACATCTTTTGCCTTATCCTTGACTATTTCTCTCTCAGAAAGATTAGAAAAGAAAAAAAGAAAAAAAAAAGACAAGGATGGAGTCATGGAGCTGCTCTGCTACGGGCCCTGCTGTTTGGCTTTCCAGGAAGTGTTATGGAAAGAGGATGGGAATCTATCTTCTTTGTTTAGTTTATTGCATGCTTTGCTTTAATGATCTTATCTTTTACTATTTTATAAGCTTTTTGAATATTAAAAGTTATGAATGAAATAATTTTTACAAATAATTCTAAATTTATTATAAGTAAAAAGTCAAGTATGGTCCAACCAAGTAATTACTTGAGCAATATGCAAACCTTTATCATGAGTAAGGATAATTTTATGCATGCAATTATATCATGTCAAGTTAGGGTTCCAATGCAGTAAACAGTAACTTGATTATCCAGCTTAACATCTGTGCATGTTTATGGGTTTTGAATTATTGATCTGATCCCTTTATTATTGTCTTTTATATTTTTGTCTCTTTGCAATCAGTATTTTCTTGGTGATATGCATTTTCGCTGTCATTTCCTATCTTCTTTTTGCTTACCCTTCTATGTTGCTTAAAACAATTTTTTTTATTTTCTCATTAATTATTCATTATTTCACATTAATGATCTGATCATGTTTTGCTTGGAGAGAAGTAGAGGGTCAAGGTACATCTCTGCGTTTTGGACTATCGTTTACAGATCCTTAGGAACGTTTTCCTCCATGGCTGGTAATCTGATACCAGAAAGATGATCATCTAAGCCTAATTTGTTCTAACACCATTTGAGTATGGTGAAAGGTGTTCTCTTCGATAGAAACAAAAAGCTTGAGTTCGAACTTTGCCGTGGCAACTTACCGGTTAGAATAACAAAAGAGAGGAGGATCAGGCAAAACAATACCTTCAATAGTGAGTGGGCACAGAGGGGATGCCACATTAACAATATAAGAGACAAAAAATTTACAGAAAAAAAAATTGTAAATAGTAAAACAGTAGTACTGTTAACTAAAACGTCTTACTAGTCTATCAATTCCATCCAGAGAAATATAAACAACATTGACAGATGAGTCAGAGCAGAAAGTTTTGCCACCTTAAGCATGTTCTGCCTGGATTCTGATTATTCACATGTTCTCCAAGAACAAATGATATTGCTTTTCCCAAAAAAAAAAAAAAAAAACTCAGGTCAAAATTAATTTAACCATTTAAGTCAATATCAAGTTAATAAAAAAATCACGAATTTAACCAAATTTGATCAAATTATTTAATTATCCAATCCAAAAACAAAAAATAAACCAATTCAGCATAAAAATGAACCGATCATATCATTGGGTTCTCAGTTCAATAAATCCTACCCCAATCCGGTGGTCTCATTGGATTTTAACAACTATATGAGCATCATGCCTTTCAAAAGAACAAACCATATGAGGATTAGAATTTATCAACTGGTCTGGTCAACAATTGAGGGAATTATTGGTTTGGTTTGTATATGCACACTATCTGTTTGGTTTGTATATATATACTATCTTGACACATGGATAATGACTGACATCTTGGCATTAACTGCCTACTCATTTAATGTTACCAAAACTGACATTGCTTATTACATACGAAAGGAGAACTATACAAATTATTATTAACCTAATGCCAACAATACGGTGAATGTTACAGTAAGGTTAACTTTACTGTAAAATCAATAAATAAAATTTTTGAAAAATAATAAAATTCTGTATAATAAGTTAACAAGTAAGCAATATATATAATTTTTAAATTTATTCATTTTAGGATACCAACATAGATAATTTTTAAATTTATTTGGTTTATTTTAAAAGTTATTTAACTTTTAATTTTATTTTATTTTTTACTTTAAACTATAAGAATATTGTTCTTTTTAATATTAAAATTATATTTAATTAATTAATTCAATAAAAATTATTATTATCATTTGTTACGTTAACTCTCACACATTTACGTTAAAATTTTAAATTTATTTATTCTACTTTTATAAGATTTTACGTTAATTCTTACAACTTTACGTTAAGCTTTTTCAATAATAAATATTAACTAAAATTATCTTTATCTTTATTATTTTTTATTTAAAATAAAAATTTAAATATCATTACATACTTTTAGCTCGATAATATAAATATAAATGTTTGTTGTTCATTAAAATTTGATTTTTTTACTTAATTAACTTATTACGTTAACTCTCATACATTTACGTTAAGATTTAAAATTTAGTTATTCAACTTTTATAAGTTTTTACATCAATTGTTATAATTTTACGTTAAAACTTATCTATGTCAATTTTAAACTACAATTATTTTTATTATTATAATTCTTTATTTTAAAATTAAAATTTATATACCGTTAAACACTTTGAGTGCGTTAATATAAATTTAAATATTTATTTTTTATTAAAATTAAAGTTTTTCTATTTAATTAACTTGTTATGTTAACTCATTTACGTTAAGATTTAAAATTTAATTATTTTACCTTTATAAGTATTTATGTCAATTATTACCGTTTTATATCAAGACTTATCTGTATCAATTTTTAACCATAATTATTTTTATCTTTATTATTTTTTATTTAAAAATTAAAATTTGTATATCGTTAAACATTTTTAACCTGAAAATATAAATTTAAATATTTATTTTTTACTAAAATTAGATTTTTTTACTTAACTTGTTACATTAATTCTCATATATTTATCTCAAAATTTAAAATTTAGGTATTCCACATTTACAAGTTTTTACATCAATTATTCCAACAATATAGGAATTTAACTAACCAAAGCTAATTACATTACACATTATAATAGGAATCAGAACTGTAAAACAAATTGACACAAAACTGCTACTTAGTTAACAAAACACGGTACAGAAGTACTAAACATAACTGGATTAAATACCATTTTCACTGCCATAATCAAGACCACAGGGGACAGCGTAATAACACCAAGTATGCTTCAAAGCAGTCTGGAACTTAGTTTAGCTTCCTAGCATTGAAGAACGATAAGGAATAGGGATCAAAAACAAGTCGTTCTTCCTTCTTACAGTTAATCCAAATGATTCAGTCATGTCCAGATCTTCACACTTCATTTCGTTTGGAAGTTTCCAATCAAAATGATAGAGCAATTTGGCAAGGGGTAGCTCGATATTGGGTAGTGCAAAGGAAATCCCGGGACACATTCTCCGTCCGGCACCAAATGGAATATATTCGAAGTTTGTTCCCCTGAAATCAATCGGTTTATCGATGAACCTTTCGGGCTGAAACTTTTCTGCTTCCTTCCAATAGCTTGGATCTCTTCCTATTGCCCATGCGTTCACGATGACCTTCGTCTTGGCAGGTATCTCATATCCACCAATAACACAATCCTCATTACATTCCCTTGGTATTAAAAGAGGTCCAGGAGGGTATAATCTCAAGGTCTCTTTGACAATTAGCTTCAGGAATTTCAATTCCTCAAGCCCTACTTCATCCACTACTCCTTTTCCATGGAAGACCCTTCTCACCTCAGCTTGCGCTTCCTTCATTAGCTTCGGGTTCCTTATCATTTCGGACATTGCCCATTCCACAGTGTTTGATGATGCCTCACTTCCAGCTCCAAAAATATCCTGTAAATTGGAAGAATTTTCAGTCTTTTGCAAGGATAAAGTCGAATCGGTTAGAAATTACATGACTCTATGATTCATCAAAATTCAAGCACACAAACCTGGATGACTGCTTTTATGTTAACCTTTGACAAAGGAAAATCAAGGTCACCTTCTTGTTGGAGCTTAAGAAGGACATCAACCAGATCTTCCTTGTCTTTCTTATTTCCTGTTTTTGTATTTGCCATTCCGTTTCTCCTCTCTTTGTGTTGATCGATTATCTTTTCAAGTATCCTGTCGGAAGCCTTATGTAACTTCTCGAGTTTAAGCCTAATCCCACTGATCAATTTCAGCATCTCATTAGAAGGATACATATCAGCTAAGCAGAAACCACCTGCTAACTTCGAAACCTCTATGGCGATCCTTATGAATTCTTCTTCGTCTCCGCTCTTCTTCCCGAAGGCTGCTCTCGCTGTTATGCCATACGTCATGGAGTAAATTTTCTCACTAAGATTAACTGGGGATCTTGCGTTCGAAGATAGGGTTTCCATGAGAGCTGACACCTCTTGTTCCCTGATTGATTGGAATGATTGGACACGGTTTGTACTCAAAAGCTCCGTCATGCAAATTTTCTTCATCTGTCTCCAATAATTTCCATATGGTGAAAAGATGATGTCTTGGAAATTGTATCCCATTATGCTAGCAGCTAGCAGATAAGGCCTTTGGCAAAATGTTATATCATGGGTTCTCATAACCTCCTTCGCCATTTCCGGGGATGAAACTACAAGTGTTGGAACTTCCCCGAGCTTTAACCACATCAAAGGTCCATACTTCTTGGCCAAATCTCTCAGGGTGTGATGGGGTAGAGTGCTGATAAGCTGGTGCAAGTTACCAATGAGAGGTAGCTTCCATGGCCCTGGAGGAAGCTTTCTGAAAGATTTCTTGGCTTTTTGAGCTTGAACAAGTTGGACTACTAAGAACAACAGAAAGAAGGTGAGCAACAATGTGATGAAGGAGGGAGATTCAAGCTCTATGAAGCTCAAGGTGATCATGACACTTTTTGCACTTCTAGTTGGAAGCTCAAAAAGGGGTTGAACTTGTTTCCTCAGAGGTAAAATCAAAGCCCTCTTTATAGTAGTTCTAACCTCTAAATCGGGCCGGGTGGGGGGGGGGGGGGGGGGGGGGGGTGCAGTAAATGATAGGTTCAAAAATCCAGCTTGGTTTTCAGAGAACTAGAGATAAAATTGGAATAATTAAACAATATGGAGTAATGGATATTTAATGCGGATGCAAGCAGTTGGCAGAAGAAACTTGGCGAATCCATTTCCAGCAAACTAAAAGTTTCACACGATATTATCAACTATCTAATTGAAGTAAATTATTGCTTGAGAGTTTGAGACCTGCTTCAAAAATCTATAGAAAAATGGGAAAAAAAGATGGATATATTAGATGGGAAGCATGCGAATTTATGGCACTAAATGCCAACTATCCTCAACTTGTTGCTGTCTAGACATATATGATGTTCCCAAGGTCCATATATGGATGGTAGCTGGAGAGTAATGTTCAAGATATTGAATTGTATAAGTTCAAATTTAATGTAAAATGTTGGGATAATTTTATTATAATGTTTTCCGAAATCATTTTCTTGAGTACATCACCGATGTGAAAATATTTTCATAGCTCTAATTTTCTTCATACCCGTTATAGTTTGAGGGCTTATTTTATTACCATGTCAAAAATGAATAGCTACATCGTTACTATGGTCGATTGAATCATACTTGTTCTTTGCTCGGTACCAAGGCCTTTTACATAACCCTCCTATGACTGAAATTTTAAGTTAATTATGCAAGATAACAAAATTTTATTTTGTATAATATTTATCTATATTAATATAATATATGTATAATAGATTTCATATGCCAAATTAGGTGATTTTTTGAATAATATTTAAAGGGCTAAATATAGACTTAACCTTTCCTATACGGAGTAAGGTGGGGCTCGACCTCCAATTTTAATGAATTGAGCGTACATTATTGATTAAAACAAATATACTTAATAGACCATATTTAACATTGAGTAAAGGTTTCTGACGGCTCTCTTCGTCTTGGACTTCTTCTGGGGCCATCGTTTTTCGACTTTCTCAATGACTATGAGTTCTGTTTTTTGGTAGTATTTCCGATTATTGTGCTTGGATGTCAATTTGTATAGGATGCTCCCATGCACTGTTGGTTTCTTTTAGCGTTTCTTGTATAGGTTGCTTTGTTCATCTGGGCTTGCACGCCATCTCCTGCAGGTTGTTTTTATTGGTGCAGGTTTTTTGTATGACCTTATATTCTTCTAAAGAATTTTCTTCTTGCCTCTCAAAAAAAAAAAAAACAAAAAACATTGAGTAAAGGCTCTTAATTTGCAGCAGTGTTGTTTTCAATTTTTGGCTGCCAATAATTAATGGAGTTTGTGAATTTATTATAGAGAAATAAATGTGATTTTGAAATTCAATTACAAAATTTTTTGCAATTTAAAGTTAGGATACTGTCTTTAATGATAAACAAACAAAATTCAAAAAAATCAAGAAAATTCTTCAATTTAATATAAAAATAAATATGTTCACATAATCAGGTAAGTGATTATGTAAAAAATATTAAGCTGATAAGAAAGAGTCTAATAACTACATATTATTATTAAAATTTTAAACCGTGTGTGTATATATATAATAAACATATTCATATGATTAGGTAAGTGATTACGTAAATGAATGAATAGATAATGGGTCGAGCTATGGACACATGACATTAGAGTTGAGAGGGAGAATTTATACTGAAATAATTCATAACCGATAAACTAATTATGCCTATGTCTAAACAATGTGATGAGATTTCCTTTAACCAATATCCCATGGATAGTAACTCCAACTGTACACAGGAAGGATGTTTGCTGGTTACGGTGGAATGATTTTGCATGTTTTTCTTGCACCATTCTTTTTTTGCATGGAGTATCTGGTTACTCTTTCATGAGTTGTTGTTTGATCCCATTGCAACCGGATTTCGATTTTTATTTTTTAAATGATGTGATCATTACAGGTGAAACATAGAAGAGGGTTTTGTCTCTTTCTATGTTAATCCTGTATCACTACCAGCTCATAGGGTAGTTTTTTGTTAATCTCTAATTATCAAATTTCTATACTTTTCAAAAAGAAAAAAAAACATCCCATGGATAGGTTGAAATGTTTTAGTTTCAACACTATATATGGTACAAATCTGTACCCATTATTAAGGGATAGGTTTGGCAGCTCTAGCCTTTTACATCTTTGAGTTTGAAAGTTTTCTTGGTAGTCTATAACATATATTACAATAATCATAAGCAAACCAGCCAAACCTTAGCTTAATAGCATAGCATAGTCTCTTCAAAAGGGATATGATGATGAGAAATGGGGATTAAGAACAAATCATTTCTCCTTTTCACAGTTATGCCAAATTCGTCAACCATATCTAAATCTTGATGCTTCATTCCATTTGGGAGCTCCCAATCAAAATGATACAACAATTGTTGTCACGACCCGGAACCTCCCTCGGGTTCATGACAATCGCCGCGACGTCCCGATTGACACTCATTACCAGGAATGCCAACCGGAACCCCGCAAGGCTTACGTATCAGTTTTTCGCCTTCCTTGTGAGCAATCTTTACCAAACAACTCATTTTAAACAATTACTAACCATTTCTGGCTGAATTAAATCAAAAGTCAATCTTTGACTCACAAGGGTATTTTGGTCATTTTTCGACGAAATATCAAAATTTGGTAAAAATGTAGTTTATACGTCGAGAATACACAATTCGAACTCGAATTTGAAGTCGAAAGTCCGAAACTTGCTTTTTAAAGGGTTTAAAGATAATTTTTCACTATTCATAATATTAATTAAAATATAGCATTTTCATATAAAATAATATTTATAGAAACACGTGTAAGTAATTTTTGTAGCGTGAGGGTAAAATAAGTTCATACATATAATAATTTACAAAGTTATAATGTACAATAATAATTACAATAACAAGTGGCCCATAAATACACTAAGTGTTGGTGATAGTAACCTACTGTCTGTGAGATAGAGGGGTCAACTGGAATCCTCGACAAAATCGGGTATCTACAAGCTACCACAGGCCTGAAATGTTTGGAAAGGAGATGGGTGAGATTTTGCAATCCCAATGAGTAAACAGACATTATCGTAAACATCTAAAGGTGAGTAAAATGGAGACAAATTTAAACAACAAATCACAAACCATTTCATAAGGTTTTCAATTTATTTCTTAAATCATAAAATATTTGTAATTTACCAAAACAATTATTAAGGCTTATGACTTTTATTAAAAACATGGCTCAAGCCAAACAAGTTCTCGGGGATACCTTGGCCGAGGCATCTAACCGAGTCCACCAAGGTTGTTAAGACATTTACATGTTAAGCACATTTTATTTTTGAAAACAAGCCGTTCCTTGGCGTTGGCCGAGTTACACATTCACGTGGGGGTTCGACGTGAAGTGAACTCTAATGCTACCCCGGGAGTTACCCTCCACGCCTCTACAACCGGAATAACTATATAACCGGGTTTACCGTGCCCCTCTAATAGGCGGTCCACGAAAACCCGTCACTGCAGTGACTAAACCCACCAATTTTAATAAAATTTCGACAGCATAACGTGGCTTTTATTTGTTTACCCAGCCTGCATAGTAAAAATACAGCTTACATTTATTCCCAATACAGTTTTTAATACAGCCACATATACTCACCATCTCATAAGCCAATTTCATAAAAATATCATTTATAACATAAGTAACGGTCTCCAATTACTCAATTTTTAGCAAAATTCAAATATCCAAGTAATTCACCGAATATCATCATTTAAACTTATCTATTCGCAAATATCAAAATCTCTCTTTTTAAAGTCATTTTTGCATAAAATTCACAAATAACAATTAAAATAGACTTTAGATAATTTAAAATAATAGTAAGTTTACTCACCGTTTGCACAAATTAAACACTTTCTAGGTGCCCCGATCACTGTTCGTCGGGCACGACTTCCTTGCCTTTACCGGAAGGCTCTCCTCCTAGACACATCGTAAAAATTATATAATTCACCACATTGTTGCTAAATCACTAAATAATTGACTTAAATCCTATACTAATGCATGGTATGAAATGCAATGGCCTAAAACGGCTTAAACGCGGTGTTAGCCCTTTTTTGGCACTTTACCCGATAAATTGCTAACGTGCTCCATTTAAGCTCTAAATTGTTCCATTCTCTCTCCAACATTTCTAACCATTAAATACCAGCCAATTAACCTTAAAATTCACCAAAATCAGCTCACTTTCTTTCATGACAAATTCGGCCAAAAATGGGCATTAATGTTTTGATTTTTCCTAATCATTTTTTTTTTCACTTAATTCTTCATTTTTTTTTTCAAACCATTTTTCTGGAAATTCAAACAATATTTCCATGATATTTAGCCCTCATGGTTCAGCCAATACATAACCCTAGAGAAATTGAATATTTTTCTAATGTTTGGTCCCTAACTATGCTTAGTTATCACTAAACAACCACATAATTAAAATCAAACAATTTCCATTATTTTCTCATCAATTTTCTTAGAACAAAAAATCAAACAATCATCAATACCCAGCATTCAACCTTCAGCCTTGAGTGGGTAAGGTGAAAGCATCTTGCTTTCTTGCTCAAATGTGTTTCCAAACACATATATCTAACCAAAACTAACTAAATAACCTAAAATCAAATCAATTAAAAATCAAAAACTCTCCTTCTAATTTCGTCCAGCCCTTGATACCCATTTTCAATCTCTTTCCTCAAGCATGGAAAATGAAAACAAGAGCATGGGTATGGTAGGAATCAAGCCAAAGTTGAAGAATCTCACCTTTTTCAGCTTAATCGGGTGAAATCTCTATTTCTTTCTCTTGAATTTTGGCTAGTTTCCTTATTTTCCCCTTTGTTTCCTTTGCTTTTCCTATGCTCCAGGTTTTGTCCCGATTCTGGTGGGAGAAAATCAAGTGGACAAGCTGACTTTTAATGCTTTAATAATAAAGTATTATAATTGCCACATGTCACAACTAATTCATCTAAAATTTTGACTATTTGACTTTTTCTACTAAGTTTCCCACCACAAATATTTCCATGTGTATCCACTCTATTTTAAAATAAAATCCTTGACTTTTGACAAAATTTTTGGTGGTGGAAATTACCGTCTTGCCCCCGATAAGGTAAAATTACGGTTTTACCCCTATACTTCAAAAACACCGAGAATTGAAATTTTTCACTGCTAAACCACCTATTATACTTCCAATAATCATATAATACTTCAAATAATTAATCTTGGTCACAATTTCCATCAAATAACCAAATTTAAAAATTTATGTGGCAAAATGACTGTTTTGCCCCTAACCAGTAAATTTTCCCGATTGACTCCAAATTGGACCTCGAACTCCAAATCACCATTTGAGTCATCCTAGATTGTGAAATATCAAATTTCATCTTAAAATTTTCTATTTGAACTAGTTCGAGGTTAAATTAACTTAAGTGTACCGTTAGGTACAATACCGGGTTTCGTCTATTCTTAGGGGCTTTCCTAGTGTATAAACATGTTACTTAGTGCATGTATGTTATGACATGTGTTTATAGGGTCGGGTTTTACAATTGTGCCAGTGGCAACAAAATGTTAGGCATAGCAAATGATATTCCTGGACATATCCTTCTTCCAGCACCAAATGGGATGAGTTCAAAATCTAATCCCCTGAAATCAATAGATGTATCCAAGAACCTTTCAAGATGGAACTTCTCAGCTTCTTTCCAATGCATGGGATCTCTTCCGATTGCCCATGCATTGACAATGACTTTGGTCCTAGCAGGAACTTCATACCCATCAACCACACAATCTTCACTACATTCCCTTGGTACCAAAAGAGGAGCGGAAGGATGCAATCTCAAGGTTTCTTTAACTACTAAGCTTAGATATTCCAACTCATGGATCCCTGATTCATCCACTTTTCCTCTTTCATTGAAAACCCTTCTTGCTTCATCTTGTGCCTTCTTCATCACTCTAGGGTTTTTGATCATTTCCGACATTGCCCACTCTACGGTTGTTGCCGAAGTCTCACTTCCAGCTGAAAAAATGTCCTAAGAAAATCATATTCATGATATTAGCATCTTTCTTTGATTTACTCAGCTATGAATTACTGATAACATGATTACTTAAATGAGTAAAATACACTAATTTAAATTTTCAACTAAAAACCCTTTAATATTTCAAAAGAAATTCAATATTTGGTCATTTTCAGTTTTAATCCATGACCAAGTAATGTAACAATAAAGAAAGAAAACAAACCTGGATTATTGCTTTTATGCTATCATTTGTTAGAGGAAAATCAAGGTTACTATTCTGTTGAAGCTTGAGAAGGACATCAACCAGATCTTCATCTACATGCTCATTGCCGGTGTTTAACGTCTGTAAACTTCTCCCCTCTTTGTGTTCCTTGACAATGTCTTCAAGTATCTTGTCGGAAGCTTGATGTAGTTTCTCAAGTTTATACCTTGAGACACTAAGCAAGTTAAAAAACTTGTTAGAAGGATACAGCTCAACCAAGAAGAAACCACCTACGAGCTTCGACATCTCCGAAACAATCCGTATGAACTCCTTTTCGTCTTTGTTTTTCTTGCCAAAGGCAGCTCTTGCTGTTATGCCATATGTCAATGAAAATATTTTCTCACTAACATTGACTGGCGATCCTTCATTCATGAACATGGTTCTGATTAGAGCTGAAACCTCTTGTTCCCTGATTGGTTGGAAAGATCGGACACGGCTTGTGCTCAAAAGCTCCATCATGCAAATCTTCCGAATTTGTTTCCAATAGTTTCCATGTGGTGCAAAAACAATGCCAGTGAAATCATATGCCATGATTTTGGCAAAAAGAATATAAGGTCTTTGGGAAACTTTGGCATCATGAGTTTTCAAAACCTCTTCTGCAATTTCTGGTGATGATACTATAATGGTGGGCACTTCACCCATTTTTAACCACATCAGAGGTCCATACTTGTTGGCCAAGTCTCTTAGCTTTTTATGGGGTAAAGGGCTTAGGAACTGGTGCAAGTTCCCTATAAGAGGTAGTTTCCAGGGTCCTGGAGGTAGCTTTACAATGGTGTTTTTGGCCTTTTTTCCTTTCAATATTCTAGCAATGATGAACGAGAAAAAGAAAATAAGTAAAAGAGCAAAGTAAAATCCTAGCTCCATGGAACTCAAGGAAATACCACCTTAACTTGTTCACCTGTTGGAAAAGAAAAAGTTGATGGGGCTATTTGCAGCAAGCAAATTATTTATAGGCTTAGAAAGAAATTTTCTTCTTAATCTAATGCTTAGGTTTCATGACCATTCTCAGATATCGGATTAAAAAATCTATAATATAGGGCACATATGCTACTAAATTTATTTACCCGCAAGGGTAATAATTGTTTTATTCTATTCTTATAGGAAAAAAATTAGATTTTTTTTTATAATTGAAGGAAAGAGGATTCGAACCCTATTTTTTGGGCAAAAGGTTCATATATCAATCAATAAACCAAATGCTCGGATGTAGAAAAAAAATTAAATTTGAACTCGATGTTTGAGCAAAAAATATTTACATACATATTAAATATTCAAATACCAATTTTAAGGTCATATAACTATTTATTTGTAATACCCCGTACCCTCGTTAGACACAAATAAGATTCTATTGATCAAAGGAATGATCATTTAATACAAATTAGCGTGCTAAGGAACACTTAAGAATAAAATATATCGCACGCGCAGAACTCACAATTAAATAATAATATTTTTGTTGGAGATAAATTAGTGAGTTAAAAGATGATTCGGAAGTAAATCGATGCATAATAATGCATTTCGAGATTAAAGAAGGCAAGTGAAAATTTTTGGAATAAAATAATATTTTATTAATAAAATAATATTAAAATATTAATATTTTATTGAAGGTCAAAATTAGTCATGAAAAATGAAATATGACTAATTTAAGTGGGGGAGGAGTAGTAAAGAAGAATTTTAGACGAAAACGGTGAAAATCGTAGGACACGCATTTTAGTCGAGTTAACGCGGGAAAAAAAAATATTTAAATATTATGGAGACACCGCGTTGGAATGCAATCTCAATAATTTGATTTTATATATGTGAAGGAAGAATAATTTTGAAGGAGATTGAAATTTAATAAGTGTGGATAGGAATGAAAAATATTGGACTTAATTTTTAGAGAGCAAAGTGTTGAAGAACACAAAAATGTTCTTGTACATACTTGAGTATTTTGACTATATCTTGAGCTACAGAATTCCAATTGAAGCAATTCTTGCACCATTGAAAAGCTAAGAGATAAAGCTACAACTTTGATGAAGATCACTTCACCTAGTTCTATCTCTAAAATAGAGAAAATTATGTTGGAAAATAACAAGACGTCATATCTCGGGAATAAAAATTTCAAAGATGGATAATTAAATTTTTGGAGTCTCTTAGTACAATTTTAAGCCTAACTAAATTTTAGGATAATTAAAAGCTTAAATGAATATTTAGAAGGTGAAATGAGGGAATAAGATAAGCATGAAAAGAATAAAAGAAATAATAAAGAAAGGTGGTGGAAAAGTCAAAATAATTTTTGGTGTGTATGCATGCTACTTAAGGACAAGGCAAACAAAACTTTTTAAGTGTGTAAGATGGGGCCGGTCACAACAAATGAAAAAGAGAACAAAGAAAAGTCAAAGAAAGAAGAAACAAAAGAAGAAAAGAAGAGTCAAACAATTTATAGGTGGGGTGCACCGGTAAACAAGAAAAAAAAAAGAAAACAAAGGAAATACAAGTAAAGAGAAATAAAAGAAAAGTTAAAAAAAAATAGAAGAGTGTAGAAGACACTAGAGGGTCAGCTAAAAAAAAAAAAAGAGAAGAAAGCAAAGAAAGAAATGGTGAGAGAAGGAAAGAAACCGAGAGCAAAAAGAAGATGGAGAAAAGATTCGATCTTGAGAAAGAGAATAGGCAGCCTTGTGCTGCCAATTTTAAAAGGAAACAAGAGTAGGTTTGCTACCAATTTTGGAGAGGAAAGAGAGGCTGTTTTGGTGCAGAAAAATTGGGGATTTGTTACTGATTTTTTTGAGCAGAAATTCTGCACTTTGAGGGAGAATAAAACAGATTTTTTGATGCACTTGGAGGAAGGTTTTGAAGCTGAAAATTTAAGGAATTGTTGCTAGAAATTTTGGCTGAAAATTTGCAGGATTTTGGGGCTAAAATGGTGATGTTTGGCTGCTGCAAATTGGAGTTAAAGAAGACAACATAGTTGCTGGAAATTTCCAGGTTTCATGCCATGGAAAAGTTGAGCTAGTGGTGACCAATTTTGAGAGGAAAGAAAGGAGGAGGCCACGGTGGTGAAGGGAGGAGGAAGAAGAAAGAGAAATGTGCTGGAAAAAGATGGAAGAAAGCAACGTAGAAGAGAAGAAGAAAAAAAATGGGTGGGCATGACCCATGAAAAAATTAACATGGGCATGGCCCAATGACAATTAGATGGGCAAGGCCCAATAGAATAATTAAACGGGCTTGGCCCAATAGAAAATTTTGAGAGGCCCATGGATAAGGTTTAATGGCTAGGAGGAAAAGAAAAAGGCCATGGAGGGGAGGCCCAATGGTAAGTTTGTTATTGAATTTTAAGGTTATGATAATTTAATATTATGCATATTTTAGAAGAAAAATATGTAAATTATATAAAGAATTTTAATTGAATTATTACTCATACAAATGTATGATTAAATATATTGGATTTAAATAATTGTTAGGAACGTTTATCAAGGAGGCGAGCAGAACGAAATAAGTGATCGAAAAATAGAAATAATCATACACGCGTATAAAAATAGCGATGTAATATCCCGCTATTTAGAGGTGAGTAGGGGGTGCCGATTTCAAATTATTCCTAATTATATATGTATGGATATATATATATATGATTTAATTTGCGCATAAATTGCGAGAAGTATGAATTGATGAAAATTTATGAAATTGTGAAGTGTAAATTTATGAAAAGTACGCGTTGGTGAAATTTTAAAGAATTGTGGGTGTAAGCTATTTTATAAATAATTTGAAATATATATATGTATATTATACATAAAGTGTTTTCAAATCGGGAAACAAGCTTTTCAAAATGATTCCCATCAAAGAAATTGTGCCTTGTATGTTTGTGTAATGTACATACATGTGTATGAGATTTAAATTTCTCTATTCTCGATGTTTCATGAATCGTGCATTGAATTTTATTTTGTGAACAAATGTTATATTTTTATGACTTTTATACTGGACATTTAGCAATAAATTGTAAATGAGATTTCTAAATTTATTTCGAATTTAAATGGCTTATGATTATGATTGAATGGCTAGCCTAACGAGATGTTGAAATTATATGAACTGATGGTTTTGCCTTAATTGGCCCGGTAATACTTTGATTGTCATATCATGCTATTTAAATTTTATTGATTGGTGGGTTATAGGATAGTCACTGCAGTGGCGGGTGCCGTGGACTGCCTTTAGGAGGAGCACGGTTACCCAGTTATATTCATACCTCGGTAGTAGAGGCGCGGAGGGTATCTCCTGAGGTATGGTTAGAGTTCCCTTCGGCCGACCCATCACGGGAAGGTGAACTCCGCTAACGCCAAGGAATGGCTGTGTTTTCTAAAATAAAAATATGTTTTACATGTAAATGAGATTTTAACAGCCTTGGCGGATTCGGTTGGATACCCCAGCGCAAGGTATCATCGAATATGAGTTTTTATGGCACGAGCCATGTTTTTAAAAATATCATAAGTCTTACTAATTATTTTTTTATAAAATGTAATTATTTTACATGGATTGAAATAAGTTGTAATATTATGAGTCGTATTTCCTTGCATGGCAAATTTTGATTTAAACGGATTTTTACAGTTCCTTTATTTGTTTTTCCATAAAATGGATTTGAAATTCCTCGTGTAAATGCGAGCTATGATTAGTGCCTGATTTTAAACAATGTTGGCCTCGCGGGAGCTAGCTTGATTTTATCAATTTGGTTCGAAATTTGTTATCAACATATTTTGATGAGAAAATATTATTATTTCAATTGATTATGCTTTCAAAAATTCTCAAATTTCGATATAAGGCACAAAACCCCTATTTGAGACCAATTATTTTTATGATTCTGTAGTTTACATTCAACTGATCTTCCGCTTGCTTGTTTCCCATCTACGCCCTACTCACTGGGTCGATGATATTCACTGAGTCTATGAGACTCACCTCCAATTCTATTTCCCTTTTTGCAGACAAGGATCGATTTGGCGTGAAATCATCGACATGTTGGTCTACCGTGAATAGGTAACGGCATCTCCTAGTATACTATTTCGAGTCGCTCCGCTGTGTCCTGTACCTGTTATGTTTGAAGTCAATTCGTAGTATTCTACTTATTAAGTTGTAAATAAATTTTAAATTTGTATATAAACATTAGTTTGAAAAAAAAAATTATAGATTTTGGCATATATGTAATTGTGGATAAATAAGGAAAAAGCTTATAGTGATTTTTATATTTATGATTTAATTCAGTATATGAAAGTAATACTACTATTTGATGAGTGAATGTAATGGATTAATGAGCAATTTTGATCAGGCTTGTTCGGGACTTGGTGGGTCTTTCTCGAAAGTTTCGGACGCCGGTAGCGACCGGGGAGTGGTCGTTACATTATTTGTCTTTTTGTTAGGTGAAATGTTTATTTAAAGGGATATCTTCGGGAAGCAAGACTATATATATATATATATATATATATAACAATTTCAAGCCAAGGGATTACTCCCCCATTAGCATTAGTTGAGATATATAGGGATTAAATTTATATTATATGTTACATATATGCTAAAAAGAATTAGGTTTTGTGAGCTAAAGTGTGGATTAGTAGGAGCTTGATCACCATTTTCATGAAAGGGTTGACCCTGCTAGTTTCTCTTTGTCATGGAATGCTTTGCTTGCTTTAGGCATAGAATTCATATATATTAATCAAAAGGATTAATCTGTTTATATATAATTCATATATAAAATTTGTAACTTAAAAAGTTGTTTCTCCATCATCCTTCATGATACAGAAGATGCAATTTGATATGATGAATTTTGATTCATTTTAATTTGAGATTTAAAGTCCCATTAATCTGGCTGGCTATGTGCAAGCTCTTTGTCAATCTCAGTTTCATGGCCACTATTAGGGCATATTCGCTGATGAGATAAAGGAAAATGGTATTTTTAGGCATCATCCATTGCACAACTCAAGTTTAAGTACGGATCTGTAATTTTTCAATTTTAAACTACATGATTATCAAAACTGACATTGCTTTTTACGTACGAAAGAAAAACTATAAAAATTATTATTAACCTAACGCCAACAATACGGTGAATGTTACAGTAAGGTTAATTTAATATAAGGTCAATAAATAAAATTTTTAAAAAAATAATAAAAATCTGTATAGTAGATTAATAGGTAAGCAATATATATAATTTTTAAATTTATCTATTTTAAGATGCCAACATAGATAATTTTTTAATTTATTTTAAAAGTTATTTAATTTTTAATTTAATTTTATTTTTTACTTTAAATTATAAGAATATTATTCTTTTTAATATTAAAATTATATTTAATTAATTAATTTAATAAAAATTATTATTATTATTTGTTACGTTAACTTTCACACATTTACGTTAATATTTTAAATTTACTTATTCTACTTTTATAAGATTTTACGTTAATTCTTACAACTTTACATTAAGTTTTTTCAATAGTAACTATTAACTAAAATTATCTTTATCTTTATTATTTTTTATTTAAAATAAAACTTTAAATATCGTTACATACTTTTAGCTCGATAATATAAATATAAATGTTTGTTGTTCATTACAATTTGATTTTTTTACTTAATTAACTTATTATGTTAACTCTCATACATTTACGTTAAGATTTAAAATTTAGTTATTCAACTTTTATAAGTTTTTACATCAATTGTTATAATTTTGCGTCAAAACTTATCTATGTCAATTTTAAACTACAATTATTTTTTTTATTATTATTCTTTATTTTAAAATTAAAATTTATATACCGTTAAACACTTTGAGTCTGATAATATAAATTTAAATATTTATTTTTCATTAAAATTGAAGTTTTTTTATTTAATTGACTTGTTACGTTAACTCATTTACATTAAAATTTAAAATTTAATTATTCTACCTTTATAAGTATTTATGTCAATTATTACAGTTTTATATCAAGGTTTATCTGTATCAATTTTTAATCATAATTATTTTTATCTTTATTATTTTTTATTTAAAAATTAAAATTTGTATATCATTAAACATTTTTAATCTGAAAATATAAATTTAAATAGTTATTTTTTATTAAAATTAGATTTTTTTACTTAACTTGTTACGTTAATTCTCATATATTTATCTCAAAACTTAAAATTTAGTTATTCTACCTTTATAAATTTTTACATCTATTATTCCAACAATATAGGAATTTAACTAACGAAAGCTAATTACATTACACATTATAATAGGAATCAGAACTGTAAAATAAATTGACACAAAACTGCTACGTAGTTAACAAAACACGGTACAGAAGTACTAAACATAACTGGATTAAATACCATTTTCACTGCCATAATCAAGACCATAGGGGAGAGCGTAATAACACCAAGTATGCTTCAAAGTAGTCTGGAACTTAGTTTAGCTTCCTAGGATTGAAGAACGATAAGGAATAGGGATCAAAAACAAGTCACTCTTCCTTCTTACAGTTAATCCAAATGATTCAGTCATGTCCAGATCTTTACACTTCATTTCGTTTGGAAGTTTCCAATCAAAATGATAGAGCAATTTGGCAAGGGGTAGCTCGATATTGGGTAGTGCAAAGGAAATCCCGGGACACATTCTCCGTCCGGCACCAAATGGAATATATTCGAAGTTTGTTCCCCTGAAATCAATCGGTTTATCGATGAACCTTTCGGGCTGAAACTTTTCTGCTTCCTTCCAATAGCTTGGATCTCTTCCTATTGCCCATGCGTTCACGATGACCTTCGTCTTGGCAGGTATCTCATATCCACCAATAACACAATCCTCATTACATTCCCTTGGTATTAAAAGAGGTCCAGGAGGGTATAATCTCAAGGTCTCTTTGACAATTAGCTTCAGGAATTTCAATTCCTCAAGCCCTACTTCATCCACTACTCCTTTTCCATGGAAGACCCTTCTCACCTCGGCTTGCGCTTCCTTCGTTAGCTTCGGGTTCCTTATCATTTCGGACATTGCCCATTCCACAGTGTTTGATGATGTCTCACTTCCAGCTCCAAAAATATCCTGTAAATTGGAAGAATTTTCAGTCTTTTGCAAGCATATAAAGTGGAATCGGTTAGAAATTACATGACTCCATGATTCATCAAAATTCAAGCACACAAACCTGGATGACTGCTTTTATGTTAACCTTTGACAAAGGAAAATCAAGGTCACCTTCTTGTTGGAGCTTAAGAAGGACATCAACCAGATCTTCCTTGTCTTTCTTATTTCCTGTTTTTGTATTTGCCATTCCGTTTCTCCTCTCTTTGTGTTGATCGATTATCTTTTCAAGTATCCTGTCGGAAGCCTTATGTAACTTCTCGAGTTTAAGCCTAATCCCACTGATCAATTTCAGCATCTCATTAGAAGGATACATATCAGCTAAGCAGAAACCACCTGCTAACTTCGAAACCTCTATGGCGATCCTTATGAATTCTTCTTCGTCTCCGCTCTTCTTCCCGAAGGCTGCTCTCGCTGTTATGCCATACGTCATGGAGTAAATTTTCTCACTAAGATTAACTGGGGATCTTGCGTTCGAAGATAGGGTCTCCATGAGAGCTGACACCTCTTGTTCCCTGATTGATTGGAATGATTGGACACGGTTTGTACTCAAAAGCTCCGTCATGCAAATTTTCTTCATCTGTCTCCAATAATTTCCATATGGTGAAAAGATGATGTCTTGGAAATTGTATCCCATTATGCTAGCAGCTAGCAGATAAGGCCTTTGGCAAAATGTTATATCATGGGTTCTCATAACCTCCTTCGCCATTTCCGGGGATGAAACTACAAGTGTTGGAACTTCCCCGAGCTTTAACCACATCAAAGGTCCATACTTCTTGGCCAAATCTCTCAGGGTGTGATGGGGTAGAGTGCTGATAAGCTGGTGCAAGTTACCAATGAGAGGTAGCTTCCATGGCCCTGGAGGAAGCTTTCTGAAAGATTTCTTGGCTTTTTGAGCTTGAACAAGTTGGACTACTAAGAACAACAGAAAGAAGGTGAGCAACAATGTGATGAAGGAGGGAGATTCAAGCTCTATGAAGCTCAAGGTGATCATGACACTTTTTTCACTTCTAGTTGGAAGCTCAAAAAGGGGTTGAACTTGTTTCCTCAGAGGTAAAATCAAAGCCCTCTTTATAGTAGTTCTAACCTCTAAATCGGGCCGGGTGGGGGGCGGGTGGGGGCGGCGGGCAGTAAATGATAGGTTCAAAAATCCAGCTTGGTCTTCAGAGAACTAGAGATAAAATTGGAATAATTAAACAATATGGAGTAATGGATATTTAATGCGGATGCAAGCAGTTGGCAGAAGAAACTTGGCGAATCCATTTCCAGCAAACTAAAAGTTTCACACGATATTATCAACTATCTAATTGAAGTAAATTATTGCTTGAGAGTTTGAGACCTGCTTCAAAAATCTATAGAAAAATGGGAAAAAAAGATGGATATATTAGATGGGAAGCATGCGAATTTATGGCACTAAATGCCAACTATCCTCAACTTGTTGCTGTCTAGACATATATGATGTTCCCAAGGTCCATATATAGATCGTAGCTGGAGAGTAATGTTCAAGATATTGAATTGTATAAGTTCAAATTTAATGTAAAATGTTGGGATAATTTTATTATAATGTTTTCCGAAATCATTTTCTTGAGTACATCACCGGTGTGAAAATATTTTCATAGTTCTAATTTTCTCCATACCCGTTATAGTTTGAGGGCTTATTTTATTACTATGTCAAAAATGAATAGCTACATCGTTGCTATGGTCGATTGAATCATACTTGTTCTTTGCTCGGTACCAAGGCCTTTTACATAACCCTCCTATGACTGAAATTTTAAGTTAATTATGCAAGATAACAAAATTTTATTTTATATAATATTTATCTATATTAATATAATATATGTATAATAGATTTCATATGCCAAATTAGGTGATTTTTTTATTAATATTTAAAGGGCTAAATATAGACTTAACCTTTCCTATACGGAGTAAGGTGGGGCTAAAGATTTTGCATGTTTTTCTTGCACCATTTTTTTTTTGCATGGAGTATCTGGTTACTCTTTCATGAGTTGTTGTTTGATCCCATTGCAACCGGATTTCGATTTTTATTTTTTAAATGATGTGATCATTACAGGTGAAACATAGAATAGGGTTTTGTCTCTTTCTATGTTAATTCTGTATCACTACCAGCTCATAGGGTAGTTTTTTGTTAATCTCTAATTAATCAAATTTCTATACTTTTCAAAAAGAAAAAAAAACATTCCATGGATAGGTTGAAATGTTTTAGTTTCAACACTATATATGGTACAAATCTGTACCCATTATTAAGGGATAGGTTTGGCAGCTCTAGCCTTTTACATCTTTGAGTTTGAAAGTTTTCTAGGTAGTCTATAACATATATTACAATAATCATAAGCAAACCAGCCAAACCTTAGCTTAATAGCATAGCATAGTCTCTTCAAAAGGGATATGATGATGAGAAATGGGGATTAAGAACAAATCATTTCTCCTTTTCACAGTTATGCCAAATTCTTCAACCATATCTAAATCTTGATGCTTCATTCCATTTGGGAGCTCCCAATCAAAATGATACAACAATTGTGCCAGTGGCAACAAAATGTTAGGCATAGCAAATGATATTCCTGGACATATCCTTCTTCCAGCACCAAATGGGATGAGTTCAAAATCTAATCCCCTGAAATCAATAGATGTATCCAAGAACCTTTCAGGATGGAACTTCTCAGCTTGTTTCCAATGCTTGGGATCTCTTCCGATTGCCCATGCATTGACAATGACTTTGGTCATAGCAGGAACTTCATACCCATCAACCACACAATCTTCACTACATTCCCTTGGTACCAAAAGAGGAGCGGAAGGATGCAATCTCAAGGTTTCTTTAACTACTAAGCTTAGATATTCCAACTCATGGATCCCTGATTCATCCACTTTTCCTCTTTCATTGAAAACCCTTCTTGCTTCATCTTGTGCCTTCTTCATCACTCTAGGGTTTTTGATCATTTCCGACATTGCCCACTCTACGGTTGTTGCCGAAGTCTCACTTCCAGCTGAAAAAATGTCCTAAGAAAATCATATTCATGATATTAGCATCTTTCTTTGATTTACTCAGCTATGAATTACTGAGAACATGATTACTTAAATGAGTAAAATACACTAATTTAAATTTTCAACTAAAAGCCCTTTAATATTTCAAAAGAAATTCAATATTTGGTCATTTTCAGTTTTAATCCATGACCAAGTAATGTAACAATAAAGAAAGAAAACAAACCTGGATTATTGCTTTTATGCTATCATTTGTTAGAGGAAAATCAAGGTTACTATTCTGTTGAAGCTTGAGAAGGACATCAACCAGATCTTCATCTACATGCTCATCGCCGGTGTTTAACGTCTGTAAACTTCTCCCCTCTTTGTGTTCCTTGACAATGTCTTCAAGTATCTTGTCGGAAGCTTGATGTAGTTTCTCAAGTTTATACCTTGAGACACTAAGCAAGTTAAAAAACTTGTTAGAAGGATACATCTCAACCAAGAAAAAACCACCTGCGAGCTTCGACATCTCCGAAACAATCCGTATGAACTCTTTTTCGTCTTTGTTTTTCTTGCCAAAGGCAGCTCTTGCTGTTATGCCATATGTCAATGAAAATATTTTCTCACTAACATTGACTGGCGATCCTTCATTCATGAACATGGTTCTGATTAGAGCTGAAACCTCTTGTTCCCTGATTGGTTGGAAAGATCGGACACGGCTTGTGCTCAAAAGCTCCATCATGCAAATCTTCCGAATTTGTTTCCAATAGTTTCCATGTGGTGCAAAAACAATGCCAGTAAAATCATATGCCATGATTTTGGCAAAAAGAAGATAAGGTCTTTGGGAAACTTTGGCATCATGAGTTTTCAAAACCTCTTCTGCAATTTCTGGTGATGATACTATAATGGTGGGCACTTCACCCATTTTTAACCACATCAGAGGTCCATACTTGTTGGCCAAGTCTCTTAGCTTTTTATGGGGTAAAGGGCTTAGGAACTGGTGCAAGTTCCCTATAAGAGGTAGTTTCCAGGGTCCTGGAGGTAGCTTTACAATGGTGTTTTTGGCCTTTTTTCCTTCCAATATTCTAGCAATGATGAACGAGAAAAAGAAAGTAAGTAAAAGAACAGAGGAAAATCCTAGCTCCATGGAACTCAAGGAAATACCACCTTAACTTGTTCACCTGTTGGAAAAGAAAAAGTTGATGGGCCTATTTGCAGCAGGCAAATTATTTATAGGCTTAGAAAGAAATTTTCTTCTTAATCTAATGCTTAGGTTTCATGACCATTCTCAGATATCGGATTAAAAAATCTATAATATTGGGCACATATGCTACTAAACCTATTTACCCGCAAGGGTAATAATTGTTTTATTCTATTCTTATAGGAAAAAATTAGATTTTTTATTTTATAATTGAAAGAAAGGGGATTCGAACCCTATTTTTTAGGCAAAAGGTTCATATATCAATCAATAAACCAAATACTCGGATATAGAAAAAAAATTAGATTTGAACTCGATGTTTGAGCAAAAAATATTTACATACATATTAAATATTCAAATACCACTTTTAAGGTCATACAACTATTTATTTGTCTTTTTGTTAGGTGAAATGTTTATTTAAAGGGATATCTTCGGGAAGCAAGACTATATATATATATATATATAACAATTTCAAGCCAAGGGATTACTCCCCCATTAGCATTAGTTGAGATATATAGGGATTAATTTTATATTATATGTTACATATATGCTAAAAAGAATTAGGTTTTGTGAGCTAAAGTGTGGATTAGTAGGAGCTTGATCACCATTTTCATGAAAGGGTTGACCTTGCTAGTTTCTCTTTGTCATGGAATGCTTTGCTTGCTTTAGGCATAGAATTCATATATATTAATCAAAAGGATTAATCTGTTTATATATAATTCATATATAAAATTTGTAACTTAAAAAGTTGTTTCTCCATCATCCTTCATGATACAGAAGATGCAATTTGATATGATGAATTTTGATTCATTTTAATTTGAGATTTAAAGTCCATTAATCTGGCTGGCTATGTGCAAGCTCTTTGTCAATCTCAGTTTCATGGCCACTATTAGGGCATATTTGCTGATGAGATAAAGGAAAATGGGATTTTTAGGCATCATCCATGTCACAACTCAAGTTTAAGTACGGATCCGTAATTTTTCAATTTTAAATTACAAGATCATCAAAAGCTCAAACTCTAATTATTAACAATAATAGATTTAGATTATTATATAGGTGTTATTCAAATTTGATGTAGGATAGGGTATCACAATCCATTAATGTTGGGAAGGCTTGGCTTTACTTTGAACCTTCCTTGAATGTGCAATTGACTTTTTGGTGTTTTGAATTGAAGGTCAGCTAAACTTTCTGTCCTTTACCTGTTTTCGGTACTAAATTTTGGGACCTTATCTGCCTTCCAATAACGAACAATTTGGCTAAACTTTGAACTTTTGGTACATTGCTTTTCCCAAAGAAAGTCAAGTCATTGAGCCTCTTTGGAGGAGATAGATTGGACCATAAGGGAAGCTTGAAAGGATTTAAACATAGACATAGTACGTAAAAGCTTCTTTCATCATAGGAAAAAAAAATGGGATCATCCAAATTCTAGCGTGGATTGATTTAAGTTTAGTTGGTCTAAATTGTTTTATTTCAACACATTAATATTTTGCATCAATATTCACAAATTTATTTAGTAAAACTTTATTCAATTTAACTTTATAGTCAAATTGATACTTTTTACGTCTCTAAGTATATTTGTCGCTTTTTGATTTAATATTTTTAGCTATTGAATCCTTCAAATAGTTCAACATTTCACCATGCAATCGAAGCAAAAAAATGACAGCACTAGCTTATTCTTTTTCCACTACATGACAACCTCAGCTTATTTTATGGGGGATTGCATGCATGAGATGAGAACATAAGCTACTAGGAAACAAATCATTAATCTAACAGTCTTCCCTGGTGAACTCAAGGGATCCAAACATTTTTCTTTCCTTGTTGGTTCTACTGCACAATGGTAGAACCATAATAAGGAGTTGGAACTAGAACAAGGTCATTTTTCCTCTTCACTGTCACGCCAAAGACCTCAGTCATGTCTAGATCTTCAGGCTTCATTCCATTTGGCAGCTTCCAATCAAAATGGAACAACAACTGAGCAAGTGGCAGCTCTAAATTGGGTGATGTAAACAGTATGCCTGGACATATCCTCCTTCCAGCACCAAATGGGATGAACTCAAAATTTGTGCCCATGTAATCGACTGAAGAATTGAGAAACCTCTCAGGGTAAAACTTGTCAGGTTCTTTCCAGGAATCAGGATCTCTTCCTAGTGCCCAGGCATTGATCAGAACTCTAGTCTTGGGAGCTACCTCGTAGCCATTGATCTCACAAGTCTGGTGGCATTCTCTAGGAAGCAACAATGGTATAGAAGGCCGCATCCTGATTGTTTCTCTAATCACTGCCTTTAGGTACTTGAGTTCATGGAGGCCAGTTTCATCCACATTTCCTTTTGCTTCAAAGACTCGCCTTACTTCAGCTTGGGCCTCCCTCATCACCCTTCGGTTTTTCATCATTTCTGACAGTGCCCACTCTACTGTTGTTGATGAAGTCTCACTTCCAGCACAATGCCCTGAAAACGATAATATAAGTTCTCTAGTTCTGTAAGGAATTCAATGGGTAGAAAAGGGTATTTGAAACTGCAAAATTTATGCAACAAATAATAGCTTACTAACCAAGATGACTGATTTGAGGTTTTTGTCTTCAAACTGAAACTCAGCCTGCTCCTGAAGCCGTAAGAGCACATCAACCAGATCTTCCTCTACTTCTTCATTACCCCCTTTCGCTCTTGCCCTCTTCTCTCTATGCTCCTTGATGATGTTTTCCACAATCCTATCATCCTCCTTATGGATCTTCTCAACCTGTTGCTTTATACCACTGAAAAGCTGAAGCACTTTCACTGAAGGAAAAAAATCAGCTAAACAGAAACCAGATACCCGCTTCGTCAGTTCTGAAACAACGGCTATGTATGTTTCTTGATCTTTGCAGTTTTTACCAAACGTTGCCCTTGCTGTTATCCCGTATGTCATTGAGAAAATCGCATTAACATATATATATATATATATATATTATGTAACATCCCTTTAATAAAAATATATATAAATAAAATAATAAACAAATAAACAAAAAAAACTAAAGAAATGAATAGTAAGAGAGAGAGGCCAGTAAAGGGGGGTGATAGATATATGAAAAAGAGGAGTCGACAAGCGAAATAAAAGAAATGGATGGGACAAGACATGGATGGGACAAGACAAAGAGAGAAGAAAGAGAGCTGAAAAAGAAAAAACAAAAGAGCCGGTTGTGAGTGAGAGAAAGGGGAAAGTTGAAGAAGAAAAGGAAAGAATAAGAATAAAGGACAGAAGAAGAAGAGAAATAGCCGTGGGAGAAGGAGAAAGAAGAAAGAAAGAAAGTTGAAAATACTGTAAATTTGAAGAGGCAAAGAAAGTTGACTTTTTTATAATTTTGAAGAGGAAAAGAAGCTGATTTTGTTGTTTTTGGAGGAAAAAGGAGCTGATTTTGAGAGCAAATCAGTTGCTGATTTGAAAGTTGAAATGGACAGTGTGGCTGTTGAAATTTTTGAAATTTAGAGCTTAAATTTTTGAGGGAGAAAGGGAAAGAACTTGTTGCTGGTTTGAGAGGAAGAAATGAAGGAAGATGGCTGCCGATTTTGAGAAGAAGGTGTGAGGAAATTGTTGCCGGCCTACAAAAGAAAAAAAAAGAGGAGGAAGAAAGAAAGGTAAAAGAAAAAAAAATAATAAAATAAATGATAAGAATAAAAAATAAAATAAAGTAAACATATATATATTAGTGGGTTTGAATATTTAGAAGAAATAAATAAAGTGATGCACTGTGACGATAAGTCGAAAGAAATAACGAACGACTGGTGAGAAAGAATAATAAGATATGCTTTCGAATTAATAGCGATATAATATTTCGCTATTTTAAGGTGAGTAGGAGATATCAATTTTAAAATTTTCATATTATCTATATATATGTTTATGCATGATTTATAGTATGCGTACAACTGTGAAAGTATGCGTTGGTAAAATTTTAAGAAATTATGGATGTAAGTTATTTTTAAAAATTATTTTGAATATATATGTATAGTTTTTTTTTTTTTTAGCAAGCAATATATATGTATAGTTATACGTAAAGTATTTTGAAAAATTGAAAAACAGGTCTTTCACATCGTCTTTTATAAAAAATTCGTGCCTTATATTTTTAGGTAATATGCATAGTAAATGCATTTATTAAATGATTTTTATATAGCTTCTGAAAGCTGGTTTTAGTCTGAATTTTTTTTAGTGCTTATACTAAGACAAAAGATGTGAAAAATCAATATATTGGTTTATCAAATTTTTAATTTTAAAGGATTTAAGAAAATAGACTTGAGAAGCTTGTTATGGATCTGAAAAAATATTTTTTGATAAATCGAAAGCGTTGAGAATAAATCGGATGTCACATCGGTTAAGTGTGACTCTCGTGCATGTGTGATCTCTAGCTAAAGAATTTACGAGTCACCAACTGGCTATTAGACATGGTTGGTGTAACACCCCGTACCTTGGTTGGACACAAATAAGATTTTATTGATCAAAAGAATGATCATTTAATACGAATCGACGTGCTAAAGAACGCTCATGAATAAATTGTTTCGCACGTGCAAAACTCATAATTTAATATTAATATTTTAATTATCGTTGGAATTAGTCATGAAAAATGAAATATGTCTAATTCAAGTGGGGGAGAAGAAATAAATAATAATTTTGAAAGAAATTGAAATTTAATAAGTGTGGATATGAATTAAATATATTGGACTTAATTTTTGAAGAGCAAAGTGTTGAAGAACACAGAAATTTTTTTGTACATGCTTGAGTATTTTGACCATATCTCAAGCTACATAACTCCAATTGCAGAAATTCTTGGACCATTGGAAAGCTAAGAGACAGAGCTACAACTTTGATGAAAATCACTTCACCCAGTTCTATCTCTACAATAAAGAAAATTACATTGGAAAGTGACAATGTGTCATATCTCGAGAATAAAAATTTCAATGATTGACAATTAAATTTTTGGAGTCTCTTAGTACACTTTTAAGCCTAATTAAATCTTAGGTTAATTAAAGGCTTAAATGAATATTTAGAAGGTGAAATGGATGATAAAATAATGAAATAAAGAGGTTGAAAAGTCAATTATATTTTTATGTACATGTGACAAGAAGACAAATAAAACAAGGGAAAGAAAATAAAGAAAAGTCAAAGTAAAGGAAATGAAAACATATGGTAGGGGCCGGTCATGCAAGATAAAGAAATGAAATAAATGAGAAAAGACAAAAACAAACAAAAGAAAGCAAGGAAGACCACATGGGCTAGTCAAACCGTGGGAAAAAAAGAAAGGCAGCCATGTGGTCCAACATGAAGACCAAAGACCAAGCAAATAAAAGAAGAAAATAAAGGATAAGAAGGAAAGGAAAGTCGGTCAAGGAGGGGAAAGAAAGAGAGGAAAAGACACAAAAAAATAAAAGAAAGAAACAAGACAAAGAAATGAAGAAGAATCGAGAAAGAAAAGGAGGAAAATCTAGACAGAACCGAGAAGCTAAGGGAGAGGAGAAAGTGGCGTGAAAGGGGCAGACACAAGAGAGGCAAGAAGACCAATTTTTTCTGCTGGATTTAGAAGAGAGAAAGAGCTTATTTTTTAAGGTAATTGCTGTCTGAATTTTGTGAATTTTATGGTTGAAAAATGGGTGAAATTGCTACTGAAAATTTTGCACTTTTAAAGCTAAATTGTTGTGGTTTTGATGGCTGATTTTTTTGGTTCTTCATAGCTGATTTGTGAGCTGGAAGTTGGTAGGATTTTGGGTGAAAAATGAGCAACTTTGTTGCTGAAAATCTGGACAGAAATGAAGCTGTAAATTTATTGAATTTTTTGAGTGTTTTGTGGCCATGGAAGGAAGCTTGATGCTACCAAAAATTGTGGGAGAGAGAAAGTTGAAGGTGCTGCCATGGAAGAAAGGATGGGCTGCCACCACCGGTGGAGGAGGAAGGCCACGGTGGTGATGAGGAAGCCACGGCTAGAGGAAGAGAGAAGAAAAGAAAAAGAGAAAAAAATAGAAAAAAAAAATAGAAAATAGAATTAAAATATGGGCATGGCCCAATGGTAATTAGATGGGCAATGCCCAATAGAAAAATGAAATTGGGCAAGGCCCAAGTGGAAAATAAATTGGGCTTGGCCCAATAGGAAAAGTGGAAAGGGCCCATGGACAAGGTCCAATGGTTAGGAGGGAAAAAAAAAGCCATGGAGGGGAGGCCCAATGGTAAGTTTGCTATTGAATTTTAAGGTTATGGTAATTTAATATTATGCATATTTTAGAAGAAAAATATGTAAATTATATAAGGAATTTTAATTGAATTATTACTCATACAAATGTATAATTAAATATATTAGATTTAAATTATTGTTAGGAACGTTTATCGAGGAGGCGAGCCGAATTAAATAGGTAATCGAAAAATTGAAATAAGTATATACGCGTATGAAAATAGCGATGTAAAATCTCGCTATTTAAAGATGAGTAGGGGGTGTCGACTTTAAAATTTCCGTAATAGTATCTATATATGAATATATTAATTTTCGATGCAAAATTATGGATATGCTAGCATAAATCTTAAGAAATTGTGGATGCAAAATTACTTTTAAAATCGACTTGAAAATATATGTCTATATATTATACGTAAAGTGTTTTAAAAATCGGGAAATAAGCCCTTCACACCGTTTTGCATCAAAATCCTGTGCCTTATAAATTTTGGGTGATATGCATAGTGAATGTATTTGTTAAATAATTTGTTTTATGAAAGCTTCTGAGATCCGATTTTAGTTCGATTTTGTATTAATGCTTACACCAGGACAAATAACGTGAAAAATAAATTTATCTAGTTATGCAAATTTTGATTTTAAAGGATTTAAGAAAATAGTCTTGAGAAGCTTGTTATGATTTTAAAAAATGTTTTTGACAAATTAAATGGCTTATGGCTATATTAGCATAAATGGCTAGTTTTATAAGATGTTGGAATTATATGAACTGATTGTTTTGCCTAGATTGGCTCGGTAATAATTTGATTTCCATATCATGCTATTTAAATTTTATTGATTTGTGGGTTATAGGATAGTCACTACAGTGGCAGGTGCCGTGGACTGCCTTTAAGAGGGGCACGATTACCCGGTTATATTCATACCTCGGTAGTAGAGGCGCGGAGGGTATCTCCTGAGGTATGGTTAGAGTTCCCTTCAGTCAACCCATCACGAGAAGGTGAACTCTGCTAACGCTAAGGAACGGCTGTGGTTTCTAAATAGAAAAATATGTTTTATGAGTACATAAAATTTTTAACAACCTTGACAGATTCGGTTGGGTGCCCTAGCGCAAGGTACCGCTGAATATGAGTTTTTGGCACGAGCTAAGTTTTTATAAAAATCATAAACCTTATTGATTAATTTTGATAAAATGTAATTGTTTTACATAAATTGAAATGAGTTTTAATATTACGAATTATATTTCTCTGTATTGTAAGAATAGAATTAAAGAGATTTTTACAGCTCCCTTATTTGTTTTCTATGAAATGGATTTGAAATTCCTCGCAGATAAGCGAACTATAATTTGTATATAATTTTGAATAATATTTGATTTCACGAAAGTTGGCTCGATTTTATCGATTTGATACGAAAAAATGGTTATAAGGCACAAAATCCCTATTTGAAATAACTTACTTTTATGATCCTGTGTTTATATCTTCAACTGATCTGTCGTATATTTGTTTCCTATCTGCGCCCTACTCATTGGGTCGATGATATTCACTGAGTCTATGAGACTCACACTCCGTTTTATTCATTTTTTGCAAACAGGGATCGATTTGGCGTGAAGTCATCGACGTGTTGGTCTACCGTGAATAGGTAAAGGCATCTCCTAGCGTACTACCCTGAGTCGCTCCGTTGTATCTGTTTCTGTTAAAGGTCGAGTCATAATATTTTATTTGTTAAATTGTAAACGAGTTCAAATTTCTTTTTATATGCAGCATGAATTTAAAAATTTTATATTTTCGTGTATATGTTTGTGAATAAATAAAAAGGAAAAAAAGTTTATAGTGATTTTTATATTTATGATTTAATTCAGTATATGAAAGTAATAATATTATTTGATGAGTGAATGTAATGGATTAATGAGGGATTCGAGACATGCTTGTTCGAGACTTGACAGGTTTTTCTCGAAAATCTTGGATGTCGGCATCGACCGGGGAGTGGTTGTTGCAGTTGGGGTCATGGTCTGTGATATACATGACAAGGTCACAGATGATAAACCCAGTTGTGACCATTTGATATCTCCGATTTACGCCAACATCGTTGAGATTGCCATGGCATTATATAAGAATCCGGTGGAAGCGATGCTCCCGGATGTTATTACGTGGAAATGGGTCCACGTGTTGATGTTATGTTTTCCTACTCGATAGCATTGTGAATTTTTCGACACATATTTTTATGCGTGGTGAAGATTTAAGATTTTCTTTGTAGCTCCCATATTTAAACAAAAGCTTTCTGTGCTTGTTTATCGATCATGAATTGGTTTACGTGGTTTGTAATTTGATTTGTTTGTAGGCTACATATTTTGGGATCGTGCATACTTTTATATTATTATTCGTATTTTGACGATAAGTTGTATTTTTGATGATTTCACACAGAGTTACTACACCTGTTTTCGGCATCGTTTTGCCATAATTAAATGTTGCATGGTGATTTTACCGTATCATTTTTATAAGGCACAAACTTCCTTTTCAATTAAATTTAATTTTGATAAACCTATGATTTACTGTTCAAATGATCTGTTGTTCGCTTATTTTTCATCTACGCCTTACTCACGGAGCCGATGATCACTGAGTCTGTGAGACTCACACTCTTTTTTTTTTTCCTTTTGCAAACAAGGATCGGTCAAGTGTATAATCATCGACGTGTACGATCCACCGCAGATAGTTAAAAGCATCTTTTAGCCCCAATTCGAGTCGCTCCGCTGTCTAAGATCCAATCACATGAAATTTTTAAATGACCAATATTGTTAATTCACAAATATGTATTGTTAAAAACTGTGTTTTAAATTTAATTACTATTATTGGAAATGAAATATCAATAGTATAATTATTATTATTAATTATTTACGTATGTGTTAACATATTTAATAAATGTCTCAGAAATTTTATAAAGGCTTGTTCGGGACTTGGCGGGATCTCTCGAAGGTCTTGGACGCCGGTAGTGACTAAGGAGGGGTCGTTACATGTTACATATAGGCTAAAAAAAAATAGATTTTGTGAGCTAAAGTGTGGATAAGTAGGAGCTTGATCACCATTTTCATAAGAGATTTGACGCTACTGGTTTCTCTTTGTCATGGAATGCTTTGCTTACTTTAGGCATAGAATTCATTATATTAATCAAAAGGATTAATTTGTATATATAGAATTCATATATAAAATCTATAACTTGAAAACTAGTTTCTCCATCATTCTTCATGATAGAGAAGATGCAATTTGATACGTTGAATTTTGATTCGTTTTAATTTGAGATTTAAAGTCCCACTAATCTGGTTGGCTATGTGCAACCTCTTTGTCAATCTTAGTTTCATGGCCACGCTTAGGGCATATTCACTAATGAGATAAAGGAAAATGGGATTTTTAAGCATAATTCATGTAACAAGTCAAGTCCAAGTATTGGTCAGTACTTTTTTAAACTTAAACTACGTGATCATCACAAGCTCAAGTTCAAGTTTTTAGTACTAATAGATTTAAATTGTTATATAGATATTAATCATTACATAGGATAGGATACCACAATCCATTAATGCTGGGAAGCTTGGCTTCACTTTGAACCTTCCTTGAATGTGCAATTGACTTTTGGTGCTTTGATATGAAAGTCAGCTAAACTTTTTGTACTTTCCTGCTTTTGGTACTGAAATTTGGGACCTTATCTGCCTTCCTATAATGAACAATTTGGCTAAACTTTGAATTTTTTGGTGCATTGCTTTTCCCAAAGAAAGTCAAGTCATTGGGCCTTTTGGAGGAGATGGATTGGACCATAAGGGAAGCTTAAAAGGCTTTAAACATAGACATAGTACGTAAAAGCTTCTTTCATCGTAGGAAAAAAAATTGGATCATCCAAATTCTAGCATGGGTCGATTTAAGTTTAGTTGGTTTAAATTGTTTTATTTTAACACATTAAGAGTAAAAAAATAAGGATTCTGCATTAATATTAATAAATTTATATAATAAAACTTTATACGATTTAATTTAACAATCAAATTTATACTTTTTACGTCTCTAAGTATTTGTCGTTCTTTGATTTAATGTTTTTAGCTATTGAATCTTTCAAATAGTTCAACATTTCACCATGCAATTGAAGCAAGAAAATGACAGCACTAGCTTATTCTTTTTCCACTACATGACAACCTCAGCTTAGTTTGTGGGGGATTACATGCATGAGATGAGAGCATAAGCTATTAGGAAACAAGTCATTAATCTAACAGTCTTCCCTGGTGAACTCAAGGGATCCAAAGATTTTTCTTTCCTTTTTAGTTCTTCTGCACAATGGTAGAACCATAATAAGGAGTTGGAACTAGGACAAGGTCATTTTTCCTCTTCACTGTCACGCCAAAGACCTCAGTCATGTCAAGATCTTCAGGCTTCATTCCGTTTGGCAGCTTCCAATCGAAATGGAACAACAACTGAGCAAGTGGCAGCTCTAAATTGGGTGATGCAAACAGTATGCCTGGACATATCCTCCTTCCAGCACCAAATGGGATGAACTCAAAATTTGTGCCCATGTAATCGACTGAAGAATTGAGAAACCTCTCAGGGTAAAACTTGTCAGGTTCTTTCCAGTAATGAGGATCTCTTCCTAGTGCCCAGGCATTGATCAGAACTCTAGTTTTGGGAGCAACCTCATAGCCATTGATCTCACAAGCCTGGTGGCATTCTCTAGGAAGCAAAAATGGTGCAGAAGGGCGCATCCTGAATGTTTCTCTAATCACTGCCTTCAGATACTTGAGTTCATGGAGGCCAGTTTCATCCACATTTCCTTTTGCTTCAAAGACTCGCCTTACTTCAGCTTGGGCCTCCCTCATTACCCTTGGGTTTTTCATCATTTCTGACAGTGCCCACTCTACTGTTGTTGATGAAGTTTCACTTCCAGCACCAAAAATGTCCTGAAAACGATAATATAAGTTCTCTAGTTCTGTAAAGAATTCAATGGGTAGAAAAGGGTATTTGAAACTGCAAAATTTATGTAACAAATAACAGCTTACTAACCAAGATGACTGATTTGATGTTTTTGTCTTCAAACTGAAACTCAGCCTGCTCCTGAAGCCGTAAGAGCACATCAACCAGATCTTCCTCTACTTCTTCATTACCCCCTTTCGCTCTTGCCCTTTTCTCTCTATGCTCCTTGATGATGTTTTCCACAATCCTATCATCCTCCTTATGGATCTTCTCAACCTGTTGCTTTAGACCACTGAAAAGCTGAAGCACTTTCACTGAAGGAAAAAAATCAGCTAAACAGAAACCAGATAACAGCTTCGTCAGTTCTGTAACAAGGGCAATGCATGTTTCTTGATCTTTGCATTTTTTACCAAACGCTGCCCTTGCTGTTATCCCGTATGTCATTGAGAAAATCTTCTCACCAAGATTGAAAGGCTTCCCATTACTTTCGTTTATCGTTTTGATGAGATTCAACACCTCTTCTTCTCTTATCGATCGGAACGATTGGACCCTTGCCACACTCAGAAGCTCCGTCGTGCAAACTTTTCGCATATGTCTCCAGTAGTTTCCGTAAGGTGCAAAAGCAATGTCCGTGAAGTCGTAACTAATGATCTTGGGAACAGCAAGAGCAGGCCTGTAACAGAAGTTGACGTCGTGAGTTTTCATGACCTCTTTGGCAACTTCGGGTGAAGAAACGATTACTGTGGAGACTTCACCAAGCTGCAGGTGCATCAAGGGTCCATGTTTCATGGCCAAGTCTCTCAGGGTCTTGTACGGTAGAGCACTGGCAATTTGGTGCAAATTTCCTATCACAGGCAATTTCCTTGGCCCTGGAATGGACTTCCGGGGTGAATTCTTGCCTTTTGATCTCTTTAAACTCTTGATTATCATTAGAACAACAAGGAGGAAAGTGAAGATAAATTGGACCGAAGGCAGATGAAGCTCCATGATGTATTGACTGAAAGAGAATGAAACTGAAGCAGATTTTGATCGGTTTATGTCTATCATGGATGAGTGTTAGCTAAAATCCCTTGCGGTAAATTTATAGAACTCTCCTACTACAAGAGCTGAGAGACATCTCCAATTTTGGTGGGATCATCATTTTGAAAGATTTTTTAATAAATATACATTTGTGTCCAATTTCAACACTTTACGTTGACCGCTTTGCAGACATTAACTTACATTGAATTTCTATCATTTTTATATTCTGACATGCGTAAAAAATATATTTAAGGTGTGATAGCTAACTTAATTATTAAATTTTAACTAAGTGATTATATCTAGAAAGTGTTAACATCAAATATCGTATTCACTATGGTCAAAATTTTAATTTAAACATCTCGAAATTCAAATTTTATGTATTGTCACAATGCATGTAGCACCCCATACCCATGTTTGGAAGCCAATAAAATCCTATTGATGAGACGAAGGGTCATTCGACGTAAATTTAAGTACCAAAGAGCAGTGACGGGCGAAAAGAAAAATTTAAAATAAAATAATATTAAAATATTAATATTTTATTTATTATTGAAATTAGTCAGAAAGAACTGTTATATGACTAATCTAAGTAGGGGAGAAGAAGTAAGAAAGGATTTTGAAGGAAAAAAATGATGCCAGTGGCACTCACATGTTTTTATTAAATCGAGCTAGCACTGGTAAGTATATATTTAAATATTATAGTGATACCGTGATGAAGTACAAACTTTATATTTTGTTTGTACACTTGTAAATGAAGTAAATAGAAGGAAATTGGAGTTTAAGAAATGTTGGAAGAACCCAATTGAAAAGGACGAAAATTGAAGGGATCGTATAGTAAATAAGGAGAAATGTGAGGGTGTAATTGCAATTTCAATATTTAGGGTTAAAAGGGGAAATTTACTAACCAAAGAATGTTAGACTATGTGGAATATGTGATGCACATATGAGAATTTCTATTACATGGAATCATAGCTTGCAAAAAGGAAAAATTAGTGGGGGACATGTGAAAACCCCAACATGTGAAGTAAAAGAAAAAATTAAAATTAAAATGGTTTGCATGAAAGATGATTGGTTCAATGGTTGTCAAACGAGGGATGAAGAAAGTGGGGTGAATGTGGTTTGGATGGGACAAAGAAAAATTAAACAAAGCATAAAGTAGAAATGGTGTAAAGAATATAGGAATAAAAAATGATAAAAAAGTGAAGAATAAAAGGTTAGTGGCAAATGGAAGTGGCAAGCCTTTTTGCCATGAGATTCCATCAAATACAATAAGTGAGAAAGAAAGTCAAAAGGTAAGGAACATTGGGCAATCTGCCCATGGTAAGGAAATTAAGAAGAAAGAAAAGAAAAAATGAGGAAAAATGTAAGCATTGGGCAATCTGCCCATGAAAGTGCAAAAATAAACAGGAAAAGCCAAGCATTTCCCAAGGCTCGGCCTTGAAGAATCCACCACAACCAAGAGAGAACGAGAAAGAAAGAAAGAAAGAGAGAAAAAATGAGGAAGGAAAGGAAAGAAAGAAAAAAAAGAAAACAAGAGAAGAAAGGAAAAAAGGCACGGTTTGCACAAGTTAAAATAAAACTATGAGGTTTCCTCCCTCACCTTGCAAATTTGCGTTGTTTCGCCAATCAAAGAGTCTTCAAAGCTCAAGAGAGAAGCTATGGAGAGTTAATGAAGGAATAAGCTTGGTTTTGGTGGCTTAAGCAAGGAAAGGTAAGGATTTTGATTTTTAGCTTGACTAGTCTTTGAGAATGAGTTGATAACTCAGAGGAATGTTTTGTGGTAGCAAAGATCGGCTAGATTTGGAGGACATTTGGTGACATGCAAGCCACCAAATCCGTGGATATCTAGTAGATTTAAAGTGAACGAAAAGTGGTATGTTGATACTACAGTTGAGGCTTATGCTAAGTTTGATATTATGAGGAATAATTGTGTAATTGTTGGTAGCATATAATTGTAAATTGTGATGCATGCAAACCTAGAAAAATGCTTGATAAAATATGATTTCTAATTGCTGCCATGCATGAGTACATAAGAAAATTGTGTTTGAATGGTTCCTAGGAAACGTGTAATAGAGGAAGTGAGCTGTGGTGGTGTGCCGGACGAGGTAAGAAGTAATCAGCAAATAGGATTAGCTATATACACATACAAATCAATAGTGACGTAGCGTCTCGCTATTGTGAGATGAGTAGCGGGTATCCATTTTAAAATTTTCATACTTATACATATATAAATACGTGTAGTTTATTTTAAACGCAAAATTGTGGAAAACATAAACTGGTTGAATCCTAAGAACTTTGTGAATGCTTAAGTCCTTGAAAATGTTTTGATATATATATATATATATATATAAGTTAGATACGTAAAGTATTTTTAAATTGGGAAACAACTCTTTATATCATGATTTACTATCAAATGTGCCTTGATGTTTATGCGATGTGCATCCATGATTAAAGCACGTATTCACCATGCAGGTTTGTACTTTACTTCATGTAATGATTTTTTGTTACAAAGCTTGAAAAGGATTTCATCATATTATTAAGTTGAATGTTTTGGAAAAAGGGTTTCGAAATAAGCTTTTAAAAACGTAACTTGATTTTTAAGTGGTTTTACTAAACCAAGAGATTTGAAAGTAGGCCGAGTGTTACTTCAGTTAAGTGTGACCCTTGTGCACGAGTGAGCTCTAGCTAAAGAAATTTTGGGTCACTAACGGGCTGTTAGACATGGCTATGACCATAGTCTATGATATATGTGGCAAGGCCATGGGATGTTATATATGGCTAGGCCACCATTAATTGTCAGTTAAAATTCTACTACGCAAGTATACGTATCGAACAAATAGTATATAAGCAAGCAAAGTATCGATCCCACAGGAAATTGATCTAAAATTTTACTAAGTACTAAAATTAGAACAATTTAATCTTATTCAAATAATCCAAATTAAGTAATTAACTAAAATTAATTAACTAAGATTTAAACTAACAAGAATAATCAAAATAATAATAACTTGAGAAAATATCAAATCAAACAAGCTTAGGATTACAATATCCCTCACACTTCATCTAAATCTTACATCTTTTCCTTAACTTATTTCAATGGGTTGAATTGCTAACCTAGAGTCCTAAATTCTTTATAAGGGTCTCCGACTTATCTTATAAAAATATCTATTTTAACCAAAACACTATATCCATATATAACTTGAAATTAAAATAGACTCATTAATTTCAAACTCTAATCTGGCTACATATAGCCTATAGGTATATCTCTATGCTGTACACAAATCAATTAATATGATCATATGCTATCCCAATTTTAGTCTACTCTAAACTACCTTTCTCAAGTTTGTTTAGGTTCCTAAATCAATTTAATTGTTAGCCAAGCAATTAAAAGCATTAAGAACAAATTGAAATAAACAATTCAATTCTCATTAAAAATAAATAAGAAAAAGATTAAAAATTTAAATTACATGTGAGTTCAATTGCAATCCTAGAAAAAGAAAATTAGCTACTCATGATTGCAAAAACAAATAACATTATAATAAATTCAACCATTGAGAGTAACAAGAAAAATAAAAGCCAAGGAAGAAAACAAAACAATAATTGCCACCTTGATCTCCAAGTTTCAACCTCAACTTCTAGCTTCTTGAATCTCCAAAAGTTGTCTCCCTTGATGTTCTTGAAAATATCTTATTTATACTCATAACTTAACCTGTACTTCCTTAAGTTGACCTAGGGTTTAATTGGGCTTAAAAGAATAACGAGAGGCCCAAAAAATCAAATGTCATTCTTTAAATTTTCATTCTCGGCATAGTACATCCAGCCACTTTTTGACATGATTTTCTCTATCTTTGATGTAGAACTATATAAAGTGATCTATATGAAAGTTATAGCTCTATCTCTTAGCTTTCTAATGGTCCAAGAATTGTAGCAATTGAAGTTCTGTAGAGTGAGATATAGCCAAAATACTGAAGTATATGCAAGTAGACTTCTAGATCCTTCAACACCTTACTTTCCAAAATTAAGCCTAATATCTTTTATTCCTACAAGAGATATAAAAACTAATAAATATCAATCAAATTAAAAGGAATAACATAAAATTAAAATAACTCACTTAAAAATAAACTAATTATAAAAACAACTAAAGATTAAGTAAATTATATTTGAAAATTGAAGACTTAGCTAATATTTAATAACGAAATTGAAATAAAATAATTCTATAAAATAGAATTATCAATAATATATGCGGTTAAAACTACTTGATTCTCCGATATTAGCCAACATCTTTAAGACTGCCATGGCATATGGGATCCGATGGAACGAGGCTTCTAGATGTTATTACGTGGTAGTGGGACCACAGGTTTTATTTTATTTACTACTCGAGGCTAAAATCTCTTTGAGTTTTCAAACTCATGTTTTTATGCATGGTGAGAATTATAAGATTTTCGATAGCTCCCCTGTTTACATAATGATCTAGATTTAACTCCTTGTGCCTGAAGTGATTACGGATTTGTTTATAAGTTCTCGAATGTTTAATCATACGGAAGCATAATTGTTTACACTAAATTGTTTCAAGAAAGTTATAAAAAGGTTTCAACAATAGAAACTTTTATTCGTATTGATTTTGATATGTATATATTGATGGTTTGGATTGATTGTTTTGCATTAAATTTAGTAAGTTTACATAGAAGGCGCACAACCCCTTTTTACGTTAAATGGTTTATATATTCTTATGTTTTTATTATTCAAATTCTCAGCTTTTAACTTGTTTCCCATCTACACCCTACTCACAGAGTTGATGATCACTGAGTCTGTGAGACTCACTCCCTTTATCTTCTTTTGCAAATAAGTGATCATTGTAGGCGTGTAGTCCAGCTTATCTTGTTTTGCTACGACAAAGGTAATGGCATCTCTTAGCCTCGCTCTGAGTCGCTCTACTACCTAGGGTTGTGTCACGTAGAACTACTAGATGTTATAAATATTGTTAACAGAATGGATATGTAATTGTCAAGGACTTGTGGTTGTGTATGACATATTACTGAGATGTTAAATTGTGGAGAAATTGTTATCGACATTCAAGATATTGTCTTTTAGTAATTTAGGATGGAATTTTCAAATGATTGAAATAATGATGGCAGCATTGTTGCTAGTCAATGTATTTGTGAATATATATATATTGATGAAATTAACAAGAAGTTCAACTTAGATTTGTTTAGGAATTAACGAGATTACTCGCAAGTCTTGGACGCTAGTAACAATCGGGTTAGAGGTCGTTACAATGCAGACCAAATTTATGAGATTGAAAAATAGTTTCAGCTTGAATAATTCAATATTTCTAGCTTCACCAAATATTTGGTAAGAAAATGTGGTAGTCATCAGTTTTTTCCCAAGTAATACAAGTCAATTTGGGTGTAAGCTTTAGATCATCTAAGAACCCAAAATTTTCTTTTTAGTCAGTCGAAAGACATGAGCTTAAAATCTACAACCAACTTGACTATTAAAATTCATCTATATTGTCACAATCAGCAAACTTTTGTTGAATGCTTACTGTTTTCTTCTACTAAATTCCAACAATTTGATTAGAAGATCTCTGCAAATTGCGCACTTTCTATGGTACGAAGATGTTTGTTTTCATTCACATGTGTGAAGAATATAAATTTATTTTATAAAATAAATATAGTTGATAGTTACTTTTGTCTTAATGTTTATTGTTGTAAATATGTTATTTTACTTCAGTCCTTTTACATTTTTAGCCTTTATGTGTTTTCTGTATTACAAACTTACCAGCATTATAGATAGCTAGCTTTTCCCATTTTTACAATAGAATAGAGAATTCCCAAATCATGTTCTTTAATTCCATGATTTCTAGATTCTTCACATGGTATCAAAGCACCTACCTGGGGTTCTTGATCTGATTTTTTTTTTATAATTTTCTTATAGATCTAGTTTTCAATCAATTGATTTATCATTTTTCTTAGCCTTTCTTAAGTTTTTCTTCCTTATTGCAATATTAATCATCTTGTTAGGTTTTCTTTGTTCATACTTGTTCTTCTTGATTCTCTTTGTAGATTTGCAAATTCTTTGATTTCATAGGAAGATTTACTTTCCAAGATTTCTTTTGGCATTTCTACTGTGGCCAACTCAATAGATTCAGTACATGTGATTTTACTTTTGGACGATCCATATTTTGCCTATTTTGTGCATCATTTAGATCATCACGACTCAGTTTCTATTACTCTAAAGCTTACTTCGAACAATTATTCAGCATGGAGTAGGTCTTTTTACCTTGCCTTGTATATTTGTAATAAGCTAAGGTTTATTGATGGTACGATTCCTCAACCTCTAGTTACTGATAAACTGTATATGGTGTGGATGTGATGCAATAACCTAATTGTTGCTTAGATACTTGAGTCTTTAACTCCGTAAATTGCTTCCACTGTCTTTTATATGAACAATGTCACTTAAATCTAAAAAACCCTAAAGTGAAGGTTTTCGTTACCTCGTTACCAAATGATGTTAGGATTTGTAATTTGCAACACACGCTCAATGGTATTGCTCAAGGAAATAGGTCAATTGATCTATATACTGAACTGAATTCTATTTGGGAAGAGCTTCGTAATTTTTGTCCTTTACCAAAATGTATTTGTGGAGGTTTTCATGTTTTTGTTGATCAGATTTCTAAAGATAATGTGTTTCGATTTTTAAATGGATTGAATGATAGTTTCTTTGCTTTAAGATCATAGATCATTATGATGAAACTTTTTCCATTTTTGGATAAGGCATATAATCTTGTTTTCAGAGAGAAGAATCAAAGGAATTTTCATATCATGGATCAACCATTAAGTGAAACCGCTGCTATGTCTATTGTCACTGGTGAAAAACCTAAAGGGAAGTCTGAATTTGTATGTTCACATTATGGAAAAAAGGGGCACTTAAAGGAAAAGTGTTATCAATTGATTGGTTTTCCTGCAGACTATAAGTTCACTAAGAACAAATCTCATGCTAATACTAGAATAGGTCAATCTCCTTCTACCAATAATGTGATTTCTTTGGTCCAAACTAATGAAGTTCAGGATGAGGCTATCAATGGTCCAATGTCTCAAATTAGTCTCTTTAAGGATCAAATTCGCATACTCATGTCTCTCGTCAATGAGCAACCATCAACCACTAATCATGATTCTCCTACAACATCGAATCATCAGGGTAAAACTACTTTGGTGAATTCAACTATGGCAGGTAAGTTCCCTAATCATTCTCATTGTTTTTTTAATATTTCTTGTTCATATCCCTTTGTCAATAATGCTGTTGTTTTAATGTGTTCCTTTTTGAACAATGATACTTGGATACTTGATACTAGTGCTACTAATCATATAGCTTGTAATTTGAAATATTTTACTACTTATAGGAAAGTTCAAAATAAATTTGTCCAATGACCAAAAAAGACCAAGGTTTTGATATCTCATATAGGCATTGCAAAATCAGGAAATTTGTTTTTTGACAATGTTTTGTGTGTACCAAGTTTTAGGTTCAATTTAATTTTTGTTAACAAACTAGCAAAATGCCAAAAACAACATTTATTTTTTACTAATTCATACTGCATCATATAGGATCTAACTTCTTGGAAAGTGACTGAAGGTGCTAGAGTGAGGGATGGCTTATATCTCTTACAAAAAGAGTTGGATGCACAACTAATTACACAATTTCAAAAGGATAAAAAAGCTGTTTTTCATTCTATAAATACTTGCACTAGTTTGTCAACTGTTTCTAATTTGTGGCAGTTTAGATTAAGGCACATTCCATCCAAGAAAATAAAACAGATTCATTAAGGTTTTCCTAATGTTTCATGCATAGAAAATTTTCTTTGTGACATATGTCCACTTGCAAAACCTAAAAGGCTTCATTTTCCAACTCATGTACTTAATGTTACATCTACTTTTAAACTAATAAATGTTGATATTTGGGGGCCATATGAATTGTCTACATTTCAAGATATAGAATTTTTCTTACTGGTGTTGATGAATATACTAAGTTTACATGGCTTTTTTTAATGAAACATAAATAAGAAGTTTCCATGATTTTACCTATATTTTATAATTTGATTTTAAATCAATTCAATGTATCTATTAAACAAGTAAGGTCAAATAATGGTTCAGAATTTAATCTCACTGATTTTTTTAGTTCTAAGGGAATTGTGCACCAACTTTCTTGTGTTGAGACCCTTTAACAAAACAGCATTGTTGAAAAAAAAATTAGCATTTGCTAGTTGTTACTAGATCACTCTTATTTCAAGCTAGTCTTCTTTTAAAATTTTGGGATGATGTTGTCTTAGTTGTTGCCCATATCAAAATCCTTTTTATTGTAGTTCTAACCTCTAAATTGAGGGTGGTGTTAGAGATATACACTTGCTTGGACACGAGCAAGCATGTTGCCAATATAATTAATGCTTAGCATGCTTACTTGTTGTCAATATCTCTAATGTTAGGATAATCTACATGTTTTGTTGTTTTTACCTTGTACATCAGTTAAGCGGTTGTTACAAGTGTTATAATTTCAATCATTTTGTAATATATATGATCACTATGTGATCATCATGTACTGTTAATGAGTACCTTGTTTTGCTTATCAGCTTACTAGTTCTTTCCAATTTCTCTTTGTTTTAAGTTATAGTAATATATCATGACTTTAACATGGTATTAGAGCAATTCCCGACTCTTGTAGGACCTTAGACAACCTTTTTTAATGCTCTTGAGTTCTTAGTGGTCTTCTTTTAACTCTTTGTTTTCAGACTTGTCCAATGTCACAATGACAACACTTAATATAACTTAACAACCTCCATCAGTCTTTGATGGCTCTAATTCTGGTATGTGGGCTATGAAAATCAAGACTTATTTGAAAGGTTATAATCTATGGAATGTTGTAGAACAAGATATTGAACCACAAGTACTAAGGGATAATGCCCTTGCTGCACAAGTCAAGCAATATGAAGAAAAGATTGCAAAAAGTTTAAGGCTCTTTCATTCATTTAGTTTACTGCATTAGAGGACATTTTCAACAACATTATGGAGTGTGGAATAGCTAAAGCAGCCTAGACTAATGTATAGGAAGAATATGTTGGGGCATCTAAAATAAGACACATGCAGGCACAGAACTTGAGAAAACACTTTGATTTAATGTGTATGAAGGAGAGTCAGTCAGTGAAAAGGTATATAGATCAGTTACCTAAGCTTGTTAACCAAATAAAAATATATGGTGAAGAGTTTAAAGAAATTCGAGTCGCTAAAAAGATTCTCAATAGTGTACGAGGGAAGGTTAAAGCTATAATAGCCTCCCTACTACAATCAAAGGATATGCCTAACATTTCAATTATAGAAATTGTTAATGATCTGCAAGCTGTTGAACTAAGAATATTAGCTAGAGATGAAGCTTCTAGGGAGAAAACCTTCCTTGCTCAAGGCAAAGGTAAAGCAAAGTTGAGGCATTTACCAAGAAAAATTTCAGAGACAAAGACAAGAAGACTACTCAGTCTGGTCAATCTTCAAACAGGAAAAGCAAGTTTAGGCTGTGCTCCTATTACATGAAAAGAAATCATACAAATGAGAATTGCTAGTTTAAGCCAAACGCAAAATGCAAGATATGCAACCAATTGGGACATACAGACAAAGTTTGTAAGAATAGAGCAACTGAAGATAAAACTGCAAAGTTTAATGAAAACTCAAAATTAACAGAAGAAATGTTGTTCATGGCTCAATTAGATTTAAAAAGTGATATTAACTACAGTGAATGGCTTCATGATAGTGGCAATTCATGACATATTGCACCTTCTGAAGCTGTGTTTGTTGAGCTTGATAAGAACCATCAATCAAGAGTGAAAATAGGTAATGGTATTTACCTACAAGCATATGGCAAAAGGAAGGTTCGAATACAAAACTCTATTAGTCATAGGTATATATATGATGTTTTGTTTGTACCTTCTTTTTCACAAAATATTCTAAGTGTTAGTCAATTTTTAGAAAATGGTTATGCTCTATTGTTTAAGGACAAAACTTGCAGAATTTGTAATCCTTCAGGTTCTTATCTTATGACTATACCAATGAGAAATAGATGTTTTTCTATTAAATTTGAGCATTTGTGTTTATAAGTTGATGAACAATCTATTGCTTTGACTGATCTATGGCATAGAAAACTTGGTCACTACAATCTCAAAGCCCTAGAATAGGTCAGTAACACAAGTATCCTTGATAAGCTTCCAAAGTTATCTAACAAAGCTTCAATATGTAGTGTATGTCAACTTGGTAAAATTTTCAAAAAAACCTTTTCCTTCAATCAGTTCCAGTTGAGCCAAGTTTAAGCTTGAACTTATCCACTCTGATATAGGTGGACCTCTAAGTAAGGAATCACTAAATGGCAATAAGTTCTACCTTGTGCTTATTAATGATATGACCAAATGGAGTTGGATTTTCTTCGTGAAGTTCAAGTTATAAGTCATTACGTTGTTTAAAACCTTCAAAACCAAAGTTGAATTAGAAACTGGTTGTAAAATCAAGATCTTGAAGACTGATATTGGTGGTGAGTATACTTCTAAAGAATTTACTCACTTTCTTAAACAATAAGGAATAGTCCAACAACTTACTGCACCATACATTCCTCGGCAAAATGGAGTTAGTAAAAGAAAAAATAGAACAGTCATGGAAATGTGCAGATGCTTCTTATACGAGAAAAAGATGCCCAAGAAGTTTTAGGCAAAAGCTGCAAATACTACTGTATATTTGCAGAATTTGTTGCCAACACATGCTTTGAATAACAAAACCCTTTTTGAAGCTTAGTATGGTTTCATGCCCTCAGTTGCTCATTTAAAGGTCTTTGGTTACATATGTTATGTGCACATACTAGATACTTTAAGAGATAAATTGCATTAGAAAGTTAAGTCTGGAGTATTTCTTGGATATAGTTTTCAAACCAAGGCATACAGAATTTACTTACCAAGCAAAAATAAAGTGGTTGTGAGTCAAGATGCAGTGTTTGATGAAATTTTTAGTTGGAACTAGAATGAACCTCAATCTCAAGCATCATCTCTTGTACATCATATTCAATCTCTTACTCCTGAGGATCAAGTTGAGATTGAATTAGATCAAAGTATAGATAACATGCTAGTTAAGGGAACCAGATACTTTAAAGATATATATTAAAGTAGCTTGGCTGGTATTCCAGAACTTAGTTGCTATGTTAAAGCTTTCAAGGATCCTATTTTGGCTTAAAGCTATATAGGAAGAACATTAAATGATCTAGAAAAATGGCACCTGGTCTTTGGTTGAGAAACTTTTAAATAGAAACATCATTGGTGCCAAATGGATATTTAAGAAGAGACTAAATCCTGATGGTTCTCTTAACAGATGCAAGGCATGATTAGTAGCCAAGGGCTATAGTCAATTATTTGGTGTTAACAATGGAGAAACATTAGCTCCAATAGCTAGGTATGAAACAATTAGATTACTGTTAGCTTTAGCTGCTGCATTTAAATGGAATGCTTATCATCTAGATATAAAATTTACATTTCTTAATGGCATCTTAGAAGAAGAAATTTATACTAAACAACCTAAAGGGTTTGAACTATCTTTTGGTCAGAACAAAGTATATAAGCTCCATAAAGCTTTATATGGCTTGAAGCAAGCACCTAGAAGATGGTACAACAGAATCAATGATCATCTGGTCCACCAAGGCTCTATTAGCAGTTAAAATGAAGCTACACTATACACTCTCAAATCTAGTGATAAATTGCTACTAATAGTGTCATTATATGTAAATGACTTGTTAGTTACAAAGAGTTGTGAAAATGCCTTGCAAAAATTCAAGGCACAAATGCAAGCAAATTTTGAAATGACAGACTTAAGACTTATGAGATATTTCCTTGGACTTGAAATTCATCATTTAAATATTGGTATTTGGCTATCTTAGAAAAGCTACATCTCAAAGGTTCTCAAAAGATTTCAAATGTTAAACTGCAAGACTGTTACAACTCCATTTGTTGAAAATAGTAAACTTAGTGTAGATACCGGTAATGAACTTGAAGACCCCTTTGCATATAGGAAGTTGATTGGATGCCTATTTTATGTCTGTGCCTCTAGACCTGATATATAATTCTTAGTGGCATTTCTTTCAAGATTCATGCAAGCACCAACTTATCAGCATATGATAGCTGCCAAGAGAATTTTAAGATGCTTGAAGAAAATAGAATCTTATGGGATTCATTACACCAAGTCAATAAGAATTGCACTATCAAGTTACACTAATTCTGATTTTGCAAGAAGTATTAAAGATACAAAAAGGACATCCAGTTACTTATTTACTCTTGGTAATGGTCCTTTCTCTTGGAATTCACATAAACAATTTGTAGTAGCTTAATCTTCAGCAGAATCCGAATATATTGCTGCAACTGAGGCTTCAAATCAAGCTATCTAGTTGAGAAAGTTACTTGTAGACATTTAATTTGAGCAAAATACTCCTACAGATTTATTTATTAATAATAAGTCTACCATTGCTATTGTTAAAAATCCTGTCTTGCATGGCAAGACTAAACATATAAATGTGAAATATCACGCCATTAGAGATACAATGCAATGAGGTGAGATCAATGTTCAATATTGTAAAGCCCGACCCCAACTTATGCTTGACATGACATTTACATGCATTGGATAGCATGTTTGTATATTGAAATGCTTTAGAAACGTAATAAAAGACGATAGTATACCGAGCTGTACAATTAAGCAGATCGAACCTTGAACTAGTTTAAATAGAGATTTGAGGATGAAATTGAAGATTTTAGAACCTTAGAATGCCTTATAATGGTGATTAGGAGTTCAAGAGTGAATTTGGAGTCAATTGGACAATTTCGGGTCCTAAGGGCAAAATAGTCATTTTGCCATCTGGGGACAAAAATTAAATTTTTAAGAGAATTTTGATCAAATTTAAATATTTGGAGTGTGATATGAGTATAAGGAGTGAAAATTATGCATTTTGGTAAATTTTCAGATTTTGGGACAAAAATGTAATTTTTGAAAAGTTCAGGGGCAAAAACATAATTTAAAAAAATTTACTCCACCAAAAATTTGGATGAGTCTAGAAACTTATTGTGGGCCATGGATAAGTGAGAAAAATTGAATGGTGGAGATTAAAAGTCAAAAAGAAAAGGATTTAAAAATGAACCAATGAAAAGTGGACAAGTGTCATTAAAATATAATATTTTATTTGGCTATAAAAATCCTTAAATTTTCAGCCCTTGTTCCTCACATGGCCGGCCACTCAAAAGGGAAAGAAGAGAAAGAAAAAACCCTAAGACCTTGCTGGAAATTGAAGGGAAAATCAAGAGGAAATAAAGAAAAGTCTTGGAAAAAGGTAAAAATCTTAGTTTTTCTTAGTGATTTTCACTTTCCCACCATTCTTTTTCCATTTTCTTGCAAAAATGAGAAGTGGGTATGACACCCACATGCTAGCTGAGCCACTATGGGAGGAATTTGAGCAATTTAATTGATGAATTTAGGTTGATTTAATATAGTTTAGCTGGGTTATGTTGTTAGATAACAAGTTAGCATGAAAATCCATTTTTCCCACATTGAACCCACCCTATTTGAATATATTTGGGTGTGAAATGCTGCTAATTTTAGTGTTATCTAAAGGCATTTAGATGAATTATTATTAATTATGGTGCTAGGAAAATTATAGGAATTTTCGGTGCAAAAATACAGCTTTTTGCCTAATAGGAGTATTTTCGTAAATTGTCATTCGGATCGAAAATTTGCACCACATTCAGTGGCATTAAATCAATTTGGGTATAATTAAGGCATAGAAATTGAAAGAACTCGATTTGGACTTAAATCGGAGGTTTTAGCAAATTAAATCGCGTCCCGTGCGTATTAGGCCGAATACCGCATTATAAAGGTTATTCGGATAATTTTTGCATCACATTTCATGCATTCATATAGAATTTAGAGCTTGAAATCAATTTTGCTAAATTGGCATCAATTATTGAAATTCATGCCACGTGTGTCGTGTAGGTGGTGAATCGTCCAACAAAGGTAAACAAATCGCATCGGACCAGCAGGACTAGGAGTATATCTGACTTTTAAAAACGGTGAGTAGATAAATTATCTTCCTCAAGATCTAGAGTGATTTTATCTATTTTTGTATCTTTAAAGAATTGAATTTTTGTAAATGGTTTGTAAATTGAAAAACTGATTTTTTTAACACTGAGTGTATGGAGACGGGTTTTGAACCTATGTTATATGTTTAAATTACTGTTTATGGCTTATGAATCTTGGGATGCATGATGGTTGGAATTATTTTGTATGAAATTTGTAAATTGCTTTCTTTGTCTAACAGGCTGGGTAATGTTTTAATTGCCATGTCATATTGCCAAAATTTTTATTTATTAATTGGTGGGTCATTTAGTCGCTATAGTGGCGGGTTTCCGTGGACCAGCCTATTAGAGGGGCACGGTAACCCAGTTTCATTTTACCTCGGTACAAGAGGCGAGGAGGGTAACTCCTAAGGTAAAGATTGAGTTCACTTCACACCGAACCACCACGTGAAGTTGAACTTAGCCAACGCCGAGGAACGGCTGTTTTCTAAACAAAAATCGTGTTTTATCTGTACATGGTTTTTAACAGCCTTGGCTGGCTCGATTGGACGCTCTGATCAAGTGTCCACAAGTATGAGATTTGGCTAAGCCTAGTTTTTAAGAAAACAATCATAAGCCTTATTATTTTGATGTATCAATATTTGTTTTGTATGATTGTACTAAAATGATGTTATGAACTACCTTATGGTATCACGTTTTTATATTGTCTCCATCTACTCGACTTTAGATGTCGGGGATGGTATTTATTTGCTCACTGAGTTGTCAAACTCACCACCTCAATTTTTCTCCTTTCGGGCTCACAGACATCTGTAGATATCAGCATTTTGTCGAAGAGACAGTTGGAGTGACGACCTTGGTTACCAAAGGTTTACTCCTATTTTCATGTTTTTCTCTGTTGTGGGCCCACTTAGCATTGTAAATTAAATTTCATACTCCAATCAGTTGTATTACAGTATGTAATAATATATTTTGCTTTTACGCTATAAAAATTTTTTCCCGAGTTGTCTAAAAATATTATACAAAAGAAAAATAGAATATTTTTGAATAGTAAAATAAACCTTTAAATCCTTTAAAATGCATGTTTCAGACTTTCGATTTCAATTTCATCTGTAAATCATGTATTCTCTACACGTGTGCTATGTTTTTACCAAATTTCGGGATTTTAGTCAAAAATGACCAAAATGCCCTTGTGTAGCAAATTTTACTTTATGACGATTTTCGACTCAAAATCAATTTATATTCGTTTGAATATGATATTTAATAATAAATACTCACAGGGGAAGTGAAAAACTGGTATGAGATACCTTGCGGAGTCTCGGTTTGCACTCAAGGGATGAGTGCCTATCGAGACCTCGCGGCAGTTGTCACAGGCTCGATGGGAGTTCTGGGTCGTGACAAATATTGTCCTTCAGAGTTACAACTAGCAAATATCCTGACTAAACCTTTTCAGAAGTCGAGATTTGAAGCTCTCAAAGCTCAGTTGAATCTTTCCATTACAAGTGTTAATGGGGAATGTTAGAGAATAACACTTGCATGGACACGTACAAGCATTTTGCCAATACAATTAGTACTTAGTATGCTTACATGTTGTCGATATCTCTGATGTTAGGATAATCTACATGTGATGTTTTTACTTTGCTTGTACACCTGTTAAGCGGTTGTTACAGGTGTTATAATTTCAATCATCTTGTAATATGATCACTATATGATCATCATGTACTGTTAATGAATACCTTGTTTTGCTTATCAGCTCACTAGTTCTCTCCAACTTCTCTCTGTTTTGAGTTATAGTAATATATCAAGACTTTAATAGGGGGTGGTGTTCCATGGTATGTTTCTGACTGAACTATTTACGAGCAGAGTAAATGATAAGTACAAATATCCAGCTTGATTTTTAGAGAACTAGAGATAAAATTAGAATAATTAAACAATTTGGAGTAATGGTTATTTACTGCGGCTGCGAGCAGTTGGCAGAAGAAACTTGGCGAATCCATTTCCAGCAAATTATAAGTTTCACACGATATTATCAACTTGTCATTATCTAATTGAAGTAAATTATTGCTTGAGACTTTGAGACCTGCTTCAAAAATCTTTGGAAAAATTGGAAAAAAAGATGGATATATTAGATGGGAAGCTTTTGAATTTATGGCACTAACTGCCAACTACCATCAACTTGTCGCCGTCTAGACATATATGATGTTACCTGGGTCCATATACAGATGGTAGTTGGAGAGTAATGTTCAAGATATTGAATTGTATAAGTTCAAATTTAATGTAAAATGTTGGGTTAATTTTATTATAATATTTTTCGAAATCATTTTCTTGAGTACATCATCGATGTGAAAATCTTTTCATAGTTTTAATTTTCTTCATACTCGTTATAGTTTGAGGACTTATTTTTTTGCTCTGTCAAAAATGAATAGCTACATCGTTACTATGGTCAATTGAATCATACTTGTTCTTTGCTCGGTACCAAGGCTTTTTACATAACCCTCCTATGACTGAAATCGGGCGCCGAGGGAAGAGGAGGGTAGGGGAGGGGGGGGGGGGGGGGGGGGGGGGGGGTTCTGTTTGTTGGTGGGGGTGCTGTGGGGTGGAGGGGGGAGGAGTAAATGATAAGTACAAAAATCCAGCTTGATTTTTAGAGAATTAGAGATAAAATTGGAATAATTAAACAATATGGAGTAATGGATATTTAATGCGGCTGCAAGCAGTTGGCAGAAGAAACTTGGCGAATCCATTTCCAGCAAATTAAAAGTTTCACACGATATTATCAACTTGTCATTATCTAATTGAAGTAAATTATTGATTGAGAGTTTGAGACCTGCTTCAAATATCTATAGAAAAGTGGGAAAAAAAGATGGATATATTAGATGGGAAGCATGCGAATTTATGGCACTAAATGCCAACTATCCTCAACTTGTTGCTGTCTAGACATATATGATGTTCCCAAGGTCCATATATAGATGGTAGTTGAAGAGTAATGTTCAAGATATTAAATTGTATAAGTTCAAATTTAATGTAAAATGTTGGGATAATTTTATTATAATGTTTTTCGAAATCTTTTTATTGAGTACATCGCCGATGTGAAAATCTTTTCATGGTTCTAATTTTTTTCATATTCGTTATAGTTTGATGACTTATTTTATTGCTATGTCAAAATGAATAGCTACATCGTTACTATGGTCGATTGACTCATACTTGTTCTTTGCTCGGTACAAAGGCATTTTACATAACCCTCCTATGACTGAAATCTTAAGTTAATTATGCAAGCTAATAAATTTTTATTTTATATAATATTTATCTATATTAATATATATTATATGTATACTAGATTTCATATGCCAAATTAGGAGATTTTTTGAATAACATTTAAAGGGCTAAATATAGACTTAACCTTTCCTATACGGAGTAAGGTGGGGCTCGACCTCCAATTTTAATGAATTGAGCGTACATTATTGATTAAAACAAATATACTTAATAGACCATATTTAACATTGAGTAAAGGTTTCTGACGGCTCTCTTCGTCTTGGACTTCTTCTGGGGCCATCGTTTTTCGACTTTCTCAATGACTATGAGTTCTGTTTTTTGGTAGTATTTCCGACTATTGTGCTTGGATGTCAATTTGTATAGGATGCTCCCATGCACTGTTGGTTTCTTTTAGCGTTTCTTGTATAGGTTGCTTTGTTCATCTGGGCTTGCACGCCATCTCCTGCAGGTTGTTTTTATTGGTGCAGGTTTTTTGTAGGACCTTATATTCTTCTAATGAATTTTCTTCTTGCCTCTCAAAAAGACAAAAACAAAAAACATTGAGTAAAGGCTCTTAATTTGCAGCAGTGTTGTTTTCAATTTTGGCTGCCAATAATTAATGGAGTTTGTGAATTTATTATAGAGAAATAAATGTGATTTTGAAATTCAATTACAAAATTTATTTGCAATTTAAAGTTAGGATACTGTCTTTAATGATAAACAAACAAAATTCAAAAAATAAAGAAAAATTCTTCAATTTAATATAAAATTAAATATGTTCATATAATTAGGTAAGTGATTAGGTAAAAAATATTAAGCTGATAAGAAAGAGTCTAATAACTACATATTATTATTAAAATTTTAAACCCTGTGTGTATATATATAATAAACATATTCATATGATTAGGTAAGTGATTACGTAAACGAATGAATAGATAATGGGTCGAGTTATGGACACATGACATTACAGTCGAGAGGGAGAGTTTATACTGAAATCAATTCATAACCGATAAACTAATTATGCCTATATCTAAACAGTGTGATGAGATTTCCTTTAACCAACATCGCATGGATAGTAACTCCAACTATACACAGGAAGGATGTTTCCTGGTTGCAGTGGGATGATTTTGCATGTTTATCTTGCACCATTTTTTTTTTTTTTTGCATGGAATATCTGGTTACTCTTTCATGAGTTGTTGTTTGATTCCATTGCAACCGGATTTCGATTTTTATTTTTTAAATGATGTGATCATAACAGGTGAAACATAGAAGAGGGTTATGTCTCTTTCTATGTTAATCCTGTATCACTACCAGTTCATAGGGTAGTTTTTTGTTAATCTCTCATTAAACAAATTTCTATACTTTTCAAAACGAAAAAAAAAATCCCATGGATAGGTTGAAATGTTTTAGTTTCATAACTATATATGGTACAAATCTGTACCCATTATTAAGGGATAGGTTTGGCAGCTCTAGCCTTTTACATCTTTGAGTTTGAAAGTTTTCTAGGTAGTCTATAACATATGGTATCATATTACAATAATCATAAGCAAACCAGCCAAACCTTAGCTTAATCGCAGAGCATAGTCCCTTCAAAAGGGATATGATGATGAGAAATGGGGATTAAGAACAAATCATTTATCCTTTTCACAATTATGCCAAATTCTTCAACCATATCTAAATCTTGAAGCTTCATTCCATTTGGGAGCTCCCAATCAAAATGATACAACAATTGTGCCAGTGGCAACAAAATGTTAGGCAGAGCAAATAATATTCCTGGCAGGGACGGCTCAACAAGTTCAAAGGCCTAAAGCGAAATATTCAAATGAGGCTTTTTTTTATTAAAAATAAAAAAAATTATTAAAATTTAATTCTTCTAGCTTTTTGAGGTGTAAAATTTTTAATTAAACTTTTATAATCAAGTTCTTCTAATATTTCTTTTTCAATTGATAATATAGCCAATTCATTTAATCTTTCTTGAGATATTGTTGATTTTAAATAAGATTTTATTAATTTTAGTTTAATCCATTTAAATAAGACATTTTATAATCAACTATTATAATTATTTTAAATTTTCTAAATGACTAATATAAAATCAATAATCAAAATTTTTAATTCAAACAAATCAACTATCACATGAAATAAAAATAATATAACAATATAATATAAACTCTAAATTAAAGTAAAAAAATCTGTAAAGATTAGAACAATAGTAACTAATTGTTGAATGCTTATTACAAACTACAAATGAGGCTCACAGCTTTATGAAGATAATAAAAGAACAGACTTCTTGTGTATTCTTTAGAGAAAAATTGAAGTTAAAGGAAGAAAGAGCAAATGAGAAAGGAAATTTTCAAAAGTAAATATTATATATTGAAAAAAAAATTAGTTTTATATATAGGAAAAAAAAACTATTGAAAATCATTAAATGCATTGATTGGAAATAAGAAAAATGAGTGAAAAAAATAACTGTTGGAGATGAGTAAATACATAAGACTATTGGTTTATTGGAAATAAGAGAAGGAAGTAATAGAAATTTGAAATTATTAGACACATAATTAAAAAAGTAAAAAAATAATTTTAATAATTATTTTTTACTTTTATATATATATTTTAATTTTTATATATTTTTAATATAATTAATTATATTATAATTATTATAAAATTATAATTTTTTTTCTAAAATTGAGGCCTCCTCAAATTGGGGGCCTAAAGCCATTACTTGGATGACTTCACACAAGGGCCGGCACTGATTCCTGGACATATCCTTCTTCCAGCACCAAATGGGATGAGTTCAAAATCTAATCCCCTGAAATCAATAGAAGTATCCAAGAACCTTTCAGGATGGACCTTCTCAGCTTCTTTCCAATGCTTGGGATCTCTCCCGATTGCCCATGCATTGACAATGACTTTGGTCCTAGTAGGAACTTCATACCCATCAACCACACAATCTTCACTACATTCCCTTGGTACCAAAAGAGGAGCGGAAGGATGCAATCTCAAGGTTTCTTTAACTACTAAGCTTAGATATTCCAACTCATGGATCCCTGATTCATCCACTCTTCCTCTTTCATTGAAAACCCTTCTTGCTTCATCTTGTGCCTTCTTTATCACTCTAGGGTTTTTTATCATTTCCGACATTGCCCACTCTACGGTTGTTGCCAAAGTCTCACTTCCAGTTGAAAAAATGTCCTAAGAAAATCATATTTATGATATTAGCATCTTTCTTTGATTTACTCAGCTATGAATTACTGATAACATGATTACTTAAATGAGTAAAATACACTAATATAAATTTTCAACTAAAAACCCGTTAATATTTCAAAAGAAATTCAATATTTGGTCCTTTTGACTTTTAATCCATGACCAAGTAATGTAACAATAAATAAAGAAAACAAACCTGGATTATTGCTTTTATGTTATCATTTGTTAGGGGAAAATCAAGGTTACTATTCTGTTGAAGCTTGAGAAGGACATCAACCAGATCTTCATCTACATGCTCATTGCCAGTGTTTGACGTCTGTAAACTTCTCCTCTCTTTGTGTTCCTTGACAATGTCTTCAAGTATCTTGTCGGAAGCTTGATGTAGTTTCTTAAGTTTATACCTTGAGACACTAAGCAAGTTAAAAAACTTGTTAGAAGGATACAGCTCAACCAAGAAGAAACCACCTGCGAGCTTCGACATCTTCGAAACAATCCGTATGAACTCCTTTTCGTCTTTGTTTTTCTTGCCGAAGGCAGCTCTTGCTGTCAGTGCCGGCCCTTGGGTGAAGCCACCCAAGCAATGGCTTTGGGCCCCCAATTTGGGGAGGCCTCAATTTTAAAAAAATTTATAATTTTATAATAATTATAATATAATTAATTATATTAAAAATATATAAAAATTAAAAAATATATAAAATTAAAAAATAATTATTAAAATTATTTTTTTCACTTTTTTAATTATGTGCCTAATAATTTCAATTTTCTATTACTTCTTTCTTTCTAGAATGCTATTAATTCTCAATTATATTCTCTTATTTTTAATAAACCAACAGTGATATGTATTTACTAATCTCCAACAGTTATTTTTTTCTAACTTTTTTTTTATTTTTAATCAATGCATTTAATGGTTCCCAATAGCTATTTTTTTTCGTATATATAAAATCAATTTTTTTTCAATATATAATATCTACTTTTAAAATCTTCATTTCTCATTTGCTCTTTCTTCCTTTCTCATTTGCTATTTCTTCTTTTAACTTCAATTTTTTTCCAAAGAATACACAAGAAGTCTATTCTTTTATTATCTTCATAAAGCTGTGAGCTTCATTTGTGATTTTTAATAAGCATTCAACAATTATGTACTATTGTTCTAATCTTTACAGATTTTTTTACTTTATTTAAAGTTTATATTATACTGTTATATTATTTTTATTTCATGTGATAGTTGATTTGTTTGAATTAGAAATTTTGATTGTTGATTTTATAATAGCCATTTAGAAAATATAAGATAATTATAATAGTTAAATATTTAAAGTTTATATTATATTGATAATAAAATAACTAGATCTCTTAAAGAATCATTTAGAATTGATTGTATATAGTAGATCAAGCAATTTTTTCACTTCAAAGTAGATTTTAACAATTTAAGATATATGAAAATATTTTTGATTTTTTATTTAGCGATAAAAAGTTGAATTCATTAGATGGTAATAGTTTGAAAAATATTGTCTTAATCTTGAATGTTCCTTAAAATATAACAATTATTCTAATATTGATGGTTTAGATTTATTTTCAAAGTTAAAAATTTTAAAAGAAATTATACAGGAAGAAAACAGTCCAATTGACATACTTAATCATATAAGAAGATTCGATTCTTTTCCAAATGCATATATTGCCTTTAGAATAATGTTAACAATTCCAGTAAATGTTGCTTCAGAAGAAAGAAGTTTTTCAAAATTAAAATTAATAAAATTTTATTTAAGATAAACAATGTCTCAAGAAAGATTAAATGGATTAACTATATTTTCAATTGAAAAAGAAATATTAGAAGAACTTGATTATAAAAGTTTAATTAAAAATTTTACATATAAAAAAGTAAAAAGAATAAAATTTTTTTAATTTTTTTAATTTCAATAAAAAAAAATCTTATTTAAATATTTCACTTTAAACTTTTGAACTTGTTGGATCGGCCTGCTTGCTGTTATGCCATATGTCAATGAAAATATTTTCTCACTAACATTGACTGGCGATCCTTCATTCATGAACATGGTTCTGATCAGAGCTGAAACCTCTTGATCCCTGATTGGTTGGAAAGATCGGACACGGCTTGTGCTCAAAAGCTCCATCATGCAAATCTTCCGAATTTGTTTCCAATAGTTTCCATGTGGCGCAAAAACGTTGCCAGTAAACTCATATGCTATGATTTTGCACTATAACATTTTTACCCTTTTACTGTAAAATTTTAACTGTGATTTTTCTTATGTAACTAAATTCATCGTATCTTATCCAAAAAAAAAAAAAAATTCATCGTATCACTCTTAATAATTCCATTTAATTACATTATTTGGAAAGTAATTTCATAAAAAAAATTAAAAGGAGAAAACCCACAAAATAAGTGCAGCCAATGGCCCATGACACAGCCCGATAAAAAACAAATAAAAGCCCCTTCTTGAAAAATTTCCTCTATCTCTGCCGTACTGCTTTCTCTTTTCGTGATTCCAGAAAATGCCAAACAAATGAAGAGTTGATGATGCCAACCAACTCAAATGGATTTGTGTCGCATTCGTAGTCTTAGACCTGTTCCTATATTTGAGCCTGCTCATGTCAATTCCCAGGTGCTCTGCTACTCTCAATTTGATCTACTCTCAAATGGATCTGCTCATGTCAATCTGCTCATGTAAATTTCTTTTTCTCGATTCATCAATTCTCTTTTTCTTTCTTTAGCTACTAAGAACATTCTCGATTGACACAGATTTAAAGAAATCCTCAATAATTGTCTCAACTGTTTTGATTTATGTTATTTTTGTTCGTTATTTCTTCAAATCTATTTGAAATTTGATAGTTGAGAATTTTGAACAAATGTTGAACAAATTTTGAACAAATCTTGGGTGTGAGTGGTTGAGTGTTTCAATTCTTTGTGTTTTTTTGCAGACCAGTTATGTGATGTTTTGTTTCTGTAATTTAGGAGATATTTATTCTGGAGGTTTTGTTGTGTTTGTTATTTTGTGGAGTATCTCCTTGTTCTTCTTGTGACTGTCTCTTAATGAAATTTGTTTCATTTGGTTGATCAAAATAAAAACATTAAGTACTTTCAATAAACTTGGATTTTGAGACGACTGGTGCTTAGCTGCAATTATTGCTCAAATGGTATATAATCATTGGCCATTGAAAGTGATAAATTTCAAAATCTAAGCATACTGCCTGCAATGAAAGAGAATGAAGAAAAGATGTTATGTCCTAAAATGAAAATTTATCACTGAAGCTTCATTGAGATGGATTGCTTTCACCATTTTGTTTTTATTATTTACTTTTGTTATCATTGTGAAGATGGAGACAAAATTCAAGTAACTGAATTTCAACTAACAAAGTCTCTGGTACTTGAGTTCAGAAAGAGATCAGTTGGGTATCTTAATTCTGTCTAGCATGGAAGATACTAAAAGAAACTTATAATCGATAGGATACTGTGAATATATTACTGGGCTTACTACAAAGAATATTATGAAATTTTGCAAAGTACATCTTCCCCAAGTTGTTCTTGAAAGTGTTTTCTAAATCAGCAATGAGCTTTGGTTAAGCCCAGCAGAAGTTTTATAATGAACTACAATATAGAAACTATTATCATGTGTTCTTTTGGTATAGATTGCTATTAGCATTTTATTATTTATATATAAAAAATCAGGACCTTTTAGTATAATCTGTAATTAAGGTTAAAAAAATTCTTGTACTTGGACCTTGGTCTTGTCGTGGCATGTAGTGCATACTCTTGATTATTTTTCAGATAGTTTGAAGCAAATTTATTTTTTAAGCTGTTAGTCTTATAGGCTGAATTATTATTGAGAGGTGGGACCCTAAATTTGAAGAGCATCTTGTTTCCTTCATTGCTGAATGGACCTTGCATTTATCATTTTTCTGTCGCTTGTATTAGTATGGAGAATTGTGGAGATGGGTTCCTTGATTACCTTGTAATTGGATAGGTGTAGATGTATGTGTATGTATGAATGCATGCTTATTTTCTGTACTTAAAACAATAATTAGGAAAATCCGGAGACCTTTGGTTAATGTTCACCACCTTAAGATTGTATAACTGAATAGTGTAATAGGTTGCCTTTACCAGTTAAAGTTTCTACGTATCTATATATATTAAGAGTTGAAAGTAAGACTGAATGATGTTTGATTTCTGCCATTTGAGTTATCTTTACATCTTTTTAATCATTAACTGAAACATGCACCAATATACACAGTTTATGCACATTAAAGGTTGAGACATTCAACTAGTCTTATGTTTTGAGATTTAAAGAATGGTATTTATTAAATTGTCTTTTCCTTATCATATATTAGTAAATTTTATACATAGTATAAATAAATGTGACACGCTGAAGTTATCTCTTTTTTTTTAGGCTAAATTGAGGAGCTCGTCTTGGTGGGCACAATTTTTTGTCCAGACTAGCTTAGAAGAAAATGAAGTTGTCATCAGGAAGTTCAGGCAGGCAGCAGAAAAGAACTCATACAACCCCAGTTGCCAAAATTTTCACCTAAGGTCATACAATTGATTTGTTTGCATTGTTTCTTCTCATTATGGAGTTCTAATGGTGCAGCTGATCATTTAGCTCCTTTCTTAAGCAAAATGTTCAGTAGGGTAGTGTAAATTTTGGTATAAAATATTTATTTTGCTATCATTAGCCTACTTTTTGAATCCCATCCAGTACATGATGTATACTTTCATTGATCTTACTTTCAATCAAAGCATTTCAAGTGCTGGTCTTGTAGCTCCAACACAAGCTGAAATGGCTACTAGCCTTTTGGCTCCATTGATACAATGGTATTCAGAAGTACTAGTGTTCTACCAACATGAAAAAACAGTTATTCCTAATACATGTTTCACCAGACATTTCTGCCTTGCTTCGCTTCTTTAACATGTGGCCCAATCAATTGGGCTTCTAGCAACAAAGAATGTTTTAACCCCATCACGTCACTTTCTAATTTATTGCTGTCTGCTTAGTGTGTCAATGAGCCTTCTGTAAAGTTACTACCTTGACTAGAAACTTTATGGTAGGTCTGGTCTGGTGGTCCATTATTGTTTCTTATGGATGGAATAAGAGCATGATGTCTCCAAATTGAACATAGATCAGACCCATAGGCCAGTGATGATGTTCCCTTTAACCTTCCTATCATCGTCTAAACCGTACCGGACGTCAAAATCTCCCAGTGTAACTAATTGAACGTCTTCTCTTGACCATTCGTTTTTGCTTAAATCTCAATGTCTTTGGTCAGTAACTGCTCTTAAAACATGGCGATCTTGCCATATGCTACAAGATTCAAGTGGCTGCTGTTGTTTTCCTGTCCTTGGAAATCTTGCTTTTTGCTTTAAGCTGATTTCATTCCTTTCAAAGCCTAAGAACTTCAGGATTTTATTTTGGTCAAGCCATTTTCGGTTTAATATAAAAGGGAGTTGTATATTTGATCGAAAGCCTAGTCTTTCAAAGTAATATAAAATGTTGTAGTGGTACTCTAACCTTCAAAATATTGCATTCTTTCTCCATGTAAATCTCTTTTAGCAGAGTGCTAGTGTGCTGAAAATAGCAAGGAAGCTTACTGGTTATATTACTTTCTGGACCTCTCTTCTCTGCTTGATCTTCTATTATTCCAATAACCATCTGTCTGTGAGGTCAGCTACTTTCTTAATCTCCCGTTTTTTATATTTTATTCACACAAATTGCAAGAATATTTGCTTCCCATCTTAATACTGGTGGAGTTTTTTTTTTTTCCTTTTTAATTGTTTTGCTTTTGATTGTGGTGTAGATAGTAGAATAATACTGTGCTTCCTTATGTTATTACACTTTTCACACATAGCTCATGATTGTCAATGTCATTTTAGGGCTGAGGATTTTATATCAAATGGGTTAAAAAGCTAAAAATTTTATTTTTTTCTTTACATTGGTACTGCATAATTTGATTTTCCTAAGTAAAATTCTTAAAATAAATTTAGGGTATAGTACTTTATTTTCCTTTACTTCATAAACTTAATATGTCTCTGCATCTATTCTAAGACGAATCAATACCACAATTTGGTGCAGGGACAAGCTAATATGGACTTGATTATTGGACCAATCATTGAGCTTATTAAGTTCATTGGTCAACCAGCTAGAAAGTATCTAAAATACGACCTGATTTTGTCTAATTTTGTCTGTCCCAAGGGTTGTATTTAAGCTGAATTCTTTCAGCCTGATTCCAAGTTTTCCTGCCCAACTTGAAGTCTTGAATAATACCTGGCACTTAACAGCTTTGCTTGTGTGAGAAGACCAAACATATACTATTCTTCACATTCTGCATCAGAATTCCTACATTTAGGCTTTAGTCAGTTTGTTAATTGCAATGCCTATATTCATTTTACACTTGAAATTTGCTACACAACAGCATTATTCTGTATTTCATATTGTAATTTCTGGGAATTCTGTATAACATGTCATCTATTGCTTCCATGTTTTAATTACAGTTAACTGATTTTAAGAAGTTGCTTGATACCGACTTTGAAAAGGTCAAGGCTAGTTCATCTTCAAGTCCACAAAATCATCCACCGATACATCAATTCCGGCAAGTTGTCTAGGTATGTATTTTAAACGCATCAAGGAAGTTTTTTGAAATTATTAAGATGGAATAAGTCAATGGTTATCTTTTATCCATATGAATAGTTTAGGGGATGATAGATAATATAGGGTATAGTGCTGTTATATATTTCAGTCTTGTATTATATAGAATTATCGTAAGTATACTTACTTTTCAATAGTCTTTTTTTTCAGTGAATTTGGATAGTTCTGTAAAGATGATAGATAAGAGTTGGATGTGTTGTCCATAAATGACCGGCCATCAGCTTCTTCACAAATGGTATCATCTATTGCAACTATTTTTTATTTTTTTTCGATTCTCAAGTTTTTTTACTTATAATAATTTGCAGCTTAATGAATCATCGTTGATCGATTGTCAAGAAATGGAACAAATAATCAAACACCGGATATCTGATAATATATCTTTAAATCAAATTTGTAAGGTTAGTAAGTTGCAATCACTTTAAGACTTTTTACAATTTTGAGGTTCTAATTTATAATATAATTTAAGATTTATGTTTTGTGATGACATTTTTATTTTTCTTAGACGGTAGAAGTTAATGTTCCTCAACTTCTCTTTGAAGAATAAAGGACTTGTGCTGGAACATTTAGTAAGCTTTAGTTCCTTTTTGCCTTCTCCTTTAACTTTTGGTTCATTGTTTAGAAAGTGCCATGTCTTAATATCTCTCATTGTTGGCGAATTTTGTGCCCTTGTAAGACTTGTAACAATTGTTTGTGGAAGAATCAGGATATATTATAACTATACTCTTTATCTTTTGGAACTTTGTTTTACCAGTTATCTATATTTTCTGCTTCCAAGTGAGAATCTCTGGTATATATTGTAAGTGTTCTTGCAAATGAGGAAAAATAAATTTTTGTTAGTTGGTCAATAAATAAGGAGGACTGCTTGTATTTTAGTATGCTTTGTCTCGTATTGCATATGAATATTATCTTGAAAATTAATCTTTGCTGGGAACTACAATGGCAGATGGTTGGAGAATGGACAAACAAATATTTACAAAGAGGAATTGGAGAGAAGAAGAGAGAAAGAGACTAGAATTACTAAAGCTACCTGTTGATGTTGGAGACTAAAATTAGTTGATCATCCTTAATGAAACCCTATATTGTACACATTGTAAAAACCTTAATATTTGAGGCATTAGTTGCTGCAATTTGATTTTATGATCTTTGAACATCATAAAACTTGTTTTAATTTGATATTATGATTTGTGATCTTTATATTAGAAGGTTTATGTGTTTCTATCTTATACTTTTTAGCTGCACATTTTATATGCTACCATATAATTTAAGATTGTAGTCATATAGTCTAGGGCTGCATATTAATTTTGCTGTTAAATCCCATAAAAATGTGCAGCTATACTTTTCCATACATTGGTTAAGGTTGCACTTTTTCTAAATGCAGCCTTAACCTAAGGCTGCATATTTTTCATCTATGGCTGCAATTTTTTTGCAGCCTAAGGTCAAAAATGTTGTAGTGTTGGCAGAAAGAAGATAAGGTCTTTGGGAAACTTTGGCATCATGAGTTTTAAAAACCTCTTCTGCAATTTCTGGTGATGATACTATAACGGTGGGCACTTCACCCATTTTTAACCACATCAGAGGCCCAAACTTGTTGGCCAAGTCTCTTAGCTTTTTATGGGGTAAAGGGCTTAAGAACTGGTGCAAGTTCCCTATAAGAGGTAGTTTCCAGGGTCCTGGAGGTAGCTTTACAGTGGTGTTTTTGGCCTTTTTCCCTTTCAATATTCTAGCAATGATGAACAAGAAAAAGAAAGTCAAAGAGTAAAGGAAAATCCTAGCTCCATGGAACTCAAGGAAATACCACCTTAACTTGTTCACCTGTTGGAAAAGAAAAAGTTGATGGGGCTATTTGTAGCAGGCAAATTATTAATAGGCTTAGAAAGAAATTTTCTTCTTAATCCAATGCTTAGGTTTCATGACCATTCTTAGATATTGAATTAAAAAATCTATAAAATAGGGCACATATGCTACTAAACCTATCTTATAGGAAAAAAAATTAATTTTTTTTTTATAATTGAGGGAAGGGAGATTCAAATTTTACTTTTTAAGTAAAGGGTTTATGTTTCAACCAATGAACCAAATGCTCGAGTGTAAAAAAAAAAATTAAATTTGAACTCGATATTTGAAAAACAAATATTTACATACATATTAAATATTCAAATACCACTTTTAAGATCATATAACTATTTATTTGTCTTTTTGCTAGGTGAAATGTTTATTTAAAGGAATATCTTCAGGATGCAAGACTATATATATATATATATATATATATATATATATATAAAAAACAATTTCAAGCCAAGAGATTACTCCCCCATTAGCATTAGCTGAGATATATAGGGATTAATTTTATATTATATGTTACATATATGCTAAAAAAAATTAGGTTTTGTGAGCTAAAGTGTGGATTAGTAGGAGCTTGATCACCATTTTTATGAGAGGGTTGAACCTGCTAGTTTCTCTCTGTCATGGAATGCTTTGCTTGCTTTAGGCATAGAATTCATATATATTAATCAAAAGGATTAATCTGTATATATAGAATGCATGTATAAAATTTGTAACTTGAAAAGTTGTTTCTCCATCATCCATCATGATACAGAAAATGCAATTTGATATGTTGAATTTTGATTCATTTTAATTTGAGATTTAAAGTCCCATTAATCTGGCCGGCTATGTGCAAGCTTTTTGTCAATCTTAGTTTCATGGCCACTTGTAGGGCATATTTGCTGATGAGATAAAGGTAAATGGGATTTTTAGGCATCATCATGTCACGACTCAAGTCCAAGTACTAATCCGTAATTTTTCAATTTTAAACTACATGATCATCAAAAGCTCAAGTTCAAGCTTTAAAGAGGAGCTTTCTCTCTTCTTTTTTTAAAAACATGTCTTTTTTTTAGGAGAATTTTTCTTTTTATTTCAAAAATATCCTCATCTATTAAAAAAAATTTCAACATTATCTGTTTTCAATTTTATATAATTTATTATTAATTATAAAATTTATGCTATATAAAATAATTTTTATACTTTTTATAAATAAAAAAAATAAAATTAACGTTTTTTCATTATGAACAAACGAACTTGTGATTAATAGAAAATTATTTATTAAATACCCTTTATGGTAATTTTAATCAAAATCAGAATTTATATAAATTATTTTGTCAAACAACTTATTTATAAAAAAAAAATTTATAAAAGTAAATTCACCAAACAGATTTAGCTTAATTTTAAAAGTTATTATTTTTTATAAGAGTTTCATAATAATTTTTAAGTTAAAAAAAAATTAAGCCAAACGGGCTCTTAAATTATTATATAGGTCTTATTCAAATCTGGTGTCGGATAAGGCATCACAATCCATTAATGTTGGGAAGGCTTGGCTTTACTTTGAACCTTCCTCGAATGTGCAATTGACTTTTTGGTGCCTTGAATTGAAGGTCAGCTAAACTTTCTATCCTTTTCTTGTTTTCCTTACTAAAATTTGGGACCTTATCTGCCTTCCAATAACGACAATTTGGCTAAACTTTGAACTTTTGGTGCATTGCTTTTCCCAAAGAAAGTCAAGTCATTGAGCCCCTTTGGAGGAGATAGATTGGACCATAAGGGAAGCTTAAAAGGATTTAAACATAGACATAGTACGTAAAAGCTTCTTTCATCATAGGAAAAAAAAATTGGATCATCCAAATTCTAGCGTGGGTTGATTTAAGTTTAATTGGTCTAAATTGTTTTATTTCAACACATTAAAAGCAAAAAAAATAAAGATTTTGCATCAATATTGACAAATTTATTCAGTAAAACTTTATTCAGTTTAACTTAATAGTCAAATTTATACTTTTTACGTCTCTAAGTATATTTATCGGTCTTTGATTTAATATTTTTAGCCATTGAACCTTTCAAATAGTTCAACATTTCACCATGCAATTGAAGCAAGAAAATGACAGCACTAGCTTATTCTTTTTCCACTACATGACAACCTCAGCTTATTTTATGGGGGATTTCATGCATGAGATGACAACATAAGCTATTAGGAAACAAGTCATTAATCTAACAGTCTTCCCTGGTGAACTCAAGGGATCCAGCTCTAAATTGGGTGATGCAAACAGTATGCCTGGACATATCCTCCTTCCAGCACCAAATGGGATGAACTCAAAATTTGTGCCCATGTAATCGACCGAAGAATTGAGAAACCTCTCGGGGTAAAACTTGTTAGGCTCTTTCCAGGAATCAGGATCTCTTCCTAGTGCCCAGGCATTGATCAGAACTCTAGTTTTGGGAGCAACCTGGCAGCCATTGATCTCACAAGCCTGGTGGCATTCTCTAGGAAGCAACAATGGTATAGAAGGGCGCATCCTGAATGTTTCTCTAATCTCTGCCTTCAGGTACTTGAGTTCATGGAGGCCAGTTTCATCCACATTTCCTTTTGCTTCAAAGACTCGCCTTACTTCAGCTTGGGCTTCCCTCATCACCCTTGGGTTTTTCATCATTTCTGACAGTGCCCACTCTACTGTTGTTGATGAAGTTTCACTTCCAGCACCGAAAATGTCCTGAAAACGATAATATAAGTTCTCTAGTTTTGTAAAGTATTCAATGGGTAGAAAAGGGTATTTGAAACTGCAAAATTTATGTAACAAATAACAGCTTACTAACCAAGATGACTGATTTGAGGTTTTTGTCTTCAAACTGAAACTCAGCCTGCTCCTGAAGCCGTAAGAGCACATCAACCAGATCTTCCTCTACTTCTTCATTACCCCCTTTCGCTCTTGCCCTCTTCTCTCTATGCTCCTTGATGATGTTTTTCATAATCCTATCATCCTCCTTATGGATCTTCTCAACCTGTTGCTTTAGACCACTGAAAAGCTGAAGCACTTTCACTGAAGGAAAAAAATCAGCTAAACAGAAACCAGATACCAGCTTCGTCAGTTCTGTAACAACGGCGATGTATGTTTCTTGATCTTTGCATTTTTTACCAAACGCTGCCCTTGCTGTTATCCCGTATGTCTTTGAGAAAATCTTCTCACCAAGATTGAAAGGCTTCCCATTACTTTCGTTTATGGTTTTGATGAGATTCAGCACCTCTTCTTCTCTTATCGATCGGAACGATTGGACCCATCAACGTTGCAATGCTAGGCGATTGTCCAAAAATAAAAATTTGATTAGATTTTGGAAATTATGTTACTTAAAGCCTATTTAAGGGATCTTTTTTAGAGGTTTTAAGGGTGAGGCAACAAGCAATTTCTCTGGAAAATAAGAGCCAAGAACAAAGCATGAAAACAAAAGAATTGAAAGGAGAATCAAGATCACAAAGCTCCAATTATTAGTTTTCTCTCTTTACTTTTGTGTTTTTCTTTTTTTTTTACTTGGATTAATAGTTAATTTTCTTTGGATGAAGTTTTTATTAGATATTATAAGTTAAATTTATTTTTCTAGGATTACAATTGAAATTACATGTAATTTAAATTTTTAATTTCTTTCTTGCTTATCTTTAATGGGATTTGAATTGTTTATTCTAATTTGTTATTAATGTTTTTAATTGCCTAATCACCAATTAAAGTAATTTAGAAACCTAAACAAACTTGAAAATAGAAGTTTAAGGTAAACTAAAATTAGAATAGTATATAATCATATTAATTGATTTGCGTATAGGATAGGGATATACTTATAGGTCATATGTAGCCAAATTAGAGCTATACTTAATGAGTCTGTTTTAATTTCAATTCATATTGATATATAGTGTTTTGATTTTCTTTTTAGTTTAAATCTTGGTTAATTTGTTTTAATTAATTAATTAACTTTGATTGTTTGGATAAGATTAAAGTGTTATAATTTTAATATTTAGTAAAATTTTAGATCAATTCTCTGTAGGATCGATATTTTGCTTGCTTATATACAATCTATTCAATACGTATACTTGTGTAGTAGAATTTTAATTGACAGTTACCTCTTCGCAAGTTGTTGCTTGATTCCATTCCAAACGGATTTCTATTTTTATTTTTTAAATGAAATGTAGAAGAGAGTTATGTCTCTTTTTATGTTGTCCTCAGTTCATAGGATAGTTTTTTGTTAATTTCTTATTAATGAAATCTATATGCTTTTCAAAAAAGAAAAAACATCCCATGGATAGGTTGAAATGTTTTAGTTTCATAACTATATATGGTACAAATCAGTACCCATTTGTAAGGGGATAGGTTTGGCAACTCTAGCCTTTTACATCTTTGATTTTGAAAGTTTTCTTGGTAGTCTATAACATATGGTATCATATTACAATAATCATAAGCAAACCAGCCAAACCTTAGCTTAATAGTATACCATAGTCTCTTCAGAAGGGATGGTGACGAGAAATGGGGATTAAGAACAAATCATTTCTCCTTGTCACAGTTATGCCAAATTCTTCAGCCATGTCCAAATCTTGATGCTTCATTCCATTCGGGAGCTCCCAATCAAAATGATACAACAATTGTGCCAGTGGCAACACAATATTAGGCAGAGCAAATGATATTCCTGGACATATCCTTCTTCCAGCACCAAATGGGATGAGTTCAAAATCTAATCCCCTGAAATCAATAGAAGTATCCAAGAACCTTTCAGGATGGAACTTCTCAGCTTCTTTCCAATGCCTAGGATCTCTCCCGATTGCCCATGCATTGACAATGACTTTGGTCCTAGCAGGAACTTCATACCCATCAACCACACAATCTTCACTACATTCCCTTGGTACCAAAAGAGGAGCGGAAGGATGCAATCTCAAGGTTTCTTTTACTACTAAGCTTAGATATTCTAACTCATGGATCCCTGATTCATCCACTCTTCCTCTTTCATTAAAAACCCTTCTTGCTTCATCTTGTGCCTTCTTCATCACTCTAGGGTTTTTGATCATTTCTGACATTGCCCACTCTACGGCTGTTGATGAAGTCTCACTTCCAGCTGCAAAAATATCCTAAGAATATCATATTCATGATATTAGCATCTTTCTTTGATTTACTCAACTATGAATTACTCATAACATGATTACTTAAATGAGAAAATACACTAATATAAATTTTCAATTAAAAACCCTTTAATATTTCAAAAGAAATTCAATATTTGTTCATTTTGAGTTTTAATTCATGACCAAGTAACGTAACAATAAATAAAGAAAACAAACCTGGATTATTGCTTTTATGTTATCATTTGTTAGAGGAAACTCAAGGTTATTATTTTGTTGAAGCTTGAGAAGGACATCAACCAGATCTTCATCTACATGCTCATTGCTAGCGTTTGACGTTTGTAAACTTCTCCTCTCTTTGTGTTCCTTGACAATGTCTTCAAGTATCTTGTCGGAAGCTTGATTTAGTTTCTCAAGTTTATACCTTGAGACACTAAGCAAGTTAAAAAACTTGTTAGAAGGATACAACTCAACCAAGAATAAACCACCTGCAAGCTTCGACATCTCCGAAACAATCCTTATGAACTCCTTTTCATATTTGTTTTTCTTGCCAAAGGCTGCTCTTGCTGTTATGCCATATGTCAATGAAAATATTTTCTCACTAACATTGACCGGGGATCCTACATTGATGAACATGGTTCTGATCAGAGTTGAAACCTCTTGTTCCCTGATTGGTTGGAATGATCGGACACGGCTGGTGCTCAAAAGCTCCGTCATGCAAATCTTCCGAATTTGTTTCCAATAGTTTCCATGCGGTGCAAAAATAATGCCAGTATATGCCCCCATTCTGGCAAAAGGAGGATAAGGTCTTTGGGAAACTTTAGCATCATGAGCTTTCAAAACCTCTTTTGCAATTTCTGGTGATGATACTATAATGGTGGGAGCTTCACCCATTTTTAACCACATCAAAGGTCCATACTTGTTGGCTAAGTCTCTTAGCTTTTTATGGGGTAGAGGGCTTATGATCTGGTGCAAGTTCCCTATAAGAGGTAGTTTCCAAGGTCCTGGAGGTAGCTTTACAGTGGTGTTTTTGGTCTCTGTTGCTTTCAATATTCTAGCAATGATGAACAAGAAAAAGAAAGTGAGTAAAAGAGTAGAGGAAAATCCTAGCTCCATGGAACTCAAGGAAATGCCACCTTAACTTGTTCTCTTTCTCTAAAAGAAAAAGTCGATGGGGCTATTTGTAGCAGGCAAATTATTTATAGGCTTGGAAAGAAATTTTCCTTTTAATCTAATCCTTTGGTTTCATGACCATTCTTAGATATTAGATTAAAAAATTTATAATATAGAGCACATATGCCACCAAACCTATCTACCCGCAAGGGTAATAATTGTTTTATTGTGTTCTTATTGAAAAAAAAATTAGATTTGAACTTGATGTTTGAGTAAAAGACATTTAAATAGGTCATTGAATTAAATATTCAAATACAACTTTTAAGGTTTCACAATTATTTATTTGTGTTTTTGTTAGGTGAAATGTTTATTTAAAGGTATATCTTCGGGAAGCAAGACTATATATATAGCAATTTCAAGCCAAGGGGTTACTCCCCCATTAGCATTAACTGAGATATATATGGATTAATTTTATATTATATGTTACATATATGCTAAAAACAATTAGGTTTTGTGAGCTAAAGTGTGGATTTGTAGGAGCTTGATCACCATTTTTATGAGAGGGTCCTCCTGGTTTCTCTCTGTCATGGAATGCTTTGCTTGCTTTAGGCATAGATTTCATATTTATTAACCAAAAGGATTAATCTGTATATATAGAATTGATATATAAAATTTGTAACTTGAAAAGTAGTTTCTCCATCATCCTTCATGATACAAAAGATGCAATTTGGTATGTTGAATTTTGATTCATTTTAATTTGAGATTTAAAGTCCCATTAATCTAGTTGGCTATGTGCAAGCTCTTTGTCAATCTCAGTGTCATGGCCACGCTTAGGGCATATTCACTAATGAGATAAAGGAAAATGGGATTTTTAGGCATCATTCATGTGACGACTCAAGTACAAGCACTGGCTAGTAATTTTTTAAACTTAAGCTACGTGATCATCAAAAACTCAACCTCAAGTTATTAGTAACAATAGATTTAGATTGTTGTACAGATCTTAACAATTACTAGACTTGGCAATTCGTGTTTTCGTGTCATAAACGTATCAGACACAATTAGACACGAAACACGTTAAGGGTAAACACAAACACAACACATTTAATAAACGTGTCTTAAGTGTAAAACACGTACACGAACACATTTAATAAACGTGTAACACGACACGACACGATTAACATGTTTATTAAACGTGTTAATATACGACATGACACGATTAATAACACGTTTAACACGATTAACACGTTTATTAAACGTGTTAATATACGACACGACACGATTAACATGTTTAAATAAAAATATTTACAATTAAATATAATTTTATTATTTAAATTTAAAATCTATAATTAAAAAAATAATTATAACAAAACAAAAATAATAATAACATCAAATATAATAAAAATTAATATAAATAACATACATGAAATTCATTATCATATAATATGATAAAATACATAATTAACATCAAATCTTCATATACTAATAATTTTAAAAATCTTCAAATAAAATATAAAGGTTAAAAATTAGGGTATTAATGTATAATTACATTAATACCTTTTATAAAATTAAAAAAACTATTTAAAATAATTATTTAAAATTATTTATATAAGGCTAAAATAGTCTTTAACTATCAATGTTTAATGGATTAATAAACGTGGCAGGTGTACACGTTTAAATACGATAACATGTTTAAGTAAACGTGTTTAAACGTGTCTGACTTGTTTAAACGTGTCTGGCGTGTTTGATACATTAAGACACGAAAATTTTCATATCTTAACATGTCAGACACGATTAGACACGAAACATATTAAGGGTAAACCCATAACCTGTTTAACTCATATCTTCTGGTGTCGTGTTAACGTGTCGTGTCCAAAATTGTCAAGTCTAATAATTAGATAGGATAAGGTATCACAATCCATTAATGCTGGGAAGACTTGGCTTCACTTTGAACCTTCCTTGAATGCGCAATTGATTTTTGGTGCTTTGAATTGACAGTCACCTAAACTTTTTGTACTTTTCCTATTTTTGGTACTAAAATTTGGTACCTTATCTGCCTTCCAATAATGAACAATTTGGCTAAACTTTGAATTTTTTTGTGCATTGTTTTTCCCAAAGAAAGTCAAGTCATTGAGCCTTTTTGGAGGAGATGGATTGGACCATAAGGGAAGCTTAAAAGGATTTAAACATAGACATAGTAAAAGCTTCTTTCAACATAGGAAAAAAAATTTGGATCATCCAAATTCTAGCATGGGTTGATTTAAGTTTAGTTGGTCTAAATTGTTTTATTTTAACATAGTAAGAGTTAAAAAAATAAAGATTTTGCATCAATATTGATAACTTTATTTAATAAAGCTTTATACGATTTAATTTAATAGTCAAATTTATACTCTTATGTCTCTAAGTATTTGTCGTTCTTTGATTTAATATTTTTAGCTATTGAATCTTTCAAATAATTCAACATTTCACCATGCAATTGAAGCCAGAAAATGACAGCACTAGCAGGGGCGGAGGGTACGCTAAGCACGGCCCCTCCAAAATTTTTAAAAATATTTATTTATTATATATATTTTATCAATGGTCCCCCAAAATATTTGAAAATTTTTATTTATTATATATTATTAATGACCCACTCAAAATAAATTTTTTATTTAATAATTAATATAAAAAAATCAAACAACTTCACAAACCTACTTAACTTTACCCTAATTTAAGTTTCTCTACACCTCTTTCTCTTTTTCTTTTTCTTTTCTCTTTTGCCTTTTTTTATTTTTATTTCTCTTTTTTCGTAACTCACCACTGAAAAACGCCTTATTCTTCAAAAGAGACTTACGAGCTTGTGAGTTTAGACAAAGAAAGACAAAGGTCACTCACCACCATTGTGTAAAATTAAGAAGAGATAAAGTTTTCTTTTACCTTCTTCTTTCTATTTATATTATTTAACTATTATGTGAAATCCTGTATTTCATATTTAATTATTTGTATTTTATTCATTATAGTTTTATATTTTATTTTTTAAGTTTAAATATAAACAAATAAGAATATTGAATATTGACTACATTGTTTTTTTTTTCAAGTTTGATTAAAATATGAGTAACTTGAAAACAATTGACAAATTTTTTAAAAGAAATGAGGTAGATCGCTTAAATAATTCTCCTACACTTGAGCCACTAAATCTTAATACTTCAACTAATGAACAACAACAGTGTGAATCGAAACGTCCAAGGCTCAATCCTGAAGAAATTGATACTTCTCATATAAAACCTGACCCTAGATTACGACCAATGATATGAGAATTTCCTATCAATCAAATGGATGAAATTTGTCGTGCTTGTCTCAAATGTGGGCCATGTCAACTCATTCTTAAGACGTATCCTTTATCAGATGATGATCATCCTCATCGTTTTCAAGTTTCTTGGTTTGAATTATATCCTTCTTGGTTGGAGTATTCTTGTGACAAAGATGCTATATTTTGTTTGCCATGCTAACTTTTTGCTAAGAACACCACAAGTCATCCAGGTTCAAATGCATTTATTGAAAAAGGTTTTAGAAGTTGGAAGAAAGTAAATAGTGGAGAAAATTGTCCACTTTTGAATCATGTTGGGAAAAATCCAAATTCCCCATATAATGTTGCTATAAAATCTTGTGAGGGTTTATTGAAAAAATCCCAACATATTGATAGGTTTATCAAAAGGCAGGCACCAAAAGAGATCTTGAATAATCGACTTAGGCTCAAAGCTTTTATAGATTCTGTTAGATGGTTAACTTTTCAAGCTTGTGCATTTAGAGGTCATGATGAAAGTCCATCCTCAAAAAATAGAGGAAATTTTATTGAAATGCTGAAATTATTAGGATCTTACAATGATAAAGTTCATAAGCTTGTCTTGGAAAATACTCCACGGGTTGCAAAGTACACATCCGATGATGTTCAAAAAGAGATTTTGCATATTTTGGCTAATATGGTGAGAAATTTAATTAGAGAGAAAATGGGAAATGCTAAGTTTTGTATTATTACTGATAAAGCTCGAGATAAGTCTAAAAAAGAGCAAATGGCTATTATTTTGAGATTTGTTGATGTTGATGGTTTTGTTCAAGAACGTTTCTTTGATCCTGTACATGTTAGTGATACCAGTGCAATGATTTTAAAGAAAGAGTTAGTTTCTGTTCTTTCTCGTTATAACCTTCAAGTTGAAAGTATTCGAAGTCAAGGATATGACGATGCTAGTAACATGCGTGGTAAATGGAATGGTGTACAAGCTTTGGTACTTAACAATTGTCCATACGCATATTATGTGCATTGTTATGCTCATAGATTACAATTAGCATTGGTCGCAGCATCTAGAGAAGTAGTTCATATTCATGAATTTTTTACACAGTTGACTTCTATTGTAAATAGTGTTAGTGTTTCTTCCAAAAGACATGACCAATTACAAGCTGCTCAAGCAATTGACATTGCAAACATAATTGCTAGTGATAAACTTGAAACAGGTAGAGGAGCAAATCAAGTGGGAACTTTACAAAGAGCTGGAGATACTCGATGGAGCTCACACGTTCATTCTATTTGTAGCTTGATGAGAATGTTTGATGCAACCTACACTGTTGTAGAAAGTATTATTGACGAAGGGGCCAGTTATTCACAAAGAGGTGATGTTTCTGTTGTTAGTAAAATATTAGCATCATTTGAATTTATTTTCATATTACACTTGATGTATGAGATCATGGGAATTACTAATGTTCTTTGCCAAGCATTACAATTACACTCTCAATATATTTTAAATGCAATTCATCTTGTTTTTACTACAAAATCACTCGTTCAGAAGTTGAGCGATGATGGGTGGCCTAATATACTTGAGAATGTGAAAAAATTTTATCAAAAACATGAGATAGAAATTCTTGACATGGGTGCATGATATATCTTGGGCAGAGGTTGATCTCGTCAACCAGATGTAACTGTGGAGCATCATTATCGAGTTAATATATTCTTAGTGACGATAGATACTCAATTACAAGAATTGAATTTGAAATTCAGTGAGAAATTTGTGGAACTTTAAACTTTGAGTACTGCTTTGGATCCTAATAACAATTACAAGTCATTCAATATTGATAATATCGGCAAGTTAGCAGAGAAGTTTTATTCTCAGGATTTCACAGAACAATAAAGACTTATTTTGAGGTTACAATTAAGGCATTACGAGCTTGATATACCTCATCAGCAAAGTTTTGAAGATGTTAAGACACTTTCTGAATTGTGTCAGAGATTAGCAGAAACAGAAAAGTCAAAGAATTACCACTTGATTAATAGATTAATTCGCCTTATTTTGACTTTTTTGGTTTCTACAGCAACTACAGAGAGAGCCTTTTCAGCAATGAAAATTGTGAAGACAAGATTCCGAAATAAAATGGATGATGAGTTTCTTGCAAATAATTTAGTTGTTTATATTGAGAAAGACATTGTTAGTATTTTCAATACTAAGTCAATAATTGATGAATTTAAATTTAGAAAACATCGTCGAGTACAACTTTCTTAAATAACTATTATAAGTCTTTTTTTTATTTTGTTATTTACATATTATATAAAATTATTGCCTATTATGAATTTTTTTATCGTTGGTTAAATTCAACATATTAATTTTAAAAAATTTTAGTTTTTATTTTTTTTCATCTTTGACCCCCCCAACAAAAATTGGCTAGCTCCGCCCCTGAGCACTAGCTTATTCTTTTTCCACTACATGACAACCTCAACTTATTTTTCTAGGGCTTGCATGAGATGAGAGCATAAGTTGTTAGGAAACAAGTCATTAATCTAACAATCTTCCCTAGTGAGCTCCATGGATCCTAAGATTTTTCTTTCCTTTTTAGTTCTTCTGCACAATGGTAGAACCATGGTAAGGAGTAAGAACTAGGACAAGGTCATTTTTCCTCTTCATTATCACGCCTAAGAGGTAGTTTCCAAGGTCCTGGAGGTAGCTTTACAGCGGTGTTTTTGGCCTTTTTTCCTTTCAATATTCTAGCAATGATGAACAAGAAAAAGAAAGTAAGTAAAAGAGTTAAGGAAAATCCTAGCTCCATGGAACTCAAGGAAATGCCGCCCTAACTTCTCCTTTGGGAACATAAAAAGTTGATGGGGTTATTGGTAGCAGGCAAATTATTTATAGGCTTAGAATGAAATTTTCATTTTAATCTAATGCTTAGGTTTCATGACTATTCTCAAACATCGGACTAAAAAATTTATAATATAGGGCACATAAGCCACCAACCTATCTACCAGGGTTATAATTGTTTTATTTTGTTCTTATCTGAAAAAATTAGATTTGGACCCGATGTTTGAGTAAAAGACATATAAATACATCATTGAATTAAATATTCCAATACAACTTTTACATTACATAACTATTTATTTGTGTTTTTGTTAGGTGAATTGTTTATTTAAAGGGATATTCTCTGAAAGCAATATATATATATATAAAACAATTTCATGCCAAGGGGTTACTCCCCCATTTGCATTAACTGAGATATATAGGGATTAATTTAAAATTATATGTTACACATATGCCAGAAAAAAATTAGGTTTTGTGAGCTAAAGTGTGGATTAGTAGGAGCTTGATCACCATTTTCATGAGAGGGTTCACCCTGCTTGTCAAACCCTGATCTATAAAATAATTATAATGTCATTTACATGTTCAATGGAATGTTTGTATATTTGAGAAATTTGAGAAATCGTTAAAAGACAATATTGTCCCTAATGCTACCATTAAGTCGATTAAACCTTGAATTGATCTAAACGGAGAATTGAGAATGAATTTGAGAAAACTAAAACCCACGGAATGACTCAAAACAATGATTTGGAGTTCGAGGTCCGATTTGAAGTCAATCGGAAAAATTGATCGATTAGGGACAAAATAGTCATTACGATATTTAAGGACAAAATGGAGATTTCTATAAAAGATTTTGATCACATTGGACCAAGAATAATTATATGGAATATAATATGATTATTGGAATATAATATGAAGTTTAGCAGTGAAAAATTTTAATTCTCGGTATTTTTGAGACACAAGGGTAAAATGGTAATTTTGCCACTAAAGGTCAAAACGGGAACTTTTAGAGAAGATTTTAGCCCCATTTGATTAAGATTGATTGTTTAGACTAGTTAAAACATACTTTGAGGTTGAAAAGTGGAAAAAGATGTAATTTCAGTATATTTTGGAGTATAGGGGTAAAATCGTAATTTTACCATCGGAGGACCAAATTTAATTTTTCGAGAGAATTTAGACCAAATTTGATAAATTGGAGTGTGGTATGAGTTTGAGGAGTGAAAAATATGCCTTTTGGTAATTTTTCAATTTTTGGGGCAAAAATGTAATTTTGTACTTTTTTAGGGGTAAAAGTGTAATTTTGTAAAATTACACCACTAAATTTTTGGAATGGTCCAGAAACTTCAGAAAAGCTGAATGGATAAATGTGGAAGCTGATGGTGAAATTTGGGAATAAATGAATAGCTAGAATTTAAGGAATTAATTAAATATAAAAAAATGAACAAAATAATATTATTTAAATTTTCCTTTAAAAAGGCCAAAAAAATTCATTAAATCAGCTTGTGTGGAACGGTTAGAACCAGGCAAGGAGAGGAAAGCTGAAACCAAGAACCCTAGCTGAAAATTTAAGGGGAAAACAAGGAAAATCCAAGAATCAAGCTAGAAAAAGATAAATTTCATTAATTTTCCTTGTGATTTTCACTACCCAAGCCTTATTTTTCCATTTTCATGCACAAATAAAATATGGGTATTGCTGCACCTTGCTGGCTGAATATTTTTGGATGGATTTGATGCTTGAATATGGTGATTTTTAAGTTAAATGGATGTTATTAGTTAGGTAATAGTGATAGATTTCAAGAAAACACATTTTTACATGTTAGAAACCCAATTTAACCGAATTTTTGGAGACTTTTTGGTGGCTGGAAATGCAGCAAATGGATATGGCTGAATGGCAATTTTGGTAAATTTGATGAATAGTAAAAGTAAGAATTAATTAAGAATTTTTAGAATAAAATTTGGAATTTTTACCCACTAAGGGTAAAATTATAATTTTACATTCTCAGACTGGTAAATTGACCCGTAGTTGCTACCATTGGGTAATTGGAATATAATCGAACAATTAGAAACTGAAACGGGTCAAATTGGAGTTAAAATGGAGATTTTAGCAATTTAGACGTGTGTAGGCGATTAGGCTGAATACCGTATTTAGACGGTTATTCGGACAGTTTGTAGGACATTCCATGCATTCAAAGCCTGAAATGATTTATGAAGAATTGACACAATTTATTGAATTTTGTGTCATGGATTGTGGATAGGTGGTGAGTCAATTGTTTCGGGTAAGAGACTACACCCGAGGATGGAGAATAGGAGTATTTCTACTCCTAATACAGTGAGTAAACTTACTATCGTCTTAATTATCTAGAGTAGTTTTATTTAATTGTGTGATTTTATGAAAAATGGTTTAATTGAAAAATTATTGTGTTTTATGGGAAAAATATGATTTTATAAAATAATTTTATAAATTTCTGAACATTGAATAATGATTTCAAAAATAGAGTAATTGGATACCGACACTGTGATTTGTGTTGTTTATCCATGATTTTAAATTTAATGGCTTATGGTACATGTGAGTATGACTGGTTGTTTTTATGATTTGAAGAATATGTGAACTGCTTTGATTTGCCTTGAATGTGTTATGTGCGTCATGTTATGCTATTGTGATTTTTATCGATTGGTGGAAAATTAAAGTGGGCACTGCAGTGACGGGGGTTCCGTGGGCCAACCTATTTAGAGGGGCATGGTTCCCATTTATTGAGCTTCCCTCGATTGGAGAGGTGCGTATGATAACTCCCGAGGTAGGATTTGAGTACACTTCACACTAGCCACCACGTGAAAGTGAGACTCAGCCAATGTCAAGGAATGGTTGTGTTGTCAGAGGTAAAATATGTGTGTGTGTGTGTGTGTGTGTGTGTGTGTGTGACAATAAACAGCCTTGGCGGTCTCGGTTAGATACCTCGGTCGGGGTATCCTCGAGAATGGATTTTTGGCATAGGCCAAGTGGCAGGAGCTTGGAAGAGGGTAGGCAGAGAGCCTCCAGTTGAGGTTTCTTGGTACGCCTTTTGCCAAGTACTCTGATAAGCCAAGTGTTGAAAAGTGCATAAGCCATATTGAGAAATTGATTTAAATACAATTGTTTATATGGGTTGGGATGAATTTCCAAGTGAAAAAAATATGTTTCGCAAAGGGATATTTTCATTATCTCCTTTTACTCGGCTTTAGATACTTTATATGGTATCTGTTTACTCACTGGGATTATATAATCGTACCCTTTCTTCCTATACATTTTTCAGGCTCAGAATAGGCAGTAGACTGTCAATTGCATCGAGAAGTAAATTTTGGAGTTGCATCCTAGAAAGTAACATTATAAACTTAAACCTTCTCAGTTGTTTGGGGTCCACATGTCATTGTAATTTAGATTGCATACTCTAGTTTTCTATATTACAGTATGTATAAATTTATTTTGTTTTTATGTGCGGAAAATTTATTTTTGATGTTTCAAAAATATATATATTGTTTTACATTAAAATAGATTATTTTAATTAATATTTTTATTTTCTTTTATTATTAAAAAAAAAGAGAAGAGTGAAAAAACTGGTACAAAAGTCTTGCGAGGTCTCGAGAGGCATTCGGGAGAAGAATGTTTGTCGAGGTTTCGCGGCGGTTGTCTCGGACTCGAGGAGGTACTGGGTCGTGACACTGCTGGTTTCTCCTTGTCATGGAATGGTTTGCTTGATTTAGGCATAGAATTCATAATATATTAATCAAAAGGATGGAAATCTGTAACTTGAAAAGTAGTTTCTCCATCATCCTTCATGATACAGAAGATGCAATTTGGTATGTTGAATTTTGATTCACTTAAATTTGAGATTTACTGTCCCATTAATTGTCTATGTTCAAGCCCTTTGTCAATCTCAGTTTCATGGCCCCTTTTGAGGCATATTGATAGTTAAGCAGCAAAAAAAGGTACATTAAATTCTTGACAGCGGTTCCTGCACCATCCTTGATTAGATAGATATGCCTTATCTAAAATCAATTCGAAGTTGAATTTTGATGTCTTAATTTTGACCAATTAATGCGTACGAATTTGATTACAGGAACGTTACTTTAATTTTTCAAGTGCTTTGTCAATCCCATTCACTGATCAGATGAAGGAAAATGGGACTTTCAGGCATCATCCATTAATCCTGGGGAGGCTTGGTTTCACTTTCAACCTTCCTTGAATGTGCAAATGACTTTTTGGTACTGTGAATTGAAGGTCTGCCAAACTTTGTCCTTTCCCTGTCTCTTTGGTACTAAACTTTGGGACCTTGTAATTCAATGTTTGCTCTACTTGTTTTCTGTTTCATGATGTAAGGACTTTTTTTGGACAATAGTCATCCTGTTTTAGTTTGCTCTCTCTTGGAGTAGCAGTTGCTATCTTTTATAATTATATTCATTATTAACAAAATCTTTGATTGACTGAGAAAAAAAAATCAATCATGGCTGCATTCCAATTTTGAAACTATTTGGCTAAACTTTGAATTTTTTGGTGTATTGCTCTTCCAAGAAAGTCAAGTCACTAAGCCTTTTGGGAGGAGATGGGTTGGATCATAAGGGAAGCTTAAATGGATTTAAACGTAGACATAGTAATCTAAAATAGGAAAAGAGGACCATCCAAATTCTAGCATGGGTTGATTTTAGTTGGTCTAATTTGTTTTATTTTAACACATTAAGAGTCAATAAAATAGAGATTTTGCATCAACATTGACAGATTTATTTAATAAACTCTTTTCGATTTAACTTATTAATCAAACTTATACTCTTTTACGTCTCTAAATATTTGTCCCTCTTTCATTTAATATTTTTAGCTATTGATATGCTGTTGAAGCAAGAAAATGACAGCACCAGCTTATTCTTTTTCCACTACATGACAGCCTCAGCTTATTTTATGGGGGTTACATGCACCAGATGAGAACATAAGCAATTAGGAAACAAGTCATTAGTCTAACAGTCTTGCCTGGTGAACTCAAGGAAACCAAAGATTTTTCTTTCCTTGTTGGTTCTACTGCACTATGGTAGAACCATGGTAAGGAGTTGGAACTAGGACAAGGTCATTTTTCCTCTTCACTGTCATGCCAAAGACCTCAGTCATGTCCAGATCTTCAGGCTTCATTCCATTTGGCAGCTTCCAATAGAAATGGAACAACAACTGAGCAAGTGGCAGCTCTAAATTGGTTGATGCAAACAGTATGACTGGACATATCCTCCTTCCAGCATCAAATGGGATGAACTCAAAATTTGTGCCCATGTAATCGACTGAAGAATTGAGAAACCTTTCAGGGTAAAACTTGTCAGGTTCTTTCCAGTAATCAGGATCTCTTCCGAGTGCCCAGGCATTGATCAGAACTCTAGTTTTGGGAGCAACGTCGTAGCCATTGATCTCACAAGCCTGGTGGCATTCTCTAGGAAGCAACAATGGTACAGAAGGGCGCATCCTGAATGTTTCTCTAATCACTGCCTTCAGATACTTGAGTTCTGTAATAATGGCAATGTATGTTTCTTGATCTTTGCATTTTTTATTAAACGCTGCCCTTGCTGTTATCCCATGTGTCATTGAGAAAATCTTCTCACCACGATTGAAAGGCTTCCCATTACTTTCGTTTATCGTTTTGATGAGATTCAACACCTCTTTTTCTGCTTTTCAAAAAAAAGAAAAAAACACCTCTTCTTCTGTTACCGATCGGAAGGATTGGACCCTCGCCGCACTTAGAAGCTCCATTATCATGTTAGGGTGATGTGGTAATGCCATGTCAGCATGTCAAGGTGATGTGGCACTGCCACATCACCCAAACCAACTAAAAAATGTAGTGCGATGTGGCATTGACATGCTGATGTGGCAAATCAGGGAAAAAATCTCACAAAATATAAATCAGAAGGATGAAATTGAAGAAACAAGTATGGTACAAGGATGAAATTGAATAAAGATTCACTCTAGGGAGATTAAATTGAATAAAATTTATTTATTTAGGGACTAAATTGAACCTAAAAATATTTTTTTTTTTGAATTATAAGAAAAATATAAATATATTTAGCTCACTTTTTAGATTATTAAGTGTTTTTCTTGTTAGTATCATTTCAATGATGCATATATTGGACTAAATGGAGCCATATATTAACTTTATGCTAATTGCTTTCAAAGGTACTTTGATAGTTATAATTATAATATAAAAGAAAATATAGCAAGAACATTCTCTTTGCTAATTTATCTTTTTATGGAAGAAAGGTAACCTTTATATATATATATATATATATATATATGCAAAACCATTTATAAAACCTTTACAAAAGGCTTGTGAGGTAACAATACTTTGACCAATAGAGCCCCTGTATAATATATTCCAATTACAAGAGAAATGTACCTATACAACATATGCCAATTACAAAAAAAGGTACTTGTACAATATATCCCAATTACAAAAAAAGGCCACCTATTACAAAAACATGGCAGCATGGCAGCAACATTTACACATGGCAGCAACATTTAAATAAAATTAAGTACCTAGTAACAAAAACAAGTATACCATTTAAACAACAGTATACCATGTGCCAAGACAGTACACAAACCACACAATAAACCACAATAAACCATCAAATTGTGCCAAGATAGCATATAAACCTCCCAACAGCTATAAACAACAACAAATTCTAGTCATTTTTAATGCTTTCCTAAGTGGGCAAACCATCAACTTACTCCAATCTATTGGGTTGCTTTTGTTTTGCAATTTCTTGTGGCAATATGAACAAAATCAGTGTTTAGAATCACAAAAATAATGCTAAAGTAATATGAACATAATGCAAGTCACAATATTTCTCACCAATAGCTGCCTACTAGATATAAATGACCTTGAATCCTCATGGGTAGTTGCAATGACCAATTGATTTGGCTTACCAGCCTATTGAAAGATTTACAATCTTTAATTCAATGGTAGCTAAAGCAACAACATTCACAACTCCATAAATAGTAGCATTTCTCATGACATGAATAAGGACTAAATTGTTACTCACATTTATAATAGAAAATTGTCTTGGAGGGGTTGTAGGTATTAAGGCAGATTGCGTTTGGCGTCTATAGGTTGTTGTCCCCTTCCCCTTGGGGCTTGAATGCTTCAATTTCAATCTTTGGGCAAGAACATATTGTGAACTGAAACCCTCCATAGTTACAGTAGCAGATTGGGTTCTTTTAGCAACCATGACTTTCTTCCTCTTGACAGCATTTAACGAAATGGACCCAGCAATAGCTTCACTTGGTGTACCACCAACACCTTCACTTGGTGCACCACCAATAACTTCACTTGCTCTAATAACAAAAGATTTCTATTTGACTATGACTTTTTTGAGTGCTTGTCTGACCCTAGACATGCAAATTAAAAAAATAGCTAACTAGCAATATAAATAATAACTAAACCTAGCAACAAGATACATAATAGATAACACTTACATACTACATTGGACAATTTGACCTATTATATCCTTCTTGACGACAAACAACGTATCTCATTATCCTTCTGACTCTTGACATTCTCATTGTAGACATAATATTTATTTATATATATATCTCTTTCTTTATTTATTTTATTATATGGTATTATTTTTATTATTTATCTTTATCTTATTTTAATTTTCTCATTCACAGTCAAAGTTAATTAAAATGTCCACTGGACATTTAAGCTTCAAGGTTAGTCTGGCAACTATAAACTTACTTGGGCCTTAGCGATGGTGGGTTAACATCGGGTATAATTTGAGCAATCATTAGGCTCAACAATTGAGCTTGTTACTAATAAACAGGCCCAATGTGATTAAAACTAAGCGAAAATGGATCAAACTAAGAAAACAAGATTAAAATCAATCAACCAATATTAAAGCCAATTAAACTAAAAAACCTTCTAGAACCATCAAGACCAAAAATTAACGAAAATAACCTGTTTTTGTTGGTTTTTGGTCTAGGGAAGATAGAAAGCAAAAACTGGTCTAGGGGTATTTTCAGAACAAATCTGTGGTTATTCGTTTTGTTGGTTATTTGTGCCATGATGGCATTCAAACACTGAATTTTAACTTTTGTTGGTTTTATGGTTGTATGGAATATGCATATTGACATTTACTTATGGTGTTTGATCTCTGAAAATGTTGCAATACTCTGCTGCCTATGGAATTATGGAATGACTGCTATCAAATTTTTGTAGACAAAATCCGATGTTGCACTAATGTGCTGATTTAAGCTATTGTGATGATAAATAGTTTCTGTCATGATATTACAAATTGGATATGTTTTTGAATAACATGTGGATGATTATTCATAGAGTGTTTGCCGAAAAATTGATGGCATTGATGAAATCTGGAACTAACATGCTGTTGACAGAAAATTGGAGAAATGAAAAACTTATAATATTCTGTCAACTTGTCATTTGTTTTTAAATCTGCATATATGAATATTTTCTGTCAAAGGCAAGATTGTACAATGTCACTTTGAATATAACATAGATAAAAACTTGCTGGAATGAATGAAAAATATGCACAAACTATGAGGGAGCATGCACTTAGGGGGAGAAATCCCTTACTGGCTGCAGAGCCAAAAAATGAACAAATAGACATTGTGCTTTCAACCAAGGAATGTTTTGTCATCATCAAAAAGGGGGAGGTTGTTGGCTTCATTAGTTTTTGATTATTATAAAACATTCCCATCCTTGTGTGTCTAACATTTCTATCCAAGTGTGCAGGATAAAAGTTTATAAAGAAACAATAAGTCAATCTTCCAAATGTGCACATAAGAGGTTGATATGGATAAGGAATAAGATTGACCAACATAAAGGAAGCTCCTTGGTTGAATAATGAAGAGCATTGGTTAGCCAAAATTCAAATTGGAGAAGTGGCGGGTTGAATCATATTGAGAAACAGAACCAACTGAGTCGACTAAGTGCTCTTTGCCAAAATTTGAGATTAAGACAAAACCAACTTAGTCGACCAAAGAAAAATGTCAGTCGACTAAGAGCTCTATGTCTGCAACTTGCACCAAACCACGACAAGACAGATTAACGGCTAGAACCTACCCCAAACTATTTCTAACAATCATAAACTACCCAACATCCATCAGACATTCTTCTCCAAGTATAAAAGGATCTTCAAATGGCTAAGAATAAACTTTTGAAAGATTATTGAGAGATTTCAACATATTCAACCCAAGAAAGAGCAGAAAACTTAAAAATTCTTTATACTCTTCACTGCACTCAAATGCCTATCTTTTGTTTTTGTATTTAGCACTTAAATTTGTACCACTTAGATCAACCGTGTGATCAATAGGTACTTTCTCTACTTTTCTTGTTATATTCTTAGAGTGAAGGATTCACTCTAAGTGGTTGTTTCAAGCTAGGTTTACTTGAAAGAGTAAAGGTTCTAACTTAGCCTTGAAAAGTTAGGTGTTAGATTTTGGTTGAGCACTTGAAAAACTATTGTTGTAGGTTGTGGTTGAGCCTTTTGAAACACCACTTTGGGTTTTGGTTGATCTCGATAAAAACCATTGTGAAAGGTTGTAGTTGAGCTTTTGAAAAACTAATTTGGGTTTTAGTTGAGCCCGTGAAAAACTAGTATAAAGGTTGTAGTTAAGCCTTGTAAAAGCTATTGTAAAAGCTTGGTGGAAGCTTGTGAATTCCACTGTTTTTAGTGATTGGTTCGAAAATCCTTGGTTGGACAATTGTCAGTTAAAAATCCACTACGCAAGTATACGTATCGAATAGACAGTATATTAGCAAGTAGAGTATCGTTCCCACGGAGAATTGATCTAAAACTTTACTAATTACTAAAATTAAAACAATTTAATTTTATCCAAATAATCTAAATTAATTAATTAATTAAAACTAATAAACTAGAATTTAAAATAACAAGCAAAATCAAAATACTAATAACTGGAGAAAATATCAGATTAAACAAGCCTAGGATTACAATATCCCTCACACTTCATCTAAATTTTACTTCTCCTCCTTAACTTATTTCAATGGGTTGAATTGCTAACCTAGAGTCCTAAATTATTTATAAGGGTCTCCCGACTCGTCCTATAAAAATATCTATTTTAACCAAAACATCATATCCCTATGTGATTTGAAATTAAAACAGACTCATTAAGTTCAGGCTCTAATCTGGCTACATATGGCCTATAGGTATATCCCTATCCTATACACAAATCATTTAACATGATCATATGCTATTCCAATTTTAGTCTACTCTAAACTCCCTCTCCCAAGTTTGTTTAGGTTCCTAAATCAATTTAATTGGTGATCAGGCAATTAAAAGCATTAAGAACAAATTGAAATAAACAATTCAAATTCCATTGAAAATAAGTAAGAAAGAGATTAAAAACTTAAACTACATGTGAGTTCAATTGCAATCCTAGAAAAAGAAAATTAGCTACTCATAATTGCAAAATCAAATAACATTGTATAAAGTTCAACCATTGAAAATAACAAGAAGAATAAAAGCTAAGGAAGAAAACAAAATAATTGCCGCTTTATCTCCGGGTTTCTGCTTCAACTTCTAGCTTCTTGAATCTCCAAAGGTTCTCTCAGTTCTTCCCCACCTTTAAGTTCTTCCAAAACATCCTATTTATACTACAAACTTAACCTAAATTTCTCCAAGTTGACCTAGGGTTTAATTGGGCTTAAAACATAATGAGAGGCCCAAAAATCACTTAACAGTCTTTACAAATTTCTATTCCCGATACAGTACATCCAGCAACTTTGCGATGTGATTTTCTCTATCTTCGAGGCAGAACTGGGCAAAGTGATCTTCATAAAAGTTGTAGCTCTGTCTCTTAGCTTTCCAATGGTCTAAGAATCGCAGCAATTGGAGTTCTGTAGCTCGAGATATGGCTAAAATACTGAAGCATATGCAAGCAGACTTTTAGGTCTTTTATCACCTTACTTTCCAAAATTAAACCCAATGACTTTAGGTCCTACCAAAAATATAAAAACTAATAAATATTAACCAAATTAAAGGAAATAACATAAAATTAAATAACTTACTTAAAAATAAATTAAATATAAAAATAACTAAAAATTAAGAAATTATACTTAAAAACTAAGGACTTAGCTAAAATTTAATAACAAAATTGGAATAAAATAATTCTATAAAATAGAATTATCACACCCCCAAACTTAAGATTTTGCTAGTCCTCGAGCAAAAGAAAAGAATCAAAAAAAGAAAATGCAAACATGAAAATCCTTGAACAAGAGATAGAAATACCAAATCATGATTTCTCAATTTTTCCTCAGAAATTAACTCAAATTCTAGCTTAAGGTAACATACAACTAATCCTTAAATTCATGCATCAATTCAAGTGAAACTTTATTTTTCGAATGGACTTCCGTGTGTGTGTGAATGCTCTTTTACAAAGAATATCATGCAATTCAAATTAGTTCATGCTAAATCTAAGCATAGATTAGTATTTGGATCCCATAAGTTTGTTTTTCATCTCTCTCTCCACTAATGTAGATTAACACTTATTCAAGAATCAATAGGTCTTTATCAAGCTTGTAATGTAAGGCTAGGGTCAAGGTATGATAAAGGATATATTTAGGCTCAAATTCACCCTAAGCACTTAATCAATCTAGGACACATAAAGAGCTCAAAATTTTTTTTTTTTTAACACCCTCAAACTTGAAGTAAACTTTCCTTTGTTACACACATTTTATTTCTCTTTTTTTTTTTTAACCCCCAAACTTATTTTTGACAATTATAACAAGGGGTAATTTTTTTTTTTTCAACAACCTTCATCAATTTTTTTTTTTCCTTTCTTCCTCAATTTATTCTTTAAGCTCAAATCATTCCTTAGAAAGATTAAAATACTTAAAGGTGAAAGGTTCAAATTGTTGGATTTAAATAGACAGGCCATGGCTAACATAATTAGGTAATTACAAGGAAAAGGTAAGTTAGGCTCAAAAAGGGTGACTAAGGATAAATATAACAAGGTAGGCTCAAAAAGGCTCAAACGGTCCAAAGATGGCCTAAATCACTTCCTATCCTAAGTGTTATCTAAGATTTCGCCTCGAGAGAGAATCAAACAAATTCTAGAATTCATGACTTCACTACACTTTTTCATTAACATAAACTTTTTCTAAATCACATAAAAATTCTAAATAAAAGAGTATAGTGCTCAATTTATTGGAAGTCACACTCTAAAATAAAATTAACACATAAATATCACATAAAATTAAATCATAACTATATGCTTCCCAAAAGCTAAGAATCTAAAGATAATTAAAATATCATCCTAGGATTGGGACAATCATGAATAAGGCGCAACTATCTCAAAATTTTTTTTTTTTTTTAAAACAAAAAACACAAATGAAACATGCAAAATATAAATAAACATGCAAGAAAACACAAATGAAACATGCAAAATATAAATAAACATGCAAGACAAATTCTAAACCAAAGCTAACTAAACATAAAAAATTCAATACTACCCCCAAACCTAAAATAAACATTGTCCTCAATGTGATAAAAGAAAATAAAGAAAAAGGACAAGAATACTCCCCTAAGTCCGAAGCGGTAGACTATGAATCCTCTGCATCGTTACCACGAAAATCATCCTCAGTGTCGGAATCCATAAGCAACGAAGGAAAAGTAGACATCCATCCCACTCTTTAAGATGCAGCCTAAATACTCTTGAGGTAAGAGTGAATGTGGTGAGTGAAAAAAAAATATAAAATAAAATAAAAGTAGAACTAATGTGAAAAAAAAAATTGAAAAGGTAAAGAGAGAAATAAAAATTTCAAGAGGAAGAAGTTGTAGAAGAAGAAAAAATAATAATAAAAGAAATAATAAGAATGATGGTGCGGTTGAAGGAAGACAAAAGTGAAAAAAAAATGAAAAAATAATAAAATAAAAGAAATGTGTGGCTGAAAAAAAATAATAAAAATATGAAATTGTGCTGCTGAAAAAAAATTGTGGGCCTACTGCACTGTTTCTACAGTGTTTTTACACTGTTCTGCACTGTTTCTACAGTGTATCGCACTGTTCCTACACTGTTACGGTACTGTTACAGTACTGTTACGGTACTGTTACAGCACTATTTCGGCACTGTTCACTCCATTCAGCGCCGCGGCGCTCATTGCTTCTGGTTGTGCTGCTTGGCCAGCACATTTGAGGGCCGCGGCTCTCATGTTTTTTTTTTTTTTTTGAATTTTTTTTTTTGAAATTTTGTTTTGAGACCAATTTCCTGCAAAAGAGGCATGACAAAAAAAAATTAGAATAAATAAAAATAACTACTAAATAAATAAGTGGTAAAATAAAATAAAATAAAATAGAAACTCATGAAAAAAAAAATAACGAAAATAATTAAAATTAAGGAACTTGGGTTGCCTCCCAAGAAGCGCTCGTTTACAGTCACTAGCTTGACTTTGGTTGAGGTCTTCATTCACCCTTTAAGGAGGTTTGAGTTTGCATGGAAAAAGTTTGAGGTGTGAAAGTAGTCTCCTCCTAAGATGAGGTTGTAGTGGCTTTAACTCAAGATTTGGTGCTTGCTCAACCCAAGATGGTGGAATAGGCTGACTTTTACCCAACTTCTCAAATTGAGTTCTACTTGGATAATGCACTTTCATTGTAGCTTTCAAAACATATGCAACATTTGTAAGTTCTTCATTCCGGTCCTTGGTTGTTGCATCTTGAACCAAACAAGCTTCAAGAAACTTATTTGAATTTTCCATATCAATAGCCTCCTTGGGTAACTTATCAACTATATCTAGAAAAGGAATAGGGGGCACATATGGCTTGACTTGTGGTGGTGTAGATACTTTCTCCTCTTGCTTAATTTTTTTATCTTGAACTTCATTGCTAAAAGTATTTCCTTGATCTACTTTATCTCCATCATCTACCAAATTCTTGCCATTTACCTCATCAAGACACTTACCATATTCTTCTTTTCTAGGATTAGGCTCAATGTCATTTGGTAAAATTTCTTGAGGCCTATTGTTGATGTAATTGACAAGTTGACCCACTTGAGTCTCAAGATTTCGTATTGATTCTGCTTGACTCTGAAGGATGGCATCTTGACTCTGAATGATGGCATCATTCTTTGTCATGAATTGTATGAACATATCCTCCAAAGTTAGCTTCTTCTCAAAAATAGGGGCTCTAACCTGTGACTGGAAATCATGCTGGAAAATAGGCTCTGATGAATATGTAGGACGCTGATCATTACTCCATGAAAAATTTGGGTGATTCCACCATGAGTTATAACAGTTAGAATACGAATTGTTTTGCTGCCCATTGAAGCTTCCATCAAATTGCATTGATTCATAATAAGTTGGACAACAATCACTTAAATGCTTATCTCCACAAAGCTCACATGCCACAAAAGGACTTTCAAAAACATTAACACCCCAAGTGTCCATTTTTTGAGACAAAGCGTCTACTTCGGCGGCCAAAGCACTGATAGCCAATTCATAATCACTAGCAACCCTCCTAGGCACAAATTGTTCAGATGTCCACTGATAGTTACAATAATTCATCACCTCAACCAAAAGCACCTGAAAATAAAATAAAAAAATTTTGAATTAAGACTAAATTGCTTGGTATTAGTATTAGTAAAAATTCTAGAAACAATTCCCCGGCAACGGCGCCAAAAACTTGTCAGTTAAAAATCCACTACGCAAGTATACGTATCGAATAGACAGTATATTAGCAAGTAGAGTATCGTTCCCACGGAGAATTGATCTAAAACTTTACTAATTACTAAAATTAAAACAATTTAATTTTATCCAAATAATCTAAATTAATTAATTAATTAAAACTAATAAACTAGAATTTAAAATAACAAGCAAAATCAAAATACTAATAACTGGAGAAAATATCAGATTAAACAAGCCTAGGATTACAATATCCCTCACACTTCATCTAAATTTTACTTCTCCTCCTTAACTTATTTCAATGGGTTGAATTGCTAACCTAGAGTCCTAAATTATTTATAAGGGTCTCCCGACTCGTCCTATAAAAATATCTATTTTAACCAAAACATCATATCCCTATGTGATTTAAAATTAAAACAGACTCATTAAGTTCAGGCTCTAATCTGGCTACATATGGCCTATAGGTATATCCCTATCCTATACGCAAATCATTTAACATGATCATATGCTATTCCAATTTTAGTCTACTCTAAACTCCCTCTCCCAAGTTTGTTTAGGTTCCTAAATCAATTTAATTGGTGATCAGGCAATTAAAAGCATTAAGAACAAATTGAAATAAACAATTCAAATTCCATTGAAAATAAGTAAGAAAGAGATTAAAAACTTAAACTACATGTGAGTTCAATTGCAATCCTAGAAAAAGAAAATTAGCTACTCATAATTGCAAAATCAAATAACATTGTATAAAGTTCAACCATTGAAAATAACAAGAAGAATAAAAGCTAAGGAAGAAAACAAAATAATTGCCGCTTTATCTCCGGGTTTCTGCTTCAACTTCTAGCTTCTTGAATCTCCAAAGGTTCTCTCAGTTCTTCCCCACCTTTAAGTTCTTCCAAAATATCCTATTTATACTACAAACTTAACCTAAATTTCTCCAAGTTGACCTAGGGTTTAATTGGGCTTAAAACATAATGAGAGGCCCAAAAATCACTTAACAGTCTTTACAAATTTCTATTCCCGATACAGTACATCCAGCAACTTTGCGATGCGATTTTCTCTATCTCAGAGGAAGAACTGGGTAAAGTGATCTTCATAAAAGTTGTAGCTCTGTCTCTTAGCTTTCCAATGGTCCAAGAATCGCAGCAATTGGAGTTCTGTAGCTCGAGATATGGCTAAAATACTGAAGCATATGCAAGCAGACTTTTAGGTCTTTTATCACCTTACTTTCCAAAATTAAACCCAATGACTTTAGGTCCTACCAAAAATATAAAAACTAATAAATATTAACCAAATTAAAGGAAATAACATAAAATTAAATAACTTACTTAAAAATAAACTAAATATAAAAATAACTAAAAATTAAGAAATTATACTTAAAAACTAAGGACTTAGCTAAAATTTAATAACAAAATTGGAATAAAATAATTCTATAAAATAGAATTATCAACAATCAAGGTAGTGGATGTAGGTCTTGAACCAAACCACTCTAAATTCTTTATCTATTGTCTTTTTTGTTTTATTTTTCTTATTTTAAGATTAGTTCTCAATCTTGCTAAAAGAGTCGAATTAGTGTTATTCATCCCCCCTCTGACACTCATATTTGGGACCAACAATTGGTATCAAAGCTAGTTCCCTGATCTTTAAGGTCTAACACCCTTAGGGAGGATCCTATGGCTCTTCAAAAATTTATAGATGCTGAAGGACAATCTACAAACAGACCACTTTTGTTTGATGGCTCTAATTACCTTTATTTGAGCATTAGAATGTCAATATATATTAAAACTATAGAATACAAAATGTGAGATGTCATCACTGGTGGTCCCTTTATTCCCTCAACTATAAATGTAGTCATAAATGAGTTGATGCCTAAGCTAAGGTCTGAATAGACTGAGGCTGAAACTAAGAAAGTCCAAACCAACTTTAAAGCAATCAACACCTTGCATTATGCCTTGACCCCCACAAAATTCAAAAAAATGTCAAGCTGTTCAACAGCAAAGCAAGTGTGGGACAAGTTAAGAATAATACATGAAAGGACTTCTCAAGTTAAAGAGTCCAAGATAGCCTTCCTAACCCACAATTATGAGATGTTCAAAATGGAGCCCAATGAAGACATCACCATCATGTTTGATAGATTCACAAACATAAAAAATAAACTCAACCAACTAGGAAAGCTTATCCTCGAACATGAATTGGTGAAAAGACTTATTAGAAGCCTACCTAAATCATGAAAGCCAAAAATGACTACTATTAGAGAAGCTAAAGATTTAAACATTATCACACTTGATGAAATATGCGGGCCTCTCCTTACACATGAGCTAGAGCTCAAGGAAAAAGAAGAAAAAGATAAAAGAGAAGTAAAAGAAAAGAAGAAAAACATTGCACTTAAAGCCAGCATCTTTAAGGAAGAGCTGGAAGAGCTCTCATGCGATGATGATGAAGAGCTGGCACTTGTTGCAAGAAAATTCAAAAAATTGATGGGCAAAAAGAATCGAAGAATAGCAAGAAAATTTTTCAAAAGATATCAAGGTCCTTCATGGAAAAGAAACAAAAACGATTCCAGCAAAAAGGAGAAACTAATCTACTACAAATGCAAAAAACCAGGCCACTTTAAGTCTGAATGTCCATTGCTGAAAAATGAGATACCAATAAAGAATAAGAAATCAAAAAAGGCAATCGAAGCTGTAGCCTGGTCAGACAATGACTCAAGCACAGAAGTTGATGAAAAAAGTTCATAAGAAAGAATAAACATTTTCTTAATGGCTCGGGATGATGAAATAGAGGTATGCTCATCACCTTGTGATATCTCGATGAATAATTTACAAGATGAGCATGACAGCTTATGCGATGAATTTGAAAGTTTGTTCTCAAAGTACAAAACCTTAAAGAAAAAGGTTGCATTCCTTGAAAAAGATTTAAAAAAGATAAAACATGATTTCAACTCTATTTTTGAGCAAAGAAATCTTCTGCAAATTAAGTTAGAACATTCAAAAACAGATTTTGAAATTATGAAAATAGAGCTGGAAAATAAATCTGCTACTTTGCAAAAATCTCTTAATGAAAATGCAGTTCTTAAGTATTTGCAAAATGATACATTAAAAAAAAACTCTTATACTAAGAAAAATCATCAGAATGCACATCTAGATGCTATTATTGTGGAAAACATGGTCATTTATCCTATGATTGTGTTAGAAATAAAAACTTGTAGAAAACCAAAAAATTTTGGGTGCTAAAAGGTTCTTATATTGCCACTAACACTCAAGGACCCATCAAAGTATGGGTACCTATCAAGAAAAACTGAACAATTGCTTTGTAGGTTGAGTGCACCTAAAAGAAACATACTCAAAAGCTCAACTCAATAAGAAGCAGCCATGGTACATGGATAGTGATTGCTCACGACACATGACAGGGGATGAAATGTTGTTTACTCAACTAAACAAGAGAAAGGAAGGCACCGTATCCTTTGGAGATGATTCAAAAGGCAGAATCTAAAGGATAAGTACGGTTGGTAAGAACCCTTGTACACAAATCAGTCATGTGTTATTTGTTAAAGGCTTGAAACACAATCTATTAAGCATTAGTCAGCCGTATGATAAAGGATTTAAAGTTTATTTTGATTCCAACAAATGTGAAGTAATAAATATAGGCACAAACAAAATCACCTTCATAGGAAAAAGATTGAAAAATATATATGTTGTCTTTCTTGAAGATCTTGAGAAGAATAGTGAAATGTGCTTAGTAGTAAATGCTGAAAATGATAGTTATTTATGGCATAGGAGACTAGGATATGTAAGTTTGAACACCATGTCAAAATTAATTAAGAAAGACTTAGTGGTTGGATTGCCTACACTGAAGTTTGAGAATGATAGGATGTGTGAAGCTTGTCAATTAGGAAGGCAAACTAGAACTTCTTTCAAAACTAAAAATGTTGTATCAACATCAAGACCTCTTGAAATACTGTATATCGATCTTTTTAGTCCAATTAGCACCACAAGTCTAGGTGAAAAATCTTATGGCTTAGTGATAGTTGATGATTACTCTAGGTATACTTGGGTCTATTTCCTTGCTCATAAGAATGATGCATGATCAGTCTTTATAGGCTATTGTAAGAAAGTTGAGAATGAAAAAAGTACAACCATTGTTAGCATTAAGAGTGACCATGGAAGAGAGTTTAAAAATAATGACTTTGAGAAGTTTTGCAATGAAAAGGGGCTGGAACACAACTTTTCTGCACCAAGAACACCCCAGCAAAATGGAGTTGTGCAGAAAAAAAATTGAACCTTAAAAGAGATGGCTAGGACTATGCTTTGTGAGAACAATCTTCCTAAGTACTTTGGGCTGAAGCTATAGACACATCAGCTTATATCCTTAATGGAGTTTCAATTAGAGCAATTATCTCAAAGACTCTTTATGAGATGTGCAAAAGAAGAAAATCAAACATCTCTCACCTTAAGAGCTTTTGCTGTAAATGCTTTGTTTTAAATAATGGAAAACAGTAATTAGAAAAATTTGATGCTAAGAGTGATGAAGCAATATTTCTAGGATATGTTATGAACTCCAAGGCTTATAGAGTTTTCAACAAGAGGACATTAAGTGTGGAAGAATCTGTCTATATAGTTTTTGATGAATCAATTAATTTAGAAAAGGAAGTTCATGATGATGATGAAAAATTAGAAAATTTAGAGAAACACATGGATGAAATGAGCTTAAATGACAGCAAGAACAATGAGAAAGGCTCATCTAGAGAAGAAACCATAGTTCCACCTTTGAAAAACCTACAAAGACTAGAAATCCAGCATAATGATTTGCCTAGAAGCTGAAAATATGCAAAAGATCACCCATAAAAACAAATCATAGGAAACATATCTCAAAGAGTTAAGACTAGGAAAGGAACTAGAGAAACATGTGAATTTTCAACCATCATATCTTAAATTGAACCTAAAAGTTTTGAAGAAGTTGAAAAAAAAGAAAGCTGGATTTTAGCCATGTAAAAAGAGCTAGTTCAGTTCAAGCGAAATAATGTATGGTCACTAGTGCCTAAGCCCTCAAATCATCCTATAGTTGGAACTAAATGGATATTTAGAAATAAGGTTGATGAACAAGGAATGTGATTAGAAACAAAGCTAGGTTGGTGGCAAAGGGATACAATCAAGAGAAAGGCATAGACTATGATGAGACTTTTGCTCTCGTAGCTAGAATTGAAGCCATAAGGTTATTAGTGGTATTTGCTTGTCATATAAACTTTAAGTTATATCAAATGAATGTAAAAAGTGCCTTTTCAAATGGACTTATTCAAAAGGAAGTATATGTTGAACAACTAATCAATTTTGAGGACTTTAAAAAACCATATTATGTTTTTAGACTTCACAAAACCTTGTATGGATTGAGCAAGCTCCTAGAGCTTGGTATGAAAGGCTTTCTAAATTTTTGGTAGAAAAAGACTATGTTAGGGGCAACATAGATACAACATTGTTCATCAAGAGATGCCTAAATAATCTAATCATAGTTTAAATATATGTGAATGACATTATATTTGGTGCAACTAATGAATCTCTTTGCAAGAACTTTGCTAAAGAAATACAGGGAGAATTCAAGATGAGCATGATGGGTGAGTTGAAGTACTTTCTTGGGCTTCAAATCAAGCAATGCAAGGAAGGAACTTTTATTAACCAAGATAAATACATCCAAGCTATGCTCAAGAAGTTCAATATATTGAAGCTAAAACCCATCAGCCCACCAATGAGTCCATCCACCAGACTTGATGCTGATGAAAAAAGTAAAAATATTGACCAAAAACTCTATATAGGTATGATTGGATCTCTTCTTTACTTAACAGCAAGTAGACCAGACATACAGTTTAATGTGTGTTTATGTGCTAGATTTCAATCACAACCTAAAGAAACACACCTAACAACTATTAAGAGAATATTTAGATACCTCCTAAAAACTCAAACTCTAGAAATTTGGTACTCCAAAGAATCATCATTTAGTCTTGTAGGGTATTCGGATGTTGACTTTGCATGAAGCAAAATCAATAGGAAGAGTACCAGTGGAACATGCCAATATTTAGGGAATATGCTTGTGTCTTGGTCAACCAAGAAACAAAACTCTGTAGCTCTATCTACAGCTGAAGCAAAGTATGTGTCCTTAGGTAGCTGTTGTGCACAAGTTTTATGGATCAAACAATAATTAAAAGATTATGGATTGTCAATGAATAACACTCCAATATATTGTGACAATACTAGTGCAATTAATATCTCAAAAAATCTTGTACAGCACTCAAGAACTAAGCACATTGAGGTTAGACACCACTTCATTAGAGATTATATAACTAAAGGTGAAATCAATATTGCATTTGTAAGCACTTTGCATCAGCTTGCTGACATATTTACCAAAACCCCTTAGTGAAGATAGATTCTGTGAGATTAGAAGAAATCTAGGAATGATTTTTTTAGAAGAATTATAGGGTGAAGTCTAGACCAAGTAGAGAAAAATAGAAGGCACTTAGTCAACTAAAGTGAGAAACTTAGTCAACTAAGAGGATTCTGTTTCATTAAGACTAAAGAACAGACAACTGAATGAAGAAAGATTAAAACAATGGAAAATTATGTCTACCAAGTAAAAAAAAAGAGAAGAAAACTTGAAAAAGTAAATAGTAAAAATTTTAGAGGGAATTTTGAAATATTAAAGAGTTAAGGCAATATTTTAGGAGGAGGTAGACAGTTTTTAGAATTAAAAACTGCCAAAAACTTCTACTCTTCCATTTCTGGTAACAGATCATCTGAAGCATAAACCACATTCTTTACATTTTCATCTCTAAAACCAACCAAAACCAACCTATTCTCATCCCTCAAAACCCTAAGTTTCAAACTTTCCTTGAAGAAATGAAAATAACAAAATCGACTCTGCTTAAAGAACTACTCGAAAAGAAAAAGGGGAAGAGGACACTGAAAGAGAGCCCAAAGGCAGAGCATCCACAGAAAAAGAAAAAGGGGATATTGGGTTCAGAAATGAAGAAGTCTAAAGAAGCTTCTGACAATAAGAAACAGAAGAAAAAGAAGAAGAAATCTGAAAAAATGAAAAAAAAACAATGAGGAAATAAAAGGTATTTCATCCTCCTCTTCACTCAAATTTAGAAATAAAACTCATGAAGAGAGATTTAGGAAGATTGAAAATGCTCCCATCACTTGCGAAAAATATATTGATTGGGATAGTTTTAGTGAGACCCCTGAGATTCAGACTAGTTTGATAGATTACTTTAATGAAATGAGAATAAAAGAATATAGTTCTTTCAAGGATAGAGCCTATAGTGCTAGCCTGGTGAAGGAATTTTATGCAAGCATAGCCTTGAGTGAAAAGGAACTGAATGATTCTGAGGACTTCTCGACAATAATTTGAATGTGTTTTTGAATGGAAAAGAATTCATGGTTACTGCTGCTGATTTAAGTAATCTGTTGGATATAGAAGGTGAAGAATGAGAGTTTGAAATGCTTGAGAAGTATAACCCATCATCTATATGGGAAATCATTATTGGAAAAAAAGAAAAATACTCTTCAAAGAGTAATGCAGCACTGATAATAAGTCCACAATTTATGATCCTACACTACTTTGTTGCAGCAAACTTGCATGGGAGAGTGGCAGCCTAAGAAAAGTTCAAAAATATGACTGTATTCATCTCACTACCCTTATAAATAATTGAGGAATCTAGGTTAGCAATTTAACCTATTGAAATAAATTAAGGAAAAGAGTTAAAATTTAGTTGAAGCGTAAGGGATATGTAATCTTAGGCTTGTTTGATTTGATTTTTACTCAAGTTATTATTACTTTGATTTTTCTTTTTAGTTTAAATTTTGGTTTAATTAGTTTTAGTTAATTAATTAATTTGGATTGTTTAGATAAGATAAAACAGTTATAATTTTAGTACTTAGTAAAACTTTAAATCAATTCTCTGTAAGATCGATATTCTACTTGTTTATATACTATCTATTCGATACGTATATTTGTGTAGTAGAATTTTGACTAACAGTTCCCCCTTTGTGAGTTGTTGTTGATCCCATTGCAATCAGATTTCGATTTTTATTTTTTAAATGAAACGTAGAAGAGGGTTATGTCTCTTTTTATGTTGTCTTGTATCACTACCAGTTCATAGGATAGTTTTTTGTTAATCTCTTATTAATGAAATCCCTATGCTTTTCAAAAAAGAAAAACCATCCCATGGATAGGTTGAAATCTTTTAGTTTCATAACTATATATGGTACAAATCAGTCCCCATTCTTAAGGGATAGGTTTGGCAGCTCTAGCCTTTTACATCTTTGACTTTTGAAAGTTTTGTAGGTAGTTTATAACAAATGGTATCATGTTACAATAATCATAAGCAAACCAGCCTAACCTTAGCTTAATAGTATAGCATAGTCTCTTAGAAGGGATGATGATGAGAAATGGGGATTAAGAGCAAATCATTTCTCCTTTTCAGAATTATGCCAAATTCTTCAACCATATCCAAATCTTGATGCTTCATTCCATTTGGGAGCTCCCAATCAAAATGATACAACAATTGTGCCAGTGGCAACAAAATATTAGGCAGAGCAAATGATATTCCTGGACATATTCTTCTTCCAGCACCAAATGGGATGAGTTCAAAATCTAATCCCCTGAAATCAATAGAAGTATCCAAGAACCTTTCAGGATGGAACTTCTCAGCTTCTTTCCAATGCCTGGGATCTCTCCCGATTGCCCATGCATTGACTATGACTTTGGTCCTAGCAGGTACTTCGTACCCATCAACCTCAAAATCTTCACTACATTCCCTTGGTACCAAAAGAGGAGCGGAAGGATGCAATCTCAAGGTTTCTTTAACTACTAAGCTTAGATATTCCAACTCATGGATCCCTGATTCATCTACTTTTCCTTTTTCATTGAAAACACTTCTTGCTTCATCTTGTGCCTTCTTCATCACTCTAGGGTTTTTGATCATTTCTGACATTGCCCACTCTACGATTGTTGATGAAGTATCACTTCCAGCTCCAAAAATGTCCTAAGAATATCATGTTCATGATGTTAGCATCTTTCGCTGATTTACTCGGTTATGAATTACTCAAACGTGATTATTTAAATGAGTAAAATACTTTAATATTTCAAAAGAAATTCAATGTTTGGTCATTTTGAGTTTTAATCCATGACCAAGTAATGTAACAATAAACAAAGAAAACAAACCTGGATTATTGCTTTTATGCTATCATTTGTTAGAGGAAAATCAAGGTTACCATTCTGTTGAAGCTTGAGAAGGACATCAACCAAATCTTCCTCTACATGCTCATTGCCAGTGTTTGACGTTTGTAAACTTCTCCTCTCTTTGTGTTCCTTGACAATGTTTTCAAGTATCTTGTCGGAAGCTTGATGTAGTTTCTCAATTTTATACCTTGTGACATTAAGCAAGTTAAAAAACTTGATAGAAGGATACAAGTCAACCAAGCAGAAACCACCTGAGAGCTTCGAAATCTCCAAAACAATCCTTATGAACTCCTTTTCGTCTTTATTTTTCTTGCCAAAGGCTGCTCTTGCTGTTATGCCATATGTCATTGAAAATATTTTCTCACTAACATTGACCGGGGATCCTTCATTCATGAACATGGTTCTGATCAGAGCTGAAACCTCTTGTTCCCTGATTGGTTGGAATGATCGGACACGGCTTGTGCTTAAAAGCTCCATCATGCAAATCTTCCGAATTTGTTTCCAACGGTTTCCATATGGTGCAAAAATAAGGCCAGCAAAATCATATGTCATGATTCTGGCAAAAAGAAGATAAGGTCTTTGGGAAACTTTGGCATCATGAGCTTTCAAAACCTCTTTTGCAATTTCTGGTGATGATACTATAATGGTGGGAACTTCACCTATTTTTAACCACATCAGAGGTCCATACTTGTTGGCCAAGCCTCTTAGCTTTTTATGGGGTAAAGGGCTTATGATCTGGTGCAAGTTCCCTATAAGAGGTAGTTGCCAGGGTCCTGGAGGGAGCTTTACAGTGGTGTTTTTGGCCTTCTTTCCTTTCAATATTCTAGCAATGATGAACAAGAAAAAGAAAGTAAGTAAAAGAGTAGAGGAAAATCCTAGCTCCATGGAACTCAAGGAAATGCCACCTTAACTTCTCCTTTTGGAACAGAAAAAGTTGATGGGGTTATTGGCAGTAGGCAAATTATTTATAGGCTTACAATGAACTTTTCATTTTAATCTAATGCTTAGGCTTCATGACCATTCTTAAACATTGGACTAAAAAATTTATGATATAGGGCACATAAGCCACTAACCTATCTACCGGGGTAATAATTGTTTTATTATGTTCTTATCCAAAAAAATTAGATTTGAACCCGATGTTTGAGTAAAAGACACATAAATACATCACTAAGTTAAATATTCCAATACAACTTTTAAATTACATAACTATTTATTTGTGTTTTTGTTAGGTGAATTGTTTATTTAAAGGGGTATCCTTTGAAAGCAAGATTCTATATATATATATATATATATATATATATATAAAACAATTTCATGCCAAGGGGTTACTCCCCCATTTGCATTAACTGAGATATATAGGGATTAATTTAATATTATATGTTACACATATACCAGAAAAAAATTAGGTTCTGTGAGCTAAAGTGTGGATTAGTAGGACCTTGATCACCATTTTCATGAGAGGGTTGACCCCGCTGGTTTCTTTCTATCATGGAATGTTTTGCTTGATTTAGGCATAAAATTCATAATATATTAATCAAAAGGATGGAAATCTGTAACTTGAAAAGTAGTTTCTCCATCATCCCTCATGATACAGAAGATGCAATTTGGTATGTTGAATTTTGATTCACTTAAATTTGAAATTTACTGTCCCATTAATTTTCGATGTTCAAGCTCTTTGTCAATCTCAGTTTCATGGCCCCTCTTGAGGCATATTAACAGTTAAGCAGCAGAAAATCGTACATTAAATTCTTGACAGTGTTTCCTGCACCATCCTTGATTAGATAGATATGCCTTATCTAAAATCAATTCGAAGTTGAATTTTGATGTCTTAATTTTGTCCAATTAATGCGCACGAATTTGATTACAGGAACGTTACTTTAATTTTTCAAGTGCTTTGTCAATCTCATTCGCTGATCAGATGAAGGAAAATGGGACATTGAGGCATCGTCCATTAATCCTGGGGAGGCTTGGTTTCACTTTGAACCTTCCTTGCATGTGCAAATGACTTTTTGGTACTGTGAATTGAAGTTCTGCCAAACTTTGTCCTTTCCCGTACGGGAATGGTGGAGGGCTTCGTTTAAAGGCTACGTCAGCCACCTCAAAGCATTCGGGTTCCCAGTCGATGAGGGAAGTCATCCTCAAGCCCTCTTTCCGCCTTTTTTGTACGTAGCAGAGTCGGCGGAAGAGATTTGAGGTATAGAAAGGGGCACAGCAAATGCAGCTATTATAAAATTTGGGACCTTGTACGTCAAAGTTTGCTCTGCTTGTCTTCTGTTTCATGATGTAGGGATTTTTTTTTTTTTTTGACAAAGGCATCTTGTTTTAGTTTCATTACAAAAAATTTTTTTCGTTAGAAATAAATTGATTTCCGTTGAAAATTCTTATTTCTAACGAAAAATTTTGTTGAAAATTTTCGTTAAAAAATTTGTATTCTGCCAGCTATGAAATTGAAATTCTATTGAAAATTTTCATCGGAATTCCGTTGGAAATGATTGTATTAGGAAAATTCTAAGCTGATTATAACACTTTGTGGTAGCTTTTATTAGGCAATCAAAGTAGAGACTTAACAGGGAGTCCCATTTTGATTTCTACAGCTATATTTGAAGCTGATTTATTTACTTTGCACTATTTTTACTCTTCACCAAATGCTGAGACCGGTATCTTAGCAGTATTTCATTTTAGATTACAATTAACCATAACGATGATATGCCTGAAGAGATCTATATATCATAATACAGTTGTCAAAGTGTAATTCTAAAGAATTTTCTGATGGAAAACTTTTCCCTATCTCGAAGCAAACATGCACTAATGCCCTGATTTCCTACCGTTGCAAGTTATAACCACAACATGCAATACTTCAACAAGATGATTAGTTAAAGAGGCATATTAATTGTAAATTAAACCAAAAGACTAGGAAGTTTCTGTGAGTAACATGATCTTTGGTTTGGCTGGATAGTAGTGAAGATATAAGGACAGCAAACCTTCTTTCCTAACAGATAGTGAGACATAAAAGACAAATCCATTTATAACATGTTCAAGCATAAATAAAAGTTACATGATAGAGAAAAGCATTAGTAAATGAGAATCTGAAACAAAATGTCTTCACAACACAAAGGATCTTCAGCAAACATTACAATAAGTAGTAATCATTAATGAAATTGTAATTCCAGAATCCAGACCCCATTGAGGGAGTTTGAAGCTTGTGTCCCGACTAATAAGAAAATGTCAATATGCCTTTCCATAAAAGCTTTTGTAGCTAATGATGTGATATGAAACCTGTCCATCCATCCAACAAATTCAAGGTCAACATTGAATATTATACTACACCAGTTGGTGCTACAAAGTGGCTAAAATAAGCACAAGTTATTTGTCTACAAAAAGCATTTAAAACTATTTAAATTACAATGAAGTACATTCTCCGTTGGCTTTATGGAGTCTCTATAGCAAATAAATATGTGTGGATTCAATCAATTTTATGTAATGGTCTCAAATAATGTAAAGCATGGTGCCCTTCTTTTTTAAATCCCAAATTTTGATGACAAATAATTCATTAAAGAATTCAAATACAAAATACAAGACCTTGAAGAACCAAAAATGGCACCAGAAATGGTAAGAGTGTAGCATGAAAGGATGAATTAAGAATCACCAGAGTTAAATCATCCATTCTTCCAATGTATCTACCTACACCAGAATGAAAAATTGTACCTTAGGAGGAAGAACACTGCCAGCTTTCTCACATCCCATAGTGTCTACAGCTGCATCTTCTACAAACCTCATTTTACGAATTCCTTCAAGCACTTTTTCCCAGTTAGCAGGTGCATCGCCTATATCACATCAAACACATCAATAGCAAATGCATCTGTAATTCAGAAGTTTATACTCTCAAAAGAAATGCACTAGGAAAAAGTCTTGTTCATCAAAATTATTAATCATTCTATAATTTATATGGACATCTACATTAAGAAGAGACAATCTTCTTAACAATCCAAACACATCCTTTGTCTTATATTTTATCATGTGTTTTTATAAAATTAAAAAAAAATTATTTTGTTCTTTTTATTAATTTTTTAATGTTATACAATTAATGAATTTTGAATTATTAATTTGTAATTTATGATTAAATAAAGTTTTCAAAAAAGTAAAAAAATAAGCAAAGGAAAACATATTCAAACTTTTGAATATTATAAACTTCAATAAATATGTATTTGCTTTTATTAATATCTAATTTTCTTAAAAAGATTAATAAAATTTATAAAAAATTTAAAATTTTATAAGGAAAAAAATTGTTATTATTACTAACAGAAAATTTCGTTGAAAAGTTTACAAAACAATACACACATTTTGTAATTTAAATTTTCTAATTGATTTTCAATGAAAAATTTTCGTTGAAAATTTTTAATAGAAAATTCCGTTAGAAATTCCGTTGGAAAGTTTACAAAACAATACACACGTTTTACTCTTTAAATTTTTCAATGAATTTCTAATGAAAAATTTCTTTGAAAAGTTAATTTTTCAATAAAAAATTTCATTAAAAATTTGTTGAAAATTTTTAACAAAAATTTCCAAGGAAATTTTTTGTGTTGGAAATACCAAGTTTGTTTGTAGTGTTTGCTCTCTCTTGGAGCAGCGGTTGCTATCTTTTGCAATTATATTCATTATTAACGAAATCTTCGATTGACTGAGAAAAGAAAAAAATCAAACATGGCTGCCTTCTAATGTTGAAACTATTTAAACTTTGAATTTTGTGGTGTATTGCTTTTCCAAGAGAGTCAAGTCACTTAGCCTTTTGGGAGGAGATGGGTTGGATCATCAGGGAAGCTTAAAAGGATTTAGACATAGACATAGTAATCTAAAATAGGAAAAGAGGATCATCCAAATTCTAGCATGGGTTGATTTTAGTTGGTCTAAATTGTTTTATTTCAACACATTAAGAGTCAATGAAATAGAGATTTTGCATCAACATTGACAGATTTATTTAATAAACTCTTTACGCTTTAACTTATTAATCAAACTTATACTCTTTTACGTCTCTAAATATTTGTCCCTCTTTGATTTAATATTTTTAGCTATTGATATGCAGTTGAAGCAAGAAAATGACAGCACCAGCTTATTCTTTTTCCACTACATGACAGACTCAGCTTATTTTATGGGGGTTACATGCACCAGATGAGAACATAAGCTATTAGGAAACAAGTCATTAATCTAACAGTCTTCCCTGGTGAACTCAAGGGAACCAAAGATTTTTCTTTCCTTGCTGGTTCTACTGCACAATGGTAGAACCATGGTAAGGAGTTGGAACTAGGACAAGGTCATTTTTCCTCTTCACTGTCATCCCAAAGACCTCAGTCATGTCTAGATCTTCAGGCTTCATTCCATTTGGCAGCTTCCAATCGAAATGGAACAACAACTGAGCAAGTGGCAGCTCTAAATTGGGTGATGCAAACAGTATGCCTGGACATATCCTCCTTCCAGCACCAAATGGGATGAACTCAAAATTTGTGCCCATGTAATCGACTGAAGAATTGAGAAACCTCTCAGGGTAAAACTTGTCAGGTTCTTTCCAGTAATCAGGATCTCTTCCGAGTGCCCAGGCATTGATCAGAACTCTAGTTTTGGGAGCAACGTCGTAGCCATTGATCTCACATGCCTGGTGGCATTCTCTAGGAAGCAACAATGGTACAGAAGGGCGCATCCTGAATGTTTCTCTAATCACTGCCTTCAGATACTTGAGTTCATGGAGGCCAGTTTCATCCACATTTCCTTTTGCTTCAAAGACTCGCCTTACTTCAGCTTGGGCTTCCCTCATCACCCTTGGGTTTTTCATCATTTCTGACAGTGCCCACTCTACTGTTGTTGATGAAGTTTCACTTCCAGCACCAAAAATGTCCTGAAAACGATAATATAAGTTCTCTAGTTCTGTAAAAAATTCAATGGGAAGTAAAGGGTATTTGAAACTGCAAATTTTATGTAACAAATAACAGCTTACTAACCAAGATGACTGATTTGAGGTTTTTGTCTTCAAACTGAAACTCAGCCTGCTCCTGAAGCCGTAAGAGCACATCAACCAGATCTTCCTCCACTTCTTCCTTACCCCCTTTCGCTCTTGCCCTTTTCTCTCTATGCTCCTTGATGATTTTTTCCACAATCCTATCATTCGCCTTATGAAACTTCTCAACTTGTTGCTTTAGACCACTGAAAAGCTGAAGCACTTTCACTGAAGGAAAAAAATCAGCTAAACAGAAACCAGATACCAGCTTCGTGAGTTCTGTAATAATGGCAATGTATGTTTCTTGATCTTGGCATTTTTTACCAAACGCTGCCCTTGCCGTTATCCCATATGTCATTGAGAAAATCTTCTCACCAAGATTGAAAGGCTTCCCATTGCTTTCGTTTATCGTTTTGATGAGATTCAACACCTCTTCTTCTCTTACCGATCGGAACGATTGGACCCTGGCCGCACTCAGAAGCTCCGTCGTGCAAACTTTCCGCAGATGTCTCCAGTAGTTTCCGTAAGGTGCAAAGGCAATGTTTGTGAAGTCATAAGTAGTGATCTTGGGAACAGCAAGAGCAGGCCTGTAAGAGAAGTTGACGTCGTGAGTTTTCATGACCTCTTTGGCAACTTCGGGTGAAGAAACGATTACTGTCGAGACTTCACCAAGCTGCAGGTGCATCAAGGGTCCATGTTTCATGGCCAAGTCTCTCAGGGTCTTGTGGGGCAGAGCACTGGCAATTTGGTGCAAATTTCCTATCACAGGCAATTTCCTTGGCCCTGGAATGGACCGAGGTGAATTCTTGCCTTTTGATCTCTTTAAACTCTTGGCTATCATGATGAGAACAACGAGGAAGGTGAAGATAACTTGGAAGGAAGGCAGATGAAGGTCCATGATGTATTGACTGAAAGAGAATGACACTAAAGAAGATTTTGATCAGTTTCTGTCTGTCATGGATGAGTGTTAGCCAACATCCCTTTCTGTAAATTTATAGAACTCTCCTAGTCCAAAAGCAGAGAGACGCATCCAATTTTGGTGGGATCATCATTTTGAAAGATTTAAATAAATATACATTTGAGTCCAATTTCAACATTTTATGTCGACCACCTTTATAGAACATTAACTTAATTTGAATTTTCAGCTATTTTTATATTCCGACACACATAAAAAATATATTGAAGATACAATAATTGACTTAATTAGTAAATTTTAACAAAGTGATTATATCTAAAAAGTGTTAATATTAAATATCGTATTCACTATGGTCAAAATTTTAATTTAAACATTTCGAAATTCAAATTTTATGAATAATAACAATGCACACCAAATTTACGGGATTGAAAAATAATTTTGGTTTTTATAATTCAATATTTCTGGCTTCACTAAGTATTTGGTAGGCAAAGGTGGTAGTCATCAGTTTTTTCCCAAGAAATACAAGTCAATTTGAGTGTAAGCTTCAGATCATCTAACAACCCAAAATTTTCTTTTTGGTCGGTCCAAAGACGAGCTCAAAATCTATGACCAACTCGAAATAGTGTGATCATCTTTTCAAAGGTGACAGCATGACTTCATTATTAAAATTTTTCTATACCGTCACAATCAGCAAACTTGTGCTGAATGCTTACTGTTTTCTTCCGCCAAATTCCAACAATAAGAACAAGTGCTTACTGTTCTCTGCAAATTGCTCACTCTCCATGGTACAAAGATGTTTGTTTTCATTCACAAGTGCATGCATTTAGTCTACAAAGTTTATCAGAACCCATGTCCATTTTTTGGACTTATGGTCCTTTGACAATTCTTACATGAGGAATGGGACTGTTTTACGGTTAATTTTGTCTAATAAAATCATTCTCAATTCAAATCATAAGATGTCATGCGAGAAAAATTAATTCCACAACAACAGGTCCAAGTGAAATTTACTAAATAAGGAAATGATTTTCTATGGAGGCAGCTTTCTGGTTTTGTCATTGTTGCTGATTCTGTCTCTCACCATAGTCCCATATTTCCGTCACCACGTGCGTACAAAGGAAAGAATTGAGAAGGATGGCTATAGCAACATGAGGAAAATACAGGCCAGCTTGGTCAAAATGTTGTTGTCATCTTGAATTTTGCTTTGTGCACCGCACCCCTTTCTACCAGAATTTTCCCAAATAGCTGCTGGCTTTAAGCCAGATGAAAGGTCTAGCCAAAGATATTGAATATAGATCTGTCTGTCTCTGATTTGAGAATAAGTTTAATTAGTGTAATAGAATCAACAACTACTAAAGGCTGCTTTGATTCTAAGTAATTTACTCTATCTTGTGTGGCTTTCGGTATAGAATTCATGATGATTAATTTTTTTTCTTATGGTTAAGTTCTCTATGTGGAAATTGACACCAAACACTTCCAGTCAAACTATGACATTACAAATCCAAATTCTGGCACAGTGGGTCTAAGCCACCAATTCTAACAGTACTTCCAGTGTAACCCTTTTGCCACGGTAACCAAGAGTTGTAGTTTAGCTTCTTGCAAGACTTGTGTTGTAGAAGTTGTTATTCTTAACAGTAGTTTATATACATAAAAAAAATCAAGAACAAATAAATATTATAAATTGTCATATCAAATAATAAATTGAGAAATATCAAATATTAAAGAAAATTTTTTAAATTTAAAAAAATAAAAAAAAATACTTGAATGCAGTTTTGAGAGAAAGGAAGAGAGTAGAGGGAGATCAATAGGCAGAGAGGAAAAGAATAGTTTTTTAGAAAGGATTTTTTTTGGAAAAAATAACTCTCCTAATAAGCTGACGTATTTTTATAAAAAAAAAAAAGAAAGAGAAAGCTTCTAATTGGAGTTTTTTTTTTAAATTTTTTTTTTAAAAAAATAACTCTTTTAATAAGTTGGCGTGTTTTTAAAAAAAAAAGTTTTTAATTGGAGGTTTTTTTTAAGTTTTTTTTAAAAAAAAATTTTATTTTTTTAAAAAAATCTATTTTTTTTTAAGAGTTTTTTATAAAATCATGTTTGACCCAATTTCTACTTTTAAGCAGTAGATAAATTAAAAAAAAAAAAACCAAAACAGACGGGTACTTTAGTGTGAATCCTTCACCAAAATAGCAGTAAGGAACTCAAGACTCTAAGGAACCAAGAACTTAACTAGCAGTGCTTGTGAACTAAACGCTATCATGTTATCTTTTCAAGATTTTGATCAGTAATTTCTCAAATTTACTAAATGTTGTAATATTATTTTCCTGACAATGGCGTTCTTAACAATCACAAATGCAACATTAGTATTATGTTCACAAAGAACTGAACAACAGGGCATAGCCTCGTATTTTCTTCAACATCCACCTTTGAAGTACTTGTGTTCATCAATGTATAGCTGTTTCATCTATATTTTCCTTTTGCTTCAAAAACCTGCCTCTCTCACCAACCTTGGGTTTGCTTTGAAGAGTATTCTCCCCATGAAAGACCATTCTCTGATAGATTGAACCCTTCTTATACTACAGGGTGGTTTCCTTAAACTGATTAATCTTTGTGTTATCTATACCTAATTAATTCCTGAGAAATGAATTTCATGATCATCAGATCGATGGAAGGTGGGAACTTACATCAGTTCAATTCTTTCTCAGATGCTGTCAAGGCTATATATAGGTATTTAACTAAACATATTTTCCCCAAAACCAAAACTTTGATTTTCAGATTCTGAATCATTTTCTCAAACTATTTCTTTTAGTTAAGTTTCAAACACCATAATCATTTTTTAGTAACTTCCTCGTTTTTCAGCTATGACTCTTTCAAACATAAAAAGGTAATATTACTGAACTGAACATTCTTCAGCTATAGCAGTAGGCAAGTGGCCCAAATAACATACAATAATGCACAGCATAATAATCTTCCCTGGCGGCTACTGCAGTCGGAGAAGTTCATTTTTCCTCCTAACCATCAAGCCAAAGGTCTTGGTGATGTCTAGATCTTGACTGAGGGTATGCAGACCTTTACAAGGAATTGGAAGGACAGGCCTGGTTGCATGATGGATGAGATTAGATAGGCCTGCTGTGTGGCCCAGCAATTGGGCTAGAAAACAAAAATAGATCATCAGAGTTCAGATCTTCCCTCTCATAAGGATCTCTTTTTGTGTAAAACATTGCAGATGATGCACTATAAAAACTCATTCATGGAATATATTATATATGAAGATACAGTTCAGTTCAGAGATTAGTTTTCTCTTTGCTGTTCAAAGTAGAGTATCATGAATATACCCAAAGACAGCTTTCTGACAAACAGGTTGGGTTAAGGCTTCAGAATGATTCCTGAATTCTTTTTAGCTAGATTGTTCTTGTTTTCAGTATCCTACTATTATTTTTCTACAAATTTATCTGGTTTGGCTATGCAACAAAGTGGTTGCATTGGAAATTGAAAGCCAACCAATCTCTCTTACTAATTAAATGAACAAATGATGCATAAAGGAATTAAATAAAGCACAAGATGCCAAACCATCTTTCTCATCAAAGATGCTCATAATGCTTCGAATCAGGTTTATTATATCATACATTATCTCTTTGCTGCATACATCCAAAACATTAACAGTTCACCTCACAGGGTTCAGACTTTCATTTTCTTTTAATCACCTGTTACAGTTCTACAGAGTTTGGAAATATTTATATATTTCACTCATACCAAAGTGAGAGCATACCTTCAGCTTATATCAGTTAACCTGATGAACATAAACAATCATGATCTCATATTGGAAATTGAAAGTCAAGCTCTCTCATAGATATTTTTAAACTTGGATATTTCTTCCTTGGGTACTATTCAGAAATTAATATTAGTGATATTATGCACTGTTTCAGCCATGATATATACTTCATTGGTGTCTAGTTCTGATGACAATTCTCCTTTGTCTCAATTCAATTCTACTTAGGGACTTACACAACCTTGCAGCATTGAAGGCAAAAAAGAGAGGGGAGGGACTATCTAGCCAATTAACATAAAATTATTGGGGAAAAAGTGACTAATAAGGAAATCCATAGTACTCAAATAAGTAGGAATCATGACATAGTGACATTTGGTAGTTCTGCTTACTAGACATCAGATATTTGTGTTCCTGACCAAATATAGAAAACAACTGCCTCCAGGCAGCCTTTATTCAGTTGTTTGAGAACAATAAGGGATTGGAACCAAGCACAGATCATTTTTTCTTCTAACTACTGCCCCAAAAACCTCATCCATGTCTATATCTTCTATCTTTCTCCCACCTGGAAGTTCCCAGTCAAAATGATACAGCAGCTGTGCAAGAGGTAACTTAACATTGGCAATACCATACAACATGCCAGGACACATCCTTCTTCCAGCACCAAATGGGATGAACTCAAAATTAGCCCCTTTATAGTCAATTGAACTGTTAAGAAATCTCTCTGGATAAAACCTTTCAGCTTTAGTCCAATAGTCAGGGTTCCTGCCAATCGCCCACGCATTAATGATGACTTTGGACTTGACTGGTACATCGTATCCATTAATTTTGCATCTCTCAGAGCACTCTCTCGGAAGTAGCAAAGGAATAGGAGGGTGCAATCTCAAAGTTTCGTTGATGACAAGCTTCAAGTACTCTAATTCATGAAGCCCTTCACCATTAACATCCCCTTTTCTATTGAAAACCTGCCTCACCTCTGCCTGAGCCTTCTGCAAAACTCTTGGGTTTTTCAGCATTTCTGACATTGCCCATTCTACTGCTGTGAATGATGTATCACTCCCAGCAATGAAAATATCCTGAAATGGTATTAAACAAGTTCTACATGAATAAAAAGATTAAAATAATTTCCATTCTTGAGCTATATTTCCGGTTGTTCCCACTGCTAAAGGGATACAACTTGGGATCATGGTCTGGAGTAACTTCAGAAGATCATAAAGCAATCAAGGAAATTGTGCACTGTAATATGTAAAAATATATGAAAAATAGACTTACTAACCAACAGTACCGCTTTGATGTTGTCAGTTGTTAAAGGAAATTCTAGGTTACCATGCTCCTGAAGAGTCAAAAGAACATCTACAAGATCATCTGATTCACCCTCCCCACTCTTTGCCATTCCCTTGCTAGCTTTATGTTCATTGATGACATTTTCAAGAATCTTATCTACTTTTTGGTGCAGCCTCTCAAGTTTAGGCCTCAACCCATTGAGGAACTGAAGCAATTTGACTGAAGGGAACAAATCTGCAACAGTGAATCCTGCACCCAACTTTATAGCTTCCCTGAAAAGTAATGTGAATTCCTCTTTGTCTTTGCATTTCCCACCAAAAGCAGTCCTTGAAACAATTTCATATGTGAGAGAATATAGCATCTTACTAAGGTTGACTGGTGATCCTGCTTTGGAAGAAATTGCTTTAACCAGCTTTGCTACCTCTTCTTCCCTAATCGGACTGAATGATTGCACACGTTTTGAAGTTAACATCTCCAACGTGCAAATTTTCCGCAGCTGCCTCCAATAGTCTCCATAAGGTGAAAATGCAATGTCCGTTGCATTATAAGATACAATATTTGCACAAAGCAGATAAGGCCTGTTAGCAAAAAGGTTGTCATGGGTTTTCATCACTTCTGCAGCAGTTTCTGGAGAAGAAACGATGATGCTTGAGACCTCTCCTAGCTGAAGATGCATCAAGGGACCATATTTCTTGGCCAGATCACTTAATGAATGATGGGGCAGAGAGCCGGCAAGTTGGTGCATGTTCCCTATGACAGGCAACTTCCATGGCCCTGGTGGTAGATTTAGAGTCAAGTTGTTGGTTCTGAATCTCTTCCCTAGTTTCAGCAACATGAACAGAAAGATAATGGAAGTGAACAGCATCGGAAAGGAGAAGAAAGGGTGGTCCATCAATGTAGAATATTGGAGAAACTAATGGGTTTTTGTTACAAAAGTTGCATTCCATTCAATTCTAATTAGTAGGTGATGTGTTGGAAACTGTTCTCCATTGACTTCAGTTTGTTTCCAATGGCATCTTAATATTACCAGATTCTCATGTCCGTCTTAAACTACAATTGAGATCACACAAGACAACGTTTTTCTAAAACATAGTTTTGTCTGTTAGTCTAAGACAAGGCAGACTGATAATAAACTTTATTTATTTCACTGCGGATGAAGTTAAAACTGAAATCTTGTAAAAGGTCATCAAAAAAATTGAGCAAGAAGCCCAAAGAAACTGCCATGAGCCCATGACTTAACATAATCACAGGAAAGAGGTTTTGAGCATAACAAAAACACTTAAAAACTGGAAGTTAAAGGTCATCAATTTCTGATTCTTTTCGAGAAATGTGATTGACAATGGTGTCACACTGTCACTGGAACATGCAATAATGTCTCATGTCCTTCTTCTCTTCTCTGCTTTCTTCACTCTCTATCATTATTGTCCTTTTCTCTCTTTGCTTATTTTGGGTCCAGGACATTGAATGTAAGCCCTTCCAAGCAATTTTACACTTTCAATACTCCCCAACCAAGCTCAGTCACTTCAGTCTTGGTAGATCCTCAAATAATTGAAAAACATGAGACTAGTCTTTATTAAAATGCTCTAAACATGATGTAATTAAATTTTTTATTTATAAATTGAATAAATTTTACTAATAATTATAATAAAAAATATTTCACTTATGGTCATTTGATGAGTACATATAAATATAAATATAGGTTTTGATTGTCTTACATAATTGATAAAATACTGATATTTTTTGGTGTTATGGTAAAAAAGCGATGAGTTAGAAATTTTTTTAAAAATTAGAACTTATTATAATTATAAATTAATAATGAATAAGAGTTGATGATCGTGTGAATGATTGTATTGCAGTAATTATTAAATAAAGTACTCATATATGAGCGTGTTTAACTGATATCTATAAACACTCATTAATCCAAATTTAATCAATTTAATTACTGCAAACTATTTTTCATGCAAAGAAAGATAATTTACCCAAGGAATACAGAGCAGATGATGAAAGTACTATTAGCAATAAGGGAACAAAAATGATCCACACACCACATGCATGCAAAAGAGGTATGTGAGGCAGTTAACAGGATTTACTATCAAGTTGACAGGCCATGCATCCATCCAACTTCTACTATTGTCCCATATCTCAAAGCCTATAACCCTTACAAGTGAGATAAAAATCTGATTGAGGTAAAAGGCAAGGAAAAACACAGAGCCCACACGTTTAGAGCAAAAGACCAAAAGGACCAAACTCACGCGTAGAAGCCTCCAAACTCAACCAGCTCACATGTCAGTCAATTGGAGCTCCTCACAGCACAAAATTATCACTCCACGTGGTGCAAGGATAAGGCATTAAAAGACTTCCTAATCTGTGAGACCACCTTTCAGTCCTGCCGACCTCCTTACTGGGGTACATAAAATGTCAATAGTATTCCATTTTTTCAGTAATTCATGTATCTTCTCCACTTCCAACAAAACGAAACATTTGTTTCCTAGGATGCTCGAATCACATGGTCTCTGTATAGCATTATGCTTGCTGTAAAACAATTCATAGAGAAATAACAAGTTAATAGTCAAAATCAAGAATCGACAGGTTCCAAGCACCAAGTCAGGAGACCATTTGTTTGCACATGGATTTGTCAATGATACGAGGATTCCTAAAATTTGATATGAGCTTAAGATGAGCTCAAGACAGAACCGAGTTCTGTGCATGTAATGACTGTCCTGATGGACAACAAAATGCAGAGAATCATTCGTGATGACGGGACATCTGCACAAAACAACCTTGTTAATCGTCAATTCTGATATACCATAACTTGCTTTTGCAATAATTAGCTCAAACATCTGGAAACTAATGGTCAAAAGCTCAGAATTAAGCTCTAAATTCTACTGCAATTCCTTAAAGCAACTAAAAAAGGCCTAAGATATGTGGCTTTCACACCCTCATCTAATCTTCTCTGGACTCTGCAGTCGACTCATATGCCACCATCAAAGTATTCACAAAGTACCCAGTGCTCAGAACAAACCTTCCCCAGACCTTCTCAAATAATAGAATAATGCCTGATGGAATCACTACCTTCTTTTTCCAAGTCAAAGTTATTGACTTGCTTTAAAAATAGGATTCCTTTATTTATTGCCCAAGATGATATTGATTGAGATATGCATATCTCGGTGGGGTAAAAACTATAACGCAAATGAACAATACTAACTGTCTGGTAAATGAAAAAATGGAAAATTCTCATACCTCATAAGACAAAACAAGAACTTCCTCTCATGGCAACAAAAAGGGAACCTTCTCGATATATGCTGCTAGCTACAAACTCTAATGGCTTGAACTAAACATAATAAATGGCGGAGAAGATATTAGATAAGCCATCATAACTTCTGTCCTTCCTCTATTCTAGTCCTTTGCCTCTGCACTATTTATCAACATCAAGCTACCTCATTTTCAGGTCAAACTTACCTCGAACCTCCGTGGAAAACAGTGAAGGCTTTGATCCAAGACACAAGGATGCAACAATGAACATTCTTTTTAGATTTCAATACTATTTGTCAAACAAAATTGAACTTCAAATTGCTATAAAACGGTTACTCTGCCATAAAAAACAGAGCTCTCATATTCATTAACAAGAAAGTAGCATGATTGTGAGTCCCATTTCTGGGGAAACGTCAAAGAACATCATACATATAAAAGTTACTACTGCAATGCATTCTAGCAATAAGTAAAAAGATGATTCCCATTAGAACATATGCTATATTGTACTTACAGCGCAGCTGGGCTACATAACAGCATAATTAAGCCAGCTTAGAATATAATGCTATCAGCTAGAAACTCTTCTGTTTGCTAATAGGAGAACTTCAGTTCTCTCTTATAACACAAACAAAAAGCTTGAATCGATATGAGGTTAAAATCCAAAACTTTAAAATGGAAAACTAGTTAGCCCTCTAAATGACATAATCAGACCACTCAGTGATGTGTGAAGTATGATCCATGGTAAAACTTGGAATCTTATCAAGCTTGATGGGGTTCTCCCTCCCTCCTACCAATCTAGCTGGGTTCCCTACCGCAGTAGTCCTTGGAGGCACTTCCTTTAATACCACAGAACCAGCACCAATCTTTGCTCCATCACCAATCTTAATGTTCCCCAAAATACAAGTACCTGCACCAATCAAAACTCCATCACCAATCTTTGGATGCCTATCACCAGAAACCTTACCGGTTCCTCCTAAGGTCACATTATGCAAAATTGACACATTGTTTCCAACCACTGCCGTCTCTCCAACAACAACCCCAGTGGCATGATCAAGCAATATCCCACTCCCAATCTTAGCTCCAGGATGAATATCCACAGCAAAAACCTCAGACACCCGGTTTTGTATCAACAAGGCCAAAACTTTCCTCCCTTCTGACCATAAATTATGTGCTACCCTATGAGCTTGACATGCATGGAACCCCTTATAATTCAAAAAGCAATGCACATAACTTATACACGCAGGGTCTCTTTCTTTAACAGCTCTCAAATCTTCTTTAACAGCTCTTTTAATTCCTTGATCTTTCACAAGCACCCCCATGAAAATATCAAATAAAGTACTGCTGGGAAGACTTGAATTGCTCAACTTGATTGACAAATGATTTGCTAAAGCACTTTCTAATGATTTCTGAGACAAAATCGAGCTGTAATAATAATTTGACAAGATGGGTTCTTGCTCAACATCTAACCTTGCTTCTTCCTTCATTGCCAGCCATAAAGCATCAACATCTTCTTCTTCTCCTTCTTCTTCAAAAGGAAAATCAACAAGTTTTCTTGTGGGGATGGTCTTTGTCCGGTTCTTGTTAAAGGGCATGCTTGAAACATGATCAGGAAAAGTGGGTCTGCAGAAATTAACATAGTTGTAACGATTTTCATCAGGTTGAGACCTGTCTGGACGCTGGGAAAGTTGGGAAGGCTCTGTTGTTCTGGAGGTGTCAATACAAGCAGCCATGGATTTGGAAACCTTGTGGGGATGTTTGCTTGATTGGAAAATCGAAGAAGAAAAGCGTGGATGAGAAAAAGGAGGAGACTTGCTATATAAAGGGAGCGGCAGAGGTCGAGGCGCCACCAGAACTTTCATGGAAAATAAGATTTTCTAGGAAAATGTCTTTGATTTACTTAATAACAACAGCAGCGGTTAAAGAAGTGGCTGCTCCCAGGATCTTTGGCCCTCGTTCACATGACTTTATAAAGAGTTCAAGGCTGTCCTAAGGGTAGAATGGTAATCTCCTCTTCTCTAAATATTTGTTTTTCTTTTTTACAAAGATTAAAATAAAAAAAATTAACTTTGATATAATTTTATATTAAAATTTAAAAAATTATCATATAAAATATTTAATATTTTTAATATAAAAATTAAATTTATAATATAAAAAAATAAAAATATTCAATATCTAAAAAAAATCAATTTAGGACTTAAAAACAAACCTATGACCGAAAAAAACAAACAAAAAGAATACTAATAATAATATTTTATCTCACGTCAAACGAGGATATGATTATTAAAATCGATATAATGAATTAAGTCATTTATTAGTAATAATTGAATTAATATTTGATGTATTGATAATTTAATTTTTATACGTATATTTAATGTATTACACTATCATGCGATTAAATCTTAACATTTCATTACTGAAGTATTACTTTAACATGATAAAGTCTCAAAACCTTGAAATATTATTTTGACTTGATAAAGTCTCATAACAATATCAAATTTTAATATCAATTTTTATTTCTTTCAAAACAATACTTCAGGATTTAATATATAAAAGATGAGGTATTATTTATTATTTTAACCTGATAAAATTTTAAAACGACATCAAATTTTAATATCATTTTTTATTTCTTTAAAAATAATATCTCAAAATTTGGTGTATAAAAGTTATATGATATTAATGCATTAAATATTTTCTCTTAATAATTTATAGAATCTAAATCACATCATCCTTATAAATTTAGACCCTTAAAAGTGGAGACAGCTGCATCAAAACCTTTTTCTTTTTCAAGAAAATTGAGATGGTAGAGAGCACCTCAATGGAGTGCCCTTTTGCCCCTTTGTACACAACATGATGGGAATAGCATGAAGTCCACTTGATACTGAATGTGGCATGGCATTGCCTTGGTGTCAATTTGTGGTCTTTTTGCTAATGCTAGCTACACTTCCTACTTCTTCCTTTGATGACAATGATGACAATTCTCATCCTTTTTCAGCTTTGGGTTTTCCCCTAACCCACCCATTTTTTTGTCTAGAAGAACCAAAATTAAAAGTAGAGATTTAGACTTGGAGAGAGGAGAAAGAAAGAGAGAACATAGCTAATTTGATGTGCATTTAGGGGGTTTGATGAAAGAGATAAAAGACAACACACAATTTGATCTTATTTATTTTTAATTTTTTTTTATTTTTGAAAAATAGAAGTTTGATTAAATAGTATTTTATGATAAATTCTTAAAAAGTATAAAATTTTAAAAAAATTAAATAGAAACTTAAAAAAAAAAAAACAATTCAACATTTTAAAAGGGTTTTTTTTTCAAAAAGATCCTCTCTCAAAAAATATTTCATCTCTTTCTCCCTATCGATCTTCCTCTCCTGACTTTCTTCCTGTAAATTATTTTTTTAATTTTTTTTATTTTTATAAAAATTAAATAAAAAACTTCAAAATTCAAAATTACATTCAAATTTTTTTCTTTATTGTTTTTTCATTTCATTTTATTTGCACTTCATATACAAGTGCTTTTACTTTTTATTTTTCATTTTGAGTTAAGAGCCTATAATCCACTTAAATATGAAGACCTATTAATGTAGAAATAGATAAGAATGAAATAATTTTGGGCATCTTATCATCAGGTCAAAGATAGTTTTTGTCTAAAATTGAAAGACTTGTGAATTAATTGTGCCAAATTAGGTAAAATTGTAGCAGACGTCACACAACTGATAACTTTTAATATTAGTAAAAGAAACTATACATAAAAATTATATTAGTTTTATGATCAGAAGAATATGTATATATGTATCTTAAAATCAAGTATTCAGAGTTTGAATTAAATTTCATTTTATTTTTATATTTTTTTTAAATGATTAGGATAATCTTTTGATTAAAATATTGATTTGAGAATGCGGGAATCGTTTTCTTATATCTTATCTGGATCATTATTAAATACATTTTAATAAAGATCCTTTCTTCTCGGCAAAATAAAGAGGTTTGAACGTTGAAATTAACAGTGTAACAGGGCTGTGACGTGGGCGATGACGCGTGGCCCGAAGAATTCCTGTAAAAGAGAGGACAAAGAGGACATTTGACTAGGAGCTGTCGTCTGGTCACCGTGACTTCCACGCATCTTGCGTGTAAGTTTGTAAACCACCTTTTGCCTTTCTCAGGGAACTGATTACGTCTTCCAAGTTTGAATTGAACTCTTTCACTGCCAATCACAATGGGAGGAAGAGGCCCACGTGTGCGTGGCTGCTAATTTTTTTAAGTTTTCACCCATGGCCGACATTAAACTTCTTCATGGGCTGGGTTGGGTCGGACCATCTTATCAGTAAACTCGATTCAACCCTCAAATTTAATACTAATTAATATTTTCTGTTAATGTGATATATAATATCGTCATCTGATCATAGGAGAATTCATGTCAATTATCATGTCACATATTAATAGACAGTAAAATGCTAATTGGTATTAGATCTAAGATCTTGTCACAAACTCATACCTTCTATTTAAAAGACGTGCTTACCTATTAAGGTGAAGGAAACTCTTATTGTATATACTTTTTCACTTATAAGAGAGAGATTCATTTTGGTTCGAGTTTATCATGCGTCTAGTATCTCTTATAAGAAGTCTCACGTTAAGTAAGTTTTAATATCATTTGACATGAATTCACATTTTTAATCTAAAAGACATGCGCATCAAACTTAAAACGCATCTCATTTTTTATTAATATGAGATTAATGAAATTACAATTGTTAATTTTTATTACAGATGAAGAACTTCTGCAAACACTTTTTTTTATCTAAAAGGAGTAGAATTCGAATTCTGTTCTTCAATGAAAATATACATCGATCACCAAGTTAAAATTCAACTTACAATAATCACATTTTATTTTGAAAAATAAACATTAGATAAGTTTTCTCTATATATAGGTAGAAATAGAATTCAAGATAAATTCCTCCTCAATGGTCCATATGATCAACTTGTACATCATTTGTTGGACCCTTCCCCCATCCAATGACCTTTTTTCACCTTTTTGCTCAAACCAAGAGTTGCCTCTTGCAATTGCTAGGCAGACCCCTTCCTTGTCTAAAGATGCTTGCTTTTGTTGATGGGGTCCCCCAAACCAAGCCTTTCGGCTTATAATGCTGCCCCACACCATTGATAAGGCACCCATCGAGTCGCCTCCTCCATCCATATCCGCCAAGCAAACTTAGTTCAGAAACGGGATTAAAACCTTGAGAGTGGTATGATCACCATGTTGTTTATTCATCAAGGAAAAGTAAAGCTCAAGTCACCCTTTGTTTTTCTGTTGTTTTTTTGCCTTTTGGATGGCTTACAAGATACATTAAATATGATAAATAATTTGTTCTTAGGATCTAAGCTAGTCAAAGCTAGAATCACCCTTTATTTGCTCCATATTTGAGCCATTAAACATGGGCATTATATGTGTATATACAATTGTCTTTAAAGTAACAATTTTAAGTGAGAAAGGTGGGAAGCACATTCATGGGGTTTCATATGTTACGGGAGTCCAGATTTTCAATTGCTTGATTAATGTCTTTTGCTAATGAAGGAATGAATTAATTAATGGAATTACACTATGATAATTGCAAAGTCACCAATGCAAACAAATTGGTTTACCTTTGTTTTGTTTTTTAATGGCATACCTTGCCAAATTGGATTGCCTATATGACTCCCTTATACTTTTGTAGAGAGACTAATAATTTTATTAAATAAAATTAATAATTTAATTTTTATAAGAACAGAAATTAATTATCCGCATGACGTCAATTAGATATTATGTGAAAAAAATTGAAATGAAAGAAAATTGCAAATTGAATTTAATCAAAGAAGTATTATTTGTTTTGAATTCTCAATAGAACCAACGGAAAGAGATTGAACATATATAATTAATACATTGTTTGATTATGTGAAAAAGCCAAAATTTAGTAGTTGTTGAAACGCCCTCTCTAAAGAAAAGAATAAAAAAATAGCAGCCTTGTTAGGTCCTATGAAAGGGAGAGGTGGGGGAAGCACCAAAATATCAGAAGAGAAACATGCAATTAGATGGTAAACTTTAGAATGATGATGGAAGAAGAAAGAAGATTATGTTAGAAAACCTGGGCAACGAGTTTATCCTGGCCGACAGTAAAATCCAAAGACAGTATCCAGGCTTCACCAGATGGAACCAGTAAGAAATATTTGGTAAAGTTATGTGTAAACATCATCATGGGAATTAGTCAATGTTCATGGAGATGTTGAATGCATGCACTAGCCACGTCCACCGGCCTGAAGAACTTTCCTTTTGTTTCCTTAGATTTTGAGAGGTCGTAGCCACAAAAGATGAAAGAAATCTGGCGGTGGAAATGTGGAATTTGCATGAGCCTGATGGATTTGATCCCAATTCATTTGGCATCACATGGAAGGTGAGTACAGAAGGGACAGTACTTTTGCTTTTTACCTGAAAATCAGTGGACAACTTGAATTTTACAGCTGAATCTATGGGTGATTATGTCCTCAAAACAACTGGCTGACCTGTCTTTAGTTGCTTAATCCACTATCTGAAATATTTTCCATCTTGTCCAAGAATTGGGCACCGAACTATTGTCATTGTAATAACCTTATAATTTTATATGCTAGTGCTTGTATCTGTGGACGTATTCATTTGTAATAAGAAAAGGGTTGGTATGTAACTGGTACAATCAGATGTGTTAGAGACAAAGTTGGTATTGTAACAAGTAAAACAAGATGTGTTAGAGACAGGAAAAACACATTACCCTATTTTGCATAATAGGATCATAGGTTTTCTAGATATTCATGCCGTTAGCGATACAATTATCTCAAAAATGTTACATGTTTTGAAAATATATTCGTACTTCGATGAAAGATTAAGAAAAAAACTTTTTTATAAATTTTCACGTCAATTCAAACTCTTTAAAACATTTTCTAAATGAAACTAACCCGTAAATCTTATTACTCGTATTGAGTTACAATCATTTAGCAAAAATCAAGAAAACATATTTCTGAGTTCTGACACAATAAAGATAATTCATAGAGAGGATTTAGAACCCAAAATTTACTGGCTCGAGGCAATATCAATCTCAGGGTGTCCCCAAATAGTTCACAGAGAGTTAAGCCACCCCTTTGATTATTCTTCTTTTCATCAGGGTTACCATGTGTATGAAATCCATAAAATTCTGGGCCAGGCTTACACTAAACAATGATGCACAAACTTGTTATACAAAAGCATATGAATCAAAGGTTAACAATGCTTGATATGCATTTTTGGCATATCAAACAAGTTTCTGCAAGAGAGATTACAAAAGGAACAGCCTTAGAGAAACTCTACATGACTCATTTTGATTTTCACTTAATGCTAGTACAGTAAGATTTCATAAAAATGGTTCTTAATTCTTACAAGCCAACAAACAAAAAGGGGAGTTAAAGCTGCTTGGAGAAGGTCCTTATCGATTTTTACAACTGAGCAATCATCCGCTACATGCTAGAACCAATGACGATTACCCTAATAGAACTTGTTCTTGAAAGAATCCAGCACCTAGCATTGCCCTGACCATTTGATGAACATTAAGATCAAAATCTCCTAGTTAAACAGACCAGAAGCAAATAATATGTATGGCATAAGACACGAATCATAACAAAAAGTTCCGAAGCAATTAAAAACATAGATTAATATGTCTACCACAATCAGAATGGTAATTCATGACTTAGAGCGGATGTGGGCCACTGAAATATGTTCATCGATAGAAATTAATCTCAAGCACTTCATGCAATTTGAGTTAATATTATCTTCTAATCAAATGCACAACATGGAGAGGATTCAACAGTAGGGCCTATGGATATAATGAGGAAACAGATCATGGATATAAAGTATGGCATTTCAAGACTCAATTTGAGAAGGAAAATGTAAATAATGTCTCTCTTCATAGGTTTAGAAGGGAGTACATATCAAGCACTAAACAACTTTCCATGTTTTCTGGAATAAAAACAAAGAAAGGTTACAGACTTCAGCTTCTACAATTAACAATTCATACTTTTGATATTCAATCTCTTGAAGTTCTTCAAAAAACTTCAAGGAAGTTGCATTGAGTTGCAAAAAACACTTTTAACTTCAAGGAAAGAAATAAAGCAGCCTTTAATTTAAGGTACATCTTTAGCAACTTATACAAAATTTACCTAAGCTACATTGTTGCTTCATTTAGAGCTTGACTTCTACATCAACCCCAGCAGGAAGGTCAAGCTGCATCAAAGAATCAATTGTTTGTGCAGTTGGGTATAGAATATCTATAAGGCGCTGGTGTGTCCGGATCTCAAAGTGGAACCTTGCATCCTTGTGCACATGTGGGGATTTAAGAACACAATAGATCCTCTTCTTGGTGGGTAACGGCACAGGACCCATGGTCTTAGCATTGGTAGTCCGTGCAGCATCCATTATCTGCTTGCAAGAGTCCTCAATCAGGGGGACCCAGTATGACCTAAGTTTAATTCTAATCTTCTGCTTAGGTGCTGTCTGTGAAAAGAAATGCGAATCAGAACTCAAATATAACTACTAGAAAACAAGATAAAAATTTAATCAATTTAGATATAACTAGATTCTCTAGTGTTCTTCAACCTCATCATTGTACAATTATCAGACTTCTACTGGTTCAGTCACTTGGATTTCCTATCAGTCCATTTGCAATCTTCCGATATAAACCAATTGATTCGCAAATCAACTCCATATCTAAAGGTGAGTCTCCTGTAAATTACAGTTAACTGTTCTTCAAAAGAAGCAATTCAGGAGTTTGACATGTGAGAGGAGATAATTCTTTCCTAGCAGGATGGTATTACAAGGTAAAAGAGGCAGCGTCTGACAACTCCATGATTTATCTCTCTACAGTTTGACAAGAAAACATGTCTAAGCAGACTTCTGAGGATCAGCTAGATGCCAATCAGGTAAAGATTAACTCATATATAATTACTAGCATACTTGACTATCACCATGTGCAAGGAGAGGACACTTGGTAAGGTTTTATAAGTTTCTTGTCACTACTGCAATCATTCTGTGAGACAGTAACAAAAACCAGGACATCCCTAACACAGTCTGACATATGCAAAGATTTCTATAATGAAGCAATGACATATGAAAAGAAGACACCTATCATCAAACTCTCACAGAGCAATAGTAAGCTACAAAATTCAGGACAAGAATTAAATAACCTTTCGCCATCTGAGCTTCCTAGTTGCATCCATAGAATCATATCAGAAGATAGGCAAGGTACTTCCTTTTATCAATGGGTTTTAAAGATGTATTCCTAAAAGTAGCATGCCTATTCCTCCAGAGGAGTGTTCAGGGGGAGCAAGAACATCATCCTCAAACAAGAATGTCATACCGGGATGGATGATTAGGTCTGATACTATTAAATATAAGCTGCTCGCATACAGTATCCCATAAAAAGCATAACAACATGGTGAAATCCAGAACTTACTTGAACTTCAGTGCCAAATATAATATCTCAGTTTTAAACAGCTTTACCAATCTCAAAAATAGCTCAGAAAGATACCTTATCCACTTCTGCACTAACAGATGAAGAACTGGGCACCTCTGCACCTCCAACCTGCAAGACAAAAACTTAAATTCAAAACAAAATATGGGAATTTAATATCAAACTAAGCTCACTTCTTTGGTGTTCCTGGTTTTAAAATTGACTAACAGTAATAAAGTAGGCTCATTTGATCATAAAAAGAAATTGCAAACCAACAAAGAATTATTCAAATGCACTTTAAAAAACTCAACCCCATCAAGCCCAAAGACTAATCCTTTTTCATTCCCATGATTTCTCAGCAATCAAAAGCTTAAAAAATAAATAAATTTCACAAGAAGTAAGAAGAAAAAAGGAAGAAACTTTTACAAACCTCAGGTGTTTCTTCCAAAGCTTCAGGGGCAGCAAAAAGCTTGGTAGGTGACTGTGAAAGTTTATGGGTACTGTTGCTGAGCTTCAAAGGGTTGAAAGAGATTGGTGAAGAATGAGATAAAAGATTGACCTTTGGTTTAGGTGAAGGAGAGTTTGGGATTGTTAAAGAAGGTGTCAGAGTTGAAGAGATTGATGATACTGCCATTGCAAAATTGAATAACCTTTTCCTTGCTTTGCTATAGAGTAGAGAGATTTCACAGAAACCTTGCTTCTGTCACTCACACCAGAGACAGAGAGAGTTCTATCCAAAAGTTTTCATCTTTTCCTTCTTCTGCTTTCTGATAAGAGGTTTTCTTCAGTTGGGCTCACTGGTAAGCCCAAAGCAGAGATTTTCTTCTTCTTATCTTTGACAAGAGGGCTTTCTTATTGGGCCTAATGGAAGCCCAAGATTCTTATCATATAGATGTATTATTGGTAATAGTATGAAATATTCAAATGAGATTTTTTTTATTAAAATTAAAAAATTTTATTAAAATTTTATTTTTTAATTTATTGAGATGTAAAATTTTTAATTAAATTTTTATAATTAAGTTTTTTTAATTTTTTTTAATTGATAATATAATTAATCTTATTTGATCATTCTTAAGATATCGTTAATCTTAAATAAGATTTAATTAATTTTAATTTTAAAAAACTTTTTTTCCTTTGAAACAATGTTTAATAAAATTTTTAACATTATTCTAAAAGCAATATATATATTTGAAAAAAAATCAAATATTTTTATATAATTAAGTATATCGATTGTACTGTTATCATCCATTTGTATAATTTCTTTAAAACAATATTACTATTATCATCTAACGACTTCAATTTTTTACTGCTAAATAAAAAATCAAAAATACTTTCATATATCTTAAATTATTCAAATCTATTTTGAAGTGAAAAAAATTACTTGATTTAATATATATATATATATAAGAAGTAATCAATTCTAAATAAAGCTACGATTTTATAAAAATAATAGTATAACTAACTTCATGGGTATTTTTTAGAAGAAAAAAAATAAAAAAGGAAAGAAAACTTTAAAAATTGATATTATAAATAAAAAAGATAATTAATTTTATGTATAAAAAATAATTGTTGAAAATAATTAAATACATATTTATTAATAATTTTAATTTTTATATATTTTTAATATAATTAATTATATTATTATAAAATTATAAAGTATCTCCAAATTTGAGACCTAAAACTTACAAAAAAACAAAAAATCAAACTTTTGTAATTATCCTAGTTATGGAGGCTTGAAACTCTTGCTTGAGTGGCTTTACCTAAGAGTCAACCTTGATCCAATTAAAAGCATAAATTAAAAATCTAAAATTAAAACTAATTCGACTTAATCGATTTAACCATACCCACTTCCAAATTAACCGAAAATCCAAATTAACTAACCTCTCTTAATTGAATTTATTTGATTCATTTGATTAATTCGATTTCAGTTCAAAATTGCTCATCCTTAATCACATAAACATGTTACATTTCAATGTTTCTTTCAATGTTACATAAACAGTTAAAAAGGCATTAATCTCCTTGAAATTTCAATTACAAACATGCAGAGGAGAGGACAGAGCTACTCATTTCAATGGAGAAACTATGATGACAAACCCATCATTGCTCATTTATTTTACTTCTACAAACGTCAAGGTGGGCATGTTGGTATCCTCTAGGCTCTGTCCAGGACATTTGGAGAAACATAGAGTGGGCTACTCTACAAGTGCAATCAAGATCTCAAGTACATTGGTTGTCATCCTTCAACACTGGGAATGGTCTCTCTTTGTCGTATCCCATTGTCTTAAATCTTAATTTTTCGGAACAAAATGATACCTCGATAAACGATGACTTTACTTTCTGAATCGAAAGAATTGGATTTGAATCTCCTCTTGTTGTAAAAAAACTTGATTCCTATGTGATGATTCATGGGAGAGAGAGCTATGCTTCTTGGGGTGGTTTTAGAAGACTAATCAAACTGGTAAAAGAAAAAGAAACCGCTCATTAAAAGAGGCTGGCTTTGTAAATTGAAGAATGTTGTTTCTTTTTCAGTTTTCCAGCTAAAAGGAGCATAACCGCTGTTTTGCTTTCACAATTTCTTTTATCTAACACATCAAGAAACCACCTCCTCCATGTTCAGAAAGCTCTCAAACGACATAATTTTAAAAGGGTTTGCCATGCACAAAACTCTCATGAACTTCCTTGCTTCAATTCTTTACATCTTCAAACCCTTTTCTTCTGTTATTCCTTGGTCTACCATGATGACACTTCCTTTAAATGCAATTCTGATATGATTTTCTTGCTTTGAGTTACACAAAGGACTCTTAACACACACACACACACACCACCTTACGCTCCTTTTATTTATTACTCTCACCTCTTTCACACCCTTTCGACTTCATACATTGTAACTCATGAAAACACCAACGATCATATAAATCCCGGAGAGTGAAGATAAAAAACACATGGGGTTTGCTTTGTTTGTGGATTTTTTGATGCATTGGTAGTGGCAGAACGGAATCGAAAGAGTTATGGGCTACAGCTGCTTTGTCTTCAGTGCTTTTGTTATGCTTCTTGTTGCTTCCTCCCATGATGCTCGAGTTGGTTTATTTAATAACGATGTGTATCATGGGAAGAATTTTATCAGTTGGGATGACATGAAAGTGGATGAACATAAAATAGCAAGGGTGAGTTCAAGAGTTGATTGTAATCAAAGTCGTGTTATCGTGGTTGATAAGAATGGTGGAGGAGATTCTGTCACGGTTCAAGGAGCAATAGATATGGTTCCTGAAGGAAATAAACAAAGAGTGAAGATTTATATTCTTCCAGGAATTTACAGGTCTGCATGCATATTGCACAATTATTTATGTTTTTGCACTTTTCCAGAGGTCTATCTCTCTGGCTGCACTTCGATTTCAATGGATTTGACAGTTAAAACATTCATGGAATTGATTGTTCTTCTCTGTTCTGTCTCTTACAATATTTTATTTTCTGTTTAGTGATGCAAGAACCTTATGGTTGTCTGCAATTTGAGAGATGAGAATGGTAGCTGATAAACTTTGGTCATGCTTTACTCTGATAAACAATCCATGGAGTTGATTCATGTCTGTCATGCAGGGAGAAAGTAATTGTCCCAAGATGCAAGCCATACATATCATTCATCGGGAACGAAGGACAGATGTCTAGCACCATAGTTTCTTGGAACGATAAAGCTTCTGATAAAGATAGCAATGGCTGCGGGCTTGGAACTTACAAATCGGCATCTGTCACCATAGAATCCGATTACTTTTGCGCAACCGATATCACATTTGAGGTGATAATTAACCTTCTTGTTTGATTCATCAAAACCAGTGGATGCCAGTTGATTTCGTCACTGTAAAGTATGATCAATTTGGTTGCAGAACACAGTTGTTGCAGCTCCTGGCGAATATGGAATGCAAGCTGTGGCCCTCAGGATTTCTGGTGACAAAGCAATGTTCTACAAGGTCAAGGTTGTCGGGTCACAGGACACACTCCTGGATGAAACTGGGTCACACTACTTCTATGAGTGTCACATTCAAGGCAGTGTCGACTTCATCTTCGGTAGATCAAGATCACTCTATCAGGTAAATTACCTAAGTTTGGAGCATGATTGTCAGATTTCCACCATAAAATACTCAGGCTGGCGTCTTTGAAGCAGGATTGTGTGCTTCAGTCCACTGCCAAAAGGTATGGAGCGATTGCAGCTCACCACAGGGATTCACCGGATGATAATACAGGGTTTTCATTTGTAAACTGCGTAATCAGTGGAACCGGTAAAATATACCTGGGAAGAGCATGGGGAAACTATTCCAGAGCCATCTATTCCAACTGTTACTTTGATGACATCATAACTCCGGCCGGATGGAGTGACTGGAACTACCCAGTAAGACAAAAGTATGATCTCCATTCCAGCAAAAGTTCAATGAAATTGCCTGTCTAAGTTGAATGTACAGAAACCTGATACACTTCCAAGTTTTGCATATGCAGGACTGCAGTGTTTGGGGAATTTCAGTGCCGGGGAACAGGAGCAGATACAAGAGGCCGGGTGCCATGGTCGAAGAAACTCAGCTATCAAGAAGCAAAACCATTCCTGGACATGAAATTCATAGATGGAGAACAATGGCTGAGATTATAACCCTTTTCCATGATTCATTCCTCTCTCATCTTCGTTATTCATGCCAGGCCTTCCCTCCCACACATCCACCAAAATTTTTTACCCTTTTGACGGGGTTTTACTCAAACAATCTTAATGGTATATATTCTTGTAAATGTAACTATACCCATTACAATGAAAGACAATAGTGTTTATATTTTCTTTCCTAAACGATCCCCAAGAAAATCAATCCAAAAGTGTTTATGTCTCAATGTCCCCAAGAATCATGTCAAAGATTTGACCCAAACTCTCCACGTACCTTCAAACAGAAAAACTCACCTTATGCATGCCATATGAGACAAACAACACATCAATTTACTGACAGAATGGAAAAAAATAATAAATAATTACAAAATAATACTAATAAAAAAATCATCAAAACTTACAAATTATACTGATCTATAGATTGGATAAAGGAAGGTGCAGGTGTTAAGCGGTTTTGGGGAGGCTGTGGGGGTGATTGTAATGGTATGCGAGAATACAAAGTCAAGAAAACATGATTCTCATTATAAGAGACTAGAGATTTGGGTTCACAAAGATAAAAGCAAAGCCCGTGACTATGAAACAGAGCGAAGAACTGACCCCATTTTAGAGGAGCTCCTAACCAAAGATCTTTCAACGAGAATCCTATGTCTAATACAAACAATGACAAACAGAAACCAACAAAAAACTAACCTGGTTACTGTACACTGACCAAGGCCACCAAGTCAAACACAAAACACAATTGACTTTGCGCTATGCCTGCGTCACTATTTACAAGAGGTCTTAACTAACTTAAGCCGTGGTTAGTCGACATTAGTACCAACATCCCCATTACAAAAGAATCAGTTGCATCAAAAACTCCCCTTCGAAAACATTCTAAGTTGTCACTTCCACGAGTTCCGTAGATTTACAATCCTGCTCCATGCCATTCTCCGTCTCTAACTTGAATTCCTTATCATCATTGCTGTTGTTGGCATTGTTGTTTTTGTCATTACCATCCACATCATTTAGTTTATCATGAATGGTGTTCGCATCATCAGCATTTTCATCATTATCGCCATTTTCTGATGGTGGAGGCATCTTAACATCACCACCATCCCCCTCTTTTTCATCTTTTGATGATTCAAGCTCCTTACACCCAGAACAGTCCAGAATAGCTAATTCAGGCTTTTCCCTGTGAACAACGTTGAGTGTAGTTTTGGCAGCAACAACTTCCATTGGCATTGTGCTGCCATCAAACTTGGCATCCATGACAACAGTAGAGGACATGGAAACTTTGGTGTCCATGTCTGGGCTAATGGCAGTAGATATCAGAGAGAGCATATCAGGTCTGGCCTCAATATCAATCCAGTGGTCCCCATCCCAATCTCTGGAAATTCTTAGATCCTTTTTATGTATGCTCAAGAATAGATTTTCACCTGGACACCATAAGAGTAATTATTATTTGAAGTGGGATAAGAGAAAGCATCAATCAGATCACAATAAACAAGAAGCAACTGCAACATATACTTTTCAAAACAAATATACCAGGAAAGTAAACTTGCAGATTATCATCAGCACTGCTGTTGACTCTAGTTACAACTCCTTCCCACCACCCATCGCTCCACCATGCATCAACAGCAGACCCAACCTCAAGAGCAAGTGCTGTTTCAGAGCTAGGAGGAGCAGGTCGAATTGTTCGGCGGCCTGAGTACCTCATGCCAAGTCTGTCAGGCATAGCACGCTTGAAAATTGGAATCCATTCCTACACAGTGGAGACTGCATCAGCTTTCATTTCATAGAGAAGAACAAACACATTTATGAGAAATATGAGACACATACAAGTCATATTTCATTTACATACAAAATATTGACACAGCTGAGTCTGTTACATAGCAATATTTTCTCAATTCTTTCCTCCTTGAAGAATAGAGAAAACAAGAGAAACACCAAAAACAAGTAGAGTCAAGATAATTTGATAGTTAACTATAAGAGAGGGTTTATTAAAATCGAACCCAATTTCAAACCTACATTAACTAAACTAGAGAATCAGTTTTGTAGCACTGCAAAGTGGCAGAACATTTCAACCATCAACTTGAATCACCACTGTTCGTGATGAATATCAAATGGAAATTTGTTATTTACATACTATGCTGCTTTATTGAGATCAACTGATTGGAAAGATAAAAGGATATTTTAATGCCTAAAGCATACCTCAAGCTTGCCATATCCATCTTCATCCTGCACATCATCATATTGAACCTTCATCTGTTTTCTTGATGCTTGCAAGACTGTACATCTGAACCAGCAGCCTCGGATGCCACTATCTTGGCACAGTAACTCTATCTTTTCATCAACCTTGAAAACTGAGCCATACCATGGTTGACACTCAACATGCTTGAGGGAAAGCAAACTCTTGCCAGACAAGGCATATTTTATTTTCTTGTATGAAGTTTCATAAGTCATCAAGTGGTTACCAGAAATCCTGTTTCCTGAATGATCTGTCACAAACCTCTGACTCTTTCTATTAGTTCTGGTCCTCTTATTTCCCAGCTTTACATTTTCACTGGGACTTAGTTCTTCCTCCCCTTCTTCATTTAGGCCATGGCTCATGGAGTCAGGCTCTGAGAACATACTGGAATTCAAACATGACAGTATCGGTTGATCAAAATAGCCGCGCAATTTACTCAAATCAAATGCCTTCACTTTATTACTTCTGAACTGCCTAGAGCACACATGCACTCTGGCTAATAAAGCATCAGGAAACACAGCTGAGCATTTCTCGTAGTGCTCATGAGTTAAGACACTGGCAAGACCATCAACACACTCTGCACTAATGACCTGTGAATAAGGTGTGATAAAAACTTCTTTTGGATGAGGATTCCTTACAGGGACAACACCCTTGACTTCCTTAGTATGGTGAAACCACCTCACTTTAACCTTCTTCTGGCCTCGCTTGTCTTCGTACATGTCCTCCAAGTAAGCAAGGTAGTGATTCTCTCCTTTAGCCATGACAAAGACAAATGACTGAACCTGAGCATCAGGAAAGAAACAAAAAGGACAAACATCAGTGAACTTCACAGTCAAAGAAAACACAAATGACAAAGTCACATCCAAATGCATGATGCCTGGTCCCAAGGAGAAATGATATTGCTCAATCCATGCCTAACAATTAAAAATTTATGAAATCTGACCAAGTTTCATCATGCTATTAGAGTTAGGCAAGTAGATCCATGCATTTCCTTTCATTTATAAAAGTCCAGCATTAATCTGTGCCATCTTTCTTTTTCTTTACTTGTTGATGCTTACCGCTATTGTGGTCCCATTGCGGCCAAATGCTGGGAAATGTTTGAGCTGTTTACCACATGTCCAAGCAGTGCCTGACCACACAATATCTGAACTTGGTCCATTCCAATTTCTCGAAAGATGGCTCTATAACAAAAAAGTCAGTGCCAGGTAAACATCTAAACAAAGAATAAGGAACTGAACAAAAAGAAAATCAAGTTGATATACCATATCATCCAGTGCTTGGGCCTTCCGAGCACTAATCTCGTTCATTGCGCAATCAGGAGATGCCAAAGCTAGCAGCGCTTCATGTTTTGGTGACTCTGTCATTGAAGACGTTATGAAAACTGTAAATTTCAGGGATACTTTGCATAGTGGTTCCATGGAGAAGATAGATGAATTCTAAAGAATCAATGACTCTGCCTAGTTCGTCGCTTCAACCATAAATGGTAGGAAGAACCAAACTATTCAACAATAGTTCATAATGACATCTTTTTACATCCATCTAAAAGAGTAGTACCATATGTGACTTTATAAAGATTATAATTTTGTAAAAAAGTGGAAGAAAAATGAAATCTAGTTACAAGCATGTGATGGGCAGTCAAGAAAAACTCATTGAAGACCTCAAATTCAACTTTAAAGTCTTATATAAAGGACAAGTGAAGATGCCAAGTTTAATCATTAAGCTTGGGTGATGCCTGCTAAACAGAATTGTAGATCACTTCTAAATTCTAAACTGCTTTGTTAAGAAGGTCTTATATTTAAGAACACTGTAAATGATGCAACCTTATGTGATTTACTAGCACAATATTTTGAAGCCAAGAAAAAAACGGAACCAAAAGAAGAAAAGGTGAAATACATACTAGATCGATCTCCCTGCAGATGCTGCTTTGAGAGCATAGACGTAAGCCAATCCACAACCTCTCTTCTCGACCTCCATTTGAAACCAGCATGAATTGAATGCTCTGCCCCATATACCCTCACAAACTCCTCAGCAACAACATAAAACATGTGCCTAACACTCCTCTCAGTACCAATAACTGCACGGATGGATTCCCCAGCAGAATCCTTCAAGAAATAGTGAACCACACGGTTACCACGCTCCTGGGAAACAAATTCCTCCTTCCACTCGACGAAACAATGACCATTTCCAGACATTTTCATATAAAGCACCAAGAGGAGATTTACAATACAGAATCTGCTTAACTACCTATTCACATAACTAAAGATTCCCAATAAAATTGGAAAAGGGTTTTAACACTAGTAAACTAGCTGCCAAAATGACAACCACCCTACAATCATCCAGAAGATAGCTAGAGTATGGCAACAAGTTATTACCTTTAAAACGATCTCTCTAGCCCAAACCAAAACGTGGAATGACTCAAAAATAAAGAAGCAGAACTAGGTATCTCACAAAACTGACTAAAATTTACAGAAGATAAACGTTTGACTATCTAAAAGATCAGAAACTCAACTACCTAACAATGGATTCCTCAAATAAGTTACAAATGCTTGAATAGAAAATACCCAGCTGACTAGGCCACCTTCGAAATGAACAAAAAAGAAGCTTTTTGCATTCAATCAAAGCTACAATTAACTGACACTAACCCACAAGATGCCACCATCAATCTCCAGCTGAAGCTTCAAAGAATTCTACCAAACAACAGAGGGGAATTAGAAAAAACTGACCAGAACTCAGTAAAAGCTGAGGCTTGAAGATCTGCTAGTAGATCAGAGATAAACCCAAGAAAACTGAAGTCCAAGCTTGAAAGAACCAAAAGGGACCAAGATATGGCTTTGACTGACTGAACTAAGAGAATCATCAAGCAAACCGCAAAATGGGAACTTTTCTTTAGGCTTAAACTCACAATCTTTAGCATCAAAACAGGATCCTTGTTGGAAAATTTCAAGTTTTTTCAAGGGTTCAAGAAAGAGGTGAAAGCTGAAGACTTTGCCCTTGTTCTGATGTGTGGAACATGAAAGAGTGGAAGAAGAGAGAGGTGACAAAAGATGCCAGGGCAAGAGGTGAAAAGTGAGAGCCAAAACAGGACATTTTGGTGGGTAGTTTGGAAGTTGCAGAGGTTTGGCATGCAGCTGCTGATGATGAGAGATTGAGAAACCAGAAATGGTAGGAGAAGAAAAGTAAAATAAGAATAAATAAAATAAAATAAATAATATTTTTTATAGATTGTAAATTGGGGGCTGAGTCCATCACTCATTTGGATAGGCCTTATGTCCATGGGCCCTCATAACAACTGGTTTTTCCGCCATTAAAAACAGTTTAGCCGAAATGGGGTTTTCCCATTTCCTTTGTTTTCTTTTTCAGGTTCTTTCTTTCTTGAAGGTTCAGATTCAGCTTCCTTCCCCTTCATCATAATTTTTATGCATGAAAATTAAGAATTAATGACTCAACATTCCTTAAATATAAACAAAGAAAAGAAATTTAGCTATGTCCAAAGCTTCCTACACAGCCTTTGTGATGATAAGAAGAGTAAAAAATGGAGAATTCAAAGTCAAATTCAAAATGATCTGTGGGTGTGAAAAGGTAATTGCAATGACTTTCAATTTCCCATATTTGTTTATCTTTGTTTGCTTCCACAAAGCCACAAGCAAATGAAATCTGTGTGGAGTTTCAAAGATCCCCATTTTCTTACAAAAAGCATCTTTATTTTTTTTTTATTTCTTTCTCATTCCACTTGTTGTGAATCCTGATGGCTTTTCTTCTTAGACTTTGAAGTGCTAGGATAGCCACTGTTTCAAGCTTCTTTATTTTATTTCCCACTCATACATAAAACTATAATGTTTTTGGGGGTGTTTTGTAGTTGAAGCAAATGTTTTCTCCTTTCCTCTAATGTATGCATTCATTCAGCATGGTCTCTTTCCAAACCCCATGAATTGTTTATCAAGGGTCAAAGATTAAGCTTAAAGTACATACAAAAAACTACACCATCTTGCATAAAAGAAGGAAGAAATCTGTTATTAAGTAGTTGGGGTTGTGCCTTCGGAGCGTTTCCATAAAATGAGTGCCAGCATGGCGTATTGAATGGGGATCTGCTGGTCAACTACCAGCCAGGTTTGATGATTATCACATGAAAAGGCAGTGTATCCTATTATCATTATTTTTTGAGTGAACCCCAACGACAATGGAAGCTTGTAGATATCCATTAATGGAATCATTTATAGCAGTTCAAAATACTTTTAGGAGTTCGAAATTTCATGTATTTTCAATATGATGACTTGGTTTCACTTAGGCTTCTTTGTCTAGACACAATGGGCTACCGACCAACCTCAACTCATATTTAAAACAGAATCCTTGGTGCAATTTAAAGCAGGATAGTACTGACCACACTGTTGACATAATTAATTAATCATATCTTAATTTAACAATATAGTAATCTCGATGTAACCCATTTTTTACCCCAAAGAAAGACAAGCAAAGGAGTATTGTTTCTATGACTTGTCACGATTTCGAGCAGTGTTGCCCGATTTCAAACTGGCCATTCTACGTAAACTCAAACTTGTTTCTGCAATCGGCTTAGTGAGTCAATAGCTAGAGAAGATGTTTCAGGTTCCACTTCTTTTCCCTTTACTTTGTGACAACCCTCCTTTACTGCTTCTTCCTCATCCATGGCTTCCCCTCAGGCGTTTCCCTTCCTCTTTTGCTGCTGGTACTACAGCACTATCCCACTTGGAGTTGGCCCCTGAATGCAGATGGCCATGGTTCAGCAATACTTGTAAGCATTCCTAGAGATGGTCAGGCAAAGACCAACCATCAAAATCGTGTTGTCCAAGGTTGGCAGAGGCGGCTGCTCTAAGGACAAAAGACAAGCTGTTTCTGCAACTACATCCGTAGGAACACTTAACCATGAAAGAGTGCTATCACTGCATGATTTCTACCCCAACACGTCATCTCAGTCATTTCACTATGTGAGAGCTTCCTCCACCACGTACAATATGGAGACATCCTAGGCCACCTAGCCATGATGGGGATGATCATAGGTGGATAAACAATGATAAAACTGCATACTCTGACATGATTTACAGGTAAAAAAAGAGAGAGAGAGGATATAATTAAGTCAATTTATCTATTCTTAGTATCTGTGCACCGTTGTTCAACAACATTCTGATCAGTATTTCATGGGGTCTATGATCTATGGGCAGACAGGCTTGGACAAGCTACCTTCGAGAGGCAGAACCAGTTAACCAAAACGTTATCCACATGCCTTCATTAACTAGATGTTTTTCCTGTCATGTTGGATTCAATGATTTCATATCAGGTTAAACTGGTGTGTTGTTTTAGATGGCTACCCTTTATTTATTTCTCTTCAATTTCCTCATTATTTCATTCAATCAAGAGAAAATGAAGAAAAAAAGAATATGAGAATCTGTACATTTTCATATCTTAATCCTCTGTTCAGCTTATGCTTATTAATTATCAATTCTTTGCTATCCTGCTTTGCTCATTTCATGTTTATTAATTACCAATGCTTGTTTAAGCTAGTCGCGCAAGAAAAATAGCAGAAAAAAGAGGAAAAAATTTATCAGAATGTATAGTTGGAGCTAGTATTTACATTGAAAAAGGTACCAAAAAGAGTATCATTTGGCCCCAAAATAGGAACTTCTAGCCAGATTACAATGCTCTCGCTCCCTCCCTCCCTTCTTCTCTCTATATGGATCAATACAACATTTTGATAGCATCCAAAAGGTAATCACAAAAGGGCTGGCTTCAAGCAACCATCAATTGTAATAACAACAAAAGAAGCAACCAACACCAGAAAATGCTCCATATGGCTTCTAAGAAGGCATTTTTACAAAATTTCACCAAGGAAGATCCACTGACTTGGATGAGATGAAGCATGGACATGGAGACATTAGTTCTCACGTGCCAACATTGGGTGCTCGAGTCGATACTGGAGGGCCATGTGAATATCTCCACTGATCACATGCTGAGCATTTATCCAATTTCACACTGTTTTCCAATGTACAAAACTTGCAGGACCAAAACTTGTACTTGGTACCAATGTCTCTGGGCTTTTCTGTGCAGCAAAGCTCACATATCGGGGCTAATGGCTGCATTGGTTTGAAATCAATGACATGCAAAATAAGTAAGATACAAGAAAGGAATTTTCTTATAAACACTTTGTTATTGCTGCATGAAACACTTACCGTGTTCAATAAAGTGCATGATTCACACTCCCACATACCAGTTATTCCTTGACTTTCAGAAGAATCATCATTAAGCTTGGGCACAGAAGAAGAGGCACTTGAACTAGCATAGGTAGGTATAAGGTTATTAGATTTACAACCTCTTTTAGGAGATTTAGGAGATCTGGCACCACAATTGATAAAAGATCCAAGTGCTGGAGCATCTGTAGTTAAATCCACAAAACTTGATTCTAAATGGCCGTTCATGGATTGAAAACTTTTATCTGGTTCAAGACTTCGTTTACTAGAGTTTCCACCCAAAGCATGTCCACTAGAAACATCTTTGACCCTCAAGCTCTCCGCTCTTTGTTCCATGTCCAAACGATCCTGCTGAGTATCAGCACTATTTTCTTCATCCCCAGCAACCTCAGAGCAATGAGAACCACACCAGATATCATCCTGCAATCTCCTTTCTGCAGCCATTGCAGCTGCTTGTATTGGACTAAGTGCATCCATAATGGTGCTGTCACCACCAAGACGTTTAGGTCCAGAAGGTAATAGAGACCCCAAGCGTGCTCTGTTTTCTGCTGCAGTTAATGCAGTTTGGCGAAGAGATGAAAGTGGAGGTTGTCGGGAAAATCCACCCAAGCGCCTCCCAGGAAGATCAAACCCCTCTCCTGTGCCAGTTATCCCTTTTGTCATGAGCTCCTCACATTCCTGCATGGACATAACAAGGACAAATATGCAAACACATTAAAACTAGCATGCTCCCCTACTTAAGTATAGATTCTCCAAATTATTTTCTTATTTACACGCAATAAACAGCAAACAGGATTAATTTGTCCAGTGTCCTTAGAATATCCAAAGATGAAAATAAGGGTGTCTCTTCAGACCTTAACTAACTCCCATTTAATTGTTAAAATTCCAGAAACACAAGTAAATAAATGACAAGGAAAACAAAAATGAGACATCTCATGAATATACATTGCAGATCAGTATAAAGCTTGCAAGAAGACATTTCATACAAAGAGAATACTATGCATCGTGGATGGATTGAAACTGATATAGGCTCAAATGCATTTTAACCAACAACCAAATATCAATTGCCATTCAAACAGCTTTCCTGTTTCCAAATTGATTACAAGCAATTATGCATATCCATACAAGCAGATATCTTAAGAACTCCCCGAAACACCTAAGGTCGCTTTCTTGATGATTTGATCCTCACAGGCCAGAGATTCAGATAACCCCCATCTCTCAAATTAGAGCCTTTATTGGTTTAACACAATAGCACAAACTCAAACAAGGCTAACATGAAAAGAACTACCATGCTGAAAATTAGTATAAACGTAGAAATGAACCATCCATGAAACAGCATTTGACATTGGAAAAATGATGATTAAGGACTATCTAAAAGAACGAAATGGACCTTTCTAAGTTCATCCCAAAGCTTGTAAAAACTAGCATTATGAGGACCATGGGCATTGTGGCAAAGCTCATGAAGCATTGTATCAAGAACTTGATCAAAGGGATAAAAATCCCAATCCCTATTAGGTCTTCGTAGCCTTAACTTCACGTGCACTCCACCTCCCACATTCAACCCTAACAGAGCCGGATTATTCGGACTAAAAATCCCAAAAAAAAAAAAATCAAATTCAGCAAATTTTTTTTTTTTAAAAAAAGAACTCCCTTTCTTTAACAAAATAAGAAGATACAAAATTTACCAGAATTCTGAGAGGAGTTTGACTCTCCATTTGTGCTTACGCATAATGGGTTGAACCTGTTTGGCGATTTTCTCCAAGATCTTTTTGGCTTCTTCTTCTCCCGGTTTCCTTTTCAATGCTCTGATTTCCCAAACCTTGTGTAAATCCCCCAAGTTCATTTTCCTTTTCACCTAATCTTGGGCTAAATCAGAACCTTAATTTCAATAAAAACCCTTGATTTCTCAAAAAGGTTGGAACTTTGGGGAAGAATTTGGGTTTTTTTGTTTATTTTTGTTTTTGTGCTTATAGGTGGCGGGATTTTGAATCGTTTTTACCAGCCTGGAAAGAAAAGGCTCTGTTTGGGACGCAGGGATATGACTTGTTTGGCTCCATGAATGAATTAAATAAGTATTCCTTTTTTTAAAATATGGGAAATTTGATTATTTTGGGTGAAAAAATACAACTTTATTATAAATTATTAAATATCTACTATATATAAAAGTAGCATAATTTTGAGTGTCTAATTGAATTCCAATTGAATGTCTAATTGAATGACAAGTGTCATTCAATTAGAATCTCTCCCTATATATTTAATTTTGTAATTAAAATCAATTTATCTTTTTCTCTATTATATATAAAAATAGCATAATTGGATTTCTCAATTTCTTTCAATTGAGTGTCTAATTGAATTCCAATTGAGTATCTAATTGAATGACAAGTGTCATTCAATTAGAATCTCTCCCTATATATTTAATTTTGTAATTAAAATCAATTTATTTTTTTCTCTATAAACAATTTATCTTTTAAAAATACCAAATTGAAATCTAATACAATATATAAAAGTAGCATAATTTGATTTCTCAATTTCTTTCAATTGAGTGTCTAATTGAATTCCAATTGAATGTCTAATTGAATGACAAGTGTCATTCAATTAGAATCTCTCCCTATATATTTAATTTTGTAATTAAAATCAATTTATCTTTTTCTCTACTATATATAAAAATAGCATAATTTGATTTCTCAATTTCTTTCAATTGAGTGTCTAATTGAATTTCAATTGAGTATCTAATTGAATGACAAGTGTCATTCAATTAGAATCTCTCTCTATATATTTAATTTTGTAATTAAAATCAATTTATTTTTTTCTCTATAAACAATTTATCTTTTAAAAATATCAAATTGAAATCTAACACAATATAATTTATATTTCTTTTAACATTTTCCGTAGCGTAGCTACGAGTATCATCCTAGTTTTAATTAAAATTAGTAAATAATTTTTAAAAAAACTATTCCTACCTTTTTATGAGAAAAAAAAAAAAAAAACAGAGCCTAAGCCAATGTAATGTATGGGCCTTGCTTCCTAGCTTTCTCATAAACCAAACAAAACCCAACAAACGAGGAAATTTCAGGAAAGGAAAGAGCTTGATTAAGTCTCTCTCTCTCTTGCAAAAATCAAGTCTTTTCCAGTGCCTCTAAGCTCACCCTTATTAACACCTTTACTTATTGTTTTGAATCAGAAGTTAATAACCTCAAACCCCTCAACTTTCCTAGAGAAAATCAAAAGGGTAGAAAGCAACTTGACCTGATCATTGTTATGGTAGTGATATAAGGCAAAGTGGGTCTCTTTTATTTATTGTGTTATTAGCTGCATACTGAGGAATAACAATGGCGGGAATAGCAATATTGCTAGATCTATACAAGAAAAGCCCAAGCTTTTGCCCTCCACAAAGCTTCCACTCTACTGGCTTCTTTTCTGCCTCCGCTGCCGCCGCATCAGCCGCTGCTACCGTCGCTGCTGGAGCCCCTTTTGCCTCTAGGTTCCTTTTTGGGTATGTTTATATCCATTTGTTCGTCTACTTTTGTTTGTTATTGCTTTGTTGACAGTGGTGATTAGCTGAAGGTTCTGGCTTTTGATGGTATTTAGGCAAATTGTGTTTATTGTATGTCAGTGTGCATGTCATCATATGTTTATGTGTATGTGTTTGTGTATGCGTATGTATGGCTGAATTTGATTCTTGTATTGCTCAATGAACAGTGCTGATTTGATTAATTTGGATGATGGATGTTCACGATATTAGGCAATTGGTTCTGGACTCGTATGCATGTTACATGTCTATATGTCTACACATGTATATGCTTATACATGTCATCATCTGTGTGTGTATGTATGCCTCTGTTTGATATGTGTATTGGACAGTGCTGATATGGATTGGATTAGCATTCGGTTTTCTTTAGAATAGTCACAATATTGATTTAAGTGTCGAAATTTGGTTTTTAGTACTATATTAGGCAGCTGGGTTTGGTTTAGAAGGCTACATTCTAATTGCTTAGTTAATTATTGTCGTGAATTTGTGACTGTGTTGTGCATGAAGTTGACATCATTAGCCTGGGTTATTCTATTTCACATTGTGCTAAGAATTACTACTTGCTTATGATGGTGATTGGGTAAAGGGGTTGATGGTGGAATGAGTAAAAAGTTTATATTTAATCCCTAGTGGTTGTGCTGCAGTCATCCCAAGGTCTCTCATTGTGATGCTGCTGGGGCATTGCCTGAAGATTACATCTCAAGTATACGGAGAGCATCTGAAGATATATTTAAGAATGATGCTATCAAATACTCTGTGAAGGAGTATAAGATTGAGTTAAAGCCTCTTTTTTCAGCTTTCGAGTTTAGGCCATTTGCTCTGACAACCTTGAGGTCATTTCTGATGTTTTATTTGCCTCTATTGGAGCCTGCTATGGACACAGAAGAGGATGATGATGACTTCCTGCAGGACACTCCAGAAGAGCGCCATGTGGATTTAGTTGTTCCCTTCAAAAAATCAGTGAAGCAAGTAATTCGTGAGGTGAGTTGTTTCCCTTGACTCTTGCCTTGACCTTTTTATGAAATCCTGCCGCTGAGCCAGTTTCACTATATTGTTAATCTGTCTCTTTTATGTTGTTTGTATCATATGAAATTCTGATGTGCTTGTTCAGTGATCCTCAAGCGAAAAACCAGATATGTGTATGATTCATCAATGTAAGCAGTTAAAATTAATAATAGTATATGGAGTTGTGTAATTTAGATGATAATTAACTTCATATTTACACATGACGAATATGTTCAATTGTTCTTTCTGTGGAGTTCACTAAATCTAAGCTCCTGTCCTCAATATAAATATGTTTGCTGCAGATTGTAAATTTCCATATTTGAAGCACATTGCCCTGCAATTGAGACAATCCTTTACTAGTTAAGGACCAGCTTAACTGTATTGTGTTTTATGCCTTCTCAGACTACTGTTGTAACTACAAGACGGGTCCTTGAAAGACTTGCTGTCCTTTATGTTTCACAACGCATGGCATGGAAACTCCTTAAAGGTACTTCTTGTTCATCATTCTACAAAGTTATGGTGTTGGCTGTACTATAACTTGCCTGCTTGAGTGGAAAAGGGAAAAAAATGCATTACTCTTATTATTCAAAATCTTCTTGCTTTCCGATTATTATTATTAGTCGCTGATGAGTTTGATCAAGATATGCAGATGTTCCAAAATCAGCTGTCCGGAAGTCCCAAAGGGGAATGCCTACTACAGTGTACTTCTTCAGAGTTAGCAGAACAACTTTGAGAGGTCAAAACCATTATCATATGCCTCTGTTATATTGTTAAATTGTTGCTTTAGCTTCGTAACATCTTTGCCTTCCGCCTGATGTTTATTCAGGTCATTTTCTCGGAGTTGCGGCAGCATGGCTTGTCCAATCTGGTATTGAAATCTACCGATGCTTTTCTCGCATAGCGAACTCTGAAGAGACTGATGGGGTCAACATTACAGAGCAAGCTAAACTTCTTGGAAAGAAGATTTCTGGTATTACAATCAGGTGTGGAGCTTCATTGATTTTTGCTTCCATTGGAGCAGGGATTGGTGCCACTCTTATCCGTCCTTCAATGGGTCAGTGGATTGGTAAGTTAGTCACCTGTATGCGTCTTTTGCTCTTTGTAGTTTATAGCAAATAGTTACCAGTTACCCACTTCCCAAATTTGTGTATAAGTTTTAACTGTCTTACAATGGCATCATAACAGGCTGTGCTGCTGGTGATTTGGCTGGGCCTGTTATAGTATCAGTTTGCCTCGAGAAAGCTCTTCATGTGGACCTCTAGAGCACTGGATATTTCTCACTCAACTACTTCAAATTTCACAATTGTACTTTAGAAACTTTTCTTAGAAACTTTAATGAAATTTTACCAATAATACACTTTTTATTGTAGATTTTTGAAGCGGAAACTGCTTCTTGAGCTGCTGATCCAAATCTTTCCCCTTTTGGGGCAATTCTTGTTCTCAGTTTACTAATGAACTTTTCGATACCCCAGTCTCTTCTCTCATGGTATAGTTATAATATGAAATAGTTTCCATGTTTGCATTGTTAAGTACATGGTTTGGCCAGGAATACCGGGCATGGCAAACCCATTGAACTCAAGCAACACAAAAAAGGTGTTTACTGCAAAGGCTGAAGTGTGTTGCTGATCTACCTCTGTTTCCAGAAGGCAAGAGTCACTAGATGAATCTGACTTTATTTTATCATCCCCAGTAAGATCTATACCCTCATTTGAAGTTGTCGTGCTTAACATGATTCATGTATTGTAGTCAGCATGGAATCTAGTTTTGGCAGATACCACTTGTCCGGCCATTCCCTAGCTTTGATCCATATGATTCCATATTAGATTCTGAATCTATGTTCATCAAAGGTGTATATGATAAAGCTAATTTATAGATTCTTTTCTTTCCATGGAGAAGAATTATGGTTCTATGGTCCAATAGAATGAAAGTATGTGATCAAGCAATTATGACAAATACAGGAGAAATCCTAATCCCATAAAGACTTAAGCAAAACCAAAACTCAGAAGGTACCCAAGTTGCAATAACTATCAGGTGTCCCAGATCATCACAACAGCAATCACTCCAACACCTAACAAGACAGCCAAAAATTTGTGATGGGGTGTGTCAACTGAAACTGTCTTCTGGGGAGCGTAACCTTTGGATAGCAGATGGTTTATCGATACGTAGATGAACACTCCACATGCTAAACCCATTGATATGGCGAAGATCCAATCAGCCACAGCACCCTGAGTTGTAGCATCGATTATGATCCCAATGGCCACTCCGACAGGACTTGAAATGGCAAATGCGAAAGCGTAGGCTACACACGACAGCAGGGGACGGTCAGGGATCATCCGGAGCAGTGCTATCCCCATCGCAATTGCTGCAAATATCTTGTGCAAGGAGATAGTCCACAATGCTTTCCAGGCATCGGCTTCTGTCTCTGCAACTCCAATCGCAATGCCCTCAAAGACTGAATGGAAGCACAAGGCAACGATCAATAAAACACTGTCCCCAAAGGAACTCACGGTTGTGAGTGATGACGACTGTGCGCAGGCTGTATCAGTGCCATTGGCACCCTACAAAAGCAAACAAGGCCATCAAACGTCAACAGAAACCTAGTCCTAGGAATAAATTCTGTAAGAAAAGGACCATATATAGCTTACCGGCGGATTGCCATGACCATGAGGATTACTTTTGGTCTGCTCGGGCCCTGCAGTTTAGACAAGAAACGTACGAAGTAAGAAAGTGAAACTGTGATTTGATTGTCCCTGTTACAGCTCTCATTGTAACAGTTCAACCGCCAGGATCACCATACAATCAAAAGTCTTTGCCAGCCTAAGTTTATTACTCAACAACCACATTAAACCATTAAACCATTCTTAGTCCTAAAGTCTTTATCAAGAAAATTTCGAGCAGAAACAACTTATCTTTCTCCCAAATTTTCCCAGCAACCAAACATGGTTACTCGTATTCTGTTTCCTTTCCCTAAACCATTTCTTTAACAAGTAATAAATAAACAAGACATGACATGTGAAACCAACAAAACCATGGGCCTTTTCTTGTCTCACCTAACAGCTATATCTGAATTATGATTAACAGTCATTAACTTTGAATTTCTCCCTTCCTTGCCTCAGCCACCAAACAAGGGTAGACCTCTTTTTCTTTCCCCAGAATTTCTCAATTCAAACAGAGAAAATACAGGAAACAGTTTCTTACCTTGAAGCTCCAAATCACCATGATTAGATGAACTTTTCCCCTTCCCCTTCCCATACACATAAGAAATTACACAATCAGCCACCATGGTCAACAAATATCCAGCACAGGCCAACATAAACGCAAAAGGGTATTCTTTACTGGTCAAATCCTCAAAAGTTTCATTGGCATCACTCAAGAAGTGCATCATGGCAGTCCCCAGGAAAACCCCACCAGCAAACTGAGTTCCCAATACCAGAAAACCCTGGTTCCATTTCAGGAAATAGGGTGACACCCCACCGATGAAGGTCCCTACAAATATGAGAATCAAGCACCATATCTTGACCAAGACCAAGGATTTGGAACGTAGGTTATGAGAAGGCTCATTGCTTTCACCTGCACCCTTGTCATCATCATCACTGCCCCCATGGGAGGTGGCACAGAGGAAAAGAGAGAGGGAGAGAAAGAGGAAGAAGAGAAAGCGTGTGAGTTTCATTGAAAGAATGTGAGGTTCTTACATGATACATACATGGATTATATGGAAAGAGAGAAGAAGATGGTTTTTGTCGTTGTCTGTACTACAAAAGCATCGGCAAGTACCAGGAAATGCCGAACTGGAGGTTGATATTACAAGTGTAGTACTACAAACAAAAAACAAAGGAAAAAAAAGAAAAAGACAGACAAGTTTGATCTGTTCATTCTAATTACCTTCGCTTATTTAAGTACTTGCACATGATGGAACCTTGGTACGTCACAATTTTTTTGGCTTCTTTAGATTAATATGTAATATGTAAAAAAAAAACAGAAGTAAAGTAAATTCTACTTACACGGTTCCAATATTAACATTTTTCAGATAATATTTTGTATTTTTTAAAAAAATTAAAAAATTACATGACATCACATTAAATAAATTGAAACCCTAAAAGATGAAAGTGAAGTTTATGTTTACTCTTTGAAAGTGAAATGTATTAATAAAAAAATATATGGATGAAAGTTACAGTGAAAAAATATTAGATACTTCTTTTGATTTATTTCATGGTCAAATCTTTTATGACATTAAATATTTGAATAACACCAACAAAATACAAATAATATAAGATGTAAGGAGTTCAATTGTAAGTTAATAGCCATGGCTACTAGGACTTATGAATAATGCCTAGTGAAACAAAACAATAATAATAATAATAATAATAATAATAAGACCAACATTCAATTTGAAACAAAGAGAATTATAAAAATGTCATGGAATGAGAATATCCCATTAGATCTTAATCCTGAATGCACATCTAAAGGTCAGATTCTCAAAGACAAGTTATCCATGGAGTTCCTGATTTGTGTTACTGCCAAACCAGTTATTATGGTCCTAATATTTGGCACCTAGGTAGAAAGGAAAGCAAACATGTCCTGAAAGTCTGAAAGAAACATCAAAGTGGGATCCACTTGCAGACTAGCTTTGCCGTGAAGTTGGGTTCGTGGCTGACAGGCCTGGATAGGCTTTCACCGTTCACACCCAAGGTTCACACTTTCAAAGACGTTGGTTCAGGACAAAGATGTGTGAACCAACCATAACACAGGGATTTGATCAAGCCAGGACATGTCAATTGCCAGTCAAGGACAATGGAAGTAGAATAATTGAACTATTCAACACTTTCATGATCCTGACAGAATTGGTAAAGAACAAGATTGCTTTTGATTGACGACAGTGAGATTGTTGCAATTGTTAAAAACAATATGTTCCATGAGAACATTGCAACTCTGTCATTAAAAGGGAGAAAGATGAGTAAATTAATCCCTCAGGTTTAAGGTTAGGCTAAGATTTTTCTTGTGGAAAGTAACTGAATATCGCAAGAACGAATAACTGTGACAATCAACGAATAACATTTCCCTGCAATTGAGACAATCCTTTACTATTTAAGGACCAGCTTAACAGTATTGTCTTTTAGGCCCTCTCAGACTACTGTTGTAACTACAAGACGGGTCCTTGAAAGACTTGCTGTCCTTTATGTTTCACAACGCATGGCGTGGAAACTCCTTAAAGGTACTTCTTGTCCATCATTCTACAAAGTTATGGTGGTGGCTGTACTATAACTTGCCTGCTTGAATGTAAAAGGGAAAATAATGCTTTTACTCTTATCATTCAAAATCTTCTTGCTTTCTGGTTATCATTATTAGCTGCTGATGAGTTTGATCATCATATGCAGATGTTCCGAAATCAGCAGTCCGGAAGTCCCAAAAGGGAATGCCTACTACAGTGCACTTCTTCAGAGTTAGCAGAACAACTTTGAGAGGTCAAAACCATTATCATTTGCCTCTGTTATATTGTTAAATCGTTGCTTTAGCTTTATAGCATCTCTGCCTTTTGCCTGAAGTTGATTCAGGTCATTTTCTTGGAGTTGCGGCAGCATGGCTTGTCCAATCTGGTATTGAAATCTACCAATGCTTTTCTCGCATAACTAACTCTGAAGAGAGTGATGGGGTCAACATCACAGAGCAAGCTAGACTTCTTGAAAAGAAGATTTCTGGTATGACCATTATGTGTGGAGCTTCATTGATTTTTGCTTTCATTGGAGCAGGGATTGGTGCCACTCTTATCCGTCCTTCAATGTGTCAGTGGATTAGTAAGTTAGTCACCTATATGTGTCTTCTGCTCTTTGTAGTTTAGAGCAAATAGTTACCAGTTACTGACATCCCAAATTTGTGTATAAGTTTTAACTGTCTTACAATGGCATCATAACAGGCTGTGCTGTTGGAGACTTGGCTGGGCCCATTATTGTAGCAGTTAGCCCTGAGAAAGCTCGTCATTTGGACCTCTAGAGCACGGGATATGACTCACTTGACTACTTCAAATTTCACAATTGCACTTTAGCACCTTTTCTTAGGGAATTTAATGAAATTTTACCAATAATACACTTTTTATTGTAGATTTTTGAAGCAGAAACTGCTTCTCGAGCTGCTGATCCAAATCTTTCCCTTTTTGGGGCAATTCTTGTTCTTGGTTTGCTAATGAACTTTTCGATGTCTCTTCTCCCTTGGTATAGTCATAATACGAAATAGTTTCCATGCTTGTGTTGTGTCTGATTAAGTACATGGTTCGGCCTGGAATACCGGGCGTGGCAAACCCATTGAACTCAAGAAACACGAAAAAGGTGTTTATTTCACAGGCTGAAGTGTGTTGCTGATCTGCCTGTGTTTCCAGAAGGCAAGAGTCACTAGATGAATCTGACCTTATTGTATCATCACCGGTAAGTTCTTTACCCTCCTAGGAAGTTGTCGTGCTTAACATGATTCATGTATTATAGTCTGCATGGAATCTAGTTTTGGCAGATACCACTTGTCCAGACATTCTCTAGCTTTGATCCATGATTCCATATTAGATTCCGAAAATATGTCCATCAAAGGTATAAATATATGATAAAGACAACTTATAGATTTTTCTTTTTCCATGGAGAAGAAGTATAGTTCTATGGACCAATAGAATGAAAGCATGTGATCAAGCAACTATGACAGATACTAGAGAAAACCTAATCCCTTTAGACTTTAGCCAACCAAAACTCAGAAGGTACCCAAGTAGCAATAGCTATCGAGTGTCCCAGATCATCGCAACAGCAATCACTCCAACACCTAACAAGACAGCCAAAACCTTGTGATGGGGTGTGTCAACTGAAATTGTCTTCTGGGGAGTGTAACCTTTTGATAGCAGATGGTTTATCGATACGTAGATGAATACTCCACATGCTAAACCCATCGATATGGCGAAGATCCAATCAGCCACGACACCCTCACTCCTGGCATCGATTAAGATCCCGATGGCCACCCAGACAGGACTCGCAACGGCGAATGCAAAAGCGTAGGCTACACAAGACAACAGGGGATAATCAGGGATCATCCGGAGCAGTGCCATCCCCATTGCAATTGCTGCAAATATCTTGTGCAAGGAGATCGTCCACAATGCTTTCCAGGCAGCGGCTTCTGTCTTTGCAACTCCGATAGCGACGCCCTCAAAGACTGAATGGCAGCACAAGGCAACGATCAACAAAACACTATCTCCAAAGGAACTCACAGTTGTGAGTGATGAGGACCGCGCGCTAGTGGTATCAGTGCCATTGCCACCCTACAAAAGCAAACAAGGCCATCAAACATCAACAGAAACCAAGTCTTAGGAATAAATTCTGTAAGAAAAGGACCATACATAGCTTACCGGCCGATTGCCATGACCATGCGGACTGCTTTTGGTCTGCTCGGGCCCTGCAGTTTAGACAAGACATGTACGAGGTAAGAAAGTGAAACTGTGATTTGATTGTCCCTCTTACAGCTCTCATTGTAACAGTTCAACCGCCAGGATCACCATAAAAGGACAAGTATTTGCGACTTTGCCATCCTAGGATAATTTATTACTTAACAACCGCATTAAACCATTCAGAAACCATTGTTAGACCTAAAGTCTTTACCAAGAAAATTTCGAGCAGAAACAACTTTATCTTTTTCCCAAATTTTCACAGCAACCAAACACGGTTACTCATATTCTTTTTCCTTTCCTTAAACCATTTCTTTAACAAGTAATAAATAAACAAGATATGACATGTGAAACAAAGAAAACTATAGGCCTTTGCTTGTCTCACCTAACACTATATCTGGATTATGTTTAACAGTCATTAACTTTGAATTTCTCTTCTCCTTGCCTCAGCAACCAAACAAGGGTAGACCTCTTTTTCTTTACCCAGAATTTCTCAACTCAAACAAAAAAAATAAAGGAAAAAGTTTCTTACCTTGAAGCTCCAAATCACCATGATTAGATGAACTCTTGTCTTTCCCGTACACATAAGAAACCACACAATCAGCCACCATAGTCAACGAATATCCAGCACAGGCCAACATAAACGCAAAAGGGTATTCTTTACTCGTCAAATCCTCAAATTTTTCATTGGCATCACTCAAGAAATGCATCATAGCAGTCCCCAGGAAAACCCCACCAGCAAACTGAGTTCCCAATAGCAGAAAACCCTGGTTCCATTTCAGGAAATATGGTGACACCCCACCGATGAAGGTCCCTACAAACACGAGAATCAAGCACCATATCTTGACCGAGACCAAGGAATTTGAACGTTGGCTATGAGGAGGCTCATTGCTTTCAGCTGCACCCTTGTCATCATCATCTCTGCCCCCATGGGAGGTGGCACAGAGGACAAGAGAGAGGGAGAGAAGGAGGAAGAAGAGAAAGCGTGAGAGTTTCATTGAAAGAATGTGAGGTTCTTGCATGTTACCCACATGGATGGGATTATATAGACAGAGAGAAGAAGATGGTTTTTGTCGTTGTCTGTACTACAAAAGCATAGGGAAGTACCGGGAAATTCCGAATTGGACGTTGATATTATTACAAGTGTAGTACTACAAACAAACAAAAAAGCAATAAAAAGACAGACAAATTTGATCTGTTCATTTTATTTACCTTCACTTATTTAATTATTTCCACCTGATGGAACCTTCGTAGGTCACAATTTTTTTTGGCTTCTTCATATTTTAATGTGTAAAAAAAGGTAAGATAAATTCCACTTAAACGGTTTCGATTTTAACATTTTTCTCTTAATATTTTATAATTTTTTTAAAAAATAACAATTATATGATATTACATAAAATAAGTTGAAACCATAACAAACGTGAAGTTTATATTTACTATTTTTTCTCGTGATGTATATCGATAGAGAACGGAAAATAAGATATATTAGTTAAAAATATATAAATGAAAATTACCATAAAAAAGTATTAGACAGTTGTTTTGATTTATTTCATGGTTAAATCTTTTATAAAATTAAATATTTGAATAACATCGACAACATTCAGACAATATATAATACAAGGAGTTAAATTATAATTTTTTTTTTTTTTAGATTCGAGTTAAATTGTAAGTTAATAACTGTATCTACCAGGACTAATGAATAATGCCTAGTGAAACAAAACAATGCCCACAAGTAGGATTTGCTGGATAGTACTCTTTTCTTCTTCTTTTTCTTTTTTAAATTGAATATTTATTTTATCGGAGTTGGTATTTCAATAAAAAAACAATATTACAAATAATAATAAGACGAACATTCGATTCAAAACAAAAAGAATTAAGAAAATATCATGGAATGAGAATCTTCCATTAGATCTTAATCCTGAATGCACATCTAAAGGTCAGATTCTCAAAGACAAGTTATCCATGGAGTTTCTGATTTGTGTTACTGCCAACTAGTTACTATGGTCCTAATATTTGGCACCTAGGTGGAAAGGAAAGCAAACATGTCTTGAAAGTCTGAAAGAAACATCAAAGTGGGATCCACTTTCAGACTGGCTTTGCCGTGCGGTTGGGTCCGTGGCTGACAGACTTGGATAGACTTTCACCATTAACACCCAAGGTTTACACGTTCAAAGCCGTTGGTTCGGGACAAAGCTGTGTGAACCAACATAACAGAGGGACTTGGTCAAGCCAGAACAAGTCAATTGCCAGTTCGAGAACAATGGAAGTAGAATAATTGAAGCACCCCATTTCTTCAAACTAGTCAATACTTTCATGATCCTGACATAATTGGTAGAGAACAAGATTGCTTTTGATTGACAACAGTGAGATTGTTGCAATTGTCAAAAACAAAACAACCAAAATCCTTTTCCTGTTGCACCATGCTATTCGATCATGGATCATATCCTAACTCAGTAGCAAGGGAGAGTCAAGACTTACTCGCATCGAATGAATGATGATCGAGTAGGTTCCATGAGAGCATTACAACTCTGTCATTAAAAGGGAGAAAGATGAGTAAATTAATCACTCAGGTTTAAAGTTAGGCTAAGATTTTTCTCGTGGAAAGTAACTGAATATCACAAGAATGAATAACTGTGACAATCAACTCGGGCCAAAATTTTAATTTATCGATGATCTAAGGTATTGGAAGCTTGCCTACTTCGCGGCAAAAGAAACAAAAAATACAAGTTCTTTTGTCAGATATTTAGATGATGCAGTGCAACTGCAAAATGCAATTCATCAATGTATAACTCTTTATCAGAAAATGGGCTTTTTTTACGGTCAAAAAGGAGCTTGAAAACTTCAACGATACTTGGTCCATCAATTCTTCTGATTCATCCTGCAGAATGATTTCCGGAATCCACAACCATTAACTATACATAACTATTCTCCTCACCGCCGCCAGAAACGACCTTGCTGCCTCTGTTCCTGCATTCGCCTGCATCATCACGGGTCCAAATCAAAATGCCATTCAACAGTATATTAGTATGGATGGGACCAGCATTTATCAATGTTATCATAAACCACAATGCTCACCTCTGATAATCTTTCGAACGCTCAAGAAACTCTTTCGCAATATCTTTTCTTTCATAAGATTGTAACACTTGTCTGATATCAGCTGGACTATTGCGGGCAACATCTGTGGACAAACCGTAGCAGATGGTGTTACACTTAACAAAAAAAAATAGCAAAAAAAAAAAAATTGATCAAGTAAAACAGTTTTGATCAACCATACACCCTACCAACTACACTAGATAGCACACATGCCATGTATAATTTGAACGAGAGAAACAAGAAAAAGCAAGTTCAAAAGAAACAGCAGGAGACTTACATTCAAGAAAGGGAATAAGATCCAAAAGTGCTGTATCAGCTGTCTCAAGCTTATACGGCTTAATAGGGACACAATTTTCTGGTTGGAGGGTAGAATCAAATGCATGAGCACTCACGTATAAAATCTTGGCTGGGTCCCTGTTAAGCTTTGAAAGATCCTGTGCAACAGGAACTATTTATTAACAAGAATACTCATTTTGAAGTAGAAGCTCTTAAAGATACCATCTCCTAGATTAATACACCCAGCATAGCTGCAAACTATTTAGGGGAAACAAAAACAGAAATGCTTCAAAGCAAAATCATCAACTACAAAATACCCTATAATGCTTGCCATCCTGATATTTAGTAGCAGCCCTTGAAAGCCTAAATCGTATATAATGATTAGGGTCCAACCTTTCACAAACAGGATCGACATACTGCACAAGCCAAAACAAACAAACAAACAATTAAGTTGCTGATAACATCAGTTATCTCCATAAAAATGTATTTAAAATGGTTGTCACAACGGAAATTATCAAATTACCATATTCATCTGGTCAGAATACACAATAATTTCATAGAACTTTGCCAGATGTTCCAAAAAGGCATCAACTCCAGGTCTTTTGAACGTACGCCAGCCTCTCTCTCGCTTTGCCAACACAAAAGGTTAAAAAAAGAATTACAAATGTATGAACATGAACATCAATCATCAAAATAACATAAAAGAGACTATCCAACGAATCTTGTAAATAATCACAAATAGTTGGTTTTCCAAGAATCTTTGCATTGATTTCTGACAAACAATTATTTTATAGAGGCAAATCGAAAATAGATTTCCATCAAATTCTTACCTTCCAATCTGTATATAGTAATGTCTCATTCAGATCTAGGACAAGAGTGAAAACATGTTGTTCTGCAGGATGCAAATCAGGAAGAAGCTTATCTGAGGTCGGTTCAGTAAATTCCTACAATATGAGAACAAACTATAAGAAATGAAGAAAAGAAGGGCTTAATGCTAATGTAAAGAAGAAAAAACAAAAGATATGCAGACAATACTAGAAAATGAGAAACAAGAGAAAGAAATATAGCGCTCACCAGCACATGTTCTTCAACTAACCTCCTCAGATCCAGGTAAGATTCAAGTGCTTTAGCTGGAACTGAATAGTTATAAAAAAGGAAGGTATGAGCAGAAAGTGGAAGAAGCAGAACATGTAAACAGGTCAATCGTTAACAAATCAACGTCATAACCATTGACTGAGTTTAATAAAGAGCAATTAACACCAAGGAATGAACTTTGTTTCTTGCCCCATAAAATCTATTAATAATGACATAGCCCAATTTATTCTACGGAAAATTCCCGAACACTTGAAGTAAAAAAATGCTTACATAAAATACAAATTTAACTCCCTGTTATGAAAATATTGCTGTAGTGATTGGGCTAATATATACTAAAGAGTGTAGAGAATTTTGCAGATATGAACAAAGAAAGGAGCAAAATAGAAACATAATAAGGCCCTAACCTGTCATTGAAGCAGAGTACAGCAAGCCCCGATATTTCTGAACAAAATGTGGAAAACAAACCGTCACCATTTCAATATCTGATTATTTCATAAGACCAACTTAACAATGGCTACATCACATTGTTGTGACTTAGCACAAGCACCGCACATGTGCATTCATAACCATAAGGACATTCATATAAATACTCACATAACTGATATCGATGTATTCATCACATCATCACATCACAGCCATCAATCATACAGGAATCACCTGTGGGGAGCAATGATGGACGGCTGTTATGTGAGTACATGAATCATTTTCCTACACATTGAAAAAGAAATCACCGTGAAGTTTACCAATTACTTAAACACCAAAGCAGCTAGCTCTTACTTCTGTTTACACTATGGTTCAAGATGGTCAAACCAACCACATCAGATCACATTAAACTCATACGAATGAGAATCACATTATAACTAGACCAGCTGCATGCCTTAACCAAATTGTACATGACATCATTCCAAAAACTGAAATAAAATGATAAAATTCACTAAAAGGAAAAAAAAAGTTCAAACTTACATCAACAGCAGATGCATCTTCACTAGGAGTATAACTGGCCGCAGCCCGCAATGCCTTTGCCTTCTCATTTACTTCCTCATATGAACATTCTGCAAATCAAATTAAACACTTTGTTTAAAAAAACCTACATTTTAAACAAAGATCATAAACAAAATCACAAATTGATCCAGCCTTTATGAAACAAGCACTTACTATAAGAGAGATAACAAGCATAGCCAATAGCTCCAGTAACAGCTGCGGTGAGTCCGTACTTGAGAAAGCTCCAACCTTTCCTTCCCGAAACCTGCGGGGAAGCTTCCGGCGCCGGAGGCAGAGGAGGAGGCGGCGATTGATCAGAGAGAATGGATTGTGAAGAAATGATCGTTTCTTTAGAAGGATTTGAAGAAGAAGACGAAACCACTCCTGAACTATAAACCCTTCGATTGATGATCTTTGAACTGCAACTACTCGAAATTATTCGAGATCGAAGAATAATCGAAGACATTTCTTCTTAGGAGTTTTCAATTTTGGGGCTTCTTTCTTTGTTCGATTGAGGTTTTAGGAATGTTTTAGGGTTTTACAGACCGAAAGGGCGTGGTGACTTCGCCTTTAAGAGCTGTGTTTGGAAGTTGGTTTTGGGTAATTTCTGGTTCGGGTCTAGAATAGGAATGGGGGAAATATGCTGTTTGGTAGCCGACTTAAACTATTTTTCTTATTTTTAAATATTTAGTTTTCATTATTTCATAGAATTCTTTACTTTTCATATATTATTTTATAACAAAATAAAAATTAATTTAAATTTTTTTAAGTATTAAAAAATAAAATTAATATCAATTATTTATGTCAAACTTAAATAAATAATAACTCATGATCGAGATTAAACTTGTATTGTATCTTGCACTAACTATTTATACATATCGAGTTATGAATTATGAGTGTTGTTAGGCTTTCTTTAGTTATAGCTCTTAAAATTTGATGGCAAATCACATTTGGACTAAAAAAATTAACGACGACACCTCTATTTATCAGATAATTTGATTTTAATTTTACACGTAATATTAAAAAATTTTAATAACGTAATATTATCTTTGTTTTTGTAAGTAAGGCTAGAGAACAAAACTTTTGAGTAGATTAAAGATTACATGGATGTTATATCTATCCTCGCCAATCATAGTAACAAGCTAAATTAGCTTGGCACTAGATCGAATTTTTATCCATTCGATTCAACATTATTAACTTAAATTATTGATTTCTTCACATAAAAAAAATAAACTCGTTAATTCAAAAACAATATAAATCATTATTTGTCAATTTTTTACTAAATTTTGATATTAATTTACAACTTGAATATTTTGACAATCTTATCTATATATATGAAAACCAAGACAATGGATTTGCAGTTGTTGATGAAGTTAATGATCATTAAATGTATGCTGAAAACTTTATGATGAAAGATAGCCACAAAGATTCATGAAGCATTGAGTGCTATGCAAATTAGTCAAAAAATGACTGAAACTTGACCTAATATGTTTGTCGATGATCAATTTATATATGCAGTGCTCGAGATTGTGATAGAATTAATTAATTATATATATATATATATTAATCAATATAAAAATTATTATCGTTTTTCTTATGAAAAAAAAAAAACCAGTCGTCGAATTTAACTGCCGTATTTTGCAGGAGCTCTTGATCTATCAACCTCAAATCAATATTGCAGATCAATGACAACTACTTTGAATATATCTAATTGGCAACTTCAACATAAAGGAACATTAAATGCTGGAAATTTCAAAGATCAAAAGCGACTAAGAACTACCACAATTAATGAAACCTTCAAGGTGGCCATTCATGATCAGCCAATATGCAAAATTTCTTAATGAAAAAGGCATTAAACACCTCCAGGATAGAGTCCTAGAGATATTTCTTGCGTATCTTTCTAGATATAATTCATGCAAATAATTGAGTATACCATGCCCCATGAGGACTGGTCCTGTATATATATATGTACAGCTATACTTTGCAGTAGAGCATTGAGTTTTCTGGCTCCACTAGTCTAGGGAAGATATGGCTCTGAAATGGCGTCTCAGTTCTGCATTTACTCAAGTTTTCGGCCACGCAGAAGGTGGTAACTTGCAGACCAAGGCAGTTGTAGGATGCCCTAATGTCCATGGAAGTGTCAAGGGTTGCAAGGAAACAGATGGAGGGGTCGCCTGCAGCATCAAAATCAGCAAGGAAGACTACCCAAATGGTTTCCAGATGCCTGTCCATTACCCTCGATACTCGAAATCGGATTACGAGAAGATGGAAGAATGGAGGGTGGACATGCTGCTGAAAGAGTACGGGTTCAGCTTCCAGGGCAGTGTTGATGAGAAGAGAGCATTTGCCATGGGGGCATTTCTCTGGCCTGATCAACTTTGAGATGCTGCTGCTGCTTTAGATTCTGCTATATAGATAATCAGTCATATCCCTTTTTAGGAAGTGTTTGCTGGCTTGATGCTTATTTTGATGTGAACCTATGAACCTGTGTGATAATCATGCTATCTGAAGCATGACTGTATAGAAAATTATGTGTTTAATTAGGTGTTTAAACATACAATTATCAGTAATTAAGCCGTCGTAAATGATATGATCATTTCGAAATAGTTTCTCTTGATCTCGTATCTTTTCGATCTTTCACTAATCAGTCCTTTCACAATACAAAATTTACAACGTCGAGAATTTTTACCTGGTAATCATTATCTAATACATATGGAAAACAAATTTCTCCATTAACTATACCTACCACTAAACAGGTTTCTCGTAAACCAAATGATTACTTTTCTGTTGGTAATGAACAGGAGTTCCGGGTACAAGACAATGATCACATAGAACAACTAACAGAAAACTAGAAAAAACCCTTTTCTTTTACCCTGTCTGCCATGACCAACCAACTTGAGATTACAAAATATTCTCATTCTACTTTACTTTCAGACTAGTTTTTGTTGTTAGGCAGAAGAGATGAACTTCGTGTACTCACCAGAAAAGGAAAAAGGAAGCTTGGTGCTACAAGAAATCATGTAAAGCAAAGCAAGAGAAGTAAACAAAAGAGGTGACAAATCATAAGAAAACACAAAGAAATTCGTGAGGAACTTCAGAGAGAGTGGAAACAAAAAGCTAGAGCCGTGCCTCACATGGTGGAAGAACTTCCCTTGGGACCACTGCTTCTTTACCATTTTGATTAGGTTTCATGGAAAAAGTTTATTGAAGAGAAATCATTTTCTTTTATCCGGGATTTAATGCCTTTGGTTTATTAAATCGAAAGTAAATGAAGTTTCAAAATTTAAATCTCTATTTTAGAGATAAATTTCTACATTAATTATCATACACGTATGTGCATGCATGCTAGACATAAGACAAGACATAAAGAAAAAGACCCTTCTCACCAAAATGAAAACAATGAAACGTGGCAGAAATTTGTGAACACATGTATCAATTATGAATAATGTTACCATGGAATTATTGCAAAAAAAAAAAAAAGCTTTCCAAGACTTTAATCAGGAGAAAATGACAGAATTTAGTAGCCTTGAAAATTAGAACATCAATAATCTTGCAATTTAATGTAGTTTATTCTTGAAGGAACATGAAGATCTATATATATAGAAGAGATAAGGGGTAAAATGATGAAAATTTTATTATCTTATGGTATAATTAGCCACCCAATTGATACAAAACATAGAAACAATCCATACAAAAAAAACCCCCCAAGAAAATAGAAGAAAGGCGTCATGAGAAAGCTTCAGTGTCTGAATTTTGGGGAAAAGGAAAGATTGGGAAAAAAAAGGTACAAAAGAAGAACCATTACTCAATGGACTTTAATAATGGGGCAGAGGTAACTTTGAATGTGAATCTATCTTCTTCTAATGGATTTTGGTCCCAACTTGCCATTGATTGCCACATCGAACCCTGTCTCCTTCAATCGTGTAGGAAATTGGTAAACAATAAGATGACTCTTAACAAAAGAGTTGACAGCTAGAAAGTTCCAAATTATCAAGCAAAAGGAAAATTTCAAACCTCCCCTTCCATATGGCAACCTTGAATTTGGTACAAATCACACTAATCTTAAAGGTTGGTTTGCTTGCCTCAAAGACTTCAGGTTTTAAATGGTTGTTTTGTGGCTCTGATTTGCATGCAAAACAAGGGTTCTTTTGGAAAATCAATCTGATCCCTCTATAAAAAGGGCAGGGCCACTTGGATCTTTGGCATACCATTACCAGCCTGCAAATTCTTATAGCATTCTCTTCCAATTTCAAGTCATTTCCAAGTTCAAAGTTCAAACTCCAACACCCAAAAGAGAGGTTCGAGAAATGGATCAAACAGGAAGCCAGAAGCAGCAATCTTTGAGTCAGTTTATGAAATCTCAGTTTCACAGAAAACTGACTCAGTTGGTTCTATCAGTTTCTGTTTTTTCCCTATTCTTTTCTCATTCATATTGGCTTTCTTTGCTCCATTCCTTTAACTTCAACTTCAACTTCCATAATACCCTCCCTTTCCAGTTGTTTAGCCATGCTATAGATAAGAACTGCATATTCCTTCTTTGCAATGGACTTCTTGTTGTCCTTGCAAAATATTCAGGATTAATCAGTTCTTCGTCCAAGCATAATCTGAGTGATGATCAGTCTTTTAAGAGCTATGAAGATGTTCCACAATCCGAGTCAATTGTCTTGGAGTCAAAAGCACCATTGCTGGAGAAGGAAGTTGCCTTGGGGAGTTCTGATGAGGCACTAGAAAACAGCATTTTGATGGAAGGAAGACAAGAAGAGGAAGAAGAAGCAGCAGCAGCAGAACGAGAAATAGGAAACTTCACTCTGGAAGAAGAAGAAGATGCAGAAAAATGGGATTTGATGACAACTGCTGATAAAGAAGGAAATGCTGCTTTTGTTCAAGAAGCAGAGGTAAAAGGGTCAGAAGTTGACTTCTTTGTACAAGAATTCGGCGAAGGTGAAAATCCTGAAAGAGAAGAAGAAGAAGCAGAACTGGTAGAAGGACATAGAGTATTGAGTACAGAAGAGCTGAACAAAAGGTTCGATGAATTTATCAGAAAGATGAAGGAAGAATTAAGAATCGAAGCTAGACAACAACTAGTCATGGTTTAAGGATCATCTTGAGATGAGAATCTCTTTAATGTCTATGTTTGTACTTCCTGTTTCTCCCTAGAGTTTGTGTACACAAATTCTAGGATACTAGTTTTGGTAGTCTAGTTCATTAAGTTTCTTCTGTTTTTTTTCCTTTTTAGTGTTGTAAAATGTCTTGTTCTTTCAGTAGATCAGGCTACAGTTTCATGTAAACTATGTGTTTAGTAAATACAATCTTTAGCTTTTTGACTTCTAATTCTCCATTTCCAAGGCAATTTTCTGATAAAGAACCAAACCAGATAAATACACATTCTCAATCTGAATTTTTCTGGGTAACTTGACAGCAATTGTTCAAAGTTGAAAGAGAAATTGAAAATTCATGGTGGCAGAACCAGATCATGAATTGATTCAGGACCTGACTGATATCAAATTAACCAATCAGAAGTAACCTACTGATACACCAGGATGATGACTGAGAGGGGAAACTCCAAGCCCTTCTATGTATCATATGGCTGTAATCTGATATCAGGTCTTTTCAATATCTATTTCAAGCTATTAAATGATAATTAATGTATGGGTTCCATTTGTATCAGGCAGAAAGGTCCCTGTGAAATGATGGCAATTAAGACCAGCTTTTTTGGATTATCAAAGTTCAGAAGCAGAAACCCTGCTATAGCTGTAGATTTACTCTAGACAAAGGGTAAGTAACTGATTTACTTGTTGAATTTCTGGTTTTGCTTCTCCAAGGGGTGATCTAGATTTTCAACACATGGGATACTTTTCCCCCTTGACTTAGGAACTTCTTTTGGGAAAAATAGACAAATTTTGAAGGTAGGTTGAAGAAAAATTGTGGGTTAAGGCACATCATTATCAGCACAAACCACCCACACCTATACTTATAGGGTAAAATTAGTTTCAATCATCATTTGACAGTTTTTTTACGATTTTTTTAAAAGTAAACTTCACTTGAACCTTTTTTAATTTTAAATTTTTCTACATAGTATAGTACGGTTTTCTTTGCCGTAAAGGGTTAGGTTGTTGATATTTTGATAACTTTATTAAGCAAAATTAACAGCCTTACATATCTGAAAGCAGAAATTACCCACAAGATGTTAATTATAAAAAACAAAACCGTAATATAATAAGGAAAAAATTGAAATCACAAAAAATATAGATAGAATTTATCGATTTTATAATTGAATCGAGACAAAGTAATAGAGCTCATAATTCTGGATTCAATGCTAGTTTTTCTGCTGCTATATACCTAACAGAAATCAGAAATCTTTATGCTGATATATATAGCTTTGAAGTCACGTAACTTAGAAAGAAATAATTGGTTTAAATTGGGGCATTCATGCCGACCAATTGACTACCATCATCCTCTGTCTTAAGGACTCCTACAAAACTCAAAAAGGGTAGTCCTTTTCCATGGAAATTCATGGAAAAAATAATGGCAAATTATGGGGGACAAACATAGTGACATATAGTTTCAATCCATCTGACAAACAATGATTCATTTCCCTAGAACATAGAAATGAAATCCAGCTAAGAATTTTTCCCATGGAAAATGGTGGTGTTTTTGCTTAGCTAGGCTGCTGCTGCTGCTGCTTTGAACCCCATTAAAGCTAGCTGACACTTGTTACCACTCATCAGCATTTTATCACAAACCCTCTTCCAGGTTCATGATTGTTACCAGGGTTTTCTGAATTTTTCCAGTAATGCCATGTGGCAACTCCTTTTTGGGTCCAAAGAAAAAAGCTTGAAAACTTTGATATGTGAGTGCAGTTTCAGCCAATATGCTTTTTCACAGTAGCAGAAATGATGAATTCCAAGGAATATTTCAATGATTCACTGACAAAAAAGAACATCTAAGGAAGAACAATACAAGTTTAAAAAGCTAAAGAAAATATACTTGTTACAGCAAAAAGACACAAAAGTTTGTAAAAATAGATTGAAATTTGTCAGCTGCTAAAACATTGTACGATCAGTGGAAAGTGACCAAAGAATCTGTGATCCCTTTACACCTATGTGGCTGGAATCTCAGGAGCTTTCATTTTCAATCCCTCCCCTATTAGGGTTTACATCACAAATCAGCCCATTTCCCCACCTTGGGTCCTCTTCAATGTAAAATCAATGTCCAAAAAATTAAATGGGAAAATGTTTTTACTCACCACAAATCTGTGTATTAGTGAATGTGAAAGATCTAGAAAGGACCCATCTTTCTTTGGGTGGGACTTTTATCACAGAGTGACCCAACATCAGCCTTCATAATTACCAACTTCACCAATCTTCAAGCAAAAGAAAAGATTTGGACCCAACTAAACCCTTAACTCTTTGTTTGGAAACAGTGCAGCAATCACTGCAAGAAAGCAACAAGTGATCTCCATTATTGCAATGAACAAATATTGAGAGGTACTGTTGGATTTCAGCATTTCTCACTTTCCATCAGGATTTCAAGCTCCCCACGTGAGCCACATACGAGTGGAACTTGAGAGGTAAGTATCAAAGCCAGCAAGGGTTCCAATTGAATGATAATGGCATAGAAATTATTCTGGTTCAATGCAATGCATGCATGCATGATCAATTATAAAGTAGGGTCTCTGATCAGCTAGAAACCAATGGCAATGGCCCATGCAAACTTGACCTATCCCTATGGACAGAGCAAAAGGAGAAAGAAAAGATGTATCAGAACATATATCTTGAAAGACATTGCAGATCAATCATTTACCTGGCGTTGAGAAGAGTCTATCATGTAAGCAAACAAAGCAGCTCCACCCTCCAATGTCTGTCTGTCGAAATGGATATTAATGGCAGAAAATGGACGAGAAATCAAAGCTCCATAAAGGGTCTGTTCCACATAATTTACTGACTCATATCCCAATTCTGGAAATACAATTCAATTCTGATCCTTGTTTCTTCCTTACCACACATGGGAATGGGGGTAATATTAATTCTGTACGGGCTGTACAATTGGTACTTGCATACATATTCCAGCATGAAATGATACAGACAAGGAGTTCATGATGGAAAGCTGAGTGTACACGTTAGTCTTATTCAGTGATGTGTTCTTTCTTTCTGCTTTAATTTGCAACTTTGGCCCCTCTTAAAGTTACCCATTATGTTATGCAAGATTAGATTTTAGATATAAGTAAGAATGACAATGGGTAAGTTATATGTTATTTTTAAAATATTTATATTCAAATCTTATTATTTGTTAAGGTATTCGAATTTTATAATTACTTTATTAATATTTTAAATTTTTTATCTAAACATTAGCCGTATTAATAGATACGATCTGCTAAATACCTAATTTTGGTTGTAAAGATTATTTGGCGATCCCTTACAAGCATATATAAATTATACTTATTTATAGTTAATAAAATATAGATAAACAAGTTTAGGATACGGTTACGTGATATTATCCAAATAAAAACTAATTATGTTCGAATCTTCAAAAAGTAATATCGAACTTGATATGAATAACAAATTCCTTACTTAAATTTGTCCCAAACTCAAATACAGAATACTCGAACCTTATGTAATGGGATCTGTATCTAATAGAGTACTCAAACCTGTCCCATGACATTTAGCAAGCTCAAGGAAACAGTAAAACAAGCGGAGATTTCTATTCAAAAACCAAATCCAAATTGCATCATGGTTGTATACTATGTATAATATCCATATGCAAATTAAGAAACCTAGCTTACTAATAGCACCTTTTACAGTATTATGCACCATTGAGGATCCATCTCCTTAGGGGGCGCAACCACTGGTGGTGCTTTAGGTGGAAAATAGTTAATTACTGGTTGCAATGGTGGTGGCGGTTGTGGCGGTGGTGGAGGAGGAGGTAGGTATGGTGGTGGTGGTGGTGGTGCTAGCGGTGGTGGAGCATAATAGTGTCTATCATACCATGAATAATTGTCTGGCCCTCCCATAAGTGGATATGTGTGAGGTGATATATGAGGAATGTACCCATTTCCTCCATGATAACGGTAGTAGATTGGCTCCCTCACTTCCCCTTCAAACTTAAGACAAGAAACCTCTCCATGCTTCCCATATTTTTCAAATACCTTAAAGATTATATATGGATTTACTTTTCCTGAAACTTTTACTGTCCCTTGTTCTGCATCAATAACAACAGAGTACACCCCTAAATCCAACAAAAAAAAAAAGGAAAATGTCACTTCCTTTCAAGCATATAATTTTCCTAGAATTCTATTTATTTTATGGGATAATGGGAAAGTACCATGGAGATTTTGCAACACATCCATCACCTTCTTCTTGCATGTCTCACAATTGATATTCACTTTCAGAACACAAGACTGCAGAAAAATGAAATCCAAGAAAAGGAAATGGTTTAAAACAAAGTGTAATGAAATATAAATAAGAAGAAAATATTAAAAAAATAAAAATAAAAATCATCTACCATTTCAGCTCGGGACTCCATTGAAGCAACTCTTTTCATGGAATTCCTTGGTGAATTTAAGGTTTTGCATTTGAGAAAATTAGAATGGTATATATGAGGGAGAGGAACAAGATTAATCAAAAAAGGTAAGTAAATAAAAATGGATCAAATTTCTTCCATATGTAAACAAGTTAATTGCCTAAACTATATATATACTGTTCATTATTCCTTCAAATAATTCCTGAAATCTCTCCTTAATTATAATTTCATCTCCAAAAATCATTCACATTCTGTTTGCCAAGTTGATTCTGGTCATACCCAACAGCAAACCAACCTTTTTACTATACTCCTTTCGTCTCCAAATGTTTGTCTCTCTTTGACTTTCGCGAAAATTAAATAAAAATTTCATTACATCACATCCCAAAAATTAAAGATGGATAAAGAAAAAGAGACAGACGACGTAACAAGTATAGCATAAAAGAAAAATACGCTGTTAACTGAGTTTAATCTGTTAAGGGTACCCTTCAACCCAAAGCACAACTATATTTTCAAGTAGTCTTTTAATAGATCATTTTGACACATGCTTGAGTAATCTATGTAAAGGAACATCATCCTTTGACCCACTGTAAAGTTATTGCAATTTGCACCTTAGGGGTTGCATATAGTTACCAATTGTCAAATGTGACAGATATATGTTCCTTCCTGGATCTTGGACCGAATATACACCTCTGACAAGAAGGAAAGTGAGTGAACTGATAATGCTTCGATCTCGAATTTCACTCCTCTTTGCAGCATCAGCTCTAGTTCCGACCTTTAACATGCAAGAAGAGCAAAAGAAATCATAGATGAATGATATTTTAAGATAAAGATGTCAGGGAATTTACCTCCAATCTGGCACTTCTTGGTGAAGGTAGCATCTATTTAACATGGCTTCAGCTTTCCTCTTATCTGGCAGGAAGCATCGGAATCTCAAAACAAACTAGAAAAAGGAAAAGTAAAAGGGATGCCACTGTCAGGATCTGCATCACCTTCTGTTGTCAAAGGCAGGAGACATTGCTGAGGAAGATCATAGTTCTCAGAGTCTGAAGGAAAAGTTCCAATCCATTGGATCTCTGGGACTCGTAGCAATTTGGCATCATAGGCCATTTGCTAAGAAGCAGATTCGATAGGGTGGAAAAAGGAAAGGATTCATGTCATAATGCTGAATTACTAAAGGGCACTCACAGCCTCAAAATTAATCTACTTGCCTTGTTGCTTGAGTAGAAATTTCGAGGAAAACAACAGGTAAAAACATAGTACTATACAATCAAGAAGTCTAACCATTGAACCAAACCGGTAAGTGGCCAGGATGTCGAAGCCATATGGATCACAATCTACCAAGCAATAAACAGGCAGACATAACTTGTCAACGAGGAGTCGCAAAAACCTGAAAGAGTAAGATGTGCATCTAATTAAACAAAGGCAGAAAGATACACTCCAATAGCATCAGAGTGGCATGTATTGCCAGTTTGCCACACACGGGCATCCTCTGTTTCCTTCTAAATATTTGGGAAATTCTTTTTCTATCTTTTTTCTTTACTTCACCTTCTCGTGGGAACATCTGGATAGCCTCTTCCCTGAAGAAGAAGAAGAAGAAAGATTTTAAGAAAATGAATATAAATATTAAACAATTTAGAAAAAGGCGATGTTCAGCCAAGTTTTTGCTTACTGTGATGACAATGCAACGGTTTTTGTTACAAAACTGGTCATTTGCTAAACGCTGGAACACTGAGCAATGATTCAATACAAGATTTAGTCAATAACATTTCGACCAATCTTTCAGGTAAACAATGATTATTGCAAAAAAGAATATACCTGATTCTTTCTCTACAACCAGTATGTACTGGGCAACACTAACAAGATCTGCATGCAGTGATCAGGGAAAGCTTATATCTGAGAACATGTCTTCTGGATCATATGTGACAGTACTCATGGTAAATGAGTGAGATCTTATTGATATAATCCCTTTGCTTAACACTTAGTTAATTAGATACCTTTAACATCCTCAACAAGCACAGGAATTGTGTGGGCCTGCAATGTGAATCAGATATGAACAGATAAAACATGAATCAGATATCTGTTGACATATTTAGAGTATGATTCCACTAACAGAGAATCGGTGCCTCCATTCTTACAGTATTGGGGCTATTTATGCAATCGAATTTCCTTGCTGCTTCAAAGAATCTTAACCATCCCATCACCAACCTATAATAGATATAAACAGATAGATAGATATTAGGAGAAATAATACAAGCATGCATAACTTGAATTAATGCTTAAAAAAGGCAGAAATTAGCAAATATGAAACATGGCATCGTGGTGATATAAGCTGACTCCACAATTAATTGCATTAAGTCAAACCTGCCAGCTGAGAAAAGGTCTAAAAAGGTAGCTACCATTTTTATTTAGAATCCATATAACGGTGCACTATTCATCAGTTCATGAAACTGCTCTTCCTCCTCTGTTTGCCAATGAAATAAATATACATAAAGCTCGCTGTCATAATTTTACCTCAAATTCTTACAAACCAGGGTACAAAAGGTTGTCCATACAGTTGAAGACAACAACTCTATTAAGTTATCAAATCCTAAAGTTTAAACAACTCATATTTGACATGCAGAGAACTCTTATGAACGACCAATGATTAAAAAGTACAGCACTCACCAATCAAGAGCATACATGAACCAAATGCCTAAAGAACTTGAAATGCATTACTTGAAGACAATTTAATTTGCCAGCAATAAGTTGTAATATTGTTTTTCAATCTTCCAAATTTTAAGCATGACGAGAAAACTCACCCACTTCCAACAGAAACCTGCCAAAAGAACATGCGTTAAATTTCTCACATAAAGTAAATTTCTATTCACGACTTTATCAAATCTCTAAAGTCCTATAGCCAATTTTGATCTTTTGTGAACAAAAACAAATACTACACTAAAATCAAATCTGGAATGTGATGCATGAGATTATAATCATATAACCTCTCATTCTAACTTCTACATATTCCTCATTGACAGTATAGGTTACCAACCACATTTAGATTGTGCCGACTGCATTGCAGAAGGATGCATATGTCATTAATTGCTCTATCTACAACCGACTGATCTGCATCAAAATACATGAACAAACCCCAAAAGAACAAGTTGATCTAGACAGAAGTTTAAGCTTCATCAACATCATAACTGCAAATCAAGTCTCATAAACAGCTGAAGAGTAATAACATTAGCAAACAAGTCACTGTCCCCTGCAAAAACACTAACACGATGCTCATGTTTGTATATCGCTTTAAATTAAAGGGCAGTAACCTCATAGCTTCTATCAAGTATTCAAGCAACTCTTTCATAAACGTAACTAAAACGAACCCGTAAATACTGATGGATGCATGTAATAAATATCTCTCTTTGACCCATGTTTGTTTTGTTGAAGAAGTTGCTGCACTATCAGTAACACCCTCAACAACACATCTGAAAGAGAGATTGAAACAATTAATCAAATTCTCCAACTTGAAATTCAAATTAGTAACACGATCACTACATAACAAAGAATCAGGCTAATGTTCGTAATTCTTAGCTTACCAATTCTACGCACATGGCTTTCCTTTTTAAATGTAAGAATTTCATGTCCATTAGGCTTATTAGAGCTGCAAGAGCTGCATTGATCCCGATACTAATGCATTAAACAATCCTTTTCGAGAAGAGCAATTGAAATATGATCTCATTAAATATCAGATTAAAATTTAATTCGAACCAATTTGAATCAAGATTGGTGCAGTAGGTTCTGAACCGCTGGATGAAAATCAACGGGGATCGTCCTTCGCTCAAGTCCTCCAAGATCGACAGAGAAAACTCTGCGAAGAGAAGGAAAACGGAAGAAAATTTTGATTTTCCCGAGAAAGTGAACGAAGAAAATTATCAAATTTGAAACCATTATGAAACGAAACCTTTGATTTTCCTCAGCAGATCGCTCGAGCGATTTCCCTCCATTTTTTCTTATGCTTTCTCTGCTTTTGAATTTGGAAAAAAGTTTTGAAAATCGGAGTATTTATCGTAAGATCCGTTTTTCTATTCGGGTCGAACTGAATGTTTGGGCTTCAAATGGGCTTGCAAAAAAGATTTTGGGCTTTTAATGGGCCTTCGTCCAGGTCTAGACCCGAAACAAAAGGATAAGCCATCCCATCAATCAATGCTAAGTTTTAGCTAAAAAAAGTAAACTTTACCTGTACCACCATGAAAGACAAAACTTTAACTTTAACTGTTGAACTGACAAGAGACTAGGATCTTCCAACAGCTTCCAAAAATCGTTTTGCTGTCCTAAATTCTTCTCCATAGATTCAATTCTAAACACCCCAGTTTCCCCCAGGTAAGTCTCCATCTTTCTATAGCTTTTTCCAATCCCAAGAACTTTCATGGTTCTAAGCCATATGGTTCTAAGCTCATCATGAACTTTCATGAAACTAGTTCTGTACTCTGGCAGTTTTTTTGGTTGATCCTGAGTGAAGGGTCTTTGATAATTTTCACTAAGGGTCTTTATAAAGATCTTATAGATCTTGGCCTTGGACAGAACATGTGAAAAGTTCATAGTTTTGCTGGACCAAACATTGGTTTCAATGCAGATAATTTTATAAAGTTTGACATTGTAGTAGTTGCTTGGTTGGAATCCATCTTAAAGTGATCCAATTACTTTGAAGTTTAGATCTTTATCTTCAGCTATAATTCTATGCTCATTATGAACTTTCATCGAAACGTGTTCTGTAGGCATAGCTCTCTATATCAGCCTCTGGCAGTTTTTTGTTGATTCTGAGTAAAGGGTCTTTGATACTTTTTACTAAGGGACTTTATAAAGATCTTACAGATCTTGGCCATGGACAGAACATGTGAAAAGTTCGTAGTTTTCTGGAGCAAACATTGGCTTCAATGCAGATAATGTTCTAAAGTTTGACCGTTGAGGTCAGTAGTTGCTTGGTCGGAATCCATCTTTTTTCTTTTTTTTGGATGCTTCTACTCCTCATGGATTTAAAGGGGATTTGGTTTAAGAACAGCACCTGAATTGGGATGAATTCAGTTAAATCCTAAATGTTATTTGTAATTGCATGAAACTTCAGAATTTGGAGGCTGAGTAGATCGACTTCTAAACAAAAAAACAGGAAAAGATCACATGATAATTAGCAGATCAAAGAGCCATGCTGCTGGGTTGGTTCCAGTGTTTCACTGACTCCCTTTTTTCATTTAAAGGCTAGTAGCCTTGTACTTCCTAATGCCAGATGCACATTTTCAATTCCTGTTTGTTTGCAAACAATTGGGCTATTTACATAATTTGAGAGTTTGGTTGATTTGGAATCTATGTATCTGGTTATTACAGGGCTCCTGGTAGTGATCTATGTCTGCTGAATTTTCCTAATGGCCTGTGATGGAGCAAACCAGCCTTTGCTATCAGGATCAGCAACTTCGACAACTCAAAAGAGTAATGGGGATGCACCAAGGATAAGAAGACTTAGACGTGTCAGAAGTGCTCCTTTAGCAGAGTGTGGTCCTTGTGGTATCAAAGGCAATGCTTCACTCCCACGTTCTGAGTCCATTTTCGGGAGTCTTCACCCAAGTTTTAAGAAGGTAGCCATATTCTTGACAGTATACTTAAGTGTAGGCACCATTTGCTTCTATATGGTCAGGAACCAAATCAGAGGGGAGAAAACAAATGGGATTCTTGATGCTGTCTATTTCTGTGTTGTTACAATGACAACTGTTGGATATGGAGACCTGGTTCCTAACAGCAACCTTACAAAACTACTAGCCTGTGCTTTCGTCTTCACGGGAATGGCTCTGATTGGACTTGTACTGACCAAAGCTGCAGATTACTTGGTAGAGAAGCAAGAAACATTGCTGGTTAAAGCCTTACATATTCATCAAAAACTTGGTCAACTTGAGATTCTGAAGGAGATTGAAAACAACAGGATGAAATACAAGTTTTATATGGCCTTGATCCTGCTCATTGTGCTTATATTAACCGGTACTATCTTCCTATCAAAAGTTGAGAATTTAGATCTAATCGATGCATTCTATTGCGTTTGTTCTACCATCACAACCTTAGGCTATGGAGATAAAAGCTTTTCAACCGAAGGGGGGCGTATTTTTGCTGTATTTTGGATCTTAGCTGGTACTATTTGCTTGGCTCAGTTTTTCCTCTACATTGCCGAGCTAAATGCAGAGAAGAGACAAAGAGCACTGGTGAAGTGGGTTCTTAGCCGAAGAATGACAAATGTGGATTTGGAGGCAGCTGATCTTGATGATGATGGTGTTGTTGGGTAAGAGATTTGCAGATTATGAGCTAAGATTCTGTGATCTACAGTTCCATCATAATCTTCTTTTCTTTACACAGGTGTTGGCGGTTTATTAACATCTTTCCCTTGTTCTTTGCTTCATTTCTACAGAGCTGCTGACTTTGTTCTATTCAAACTTAAAGAGATGGGGAAGATTTGCCAAGAAGATATTTCACTTATCATGGAGGAATTCGAGGAACTTGATGTTGATCAGTCCGGAACCTTGTCTGCATCTGATATAAATCTCGCTCAATCAGTTGAAACTAGGAGGTCATAGAAACCATATACAGATAAAAAAAAAATGTTATCATTAGCCAGCATCTATGGCAGAACGAGGTAAATAATCTTAGTGCTATTCTCCAAATCGGTAATTCGAATGACTAATCGGATTTAAACAACTTGTATTGAACTTCTTTTCCCTCTGTGGATGTACATATTTTTGCTGAGCTAGGAACTAAAAGAAATATCAACAGTTTGATTTTCCCTTTGGATTCTTAGAAGCATTAATCCTTCGGGATGGATCAGAAACTTGTTCTAAGCCACTGCACACTGTGATTCCTCTATTCTGGAAACTTGACTTAATAGTATCGTAATGGTATCGTAGTTTAATAGTATCATAGTTGTAAATTGTCAGATTACCATAAGCAAGAATGATTTTTGACATTGAACTCTTTTTCTGTTTATATAATAAGATGTTTCTTTCATTTCAAGGTAAATATTGAAAAGCTTGTTATGTAAACAAGTTCTAAACTTAGATGGCAAGCTATTTCATGCTCAAATATCAAAAGCCGTATATCAAAAGCAGTTCTGTATATCAATTTGTGGCATCAACTGCGAAGAAATGTAACAATTCCCAGCAATTGTGATGAAGAATCAACTTTGTTTTCTGTATTTTCAGGCCAAAAGTATCCATTGAAATCTATAGGGTAAAAACTACAGTGAATCCTGGAAACAAATATGAAAAGGATCTGGATGTACTCTCATCAGCTTTTATTCATGTAGCTAATATCAGCTGCTTACAAACATAAGCTTGTAGATTTCAATCATATTTTGTATAATTAAGATCAAACATGTCGACTTGGCATAGACTCATCAAGGTTCTCATGAACTACTGAAATATCGCATTTTTGGATCAGTACGCGAAACTTCCCATAATCTGGTACTTAAGCAAAAAAATAGACAATGACGTTTTCACTTCAAGCTGCAAAATCAAGGTCTTGCAACAGAAAAAGACATCAGCTTGGAATCTTCCAGGAACTTTCCAATGCGTTTGGAACCCAAATTCACTCTACTTGTAAGCACTTTATATTGAATTTCCCACTTGCTTCCCTCTGGTAAGTCTCCTCTCTTTCCCGCTGAAAACTTCCCAAGGCCTTCTTCTCAGCATTGTTAGTGAAGAACCCAAGCTTGGTACCAGATTTCTATTTTAACCCTTTGTCTATTGAGCCATTTCCTGGTATTTGGTATACTTTCAATATCTAGATTTCTTCTATTTTCTAGCTGTCTGAAGTTATGTACATGTCTACAATCAGGTATTATAACTATGTAATTCTATGTTGTGATGGTTGTAGCAGGTGGACTAAATGCTGGGTTACTTCAACTCAATCATTGCAATGGCCTCCAATGCTGCAAAGAAGGCCAAGCTGCCAATGGCTGCAGGGTCCCCAACCTTAACAAATGATGAAAATGCTTGCGAGAAAACAAGCTCTCAGAGTTGCAAAACCACTCCCGCGGATGCAAGTTGCACCCCTCCGATCACTTTTCGGACAGATTTCCCGGACATTAAGAGGCTGGGGATCTACTTTGGTATCTACATAGGTGTCGGGACGACAAGCTTTTACGCACTCAAGAACCACATTAGAGGGCATAAAACGAACGATCTCATCGATTCTCTTTACCTATGCGTGGTGACAATGACCACGGTCGGCTATGGCGACCTTGTTCCTCACAGTTTCCTCTCCCAACTGGTCTGCAGCATTTTCATAACCATAGGAATGTGCCTGGTCGGGATAGTAGTGAAAATAGCTGCAAGTTACTTGGTCGTGAAGCAGCAGATGGTACTGGTTAACGCCCTGCAGCTGTCTAAAAAACTGGGTCCGATGGAAGCCCTGGAGGAGATCGAAAACCTGAAAATAGACTACACCAAGTTGCTGATATCTTTGATTGCCATGGCGGTGCATTTCGTCATTGGGATCTTCGTCCTGGTTACAGTCGAAGGAATGGATTTCACTGATGCAATCTACTGTGCTTGCACCACCATGACAACCGTCGGGTTCGGAGATGAGAGCTTCTCCAGTGAGTTCGGACGCATGTTTGGTTTAGTTTGGATTGCCACAGGTACCTCCTGTTTAGGCCAGATGTTTCTCTACATCGCAGAGGTGTATACAGATATCGAAACCAAGAAACTAGTCAAGTGGGTTCTTACTAGCAACATCATTGACAAGAAAGACCTGGAAGCAGCTGATAATCCTGAAAACGACCAGGTTTATGGGTAAGACACTAAGATCTCCTTGTTCAAATGAAATCGGTTTCGCTGATATATAGCTTCCATAAATGACAAGAGAAATCTTGTATTCAGGATCGTGAATTGTACACAAATAAGCAAAGCATACACATAAGAGACAATCATCTAACAGTATCAGAATCCTTTGTTCTTCGGTTTTTTTACAGGGCTGCTGATCTCATTCTATACAAGCTGAAAGAGATGGGAAAGATCAAGCAAGAAGATATCTCAATTGCCATGAAAGATATTGATACTGTGACCAAGGACCTTGATGTTGATCATCAGTCGGATTCATCCCAAAAGAAGTGATGATTTCCATCAAAAAGAATATCAATTGTACTAGTGTCTTTAGAGAATATAGATCTTCTCTTATCATAATATTCAACCTTTCACCCCCAGGTTGAAGCACTCCTCCTTTGGAAGCTATAACTAGCTAGGCCACCCCTGAGTACTTTGTAAAGAAGAACTGCATGAATGCTACCTATGTTTTGAAGGTTGAACGTACCTTAATTACATGTAATTTTGTTGGAATAATGATGGGTTTATCTCATAAAACTAGCAAACCTCTTTGATCAAATTCCCAAATTCTCTCAAAAAAAAAATAAAAACCCCATGATGAAACACAAATTCGAGAAATTATTGAAATCGATATAATCTCAAAATATGATTATTTTCCGTAACTTTCATCTATTTTTTAATATATCATACATAATTTGTCAATAATTTTTATAGATATTTAATAACACAAATTCGATCCGTAAAATCAATAATACCAAAATGATTAATTTTATTCATAATTTTTATGTATTATTTAATTATCTCGAATGTACTTTGTTCCAATCTTCACGACCAAAAGCATTCGCTATCGATCAAATTTCGATCATGTTACATCATGATAAAGAAAATAGATGAATGATTGTTCAAATCAACAATAATTGTTAAAAGGGGTCCATTTAAACAGTAGTCCCAATACCTATTAGATCATAATGAATCCTTCTTTTGAAGTTTCCCAAGACCATAGTAAAATTCATAAAATTCATTAAATTTTTAAAACGGATATATAATTTAAAATCAATCGATAATAAATTAAAAGATTTTTTTATATTTATCTGTGAATACTTTTAATTTTATTAAAAATTTTAAGAAAATAAACAAAAATTAAGTACTAATAAAACCCAAAATTAAATGGGTAATTGAACAATGAAATATTTGTTTTATTTAATTAAAAAGGTCAATTAACTTATTATTTTTAGTCAACCTGATACCCTCAAGTGGGTCTTTGAATTCAATTGGAATGATGGAATCCTCAGGTGGGTCTTTGAATTCAATTGGAAATTAGTTGCTACAAAAATAAGCAACATCAATTCCTTAATAATGGGCCTCCACCCAAGGCATGATTAATGTTAACATTTTACATTATATTATATCAACAAACCCTAAATATTAAATATAATATTATAAAAAAATTATAAATTCAACCTAAATACATATTAATTTTAATTCTTTTCAAGTGACATCTTAGGATTTTTTTTTTCAATTAATACTTTTTGAAAAAATTCGTTTTCTATTAAAAATTACATCATTAATTTCACTTAATAAAATTATTAAAATACTTTGAATTCAAAGAATTAACCGTTTTTTTTATCATCTTTCATTTTAAATTAGAAATTAGATCCTAGTTCAGTCCCTATCAAATCACAATCATGACCTAGTAATAAGGGAATTTCCCAATAAATCTTTCAATCATTCATTCTCATATTAGGGAAAAAAAAAGGGTAAAAAAACAGTAAAAAAAAACAGTAACTAGTAATTATTATTATTATTATTACTGTTCTTCCTCCCAAAATGTACAGTTCAGATAGAACAAAAGGGGAAAGGAAAAGGGAAGTTACAGCAAGAGAGAGAGAGAGAGAGAGAGAGTTAGAGATTACACTATGAGATAGAGAAAAGTTTCTACTGATCAGACTTGTAACTGTCAACGGTGAGCTCCGGTTGGCCAGCAACATAGTCAAGGAGGCCTTCACCGGGCTTGTCCGCCGGAGAGTCAGAGCCGGTGTGAGCAGAGGTCTTGCCGAAGAAGACGACAGCTACAAGGAAGAGGGCGGTGGAGAGGAAGAGCGGCCAGAAGTAGGTCAAAACGGTGAGGAAAGAAGGTGCCAAAATGACAAGGGAAGAAAGGGTGAGTGAAAGGGTGAGGGAAAAGATAATGGGATACTTGAACTTGAGCAGCTTTTGTGGGATCTCCATGGTTTTTCAGAGAGACAGAGAGCTAGAAAAAGAAGAAGAAAGGGTTGGTCCTTTGTTTTTCTTTAAAGGGCGAGAAGAGGAGGAGAAAGAGAAAAATAAAGAGAAAAAGATTCTCTACTGGGAAGAGGAAAGTGATGGGTTTTTTCTCTTTAAATTGAAAAAGTGAAATTAAATTAAAAATATAATTTTTTAATAAAAATAATATTACAGTGTTCGCTATTTTATCGAGTCGGTAATTGATTTTTTTTGAATTTTTACTTTTCTTATTAATCTAGTTAATATAAATTTCCTAATGTGTGCTCTTTATTCTTTATTTTACATCCTTATAGTCTAAGAGTGGAAGGAATTTCCTTTATATACTTGATTCTTATGTCCATATATTGCATGTCAATGGTATAGGGACAGTACACATAGTTCATAACTTTCTAGAAAATTTATTTCAATTTTGATACAAAAAATGTATAATCTAAGCTCTTGCTTTCATCATTAAGTATCACCAATTGAGAGCAGGGCATGCCAAAATCGAAACTATACAATTTTTTTTCGAACATTTGATTCATGGGTTTGTTCGATTATCTTCAAATATTTATTTTCATTTGAATTTTATGAAAATTAAGACAAAAAAATAAAGAAAAAACAAAAGAAAAGGGAACCATTTTAAAGGCTTCAAAATGATCACCAAAACTTAACTAAAAAAATTTTTGATGTCTTGCCCTAAACCAAAAGGCTTTCAAGTCATTTGAGGTAATTAAATTTAAAGTGAATTATTACTCAAAAATAAAGGAAAAATAGAAAGAAAATAGAGGTAAGTAGGTAGAATTCAAAAGTGGGGGATGGGGGGTGGTGCATGGGACATCTCAACGGTAAAAATTAATGTCAATGGCACACAGATCCTTTGTCCTTTCACTGAAATTGTCGGCTACTTTTGTATTTTTTCAAAACGAAACTGCATTTAGCTGTAACTAAAGTTTTTGTAAGCTTGTGACCAAGATAAGATCCCAAAGCATAAGGTCTGCAATAACCCAAGGCCTGAATTTATTCCACTTTCAGAAACCATTATATTCTATAAAAAAATAAAATAAAATAAAAAATAAAAGGCTTTCTAAGCCCATCTTTTACCAGATCTTGTTCTGACCAACATTTTAAAATTTTGGGTTCTTTGATCCCCTGGATTGGGTGGTTTAGACTCACTAAACACGATAATTTTAATCTAAATTCGTTTAATTTTATATCGTTATCGTGTTGTGTTAATGAATGAATAGTATTCAAAATTGGTAAATCTGTTATTGTTTTATGCAATGGTAAAAAGAAAAATGTAAATTTGATTCTTAAAACCAATCTAAATTTGTTTAATTGTCAAGTCTATCATTATTTTCTACAATGGTAAAAGAAAGCTGCAAACTTAAATTTTAAAACCAATCTCTTAAAATTAAAACACGAAACACGATAATTCAAATTTAAATTTGCTTAATTGTCAAGTATGTTATTGTTTTTTATAACGATAAAAGAAAACTATAGATTTTAAAATTTAAAATTAATTTCTTAAAATTAAGATATGAAACACGATAATCTTAATTCAAGATGCAAGATTAAATCTTGAAACCAACCTTTTTCAAAATTTTCATGTCAAAGGTTTGAGAAATTTGAAGATAACTTCATCAACCACCCCCAAGGAATCCTATTAAGGGTGTTGCTTGCAAAAGTTAAAGAAGCAGAAACCATGAAGTGACAGCCATTCATGGAAGGTTGGTTTATATGAGAAACTTGTCAAAAAGGATTTGGGAGAAAAAGTTAAAAAGTGATAAGAGGAACGTGACATTATTTTCATCATATTATCCTTTCTTGACTAGCATTGGCAATGTGTCAGATATCAATTATTTCAGTTTGCATTCCTGATTTGGACATGCACCAAAAATTCTTCAAATGTAATCAAATATAATACAATCGAGCATTTAATTTATTAGTGTATGTATAATTTTTATTTAATTTAAATTTTTTATTTTTTAATTATAAAAAAATTAAAATTAATTTTAATTTTGATTAAAATATATATATATAAAAAAGAGAAGGATTCGTAGAATTTCCTATGTGCTGAAAATAGCATTAGATTAGGTGGCCTTCATGCTGAAAATAGTAATTGCTTGTGATTTGTAGTTCGTGAGATTTCTAAATAATTAATATTAATCTCTTTTCAATATTAGTTATTTCATGCAAGTAAAAATAATTGAATAATCATTTAAATAAAATTAACTTCGATTATTTTTGAAATTTTTATTATATAAATACTAAAATCTAACCATAACATTTAAACTCTTCTTTTTCTTCTTATTTCTCTCTTTTCCTCACATCAACCTCAATAGTTCTCTCTTTAAAACAAACCCTAAATCCACCGTCACCGGTATCCTCCGCCATCGTTCTTCCCTTTTGTTTTCCTTCTTATTTAATTCTTTATTACTCAAACTCAAATTAAGATTTTTATTGAAACTTCCACCATGTCAACTAATTAGGTCAACAAGATAGCACATATAATTACTAAATGTAAATGTGAATGAGACTATGCATCCAAAAATATGAAGGAAATCGGCATATAGTATACACGATTTGGATAAAATTAATAAAGATTGACTATGAGTCCAAAAATATGAAGGAAACCAACATATAATATATGATTCGGATAAATTAATTAAGATTTTTATTTCTCAACGACGGTAGACATTAATATAATTTTATAAAATTTAACTTTAACGTATCATATTATATATATTTTTTTATGTATATTGTTAACAATTCAGGTAAATTAAGGTACTAGCTTATGAGTTCCATTAGAAATTATGAAATTTTTCTAAAATTTGATTGTAATTTTCATTTGTAATTAATTAAAAACTAAGTTACCTATAATTAATGGAATTACTTTGTTATCAGAATTTGCAAACAACAGGAACAAATAAACACCCGTGTTCTGAACTAACTGGTCTGTGTTTGACGGTTCCTTCAGTTTGAAGTCTGGTGATCGAACCGCCACAATGGCGGAGCCTGTAAGAACAGCCACAGGCGCTGTTGTCGTAGCAGCAGCTATCTCTATTTCCATGGCTGTCTTCTCTTACTTCCTCTTCTCCAAAAAAACCAGTTCGACCCTTCACTGCGACAAGAAGAAAAAGCAAACAAGTGGGGTTGTTGATGCCATTGGTAACACCCCTTTGATTCGTATCAACAGCCTGTCTGAAGCCACTGGCTGTGAGGTTACTTTCATCTCTCTCTCTTTCTCTTTCTCTTTCTTCAAAAGATTCTATCTTTTTGGATTGATTTTGGTACATGAGTAATTTCTTTCCCTTCTGTTTGCAGTCTTCTTTTGTGTTTTAGTCTGATTTTGATCTCTGGGTGTCTTCAATTATGTCTCTTAAGTCATTTGTTTGAATTGGTCACCTTAATCATCTCTGATTTTGAGATCAATTTCTTCCCATCTTCATGCACATATACTAGGAAAAAGGATTGCCAATACAGTTTTAATTTATTCTTTAGTTTCTTTTTGGCTTTTCAGATTCTTGGCAAGTGTGAGTTTCTGAATCCTGGAGGAAGTGTGAAAGATAGAGTTGCTGTGAAAATCATTGAGGAGGTAATTTATAGAATTGAAACATAAAGAACCATTCAAGCTGTGATGCACTTGCCGCTTGGTATCATGACTTTTCTTTCCATCATGTATGATAATTCCATGCTTTACATTAAAAGCTTGCATTTGAATCATAGCACTTTAAGCCATGGTATGAGAATTGAATTCCCTGTGTCTTTATACCTTTTTAAAACTTTGGGGAGTTAATGTTTTTCACAATTTCATGATAACTTATTCTTGATATTTGTCTAGAGTTTGTAAATGATTAGTGTTGGCAGTTCTGTTTGTTAACCAGTTCTTCTTTGCTTATACTTTCCAATTTCCGGCACAATATAGGCTCTGAAATCAGGTGAGCTAGCTCCAGGTGGAGTAGTCACTGAAGGAAGTGCTGGGAGTACTGCAATTAGTCTTGCCACAGTGGCTCCTGCCTATGGATGCAAATGTCATGTAGTCATCCCTGATGATGTTGCTATTGAGAAGGTATGTGTATAATATGCCGGGACGAAGACCTTCCTTGGACAATTACATTTTTGTGATTCTTGCAAGTACTGTTGAATTCTCGTTTAGGATTGAAAGGATATATGCTAGGATGGTGCAGGCTCTTTAGAAATGTATACTTACTCATACAAACACTTCTGTCTCTTCTGCATGTAGCATTTTGTTTTTCTTTACATTTTCGATGTATTACAACATACTCTAATTGATTTTGTCACTTTCAAACATCTCTTTAGTCTCAAATACTCGAAGCACTGGGAGCTACTGTCGAAAGGGTAAGACCAGTATCGATTACACACAAAGACCATTATGTCAATGTTGCTAGGAGGAGGGCGCTAGAAGCAAATGAATTAGCAGCAAAGAATAAAAAAGCCAGCCAAGTGGATGGCAAAGACCAGGATCAAATAAATGGTTGCATACCTGACCAGGAGAAAGAAAATCCGGGTTTCTGGAGTCATTGTAATGGTGGTTTCTTTGCTGATCAATTTGAAAACTTGGCAAACTTCAGGGCCCACCATGAGGGTACAGGGCCTGAGATTTGGGAGCAGACTGGTGGCAGTCTAGATGCATTTGTTGCAGCTGCAGGCACTGGTGGCACTGTGGCTGGAGTTTCGAAGTTTCTCCAGGTAGAAATTTATAACCTCTTTTCAACCATTTTGTACATATTTATATGAGGGGACTAACTTAACTATTAAATGTTTGGACAGGAGAAGAATCAGAACATCAAGTGCTTCTTGATAGATCCTCCCGGTTCTGGTTTGTTCAATAAGGTAACAAGGGGAGTCATGTACACTAAAGAGGAAGCTGAAGGACGAAGGCTTAAGAATCCATTTGACACCATAACAGAAGGGATTGGAATCAACAGATTGACTCAAAATTTTATGATGGCAAAGCTCGATGGGGCTTTCCGAGGCACAGATAAGGAGGCTGTTGAAATGTCAAGGTCAGTCTATCATCTTTTATATGTGTTCTCTTTAGCATTTTTGTGTCCCACATCATTGAAAGGATGAAAACATACAAGCTTTGGGGATCGAAATTGTGCCTGGATGATGTTGTCTTGTCAAATGTCGAATCTGACATTATCTCCTTAGACTCTGCCTATTCTTTTGTGGTTAGAGCGTTTGCTTGGCTTTGAGCTTCTAATCTTATACCTGCTTGACATTTCAGGTTCCTTTTGAGGAATGATGGGCTCTTTCTTGGGAGTTCTTCAGCCATGAACTGTGTTGGAGCTGTTAGAGTGGCAAAGGCTCTCGGCCCTGGCCACACTATTGTAACCATTCTATGTGACAGTGGGATGAGGCATCTAAGCAAATTTTACGATGCCAAGTATCTGTCACAGTACGGATTGACGCCTGCTGCAACTGGATTAGAGTTCATGAGCTTCAAATGAACCCTGCTGAGATGTTGGCTTAGGTTCTTTCAAGCTTTCCCTGTCAGGTCAGGAGGCATATCTAGGCGATCCTTGTTGATGAAAGTTTCAGTAGTCACTCATTTGAAGTAACCTTCATTTTTGGGAATGACCTTTGTAAGGATTGAAGCTTAGGATTTTTTAATTTTAACACTTAGTGCTTAGGTTGATAACCACTCTTTTTCCCCAAAGAGGAATTCATTAGTTCCATGGGAACTGTTTTGACAAACAATTTTGAAACCCTTTAACATATAATGAATATTTACACTTATACAAGTGCTGTTTTGTTACTTTTGCACTTCAGATATGCTGTTAGAGCTGCTAAATTTGGAGTGCCAAAGACTGTTTTTGCATAACTTTTGTTGATGAAGCTGCACTTATAATTCCTTATTACTGGCTACAAACATTTATCAGGTTCTCAAGTACAATGATCATCCTCAAACTTTCTTCAAGAATGGGAAGACCATGTTAGGCACATCTTCAATTTCATTTGAAACTGTGTTTAACAAATGTGAGGAACTAACTCCTCTTCTCCCCCACCACCCGAATTCATATTTAATGAAGAACAAAATGTAAAATGAGAGTGAAAATACGAGAACTCCTTGTTATAGTGAACCTGATAAGGTCCAACGAATACCCAGATGTATGTTGGCACAAGATAGAACAGAAAATTGGAGTAAATGAACTTAAAATCTGACTTCAATATCTTCTGCATTAGTACTGAAACCAAATGGTCTGCTTGATGGATTATTGTCAAAATACATAACCTCGATAATTCCCTTGCCTCCAACGATAAAAAGACTTACAATAATTTGTGCCAACAAGTCAAACTTTGCACTTGATAAATATCTTAATCTAAGGAAAACTCCACTCACTGGGGGTACCACTTATCAAACTGTGCCTCATTACAATGTGGGTCTAGCCAATCCCTGGAAGAACCCTTGGACATGTTGGGGCTTGCTTTCCCACCACCTACAAGCTCTCTCAAATTTTCCACCTTATTTTCCCGCCCTGTCCCACTGATCCTTCTATCAGCTTCTTTCAGTTTCTGTTTAAATCGTTGCTTTCGACTGGATTGATTCAGCTCTGGCTGCCTTGATTGTGAAGGAGGAGCACCGTGTGGTCCCAAGTAGATGTTCTCTTCTATTTTAGTCTGCACAAGCCAAAATATGAACATTGTCTACATCTTAGTGTATATCTGTAAACAAGATAGGACAAAAGCTCCAAACAAATCAGTCTTGACATCTACAGATACAAGTATACGTAATTGACCTGTGAAGGAGGTTTTGATGATTCTACTTCTAAAGCATCAGCTTTATTTTTATCCGATTCTTCAATTCCCAAGCTTGGAATCACAAATCCCTCAGTGTCTAAAGAAAAACATCATGAAACAAGACATTAACATAAGGATAGTCAGCTTCATCTCAATCAATTTCAATGAGAAAAATTATTTCTAAACAGAAGGAATTATAATTAAACAATATTTAGCACACCGACAAGAGGTAATTTTATAAGATTTCAACGAAGAAAAATTCACTCAATTCATTGGAGACTGAAAGGAGTATAAAACTCTTTCCCTCTCTACTGACAAGGACCAGCAATACAGCGACAACATGAGAGAAATCAATCACTGACTAGGAGGTTTAGACAGCCCCTTGCTAACTCTAGAAGCCACCCCTTTAAAAGAGGCCACTTAGCACAGCCATCTTTTATAATGTTAAAAGCCATAGCGGTATTGCATTCATTGTCAAAAAGGAAACCACTAAAGTGTTTCATTCCATTATAGATAAACAAAATTTGACCTGCCACAAAATGAAGGAATTAACCACTTAATGATGATGGAATTGTGTCAGCTTCATTGTGCACCAAAAAAAGGAAAGGTGCCATGGGAATATGAAAACAACAACATAGTTGAAGCCACATAAAATCAGCAACATATACAGATACAAGATGAAGGGACTGGACTAAACGAACTTCATGCAATTACAAATTAGAAAGTGAGGGGGAAAACATAATTGCATTTGTGTTTACCATCACCTTGTTCTAAAACCAGCTAATTCAAGACACCAAAAGCAATGAAAAAATAACTAAGGAACTAATGTTTAGAACTGAAAACTTTAAGATAATGCATACAAGTTATATCTACAAAGGCAAAAGCAGGAAAAGGAAGTGGTAGAAATGTAACTTGATAAAAAGGCAGAAAGAATCTCGACTAGATTGATGCAAGGTAAACTGTTATATTAACAAGCTTTCTTGTCAGTTTCTCAGTTTATCCAAGAGATACCAGTTATCAAATCTCAAACTTCTGAGCCTCATACTCATATCCTACACAAAGTAAAACTTCATGGAACTCCAATTCTAGTTTATTGTAACCTTCAAACGCCTCTTAATTAGCAAAACAAATGACCTTCTACATAACATCATCACTTCTATGTAGACCTGGCAAAACGTGTTTCCGTGTCATAAACGTGTCAGACACGATTAGACACGAAACACGTTAAGGGTAAACACGAACACGACACGTTTAATAAACGTGTTTTAAGTGTAAAACACGTACACGAACACGTTTAATAAACGTGTAACACGACACGACACGATTAACACGTTTAACACGATTAACACGTTTATTAAACGTGTCAATATACAACACGACACGATTAATAACACGTTTAACACGTTTAACACGATTAACACGTTTAAATAAAAATATTTACAATTAAATATAATTTTATTATTTAAATTCAAAATCTATAATTAAAAAAATAATTATAACAAAACAAAAATAATAATAACATCAAATATAATAAAAATTAATATAAATAATATACATAAAATTCATTATCATATAATATGATAAAATACATAATTAACATCAAATCTTCAAATATTAATAATATTAAAAATCTTCAAATAAAATCTAAAGGTTAAAAATTAAAGTATTAATGTATAATTACATTAATACTTTTTATAAAATTAAAAAAATGTTTAAAATAATTATTTAAAATTATTTATATAAAGCTAAAATAGTCTTTAACTATCAATATTTAATGGGTTAATAAACGTGTCACATGTACACGTTTAAACACAATAACACGGTAAAACACGATAACACGTTTAAACACGATAACACGTTTAAGTAAACGTGTTTAAACGTGTTTTAAACGTGTCTGGCGTGTCTGACACGTTAAGACACGAAAATTTTCGTGTCTTAACGTGTCAGACACGATTAGACACGAAACACGTTAAGGGTAAACCCATAACCTGTTTAACCCGTGTTTTCTCGTGTCGTGTTAACGTGTCGTGTCCAAAATTGCCAGGTCTACTTCTATGCAAAGGCAGCCAGACATCAACCGAAGCAATAAAGAACAATACAAGTTGCTTCTATAGCATGCTAATGAAGGATTAAAATGCATACTCCTCAACTCAATGTGGCTCAATCTATAAACAGATAACCATCCCCCAATCAAAACATCAACTCAACCAGTTAAACTTTACCAGACTAAACAGAACAGCATGCCCACCAATCCAAAACAAAACCAACACGCAAAGAGAGCTAATATAGATTATAACAAATACCAAATATAGCCCCAAGTCATAGTTAATCATGCTCACAAAGGAATTCTCCAATAACAACAAACTCAAACACCCAATTTTCTCACATATATCACTACAATCTAAAAAACCCATATCTACAAATTAAAAACAGATAGAAACCCACTTATAAAAATTAGATTTTTAGCACAAAGATCCAAAATTCTCCCCATTTATCAGAAATTTCCCAGGAAACAAACAAACAAGTTACAGGGGGTGGAGAGAGACAGAGAGTGAATATACCCCACTCATCTTCTTGTTCATGGAGTGAAGGAGTGGTGTGCACTGGAGATGGGTCCATGGGGTGCTGAAGATCATGGATTTCAATGGCCAAAGGGCAGCGACGCCCAAAGAGGGAAAAGAGAGATCAACAATAAATCAGCAGCACAACTCCCAAGACCAGAATGTAAAGGAGAAAGCTTTCGAATATATAGAAGCCTGGGAACTTTATTCCCCACCTTTTTTTTTTTGTTATATTTTTGTTGTATTTTTTATGGATTTTGTGGAAAAGTTCTACACAGAAATTAAAAACCCTAACCCTAGAAAAGGTTTGGGCTGTTGGTAGCATTAAATTTGTCTCTTTTTCTTTTTCTGTATTTCTTGTGTATGCTCAACGTATTCTCCATTCTACCCTCAAAAAAATTTTTTTTTATTTATAATTCAAAGAAATTTATTTACTTTTCTATTTTTTAAGATAATTTTGAAATTTTTTTCATAAAATATGTTTTTTTATACACGATGTAAGGTAATTATTTTAAATCTAAACAAAAAATTTTTGAGACGTACAATCCCAAATGAGATTATTTGATTAAATTTTGTTCGATCAATGAAAAAGAATAAGATCATATTTTCTAATTTCAATATTATAATACAAAATTAATACATACATCTATCATTAAACATAAAGCATAATTTGAAGCTAACTTAGTATGTTGCTATCATTTTTCAGTAAGGCAATCTAGTATAAGATTAGTGCCATGTTGTATCATTAATTTAGAAAGTAATATTCATTTTAATCGATTTTAATTAAATCTTATAAATTAAAAATGATATAAATATTTAAATTCTCAATCGAATTCTAGTAAACAACCAATGTGATATTGGCAAAGAATGTAATACCAGGTTTTTGGTTGTTCTATATTGAACAAAGCTAACTTTCCTTGGAAGATTTGAGGTTAAAAAAATACAAACAACCAGATTATGGTCATGGGCAAAACCTCAGGGACAATCCCTTCTTACCCAATTTTTTATTTTCTAGGAAAAGGAAAAGACAGTGACAAAGGTACAATGACAGTATTTTAGTTTGATCTTTGACTACCAATACAAGAACCCATGCCATTGTTTGATGCCAGTCATCAGATGCCCTGCCTGATGCTATTTTGACCTAGTTTTGGGACACTTTGACTGCCCTTTCTCTTATAATCCAAGTATTCCCATTTTTTATATCTTTTTTTTGGGGTATTGCAAATCTGTATAACCTGAAAGTCTGTACTGTTGATTAAGAAAGGAGGGAAGAAAAACAAAAACATTGTTTCTTTCACTTCTGTTGACTTCTGTATGCCATTGTGAGTAAACTTGCTCAAAACCCAATCATTCACATGACAAGTCACATGTACCCCAATTAACTAATGAGCTGGTTTATATGGAAATTGCACTTAATGGAGCAGGTGAGGTTTTCAATGTTTTTGAGTAACATGATTAAAAAGCTGATGTGAAATTATTGAAGATATTCACAAGTAAATTTGAGATTGACAGGTTGAATCAACTTTTTAACATACCTGAGTAAGTCTAGGAACACAGAAGATTCCCTCTTATTAGTACTCCAAAAATTTGATTTGCATTATATGCTTAAGTAGATGTCTTCATTATCTTTAGTAGGTAGAATTGATTTGGTTTTAGTCGAGGTTTTAATCATGGGGGGTGGAAAGGAATCATGTTAAGGTTCTGTCCACATGCATTTGAAGTTCTATGCACCTGGTCTTTTTTGCTAATGCTGCTAGTTGTGTGGTGTCCGTGAGCACCAGAAGAGATGAATGGGGATGGTATACCTGGCATTACCAGCCAAAAAGATCTCTTCAAAATCCAATGGGGCTTCCATTAAGGCTTTGGAGGGAATGCAGCAGTGGTAGCAGCATCAGAAAATGGACTAACATCATTGCATCTTGATGGGTTTTTATTGCAGACAAAAGAAAATGGGTGAAAAAAAGTGCCATGATTACTGATTACTGTTGGTTTTGATCATTAACTACCTGACAAAATTTCAGGGTTTTTGTTCTTTTTTTTCAGAAAAACCTGTAGAAATTTTTCTCTAAACTTGATTGTTTTGGTACCATTTGGGCACACTATTTAGAAGATGTGGATATTTTGCACTGTTCTTTCTCTCCTGTGGGTATTTGATTTGATCTTTTTTGCTGGCAAAGGAAAGACAGTGAGAAAGTGAAAAGGAGCCTTTTCCACCCAAAATCAAAAAGGAAAAAAGAGTGACAGAGAAAGAATACCATTCTCCCACATAGTGTAGTATTCTTATTTTTTTCTTTCAATTTTCATGTTAATGGGATTTTCTCAGTTTTTATGAATTTTATACTGGCATGTGATGAACACTGGTGTTGCACATGCACTTGGCAATTCCAAAGCTTTTTGAGGTTACTTGAAAAAAAAAGAAAACCACAGTTTTACTTTTCTCAAGAGAATCAGGTTTCGGATAAGAACAAAAGCAGTTTGGTTTTATAAATTACACAAGGCTCAGGTGTTAGTGTAGGAGTGAAAGAGAGGATACTGGTTTCAGTGTAAAGCCAAGTAAACCAAGTTCTGTCCCTGCTACAGATCAGGTAACAAGCAACAGCTAGCATTCATCTGCTGATCTCTTTTCCAATCATAAGACTGAATGCTCTCAACTTCTTTCCAATACAAGTTCTCTTATATTTTTATGAGAAAAGGTAGCACTGCTGAAGATGATGAAAGAGCCCAAACCTCATCTGATACTTTAGCTATAAGATAGCTTTTTCTCTATCAGGATAAATTCTGATTATCCTAATCTGATATACTTTATTCTCCAGCTTACCCTTTTTTTCTCTTGTAGCCTAACTCAGTGATCTGTCTGTTCACATCCTTTTTCTGCAAATCTTTGATGTTGAACATGGTAGAAACAAAGCTCTTCAAGTCTATTCTCCCTTTCTGTAAATTTTGTGTTGCACTCCTTGTTCCTTCTATAGTTTTGACTAGTTTCATTGGTTTGGGGTTCTGTTCTATCCTTTTTACTATTACAATCTTGGTTTCATCGACGATTTTCTTGGTCACACTCACAAGTAAGAAGAAAAGGGTGGTGGTTTTGGAGCAGAACCCAGTTTCCAAAGGCCTGTCTGTGGGTGAAGCTGAAGAGAAAGTGTTGCAGCCAGTGATAGAAACTGTTCTTCCAGAATCGAATGCTGCTGCCCAAGAAGCTGGTGTTGGCATTGTGCATGATGATTTTCAAGTCAAATCACTAGGATCGACATCAGACAGTGAAAGCAGTGATGATTCAGGGTCAAGTTCAAATCTTGATCTAAACTGGATAATCCCAGGCAATAATGCAGAACAAAATCCTGAAATCTCAGATGATTCAGTCTCAGCAGATGAAGAAGAAGAAGAAGAAGAAGGCCTCATTGAAATTGCCATTCCAGGCAATGCTGAATCAGAACCAAAACTGGTACCACCACCAAACCTGCAGTCCAACCTGCCACCTTTCTTGCCAGAATCCATTTTCAAACAGCAGCAAGACCTTGTTGATTTCTTGGCAGAAATCAATGAGGTAAATGAGGAAGAAAATCTAATTGAAATTGACATTTCCATTGGCTCCATCAAATGCCCAAGGTTTGAAATTGAAGCTTAAATTTTGATCTCAACAGTTTGATGTTTAAATCTTAGAATTAATTTAGCTTTAGGCTTTTTTATTTCTTATATTTCATTATCATGAACTTCCCTACCTTCTTTTTTGGCTATAAACTTTGCTTTCTATCATGAACCTTGAGTTCTTTTTTAGAGCATGTGTACTCTTTTTGACAAACACTATACACCAAAAGTATGAACAAATTTGACTTATATTGCATTGGCATGATTGCTGTTGGTCCTCTTTTTTTCTCATGGAATGGAATCCATTTGGGCAATTCTCAAGTTCTTTTTCCTTTCTTGTATGTGAAGTGAAAGAGACATTTCTTTTTTCCCTCTAATTGCTTTTTGGTCCATTTGGCTCAAAGTAAGCCTCAAAGTGCCCTATAGGTGGAAGGATGGCATATTTAATTTTATAATTGGTCATTTAAAAAAAAATTTTTAAATATGGATTTTCTTCGTCATCGTTTATATTCTATCGTGACGTCTAGATTAAATTATTCTTTTTAATCTCGATCCTTTTAGAAATATATATATATATATATATATGGTCATTTTAATGGTGGGTCTTTTAAGAAAAAGATTTACTAATTTTTCTTGAAACTGATTTTTCGATAATAATTGCATTGAATGATTTTTGAATTTAAAACCCTAATTGATTTCAAAAACCCTAAAAGAAATCTTTAAAAAAATAAAAAAAATTAAACAACTTGGGCTAAAATCCTATTTGATAATAAATTTACATGATTTCAGGCCCTAGCATCTCAAGGATGAGAAGCCTTTTAAGGCCCAACCTTTTTATATATTTATAATCAACTTGGCTAACCAATGCATTGGCCAAGTACTTTTGCAATTAATTTAATTAAATATTTTGATACTTTTTTTAATGCAATGTCTATTTAATTATTTGAAGTGTCACGAATGGATATTAATGGCAAATTGTACTATAATATATGGTTTAATTAATATGCAAGACCGTATATGTAGCATGTGATTTGCTTAAAAAAATTAGATCTAAATCCATATAAAATATAAATTAATCACCTTGGATATTTGTCACGAATTAAATACTTTTATTTATATAATCCTAAATCGGGCATACAAATTTTATCTCTAATTCAAATCCAAAAGTTTTTGAACTTTTATCAAAGTTAATAATTATCTTCATCAAAATAAAAATCGATAGGGTAACCAATTTATATGTAAATTTCTTTTTTTTTAATAATTGACCAATTTTATTATTTTATTATTTATATATTTAATTATGGTACAAAAAATATGCATTTAATCGTTTTCATGCAACAATGTGATGTATATTGAAATAAATTTAATAATTATTTATGATTAATATTTAATAATTAATTATTTAATAAAAAATTGAGGTAAAAAAAGGAAAAAAAAACAAAAATCAGCCCGCAAATTTCTTCACAACATTGGCCCCACCCACAACCCGCAAAAAGTGGGGCCCTCAACTTCCTAGATACCTCGAAACGAAAGTCTCTGCCGTTGATTTACATAAGCGGGAACTAAACAAGATCAGAGCCGTCGCATGGCTTCCCATCTCGAATTTCACCCCACTTTACTGACACTTCCCTTCGTCCGACGTGGCAACTTCACTTAACTGCATTTAAAATCCGGGTTTCAAGTCCGGGACTTTGAAAAAAATTGAAGCTGATTTGTTTTCCCCCAAAATTGAAAATAAAATTAAAAATCCAAACTTTGAAGACTCTCTGCTCTGTCAAGCTTTCCGAATCGTGGTAAACAGCTCGTAAAGCACTGTGAGTTTTCTCTTTTCTTCGATTTCGAAGCTTATATTTGGTAATTAGTTCTTAATTTGGTATTTTTTTGGGATTTCTGAGGTTTTTTTTTGGTGTTTTACGCTTGGTTTGCTAAACAGTTACGGTTTTGGATGTCAATGTTTTGAAACTTTTGAATTTTTTTGGGCTTTTTTAAGTTGGTTTTTTTTTGTGGGAATTTGACTTGTGGCTGAAAAAATGTGGGAAATGAAGAGGAATTTTCAATTTTTTGGATTTGGGAATTTGTTTTTATCTGGTTCAAAATTGAATATTACATGGAATTAAGCTTAATAGACTCTGTTTCTAGCCATGTTAGACTAGGATTTATTATTTGTATTGGTACAAAAGCAAAAACATGAAGTTGTCCTTTCTCTTTTAATCTTAGTATCAGGGGATTTTTATGGGTCAAGTTTTGGTTTTTCTATTTTTTTTGAACATGTTCAAGCTCATGTGGATCTCCAATAATGTAAGTTTTTTACTTAAATTTTAGTCTTGGGAAGTTGGTTTTTTTTTTTTTAATTTTTATGGTAGATTGGTTGAATTCTGTTTGCTTCTCTGTTGCTCAATTCAATGTAAAAGATTTTTTTTAACCTTAAGTCGAATGTTTCTTTTGGTTTATGTTTTTTCTCATATGGAGAGTGCAACTGTTTTTCTTGGTTACAGTTGTTTGCTCATTGTATACTATGCCAAGCTTAGGAGAATTTTATTGCGCATGGAAAAGAAATTTCTTTTGCTATGTGAAATGATTGCATCCGAAAATTCTCTTACAAATTTATCATGGCTGCAAATATTGGAGATGTTTAATGAGCCAATTGTTTCCTAATGTTATAAGTATTATTTAAATTTTCATTGGAAAATTTTCAATTTTTGTGTTTCAAGTGGGGTGCGGTGTTTGTTGGTGAGTGTTAGTGCCTGTTAAATGGTTCATTTGTCTTGAGTGCAATTATTTTTTTTGTTAATTGTTGTTATAAATATTTTATTTGGTTACTGCAGCCTTCTCGTTATTCCTACAATTTTGGAAGGCAAAGGAAAGAAGTGTTTCTGTACAAAGCATTTACTTTGAATTGGGTTGGGTATGGGTGAAGAAGAAACAAAGACTGAAGTCCTGGAGCCAGTGGCTAATGGGACTTCTCTGCTGGAGAAATCTGGTCAAGCTGTAGCTGAGAAAACAGAGGAAGAAAATAATGGGTTAAAGGAAATGGAAGAAGATAAGAAAGTTGAGACTGAGAAGATGGATGAAGACCAACAAGTCAAGGAAGATGAGGAAAGCAAAGAAGAAAAGGAGGAACCCGAAACTGAAGCAATGGAAGAAGAAACTGATCCAAAAGAAAATGACAAGAAAGCTGAAAAGGAGGAAAACAAAGATGAGGTGGAGGAGAAAGATGGGTTGAAAGAAGAAGAGGAAGAAGAACAGAAGGCTAAAGAGAGCAAGGAGAAAAAAGGTTCAAAGAAGCGTGGGAAAAATCAAAATGCTGGGGAGAAAGTGAAAGGGAAGACAAAAAAGATGGAGAAGAAGGTGCCAGAGCAAAGAACTCCTCTTACAGATCGCCCTGTGCGTGAGCGTAAATCTGTTGAAAGGCTGGTTGCGTCTATTGACAAAGATGCTTCTAAGGAATTTCAAATTGAAAAGGTTTTTTTCCTTTCTTTCTTTGCTATCCATCTTTTAATGATTAAGAATTCTGTTATGTTTAGATTCTGTATTTTGAAAGTCCATGGAAATAATAGGTTGCTTTGGCAATTGCAGGGCCGTGGTACTCCACTCAAAGACATTCCTAATGGTGTGTTCTTTATTTCTTATATTACTTCAATTATTTGTTTGACGTTCTGTATCCTTTATGCAGACAATATCCTATGGTTTGTTTGATGTTATAGTTGTAAATCTGAACAGCTCATTTCTCCTATCATTGTTCATTACTGAGTTCATACCCTTTGCATTGTCATCAAAACATGGTATATCCAAATGAACCTCAGGATGCTGTTTCTTTAGTTTGATTGTGCTTGTGTTCTTCCGTTAATATCTGCTAAGTTCCTTGGATGTATATTGGAACTCCTTTTCTGTTACAACCAAATATGTTCTAGGTATTTCATATTACTCCAGTTCAATGATTTGAGTAAAATGACATCTGCAATGGCATCTTCTGCAGTGGCCTTCAAATTGTCTAGAAGGAAGACTGATGACACTTTCAGACTGCTTCATACCATTCTCTTTGGAAGGAGAGGGAAGGTAATTTGATTGCTGTCAAATTTTTTTGTTTGTTTCTATCCAGCATTTTCATTTCTCATTTTATTCTCTTAATATGATGATAAGGGTGTATCAAACATACAATCGTGCATAAACAGAGTCTCTAATGGTACGTGTGTGCATGAGATTAGGCATGTGTGTTTGCAAAGAAACTATGTTAGGATGGTTTTGGGTTGCTGCAGACGTATGTTGCTGATTTTGCTTTCAGTTTATGAGACTCACATTCCTTGCTCTTGCAGGCAGTTCAGATTAAGAGTAATATATCCCGATTTTCTGGTTTTGTGTGGCATGAAAATGAGGTAAGAGGATTGTTAAATTAAGAAGCAGAGTTTTCATCATATATAATTGATTTCTCTGTAGGAATTGCACTTCTGGGCCTTAACCTTATAGGATGTTTGTAGTTTAAGTGGGCTGTATGGTTAACTTGTAATTAGTTGATATTAGTGCATTATAGATTTTTTCTTTGCTTATCTCACTCAAATGTTGTGATAATTGCAGGAAAAACAAAAAACTAAAGTAAAAGATAAGTTTGACAAGTGTAATAAAGAGAAGTTGCTGGAGTTCTGTGATGTGCTTGACATACCAATAATGAAGGCTACCACGAGGAAGGTTTGTTGATTTACTACTGTAATTTGTGCTTTAATTCTGCCTATATCTCAAGGAAATGGTAGACATGCCATTGGTTTGATTTGTAAACATATTCTTTGTGGTTAGTTATTCAACATTCATGCAAATTGATCAATAAAAGCCCTGTGTGTGTATGCACACTAATATAGGCTTGTCATGAGGTTCTTTTCGCATCTAGTATGCAGTAAAATGTGGGTGGGCAAGCATTTTTGTATATAAAATTACAGATCTATGTTAATCGTCTTCCTTTCTTTTTTGTTTTTCTTTTCTAGAGAACAAACTTTTTGCTGTTTCGGTTGAGAAAGCCCTCATTACGTTATTAGTTTTAGAAGGTTGGAAAGTACTGAGAATTATTTGATCACTTTGCCCATCTAGGAATGCAACAGTTATAACAAATTAGATCCTGCTACTAGGACTATGGTTCAATAGAAGGGTAGGGGTGAGTTTGGAGTTTTCAGAAACTCTGATTAAGGTGATGCAATCAGTATAAAAATTAGTATCACCACCCAAGTCCAGCGTCATTTATATGAGGGCTTGTTAATACTACTTTCACTAGCCTTATTGTAATAATAATTTTGATATTAAAGAAGTTGAATATCTCTAATGATTGTTAATACACTTAAAATGGACATGCAGGAAGATATTGTTGCAAAGCTGATAGACTTTTTGGTGGCCCCTCTTGCTACAACTACTGTTCTACTTTCTGAAAAAGAAAAGGTTTCTTAACCTTAACTGCAGCTTTTGCCAAGTTTCCATTTTTACATGCCTTCTTTCTAACCTATATTTTCTATTTATTATCCAGTCAAGTAAGAGTAAAAAGCGCAAAAGGGTTATCAAGCCTGGGACCACATCAAAGCGATCAACAAAGGTATTCATTTCTCTGGTTTTTCATCAGAAATATGATATTTGATTAACCATTGCTGCTTTTCATTAGACCTGTGGTTACCATGTTTATAGAAGCTTACTATTTTAGTATCTCTTTCTGCTAGGGGTCATTATATAGTTTTACTTTCTTTTACATTTGTTTTTTTGTAGTTAATTTCTTTTGTTTATTCCTCTCTTTGATGTATTATGCAGAGTCGAAAAAAGAGTGAGGATACTCCAAAATCAGGGAAAAAGAGTACACCTGATTCGGAGGATGAGTCTGAAGAAGAAGAAAAGGAAGAGGAAGAGAATGAAGAAGAGGAAAATGAAAATGGCATAACAGAAAAATCTGAGGATGAGATGCCTGAAGATTCTGAAAGTGAGGAGAAAAATGAATCTGAAGATGAATCTGAAGAAGAAGTGGGGAAGAAGAAAAAGAGTACAAAGGTATCATCCAGCAAGAAGGAATCTGCTGGAAAAGCTAAACCCAAGAAAGTCACAGTTCCTAGAAGGTCTAGTACACCACAGAAGAGAACTCCTAAAACATCATCTAAAAGCTCAAAGGCTGATGATGACAGTGATAAAAGTCCAAAGGTGTCTTCAAGGAAGAAAACCGAGAAGGTCTCTAAGGAAAAGTCCTCTATGCCAACAAAATCTGCCTCCAAGGAGAAAACCGGTAAGTAGTAGCTTCCTTTCTGATTTCTTTTCATGTCTGTACTTTATGTTAAGAAGAATTTCTTTGTTGTTTATTTTTGTTAAGGAAATTGTAAAAATGATTGTTGCTTATGGCAAAATTTGGGTAGATGGGCTTTTGGTTATGAGTGTTTATATCGCTATCTTTTCCTGGATTTATTAAGGCAAAAAGGTCGCAAAGGGTAAGGACAAAGCTAAAGAGGAGAAATTGAAGCCAAGTGATCATGAGTTGAGGGATGCAATTTGTGAGATTCTTAAGGAAGTGGACTTCAATACGGTAAGATCTGCTGTGAATATCTGCCTACAGTTGTTGCATCCATTACTTGGCTTTTCGTAATAGCAGTTTTGGTCTGGTTCTGAATCCAAAGCCTATTTTGGTTGTGAAATCGAAATTCAGGTTATCAGGACTTTGTGGTTCAGTGCTAAATAGGCTACCATGAACAATTATTGCAATATCCACCACCGAATTCAAAAGTAGGATAATTTCTGAGGATCAGTACTAATTTGGTCTGGTCTGATTATGTAACCATGAATCCAAACACTCTTAGCTGTTTCATTGAGTTCAATGCTGCTTGTGATGTTTATTGAATCATTTTACTGAAGAATTAGTTCTGGAAAAATTTGCAGAGAGGTTGGCACATACTGCCTATCTGCTTGAAACTGCCAGTGTGGAAATGGGCTTAAAGTCTTTTCCATTGCTTTGTAGATTTGGAAATGTTAATGGACAAAGACGTTGCTTTTGATACTCAAATTTCTGAAACACCAACTTTAATCCTTTTTGGTCAGTTTGATTGCAGATAAGATATGAGGATCTCAAGTGTTTTTAAGTTTGATCTAGATCTATGCATTTCTGTTGCGCTTTCTTTTTGCTTGGAGGAAAACCGTTTTCATTCCCTTGTAGATTCTGGTTCTAATGTTCTTGCTGACATAAGTTGTTTTTTTTTTCTGCAGGCGACATTCACTGACATTCTGAAGCTACTAGGTATGCATCTTTCAGTTTCTCACTAACAAATGATCTTTTTCCACATATTTAGGTGCTTTTGGTTGGCTCAAAAAGTGTGGTGAAAAAGCACTTTTTGAGCCAAACCAACATGCATTTTTGCCAAAATTCTTTTATGCATGTCCTGATGGAGAGTTTGCTATTTTTCAGCTCGACAATTTGATACAGACCTCACCCCGAGGAAGTCATCTATAAAGCTCATGATTCAGGAAGAGCTTACCAAACTAGCTGATGAAGCCGATGATGAAGATGGAGAAGGTGATGCTGAGAAAGATGAAAACCAATCCGCTGGTCAAGAGGTTGAAGCCTGACCTACAAGATGGAATATAACTCTCATGGAAATAGTGTAGTTATTTATGTCTTGTGCCAATATGTACTTTTTAGCTGTTACTTAGAAGGCTAGCTTGTAATTTACTGTTAGTTGCTTTTTTAACTTTTTCGGCGAGCAAATTAGCATTTATCAAATACTAGAGGAGCTCGAGCTACCCAACTGTGCTGCAGGGTTGCAGCTTGCTATGTACACCATTAACATGATCTGTAGGAATTTTCCTATCTGAAAACTGAGTATTTTGAATTATAGAACACAGTTCTTCTTTTTGTCCATTGTAATGCCAACCCCTAGTTGCATACTTCATCACTGAGGTATTGCTTCCCTTATCCTTTAATTTCATTGCTGGATGATTCTTTTGATGTTCATTTGATCCATTCCTTCAGGATCCCATTTGGATATAGAGCTGCACATTAAAAATCAGAACTGACAGCACCTTGTGCTACCATCTTTGCTTTTTGTGGAAATGCAGTAATAACAGGAAAACTGGGAAAGGTGGCCCATTTGATTTGAAGAGTCTTTGATTGCTGAGTTGGTTTCCAGACCAGTACTAGACAGGCTTGAAATGTTTGATGTTTTGGGTCCATGAATTGCATCTCACTAAGGGCTATATCTGAATGTGATACGGGTATTAAAAATTTTATTGAAATTTATCTTCCGAGTACAAGGTATTTGAATTTTATGTTATCGGGTCGGATATCTATGACTACCCGTATGAAATCAACTTCGATGTGAATTATGGATGAGATAATGATATTGATGATTGATAAATTTAATTGGAGCAGTAATGAAAATGCAAGAAAAATAAATATAAGTGAAATAAAATGCTTAAAAGGCTAGTCGGGTTGTACAAGCTTACTTATATGATTTGTGCACTGATAACGACCATGTGAGTGGATCGTTACAATCTTGGTATCAGAGTTATAAGTTTAGAAAAGTTTTAGAATTCTCGAGTTTGTCATTTTTGCTATGGAATCTCCACCATTTTCTTCTACTCTTCTTTTATATTTACTTGAAAATACCTCATCTTTCTGCTGGATATTGTTCTTGTTGAACTCTGAGAACACCATAGAAGAGAGGTTTTAACATCAATATTTACTAATATACATTATATTTTTTAACCAAAATATAGAAGACAGATGATAAAGCATTGATAACTACCCAAGTTCCTTAATGGTTTTGATTTTGGGGGAATGGGGATTAGAGCAAGAAGATACATTTATGATTATGCAAAATTTTTAAAACGGATATTTGAGTGAGAAGAGACATGTATCTATTATCGAATCAAATGTTTAAACATGAAGTTTTTCAAAAAACGAGGATTTGAATGGGAAGATACATGTATTTATTATTGAGTCAAATGTTTAGACCCGAAGTTTTTAAAAAAGTAAAATTTAAATGGAAAGATATATACATGTATTTATCATTGAGTTAGATATTCGGATATGAATTTTTTAAAAAATCAAAATTTGAGTGAGAAAATATATGTATTTATCATTAAGTCAAATATTTAAACACGAAATTTTTTATCATGGATATCGAAATATCTAACCATAAATGTAACTTAGATCACGTGGTTTATGCCTTCATTCTGATTAGAACAATTGTTGTGGATAAGAAGTATGAAAAGGACTCACTAGGTTTAGAGGCTGTTTAGCCTGGTTTTGTTCTAGCTTAAAAGTAATTATGAAGCTCTTATGAAAAATAATAGTTTTTAAAATTAAGTTAAAATTGTTTGGTAAATTTTTTTTATAAATTTTTTTATATAAATTATAATTTTGGTTAAAATTATCTTAGAAGGTATTTTTTTTAAAAGGATAATATTGTAATTATTTTTAATAGATAATGATATTTTTGAAACAAAAATAAAAAATTTTCTTGTATTTTTAAAAAAAGAGAAGAAAAGGCTCTTTACAGGAGCTTTTTTTGAAGCTCTTTTTTTTAAAATTTTACTCTTTAAAAAAAAGTTACCTTTTTTTTTAAAAGCTTTTCAAAATTAATGTTTGGCTTGGCTTTTACTTTTAAGAGATAGATAAGTTGAAAAAAAATTAGGTCAAACATGCACTTATTGAACATAAGCAAGCCTGAAACCATGATTATAATGATTAATTATAGTGCTAAACAAATGCCTAATTGGAGTTAAAAAGCAAAGTTTTCTCCACTAATTTTATTAGTGGAGCATGCACTCACACAGAACTCTCAAATTCAGAAGCAAAGTAGATGGGTGCATGCATGCTTTTAGCTAATATACTAATAATATAATCTTTACAACTATATATTGCTTTTTCCATATTCATTATATCCTTTTACCCATTGAATTTTGGATCATTCATAAGCTAAAATCAATGGGTTTTATAGAAAAAACAAATACATAAAATCATTAAATAACAAGAAAAAGAAAAGGTTAATAAATCAAAATTATGACCTTAGAAAAACCAAAAAAAATAAAAAAAAAGTGTAAATTTTTTATAAATAGTACAATTTCGGTCTATAAACCATCATTTTTATTTGATTTTTACGAAAATTAAGATAAAAAATTTTAACTTTTCGATCCTAATAAATATATAAACGTATGTATTCGTTTGAGTACATGTATGTGTATGCGTATGTTGTTGTATAGAAGAGTATTTCCAAATATTATCAAATGAAAGACCACAAATTCTCATGTGAAAATGGAGAAACCACTTGCTTTCTCCATCAAGAACTAATTAAGACTATATATTCTGATGCCAAATACACATAGCCCCATCCTTTTTCTAGTCCAAGATTCATCATTTCAATAGATTAAAAGTGAAAAAGGAATACCCCTCTCTCTCTCTCTCCCTTTCTACAGTTTCATCACTATCTAATGCAAATATCTTGTATTAGGTCAAGTCTTTAAGTCTCCAAAGTCAACAACCTCAATCTCTCTCCATGCCCCCTGTTGGTTCCATTGTAACAAGCTTCTAGACCTTCTCCTGCTCTTCTTTTTCCAACTATAAAAACCCCATAAACCCTGCGTGCTCTCTCTCTCTCTGTAACTCTCCATAGCTTAAGAAACGTTGAACTAGTCTTTTATCAGGAAGAAAACCCCCAGATTTTGGTACCCTTTTGGACGTTTTTTCTCGCCATCCAGAGCCCTGCGTAGCAGCAAACAAGGCAACTTCAAGAACCCAAAGAAGCAAAAGCCATGGCGGACTCAGATACAGAATCAGGAGGAGCTCAAAACAATGGCAACAACAACGCTCTAAACGCGACAGGGAACAGCAGCGACGTTTCCTCTCTGAAAGAACAAGACAGGTTCTTGCCGATAGCCAACGTGAGCAGGATCATGAAGAAGGCTCTGCCTGCAAACGCCAAGATATCGAAAGAGGCCAAAGAAACGGTGCAGGAATGCGTTTCCGAGTTCATCAGCTTCATCACGGGAGAAGCGTCCGACAAGTGTCAGAAGGAGAAGAGGAAGACCATCAACGGCGACGATCTCCTTTGGGCCATGACGACGTTGGGGTTCGAGGATTACGTAGAGCCCCTCAAGGTTTACTTGCAGAGGTTTAGGGAGACGGAAGGAGAGAAAACCGCGGTGGCACGTGACAAAGACGCGCCTCTTGTTGGTGGCGTCGGTGGTGGTGGGATGTATAGCATGATGGTACATCAGCATCAAGGACACGTGTATGGTTCTACTGGGTTTCATCAGATGGGAAGTAGTGGGTTGGGTAAAGGTGGGCCTGGGAATAATTTGATTGGGCCGAGGTAGTCATCATCGGTGACACGTGTATGGTTGTTATGGGTTCGATAAAAAATCTGGTTTGGTTAAGGTTGGACCCAGGTAGTTGCATTAGTCTGTGCACGTGTAAGCTTTTCGTGGTTTGGGCAACTTGGGCTGAGGGATAGGCCCCTTAGAGAGAATTTCGGGCCTGGATCTGATTTGGATAGGGCCCAGGGAGTTGTCATCCAGGACACGTGTACGGTATTGTTGGTTAGATAGAGGTGGAGTCGGTTTCAGGCCCTTGACTTGATTTCATCAATTTCACATAATGTGATTTTGTGCTTCCCAATGAAATATATAGAATGAGTTCCTAAATTTTGATACTTTGGGTTAGTATTAAACATTTCATTGCTGACCTAATGATACGAACAACATTCACACTTTCGGAGTTTCTCTTTTATTTGTTCGATATGAAATGTCATAATAATAAGATAATTTTAAAATTTTATAAAAAATATTAACGATCTAGTGAATTTATCTCTAAAATCATTTTTTTATATCCGATATAAAATTCCGTAACAATAAGATAATGTTAAAACTTTACAGAAGTCGTTGATAATCTAGAGAATTTTTTTTGAAATCTTTTCTTTATTTATATCCGATATAAGATTCTATAATATTAAGATGATGTTAAAATCCCGTAAAGAATATTGATAATCTAAAAAATCCTTTAGAGAATCTGTCAATTATCTATCCAATATGAGATTCTATAATAATAAGATGATGTTAAAACCTTACAAAGATCATGGCAATCTAGTGAATCCTAATCCTAGCAAAAGAAGAAAGCAACTGCAACTTTGTTAGTTGGTGAACTGTTGCCCCCCGAAGGTAGTGCTTGAACATTCCCACGTCAACTTCTACAGCAAAACACTGTTCCAACATTTCGACCACTAGAGTATAGATCATGGTCACGGACAAGTTTACTGTAACTTCAGGACAATTTGGATAAGATCAGAGGAAGAAAACAAATGAAATCAAGTCAAAACATATGAGAATTTGACCCTCAATTAGGTAGAAACATGGAATACTTGACAATGCTATCACCCTTCATTGCATTCTTCAAGCTGGCTAACTTTTCAGCTAGTTTCAAAGCATAGTTCAGCTTAGTATCAGCTGAACCAGAGAATCTGTGTATGCTCAAGGCCAGAACCCCCCAGCAAAACCTCAATATGGTTTAAGATTGTAGGAGATATGCAATTAAAGGGCAACTTCTAATGGAGATAGATAATACATCCATCTTTACAAGAACAGTGAGTCACCATGGGTTGTCTAATACCAGAGCTACTACTGTTTCTGACAGATTCGAAGAGCATCAGGACTCGAAAAGAAGAAAATGCTAGTATATAACAAGAAACCCATCTTGAAAAATCTGAGAGACATCAGATCCATTCGTGGTAATACTAGAGTATGACTCTTTGCCTGATTCGAGGACAGATTCTTATAGGGAGGATGCAACTCATTCAATCAGAACAGCTGCATGAGACAGGCAAGAATTCTAAAGAATAAGAAGCTCGAATAAAAATCTTTCTATATATACAACGTAATTTTGTACAATTCTCAAGGCTTTAACAATGGCAGTACTCAAATGGTTAGTATTCTACATCTCTTTTCACAAAAAATCACATGGTTAACATAGCGGTACGCTAAAACTAACCAAAAGAAAAACAAAAATGGAGGGGTAAAAATGATACAACAACTAGCCAACAGAAAATGCAGATCAGCAACATCCTCTGCTAAATCCTATTACATCACATTCAAACTTTTAAGTTCTGAAATATTCTACCACATCTCAGACTTCAGCAGTTTCAAGTCATAACATTATCCATAACATTGGTTTCATCAAGTGCTAATAAACTAAAACATAAATGCAAAAGTTTAAAACTTAAAAGCATGAGTTCCACTTCAACATGAATGCTGGCAAAAGGAAATGCCATCTACTGTCTCTTTCAAATTTTCGAGGCTGAGATCATCTCCATCTCCAAGATAACTCTGTTGAACAGCTTCAAATCTCAAGATCAAATACTTCAAGCTATAAATCAAAGAAATGAGTAATATTTTCAATCAGGAACCATGTTCTTGAAGAATATAACAGATTATAGTCACAGTAATTTCCTTTGAAGAGCACAGTAAACTTGATAAGTGCACAGTAAATTAAGGGCTAGTATTGGAATGCTTTGCTTAACTCTATTAAAAAAGAAGCAAGCATACTGCAAAAACTACACCTATAATAAGCAAATCATAAAGTAATTCCCAGGAAGATAAGTTTTGCATCTTATAACCAGAAAATTCGTTCTTGGCAATTAATAATAAATAAAAAGAAGAGGGGTAGAAACCAATAATTCCCTAATTATATATCAAAAAGACTCAACACCTACTAAGTATTTTATGATATGGTACAAACACATGTAAAACGAGGGAGTTATTACAGTAAAACTCAGCACAAGTCACAACTAGAACATATTACATTCATAAACCGATGAAAATAGCAGAATAGCGAGCAAAGACCATCATTACATGAATCCTAGCTAGCCTACTAAAACATTTTGAGATCTTCAAAAACTTAGATATACAAATTAAATATATAAGAGCAATTTTCTACCATATGCACAAACAAGTATTACACAATCGCACACGTTCTGGACAAAAATCAACAACATTTTTATGGATAATGAGATACTCAGATGATATAATTAGAAAACCACAATTCAGGAACTTACTCATTTTATGCCAAATTGAGATACTCGAAGGGAAGAGAAGCAATCAACAAATTCAGGCAATGAACTGAGAATGACTAATGAATTGATGACCACAACAGCACCACTTGAGAGAGACATCAAAAGAGGATGATGAACCCAAAGTTTCTGTAGTGACTGATCTTTTCAAAAAATTTCTAACAGAAAGTTTTTGCTATAAGAGAGTCAGATAAGTCACTCTGAGGTAAGTCGTCGCCTCTTCCCATAATCAGCATCTCTAGATCTTGAGCGATGCTCCTCCTCCTGAGATAATCGTGACTTGTTGTGAGTCCTTGATGACCGTCCATGGTCATCAGGCTCTGGGTCACGGTCCCTGTACCTCTGATGATCTGCATATCTGTCTCTGTCTTCCCTATATCGATCCTTATCCCTGTCCCGATCACGTTCCCTATCACGATCACGAACATGATCTCGAGAGCGCTCCCTATCCCTGTCACGCTCCCTATCACGTTCTCGAACAATCTCTCGATCATCGCGGTGCCTTCTTTCTGGCCAATCATGTTCATGACCTATATCCTTTTCCCTAGGCATGTCTTTATCATACCCTGGTTCTCTATCATCACGATACCTTCTTTCGGATGAACCTGACCAGTCCCTTTCTGAAGCTCTATCTTTTTCTTTCGTGGGATTTTGCCAACCTCCTCTATCATGACTAACCTCTCCATATTGATGGTCAGATGCAGCTTCCTCTCCATAACTAGACTCTCCAGCTCTCCCACCACCATGCTCATCACCACCCCATCCTCCCATGTTCGGATCTGACCACATTCCCAAATTAGGCCCATCTACACCACTTGTGGGCATCATCCCCATACCATTCATGGGCATACCTCTTCCAAAAAATGCAGGGTTAACATGAGGAGCCACTCCAGGCAAACCAACTCCTCCAACAGGAGGGAACGAAGATAAAATTCCGGAAAATGGGGGTGTGGGAGCACCAGGAAACCCCCCATAACCACCCATTCTTCCCATGGGTCCACCAAAAGCTGGATCAAAACCTTGACCCATCATAGACTGTGGGTGCATGAGAGGAGGTGTCGCACCAATACCTTGTCCAAATCCATTCCCACCATTTCCCATGATACCCCTACCTCCCATCCCACCAGCCCTATTCCTCATAGGACCAACTGGCCCTCTATTTCCCATCCCCTGAGCATTGCCTCTTCCCCAATTCCCTCTCCCATAACCTCTATTATTATCCCCTCCTTGATAATTCCCTCCAGTTTGAATGTTACTGGCACCAGTCTTAACCCCAGCATCATTAGGGCCCCTCCTAGCTTGCGAAAAAGAAGCCTGTTGTTGATTCCTATTTAACTGAGCCTCTCCCATTTTCTTAACAGTAAATGGTGATGCAAAGGCAACAACACAAGGCCTTCCATTAAACATATATCCATTCATTCCATCCTTACAAGCTGCGGCTGCTGCTGGATCATAAAACTCAACCTGACAATATCCCTTTGACTTCCCACTTGCTTTTTCATCAAAAAACTTCACCTCCTTCACAGGCCCATACTTGCACAACTCTGACTCCAGTTCAGCATCTGTTGTCCACCAATGCAAATCTCCAACAAACAATATTGTCCCACCACCACTTCCACCCCCACTTGCACCACCACCAACACCTACAACACCACCACCACCAACACCCACATTTCCACCCCCATTCCCAACTATAGGACCAGCGCCACTGCCACCACCATTCACACTCCCACCTCCTACTCCTCCTTGCCTCATTAAACCCTCATTCCTAACACTTGCGACATTCCCTACACGATGTCCCTGCTGTCCTATACCACCTACACCACCTAAACTACTATTATTATTCCCACTCTGCTCCTCAGGCATATCTTTCAACTTACTCGACACCTGCGCAAATTCAACTCTAAGCCCACCTCCACCACCACTAACACTCCCACTAGGTCCCTTCACATCACCACCACCTCTAAACCCTTGACTCTCATAAGAAACCCTAGAATCCCCTCTTTCACCACCACCCGCGACACCTGGAATTGAGACACCAGATTCTGTTACACCCATCGGTGAGCCACCAACTTTCCCACCACCGTTGTTATTATTATTAATATCATCATTCCTATTTGCACTACTATTGGTTTCCACATTGCTAAACCCTGAATCTTGGTTCTTCCTTAGAGATTGAAGAAACCCTTCACCAACATTAACATCATTGTAAAGATCTTCATAATCATCATCTTCTTCACCTAAAAAACCCTCGTCAGCAACGGCTGAGATCGCCTCGTTTCTATGGAACTGATCCATCTGATCCCCTCCCTCTCCTTCATCCATGTTTTCCACTCAAAATTCCCTAAAAACAAAAAATACATACATTTTTTCTCCTTAACTAAATTCAAAGCTTTGACCTTTTTCATACTTCTGTAAATTTAAAATAAAAAAAGAAAAAAAAAGCGCGAATTTAACGAAATTAACTAGAAATTAATTGAAACTACACAGGGAATTCGGGGATTTAGGGATCTTACCAGCTGGATTGAAGAGACAGACCAAAGACAATAAAGAAACGAGAGCGAAGGAACCGAAACCCTAATTCCGTAAGTATTTGAAATTATATACATGGGGTTTTTCTATTTTCGCGACATTAGAATGCTAACGTACGCAGCCGTGCATATTGCGCCTGCTACTTGTATCTTTGGACTTTGATGCATTTATTTACATTTTCTTTTATATATTTAATTAATTTGTTTGAGTAAATATAAATTTTATATAATATATATATCTTTCATTCCTAATTTTTCAATACAATTGTAATATTTATTGAACTACAAAATAGCATACTTTTTTTTTTGTGTTAAAGAATTAAATAAAAAATAATGTTTGAACATTTTTGGAGTAGTGGTTATGAGATACTCATTATTGAACTATTATTTGAACTCGATAATAGATATATTTTTAATTTTTAATTTTACTTTTTTATATATTTAATTTATAACGTATTTATAATTAATGTAATAATTATTAAAATTTATTAATTATTTTTATTTTTAGTTTATTTTTTATTATTTAATTTTAATTTAATAATTTAAATTTTATTAATAATATATAATCAATTTTACATTCATTTTATTTAAAATTTAAATTTAAATTTTTTGGATATCAATAATCAAATTCAAGTGTCAAGTGTTAATTTTTAATTGAATTAAAGTATTAAATGTTAATTTTTTTAATTAAGTTTAGATAAAATATAAATAATTAAATTTTAATTTAATTTGAATTGAAATATCTTAAAATTAATGAATACACTTCACATTACTGTTCTTACCCAGACTCTTAACCTTGTACAAGTCATGTACAATCAAGTAACAGTTATATTAGTAACTATAGTCAATCACCAAAACCTCGTTATGATTTAATTTTAATTTAATAATTTAATTTTTATTAATAATATACAATAATTTTAAATTCATTTTATTTAAATTTTGAATTCGAGTTTTTATGAGTATTAATAATTGAGTTCGAATATCAAAGATTAATTTTTTATTGAATTTTGATACTAATATTTAATTGAATTCGAATAAAAATATAAATATTAAAATTTAATCCAATTCAAGTTTTAATACTTTAAAATTAACGGATACATTAACTATAACGAATTTTACATTAATGAAAAATGAGATGGGATATGGGTCTTCCACCACATGTATTTTAAGTTAAAAATATAGACTCGTGATTTATAGACTTATTTAAACTCTGGACATTAATGAGAGGTGAGGTGGGACATGGGCCTTCCATTACTTATCAATCATGTGTTTTAGGTTGAGAATGTGAATTCGTAATTTATATACTTACTTAAACTCTATTTACAGAGCTTAAGATTGCATACAGTTAGACTTAAGTTTCGAACCATGACATTTAATATTAGAGTAAACTTGATGTGAATCATTTATGAGAGATATAAAAGTCAAAATAGATTCGAACTAGTATAAGAATTCCTCTCCTCTATAGGTAAAAGGTCATTATCCAATTGGATGAAATAAAGAATCACAGATCTCGTACTAGTAAGAAATGGAGTGAGTTTTGAGTATATTAATATGGGTCTTCTATTATTAATCAAGCCTATCTTTTGAGTTGAAAGTAAACACTTATAATTTATAAATTTATTTAAATTTTATTTTAAAATTTAAATCGCATGAGATTAAGTTTAAATTTTGACCCATGACACTATCCATTTATATTTTCATCCAATCGGGCGGCCCGGCCCAACCCTCAGCCAGTCATGTACTGCCAAGTAACGGCTATGTTACCCACTACAGCCGGTCGCCTAAACGCCCCTCGAAAAGTCCCCACCATTCCAACGGTCAAATTTCATTTCAATCAATTATTTTAAAAATCACAACGTTTAGGTTCCACATAATATATATATAAATCTCTCACTTTTTCCCTTTCACTCTGTAAAAAGCAAAAGCCATCGAACAAAGCAAGTTCAGAGGGCAAAGCAAAGATGCACAGATTCATCATACTTTCCATTTTTGTTCTCTTTGTTTCTGGAAGGGTAGTACAAGCCGACGGCAATGCGCCTTCTCCATCTCCCAAACCCACTCCAACGACAACCCCTCTATCTCCGGCCCAAGCTCCGACGTCTTCTTCAACCTCTCCTATGGCGTCGCCTTCGAAATCTCCTTCATCATCGCCTCCGTCGGCGACTCCCACGAGTTCCCCACCCACATCATCACCTCCGACTGCTACGCCCCCGTCGGTTCAATCCCCGGCTGCGACTCCGCCTGCTTCTTCGACCGCCCCGGTTCAATCCCCGGCTGCGACTCCGCCTGCTTCTTCGACAGCCCCGGTTCAATCCCCGGCGAGTTCTCCACCAATGTCTACGCCTCCGGCATCGGCACCGGCAAGTTCTCCCCCTACATTGACACCGGCGAGTTCTCCTCCTTCGTTGAGTCCGGTCGGGGCTCCAACTGTTGCGGAGAGTCCGGTTGGAACTCCTGAGTCTTCTGCTAATATTCCTTCTAGTTCAGCAGCGCCAGCGGAAAGTCCTTCTATTTTCCCCTCGAGCAGTAGCCCACCAAGTCCCACTCCAGTGGGTTCATCGCCGGAGAGTACAGAGGGTCCGGCAGTTAACGATGAGTCGGGTTCGAGATCCAGTTACGAAGTCGGGTTCTTTCTAAGCACTGGTTTAATCATTGGTGCCGCCTTGGCTATTTAGATTTTAATTTTGGAATGTAATTTCTTAAGAATTTTTATTTCCACATTATTAATGAAGTTATTGGATTGCTTTATTAATTTTTTATTTTATAAGCAGCTTAAATATTAATTTTTTATAATTTTTTTACTTGAGAAAAATCAATATATGTATATTTTTAATTAAAAAATCGAATTCAATCGTGTCATTTTATTTTATAATAATAAAAATAAACTTAAAACTCATGTAACTCTTCCAATTTTTTATTTATGAAATTCATATTTTTCGATATATATATACGAATGAAAAAAATTCAAAGTAATACATAAAAAGCAATTTGATGTAGTAACTTCGTTGTTAAATTTATTTTATGAATTTATAATTCGATATTGAAGTATTTAATTTAATAACTAATATAATTTTTATTATAAATTTTATAAGTGAAATTTATTTTTTTTAAAGTCTATGGATAAAAACAGTTTCAATAACGTAATAATAAAAAATGATAATACTTATGTATATACAAAGTAATTTTATAAATAGTTCGGTTTTAATATCGTGATTATAAAATTTTAATTTGATGTTCTTGTATTTGATTTAATAATTATATATTTATTATTTTTAAAAAATTAATCTTATTGTTTTGTCAATATTAAAAAAAAACTAAAATAACTTAGTTATTATTCAGACAAGACTTGAGAAATTTGATAGTAAAAATCACAATGTTACCACATAAAATGTGATTGTGGGATCCACTCAATAATCGCAAACAACTACGTGCTTTTGATTGTGGGACCCACTCAATAATCGCAAACAACTACGTGCTTTTTTTTTTTTTTCAAGTGGTATTTTCTTTTTCCATTCTTATCCATATTTTTGGGATAACCATTTCCACGTGGGAAAATCCTATTTTTAAAAATTGAAAGCAATAAATCTACATAATTTAAGACTAAAAAATAGATGTAATTTTTTTTTAAAAAATAAGTTTGGTATAATACTTTAAAAAAACCTTTAAATTATTTTTAAAATTTTAAATAAAATTTTTTATTTTTTATTACATTTAATTAAATTTTTATATTATTATTTTAAATATAATAAACTCTTATTAATCACGGTTGATCAACTCTTATTAATCTAAATACTACTTATTATTTTACACCATGTGACATATTGATATGTTATAATGAATAGTGACATACAACCTTATGTATTATGATGATATGATTATATTATTTTTTTTATCATACATATTAACATCACATGAATATAAAATAATAAATGAAGTTTTAATTATATAAATAGAGATAACAATGAGTATTTCATAATCCTTAATGAACCCATTTAAGTGAGACAAGCATATTTTATAATCAGGTTCATTCGGATAAGAGTTGAGTAATACAAATTACTCTTTGTTATCTATCCAAGTTCGGATAACTATAATGTCACGACCCAGTACTCTCTTTAAACTCGTGACAACCGCCCTGATGTCCTGATAGACATTTATTACCTGAAATGCCAACCGAAACCTCGCAAGGTTGTAATATCAGTTTTCACACCTCCTTTGTGAGAAACGGTTACCAAATCTCATGTTTTAAAGGTTTATAAGCTATTTCCAAATCAAAGCAATAGAAAAATATTTTTATTTTACAGGAGTATTTTGGTCATTTTTTCTTAAAAAATTTCGAAACCATCTAAAAATGTAGCTTATGAGTGAAAAACACATATTTCATGATTGAAAATATGTTTTGCTATCCAAAACATTCATTTAAAGTGAAACTATAGCTATTAGAATATAATCAAAATATTTAATAAAATATTCTATTTTTTTATAAAATAATTTTTTTTAGAGTTATCCGTAAATAATTTTTGTAGTGTAAAAGTAAAATAAATTCATACATACATTAATACAGATAACCAGAGTATGTAATTTAATAAACAATGACAAACGGGCCCCCAAATGATAAAAGTGAACTAAGACTGTGAACCTACAATTTTTGAGGTTGTAAGTCCAACTATAGCCCTTGACGCAATTAGTTATCTACCGACTATCCTGAGCTTGAAATGGGTGAAAAAGAAGGTAGTGAGATTATATAATCCCAATGAGTAAACAAATATCATCTAAAATATCTAAAGTCGAGTAAATGGAGACAAATTCAAATTCGTTCATTGTATTACAGTTCATCTTATCTCAACTCATTTTAATCGGATAAAATAGAATCATTTTACTTGAATAATTAACATGGTTTATGAATCTCTTAAAAACTTGGCTCCTGTCAAAATCATTCTCGGGGATATCTCGGTCGAGGCATCTAACCGAGGTTGCCAAAACTGTTAAAATGTCATATACGCATAAACATGTTTTTATGTTAGACCACACAACCTTTCCTTGGCGTTGGCTGAATCTCACCCTCAAGTGGTGGTTCGACGTGAGGTGCACTCAAATCTCACCTCAGTAGATATCCTACACACTTCTCCAACCGAGGTAAGCACATAAATGGGTTACCGTGCCCCTCCTAAAGGCTAGTCCACAGAACCGACCACTGTAGTGACCACTTTATAACCTACCAATTCAATAAAAGTAGTGTTATGTCTGGGCCCTCATCACTTGACTTACTTTTTTCGCGCCTAGCGGCGATATGACAGGTCTCCTGCAGGACCTCCTCGTCAAGCTTCGAATCCCAGACTCACATAATTACCAATTTAACAACATGACATGGCAGTTATTTTACTACACAGCCTATTAAGGCAAAACAACAGGTCATATAGTTTCAACACAAATACCAATTCAGCCATTCATGCCAATATTGTCATAAGCCACTCAGTTCAAACCATAAATTTACAACACAGCAAGTAGGTCTCTAATTACTCTATTTCAAAACCATTATTTAATTTCAAGATAATTTATAAAATTATTTCATTAAATCACATTTTGCATAAAATTACAAAATCGGATAAAAACCACCTTAGATAATTAAGATGATAGTAAGGTTACTCACAATATCGAAGTTTGAAATATTCCTATTCTCAATCCGTTGGCACAATGTTTGTACTTTTACCTAAATACTCACTACCTAAACATAATGCACAATAAGCAATTTGCTACATTTGTGCGAAATAGTTATAAAACCAATTCAGGCTCTATATGTATGCATGAAATGAAATGCAAGCTGCTCGAGTAACTATCTAAACACGGTGTCCAATGTAAGCTCAATTGTGTATCTCAAAAAAACGGTATTGGCCTAATTCGATCTATCATCGATTAATTGGTCAATATGTCCCATTCAACTCCAAATAATTCCATTTCTCTTCCAATACTCCAATTCATCAAACACCAAATTAAATAGCTTGAAATATGGCAAAATCATCTCCACATTATCTCTTATGCAATTCAGCCATTAAGGGTTCAATAACCATATAATTTTTTCATACTTAATTCTCACACCATAAACTATTAATTCCTAACCAAATCACTTGAAATAAAAATCAAATTCATCACCATTATGCCACATGAAAAATTCAGCCATTAAGTGTAGGTGAAGGACATAAAATTTTCTTGCTTGTTTTTCATTCCACATATCACCAAACCATAAAAAATACTAGAATATCATATATTCTAACCAAATTCATCATCAATCCTTCACATGTGAAATTCAGCTATTAAAGGTTTAATGTGGAATTTATGATTTCCATGCTAAACTTCATCATTTTCGATTTCCATCACCACCATTCATTAAATTCTAACTAATTAACAATAGATATCAAAAGATTCATCATCATATTTTCTTCATGAAATTCGACCAATGAAGAATGCTTGAAGAACATGTGATTTCATACTTGATTTCTACACCTAACACCATAAGACAACTAAAAACACTTAAATAACTTAAAATCCATCTTAGTAATTCATCAAATCTTCTCTCTCTAAATTCGATCAATCATGAATCCATCATGAAATCATGTGATTCAACTATGAAAAATGTAAAAGAATGCATGAGAAAGCTAGATTACAAGCTAGAATAAAAAAATTTTACCTTTAATCGGTTGAATCCTTAAAATCCAATGATTTTCTCTTGAAATTTGCTCTCTAGGGTTTGTTCTTCCTTTCTCCCTTTTGTTTCTTGCCTTAGCCGACCATGAGGAATGAGTTAAGTGAGGTGTGGGCTGATTTTTAAAACCAAACAATTAAAGGTTACAATTTTGACACATGTCACCATGTGATTGGTGCATGTGTCATACTTACCCATTAAGCTTTCTCTCTCCACCACTTAAATTTCTTCATTTATCTATAATAATAATGGGTGAAATTTATGTGCTGGACAAGTGTTAGGTGGTGCAAAATTACGATTTTGCCCTAGGACGACAAAATGACTATTTTGCCTCTATATTCAAAAAAATACCGAAATTAAAATTTTTCACTTCCTAAACTCAAATTATGTTCTAAATAGTCAATTTTGATCAAAAACTTCTTCCAATATTTCAATTTTATCCCCGAGTGACAAAATGACTATTTTACCCCTACATAGTAAAAATTTCAATTTGACTTCAAATAAATTCTCGAACTCCGAATCACCATTTTAAGTCATTCTAAGGTTTTGAATTCTCAATTTCATCTTAAAATTTTTATTAGAACTTATTCGAGACTTAAATCAACTTGTTTGTACCATTAGGTACACTACTGACTTTCGATGATTTTTCTAAGACCTTTTAAGTATACTAACATGTTGTCAAGCACATGAATGATATGGTAAATACTTTATAAGGTCGGGCTTGACATATAAATTAATCGATATTTAATTCATTGTCATTTTTAATTATAAATTAATTTAGTAAAATTAAAATATTCTATAATTGAGTTTAGATAAGATTTGAATAATAAAACTATTACTTATTAAATGTACCCATTCGGGAAATTTCAAATTAACAAATTTTCTACTAGTTGTCATTTTTAGCTATAAAGCAATTAATCAGTTTAGATGGTAAATTATGTTAGCTTTTTTCAATATTTTGGTGAACTTCAAGGGCATAGTTGCAAAACTTGCTTAAAATAAAAGGATCAGAATTTTTTTTTTTTAAAAAAGAGAACAAAAAGGAAAAATCGCCTTTCACAATTATTCTTTTTTGCTATTTCCCCTTCCAAAGCCAGAGAATTGATGAGAAAAAAGAAAAAAAAAAAGAAAAGAAAAAATGGCTTGCAAGTGCGGAGGCAGAGGAGGCTTCTACTACACTGTGAACGCAGAAGCGAGCTTCGATCGCGAGTCAACGAAAACGCGAGAGTTTCTCCTCCGAAACGTTTCGGCGATCCGGATATTCAGAAATGGCTTCTTTCGTAGTAAATGGCGATCGGTTGCTGGTAACCATCGCATTTTGAGGTCGGTGCATTACATTTTCATCTCATCTCTCTCACTCTTTCCTGATTGGTTAACGAGAAAATGATACAAAATGAAAATTTGGATATCCGTGCTTGAATGATTTTGCCTAATGTTTATTTATTTATTGTTTTTATTAGTTTTTAATAATCGAAGAGCTGAATTAGAAGCTTGTTCGTTGATTTATGAGAAGATTTTGAAGTTTTCGTATCTTTGAGCTGTACATTGCATTTGATGTTAAGCTGACGATAAAAGAAGAGAAGAGAATAAGGACATTTTTGAATCGATAGAAATCAAATTCAGTTTCTGTTAGAGCTGAAATATTAAATTAGATGAAAATTTATAAGAATTTAATGAATCAGAAGAGAGATAGAGCAACCAGAAAAAGAAGGAAAGAAAATCAAATTTCAAAATGATAAAGATTAAGAGAAATAATAATCAACATTTGTAATGCCTTTTACTGTCTATGTAGTCACGCTGCGTTTGGCTGTTATGGATGTAGCCAATCAGTGATTAGGAAAAGAAATTCTGCTTCAGTATTGTTAGTATCCGAATTTGCGGCACTGTGAGGAGAAGGATGGAAAATGATTTCTTAAACTGACTTCCAGTAGTTAGGATATGAATTTCTTTAAAAACAAAGCTCATGTTTATAGTGAAGTAAGCATATGTTTGCTGTGGCTGAATAAGTGTTTCTATGTTCCACTTTGCTTCTTCATATTCATTTTAGTTTCCTGGAAAAGGTGTTGTCTCTGTCCATAGAAGTTCCTTCTTAGGTTGCTTGGATTGTGATGGTGGATGTATCACTTAGCAAAGTAGCAAAAATTTAGAAATCATGTGGCTTTTTTATTTCTCATTTTGCTGATTTTTATACCTTGTCCTGATGTTTTAGCATCGATATCTTGCAGCATGGATGCTCGAGAGAAATCAAGATCCACGATACTGAAATCATCAAAAGATAAGAGGGTGCCTATTTTTGTAATGATGCCTGTGAACACATTCGCTGTTGATGCTTCTGGGAGTCCAAGGATTAGAAAGTAAGGTTTTGGCCTTAAATCTGCTTAATTATTACTATATTATACATTCAGCATTCCTAAAAGAGAGGTAGACTCAATGTGTTCCTCATGCTTATCCAAAATAAGGAGAATATAATCATCTTTGTCCTAATTAACATGACCATGTTATCGGATCCAACTGTTTCTCTTTTGATATCTTAAATCTTAGGTACTATGTCCTGTTTTTGCTTTTGAAAATAAAATTCTTTTAATCTTCATCTTTGTTGTTTCAGAATCAAGGCCCTAACTGTATCTCTAAAAGCGCTCAAGTTGGCAGGTGTTCGTGGAATTGGAGTTGAGGTGTGGTGGGGAATCGTGGAGCGATTTTCTCCTTTTGACTATAATTGGTCTCTATATGAAGAGCTTTTTAAACTGATATCTGATTCAGGGCTGAAGTTGCATGTTGCTTTGTCTTTTCACTCAAACATTCACTCATCTAATGGAAAAGGGGGTGTGAGTCTTCCACTGTGGATTTTGGAGGTATGGCTGGTTACTTATTACTCTTATATATAGTTGCAAACTGAGTGATAATTTGCACTGTTGATGTATGGTCATTTAACTATTTTTACTAAAGGTTTTGGTGCAATTCATTAGACTGGTAGGAATCTTGCTATCGAATCCACCAATGGTAATGTAATCTATTAGAATGGAAAAATATATTCAAGTCTGCCTATTATTTATTTTTCCTCAACTGCTAATCTCTTGTGTAGGCGATCAACAACTTTAATTCTATAGGTAAGACTGCATTCAGTCTCTAATCTATATGGAGCTGCTCCTTTGAAAAGGTTACCGGATAAAAAATATATAAAGAGGACCTTGTTTGTATTATGATTATTGCAACTGCTAAAGTACCGCTAATTCATAATTTTTTGGTCCTCAGATTGGTGATGTAAATAAAGATATATACTATCGAGATCGACATGGCTTCTCCAACAATGATTATCTTACACTAGGGGTGGACCAAGTTCCTCTGTTATCTGGCCGGACTGCTCTCCAATGTTACGAAGACTTTATGCTTAATTTTGTTAACAAATTTGAATCCTTTATTGGAAGTGTAATTGAAGAAATAAGCATTGGTCTAGGTCCTTCTGGAGAACTTAGGTACCGTATAGTTCTTATGTCACTCATTTCCCTCTTTTTCGTTCAAACTGTGAAGTTATTGTTGAAACATAATTATGAAGCCATTGCGTTATTTTCTTAGTGCAGGTATCCTGCTCATCCTTTTGGTGATGGTAGGTGGAAATTCCCCGGCATTGGTGAATTCCAGTGCTATGATAAGTACATGTAGGTGTAAGGTTTCTTTCATCCTGTGATGCAAACTCAGTTGTTTCAGTGTTCTAAAGATAGTTCGGCTTTCAGGATGGAGGACTTGAAGTTGGCTGCATGCCGAGAAGGAAAGCCTCAATGGGGGGACAGAGGGCCGCAGAATGCTGGCTGTTACAACAGCCTTCCATCAGGGGTGCCCTTTTTTGAAGAGGGACAGGAAAGCTTTCTATCTGATTATGGTCGTTTCTTCCTGGTATGTATGCTTTTTCTGTTAATATTTCACACCAGATTTCTGTCTGACAAAGTTTTCTGTAGATTTTGGCAAATTAATCTTCTAGAACATTCATGCACTGGTTTTTAAGCATGCACTATTTGTGCTGCTACAATACATTAATTTAGAAGGAGTCGAACTATCTGTTTCAGTTTGATGCATTGAAAAGATATTGTGCAATACAGAAGTATATGACTGAGTTTAATCTGATGCATTGTCAAGAATCTAGAAAACCAGACTTTGGAATGATCTTTTGCAGGAATGGTACAGTGGTAGGCTGATTTGTCATGCAGATGCCATTCTTGCAAAGGCAGCAAAGATACTGAAGAAATACCAAGAAAATGAGCAAACTTCTGTTATGTTGGTGGTTAAAATTGGTGGAATTTATTGGTGGTACCAGACTGTATCACACCCTGCTGAACTTACCGCCGGTTACTACAACACTGCTCTGAGGGATGGTTATGATCCTGTCTTATCAGTGTTGTCTCGCCATGGAGCTGCTTTGCACATACCGTGAGAATTTTATCTCTATTTAGTTCTTTTTTATTCCTTTTTCTTATTTACCTAGATCAGTTTTTGTTTGGAATGCATTATTCATTTAATGACTGATACTTGCCCAAGAAATGGAATTGTTAACTGATAGACATGCAAGGCTTTGAGTCTTCTGAAAAAACCACCTTGTGAATCTCCTGCTTGGAACTTTATTTTCTAGAAAGTTTGAAACCAGTTGACTTCTTTTTTTCTGAGTTGATCAACTCTTGAGGTTAAAATTTATAAGATAAACTATTAGATGCTTTGGGAGTAGCAAACACATAAATATCATTTATGTTTGCCTTGTTCTTCTATGTTGAAATTCTGTACTATTTGATTGTCTACCCCCTCGTATCTAAGTTCATGCATGTATAATGTTTGTGATCACAATAATAGCCTTTTCATAGATACCTAGTCATAGATCTTCCAGCATTTTCATTCTCTACCTTTCCCCCGCAGCTGCTTGGAGATGATGGACAGTGAAACCCCGCCAACATATCTTTGCAGTCCTGAAGGATTACTGAAGCAGGCATGAGTTATCTCTTTATTTACAAAATTTCCTTTTCTTTTTTATCGTGAAATTTGTGATTTTAGTTGATGCGGTTTTAGCTGCTTAAATCTACTAACAGATAGTGTTCTTTTATGTGAATTTTTTTAACTGATTAAAGAAGTTTATTCATATAGTTCCAATGATGGTAAAGTGCCTTATTGTGAACTATGATGTTATAATTTGCTGCTATCTGTTATTTAGCTAAATATGTTACATGTGTAGCCTCTCAGATATGCTCCCTTGAAAAACAAAAAGAACAGATAATATTGTTCAATTTCCATAATTTTGTAGTGAGTGGGCCTGGTTCAGTGTATTTATTAGGGCTTGATGGGCAGGCATGCTAGTAGCAGTGTCAACATCACTTCACCTGCACCCCACTCTGGTGCCTAAAAGATAAGAAGAAAAAGGGAACTGAACTAACATGTTATATTTATCATAATCAATGTAACCCTTAAAGCCTAATTCCTCCCCAGACATTTGGTATAATCATGAAATGTGCTGAAGTTTCTCCTAGGATACAAGATTTTGAAACAATTATGTTTCACTTACTGTCCTCTTTGGACTTGGTTGTAATCTCTACGGAGGAAATACTCTTGTTACCCCTTACGAAGAAGTTGAATGAGGTTGTTTAAGAACTATATGATATGAGATTTAACGGCTAAAGAGTGTGGAATTCAAATGCAACTTGTCTCATTTATGTGCTTTTGCTAAACACTAATTTCTTTGACCTTCTTTGGAGTTTCCAATGCAGATACAGTCCGTCTCAAAGAAGAGGATAATTAACTTGATTGGAAGAAATACAACTGAACGACTAGACAAGGTAAGTGTCATTCTATCTTGACAGACTCTTGTCTACCTTAGCTTAATAACAGGATTTAATAATTTAATTGTTTTTCTGGTAATGGTTAATATGGTACTTCTGATGGCTCTTAACTCTTTCAACCATGGTAACCCTGGTGCTTCACCTCATTTACATATTAGCACAAGGTTTTGCAATTATTTTAGCATTATCTTGTTTAGTTCTCTGTAATTTTCTTCTCAACTGTTCATCTTTTTCTTTAACTTTATCTTCTTTTGCCAGGATTTTCTTTACTAACATAACTCATACTTGCACTCTCTCTTAAATTCTTGCAGACTGGACTATGGAAAATTCATTCAAACTGTTACCATTCGCAGGCAGAAGTTGTAAGGTCATTTACTTATTTCAGAATGAATGATAGTATTTTTAGGGTTGAAAATTGGAATAACTTTGTACCTTTTGTTAGAATGATGAGCACAGATTTGTAATATATTGTTTCAACTGTCTAACCATTTTACTAAGCTAATTAAGATCTCCCTGCCCCTACCTTATTTTTTATCCTGAATAGGGGAAGAAAGGGAATTGCAAAAGCTTTTGTAGCTTTTTCATATCAGTTATTCATCTTTACGTCATTCAGTCCAGCTTTGAAATTTTCAAGATGTTGGAAAATAAATCCAAAAATAACCAAAGGTATAGACAAGTAGAAAATTTGGTTGGCTAGATATTAGCACACTTGTCCTACTTGGCAACGTAGACTTCCAGCATATTGAGCCGTCTTTGTTAGAAGTGAAGTTGGTTTTGCGGCCATGCTTGATGCTTTTAAGTAACTAGCTGAAGCTTCTTCTCCAGAAGGTGTGAAGAAAGCACCATTGAGCATCATATCTCCTTCTGATCTCCAATTCCAGCTCTTCCACTCTTCATCTGATGAGGTCTCACGTTTTGTCACCTGATTAAAAAATATATTATTGAGAACACATGGAAGCTTATGGAGTACATTTTTGAAGAGGTTGAGGTACATGGTATTCAAAATTTATCTTAGATATTTTAAGAGAAAGGATAGCTGGTTTTTCATAAGTTTTTTCCTCTATCTTCTTGCTCTTATATGTTCTAGGCCTATGTTGGGCTTGCTATTTCATATAATGGATCGAGTTAGTGTAGCTACATTTGGGTAGAGAAACTTGCCTCCTTTGTAGAATTGTTGTCTAATGCTACGTAGATATTCCCTTCACTATTGATTGTTGGGCTGGCACTTCCACCAATTGCATACATCTCCCAACCACGGTATACATTGTTGACAATATGAAAGTACCCATGCCTGCATCTGAAATATTTTGGCAATATGTTTAGAGCTTTTATAGGTATAAAGGGTTGATGATGAAGCATACATCATGCTATACTTTGTGTATGCATACTGCTATAGGTGTAGGTGTAGGCGAATGCTACCTGGGCATTCGCTGAACCAGGCCTTCCCCAAAGTAATTGAAGGCAATAGTTACTTGCATGTTCTTGTCATCAAGGAAGTCATCACTATGACCCATCAGCATGACTTCATTGTGATGTAGCATATAGTTGTTAGAGATTGTTATTGCTGTTGAACCATACGTTGCATCAATAAGCCCATCATAACAATTTGCAAGTGTGCAGTGATCAATCCACACATCCCTCGAGCTGAATATTGAGATCCCATCCCCATCGGATCCACCACTTGCGTATTGCGGTGATGGATCCAACACTGTGGCATATCCTGAAGGTAAGCAGTCATGTATGTAGATATTATGTATGATGATATTACTCACATTGTGTACGGTTATGCATGGTCCATGTGCTATTTGGATTTCGTGTCCTCTCCCGTCGATGGTCTTGTGTGAGTTGATCAGGAGTTGTTCCTTTAGGCTTATGACCATGTCATGATCAAAGATGATCCATAGAGGTTCTTCTTGAATGGCAGCATGACGAAGTGTGCCTGGGGTAGGATTTACGGGATCATCATTACCAGAATCTGTTACTACATAAACTTCACCATCTCTTCCCCCAACAGCATCTTTCCCGAACCCAACTGCACAATCAGCTAGCCTTATCCGGTTGGTGTCCCATTCAGGGTCACACCTCCAGCAGTCATCCATAGGGTTGCCAGTTCTGCATTGTTCCCTGTCCAACTGCCTTGTTGAGTAGTACCTGTTTATATGCCATAGCGTAGAAAACTCTAAACAAGTCAGAAAACAGGAGCTTTAGAACTAAAGAAGGTACTAAAATTCGAGAAATTGAGACCATTAGGTTGAAAATGAAGCTAGCAGGAGGAGGGGCTTACCTTCCTGCTGCTTCTGATACCTCCTCTGGTAGATGTCTGGAGAATGTTGAGGCAGCATGTAAGAATATGACTAGGGAGAAGAGGTATAATGTTGGCATGTCATAAACAGGAAGCTTTTGCTAGAACTACAACATAGGGATGACCCAAAGGTATGGATATATAAAGCCTAGGAATTGAATGATGCTGTGAAAAGCTGGTTAGTTTTTCCATGTGGCTAGCCACCTTGATCTTTGCTTTCTAAGAAGGAAGAGCTTCGGCTGTAAATGGCGACCGAATAGTTAGGTTCATAGTGCTTTCTTTCTGTTTATTTTGAGTGGTTTTTGTTGGCTTTACAATATTGAAATCATCGAGCCTGGTTAATGTTTGCATTAGTAGTTTTTTCATCAGTATATTGTCGGGTGTAGTGGAGCAGGAAATTTGTTTTCTTTTTTTTTTTTCCTGTATTTAAATGAATTTTTAAATTTTATGTCCATGTGATCTATCATCTGACAACTTGACATGTTCACTTGACAACTAATGTAGTCATATATAGGTCGGCTGCGTCAATTGTATATCAATTGAATAAAAAATGTTAATTAAAATTAAATTTGATGATAATTAATTTTTTATTAAAATCAAAATTTTATTTAAATATAAATAAAAAATTAAAATCTTATCTAGGTTAATGTTTAATGGAAAAAATATTATAATTCTAGAAAATAAATGTCTTTTAAATTATTGTACAAAAGCATATATAGTATATATCAAAGAATAATGAATTAATCTCAATCTCTACGTCTGCAGCGGTGAATGGTGGTAAGTGCTGCTAGTAATAGTAATGAACATTTATTCATTGTAAAGAAAAGTGGTTGCTGTTCTGTCCGAATTATTCTTTTGGCTATTGTGAGATCTAAAATTAAATGAAATGTTATTACATTCAAGCATCTGCTTGAATAATAGATCTGTCTTGAAAAATAAAGTTGGAATCTCTGCTTTTATGAATAAAAAAATCATTTAAAAACTCTTTTATTTTCTCGAACATAATATTATGTCAAGATCCTGAACAGTCTTTTTTTATCTTAGAATAATCCAAGAGAAATATTTGATATTTTTTCTTAATCATTTAAATAATCATGACATGATTTTAAATGAATAATAGAATTTAGTAGTATAAAATAGATATTTTTGTCTTCACAAATATGTTGACCATTTTCCTTTCCCCCAAATTTATCTCATTTCAGGGAAGTAGATATTCTTTGCTCAACTATAAGGCAACAGCAGCAATAGCCAAGGGCTTTTCATGTCCTTTCCTGCCCTTTTCTCCTCTCTTTTTCCCTCTGAACTTTAAGCTTCGGCAAGTTCTCCACTTTACATCCAAAACAACCCAAAGATCTTCGAAAGCAGGATGCTTTTATTCAATCCTCTCTCCTCACCACCAACTCCTCTATCCTTATCTCAGAAAACCCGTCACTCCACTTCACTTTCTTCTCTCAAAAAGCATCCATCTTTTTTGACCATAACTAACTTTCCCAACCAAAAAAATGACCCAACAAGAAGAAAACTTTTCATAGCCCAAGCTAAAGGTGATGACTCAGCTGATGGCCCTGACAGGCTAATTTCAGCAATATGTTATTTTTATCCCTTCTTTGATGGCGTACAGTATGGCAAGTATGTTATAACACAGTTCACTCCAATTCAAGTGCTTATACAACCACTCTTCCCAGCTATAAAAGTGTTCAAAAGCTTTCCTTTGAATGGGTTTTTAGTGTTTTTAACTTTGTACTTTGTGGTTGTTAGGAATCCAAAGTTCAGTCGATATGTGAGGTTTAACACTATGCAGGCTATCGTGCTTGATGTTTTGTTGATTTTTCCTGATCTCTTGGAGAGGACTTTCAATCCAAGAGATGGGTTGGGTTTGGATTTGGTGATGAGCCTGGATAGCACTGTGTTTTTGTTCCTTTTAGTTTGTTTGATTTATGGTTCCTCTTCTTGCTTGTTCGGGCAGTTGCCAAGATTGCCAATTGTCGCCGAAGCTGCTGATAGGCAAGTTCTTTGATGGCCTTTTCTGATTCTGCTAATCAATTGTTGTTTAGTCCGAGATTTAAGTGTTAGAAAATTTGGCATCTTGATTTACTTGGCCAAAAGAGAAGGAAAGATAGGCATTAGATGCTGTCATTATTGTTCTATGTTCTGTCTGAAATTAAAAAAAAAAAATTATGAAATTCAGTCAATGATTGTTGGTTTTCTTTACTCTTCATACATTTGATGGCTGGTATTAATGTTTGATAAGATTATTCATTTGTTCTTTTATTGATAGATAATGTTTGATAAGATTAGTTGAATTGTAGACTTGCAAATTTGCAACACTGCCAAACATGGATGATTGCATATTCAGAACCCATCTCTCCTTGGTCCATTTTACTCCATATAAGCCCATTTTCCTATAGATTCTGGTAAGGTTTGTCACTCTTCTTGCTCTTTCATAGTTGCTTTGTTTTTCTTCTGGCATTGCATAGTCTTTTTATATTTATTCTAGCACTGTAGGATACTGAAACTTTCCTCACCAACATACTTTCTCACCCTTTTCTCTTTTGAACCAAAATTGAAACAGAGCTTGCAAAAAATGCTAGCACATTGGCCATTGAAACTTGCTTTTGCATAGTGACTAGAAGCTTTAAATCATTTTGCTCGTGGAATCATACTGACAAAGACGAGTGAAGAACTTGATTTCTAGTTGTTGCAAAACTTGTCTAGAATTAGGATGCCTCAAAAATTGAAAATCTTAAGTAGAAAGAACAAGAGGTGTTCCTAGAGAAGAACTTCCTCTTAGGTTTGCTTTTCTGACTATCAAGGCCTTAAAAAGAGATTGTTGTTCATGGTAGAGTATCAAGAAAGCCCATCTAAAAAGGTAAGTTTTTTCAATCAAAGCCCATAGATCTGGGTTGAATGCCCATTGTTGTTGGACCTGGCTCAACAACATCCAAGAGTCTTGACCCAAAAGGAAAAGGAGGTAGCCACCGGTCCTTAATAACTCTTTTGAGTCACTTTGATTTCTATTTACTATTTACTAGCAAAATTACTTTGATTAAGCTTTATAATCACTTTCATACTTTATGGCTAAACCATTAGATTAAACTTTCTTTCTCTCCTTTTTTCCTTTACCATCCTCCAAACAAAGCCAACGACCCAGAGATTATTGTCAATGAAGTCTCTTTCCAACGTTCTTTCCTTCCCTGTCAATTTAAATAGTATGTAAGATTCTTTTGCATATCTCAAACCCTTCACATGATTCCTTGATTTCCGTACAAAGTCACACGTTAGCCATGTGAGAAAATTGTCTATCTTTCCCATTTTTCTATTTCATTTAGTCAAAGATTTAGATGTCATTTGAACCCACTTTTGTCTGGCATCATCTCCTTTGTTGGTATGTTGGAATGTTCATATTGATTTTGTTTCAAGCTCTGCTTAAGGATTTCATGAACTATAATGAAAGTGCTAGAAAAATTAAGTTGGGGAAATCACCCAATTATCAGATTATTCTACTTTGACAATTATGGTTTATTCCCTAGTCGGTATCAACATTTCGGTGGATCTGATCAAGAACACGTGTATGGAAACTATTGGTTTGCCATAGGAGGGGGGCGGGGGGGCTACCAACTACTTATACCATAATATAAACAAGACTAATGTTTCAAATTAGAAACTTAATGGCATCCAATTCATACTTTCAATATCAAATCTTAGTCAACTTTTGATGTTATGTGTCTCTTATTTGGTTTGGTTTGGTTTGGTTGGAGGAAGGTAGGGATTTCTTTATTATTTCCATCAGCATATAAGATTTCAGCAACATGAACCACAAACACTTTATGGTTATACATTAATTATGATTCATAAAGTACAAGCTTTATGATATATTTATGCCTGTTCTTTGTTCTTAGATCTGTTTTGGTCCCTCCTCTTTGATTCTTTAATGCCCATTTTCCATTTGGTTGCTGCCCTCTACCATGAAATAGAAACTAGACCTAGGCCATGTTTTATGGGGTTTATTTATTTATTTACAATTAAATATATAGTATATTAAATTTAATTTGGTTGGTTGATTTTGAAATTTGAAGTAGGGGTTTGCATTTTCTAACTATAGGCATGCTTGACCATTATTCAATTGAAAAACATTATTGTATTAGGTGGATGAGGCATACCTCAAAACTTGTAGCCATCATTCAATTTTTTTAAAAAAAAACATACTACAAAAGTTATTTAATCATTGTCTTCTCTCCTCCTGAATATAAATTATAATATTGATTTTTTTTCCCAATCATGGTGTTGGATAAATGTTTTGTAATATTCCTTTTGTTATTTCTCTCTTTGGTGTAGGAGAAACTAAATCTTAATTGATTCCCCTTTTTATATGTTAAAAATTCTTGCAGGGTTCAGTTATTTTGTTAAAATTTTATTAATGAATAAAATAAATTACATAAGGTGGGGGATGTGACACTTTACTTTGAGATTCACAAGAAATATCGAGAATAAATATTATTCAAGATATTACTTGCATTGCATTATCATACATGCAAAGAATGAGTAATATCAATGGTTTATTTGAATTTATAAAATAATAATAATAATAAATTAGGAATATTATTTTTTACTGTTTTATCATTTGTTAAGAAATGGATTTTTTTTTTTTATATTCTACCTATTTAGGGTTTTAATCAATCTAAAATATTTCAAGCTATGTAAACTTTTTAAAAATGAAAACTCAAATTCATATTGGTCACGATGAAGGGAGATTTTAATCTAATTACCAATACATGGATTGGTACTGCCACCAAAGATTATCAATACAAGGATCGGATACTGGCATTACGGGTCACCATAAGTAAGTAGTTCATAGCATTAGTGTCAGAATTTTTATAATATATTTTAATTTTTTAAAAATTTTATTTTTATAAATATCGAATTTTAAATATGATTATTTTATAAAATATAATTTTATCTTTTAAATATATAATTTTGACACTATTACTATGTAATATTAAATGCAAATCAAAACATTATAATCGATTTTGAACTCTCCAACGCTCTCACGACAATAGGATTAAGAGTTTATTTGGTTTAATTTTTTTTAATTTAAAAGTTATTATGAAGTTTTTGTCAAAAATAATAATTTTTTAAATTAAGTTAAATAATATAATAGTAATAGTATTAGTTTTTTAAATAGAGGAGAAAGAAAACTTTTAAATAGTATTTGAATTTAACTTTAAATTATGAGTTTTTTTTCTTTTTAAATTTCGTAAGAACAAAAAAATATTAAAAATTATTATTTTATTATTAAGTCTTTTATATTTTTTTTACTAGTTTTTGTAGAGAGATAAAGAAGTGGAAGATCATGATTTTTCGTTGAAGGAGGGTGATTTGTAGAGAGAGAGAGAGATTGATTGATAAAAAGTATTTTTTGAAAAAATTAGTGTACTTTTAAAAAAAGAAAAGAAAACGTTTTTTTTTTAAAGTATACTCTCTTTTAGGAATTTTTTTAAAAATTTTACTCGACTTAATTTTTATTTTTAATAAATAAATAAATTAAATAAAAAACCAAACCAAGCAGTCAGTAAGTCAAGACCTGATTTATTTTTACCCAAGTATGTCTTGGTATTGTAGTAACTCAAATACAGTGAAAAGTTGCCAAGTACTTATCGAAAGTTTTCATCGTGCATACAACTAAGCCATGAAGCCTTTTGTCGGTGGAAGGGTTCTGTCCAACGTCACGATGCCGATCACGTTCCGTCCACCTGGCGCCACCTCATTGAACATTTTCCAGCCTGGCTGTTTTCGGAGCACGAAGCATTGGCCCCACATGTTAACTTAACTCAAGTCCCTCTCGTTTTATCAAATTGCCCTCTTACTTCGGATCGAACAACGAGAATGCCACAACATTGACCGGTTATTTTCTCGTGAACGTCATGACCATCTTGATCCTGCGCCGACACTCGAATTTGGCATCGACGGTGGAGATGGATCCATATTGTTGGGAATCAACAAAATTGACCGCCAATGATTGGTGTGATTAACATGAAATTTTGTTAAAAAAACACTAAATAATAATTTTCATTTTGAGAAAAACTATATAACAAAAAAAGGTTTGCATTAAAAGCATTTGAAAGAATACTTAAGAAAATTTCCCAGTCTCGTTTTAGTAATACTTCGTATGAAATACTCTTTTCATATTTAAATTTTTTAAATATTATATTAAATATCTGAACTTTACTTTATTTTTGAAATATTTAAAAAAGAAAAGATTCGACAGTAAAAAAAAAAAGACGAAAGGAATAAGCAATACAATTCATTAACTTTTTATATTTAACAAGTGAAATTTCAAATCATTATTACGTGATTAATTGAATTAATCCGTATGTAAATCTATATTTCTTGTGGTGATTATGTCAATTAATAATATCCCTAATCTCTTTTTAATTAAAAAAATTGAAAAAAAAATCATATATATATATATATTCTATGCTTGCAAAATGGTTTTTGGTGTAAAATTTAATGAATAGCTTTTAAAAGAAAATGCCTTTGAATATCTAATGAAAGAGATGCTAACAGCACGTGACCTGTCTCCTTCTCCTCCTTTACTCAAATCCCAAATCTTTCCTTTTAATTTATTCCCCCAATGTCTCTCTCTCTCTCTCTCTTTTCCTCCATGGGCACACCCTTTTTGGCCGGCAGAGCTTACCATCTACATGCAATTGCCTACCATCATTTTTTTAATTGCCATTTTAATATAATGTTCGTAGAATACCTTTGATCTATGCTTAATATAATGGAAGTAATACATATTGGAAGCACAAAAGCTTAACCCAAGACATGATCATGGTTGCCAAAAGTTTTTTTTGAAGCTACAACAAGAAAAGCTTTTCTTGTACTTTTTAATTATTGAAACTAACCTATGCTTTTAGGTGACTTATTATTCTACTCTTTTCTAGCTTATAACTTCGAAAATAGAAGGTTCGAAACTAGGGTTTTTCGAGACAAATGATGGGTATATTATATTTCTTTTTTTTTAAGATTAATTAAAATATTATTATTGTATAATTTATACAAGATTGTTACGAGAATAATTATTAACAGATTATTATAAGACTACTTGTTAATATAATCTCGAAAAAACGAGAAACATAGTTTCCAAGTTCGACGATATCTAGATTCAAATCAGTTTCCTTGAACTAAAATATAGTTTAGTGTGCCCTACAAGAAAATGTAAATCATTTTTTAAGTTGCAATTGGTGACAAAATCCTACCCCATTTGGCTAACCCTTCCCTACTCCTACTACTACTACTGCTACTACTTCCCTCTCAATACTCCAACATAATCATTTTTCCCTTGTAATGTCTCATCTTTCCTCTACTGTCACTCTCCTTCTTCCCCACTCCAACTCACACCCATCCCTTTCTCTCTCTCTCTCTAAACCAAAGCATAGTGTAGTGGCTCACTTGGTAATTTAACCAAAATTCAACCCCATTTCCACAAACAAACCCTTCTCTTGTTTTTAGCTATGGTAGAACACCCTTACAAGGTCACAACCACATGCTAAAACCTGGCCCTTTCTTCGCTCCCCACTTTCCCACCAGTACAGTGGCTCCCCTTGTAATTTAACCTCATTTCAAGCCTCTTTCCCCACCCACGTCCTACCCCACCTGTAGGCTATAACCTTGCTCAAAACAAAGAAACACTACAAAACTGTGTCTTTTTCTTTCTGCTTCCTTCACTTCATCAAAAAGAACAGAACGCAGAGGGAAAAAACAGAACAAAACAGCAGAAATGCAGCAGAGACAATACCTTGTTCTTCTCCTTCTCTTCTTCTCTGTTTTTCTTCTCTTCCAAACCTCTAATGGCCACAACGTAACACGTCTACTAGCAAAGCACCCATCTTTGTCAACATTCAACCATTACCTCACTCTGACTCACTTAGCTTCAGAGATCAACCGACGCACCACCATCACTGTCCTTGCCCTGGACAACGCAGCCATGTCATCTCTCCTAGCTAAAAACCCTTCCATTTACACCCTCAAGAACATCCTCTCCCTCCATGTCCTCCTCGACTACTTCGGTGCCAAGAAGCTTCACCAGATCACCAATGGCACTGCACTGGCAGCCACTATGTTCCAAGCCACCGGGGTGGCTCCAGGGGTCGCAGGGTTTGTCAACATAACAGATTTCAAAGGTGGGAAAGTTGGGTTTGGGGCTGAAGACAATGGTGGGACATTGGATTCTTTCTTTGTGAAATCTGTTGAGGAACTTCCTTACAATATATCTGTGATTCAGATCAGCAAGGCCTTGCCTTCTGCTGTAGCTGAAGCTCCCACTCCAGGCCCGAGTGAGCTAAACATTACTGGGATTATGTCAGCTCATGGATGTAAAGTGTTTGCTGATACTCTTATAGCAAACCATGAAGCCATTGGAACATATGAGGTAAGCTGAAAACCTAGTACTTTGATTTGAAATATTTCAAAATTTCAATTTTTTTTGTCTTTTTTATGTGAATTTTCTGGACAAGGACTTGTATGAAGTAAATCTAGATCTGGGTTTTTTTGTTCCTTTCTAATTAGATGCCAAAATCTTCAAATTGAGAGCATTAAAGTGTGTTTGGACTCAAGCACTTGCACATTCTGCTCTGGATTTTTAACACTACCCCTAATGAGGAATACTGGGAACCGGATTAAGTAAACACGTAGACAGTTGTTGTTCTGGACATTGACTTAGATATGGAGTGGAAATAGGTTTAAGTGGCTCGGGATGGGAATGGAGAAAACTAGATTAGAAGCTTGTAGTAAAAGCATAAAGCCATAAACCTATTTCCAAAGAAAGGCATTGTTGTTCACTTGTGCTAGTATGTTGTGAGATCTGCTCTCATGTTATGCATTTTCAGGATGTTTAGGTTCGAAGCTTGTAGTAATAGCATAAAGCCATAAACCGATTTCGAAGGAAAGGCATTGTTCTTTCACTTGTGCTAGTATGTTGTGAGATCTAATCTTATGTTATGCATTTTTCGGGATGTTTCTTCGGGTCGAAGTACTGGGAAAGGGGAAAGAGATCTGTGTGAATTGTGTTTGTACTTTGTAGTGTAAATTTTATTGACTTTCTGCTTGTTTGTTACTTCATGATCTCTTGTGTTTATCTTAGATTTTTCACCTATTGTAGATTGTTGTAGTGAAGCATTTTTGGCTAATGAAGCTGTTATTATGCTCGCTTTCTAGGATAATGTTAATGGAGGATTGACTGTGTTCTGCCCTCTGGATGATCCATTTAAAGCCTTTTTACCAAAGTACAAGAACTTGACAGCCTCAAAGCAATCGTCTTGCCTCGAATTCTTCGGCGTGCCTGTGTTCCAATCATTATCCATGTTGAAATCCAACAATGGAATCATGAACACACTAGCTACCGATGGAGCAAGCAAGTTTGATTTCACTGTGCAAAACGAGGGTGAAGAGGTGACACTAAAGACCAAAGTCAACACCGTCAAGATAACGGGGACTTTGCTTGACGAGCAGCCAGTAGCAATCTACACAATTGACAAGGTCCTGATGCCCAATGAGTTGTTCAAGGCAGCTCCCACTCCAGCACCAGCACCAGCCCCAGAGATGGAAGCAGATGCACCAAAGGCATCCAAATCCAAGTCCAAGTCCAAGTCAGCACCGGCATCAGAATCAGACTCACCGGCTGAGTCACCGGATGACGATCCGGCTGATCAGACAGCCGACGACGACAATGCTGCTGCAAGTCTTGGAGGTGGAAGGTTTGCTGCTGTTGGTTTGAGTTTCTTGCTAGTCTCTTTGTTGCTGTAACTTATTTCTTCGTTTAATTTTGTCTTGCTATTTTTTCTATTTCGGACAAATAAGTGGTGTGCTTAGTTTTCCTTTTTTCATTTTTCTTTTTTAATATTTGTTTTAGTGTGTGATGAGTTATCAAATTATAGGTTAAAACAAAGGTTTGTGGTTTTTCTATTCTTCTCCTTTTAGCTGGATGTAAGTTTTATTATTTCCATTTGTCACTGTAGATCTAGTAATACACATTTGTTATGATGGTTTTTTTTCCCCCACCCCAAGCAAGTTTTGATGTTATGGTCTGGTGATAGCAAATAAAAGAGTAAATGCAAAAAAAAAAAGCTGTTATGGTCTGGTGATAGCAATTAATGGTTTGTGTCTGGTGATTTTTTTTTTTTTTTTGATGATTCAGTTTTTGTTTGAAGTAAACACTCAACGCTCCCTTTATCTAAATCACAATCTCTCATTTATGAAGGGGGGGTTTCACATGATCAAAAATAAGAGGAATCACCAACCCCTTCCCCATTTTTTCTTCAAAAGTTTAAATTGCCTCTTACCTATCTTCATCTTTGAATTTAAATCAAAGAAAAAACAAAAGGATGTTCAAGCCTAGGACTGTTTGGACTTACCATACTCTAATTTATTTCAATTGGTTTCAAGTTAGACATGCATTGTTTATAAGGGATCAAGAATATAGCACCTTCGACCTGTGAGTTCGTAAGAATTTTTTAAGTTCGTAAGAACTTTCTAAAATTATTGACGTAAAATTATATGAATTGATATATTATATCATAATTAATTAACTGTTGAACTATTGAAAATATTCAATCGTATTATGATACAGTATGCAAAGTAATGACAACGATATGGATTGATAATGCTATTTTGTATTTGATTACATAATGATCAACTATTGAGAAATTAAAATTATTCGTAACAACACATATTGTATGATTGAATACAATATCATTAAAAAGGGGTATATACAAAAAAAAAACATGTAGATAAGGAAGCCCAATAATGTCAGTGTGGTCTTCCGATAAGGGAGGGGGAATCTAACCCAATCGAAGCAACCTTTCAATAATACATACAGAGCCCAAACAAAATGAATGTAATCTGATTTAGAAATCCAAACAGGTTCTCTCAAGATTATGGGCCCAAAGGTATAGGATAAGTCTAAGCAAAGGGTGAAAAAATATAATAAAAAGAAGAAATATACCGCAGTACCCTGCGAGAAGGTAAAGTTTCTCCTATACTTGGAATTGTGTGAAAAGTGAAGTGAAAAGCTTTTGGGGATCTAAGTTAGTAAATGACAAACACAGCCTCACATGTTTTCTATCTCTCAGGACCATTCATAAACCGCAAACCGACTCATAGAAACATGATTCAGAGGATAAAGGAACTGAAATAAACCGATTAACATCACTTTTATTACAAACAACTACAAATGTTTTTTTTGGAGATTTTTTCTGTACATTGGTTGACAAACGAAACTAGAAAATCAGTGCACAGATCAGCTAAAATAAAACAGCAAAGGATAGTAACAGTGTTGCAATGGGAAAGGTGGAGAGGGGCATGTAAGGGGTAGGTGAATTGTCGTCAAGAGGTTGATAAAAGGATGGATTTGGATTGGAGGGGGGGTACTGGTAGCACTGTACCGGAGGTGGTGGACTGTTGGGTTGACCTGGACGTGGTGGTGGAGGCGGTGCTTTATAGGTGGGAAGAGATGGGGGTGGTGGTGGGGATCCATAGGAAGGGTAACCAGGAAGGGGTGAGGGTGGTGAGAGAGGAAGGCAGGGTTGTTGACATACTGTGCAGTTCAAGCAAAGAGTAGGTGAGGGCAAGACTTCACTAGAATCGGCCTCCCCTAAAACCATGTAACCAAGGTTGAAGGGAGATCTGGAAAGTGCCACAAGGAAGACAAATACTGGAAAGAGATTCATCCTTTCAGGGGAAGATTAATATGACAATGAGTGAGTTTTATGGGATATGGATAGAAAGTAAAATCAAGACAACACTTATAACCTAAGCTCTCTTTCTAGAGAGTTTGCATTGGATCTTTCCATCTTTTCCTACTGCATGCAATTCCGGGTTTAATGCCGCCTGGCAGACCACCTGTCATCGTTATGAAGAGGTACTCTAGAAGCTTAACTTGGGTTTGGATGGATCTAAAGATGAAGACAAATCATTTCTCAGTTAACCTGACAGATTGATCTAAATGAGAAACGTATACGTAACTGATCCATGTTTAAGGGTGTTCTACGTCAACAGTTTCAAAGGAACTAAGGATGTAAAAAACAGAGGAAATAAATCAATCGTATAAGAGGAGAAGCCATGTAAACATCAATTCATGAATATATGTAACAAGCAGGCTAATGATATAAAAAGGCAATTCTGTCATTTATTGATGATAGTAATACAATATATTGTTGCAACAAATAAAAAACATAAGAAAAATTGATCCCAAAAGGAAAAGATGCTAAAATTACCTCGTGGTATTATTTCTTGTAGCAAAGCTATTGTCTAAATTGAGCCTATTCAGATTGGAGTTCCCAGTCATTGTCCGCATTTGTCAGACATACGATCTGTATTCTGTAAACCAAATTATATATGAGATGACTAAGACCTTTCTGCCACTGATGTAGTTTCTCTTCATCAGTAGAGATAAAAGGGAGGAGGGAGAAATAAGGGATCAATAAATTAAAAAAAATATAGAGTTGTATAGTAGACGGTATGGTACTATCAACCCAGTTTTGCTTTCATGGGTTGCTAGCAGACCTTGACTTGTCCAGATCCTTGTTGTTTAAATAAAGGTAGGTTGGTTGGGCACATTCGCAGAACATTGATATGGTAGGCTGTGGAGAAAACCCACCATAGTCTCTGTAAAACTTTGCTAAGCATACTTGATTTACGTATCTGAAAAGCTCATTCTTCTGGCCAGAAGGTTGGGTTGCATATTCTTCGAATGGCATCCACTGTGGAGAACAAAGGGCAAACATGGGAGAAGAAAGACGTTTAGCCAATGCATGCATGGAAATCCAGGCTTTTTCATTCTTAATGAACATTCACAGAGAGAGCAACAAAGGCTAAAGGCTAAATCAGAAAATAACAATCAGAGGCAGGCATATGGTGTGGACAGGAGTATAATAACTTTTCATTTTCAGTCAGGTTCTGAAGATTAACTGCCATAAAAGCAGGAAGGAGAGGGGCTTTACTGCAATTATTGGCAATCTTGTATCGGTTAATATCGTAGAAAATAAATGGCAGGCCTACAATGCATCAGGTCTCCCAAAAGTGGTGGTATAGTTATACGTAGTCTTGATTCAGGGTAGTGAATGAAGGGAATAACGTGAAACAAATAAGCGTTGCACCTGAGCTGCCTCAATTTCCAGCTCTTGTTTCTCGATGTCAAACGATAGTGGACGCAACATGCATAAGAAAAGTAGATCTGACTTGCCGAAGAATGTCTTGTGTGATTGCCTGAATAAGAACGGAATGTCAAAACAAAGAATTCAAAGGCTGGAGTATGATAGGGTACAAAAACTTACATAAATCTGGGAAAAGCAATGTCAACAAAGAATTCAACGACATGATTATGAATTATCCACACACATGGGAAAAGTTATCCATGACGAGTAAGCATGGCATACCTGAATCCGAGGACCTCCACAAACTCTGTGTCAATCTGAAAAAGGAAAAATTAGTGGTTTTCACAAAGCCATTAACATTCGTATCAATACTAGATGTAAGAACAACACATGTTTATACACGCTCATCACTTACTCCTGTCTCTTCCTTTACTTCTCGTACAGCTGCCGTAAATATGTCCTCACCCTGTATGTAGAAGAGCTGATTTATTATTTGATAGCAACACAAGGTTAATTTTTTAGGTGATCCTCATGATGGCAAACTGGGACTACCTCATCAACAACTCCAGTAGGAATTTTCCATAAGCCTGATCCGTGAAATCGACCACTCTTTTCCTGAACTGTAAGCACCTATCAGCCAAGAGGATTCAGATTTAGAACCGGCTATGAAACAACCAGGTTGATCTGAAAACAAAAGTTAAACCTATTTTATCACCACGTATAATATGAGTACGCTTGAGAAGAAGGCTAGATTGTGGGGTTACACTCATAGGTAAGAAAAAACGTTGGAATTTCTGCTGAAAAAACTCAGATGATAAACAGCGTGTGAGTGTGTGGAAAGGAACTCCATTTAGATGTGAGCATGGACTTCTAAACTGCTGCATCAGTTACAGTGAACTTATTGGGTTGAATATTGCATCTATCTATTGGGTTCGCAGTTAATTTGATGACATAGATTAGAAGTTTGAATATTCATATGTGTGAAACCTTTGGAAAGCAAAAACAGGGCTTGAATCAATTGCCTGTAAGGGATACATTATACATATAATCTATTAGAAAATGTGTCCTCTAGGATATTGTTCAGAAATCTAACCACTGGCCACATTCAAATGGACCAGGTGACACTTATCATAAGAAAAAAATTTTAGCAGGAAGGACCAAAGGTAAGAAAACCAATTAACAAGTTCTAAATTCGCCGTAAAAACAATCAAATAATCTTTTTTTTCCTTTTTTAAAGTATAGCAAAATGAAGTTGAGTGAGTACCTCTCTTTTATCATTCAAGATAAGTGAAGCAACACTTACTCGATGTGTTGCATTTGCAGGGATAGTGTTAGGTGTGTTAGGAATCCAATAAACGAGCATGAGGTAACTTGGTTCAGCATGGTGGTACCAAAACCCCTCCTAAAATCAATGTGATGTGTTTCAAACAGAACTTGACAGTCAAGACATCATAATAATCAATATCAAGAGATAAAATGGGCAACAGAAAATAGTCAACAATATCAAAGGTCAATATCCAAATGAAGCTAAAACATATATCCCAAGTTTTACTCCACAAGTTGAGACGAGGCAATGAAAAAACATGAGTATAGATTACCTTCACCACAGTTTCAGCAAGATGTGCTAATCCAATAGGCAATTTAATCCAGACTCCCCTTTTACCCTGCATATTAAATTCCAAATGATATGCATATACTGATAAAAGTCAAACAAAGAAACTTAAAAAGTCGACCTTTCATCACATTTATGGAGGATGATTAATAACTTGACTATGCAACTAACAATCCTCAATTGTACAGTAGCAGCAATTATTGAAGAAAAGATATGTTCATTTTATTCACATCACAATCACCACAAAACATCAATCGATCACTTAGATAGCTTGTTCAGAATCTAAATAAAGCCACACTTCCTCTTTGCTACTTCAGAAAAATCCTCAACAGAGTAAAATTGTTGGCTTTGGATGAACATCCACAAGTTGAGGTCAGCTAAAAACAATTCAATACTAGACTTATCTCCCAATTATGTTTCATCAAAATTACAAAAAAACTAACAAATAAGAACTTGCACATATAAATTGCATTGTCCAATTCTAGCAAGCGTCTCAGCAAACTTTTTGAAGGGGCATTCAGCAAAGCAATAAGCACATATCCATCTCAAATTTCACCTGTTGCTTCCATTTCAGCATGGAAGCTCTGAGCAGAGTAGCAAAGGTGTCAGAGTCCATATACTCCTTCACTTCCACAATGACACCACCATGTTCATCATTGATCGCAGGGAGCAATTCAACGTGACAAATTCCATTTTCGCACGGAGGGCTTTCAACTGCCTCCAACAAATCCACTGAAATCGACATCTGCTCCAATCATCAATAAATATCCAATTCTCAAAATCAATTCATAAGATAAGATAACAAAATAACAAAACAAAAATCAAACTTAATTCCTTGAATATTAATACATCCAAGCATACATACGTATGTACTTGCACAAATACATCACACATGCATTTATACATCCTACATATATACTTTTCATACATCCATCCATACATACATCATGCATCTTGCTTACCTAAATACATACATAACCCGGTGCCGTAGTTGCATAAATACATCATACATACATTTATACATCCCTACACATATACTTTTCATACATACATCCATACATATATATACTTACATGCATACATACATCATATATCATGCTTACGTAATTCACATACATAATCCAGTCCCATACTTGCACATCCACTCTTGATGCGAACCCACGTGCACAAAAATAAGCAATAAAAGCACTAAGACAGACTCTGATATTTAAATCCAGTTCAAAAAGAAAGAAACACAGATAATGGGAAAACTCTGTTTGGGTCCATATTTTAATAACTTAAGAAGACAAAATGGAAAACTCTATTTGGCAAACCAGAAAAAGAAGGAATACTTTATATCCGCACGAGTTAGTATACCTTTCACTCAAACGAGATCTTTAAATTCAAAAAATAATCATCATCATAGATTCATAGATTGAAAATAAATCATACATCATGCTTACGTAAATAGATACATAACCCGGTGGCGTACTTGCACAAATATATCATACATACATTTATACACCCCTGCATATATATATATATATATATAAATATATATACATGCAGCCATACATACATCATACATCATGCTTACGTAAATACATACAAAAACTGTTGCCGTACTTGCACGTGCACCCTCTACGCGTACGCACGTGCACAAAAATAAGCAAAATAAAGCAAACAAAGCACTAATACTGAACTAGAATAAGACTCTGTTCGATCCAATTCAAAAAGAAAGAATATAGATAATGTGAAAACTCTACTTGGCTCACTATTTTGATAACTTAAGAAGGGAAAAAGAAAACTCTGTTTGGCAAACCGGAAAAAAAAGGAAAAAATTTATATCCGAACGAGTTAACTACATTTTTCACTCAAACGAGATCTTCAAATAAAAAAAATCAATCATCATCAAAGATTCAAAAAACAATGTCAAGTCACGTAAGATCTTTACCTGCTAAACAAACGAACAGCACGAGCTAAGAACAGTAGCGGTTTTTGATGCTAGGAAACGGATAATCACAGTGATTAATCAATAATTAGATAGTAATTGAAAAAGAAAGAAATACAGATAATACGAAAACTCTGTTTAACTCCATATTAAATTTTAAGTAGAAAAAACAAAAACTCTGTTTGGCAAACCGGAAAAAGACGGAAAAATTTTATCTCCTAACCAGTTAACAACATTTTTCACTCAAACGAGATCGTCAAATTCAAAAATCAATCATCATCAAAGACTCAAAAATCAATGCCAAGTCACGTAATAAGATCTTTACCTGCTAAACAGACGAATAGTAGCAGTTTTCGAAGCTAGGAAACGGATAATCTCACAGTGATTAATCAATAATTTAAATAAGATAATAGTAATTCAAAAAGAGAGAATCAGATTCCAATTTTGATTTTTTTTCTTGGCTGAAACGGGGAAATGAAGAAGGAAAATTAATAATAAAATAGTGCTGTTTGGCGCGTTGTAAGAGTGCGATGTATTTGCATGGTATTTATAGTTGGCGGGGAAAAGGGTGGGGTTTTAATTATGCATTTATGCGGGGAAAACTACGGTACGATGAAGTGATGCTGACGTACATCCACTGGTCTGTTCCCGCCAATGAGGTCCTTCTCTAATGTTACGTGGGCTCCTCCATTCAGCCGCCCTCATTCTCTTTCGCTTACGTGTCCGACGTACGGGAAGGAGACGAAGGGGTCGAAGATTATTAGCCACTTGTTGTTAGGATTAGAGTTCGAAATTACAAAAAAGGCCTGGTTCATTTTTGGCATATGGCATGGTGCGCTAGGGGTATTTTTGTACTTTTGAGTCTTCAATTTTATTTTTTATTACTTTTTGTTCTTTGAAATTTTTGGATTTATTTGGTTTTTTTTTTTTTTCAATTTGTCAACTTTTTTGCATCTATTTGCTTCTAATATTTTGACTATGATAGGTTTTTTGCTTCCAAGTACGACCTTTTAACCTTTTTATAAGGTTAGAGAAGAATATTTGAAAAAGGTCATATCATCCCAACTTTTCAATTCATTCAAACACTTTTTTCATTTGAATTTATTAAAAAAATCAAGTTTGAATTTTTTATTTAAATATTTTAAATATATTATTTACTAATAAAATAGGTTCATTGAACCGAACTAAATTCAAACTTAAAGACATATACCTAAACCCCACTTGAGTCGAGCCGAACTTATGTGACATGGTTTTTACTAGAAGCAAATTCACACCAAGTGTTGCATTTAGCTTATTAGACTATGACTCGCACCTTGTACATGAGTCAAATATCAAGGACTCACATATGCGGTCTATGTAGAGCTTATACCTCGACAACTCACCTGAATAACTTCAAACTCTTTTTTAAAATGTTGTTAAATTTTTTTAAGTACCCTCTGAAGCTGATACGTAGTTAAAATGGGAAAACCTTTTTAAGGCTTCCTTTTAAATATATTATAGATGATTTATTTATTTATTTTTGTCATGAGTGAGATTGTATTGTTCGAGAATTTGGATCGTTAATGAATTGTTTAAAAGTACAGTCTTTTGTTCTGATCTTTAGCATTTTATTTGGTTTCTTTATCTATCTTCTATTAAAAAAATACTTAACATCGAGAGAGTTTAGAATAAGTTTCGATTCATTATTATCGTATACGTTTCAATTGCGAAATTGTCAAGATATAGTATCATGATTACCAACAAATTTACGAGTTTCAATCATTTTATTTTTGAGAATACGAGTTTCAATCATTATTAGGGTTTAGATGGAAGTATAAGATTAATGATTGTGAAACGAATTTGCAAAAGTTGACCGAGCAATTTTCAAATCCCTACTCAAGTTGAAATGATTTTGGTTGTTTTTTTTATCACAATGATGCCTCCCCCAAACTCCCACTATATTTTTTCTGAAAGAGAAACATATTTTGTAGTAATTACATAATTTTAATCATTTACGTCCTCATAAATAAAAATTTATTAAGAATATTCATCTAGTCATGCAGATCGACTTTTTTAATAATTTTTATAATCATCGATTAAAAAAATTATTTATACACAACAAAAAGCTCGTAAACATCGATATAATAATACCTATTATCATTATTTAATTTAAAACACAATAAAACCTATAAACATTATAACAAACTCGTAATTGTTAATATAATAAAACCTCTACAATAATTATTTAAATCAAAATACAATAAAACTTAATATAAAAAGCACAAACATTAATTAAAAAAAATTAACTTTTTAGTGGCAATACAAAGTATGGGGTCGTTGGTTGGTAAAAGTCTATAGTTAGATATTAGTTGACTTCCACTATGTTTGCTCACTTGGAAGCACAAAAAAAATTAGAGTCATAAAAGCTATCATGAAGAAAAAATTATACACTTTGAAAATTTTGGTACATTCAAAGTCAACAATTCAAAGGTTTCGAGAATTATCTTCTCACCAATCATTTTACAAAAGATTAGACTAAAATTTTAATCACGTAGATAATGTGAACGTAAACGTGTCGGTCTTATTAATTTTATTTTTCTTTTCTATTCAAAATACTTAATTAACCTTGAGTTTTATCATTATTCTCGTAAAAGTTAGAGAAAGACGAATACTTAAGGGGGAGGGATTATTCACTACAAATAGAACTAAAAATTGAATAAGAAAATTTAGACATAATAATGTTTGAAAAAGCCCTTAAATTATTCAAGAGATTTTAAATAAACCCTTATTTTTTCTATTACTTTTAATCAAGTCCATATATATTTTTTCAATTAAATAGATCCTAATAATTAATAATTGACTAATGATGTTGATATGGTGCTAACGTAAAGGATATATTTAAATACCATATGGTCACAACATCATGTTATGTTATCATTTATTATGACATGTTAATATGTCAAACATGTCACATCAATACCATGTGACATAAAATGATTAATTTTAAAATTTAATTGAATGTAATAAAAAGAAAATTTATTTGAATTTTTTTCAATAATTCATGAACTTTTTTAGATATTATATCAAAAATTTATTTCAATGATTTTATGTGAATTATATTAGAACGTGTGTTAGGTGTACAATGGTAAAAATTAGTTTTGCAAATATTAAAATTTGATTTAAAGAAAGGCTAATGATGTTCTTGATCAAGAATGCTAGTTATAGCTAAGGGAAATTTTGTCACATCATCCCTATTTTAGGCAGTTATCACAACATTCCAAATATCTAATTATAGGAAGTGTTGAAATATGGAGCACCTTCCCTTTGTATCAAATAATTGGAATATAAAAGGATAAGAATTAACAACCATTGACTAATTGATGAATATTGTTGAGTGTGCTTTTATTTAATAGTTATCAAAATTGAACCCGATTGGGTTCAAGAATTTAAACTAATAAAAAATCCGATAAATTATTATTTTTTTCGTTAACTCAATGGATCAACATGAATTTTTTTGAATCAAAATTACAAATGATTCAAATTGAAGAATTAATCCGAGTTAAGTATCAGATCGTCGAATCAATTGATCTGATGACTGTCGAGTTGATCTAGGTCTAATAATTATACGATAGTCAATTAGAGACAAAATTCTACACATTCTTAATATTCAAACCTAAAATTGTCGATTGAAGTTAATGTTTTTAATTGAAATGAAAGATCAATTTTCAGATTAACTCTACGTTGACTCCTCAAAATCATTAGTTAATAGGAAGTTTACATGCAAAGTATGAAGAACTATTTTCTACCTTTATGCACTTTCTAGAACAATTTCTCATTATTTCTATAAATTTGCATCATTTACCTGACGCTTTTTGTTCTTTCATGTCCCTCGTTTTTTTGTAATAAAAAATGGATGCCAAAGCAGCTCAGTTTCCATATCCATGGCGGCATGGCAAAGTTCTTCACTTGGTTTGTATACAATCATATATTCATAACAAAGCACGATGCACGTTGCTTGTTTTTGAGTTGCATGTTGCATGTTTTTTTTTTTTTTTGTTTCGTAGGTGAGGCATGGACAAGCTATGCACAATGTAGAAGGAGACAAGAATCGTGAAGCACTGTTGTCTCAGGATCTGTTTGATGCACAGCTCTCGCCATTAGGCTTGCAGCAGGTCAAAAAATCCCATGCAGGGTCATGTAATTTCCAATCATTTTTACATATGTTTGTGATGATGAAAGGAAACTCAACAAGTTTTAATGGTTTTTCCCTCCAGGTTGCTCAATTGCGAAGAGAGGTTCATGCTAGTGGGCTGCTTGACAGGATTGAGTTAGTCATCACTTCCCCTTTGTCAAGGTATTTCGATTTCGAACATGTTTTAAGCCTTTCATGATCATATTCCAGGATCAATGATCAAACTTAGTTAATGAGTATAAATGTAATCAATCCAGAGCAATGCAAACAGCTGTTGAAGTTTTCGGCAGTGATCGTCATCCAAAAGTTATGGCAGTCGAGCTTTGTCGAGACCGTCTGGTAGGGCTGATTTCTATATTTGACACATTGTCAACGTATTAAATAATCTTATACACTATCAATTAATCATATGTTATCGTAGGGGGTTCGTCCATGTGATAGGAGGAGAAATGTCAGTGATTATCAGTCTCGTTTCCCCACAATTGATTTTTCAATGGTAATCTATCTTTAATCTATTTGTTAGACTAGGGTTAATTTAGAATCAAAATATGCATATACAAAACTTAAGTTCCATACCTGCTTAGATGGATGGTGAAGATGACAAATTGTGGAATCCAGACATTCGGGAGTCCGAGGAAGAACTTGTTGCAAGAGGTGCCAGGTTTTTGAAATGGTGACTGTAACTTTCTTCATTCGAAAATCTATGTAAAAGGGAAGTATAATTCTTTACGTTACACTAGTTTTAACATGTCTGCAAACCGTTCCCCTTGCCCTTTTCCAGGCTATGGACAAGGCCGGAGAAGGAGATTGTGGTCGTGAGCCATGGCATAGTCCTGCAGAATATACTGATGAACATACCTAAAAACGGCTGCAATTCGACGTGTAAACGGTGCGTTTTCACTACAATATCTTATAATCGAGTATCTTGCAACACGTAACGTTATAAAGAAATATTAAAGTATCTTATAATAAGTTCAAATAAAAATTTAAATAACAAAACTATTACCCGTTACATATATTCGGGTACAATTCGGGTTTATCATAATTAGACGATTTTGCTTTCAGCTTTGGTCATTGTGAGCTTCGATCTGTTGTCATCATGGATCAAAGGTTAGCCATTGACTCTTTGTATCTTCGCATGCTTTGTTTTCACTTTGAAATGCTCATATCTTTTCTTCTTCTGTCGATGGCTTTGGCCAATTTGCAGCATCATGGGAACAGATTCACCATCACTTTGCTCTGATCATCATCGCCAGGAAGATACAGTGTTAAAGCAAGGAAGTTTCCCATTAATTAGCCTTGATGACTTTATAGAATAAGAGTCACTGTTGCGTAGAGACCGGTCTCAAGGAACTCTCTAATCTTCTTTATGATCAACTTGAACTTGTTTTCTTTTTTCTTTTTTAAGGTTATTTTACTTGGTGGAAGTTTCAGCAACATGTTCCATATCTTGTCTTTTCTTGCATGGAAGTTAACTGTTTTTGTTGGAGAAATTACATATTATATTTCTAACATGAAATCATCACTCGCAAGGACTTTGTCTCGATTCGTTTACTTGGTCTCCTCATCTCGTTTTCTTTATCCATCTTTCCTTTTATAGATACATCAAATTGAATTCTTTTTTATTTTTTCTTTTTTAAACATATGATACCCTTATTTCTCATGAAATCAAAGTTTAATATAATATAATATACATAAAAATCAAAGATCTTTTAACTTAATTTCCGTAAAAATTTTTAAAACGAAAAAGACAAAAAAGATAAGTTTTAATAGCTTTCTTTTTTCTTGCATCAAAAAAAAAAAAAAAGAAACCAAGATTTTTACCATCCTTTCTCAAGCAATATCTAGTTACTTAAGCATGAAGCAAGCACCCCATTGGTTTCCATTTATAGTAGCTTTTCTCCTCTCTCTTCCTTATCAAGAACTAGCCAGGAAAATGGCGATAGAGGGTGATTCTCATCTATATATAGAAAGGTTATTGCCCATCATTTTTATTAAATAAACAGTGGTAGAGTTTAATTGTGGGGAATATTTAAGGAATGAAAGAATCATTAATATTTTGGGGAAAAACATAGAAAAAAATCAAGAGGGAATCTCAATGAATTGACCTCCATTTTGTAAGTAGATGACAATCATGAACCCATTTTCTATCTCTTCATATCAAAATATGTTCTTAAAAGCAATCATGACATAGTTTTAATTTTTGAAAACTTTATCAAACATTCAAAGTCAAAGAAATAAAAAACCATGTTCTAAGAAGTTATTTTTCCACTATCACCTCATGAATCACAGAAGATTACTCTTCGACTTCAATAAATTTGCTGTGGTTTCTTTTTTAATTCCACGTCAATTTTTACAAAAATTAAAGTAAAAAGTTTTGATTTGAAAAAGATTTTATTTCGAAACATCTCAAAGAAAAAAAATTTTCTTTTATCGAGATATATAAAACATTTTACACAAGTCACTATTGAAATTTGCTTCTCTTTTCTTGAAAACGTGAAGAAATGTCCTAGAAGCCAAATTCTAAGTAGTTATGAAACCATACAATTATGAAAGAAGTTTGGAAATCAATAAGATTTAAATATTATGCCTTCTGTTTTTGTTTTTAATATTTAAAGAAAGATTACTCAATTTCAGCATGCATTATTAGTATATATTAATAGTATATTTGTTTAAGTTCAATTTATTATAAGAGAAAAAACTGTTATTGATTTTTTTTTACCTGAAAAAATTAATTTTCTTTATGTTGTGTGAGCTCCTAAGTAATGGTGGTGTAGTAAGGATTGGATTCTAAGCTTGGAAGACTCCTTATCCATGTAAGCTATGGTCAACAAGTAGCCAATAGTTTACCTAGGCGAGACAGATTGAAAGTGTAAAGCAGTAGAACTTTCAGTGTCGGATTTGGACTTCCCTACGGTCTAAGAAATCGTGGGGTTTATTTTTATTACTGACCATAAGTTGAGTTGAACTTTAAGGAAATCCAAGTTGTGCTAGACAACGAAGACCTCTAGCTTTCAGGATTCCTCTGCTTGTTCCTCAACTCAGTCGCATTGCTTTTTTTAATCTTCGTTTTCCCGATCAAATCTCCCTAACACAATCAAACCCCAATTCTAGTTTTTTAATTACTTTCTTTGAAGAAAGTTGTGTTGTCATGTGTCTTGTCAGGCTTCCTGTCCGTATCAATGCTTTCCGTGTCAATGATTTATGTCAATCGCAGCTCACGCAAATAGCAGCTGAAAGGGCTAAAGAAGCTGCAGAAGAATACTTCAAGATGGGAGATATCACCATGGCCATCAAACAAGGGTTTGCAGCGCATGACTTGAATCTTGAATCATTAATTATCAAGAAGCACGTCGCCGCCTATGTTTTTCACAAGATGGATTCTTTGAAGATGGAGATTGACCGTACTAAATTATTGTATTCGATTCTCATTTTAGAAGTTGGTTCTTCTCTAGCTGAGATTAGAGAACATTACAAGGAACTGATGCTCTGGCTCCATCTTGATAAAAATGATTCGGTCGCAACTGAGGGTGCTTTCAAGATCTTACATCACGTGTATAAAACTCTCTTATCTGATCACAACAAAGAAAGAAAAGCTTGACAGAGATGTGTATAAAACTCTCTTATCTGATCACAACAAAAAAAGAAAAGCTTGACAGAGATGAAGTTGAATCTTCTTTGATTTTGTTTTTCTTTTATTTGGATTCTTCATTATGTACTTAAAGTTTTCATGAATAATATGTAGTTGGCTCTGATTTTGTTATGATTTTTATGAAGAGTATTTTGATTTGGAATGTTTTCTTTAAGCTTTTACAATTTTTTTGGTTAATTTTGTTGTACAATTGAACATAAATAAAATAACCTTGTATGTGTATATTTTGTCAGTTTTTACTTATTTTTTTTATTTTGTAACTGAATTCTATAGTTTTAAGAGGTTATTCTATGATTATGATTGGTGTGCTAATTATTTTATGATGTTTTGTATCCCATGGCTTCAAAGCCTGTATAACTCTAGGGTAACTACACATGATAGAATAAAATAATATCTTATTCTTAAACGTTAGGATATTTCTTAAGTTTGTTGCATGATATTTCTCAAACGTTATCTGACTGAGTTTGTTGCCTGATATTTCTTAAATCTTATCTTACTCAAATATTTGTTAAATGTTATTCGATTTGTTGCCTAATATTTTTCCAATGTTATCTGACTAAGTTTGTTGCTTGATATTTCTTAAACCTTATCTGACGTTATCTGACTGAGTTTGTTGTCTAATATTTCTTAAATCTTATTTGACTTAGATATTTATTAAACGTTATTTGATCTGTTGCCTGATATTTCTCCAATGTTATCTAACTGAGTTTGTTACTTGATATTTTTTAAACCTTATCTGACTTAAATATTTGTTAAACGTTATTTGACTTAGCAACTTGATTTCCTCTACACTGATTTTATGTAATGTTAACTCTCTGCTCTGCTTATAAATACAACCTACCTACCTTAGTCACAAACACACCAAGTCTCTCCTCTGCCTATAAATACAACCTACCTACTTTAGTCACAAACACACCAAGTCTTTCCTCTAAAGCTTCTCTACCTACTCTGAAGCTTCTCTTATAAAGCTTTTCTATATACTCCAACCTACCTACCTCAGTCACAAACACACCAAGTGTCTCAGTTACAAACAAACCAAGTGTCTCCTCTAAACCTTCTCTACATACTTTCCTCTGAAGTTTCTTTGCATACTCTTTCTTTCTCCTCTGCCTATAAATACAACCTACCTACCTTAGTCACAAGCACACCAAGTGTCTCCTTTAAAGCTTCTATACCTACTTTGCTCTGAAGTTTCTCTTCTAAAGCTTTTTTGTATATTCTAGCCTACCCACCTCAGTCACAAACACACCAAGTCACTACAATCCTTGAGAAAAAGCTAAATCAACTATGAAATTTGCTTCTCTTTTATTGAAAACATGAAGAAATGTCCTATAAGCCAGATTCTAAGTAGTTATGAAACCATACAACTATGAAAGAAGTTTAGAAATCAATAAGATTTAAATATTATGCCTTTTTTAATATTTAAAGATCAATTACTCAATTTAAGCATGCATTATTAGTATATATTAATAGTATACTTGTTATAAGATAAAAGACTGTTATTGATTTTTTTTCCTCTAAAAAAATTGATTTTCTTTATAGTGTATGAGCTCCTAAATAGTGGCGGTGTAGTAAGGATTGGATTCTAAGCTTGGAACAGTCCTTATCCATGTAAGCTATGGTCTCCTAAAGGTGAATAACTACCCAATAGTTTACCTAGGAGAGACAGATTGAAAGTGTTAAGTAGTAGAAATTCTGGCATTGGATTTGGACTTCCTTTATTTTCATTACCGACTATAAGTTGAGTTGAACTTTAAGTAAATCCAAGTTGTGCTAGACAACCAAGACCTCTAGCTTTCAGGATTCCTCGGCTTCCTATAAAAAGCCACTTTTTCTCTGCTTGTTCCTCAACCCAGCCGCATTACTGTTTTTTTTATCGTCGTTTTCCTGATCAAATCTCCCTAACTCGATCAAACCCTAATTCTAGTTTTTTACTTTCTTTGAAGAAAGTTGTGTTGTCATGCGTCCTGTAAGGCTTCCTGTCCGTATCAATGCTGTAAGTGTCAATGGTATTTGTCAATAGTAGCTCACACAAATAGCTAGTTTTTTACTTTTTTTTGAAGAAAGTTGTGTTGTCATACGTCCTGTAAGGCTTCCTGTCCATATCAATGCTTTAAGTGTCAATGGTATCTGTCAATCGCAGCTCACGCAAATAGCAGCTGAAAGGGATAAAGAAACTACAGAAGAATACTTCAAGATGGGAGATATCACCATGGCCATCAAACAAGGGTTTGCAGCGCATGACTTGAATCCTGAATCACTAATTATCAAGAAGCACATCGTCACCTATGTCATTCACAAGATGGATTCCATGAAGATGGAGATTGAACATACTAAATTATTGTATTCGATTCTCATTTTAGAAGTTGATTTTTCTCTAGTTGAGATTAGAGAACATTACAAGGAACTAGCGTTTTGGCTCCATCTTGATAAAAATGATTCGGTCGCAGCTGGGGGTGCTTTCAAGATCTTCCATCACACGTATAAAACTCTCTTATCTGATCACAACAAAAAAAGAAAAGCTTGACAGAGATGAAGTCGAATCTTCTTTGATTCTGTTTTTTTTTTATTTGGATTCTTCATTACATGTACTTAGAATTTTCATGAATAATATGTAGTTAGCTCTGATTTTGTTATGATTTTTATGAAGAGTATTTTGATTTGGAGTGTTTTATTTAAGCTTTTAGAACTTTTTTTTGTTAATTTTGTTGTACAATTGAACATAAATAAAATACCCTTGTATGACTATATTTTGTCAGTTTTTGTTTATTTTTTTTATTTTGTAATTGAATTCTATAGTTTCAAGAGGTTATTCCATGATTATGATTGGTGTGCTAATTATTTTATGATGTTTGCTTTCAAGATCTTCCATCACACGTATAAAACTCTCTTATCTGATCACAACAAAAAAAGAAAAGCTTGACAGAGATGAAGTCGAATCTTCTTTGATTCTGTTTTTTTTTTATTTGGATTCTTCATTACATGTACTTAGAATTTTCATGAATAATATGTAGTTAGCTCTGATTTTGTTATGATTTTTATGAAGAGTATTTTGATTTGGAGTGTTTTATTTAAGCTTTTAGAACTTTTTTTTGTTAATTTTGTTGTACAATTGAACATAAATAAAATACCCTTGTATGACTATATTTTGTCAGTTTTTGTTTATTTTTTTTATTTTGTAATTGAATTCTATAGTTTCAAGAGGTTATTCCATGATTATGATTGGTGTGCTAATTATTTTATGATGTTTGCTTTCAAGATCTTCCATCACACGTATAAAACTCTCTTATCTGATCACAACAAAAAAAGAAAAGCTTGACAGAGATGAAGTCGAATCTTCTTTGATTCTGTTTTTTTTTTATTTGGATTCTTCATTACATGTACTTAGAATTTTCATGAATAATATGTAGTTAGCTCTGATTTTGTTATGATTTTTATGAAGAGTATTTTGATTTGGAGTGTTTTATTTAAGCTTTTAGAACTTTTTTTTGTTAATTTTGTTGTACAATTGAACATAAATAAAATACCCTTGTATGACTATATTTTGTCAGTTTTTGTTTATTTTTTTTATTTTGTAATTGAATTCTATAGTTTCAAGAGGTTATTCCATGATTATGATTGGTGTGCTAATTATTTTATGATGTTTTGTATTCCATGGCTTCAAAGGCTGTATAACTCTAGGGTATTAAAGTTAATTTGCTCAACTACCCATGATAGAATAGCTAATCATAAAACAACTATTTCCTTCCCCACATTTAAATCTCCAATGATTCTCATATAAGTTCAATTTGTTACCATTCAGACTGTATGCTGCAAGAGTCTTCCATTCTGATTTCGGGTATTACTTGGCCATTATTGCTGTATATATTTTAATTGAGAGGGGATAGGTTGATCATCTAAAGTTTGCTTTCTTCCTTGGAAACTTCCAAACTAGAGTTTTACAAATATTTTGCAGCAAGCATAGCCATTCAGATTAGATAAAAATCCAACCCTAGGCAATGATAGTCAACTAAACATGTATATAATTTGTACATTACTACTTTGTGTGAGTATCACTCACTGTCACCACTCAAACTACAGGCCACCAACACAAAGTAGGGATCACAGCATGGATGAAGTGAAGCTCAGCTCTTTGAACAATTTCTCATTTCTATAAATTTGCAGCCTTTACCAGACACTTTTTGTTCTTCATGTAGCTCGTTTTCTGTAATCAAAAATGGATGCCAGAGCAGCTCAGTTTCCATATCCATGGCAGCATGGCAAAGTTCTTCACTTGGTTTGTATACAATCATATGTTCAAAACAAAGCATGGTGCACGTTGCATGTTGCATGTTTTTTGTTTCGTAGGTGAGGCATGGACAAGCTATGCACAATGTAGAAGGAGACAAGAATCGTGAAGCACTGTTGTCTCAGGATCTGTGTGACGCAAAGCTTTCGCCATTCGGCTTGCAGCAGGTCGAAATCCCATGCAGGGTCATGTAATTTCCAATCATTTTAGCATGTGTTTGTGATGATGAAAGGAAACTCAACAAGTTTTAATGGTTTTTCCCTCCAGGTTGCTCAATTGCGAAGAGAGGTTCATGCTGGTGGGCTGCTTGCCAGGATTGAGTTAATCATCACTTCCCCTTTCATGATCATATTCCAGGATCAATGATCAAACTTAGTTAATGAGTATAAATGTAATCAATCCAGAGCAGTGCAAACAGCTGTTGGAGTTTTCAGTAGTGATCATGGTCCCAAAGTTATGGCAGTTGAGCTTCGTCAAGACCGTCTAATAGGATTAAATTTTATATTTGATACACTGTTAGTACATATAAATCTTATACACTGTTAATCATATATTGCATTTTCAGAGGGTTCTTCCATGTGATATGAAGAGCTCTTTTCTCCACAATTGATTTTTCAATGGTAAATTTATCTTTAATCTCTATGTTAGGCTACGATTAATTAATTAGAATCAAAATGCATATACAAACTTAATTTCAATGTCTGTTTAGATGGATGGTGAAGTTGACAAATTGTGGAATCCAGACACTAGGGAGTCTGAGGAAGAACTTGCTGCAAGCCAGGGGCGGAGCCTCCTTATTGGATGGCCCCCCAAAATTTTTTAAAATTTTCTCATATTATATAAAGTTTTTAAATTCTTTTTATAAATTTTTTAATATCCCCCAAAATAATGTTTTATTTAATAATTAATACAAATAAAAAATAACAAAATGATTCCATATGGCTAACTCAATTTTAATTTTTTAATTTATATTATTATTATTTAAATTTATTTTTATTCATTTATATTCTATTTTATTCATATGTTTTAAACTTTTATAGATTTTTTTTTCACAAATTTCTACGAACCATCAATCATATTTTTTTCTTTCTTTTTTATTATGGAATATATAGATTTTATCTTTTACTTATCATGTTTTCCTTTTTTCTGTTATCTGGATTTTATTTTTTATGATTTTAATTTTTAAAAATAAATAAATTATTATGTAATTATCAAATATAAGTTACATTTTTGCACTGTTGCTTATAATTTCATCAATGTATCATTTTTTATTCAGAATAACCAATGTGTTGTAGTATGTAGTTGTAAACTTTAAGTAATAAAGATATACATATAACTTGATAGATAAAATAATTGTATTTCTTTCAATATAATTTTATTTATTATACATATTCTGGATGGCCCTCAAAATAAATTTTTATTTAATAATTATTTTTATTTCTCAAACTGTTTGATAAAATTAGAGTCATTATGGTTAGCATATTGCTAGTTAAGCCTAGCAAATAAATTCTAACCTAATATGTTAAGCTTGTTAAATTTTTTTTAAAAATAAAAGTGAGTCTACTAATCCAAACTCACTAAGTTTTAATATAAATCTAAGCCTATCATAATATATTATATCTTAACAGTCTAACCCAATAACCTAACATAACATATTATATCTCAATAGTTTAACCCAATAACCAATATGTTAATTAGCAATTTAAGAGGCCAATAGAAAATAAGATGAGAGCTATCCATGTTGTGTAGAACACACAAAATAAAGAAATAATTCATTTGAGTTTGAAAAATTGTTTTCTCTTCCATTCTTGTACGCAAAGAGTGAGAGAGATTGTTTTCATAGTTCTGTTCATATATATATATATATATGTGACACTATCATTATTGTTATTGTGAATTTTTTTGTATGTCTAATGTTTTTTGAATTTTATTTAATCTTTTAGATAAGTGAGATTTGAATTATATATAAAGCTGTCTTTGACTGTATAATGTCACTTTCTGCTTGGCCTCCTTAAAAATGCTTTGGCTCTGCCCCTGACTCAATATTGTTACAGCATGCGGTTTGATTTTTGCATGTTGATTACAATTAGCTGAGAGCAGATTAATTACCACACATGAGGAAGGCAAACGAGAGAGATTTTATTTTATTTTTTAATATTTGAAAAGGTAAATGATGGATTAATAGGAGAGACACCTTCCCTCTCTACTTTCCTCAAAAACCTATATTTGCTTTAAATTGAGATGAAATGAGAACAAATTAATGTTTTTTTTTGTACAAAATAATAATACAAGGTATGTTTGAGATTTCAGTGAATGACAATTTCTTTTTCTTTGTAAGTTAAAACGAATAAGGTAATTTTATTTTTATTCACATGTTAACATAGGTTTGGCTATATATATTCTTTGACAAAATTACAAGTCTTTCCCCCCATTCTCTCTCTCTTCAATACTTGCATCTTAACGTAAGTTAGGTTTAATTTCTTCCTAATACAGGGCATACATTTTGGGTTTGATGTTGTAACAGTTTACTCCTTTGGATGTATGGTGTATGTTTTAATATCGTTCCTTCTACCTGATATATAGGTCTGTCAATAAATCCAACTACTTACCACACAAAATCATTAAAATTTATCAGATCAACATGTAATAAAATTTAATTAGGTGTCATTCCTAAATTAATTGAGCTTACATGTAACGAGGTAAATAGACCACTACATCTATCTACTTACATATTTTGGATGCAGCTTTCATATCCCAAGCTCTTTAATTAGTGCATTTCAAATCTAAATAGTAATATCTCATTAGTTGCATGACAAACAAGAATTTTCGATTTAGTTTCATAAAAAGGAATGAGCTCCATCTAAGTCTTATTGATTTTTCATTAAGAAATGATTTTATTTAAAAATTGAAAAAAAATTGAGAATGAAGGGCTTGGTTTTGTTTTTGCAGTTGTTGTAGCCAAGCTTATAGAGTGCCTTCAATAGAGGCACACTAATCCTTTGAGTTGCAACATGTTGGGATTAGATTTGGTGTAGCACTATTGCAATGATCTACAATAATGGATTGATAATTTCACACATACTGAAGAGAAATTTTTATACTGGTAGGAGCGGATGAGCTAGGTTAGGAAGTATTGAAAGGGTAAAAATGCTTGAATGTGCTTACATTCAATGTCTTAGACCCTTAAATAAGCAAAGAGGGAAAAGGACAATAATGATAGAGAATGAAGAAAGCAAAGAAGATCATGAGGACATAAAACATTATGTCATGCTCCAGTGAGTGACACCAGTAAGATTAATTGTTAATCATGTTTCTCGAAGGAGAATCAGAAATTGATGACCTTTAACTTCCAGTTTTTAAGTGTTTTTGTTATGCTTGAAACCTTTTTCCTGTAATCAAGTCATGTCATGGGCTCATGGTAGTTTCTTTTAGCCTCTTGCTCAATTTTTTCGATAACCAATTCTTGGATTTCAGTTTTGACTTCATCTGCAAAGAAATGCCACTATGCCATTCTCTAATCATTCTTCTAAGCTGTAAAACAACTTGTTCTTATCAATTAAAAATTCGTAAGACTTGTTACAGACACATTTGAACCTGATTATTATGCTTTATCATTCTCTCTGGATAAGCAGTTCTTCAGTAGCAATCTGCAATAAAAGAAGGATCCTATTATAAAGATTTGATTTCCTATTAATTAAGCAAGAACCAAGAAAGTCATAAACAACCTTACTTTCCTATTAGTTAAGTAAGGACCAAGAGAGTCATAAAGAAAGCAAGGACCAAGAGAGTCATAAAGAGTCATAAAGATCAAGTAAATCCCAAAGTTAGAGTTAGAGAGTTCTCTATTCGACTGCAACCCCAAATTCTTGAACTGTAACGATCCCCTCAATCTTACTTCTGGACGGCAATCGTTGCCCCCTCAGTGTTACTTTCAGGACGACCTATAGTAGTTGAAATAGTTTTAATGACGGAGTCTTTTAAAATATATCTGACTTAGTCTTATTCTTAAACGTTAAGATATTTCCTAAGTCTGTTGCTTGATATTTCTCAATCTTAATGACAAAGTCTTTTAAAACTTATCTAACGTAGTCTTATTCTTAAACGTTAGGATATTTCTTGAGTTTGTTGCATGATATTTCTCAAACATTATCTAACTAAGTTTGTTGCCTGATATTTCTTAAATCGTATTTGACTCAGATATTTGTTAAACGTTATATTGCTTGATATTTCTCCAATGTTATCTAATTGAGTTCGTTGCTTGATATTTCTTAAACCTTATCTGACTCAAATATTTATGAAACATTATTTAACTTAGCAACTTGATTTCCTCTACACTGATTTTATGTAATGTTAACTCTCTACTTTGCCTATAAATACAACCTACCTACCTTAGCCACAAACACACCAAGTCTCTCTTCTAAAGCTTCTCTACCTACTTTCCTCTGAAGCTTATCTTCTAAAGCTTTTCTATATACTTCAATCTACCTACTTCAGTCACTATATACTCCAACCTACCTACTTCAGTCACAAACACACCAAGTGACTGACTTCAGTCACAAACACACCAAGTGTCTCTTCTAAAGCTTTTCTATCTACTCCAACCAACCTACCTCAATCACAAACACACCAAGTGTTTCTTCTAAAACTTCTTTACATACAATCACAAACACACGAAGTGTTTCAGTCACAAACACACCAAGGGTCTTTTCTAAAGCTTCTCTACATACTTTCCTCTGAAGCTTCTTTGCATACTTTTTCTTTGTCCTCTGCCTATAAATACAACCTACCTACCATAGTCACAAACACACCAAGAGTCTTCTCTAATTCTCTACCTTAGACACATTTGAACTTGATTGTTATGTTCTATCTTTTTCTTTGGATGAGTAGTTCTTCAACAACAATCTACAATAAATGATGGATCCTATTCTAAAGATTTGCTTTCCTATTAGTTAAGCAACCTATAAATACAACCTACCTACCATAGTCACAAACACACCAAGTGTCTTCTCTAATTCTTTACCTTAGAGACATTTGATCCTGATTGTTATGCTCTGTCTTTCTCTTTGGATAAGTAGTTCTTCAGCAGCAATCTACAATAAATGACGGATCCTATTATAAAGATTTGAGAGTCATAAACAACCTTGCTTTCCTATTAGTTAAGCAAGGACCAAGAGAGTCATAAACAACCTTGCTTTCCTATTAGTTAAGCAAGGACCAGCTTTTCTATTAGTTAAGCAAGGACCAAAAGAGTCATAAAGAACCTTTTCCTATTAGTTAAACAAGGACTAAGAGAGTCATAAAGAACCTTTCCTATTAGTTATAGTATAAGAATTAAAAAAAAAAAAGCAAAAGAGTCATAAAGATCAAGTAAGACCCAAGGTTAGACCTGAAGAGTTTTCTGTTCTACTACAACCTTGGATTTTTGAACTGTAACAGTCCCCTTCAATCTTGCTTCCGGGATGGCAATCGCTTCTCCCCCAGTGTTGCTTCTAGGACGGCTTATAGTAGTTGAAATAGTTTTAATGATTGAGTCTTTTAAAATTTATCTGACTTAGTCTTATTCTTAAATGTTAAGATATTTCCTAAGTCTGTTGCCTGATATTTCTCAGTCTTAATGACAAATTCTTTTAAAACTTATCTAACGTAGTCTTATTCTTAAACGTTAGGATATTTCTTAAGTCTGTTGCATGATATTTCTCAAATGTTATCTGACTGAGTTTGTTGCCTGATATTTCTTAAATCTTATTTGACTCAAATATTTGTTAAACATTATTTGATCTGTTGCCTGATATTTCTCAAAAGTTATCTGATTGAGTTTGTTGCTTGATATTTCTTAAACCTTATCTGACGTAATATGTTGCCTGATATTTCTTAAATCTTATCTAACTTAGATATTTGTTAAATGTTATTTGATTTGTTGCTTGTTATTTTTCCAATGTTATCTGACTGAGTTTGTTACTTGATATTTCTTAAACCTTATCTGTCGTTATCTGACTGAGTTTGTTGTCTGATATTTCTTAAATCTTATTTGACTCAGATATTTGTTAAACATTATTTGATATGTTGCCTAATATTTCTCCAATGTTATCTAATTGAGTTTGTTGCTTGATATTTCTTAAACCAGACACAAATATTTGTTAAACGTTATTTGACTTAGCAATTTGATTTCCTCTACACTGATTTTATGTAACATTAATTCCATGCTCTGCCTATAAATACAACCTACCTACCTTAGTCACAAACACACCAAGTCTCTCATCTGCCTATAAATACAATCTACCTACCTTAGTCACAAACACACCAAGTCTCTCTTCTAAAGCTTCTTTACCTACTTTCCTTTGAAGCTTCTTTTCTAAGGCTTTTCTATATACTCCAACCTACCTACCTCAGTCACAAACACACCAAGTGTCTCCTCTAAAGCTTTTCTACATACTTTCCTCTGAAGCTTCTTTGCGTACTCTTTCTCTTTCCTCTACCTATAAATATAACCTACCTACCTTAGTCACAAACACACCAAGTGTCTCATCTAAAGCTTCTCTACCTATTTTCCTTCTAAACTACCTACATCAGTCACAAACACACCAAGTGTCTCCTCTAAAGCTTCTCTACATACTTTCCTCTGAAGCTTCTTTGCGTACTCTTTCTCTTTCCTCTGCCTATAAATGTAACCTACCTATTTTAGTCACAAACACACCAAGTGTCTCCTCTAAAGCTTCTCTACCTATTTTCCTTCTAAAGCTTTTCTCTTCTAAAGCTTTTTTGTATACTCCAGCCTACCTACCTCAGTCACAAACACACCAAGTCTCACACCAAGTCTCTTCTCTAAAGCTTCTCTACATACTTTCCTCTACCTACCTTAGTCACAAACACACCAAGTGTCTCCTCTAAAGCTTCTCTACCTATTTTCCTACCTATTTTCCTTCTAAAGCTTTTCTCTTCTAAAGCTTTTTTGTATACTCCAGCCTACCTACCTCAGTCACAAACACACCAAGTCTCACACCAAGTCTCTTCTCTAAAGCTTCTCTACATACTTTCCTCTACCTACCTTAGTCACAAACACACCAAGTGTCTCCTCTAAAGCTTCTCTACCTATTTTCCTCTGAAGCTTCTCTTCTAAAGCTTTTCTCTTCTAAAGCTTTTCTGTATACTCCAGCCTACATACCTCAGTCACAAACACACCAAGTCTCTCCTCTAAAGCTTCTCTGCATACTTTCCTCTAAGGCTTCTTTTCATACTCTTTCCTTATTTTTTCTTTCCTTTCCTGTTGGGTTTTGTTTTTCTTTTCCTTTCTTGTTGGGTTTTATTTTTCCAGATAAATCTTTCTACAATTTCTACTATCTTTTACTAGTTTTTGTAAATTATAAAGAAAAATCTATTGAATCTTGAAAGATAACCGCTACAGTCCTTAAGAAAAGGCCAAATCAACTATGAAACATAAAGAAATTCTCAAAAAGAAGAACAAAAATTAGTAAAGATAATTAAACAATAAAAAACACTTAATCTTTAGCTTGACAATAGATTATAGAAATCAGCATACTCGAGGGTGGTCTAGCTATGCAGTTAAGAACAAAAATTAGTAAAGATAATTAAACAATGAAAAACACTTACTCTTTGGCTTGACAACAAATAATAGAATTCAGCGTACTCGGGGTGGTCTAACTACGCAGATAAGGAAGAATAGAGGAAGATAGAGGTTGTAAGGGTTCACCATTATCAATTTTTATTGGAATTGATTGGTTATCCATTTTTTCAAAATTGAGTTGGCGAGGATTAGAGAAACTCAAGAATACGCCAAGAAATGTATGATCTTGATATCAATGTGAATAATAATGCTGAAGCAAAAATAGTAAAATCGACAATCTGTAACTTAATATAACTAAATATAAAAGGAAGCTAGTAAAATTGATAATCTGTAACTTAATATAACTTAATATAAAAGGAAGTCCCGAGCTTCCACGTTTGGCTACATCATCATAAGCGGGGTGGGGATTGCTTCTGGGCCGACCACCGCTGCCCCCCTCGGTGTTGCTTCCGGGACGACAACCGGCCTGAATGATGATTTTAGGAGTGCTCTCGATGTACTTTCAACCTCGGTGGGCGTAAAGATTTCAGTGAAAGTGAGCCAAATCAACTATAATATAAAAAGAAATACTCAAAAAGGAAACAAAATCGACTAAAGATAATTAAACAAATTAAAAGTACTTACTCTTCTCAAGTGATGAGGATTCTCGGGAGTAGTCTGGGGAATCGAAGGTTGTAACTCTTCATCGATTTCCATTAGAGTGGGATGATTATCCATTTTTTCAAGAAAACGCCAAGAAATGTTTGATATGAATAAATTATTCTGAAGCAAGACTTGATATGTCTTCTTCCCAGATTTTCTTGGAGCTCTTAAATGGATGGCCACTATGGAAGAAGTTTATTTGCAGAATGGGACAAACGAAGTCAAAAAATGTAACATTTATACTGAAGACCTTAGGTATTGAAAAGGGTTATAAGTTTTTCAATCATGAAGCCGCCCAAAATCAAATTATTGTACAATTGAACCTAAATAAAATACAATTGAAGTATATATATATACACTTTAGATATAAATATATTTACTTTCTATTTTATATTAATATTGCAAAAATTATAATTTGTAAAATTATTAATTATTATATATACACTTTTATTTGTATAACCTTATAATATACAAACCTCAAGAGAAGTTGTGAGATTAGAATAGTTTTGAAACTTAGTTATTTTTTTTAATTTTATGTAATTAAGGACAAACTCATATAATTAATTTAATTAATTAATGAAACTATGATTATTAATTAACTTGTAATGTCTTTTAATATTTTTACTTTATATATATTGGGTTCATTTATAAGAAATATAATTACTATTATATATACACTAAAATACTTTTAATATATATATACTTTAAGTATAAATAGATTTACTTTTTATTTTGTGTTAATCTTATAAAAATTATAACTTATAAAATTATTAATTATAATATATATATACACACTTTATAATATATAACTTGTAATGTCTTTTAATACATACACTTTATATTATATATTATATTCATTTATAAAGAATATAATCATTTTTATATAAGTTAATAATTACTAAACAATAAAATAATATTTATTTGTATTGTATATTATGTTCATTTATAAATACTTTTTTATTATTTAAATTTAAATTTTATTATTTGTATTTTTATTGATTTAATTAGTAGTTAATTATATGAAATATTTAGGAAAAATATTATTATATATGAATATGAGTTTGGATAATTAGATACCTATGAAAAATATTTTAATAATTTTTTTATCTAATCGAGTTTTTGAATGAGTTAAGATCATTATAAAGTAGTGGGAATGTAGTAGGGTTTGGGTTAAGGTTAAGGTTAAGATAGTAATTTTTAAAAGTATTTAAGTAGTTAATAAAGTTAGAGTATTTGATTTTTCATATGATTAGAGTTCAAGTATTTTAAAATTAATAGGTATCCTACTAGTTGACAACCCTACTTCTTATTATTAAATTAAAATTGAAAATCCTAAGAAACATTTCTTTGATGGGTCCAAATTCCAAAAAGACCATGGTCCTAATAACACCCTTTAATTCTCTCTTCGACTCTAAATGTTTATTTCTCCTCTATTGTCATGCATATTAAGGTAAAAAATTTTGATTTTGAAAAGATTGTGTTTTGAGACATCTCGAGAGTAAACATAGACTCGAGAAAAACATAATTAATGACGGGTTCTTGTTCTTAGAATTAAAGTTGTAATTCTAATAAAAATTCATTGTTGGGTCCAAATTCCAAAAGCCATGGTACTTACTCTCTTTGTCTTTAAATATTTATTACTTTTCGATTTTGAAAGAATTTTAAATAAAAAGTTTCGATTTTAAAAATTTTTTATTTCAATATATCTCGAGAATAAAAATTAAAATTTCGAAAAACTTATTTGATGATACGTTATTGTTCGTAGATTAACATTATAACCCTAAGAAAATTTTCTTTGATGGGTCCGAGCTCCAAAAGGCAATGTTACTAATAAATGTTTTCTTTTTCTTTTTATTTTTTTGGGATAAAATTTTGAAGAAGAAGTGCCAGCTAAGGGCATTTATTTATCACAAAACAATTATAGGAAGTGTTGAAATATTGGAAGTACCTTCCAAAATTAATTGGACCCTTTTATCCAATAATTGGAGCTAAAGAAGGCCCAAATAAAGTTAATAATTTTAACCAAAGTTTTATCATACAATTTATTTCAAATCCAAAAATCAAAATATGAAATAAGTTTGGAAATCAATAAGATTTAAATATTATACCTTTTGTTTTTTAATATTTTATGAAAGATTACTCATTTTCAGCATGCAATTATTAGTATGTATTAATAGTATATACTTCTTTAACTTCAATTAATTATAAGATAAAAAAATAATTCTGATAAGGAACATGACTGGGATGATTTGGGACTGATTTGAAGTTTATGATGCATTATTTGATAGCATGTTTAATGGGTTATTGATGAAATGGTGAAGAATGGTCTATGATGAAGCTATTATTGGTGTGCTAGTTTTATTATGATGGCTTCATAGCCTATGTAATTGTTGTAATGTTTGTAGCAGTCTCACTGAACCTCCTTGGTTGCAATGTTTAAGTGAATTTTCTAATCCTATGTGACCAGCTTTTCAATAAAATTATTAAATATAAGGATTATAAAAAGAATATGTACTTGAATATTTAGTTAATTGGTTGTTACATTATCTTCTATTTATGGTATAAGATTTGAATTTCCATTTTCTTAGTTATATATATATAAATTGCAACAGAGGAAGATTAAGAGCCACTTGCTGCAATAGTACAAGCCTGTCATGGAGGAAAACCAATTGCAAAGTCATTGGTTTCTTGAATACATTGATGAGGTATGGGCAGTGAATCCCTTATTTCCCAAAGATAAGATGAAAAGGTATATGTTATCAGGTTTTGTTCTTAAAACATATATAGTTAAAAAAGTTGGCACTCTATCGCATAACAATCATAACTCAACTCAACTCCTAAAGATTGAATACATGGATGTGTATGTCCAGGAGCAGACAAAAAGAGGTCGAAGCAAGGGATGAAACAAAATGAGGACTCACCAAGTGGTTGTGCAAAGGAAGGTCACTGATGGAAGAATGAAACTCACAGAGGCCATGACCTACAGTGAAGCTTTGGTTGGTCAAAAAAGAGAACAAAGGGGAATGAAAAGAAGGGTTGATGCCCAAATAGAGCTAAGAAGGCACCCATTCAGGTGCCTACGGTGGCGGCCAAACACACATAATCAATCGATGGGAACAATGGAGGAGCCTTCAATCATTGAGGGCGAGATGGATTGGCTCCAACACTTAATTACGAACACCATCAAATCATGGGTTTAGCATAAGTGCACGTCAAGCTTATTACAGTCCGATGCCTTTCTCTCTCAACAAGCACCATCGATACGAGATTAAATAACTATCCAAGACACATGTCTTGGATAACTTCATCCTTTGAAAAATTATTAAAAAATAAAAAAATGAAAACTAAAAAAAATTATTTTCTTTTTTTATGATTTTTTATGGGTACAAGTCAAACCTAGGCCCAAAACCCAAAAGGATCGCAAGAAGAATCACAAACCAATGCCTGGAAGCCTCTAGACTTAATCAATCCACATGTCAATAAACTGGAGTTCCAAACAGCACAAAATTATTGCTTCACGTAATGCAAAAATAAGGCACTAACCGCATGTTTGGTTGGTGGAATGGCTATGCCATTCCCTGTCTATTCCCATGGCATAGCCATTCCCACGTTTGGTTGGCATAAAGCATAAGGAATAGGAATTCCTCAGGAATTCCTATTCCTTGCCTCAAGTGAAAAGGCAGTAATAGCTATTACTGCCTCTCCCCCCGGTAATAGCCATTCCGTGTCTCAAAGGAATAGCTAAATGAGGTGTAATGACTAAAATACCCTCAGCCTTTTTTGAAAATTACAAGAGTGCTCATATAAAATCAAAATTTTCTCTCTCTTCGCGGTTTCTCTCTCTTCGCAGTTTCTCTCTCTTCGGGTTTTCTATCTCCTCCGTCTGTCTCTCAAGAATAGCTTCATCGGGCCTTCCTCCCTTTTCCTCCCTCTTTCATGACCGAATGTGGTCGGAAAGGGTCCACAAAATACCTTTCCGACCAGATTCCGCCGAGATCTGGCCTCAATGGCCAGATCTCGCCACGGGAAGCACCGGATCTGGTGCTTCCCCCTCCAGATCTCGCGGTTGGATCTGGCACTCCATGGCCAGATCCAACGCTGGGAAACGCCGATCTGGCGTCCTAGTGGCCAGATCCGGCCACTAGGTGTGCCAGATCGGCGTATAATGACACCGGTCGCCGGAAAGGCGACCGGACTCTGATGAAGAACAAAGAAAAAAGTAAAAAAAAGTAAAAAAGTAAAAAAAAAAGAAAAAATAATTTATAAATATTAAAATATTTATGTTTTAAATATTAATATTTTATATATAATTTAAATATTATTAATTTTAAAATATTAATCATAATAATATTTTATAAATAAAATTAAATTATAATCATAATTATTAATAATTAATATTTAAATATTTTATAAATAATCATAATATTTAAATATTATAATCATAATTATAAATAATATTTAAATATTATAATCATAATATTTTATAAATAAAATTAAATTATTATTTATTAATATTTTATATATAATTTAAATATTTTAATCATAATAATATTAAATTATAAATAAAATATTAATATTTAAAATATTAATAATTAAATAATATTAAGATAATAATATTTAAAGTATTAATTATTAATATTTTAATTAAATTATAAATTATCAATATTTAAAAAATAAAAATAAATAAATAATTATATATATAAGGGTATTTTTATCTTTTTATCATTTATTCCTTTCTTATTCCAATCTTATTTCTACCAACCAAATATTAAATTAAGTAGTAATAGTCATTCATACTCTATTCCATTCACTGAACCAAACAAAGTGATAATTATTCTTTTCTATTCCCACTCTATTCTATTCTCACAGAATACCTATTCTATTCTATTCCTGTCTATTCCGCGAACCAAACGTGCTGTAAGGGTTTCTTTTTATATGTACTAGAGTGATGCCCCGCTTTGTGCGGGTGTCGAATTTTTTATTAAAAATAATTTAAAATTACATAATATTATAAATAAAAATAATAATAATTAAAGAGAAACAATTTGAAATTTAAAATACTATAAATAATAGTTATAATAATAATTTAAAGATAAGTATTTTAAAAGTTTTTTAAATATTGTCTCTTCTCTTATTAAGTAAAATTTTTTATTTAAATAATTTTTTTAAAAACATTTGATTTTTTAGATCTTAATATATGTTAATGTTGATGTGATCATATTTTGTTAATTGCATAATTCTAATAGTGAAATCAAATTCTTGAGAAAATATAATATTTTAAAAGTAATTATTAATAAGCTACATAATTGATACAATAAAAAATTAAAATAAAATGAATATTTTTTAAAAGTCAAAATAAAATGAATATTAATTATACTTATTAAATTCTTTTTTAGTTTTAATGATGAAATTTTTGAAATGATCTTCAATTTTAATTAATAATTTTTTATCTCAAACCTTTATAATTATTTAGAATTAATCCACCTTGTGATTCCTATCATGTCTCATTAAAAATTAAAAATTTGCTTCACATCAAATTTGGATGAAATCTATAAATATCCGCAAAAAAATTTATTTTTATATTATATTTATAAAAAATATATATTTCTTAATACATGAAAGTATTGTTAACTTCAATTCCCTGTGAACCAAAACACCATCACTCAATGTGGGAAAAACCTCTTTTGAAGCTAAAGAGAAAAAATCCCCTGTTAATAATCCTAATGCAACCGGCCCCACAAAAACTATCTCAAAATTCTTTTTAAATCAACTATTTTAAATTAACCACATGCCAATAGAAGAAGCCACAAACGTGGCCAAGTGTGGAAGCTCCTTTGGGGCTTCCTTTTACTTATGTTATAGGTGGTTATAGATTGTAGTTAAATGTTGTGAGAAATATTATTATTGAATTTACTCATTTTTATATCTATTTTTCATTTTAATCTCAAATTAGTGAAAATCAAATGATACCATTGTTTTTTAATAAACTCATATTTAGCATCTTAACATCCAAATAACCCCACCAGTGATGTCAAATATTTTTCACAGAATAATCTGAACAATAAAAGATATTTTTGACAGTTTATCCAAATAATAGAAAATATTAAATTTTTTTATAAAACATTTTACATTGAAAAAAGCTTCCAATAAGTTATTTTTCAGTTTCCAAATGGATCATAAAATCACATTACAAATTTTATCAAATTTAATCTAAAACATTAAAGAAAATCAAACTTCCACATGCTTATTGCAACTTTTATCTTCACATGTCTTAACTCTCGTTATCATTTCTTGAACTTTACCTTTTGTAGTTTTTGGAGCTTAATTGTGTCGTTTCCATAAACGACTAGACAATCTATCGTATCAAAAAGAAAGACACTCAAATCAATGAGGTAAGAAAATAAAAGCTACAAGAAATTAATCTAAATTTTAAAAGAAACCTTTCTTGTGGCATTGTAACCCCTATTACTCGAACGATGACCCCTTTCGTCAATGTGGTTCCTGGGATGATAATGGTCGTGGAAATTGTTTCTGAAAGGGTGACCCCTCCCGTTGATGTGGTTCCTGAGACAGTAATGGCCGTCAACATTGTTTTGGGAAGTAACAGCCATCGACATTATTCTGGACCATGGGAGTTACTTGTCATATAGGAAACATACACCAACTTGCTGGCTCTCTACCCCATCATTCATTAAGTGATTTGGCCCGTTGATGTCATTTTCGGAATGGTAACCGTCGTGGGTGTTGATTTTGGGATAATCGACGTCGTTCCATAAAGCCAAACCATCTATGAAACAGAAAAATAAAAATTAACAAAGATGAATATAAAATGAGAAATAATTACTTTTTACGTTGATAAAAGATGATAGAGATTAATGGATTCGAGGATGGTTTGGGTATGAAGTGGAGGAAGAATCGGGAAGAGAAAGCTATACTAGGATCGAAGGGTTCATCAATTTCCATATGAAATGCTTGGTTATCAATTTTTTTCTTGAGAAAGTTGGTGGGGTAATTACCATTTATAGTAGCTTTTCTCTTTTCTTTCCTTTATCAATTTCCATTATAGTAGCTTTTCTCCTCTCTCTTGACAATAGAGGCTGATTACCATCTATATATAGAAAGGTTATTGCCCATCATTTTTATTAAAATATGGTAGAGTTATACTTGAGGAATAGAGGAATGAAAGAATCATTAATATTTTGGACAAAAAAGATAGAAAAAAATCAAAAGGGGATATGAATGAATTGACTTCCATTTTGTAAGTAGATAAAAATCATGAACCCATTGGCTATCTGTCTATATCAAAATATGGTATTAAAAACAATTATGACGTAGGTTTAATTTTGAAAACTTTATCAAATATTCAAAGTCAAAGAAAAAAATCATGTTCTAATTGAAGCTAATTTCCCACTATCACCTCATCATCATAGAAGATTATTAATAAAATTTGTCACGTTTGTTTTTATTTCAACATTTCAAAAAACATTATTTAATTCTTTTCTAGTATCTAAATATTTATTCGATTTTGATGGAGATTAAGACAAAAAATTTCAATTTTAAAAAGATTGTATTTTGAAACATGTGAGAGTAAAAAACAAAGTTAAGACAAACATAATCGATGACGAACTCTTGTTTTTAAATTAAAATTGTAATCTTGTTTTTAAAGATTGTGTTTTGAGACATCTCGAGAGTAAACGTAGACTCGAGAAAAACATAATTAATGATGGGTTCTTGTTCTTAGAATTAAAGTTGTAATTCTAAGAAAAATTCATTGTTGGGTCCAAATTCCAAAAAGCCATGGTACTTACTCCCTTTGTCCTTAAATATTTATTACTTTTTGATTTTGAAAGAAATTAAAATAAAAAGTTTCGATTTTAAAAAATTTTTATTTCAATATATCTCGAGAGTAAAAATTATAATCTCGAAAAACTTATTCGATGATACGTTATTATTCGTAGATTAACATTTTAACCCTAAGAAAAGTTTCTTTGATGGGTCCAAGCTCCAAAAGGCAATGTTACTAATAAATGTTTTCTGTTTCTTTTTATTTTTTTGGGATAAAATTTTGAAGAGGAAGTGCCAGCTAAGGCATTTACTTATCACAAAACAATTATAGGAAGTGTTGAAATATTGGAAGTAACTTCCAAAATTAATTGGACCCTTTTATCCAATAATTGGAGCTAAAGAAGGCCCAAGTAAATGGCCCTAAACCACCTATTCTCACTAACAACTGTCACTCATTTATCTATATTTCCACAATAATAACTATGATTTATGGTGTTGAGTTTGTATTTAACACTGTTATAATTAATTTTAGAAATAAATATTGATGATATAAATTAAAATAATTAATCAAAATTGATTGAATTCGAATAATTTGATTCGATTATTTCAATTTCGATATTAATCGATTAAGATGGATGATTTATCCGATTCTCAATTGATTTTTGATTTTTTTTTATAAAAAAAATAAAATTGGAAAAAGAAAAAATGAATTTAATGGTGAAAAAGAGGGGGGCATAAATGTTATTTCAATTTCAAATGGGAAAAAAATTTTTGATTCTCTGTATGCTTCTCGTTAAAGTAAGCCCAAAATAACAGGAAAAACCTTCTTTTACAGCTCTTGTTTTCTTCCCCAGAGCAAATTAGAGAAGAAGGGGAGAAAAAGGAGAGAAATTTAAAGACCCTTCATTCTCTCTCTTTCTTTCCTTTCTTTGTGATCCCAAAGAACACTTTCCACAGAGAGAAGGAAACTGTTTTTAGAGAGAGAGAGAGGGGGAGAGAGTGAGTTTCCAATATGTCTCTTGGCTATGCAGAGAAGCTTTCTTTCATAGAAGATGTGGGTCAAGTTGGAATGACAGAGTTCTTTGACTCAGCTCATGTTTTACAAGATAAAGTAAGTTTTTTTTTTTCTTTTTGGTTTCTTGGTGGGGTTGTTTTTGTTTTTTTGATGAGTATGTTCCAAATGAGACAGGTTTTGTAATACCCATTAATGGTAGTTAGTTGTTCTAGGCTGCAAGTTTGGTGTAATGTTGTAAAGGTTGTGTTTTTGAATGATTTTGCTTTCAGGGTATTGGCATTTAGGGTAGCAAGACCAGGGTTTTATTGGGTTTGATCTGGAAATTGTTAGCTTGTAGTACTTTTTATGATTGGATTCGAATGTTTAAGTGGGAATTTATAGTGTATTGTTAGGACCAATGTTGATCATCATCATGCGTTTCACTATGAGTGTACTAGGGTGGAACATGATTATAGGGGTGAACTGTGCGTTGTAAGCCAATTAAGGGCGGCAAAGGCTCAAGTAGTTCTTATTTTGTTAAATGTTTTAAACATTCATGCACTGATTTGATTGTGATTTAGTTTATGGCAATGTAGATTCGTAATCATTCGGTACAGATTGTAGAATCAGTCTTCTGGCATTGTACTGTATGATAATTGATAATATTTCATAATATGTTTGCTGCTTTTGCTAATGCGAGTTTAACCTATGCAATGGCAGATCGAACAACTTGCAAAATTGATACAAAAGGTTTGAACCTATGCAACTCACTCATGTCACCGGTGCATATAATTATCTATGATTGATTTATGCCAATTGGCCTCTTTAAGTTATTTGTTTGTATTTTGCAGAGTAGGCATCTAGTGGTGTTTACAGGTGCAGGAATATCAACTTCTTGTGGCATACCTGATTTTCGAGGTCCCAAAGGAATATGGACATTGCAGGTGAAAACATGACATTTCTTCTAAGTAGACATTTGTTAAATTTCTTGTTTGTTTTGAGTAATACTTTGTTTAGCAGTCTCAACTTGTGCACGTGGAGGTTAATTGTGGGAAATTGAAACAGTTTCTTTAAATCTTGTTGATTATCTGAAGAAATCACCTCTGATTTTTGAAGAGAAATATTTTGCATGTTGAGAAATGCCTTATCAAATGGTGTTGATGTGTTCCAGGCCAAAAAGAAAAAAAAAATGAAAAAATAGATTTAATGTGTAGAGAGAAGAGTTTGATTTAGCCAGCTATTTAACCTTCCTTCAAATTCGCTGACATGTAATTGGTGTTTGACAAGGAACAAGTATTCACTTGAAAAAGAATCAAATTTAAGTTGCAAAATAAGCTATTACATATCATTATAGCTGTGAGTGGTTGGCAATTTTTCATGCATTCTTGATGCTACCTTCTGAATAACCTTCTTGATGGTTCCTTCAATTTTCATTTATCTAATGCAGCGTGAAGGTAAGCCCTTACCTGAAGCATCACTACCTTTTCACCGTGCAATGCCGAGCATGACTCATATGGCTCTGGTTGAACTAGAGAAGGCTGGCATTTTAAAGTTTGTTATTAGTCAGGTAGGGCTTGATTATGTTATTATTTTGGTGCATGTCATACTGTCGTCAACACTATGCTTACTTCTACGTTTTTAGTTTCCTTTCAGTGAGCCGTGATACGTAAAATATTCCCTTTTTATTGTCCTATCCTCAAGAGAATTACAGCTGAATTTAATACTTTATATATGTTCATATTGCTCTTCAGTCCTCAAACATGCTGTCAATTATTCCCCTAACAGACTTGTTGACTTGATTTTTTAATTTGTTCCCTCTAATTTTCACCAGAATGTCGATGGACTCCATCTTCGATCTGGAATACCAAGGGAGAAGCTTGCTGAATTGCATGGGAACTCGTTCATGGAAACATGTCCCTCGTGTGGTGCCGAGTAAGAAACATTCTTTATTAGCAATAAAAATACAACTCTTAAGCTTTCTTCATGTAATTCTTCATTATACTTTACAGCCTTTCTTTTAGCTGTTTTTGGGCCATTTCCTTATTTTTTTTATTTCTTCTCATTTTGTAGTTTGTCATATACTTACCATTTGCTTTACCTATAAACGAAGTCCCATCTCCAACCTTTATTTTTAATTATAATTTGAAAGCTTGTCTTCCATGGATAGAATCTTATGCTACAAAACCTATGTAGGTATTTGCGAGATTTTGAGGTGGAAACTATTGGATTGAAGGAGACATCACGACGTTGTTCTGATGAGAAATGTGGAGCGAAACTTAGGGATACAGTTCTTGACTGGGAGGTATGAATTACATTTTCCTCATTGCATATGAATTAGGCTTGAATGATATAATATTCTTGGCATCTTAGCATTCCAAACTGGTGCACCTACTTTCATTGCTATGAGAATTGGAAGATAATAAGAAAGAAGCATAGTTGTATACAAAATTAGACTGGCATTTTTCATTTTTTACTCCTGATGTTTGTTTCAGAATAATGATAAAATGGAATAGATGCGAAACTTCCTGACATATGTAGATTCTATGGTTCCATTTTTGTGCCCTGAAGCATACAAACCAACTTAGTTGATAAGTCTGTTGTCCGGTTCCCTTTTATTAAAGGAAAATGTTGCTAAGAATCGCTTCTTTTTCCCCCTCTCCTTCCCTCTATCTGCAGGATGCATTGCCGCCAAAGGAGATGAATCTAGCAGAGAAGCACTGTAGAATGGGTGATGTTGTGCTTTGTTTGGGGACAAGGTAATGAGCTGTTTCCCTGCTTAATGCTGCCATGGTAATTGTATTTGCTATGGTCCTTTTTGTTTTTGAATTATATATTGGTTCCATCTATAGAAACATGCTATTATGCCTTATCACTGAGAACCACTCTGGATGGTAGTATTTGAGGAATTAGCTTCTTCATGAGCTGATACAAGATTCTAGCAATAGATTTTTCAAAGCCATTGGTAGACCACCTTTTTAACTTCATAATGTGAAGAAGCTTGTTATGATAACTCAAATTGAGCTTCGGATAGTTTCCTCTTTGAAGGTTTTGCTACCTAAATGGTTCATATACAGGAATAAACTTTATTGAAATGCTAGCCTAAAATTTTCGCCAGGCTCCTTTCCAAATTTTGCTCCTAATTTAGTATTTTATATTTTCTGAACTGAATATATCCATAAGAATGACTATGTTAATCTTGGATAAATCATTTCAAGTGACTGTTCCGAATTGCATTCTACTTTTGTAGTAATTAGAAAAACATTTTGAAATCAAAGTTTGGATCCTAATTGATGTAGTTTAGTTCTTAGATTGAAGCCTTAAATGAAACTACTCCAAAGAGGTAGACAAAGGATAGAGGAGAAGGTGGAAATTGACTGGTCCTATGTTGCATTTCAAGTATCAAGTTGGTTTTAAATGGCCTTTATTCTCTAAGCTGTTTGTGGATTCTGAACCTGGAAGCAATTTCCTCCTGGGAGCACAGCTTCCTGTCAACTAGAGATTCTTTTGGTGTTTATATATAATGTTACTTATCCTTTAGTTTCATTATGGTGTCTTGGTCATGGCCTTAACCATTCCCTACAGTTTGCAGATCACTCCTGCATGCAATCTGCCTTTGAAATCTCTTCGTGGTGGGGGGAAGATTGTTATTGTGAATCTTCAGGTATTCTATCTCTGTTTGAGTATTTGCGTAAATCTTTAAATAAAAAAAATGAAATTATACCTTCTTTTTTTCTTAAATCAAGGTAAAGCTGATATTGTATAGGTGATGTATGATGAATGTGCTTTATAAGATGCATCATAATTCCTAATCTTTGAGGGGTGAAGTTCCCTGAATCATGAACCTCTAGATGCAAAGTGTAAGGATAAAATGGGACCCTAAAGGGCTTGCACATTGTCGATATGGAATTCTACTTTGGATAAAAGCTTTGTAGTGAGCTTTGTAGCGAGCTCTTGATAGAAAATCTTACCTTGGTAGAGATTTTTTATCTGTTAGTACTTTTAAGGCCTCATGCCAAAAATGCTACTATATTTTGCAAATGCTTAATCGTTATTGATTGAGGGAAAGAAAAATGTCATGGTAGAAAACTAAGCAAGTACATGTGAGTTGTTAACTTTCTCAACTGTTCCCTTTGCTGTTGGTTTGATATGTGCAAGGATGGCGTCAATGTTTTTATAATGTCTTTTATTCACCTTTGCAGAAAACTCCAAAGGACAAGAAAGCCAGTTTGGTGATCCATGGCTTTGTAGATAAGGTATCGTAAGATCTTTAATGTATTGTTTATTTATCTTACAATTGAACCTGTCTCTATTTATCAGCTCAATCTCTGTGCTCTCTAAGAATGCTGGTTAACTATTGCAATATGCTTAACTTGAAAAAGAACAGGTCATTGCAGGAGTCATGGAATGGCTTAATATGCAGATTCCTCCATATATCAGGATTGATCTCTTCCAGACTATTCTAACTCAGTCCCTAAGTTCTGGTAACATTTTCAATAAAATGTCCCAATTCAATTCTTTTATACAAGATATAGAAAAGAATTTGTTTGCATATTCAAGTTATACTTTTTAAGACTATGCTATAATCTTTTCGATGAGAAAGAATGCATCTTATATATCACTGACTTAATATGAATTCTTTAGATAAAGCCTGGTGTTTGGTATATTGTCTGTGGGGAAGCCCTTTTCTTAGAGCTGTATGGCGTAGTTAAGCCTGTTTTCACATCATGTTTTAAACAGTTTAGTTAAATTCTTTCCCCATAGAATATCTGTATGTGTTTATTCTTTTAGGATGATGCATGCCTCCCTTCTCTGCAATGTGATAGACAACATGTAAAGATTTTCTAAATGAAGAATTTATTATGCATTGTCTATAACCAAAATGAAGTAAGCCAAGCTATGTGTGTATCTTCTATAACCAAAATGTGATAGACAATATCGTGTAATTGTTTCTGGCTTTGTTTTGTTGCTTCCTGAGATGGTTTGTTTGTTGGCATTGCAGATAAAAAATTTGTGAACTGGACCATCCGCATAGCAAGTGTGCATGGACTAAGCGCTCCATTGCCATTCATTAAGTCTGTTGAGGTAAAGTTAGATTTCTGCACCAGCTTTTATTTTCCCCTTTTTCTTTTTCAGAAGCATATCCCTTGTCATAGGCATCATTGAAGTTTCTATAATCTGCTCTCAAAGTTATAACTCCTGTTATAAAAGAAGCATATTTGAAAATTTGCTGGAGGATTTACATCCTTTTGTTTGTGACACAAGTTTGCGTTTCAGTGTTCCACTCTCTTTGTTTCGAATGGGTCATGCTATTAATGGAACCAAGGAAAATGTAATGGTTAAATGGGAATAATCTGTCCTTATTGTCTGCTCCCCAAGTCATGAAGAACCTACCTGTAATAAAAACAAGGTTGCATCTTGTTTATCATACAATCAATATGATGAGGTGAAATAGGCTGGGCCAGGTCATTCTACATTAATTGTAATTGCCTTTTAAATGAAACCTTATTGCCTAATTATTGTATTTTTGCTTGACCTATTATTCTGCTTTGCCCCTGCACCAGGTTTCCTTCTCGGACAGTCAAAATTACAAAGAAGCTACTCTTAATACGCCGCCATTTCTACTGAAAAGGTAGCGTGGGATTCTGAAATGTGTACACATATTATGTCTGCTAGTAGTGTTCTATCCAAATGCAATTTGGTAGTGCAATTTAGCATATATGACTACCACCTGAGTAGTTTCGGTTAAATTTAATGCATGAAGAGAGAGCCTTTAGTCAACCGTAAGCTTTCTATATCAGTTATATCGAGTTTTGCTGTGAGAAAACATTTTTACTGGTTAAACTCCTATTCTGTTCTGTCAACTTGAGGTTTTCTCAAGAGTCTCTTGTACATCAAATTGGATTCTTGCTGTTTATGAACAAGACATATGAAATAGCTCATACTTGATTAATTCGATCTAGCACGGGATCCACAAAATGAACATCTAGTATCTGACCCAGCCTTATGTTACGGATGGAGAGGCTCGATGTCCCGGACTATGTAATATATGGCATTTCCCTACCTCACGTCTTCTTTGTTTGTGTATCAGGAGAACTGTAATGACAGAAACATTTGAGATGTTTTTGAAGCTCAAGTTTAGTGATGGTTGTGGCTGTCTTAGCACACAAATCAAAATCCCTTTTAATTTCCAGGTGAGGAGATAGAATATCATTACTTAACCTTCATTCGATGTTTTTGTAGTCATTTGTTATTGCTCATTTATGTTAATTTCAAGGCTGCAACGTTTAGCAAAGTCGTGGGGCAGGGAGTACCCCTGATTTTAAGCATAATCTTGACCCCCTTTTCTTGGTCAAAAGTCTATTGAAAATACTATGCATCGATTTCCAATGCCCTTGTCAACTTAAATGCCATACTATTCCTGGATTGCTTGGCAAAGCAGCAGTTTATTCTCAAGCATGTCCTTCCTATTTGTATTCTGAGGAGACCGGACAAATTTGTACCTTTTCACCGTGCAGGCTTCAACCGAAGGTTTTAAGCTTGATAAGAAGGCCACATTCGAAAAGATGAGAGACGCAGCGATTCAAGAGTCCAGCTGTGGGCAGAATGCAGTGGTTGAGAGGAGAACTGTCTTAGTCCCCAAAAGTGAGATCACAGTTCATGCAATTGTCACAAATGTTAGAACCTTTGACTGTCGTATAAGCAATGGTGATTTGAAACCAAGAAAAGAAGGTCTGCAGGGTTCCGAAACGACGACCCGGAAGCGATCGAAAGGACGGAAACGAAAAATGAGTTCACAGAGAGAGTAAAAAAGAGGCTTTGTAGTTTGGGAATGTGTATATGTGTTAAACCTTCATTAGGTCAAGTGGTCAAAGTTGTAAGTATGGGACTGAGTGAATTTTGTTAGATATTTAGCACTCAGAGTCTCTCAAGCTATGATTAGGACAGTGCAAACTCTGTTGACATGGTCACCCAGTTTTGTAGGACTTAAGATTTTAAGAATCTCAAAAGTGTTCTTCATTATTACTTGGTTGGTGTATATGTTAAAATGATGAATACATTGTTTAAGGGCTAACATCTCTTTATTATACATATATATCTTTTCAAATACTTTAGAATTTGGATATGGAATTAATTAATGGGTTTATATGTGATATAGAGATGTCACGATCATATTGGGTAGTCGTGTCACGGCCTCGTGGTGTATAATAGTACAATTGACATGCGTATATTTTCAATATTGTAATTATTTACCAATTATGGCTTGACATGTGTATTTTTTCAATATCATAATTATTCACCAAAGAGGGTAATATATTTTTCATCAATCATGCATTGACACATGCTCTTTTCGTGTATTTTTTCAATACCATAATTATTCACCGAAGAGGGTAATATATTTTTCACCAGTCATGCATTGACACATGCTTTCTTCCGGTATCACAAATTATTTTAGACATGTGAGTCGGAAATTTATGAGTAACAAACTTATATGAGATGTTATATTCTTTCACTTTGTTTAATAATATGGCAAGTTTACCTCAACAAAAAAACTCACAATTTCTCTAATTTCAATATATTGACAAAAGTGAATTTCTCGACTCAAGAGCGGATGAGAACTCACGATAAATTTTTTAATACGGTACATAGATAAATATATATTAAAAAAATTAATAACTTCAATCAAACCGTAATTATATTGTATAATTTAATGAATTATGACATAATTTCAAAATTTTTTAACATATATATTTCAAAATTTTATAATTATTTTCGTCCGATACGATACGAGATACGATGTTTATCCATGTGATATAAACATGGAATACCCAAAATTGAAAAGCAATGAATGGAGAATGACTTGGTATACCAAAATTAGCACTTTCCAAGGTAAGCAGTCATTAAGACAAAAAACCAAAAAACAACAAAACAGAGAGTAAGTGGTTGTTGACTGGCCACCTGTAAATTCCGGTAAGGGGAAGAGCATTGTCCAATCAGAGAGGTTGGTGTGACCGGCAATTCTAAGTTCCTCGTTAGAAACGCCGGTTTGCCATGTGGGACTGTGTTTCTTCGTACCACTATAAATCCCCCCACACCCCTCACCCCCAAACTTGAATGGTCCATTGCCCTTTCAAAGGACACCAACCCCTCAACCCCTCAAAAAAAAAAAAAAAAATTCTTTTTTATTTTTTTTATTTAATTTTCTTTTGTTGTTGAGAGACAAGACATGGAACGTGGTGATGGGTTCAATCGTATTCACAAGCATGCAAAATCAAGCTCTGGTAAATTCTTTCCTCCACAAAATAACCCTTTAAAAATATATAAATTTTTTTTTTCAGATTTTTTACTACGCTAGTAAACGTCGTATTTACATATTAAACCATTCACGTCGAGATAAATTAATTATCGCTTTCGATGAAAATACAGTTCGAGTATTCAAGATAGATAGAGAAATACTGCATGCATGAAGAGTTTTGGTTTTTCTTTTAATTTTTTTATTTTTTATTTTTTATCTTTTTTGGTTTGTTTGCTTTTGTTTTGGAGTTGCATGCAACATTTACCATTGAAAACAAGAGCTTTCACGCCATTGTTGCTCAAGGGGAAGCTTTTTAGGTTGAAAGCAAATGAAAGTTCAGACCAGCTTCTTTTTTGACTCTCTCTGTGTGTTCCTACAGTAACGGTTGGTTTTATTTTATTTTTGTCTTTTGTCTTGTTTTATTTTTTAAAATTTTTTTGGTAATTGTAAATATTATAAGAAAAGTATAAAAAAAGTGGGGTTTAATTATTTTTTTAATTTTGAATATATATATTTGTTTACTGTTGACATGGCTTGCATGCAAGGTTTTGTGGAAAAGAGAGACAAAAAAAAGTCCAATTTCAGAACTTTATTTTCTTTTTTTTCAATAAAAATGGAAAAAAATTGAGTTATTTTATTTTATTTATTTTAATATTTTTTTCTTTAAATTTTTTATTTTTGTGATTAAAGAAGGAAAAAAAAGGAAAAATGTGGAGATAAAAAATAAAAAAATTGAGTAATTTTATTTTATTTTAATTATATTTTCTTTGCTTTAAATTATTTTATTTTTGGGATAAAAGGAAAAAAAAAGGGGAAAAATGTCAAAACCTGGACAAAGGGTAAAGGCTTTGACTTTGGGCTTCAGAGAGAGATAGAGGAGAGAGACACTCCCAAACAAAAGAATCTAAACAGTGATAGGTGGGGCCCGTATTTTCAAGGGGCCCTGAATAGGGCCCCACTCCCCCATCCCCCTCCTTCCCAAACCCAAAAAAGTGGGACCCACTAACCTCTCTTGCCCTGGACTGAGGCACCTTATTCTCGCTTTGGATTGGCACGTGTGACATGCAACCCGCTGACGTGGCATTTATTTTATTTTATTTTATTTATTTTTTGGGTAGAGGAATTAATTAGAGAAAATAGAAAAAAAAAAAAAGAAAAAAGAAAATATGCTTCTCTTTGTCCAAGGTTTGACTCCTTTTTTTTGCTTTTAATTTGTCATTTATTGTTACCTTTGACTTTTTATTTGTTTATTTATTTTATTTATATTCATAAGCATGAAATTTATGTTTTTTGTCATTTTAATTAATATTTCGTTCGTCTTTTTATTGAATTTTATAGATGTTTTCAAATAATATTTTTATTAATTAATGTATTTTTGAGATATCTCAAATTGAAATATTCTTTTACATTTATTTTTTCATGATATTTTTTAATTTTTTTGCAATAAAGACATGGAAAGATTTTCAATTTAAAAATATATTTAAATTAAAATGTTTATTTTAATTTTTGAAAAATTAAAATCCGACAAAGATTTTGTGTCGGAAAATAAATAATATCCTCCTTCGTGTTTTCAGGGTTGAGCGTCATACAGCCTGGTGACTCCTCAAACACCAACAATGGCGGCAACACCGCCAACTCCAACACCATGCCTCCGCCGTGCATGGTGCGGGAGCAGGATCAATACATGCCGATAGCCAACGTGATCCGCATCATGCGCCGCATCCTCCCGGCGCATGCCAAAATCTCCGACGACGCCAAGGAAACCATCCAGGAATGCGTCTCCGAGTACATCAGCTTTATCACTGGGGAAGCCAACGAGCGTTGCCAACGGGAGCAGCGCAAGACCATCACGGCCGAGGACGTGCTTTGGGCCATGGGGAAGTTGGGTTTCGATGACTACGTCGAGCCCTTGACTGTTTTCTTGGGCAGGTACAGGGAGAGCGAGAGCGAGAGGACTTCGTTGCGTGGTGAGCCCATTTTGAAGCGTGGCATTGACTATGGGCCCATGATGATGGCGCCGCCTTATGGGCCTGGTTTCCACATGGGACATCACCACCAGGGGATCTTTGATGCTGCTGCAGCAGCTGCTGCCATGGGAGGGTTCTACAGAGATGGTTCAGGTGCAGCCGGGTCGACGTCTTCACAGGCTTCTCTGACCAACAACTTTGATCCATTTGGTCAGTTCAAATGAAGGGAAGCAAAGCACAGATATGAATAAACATATACCATGACAAACTACCCATTGTTTAGAAATATAGGGGAGAAGGTAAAACAATTGGTGTTGGCATTCAGGGTGATTGTTCTTCTTTGCTTCCTTGTACTTGGAACATGTGCTGGATTCATCGGTTTTGGTTAAACAGAAAACTGTGGTTGAGCTGCTGGTGCTTTGTCTTTATCTGATTTTGTTTTGTTTTGTTTTTGGCGGTGATCAAATGGAGCTAAGAATTTTTAAGTTTGGCACAAGGAAGATGCCTGCTAACTTGTAAAACTGAACCTTTATCCTAGATTAAGTTAACAGGAATTGTGATAGAGTAGGTTCAATCCATGGTTCACAGATTGGTTAGAAAGTAGAATTGCTCCGTTAACTTGCCAAACTGAACCTTTACTCTGGTTGAAGTTAACAGGAATGGTGATAGAGTAAGTGCAATCCATGGCTCACAGATATGGTAAGAAAGTAGAATTGCCCTGTTAACTTGTAAAAGTGAACCTTCACCTTGGCTGAGGTTAACAGGAATGGTGATAGAGTTAAGTTCAATCCATGGCTCACAGATTGGTAAGAAAGTAGAATTGCTGCTTCTATACGAATGAAAACAAAATAGAATCCAAACGATTGTAAGCCACCATGTTTATTTAATCAATTATGGTCTTTTACAGAAAAGAATTAAAACAATTATGGTCTTTTACAGATAAGAATTAAAAGATTTGTTGATTCGATCATCACTTCTCATCCAAGTTCAAGTACAGATGCTGTTTTCTGATATAATCAATCACTTCATCTACGGTCAGGTATTTTATAGACAATCCTCTTGAAATGCATTCCCTGGAACAAATGAAGAAAACAAGGGGGGTCTCCATTAATATTACCCTCGGCAAAGATGTTAGATTTTTTGTTCAGTACATGAACAAATAAAGCTGTTTACCTCACTTTAGTTGAACTGATTTGGTTTGGTACAATTTCATCCACAATTTTAATGTTATCCTGAAAGAAACAAAGAGCATACATGATATGTATCTAACTAGCCAGAGTTCAAAGTTCTTTTCGAGAGTTGACCAAAAATCCAGATATTGTCAAGAGTAATGACCGGGAATTAGGGCCTTGATTTTGCTTCTTGTGGAAAATTGGAAAAAATAAAGAAATTCGACTCACCCTGTTTTCATTCAAAATTTCATCATCGGTGATGATTTTTTCCATGTCTTGTCCTTCTCTGCGAATGCAAACCACACCATAATCTTTGCATATGGATCTAACCTGGAATTTGATACAAAAAATAAAGTTGGTGTTTTCAGATTCAAATTGTCCCAGTGTAATCACTAAACTTAGAATAATGATAATGTTAAGTCTCCTCAATCTGGTGACATCTATATCATACAAATTAATATAAGCATATACCTGCTCCAGGATCCAAAAGCCAGGAATGCTGAAAGATTGAAGTAAATCAGAACCGCAAACAAGCATGACTTTAAGGGATTCTGCCAAAAGTCAGAGATATCACAATTAGTATCTCCTGTGGAACAGTGAGGAGATTCCATTGAACATCATTAGGAGGAAAGCTAAAGGTAAAAATACCTAAAGGAAGTAAAGTTATTTAATTGTAATATGATAGATCTTGAAGAGACAGTTCCTGAGCAACAAAACATATCCTCCAATACAATCAAGCAATCAACCCACTCTCGCTCGCTGATACGTATATATATATATATATATATATCTATTAATTATACTGATAGGAGGAATTAGGATGACATAATCAGGATTATGTTGCTCAACACATAAAGCAAAGAAAGCAAGGATAAGTTCTGCTTACATACCCTTGGGTATCAGTCCACCCTCAGTCAAGAAGCTCTTGACTCGAGACAAAACAGTTAGAGTGCGCTGAAAAGAGCTTTGATTTGCCTGTGAGAAAGCATCAAAAGTTTCAGGTTAGTTTCAGACAAAAACTCAAAAAGAAACAAGACAAAATCGTATTTCGCAATGCAATAGATATGCTATACAATCAAACTCCGATTTCCCAGCAAATTGCAAAATGCAGCCAGAGAAAGAAAAATTAGTTACCTCCCAAGGATCAACCATTATAAATTCAGAACTTTTGCAGGCTAAATTACACAACTCGATTCGATGTTCAGCAGCTATAAGGCACTGCAATCATCAGATAAAGCTACTCAATTGTTGTATATATAACTATAAAGCAAGACAAGCAAACATGAACCTTGAATAATACACTGTTGCCTCTATCCATTGATTCATTTTGTTTCAGGATCATTATCTTATACACCGGCAATCAAGTTTCATCAAATACAGGCAACCAATTCATCTATCATTTCCAAGATGCTAATGACATCAAAACAAGAGTTTAGGATTTTTTTGTAAATTCTACCATTAACAATTCAGCAAAGGCTCACCTTCTTCTTATATGCGTCATTTACAGGTGACATATAGCCTCCTATAACACAAAACCCATCTGAATTCAATGCATCTCTGGCCAGCTCTAACCATGAAAGAACAACAAAACCAATAAAAAGAAATGAAAAATAAACTAACAAAAGGAAAAGAAGGAGAACAAGAGAGAAAAAACACATACCAAACATGCGTAAGTGCATCAAAGTAGGAGGATTGAAGCTTCCAGTAGATACCAAAACCACATATACACTATCCCCACTTTGAACAAAAAAACAAAGGAAAAGAGAAATAATTATGTCAATAAAATTAGAAGAAAATGCAAGCAAAAACACAAGAAAGGAACTTACTTGGTTATTGATGGTAGAGATAGTTTATTCAGAGGCAATGGGATTTCCATTCAAGTAATGATTTTTTGATAGTTTTAGTAAAATTCTGAAGATAAAGAAGAAGAAGTAGAAGAACAGAGTTTATAGGAATCAAAGGTTCACCTTGAAAAAGACGCAAAGGAAAACAGGGGAGGAGGAGACCCTGAACATTTACCGTGTCAATAACGACGTCGTATGATTCACGTAAATTGACTTTACCCGACGTCGTTTTATTGGAAAAAAAGGAAGGGAAGAGGAAACGACGACGTGGATGCCAATGATAATATGAAATACCTATTTTGCTACTGAACAGTCAATAAATTATCAGATTGACCCCTCAATTTCAAATTCTAGAACCGCGCTTATCTCCCTCACTCTCTCTCTCAAGCCAAAATCAATCGGAAAAACTCCATTTTTGTTTGGCTATAGATGGAAAATCGTGGCTATTGAAGAAGAGGAAGAAGAAGAGAAATGTCGACGATAGAGAAGGTGTTGGTTCAGATCTTCGAGAGGAAGGATCGGATAATCGACCACGTGAAGCAGCAGATCCTTCTCTTCGATCACCACCTCGCCTCCAAGTGTCTCATCGACGGCTTCGTTCCTCCGCCTTGGCTCCTCTCCACTTCTCACACCGGTAATCTCCTTCTTTCTCCTTATTCAGCTGTACATCTTCCATTTTTTGGAACGTTTAGGAAGTTTCTTCTCCTTTAATAATGCTTAGATTTGATTATTCTCTATTGTATACGGTGAATTTTGCTTCTTCTTTCTGCTGTTCTTGCTGTTTTAAGATTCGAAGAGTCGATTGAATTCCTTTTCCCTTTCAGCTTTACATTTTCCTTTTTTTCGAAGGTTTATGAAGTAAATTTTGAATGTGATTTTATTATCCTGCTTAGATTTGATTCTTCTCCATTGAATACGGTGAATTTTCTTCTTCTTTCTGTCGTTCTTGCTGTTTGAAGATTTCTTTAGCAACAGCGTCTTTAATTTCTTTTTAGTATTTTCTTTTAAATTCAATGGCAATACTGATTTTTACCTTTTAATTGATTTCAATAATTTTGAATTAATGTTAATTCTTTTTATACTAGAAAATATTTACGGCAATGCTTCATTAATTTGAAGTACAAAAACTTGACTCAAATTTTCAAATTTTGAAACTTGAAAGCTAGAAAAGCACTTTCCATTTTTACTTTCAAAGTCTTCTTTCATTTGATTCTTGATTGTATTTCGATTTCAGAACTTAACAATGGCAAGTACTTTTAGAATTATCTGTCTAATAGTCTGTTTAACACATCTTTTTAGTTGATTTTGAATAAGGAAGAGTCTGCTTTTTTTAATTGCAGAGTTGAATAAGGAAGATCTTATCTCGGGACTCCTACATCCAAATCCACAGCCTTCCATTCCTTACTATTCTCTGTACCAACAGCCAGTTGTTACAACTGATAATGTGCAGTTACCCAGTGTTTTATGCACCCGATTTGATGCTTGGAATGAAGGATTAGATCAGTGTCTTTCTGGTAAAGCTGATGAGCTGGATCCTAGTGTTACATCTCCTCCTCAAGATTGTGGAGATGGGATGATCTCAGATATTGGTCCTGACCCTGGTTTGTCGCTGGTAAGAATCCAGAGGTCTAAGTCTAGGCAACGGGCTCTAGAGCATCGCAGTAGTGTGAAAGCATGTAAAAACGTTGAGAGTTCTGATAAGAATGGTGATGCTTGCAATAGTCAAAACAAAGGGTCCAAGATTGCTTGTTTATGGTCTGATTCTGTGGATAAGTTGGAATTGATCAGATCATGTGATAACGTTTTGAGTTGTGCAGAAGAGGAGGAAGAAAGAGGGCAATGCTGGAGCAAAGAAACGAGTGAACATGTTTACTCTGGTAGAGTCACAAGATCTAGAAGTTCTGTCCAACCTCCCAAGTCTGTGAGTGGGCCTTCAGGTGCAGGCAACACTTCTTGTGTTGCAAACCAGGATGGTGTGGTACTTACAGAATCCACCAGCAATTCAGGACAACAGCCTGATGTTGTTCATGAGTTATTGGAATCAAAATTTGTCAAACCTTTTCATAATACTGTAAGTTGTGCAGTGAAAAATGAAGAAAACGGTCAATGCCAGAGCAACGAAAGGGGTGAAAATGTTTACTCTGGTAGAATCACAAGGTCAAGAAGTTCTGGGCAACCTACAAAGTCTGTGAATGGTTCTCCAAGTGCAAAGCAGGATGGTATTGTGCTTACTGAATCCATTAACAAATCAAGACTACAGTCTGATTCTGCTGATGAGTTATTGCAATTTGTCAAACCAGTTGGTAATGTTGTAACTTGTGTATTATCAAAAGAAGAAAGAAGTCAACGCCAGAGCAAGGAGAGGGCTGAAAATTTTTACTCTGGTAGCATCACAAGATATAGAAGTTCTGTCCAATCTCCCAAGTCTGTAAATGGGCTTTCACGTGCAGGTAAAGCTTCTGATGTTGCAAAGCAGGATGGTGGTTTGCTTATAAAATCCACCTGCGAATCAAAACAACAGCCTAATGTTGTTGATGAGTTGTTGGAATCAGTAAAGCCTGCTGTTATCTCTGATGAAAGCCGTGGTTATATGAAAGCAAGAGACCACCTAAGCAAGGAAAAGGAAAGAAATGTTTATCAGGGAAGATTAACAAGATCCAGAAGTTCTAGCCAACAGCATAACTGTGTGAATAAGCATTTGAAGCTGGATAGCTGTCCTGATGGGAGCATCGATGATGGCATTTGTAAATCAATGCGGCTGGCCTGCCATGTTAATGATCTTGAGGAGTTGATTAAGCCTTTTGATATTAGCGATGAAAGTTGTGGGATAAAGGCCAAAACAAGTGACCACAAAACAAAGGAGAATGCTGTTGTAGATCAACATAATAATGGTAGTACTAGGTCGAGAGCTAATTGTAGTGCAAAATTGTTTAAGCTTGTTGATTCCTCTAATACTCTGGAGTATGAAGTTACACAGTGCAAATCAACAGCTTCCAACAAGTCCCCATATGCAAAGTCATCAGACAGGTCTGAAGGAGTTGAACTTAAGGAAGTTCCTGATACTCAAGTAGATTCCTTGCCTTGTGCCAATGACAGTGATCTTGCTGACTTGAACCAATGTGTTGCAATTGTTGCAGACACTGATGCAGATTCTGATGAGTTAGTTGAGTCTCATTCAGCTAGTTCTGCATCTAACTTGGATGGTGCTAACAATCCTCCTCTTGAAAAGTCATTGAATAGGTATGAAAGAATTGAGTTGGAAGTAGCAGTAACAAGCCCACACTCTGCATCTGCTATGATGGTGATGCCTAAGCAACTTGATTTTGATAGTTTGGGAGAGTGCACTTTGAATGAAGCTTCTAGTCCTGTATTAGAGAGTGAAGAAGAGATCAAATCATTGGAGGAATGGCCTCTTGCACGGCTTCCTTCTGCAGATAAGCTGGATGAAGTAACTCCTGTTCACTACCAAGAAAAATACCACTCGTCCCCTGTAAAGCAGTTGTTGGAGGAGCGGGAAGCCTTTAGCGAAGAAGAGAAACAGTCCGAAACAGATTTGAACAGGACATCTGGACCAGGTAGAACTTCAAATTTAAATGTCATGTTGTCAGAAAAAGAAACACCTGAGGCTTGTACAGACGCTGTAACAAGTATTCTGCCTGAAAGCAATGAAATCTCTGAACAGAAAATTTTCACAGAACGTCATTCAACTACTTTAAAAGTTTCTTACAAAAATTTGCTTGGAAACTCACCAAAAGATGCTTCAGGAACTAGATTAAATGCTGATACTGGGACAAATTATCTCTTTGAGAAGGATTATAGGAAGCTTGAAGTAGTAAAATCTGCAACATCAGTCCCAGAAGAGCATAATTGTAATACTAATGTATGTAGTGGTCCTGCAATTTTGGCGGATATTGATTTCACTGAAGTTTGTAGCCCCGCCCTGCTAAGAAAAGTGGATGAAACTTCCAGTGATGCAATTGAGCATCCTTTTACTGCACTAATAGAAGAAACTAAGGGTTATTCTGTGAAACAGAAAATGGAGTTGAGTCCTCAAAATCAAAATGCAGACTCAAGGGGAAGATGTATTGCTGATGACACTGATTCAGATCAAGATCCCACACATGCAAAATCAAGTGAAATCAAGTTTGCAATTGAGTCCATACAGCCAGGTAGACATTCTGGCTCCCATGTGGAGGGTTCGTGGCCTCACAAGCGGAGGAAGATTGGTGGTCAGCAAAATAATTCCCTGTCTTTGTCATTAAGCTTGAAGGTAAAGCCACTTAAGTGTATTTACTGGCTTTTATTCCAAGGAATGTGGCTTTTGTATATGATAACTCTAAGCATATGTTAAATCTCAGCACTTTTCTTTGTCTCAGGAGGAAGATGTTATGCAATTAAATGCCAATAAGTCTCTAGTTGATGAAGAAGATCAGAACACGGTATGCTACATAATGGGTGGATTGAATCTTCCTCTAGTTTTAATTCCCCGTTATTTTAGTAATATCTACAATTTCTCATGAGATAGTGATGTCTACTCTCTCTTCCTGTTATAAAATACTTACTTTCACTAAGTTTTATCTTTGTCATGAAAACAATAGATTAGGTTAAACTTAGTTGTTTGTTTCAATGATAATATTACCTCCTAGGAGGTTAATCTTGAATTGGCATGTGTGAAAAACTTTAGGAGACAAAAGATTTCTCAGCAGACATCTGGATAGCAGCTACGCTGTGGCTTGATTTCATAATTAGCATACTTATGTAATTGGAACAGGTTTTCCATACATTGCACAGGCTGCTTTCCTATTTACAATTGAACACTTTTAACTAAGCGAATGTCTTATTATTGTGCTTGCCAGGGCAAATGTAGTTCAAAAGAGAGGAGCAGAAGTGAAGTAACCCCTTCCACTTTTATGCATAAACAATTTGCTGTGGCTTCTGTCTCAAGTTTGCCGCAACAGACCCTTGAAAATTCTGAAGATCACTCAGCGGAGGGAACAGGAGCACTAGGTCCATTCAGCATTATGTTTGGTTCAACAAGGAAATACACTGCAGACGAGAACCAAATTTTATTGAATGTTGGGGATAAATCAGAATTTGGAAATATTGAACATTTGACTTGTGATGAAAGGAGAGAGGAAGAAAGCAAATCTCAACTCGGAAAAGATGGTGAGTTTTCAACTTGTCCAATTAGTTCTCCGTGTCAACCACCTGCAGACTTGATCAGTGCTGATCAGACCAATCCAGAACTTGAGGGGTTCATTATGCAGACAGATAGTGAACAAATATGCATTGGTGGAGATGGAATTAGTTTTGACAAATTGGACCTTCCAAAGACTACAATAGAACGTGCTAGCCTTCTGGAACAGCTTTGTAAGTCTGCTTGCATCCATACCCCATTATCCCAATTTCCAACCACTTATAAATTGCACAGAACAACCGATCTTTACCAGTCTGTTCCTAGTGGGCTCTTAGAATGCGTGGACCCAAAGAGCACCCTTCCAATAGATGGAGATAGAAAAAGTCAGCTTAAAGTTAGCACTAGCTGCTTTGGTGAGGATACGAACCATGCTTTTCTTGGAGGATACTTTTCTGATCGCTTGCCGTTTTCTAGTTCTCAAGTTAATGGAGATGTGAAGAAACCTTATCTTTCTCCAGTTGGCAAGCTCTGGGATAGGATCGCTTCAAACTCTGGCAGTTCAGAGAAGCGAGGTAGCCTAAATCCAGAGCTTCCCTGCATCAATGAAGAAAATGAGAACACAGACGAGGTGGTTGATGCATTTCAGGAAGACAGTGCTTCCAAAATCGTGACTTGCTCTGTCCAAAGAAAACCATTTACTGAGATAAGGGAATGTCCAATTGTTCCTGCATCAGTTTCTGGAGCTGAAATATTTACCGTTAGAGAGAGTCTGGACTCTGTGAACACAACCTACAGCTTCACTGGGACTGAGAATGGGGTCAAACAAAATGCTGGAAAACACAATGCCAGCAAGAGGAAAGAAACAAATAAGATGAAAGAAAACCTAAGTATACCACCAGGGGCAAATGGTACCAAGAGGGCAAGTGAATCACTTCGTAATGGGTTCAGTAAACCAAAACTATCTGGGAAAACCAGTCTGAGAAAAGGGGGGCCAAGTTTCTCACAAAAGGAGTCAAAGGTCAATAATATAGTCTCAAATGTCACTTCGTTCATTCCAATGGTTCAGCAAAAACAAGCTGCTGCTATTATCACTGGTAATCATTTTCTCCAGCCATTCTTTTTCTCTCATTTCTCCCCAGCATTTTATGAAAACTGCGTTACGTATAGACTATGCAGATACTTTTAAGTATTTTGTAATTCCTTTTAGGGAAGAGGGATGTTAAAGTGAAAGCCCTGGAGGCTGCTGAAGCTGCAAAGAGACTTGCGGAAAAGAAAGAGAATGATCGTAAGATGAAGAAGGAGGCCTTGAAACTTGAACGAGCAAGGTTGGAGCAAGAAAATTTGAGGCAGTTGGACATTGAGAAGAAAAAGAAAGAAGAAGAACAAAAGAAAAAAGAGGCTGATATGGCTGCAAAGAAAAGACAGAGGGAAGAGCAAGAAAGGTTGGAGAAAGAAAGAAAAAGAAAGCGTATGGAGGGAGCACGGAGGCAGCAGCATGCTCCTGAAGAAAAATTATGTGCAAAGAAGGATGAGAAAGAAAAGAACTGCCAAGCCCCGGTAAACTCCCTTCTGCTGTAGACAATGCTTTGCCTTTAAATCTTTGCTTTTTGTGGTATGGCATTAAATTGTGGATGTCTGCTGTAGGATGAGAGAGCACAAACAATGAAGGTTCCTAATGATGAAGCAGTGAAGCATGAGAAAATGCAAAATGAAATAGCAGACAGAAATGAAGGGAAAATGCTAGAGACAGAATTTAGGATGGCTGTTGCTTCAATTTCTGATGCCGTAGAAGCAAGTACGGCCATAGAAGATTGTAATGCAAAGGTAAAACTTCTTTTAGCATAGCTGCAACAGAGATACAATTTGACCTTGTCCCTTCTTTGGGTTAAATAAAGGAATTTTAAGAGTTCCCCTTAGTATTACTGCTATATTAAACTAAATCCCATGTCTCTTTAACATAAACCATCTGAACACTTGTTTGATAGGACAATGCTAAGTCTTATGCTTATGCATGGAGCAAGTGCTTAAGTATTCTCTTAGTTTGCACTGAGAGGGCATAACATATGTTTTTCATTAATGCAATATGTGCAACACCTGACATGAGAATTTCTTATAGGAATGTGACTCAAGCAGAACTAGTTGTTATGAAAAGTTTGAGTGCAGCAAACTGATTGAATCGACCATTCAGGATTTATAATGGGACCTTTCAAATGGATTGTTGCTAACTTTGTGACATCATGGAGACTAAATTTTGCCATATTGAACCAGTTTAAGTGGAACTGTCTCTTGGAAGTTTCTTCTACTAATTCAATGGTTTGTGAAATACTTTCATTAGAGCCTCATCTCGATACTAAATCTTTTCTCAGGTACCGAACACCGCGGATAGAGCAACAACAGAGAGTGATAGCCTAATTGCAGATACAAGCCAGGAACAATCATATGATATATCTCCATACAAAGGTTCTGACGACGAAGATGAAGAAGAAGAAGATGATGATGAACCTAATAGCAAATTTATTCCTTCATGGGCCAGGTATGTGAACTCAGTTTTGTCATCCTAAACAGTATGGATTCTCAGCTTAAGAACCACATTTATCACATTTCTTGCAAAGAAATATGCTGATAGATTACTTCCAATTAACTCTTGGTGATTTTTGCAGTAAAAATCGTGTGGCTCTGGTTGTCACTTCCCAGCAAAAAATAGACCCAGAAGTAATATTCCCCCCGAAAAGCTTCTGCAGCATAGCTGAAGGTGATTACCGTAGATGCTGTAAAACCTTTCTACTGTGTGTGTTTGCTGTTGGACTAACAGTTAAATTCTCTTTTCCATAGTTCTCTTGCCAAGAAAGTTCCAGCAAAATCGTGTGAGTTAAAAACTGGATAGTATCTGCAGCCAACTCAATGAGAGCTCTCATGTATGAACCCAAAGGCATGCTCTTCCTGCCATGGATAATATTCTCCATGCTTCCATGGTGACTGCCATTTTCATTCTTGCTTTTTCTGTGGCAGAGTCAAAAAGAGACTTCTTGGAAGAGCAAGAAGCAGGTGATTCCAACATTTTCTTTTGCTGAAGATTAAAAAAAAAAACAAAAAACAAAAAATTGTAGCAATGATGTATATCTTAATAGTCTCATATCAGTAGATAAAACCCTTTGTTGCTAACTGCTTAGAGCTGACAAAACTTCCATTGCCAATGGTAAAGGGCTGTTTGCCTCTAATCCCTCTCAATGTTCAATAATATAGCTCAAGTCAAGAACTTGGAAGCCATTGAAGCTGCAACAAATACCTCCAAAGTCTCTATACACGGTAGGACTTTGAATTCGAAATCTATACTTCATTGATTTAAACCTTTTCAACTTTATTTTATCCCAAACTCGAATATAAGATACTCGTAGTCGAATATCCGTTAGATTTAAATTTGAGACCTGGTAGGGGGTGGAGGGTGGGGGGGGACAATATTTGCATTACTATAACGGCTCCATGACGTGGAAGCCTATGAGTTTTGGATTGGGGTTAGTCAGTTGGACCCCAATGGTCACATGGGGCTTTTGTCATTATTGATATCTCCGAACTCACATTTCACTGTTGGCCTCCCTCCCTCTTTTTGCCAAGCTGACACCCACCATTTCTAATCAACTTTCTTTGTTGCCCGTTTGAGTTAGATTCTATGTATCTACACTTATTTCTTTATATATATATATAACCGACCATGTTGAGATGCTTTAACCAAGAAGTACTACATCTGATGGAATTTAGTGTCAGCATAGATGTAATGAAAACTAAGCTATTGGGTTCTTATTATTTAATCATTTTTGAACAAGTATTGCTTGAATTTTTTATGTTGTTGAGTGAAGCTAATTTTACATGGAGATTTGAACAAAAATATGTTCCTTTTGCTATCAAATTAAACGTACCATTTTAAACCCCATCAATTTTATAAGAAAAAAATGGTTAATTTCATATACAATTTTTCAATTATTTTTCGTGAATATGTTATATTTTCAAAAAGTGTTATGCCCTTAACTCTTTTTAATAAATTAAAAAGAATATTCTGATATTTTTATTAATTGAAATTGAGTGGTAATTCTATTTTAGAATAAAACTTATTTATACGATACTAAACACACAAAATATATTTCTAAAATATTATGTGAAATACTTTAAATAATAAAAATAGCATAAAATTATTCAAAAGAAAAAGTATGTGTGGGCCATAGGCCATTTATTTTGGTTTTAAGACTATCCAACATTATTGGGTCAAATGCCCAGGGAATCATTCACATGACTTCGTCATGGAAAATAATACTAATAAATAATAATAATAGTCAGAAAACAAAGCCCCCACCTACCTTAAAAACGGTCACATTTGAAATTTTGTGTCTCTCATTTCATTTTCTTGGTCCCTCCCTCAAATTCTTCAATTATCACCCTCAAAACTACACCGTTTTTGGACCACCATTCCTCCCCCTAAATGTCCAAAACTCAAGTCTTTCTAACCGTTATGCTATATATAATTATTAGAGTAACAAAGTTCCATCTAATAAAAATATTCTCTTTGTCATTCCTTTCTCCTTTTTTATTCTTCAAATCCTCACCGGCGCCTGTTTTCTAACCGTTTAAACCGCATTTTCCCTCTCTCTATCTCTCTCTCTCTGGGTTTCTCATGAATTCTCTCAGACTGCCTTAACTTACGTACTGTTGATTACAACCTTTCCTTTCTTGCAGAGAAACCCATTCTGGATATTCCTTTTCCAATCCAAGAATCTTCATCAGAACAAAAGCAATGCTACCAACAAACCTTCTTGTTTTCTTGCTTCTCTTCAGCTTCAAGTTCCCATCTTTAACCTCGGCTGAAAACACCTCCTTTGATTTCCAGTACTTCACTGTCAGGAACCTCACTCTTCTTGGCGACTCCCATCTTAAAAATGGGATAGTAGGCCTCACCAGGGAGCTTGGTGTTCCTTCTTCAAGCTCAGGCAGCCTTATCTACAACAACCCAATCCATTTTTTTGACCAAGAATCCAATACCACGGCTTCTTTTGCCACAAAGTTCTCTTTTTCCATCAACAATGTCAACCCTTTCTCTTTTGGTGATGGCTTAACATTTTTTCTGTCACCTGATAACCAAACTCTTGGGAGTCCAGGAGGGTATCTTGGTCTTGTTAACTCTTCGCAGTCGACCAAGAACAAGTTTTTAGCCATTGAGTTTGATACCAAGCTTGATACTCAGTTCAATGATCCGAATCAGAACCATGTTGGTTTGGATATCAACAAGCTCAATTCAATCAAGACAGCTGATGCAATGTTGCAAGATATTGATTTAAAGAGTGGGAATTTGATCACTGTTTGGATTGATTACAAGAATGATTTGAGGGTCTTGAATGTTTTCTTGAGCTATTCAACTTTAAAGCCTCCAACGCCATTACTATCTGTGGCTATTGACTTGTCTGGCTATCTTAAAGAGGATATGTTCGTTGGTTTTTCAGCTTCAACAGAAGGGAGTACTGAGGTTCATTCGATAGTGAATTGGAGTTTCAAGACTTTTGGTTTCCTTCCCGTGAGACCAAGATCACATCCTCATAATGTATCTGACAGTTCAGTTACAATAATATCAGATGTTCCCGTATCAAATTCTACCAACAAGCACCACAAGAGGCTTGGTTTAGGACTTGGGATTGCCGGGCCGGCTTTCTTCTTTGTGGTTCTTGCAGTTTTTGGTTATGTTTCTGTGAAGAAATGGAAGGATATGAGAACAGAAAAGTGTCTCAAAGCAGAGATTTTGACAGGGCCAAGGGAGTTTAGTTACAAAGAAATATATGCAGCCACAAGAGGGTTTCACTCAAGTAGAATCATAGGACGTGGTGCATTTGGAAATGTTTACAAGGCCATTTTCGTTTCTTCGGGGACTATTGGTGCAGTGAAAAGATCAAAACACTCCCATGAAGGTAAATCTGAATTTCTTGCTGAATTGTCCATTATAGCTTGTTTGAGGCACAAGAATCTGGTTCCTCTACAAGGTTGGTGTGCTGAGAAGGGCGAATTGCTTCTTGTTTATGAGTTTATGCCTAATGGAAGTCTTGATAAGGTACTTCATCCAGAAGCTGAGAATGGCATATTGCTAACATGGCCCCACAGGCAACATATTGCTGTTGGATTGTCCTCTGTCTTAGCATACCTGCACCATGAATGTGAACAGCAAGTCATCCACAGAGACATAAAGACTAGTAATATAATGCTTGATGGGAACTTTAATCCAAGACTTGGTGATTTCGGATTGGCAAGGCTGATGGATCATGACAAGAGTCCAGTTTCGACACTTACTGCAGGAACCATGGGCTACCTTGCTCCTGAGTATCTTCAATATGGGAAAGCAACTGAAAAAACTGATGTTTTTAGCTATGGTGTCGTCATTCTTGAAGTGGCCTGTGGTAAGAGGCCAATTGAGAGGGAGCCAGACAGCCAGAAAATGGTGAATCTGGTCGACTGGGTGTGGAAATTGCATGGTGAGGGAAGGATCACTGCAGCTGCTGATAAAAGGTTGAATGGGGATTTCAAGGAGGAAGAAATGAGGAAGCTGCTGCTTATAGGTTTGAGCTGTGCACACCCTGATAGTGCTCAGAGGCCTTCAATCAGGAGAGTCCTTCAGATCCTTAACAACGAGGCGGAGCCAATAGCTGTGCCAAGGATGAAACCAAGCCTCTCTTTCTCTTGTAGCTTAACTGTTGAGGACATTGTTTCAGATGATGAAGAAAGCAAAACAACAACTTGAGTGTGGGAATTCAAAGCTGATTCTAGAGTCAGGTTTCATTTTCTCAGATGCAAAATTCATTAATTGTTTGATTCTTTCATTGTTTTTCTATATCATCATTATAGTGTTAACTACTTCGTTTTAGTTTGCTAATTAGAGACTAGGAGTTCATTTAGTCTGAGTTCAAAAGTACTGTATTGAACTATGTGGTCTCTGCTGTAATCTGAAGATATACTCCTCCCAAAGTTTAAAAAATGCCCTTTGCTCTGATCTGGCCATTGCTAGTTCATCTGATTAGTTTCTTTCCCAGCTTGGAAACTGCAACATTTCCGGTCGAGTTCGATTCAGATTCTTGCTCCTAATGTACACAAAACCAACAAAGAAATGAAGTGTTTTCTCTAGTTTTTAATGATAGGAAAGCTTGAACTCCTTTCACAGTCACATTGCAAGAGAGCCTCTGATCTTTCTTTGGGCTTAAGTAGTTCCTATGATTGCTTAGATTTTTTTTCAGTTTTTCATTGTCACATGGCCTTGATAAAAATGTGGCACAACCTGCAACAAGCATATGTAGAACAGTAAATCATCAAACATCACCATCCTCTTTAAATCTACAAGAATATCAAACTGCCAAGAGCATGCCAACCCCAGACAGATCATTTTCCTTGAAGGTTTAAACTGCTATTTTTAGATTGCTTTGCCAGTGCCTTCTCTTCATTATTTATCATGTCCATGAAAGTGCATTCAAACTAAGCAAAAGGGTCTGTAAAAAAGCAGATATCAATGTGCAAATTACAAAGAAATTCTAATTTAATAAACCCAATGCACTCTAGTTACCCCATTTACATAAAAGTTCTCCTAAAGAGTTTCCAAGTTTCAGCTCTTCTGTTTGATGTGAGGAAAGGGCAAGACCATGCCAAAAAGAAAAAGGTTTTACAAGCAGGGCAACAGGGGGACCACGTTTGAGTCAAAATTCACATCATATTCAAGTTTCATAGTTGCTTCCTGAATAGTTCTCAGCTGCTGAAGTAAAGGCAGTTCCAGGTTTCCCACATGACAAGTGAAAACTCTCAGCCCTTGGATCCATGTTTCAGTTTTCCTTCCATTTCAACCCTGCTGCATTCATCTTCCATATCTTTAACTTGGATTGAATCATGCTTTTGAATCTTATCGTCCACAAGTTGCTGGATCATCCTTCTCTGCTGAACTAACCGTTTTTACTAACCGTTCGCGGTCATCATTGTAGTCCCACCCGATCCCTCATAACATAAAACCATCAGCAGAAACAAACAGGAAAGGTGTTTAGAATATCATTCAATGTCATGCTTAAACTAATTACATCATGGGGTATGCATCTACCATCCTTTTCTTCCTTAATATAAAGAATATCTGTCAATGATAGTGCAAAGAATATTGCTTATCCAATGCGTTACAAACAATTCCAGCAGTGCAGAGAAAAGGGCAGTTTCCAAATTCTAGATTGTTTATTTAAGAGTAAAGGTTCCAATATGCTTCTGGGTCTGCATGACACCTATAGAAATACCCAAATAGGCTTTCTTAGTTGAAAGATAAATCTGAGATTCTTCACCAGTGGTGTAAAGCTATTCCAAGCCATCACATATTCTGTCAATCTTCCTATATTCTAGTCAAGATGGAGCACTCACAAGTCACAAACTTTCTCACCCTACACTATGTTAATTTTTCTATATATCTTTGATCATCAATTCTATATCATTAAACAATTTTTCCTTTTCTCTTTAAACTGGGTATGTGCAAAGGACATTTTGCATTGGTGATCATCTGTCAGAATCATTGTACTTCAGCAAAAGATTCATATATCAGAAGAATATAAAGTCTGAAATACTAGTAAAACAAGGAAGATAACATTTTTTTTTGGTCAGAGAGGCATCAGCATAATTGGACTTCCTGGCTAATAGAACATAGTTATAAGAGCAAAAACAATGGTTTATATCATCAAATTAAGCATCTCAAAAAGCTATGACCCCCATTCCCATATCTTTCTAGGCTTCCGTCGGGGATTGATCCATCATTTGTCTTGTTATTGACCAGATGATCATAAAAGAGCATATCAACAAAGACAGAAAGAAGGGTCATAAGACTATATATTGAAACATTCTAAGATCCATCACCTTTTAATTCTTCATTCTCTGATCAGTTTTAAGAGCAGTAAAACACTTTAATTAACAGTAATTAAGAGATCACAGGGTCAAGGAAAAATTTAAAACAGAGGTTATTGATGTGAAAGGGCATCATGATACTAGGAATATTTGAGAGAGGGGGTGAAAAGATGATGGTGACAGAAGAAGAGAAAGCACACTCCCAACAAAAGCAAAGACTTTCTTTAGTTGATGCTGGGTTGTGCTCTCTCTCTTCTGTCAACATGGTCATGATCTTCCCCATCTCTTCTCTTCTTCCAAACACCATCCATGCATGGATTTCACCTTCTGTCACATGAAAATCATCATCATCATCAGAATCTAAACCAAAATAAGAGAAAAAAATACTAGCATTAGCTATATTGGGAGTGATCAAGAGAATATACATGCATGTATGCATGCATGCAAATCCATTTATCATGAAACATAGGCATCTTTCTTGCAGAAAACTATTAACTACAATGTAAAAACATGTCTGTCTGAGGCATTTTAACTTCATGGAAACCAAAATATTTCAAACCCTTTTCCCAGAAAGAAAGAAAATGCATGCTAAAACATGAATACCCAGAGTAACAAATTGCTTGTAACACAGATATAACCACAGAAACTCACCTGAAAAACCCTTTGGTGCAAGCTCTTCTCCACTTCTTTGAGCTCTAAGCAAACATAAGTTACGACTTATAACAGCTTTTCATGGGGTTCTTAGGTTAAGGCATATCAAAAAAACCATTGAAACCCGTCACTCATTCCCTTTGAAAGCATATTTTCTTGCCAAAAAGAACAGAAGAAACAAGAAACAAAGAGAAGACAAGAGTAACGTAAGAGTTTGTAACTCTAAAACCCACAATGCCATGAACACTTTGGCAAAGCAAGCCTTTCTTTATACAAGCTTTTGTCACCGAATAAAACCAGTAATGCATGGCTATGACCGGCTACTTACTGTTAAGTGGTCCCCTAAACAAAACCCTAACGTTTTATTTTTTTTAAATTCAATTTTATTTGGCAGTTTCTAACTGAGAACCAGAGTTTCGCTGTCACATTTATTATGGGTTTTACCAACAATTTTTATTTTTTTTTTATTTTTTTTTTTTTTGGAATTTTCTTTGTTTGGAAATATGAAAAAGAAGGCTTTGTCAGCAATAAAATCTCATAACCAATTTTGGAGAGATTGTGACCGGCTATAGCAGGTGGCATGCACGTGACGAAGGGTTGCATCACGCGTGCTTTGAGGGTTAAGAACTTCTGATCTGGACACAATATCTGGGCTTTGAGATTCTGACACGTGGCATACATGCATGGCAAGGCCTCTATGATAACCCCCATTTATTTATGTATTCTTCACATGACAAGGCATCAAATGCATGCATGCCATTTGACCGCGATCGCGTGATAATTGATGACGTGGTCATATGCGTTAAAACTTTTTTTACTATTATGTCGGCTCTTCAAGTCATATGTTACATGTCACGAGTAAAATAATTATACTATGGTAGATAATAGTAAAAATGGCATTTCTCATTTTATATCCATATGGCACAACATGGTATTGATAAGAAGAGTGAAAATTATTATATGATCATGTTATTATGTCATTATGTCAAATTAACATATCATGTCATGTCATCATATGTTAACATACTAAATCATCATCAATTATGATATTTTAATATTCCATGTCAACATCACATTATATAAAATAACAAATATCATTTTTACTAAATTAATTATTAATTATAAGAGTTTATTTAATTTAAAATAAATGTATAAAGACTTATTTGATTTAAAATAAAAATATAAAAACTTGTTTAAATGTAATAAAAGTGTAAGGATTTGTTTGAATTTTTTTAAATAATTTAAGATTTTATTTGTATATTATACCTAAAAAGATTGTGAAGGCATTTCTTGGACAGTATACCTTATTTTAGAAAGCTTGTCAAACTGTCAATATTCATCAACCTACAGTTACTGAATTGTATACTTGGTCATATATTTATAGTCTGGCACAATACAATCTCTAACAGGGAATTTCCCTGGAAATCCTGACAATACTATTAACTTCCAGCAGTGCACTATCACATGGGAAGTCTCAGGATTTCACCATCTTCATTCATCATTATTTCCTGTTAAGTGAAAGAACAGAAATGGTGAATCTTCTGATTATCATCTAACTCAAGAATTGCTATGAACATGTCTACTTCTGAGCTAATTAACCAGGCTGATCTACATGATTTGGCTACGATCACAGCCGTTGAATCGACTGAAGTGGGATCCACTTAGCTGGACACCAGGGCATAACTAAGTGTGAAAGACGAGGTCAAACAACGTGGGGGGTCTTATCAGGGCTTTAACTGTCCAACCCCACTAATCAACCCCACGAGAAGAAAGGTAACTAACTTAACTGCCAGGCCACTTTGCTTCCCTTATAACTTGAAAACCCAGAGTTTGTTTTCAGTTTAGTAGCTGAGTTTCGAGAGATTTTTGAGGCTTTCAGGAAAGGAAAAAAAATGGGTTCTTTTTCTCTTCCAAAACTCTGCAAAAACAGTGCTTTGTTTTCTCTGGTTTTGATCTTCATGGTCATGGTTGGTGCTGCTTCTTTTGAGTTCAAGGTTGGTGGAGAGAGAGGATGGAGAAAACCAACTGGGAATGAGTCTGAAACCTACAATGAATGGGCTACCAGGAACAGGTTTCATGTTGGGGATTCTCTTCGTAAGTTTACACTCTACTTTTGTCTACAAAAACAGTACAGCTTAGTAGCAGAAACAGATTAATTACTGGTTTTGTCCCTTATGTTTCGCTTGTCTGTCATTAGATTTCAAGTACAACAACGACTCAGTGCTGGTGGTGAACAAGACAAGCTACACCAAATGCAGTGTCTCAAATCCAATCTTTAAGTTCGAAGATGGGGACACTGTTTTCCAGTTTGATCGATACGGGTTCTTCTACTTCATCAGTGGGGAGCGCGGTCACTGCAAAGCTGGTCAGAAACTGATCGTTCGGGTGATGGTGCACCCTGCAATCAGTTCTCCTCAGCCTGCACCTTCACCTAATGGGGATGATGGATCTGATCATGATGGGGTTGGTTGGGACTCATTTTGGGGGCCGCCACCTCAGAATTCTACTATCAAGCTGACGGTTGCATCCTACTTCATGACTGCTCTTGGGGGCATGTTGGTTATTATGTATTTGCTAATGTAGTATACTATCTAGTTTAGAAGCTGTTTATTTGGTTTCATTCCTTACCTCCATGGTTTGTTTTATTTCATATTCTTAAAACTATTTTGTGCTTTCTGTTGTTTGATGACTGTTTCTCTCATGGTTTGGTTACTATGTACTCTGATTTGTTGCCATTCTTTTGCTTTCTTTAGCCTTTCTTCCCCTTAGATTCATACATATCTGTTGAGCAAGCTTGAAAACAAAGAAAGGATTAGCCAGTACATGGGCAATCAGAATCCAATGTCAAGAATATATAAATTTTATTTCATAGACAAATTGTTCATGTACAGAAGATGGCTTAAAAATTGCCATCAAAATGTGATCTTACACTTCTAAATTTTATCATTGTACTCAGTAATCCTAACATTTGTATACAAAAATCTCAATGTGATGCAAATTACGCAATAAAATATGAGGAAAAAGAGCTCAAAAAATGGCCTTCAATTTAAGCCTGAGTTACAAATTAGTGGTTCTTCTAATCTTTTCGACTTTAAGAAGAGAATCGATGATCTCATCACATGTCAACTCTTTGTTCGATGAATCGTTTGCTACATCCTCTCTCTTCCTTGTCTTGGATTTTTCAACAGTCTCTGGAGTATGATCCAGTGCATTTTCTAGATGGAAATGATTATCCTCTTGGCTCTCCACTACATCCGATGGCAACAATTTGGTCTTCCATTTGATACCTACAGCCTCTGCTTGATCTGCGAACAACACTTCTGAGACAGGTGATGCGCAGATATCTTTATATGTTTCATAACTAGCAGCATGAGTATTTCGACCTTCCAAAAGTTGTGAAAGAGGATGCAGAACGGAAATGGCATCATCACTTCGTTCTAGGCTTTCCTTCAAAATCAGAAAGTCTGAGACCAATTCTGCCTTGCTGAACTGAACAAACACTGCAGTTTGATCCATTCGGTAGATGGAAATAACAGAAGTAGGGCCCAGGGTTTTGCAGATGCATTCTCTTATCACACTTGGTTTCAGTTTAGATGGGAATCCCCAGATTAAAACAATGTTCTCAAATAAAATCCGTGGAAACCGCTTTCTGAGGATATTAGAACCCAAAAATTCTGCAGTCCTGCTACCTGTCCTTAGATCAATAATATCTCCGTTAATCCAACTCAGATATAGAAGGTTCATGTGCTTCTGGAGCTTTTCATTCTGGACCAGATTTTCAGAAGTTGAATAAAGTTGAAAATCAATGCCTAGATGACTACAGACCTGAGCAAACACACAGCCTGTCATAAAAGCATCATAGCCAGCTTCATGCTTGGCTCCAGAGTTCCAATCAGAGGACCTGCAAGTTAAAACATAATCTCAGTGTAAAAGGACCTCCGGATGGCTCCTCAACTTGGGAGAGGCAGCAAGAGTAGCATTATTGATTTATTATAAATGTTAACATTCATTATGACGTGGCTGTGTTTAGTTAATTAGTCTTAAAAATGATATAGGGTGTTGAGATCTCTCAAGTAATCTGCGAAAATGATCTAATATTAAGCTATATAATTCGATTGAAAAACTAGCCAGATTTTGATGGGGGAGAGAAAGACAAAGGATAGAGAAGGAAGTGCCAGCTACTATGGTAAAATGAATCAAGGGCTTTTAACTAATATATTGTAGAGAGTAAGTTAGGAAAGGGAAGGAAACCTCATTTCATCCACATGAACCTCAACTTTAACACATGGCTGAGAAGACTGAACTTTACTTTTAAACCCATGAGCAATTTCTGGGCATAATAAGGAAAAAGCTGAGGACAATGACGTGCTTGATTTCTTCATCCGTTGATGTAGTATGTTGTCAGCATTCAATAGTATTTTGGTGTCAATGATATTTGGGAAGTACTTGTTAACACAGGAGACAAATTCTTCGGCAGTCAAAGGAAGAGGACCTAGGAATTTGCTGTGTATGTGGGCAATATCTGTATCACCACAATAAAAGCATTTCAGTAATCTATTAGACTAATATGACATCTTCATCTAACCAAGACTAGTATGCATACCCAGGATGCAATTGTGACCAACAATCAACTTATTTTCCGAGGAAAGGAGATCAATCACATGACGGAACCCCACTGCAGCATGGATCTTCATTTCTGCCCTTCCGTAATGCTCATTCTTCACCTCCTCCTACAGAAAATCAGGACACAAGGATAGAGTCATCACAACATGCAAATGATGCCACACCAAATGCAACTGTCAGATTCATACTTAGTCTCATCACCTAATTTCAGCACCATCAGGTTTCTGCTTAAGATGACATCATACAAACATCCATGCCTTGAAACTCTATGTTTTTTTTTTTCACTTAACTAGTTGCTCCACTTGTGAAATTAAATTTTCAGAGAGCACTACCAGGGCCAAAGACAAATCCATTCTACCTCTGGAAGGAAACAAACAGAATAGAATCTACAATTCTAACTTCTACATTTCAGAAATTCCTCTAAAATATAAATATGAACTAGTGTTTCGTATAAAAGAAACAGTTGAATATTCATCATCTAATATATGGAACTAGTTGACAGATCTTCCTCACAGATGTGATGTGCCTTACCATAAGTCTGTCCTTATCACTCTCTGAATCTGTAAAAACCACTAATTCTTGTGAAGAACTTTCACCATTGAAACGAACATAAACAAGATCTTTAAAATGCTTCCTTGTGACCTGCAGGGTCAGTTTCCCAGATTAAATCTGATGTCCTCAGCAAAGACATGATAAAGCCATTTAAAAGATAATTCTTGTTAACACCATATATTGATGATACGAGAAGGAAATGGTCTTCAAGAATGTTTCCAAATGAGAGTCACAATGAAGAAGCTGAATGTAGGATATCAATAAAATGAGAAGACATTACAAAAAGAACCAGAGAGAGATGCAACAACATTTACCATTCGTATCAGACTGAGTTGATGAGAAGTGAATCCATTCAAAGTCAGAGCAGGACGCATCTTAAAGAAAACTGTTTGAAATTGTTGATTCAAGTCATTTGAAGCCCCTTGATCTTCAGGCCCTCTACTCCTATTCTGTAACAACTCATCACGCCATTCACTCAATCTTTTCTTCATTCTTTCAGTGAAGAGAACATCTGCCACTCTGACCAAGGGTACATTCATAGTCTCTCTTAAATTATGAGGCGAATTCGTTAACTGCTCTTCATAAAGTGATTTTAATCGTCTTCGGGCCTCATCTTCTTGTCCTCTGGATAAGTAAGATACTCCTGAGATGTGAATTCTCAAAGTAAGGGCAACTTAGAAAAACAGCTACAGAAACTGTACCTCAAGCATTAAAGGCAACAATGACGAATTGGGACATGAAAGATACATAAAATACCTTCATGTATACAGGCATTGAAATCAAACTGGTATTTAGCCAAAAATTCCATTGACGTCGTCTGGCAGAGGAATTCATAAGACGGCCCATCAAGTGGAATCTCTTGACGAGGAAATACAAAGAAATTGTGCCTGTCAAGGATTATTAATCAGTAGAATCCATTAATAAGAGACATCATTCAAAGATTCAATTTTGCAGATTATAGGGGAACAAAGCAATGATCCTACATCCTTTCCTCATAGCAATTACAGTGAATTTACACCAAAGTCCTTTCTTTTCTTTTTCTTTTTGCTCTCCCCTGTTCTTTGTTAACTTTGCCATACATATTTTCTCTACAAAGGGCTCAAATTGCCTTTGGTTTTTTTCTCTTCTCTCTTAATTTATAATCAATCAAATACTTAAAACAGCTCAAATTAAGCTAAAATAAATAATAAAAAACCATTTTTTCTCTATAAAAACAAGAAATGATCCTTCTTTTCACCCTGAAATGGCGTTACAATATAAATAAAAAGAGCTTGATAAAACAGAATCATATGAGTTGGGAAGAGAAGACTAACGGGTGAGCAATGAACGATTGCTTAAGCGAGTCCCAACGAAAAGGGCAAACACCAAACTGAATAACAGCGAATTTCTCAGCGGAATCTTTGACTTTAAGATACCGAACATCGAACCGGTCAAACTCGAAAGATTCCCGCCACGGCGCGCTGGTGACCCCCGTCATTTCCAAGTCGATGGCCACGAAGTCGGCTGCTCGCACATGCGAATGGAGCTCAACGAGGGCCGAGTCGAAGTTGGATCTGGTCACGTGCTTTAGAGGGAACGTCGGGGAAGGGGAAGCGCTGGTGCTGGTGCTGGTGTTGGAGAAGAAGGCACGTGATAGGACACGTGAGAGGATTAAGGCCCTCTTGGGCCACTGTTTCGTGGTGTTCATCGAAGCATCGGGGTGGCAGATGGCAGAAGCGGCGGCCGTGGCGGCGGTGAGCGTAGTGGTGGTGGTGATGGGGTTTTAGAAGGGGATATCGGGATATGGTTTTGGGTTTTTGGGCCGTTGGGGGCCTGGGGACTTAAGCCTTTAAGATTTCGTAGGCATACGTAAAAGGCAAAGCAGTTGGCAAAAACGATGTCGTTTCTCCTATATTTTGGGATTTTCTTGCAATAATTATAAATAAAAGTTTTAAATAAGTTAAATTAATTTGAAATTTTTTATTATAAATATTTCTTTATTAAAAAAAATCTAAACTCTTAATTACTATTTACTTTTATTCTCGACTCACATTTCACATGCATACAACAACATATCTCGTAAAACATTTTTCACGTCATATAATCTATAACAGTTAATATTTTTCTTTCAAGTGAAAATGGAAAAAATATATTTTATTTAAAAAAAATCAAGGTATTTCTTTGAATTTAAATTACGACATGATGCTTTATATGTAAATAAGTCAATTGAATTGCATTCGTTAATATATATATATATTTAATATATCATTTTAATTTCATTATTTATATGATAAAATAAATTATTAATTTTGGTTAATATTATAACTCAACATAATGCACAATAATTTCATTAAAAAAATGAGTCGTTTTAAGTAAATATTATTTCTTTATTAACTTAAAGTAATTCCTTCTTTTTCAGCTTACTTGAAGCAAAAGCATGAAAGTGTTAGAGTTTGGAATGTGTTTTTGTATCTGTTTTTTGAATTAATAAATTATTTTAAATATGAATAAATCTCAGCTTTTTCAAGATTTTTAAAGCTTTGTTGGTTTAAATCAAACTTTCTAAATATTTTTGTTTTTTTTTTTTTGAAAATTGAAACTTCCTAAATGTTAGGAACTCTTATTACATAAGGATTGTTCAGTTGCCTATAAGTACTTGTTCATGCAAGAACCAGAAAACAGTGTGATATTGCAAAGTTGAAGAAAGAATCTTACAGTTTTATGATCAGTGTGATAGGTGACAACCGTTTTTCCCAGAAAGATTGTGTCATGAAGAAGCAGAGCCTTGTGGAAGGAAAGAAGAGGGAGAGGGGGAAGGAGGATCCAGAAATCAATGCCATGTTTGATGCAGTCAAGAGAAAGAGGAAGATCCAGAAAAGCTCTGAAGAAGTCAGCTTGGTTGTTGAGAAAGTACTGGCTGAGCTCACGATCGTCGCTGAAGACGATGCACAACTCAACAGAGAAGGTCGACCTGCTGTCACCAAGCTCAAGAAGTTGCCATTTCTCACCGAGGTTTTGACCAAGAAAAGCTTTCAGCTTCAGTTCTTGGATCATGGGGTTCTCACACTCTTAAAGAACTGGCTTGAACCCCTTCTTGACGGCAGCCTGCCTAATGCCAATATCCGCGGAGCAGTTCTGAACATCCTGGCAGATTTTTCAATCGATTTAGACCAACATTACCGACGAGAGCAATTCAAGAGGAGCGAACTTGGAAGGGCGATTATGTTCCTATCGAAATATGAGGAGGAAACAGTTTCCAACAAAATGGTCGCTAAGGATTTGATCGACAGATGGAGCCGAAGCATCTTCAACAAGAGTACAAGGTTCTCTGACCTCAGAAATGATGATGATATTCATGTTCCCATGATGAAAAAGCCTATGAGCAAACCTGCAATGGTGGACGTAAAGGCTTGTGATTTGGACTTGAGTGTTGCCAAGGAGCATAAGCTAAGTTTGTAGATAAAATATGGATAGAAATAAAGTTGTTGTATGAAGCAACAATCCAGAAAATGAGTTTAAAGAAGAACAAATTCTGATCTGATGAAAGGCACAATTTATTCATATGTGACACCCCTATTTATACACAAAAAGGTAGTTACATGCATAACACTTGTCAAGACAAGGATTCAAGTGTTAAGGCATGGATTACACATGTTAAATGGAAGTTTAAAAACAGTTTACATGTAATAACTACAAGTAACTTCATGTCTTTATCCAGACACCAAATAACTGCATGTCTTTATTCAAATAATCTGCAACTGCACACATGTACGGACACCAGGCCATCCAAGCATTATTCTCAACACCCTTCCTTAATGCTTGCATTCTTCACCATAAACATTTCTTGATTATGTTCAAACTTAGCCTTGGAGAGAGGCTTAGTCATAATATCAGCAACTTGATCATCAGATGAGCAATACTGTACAAGAATTTCACCTTTTGTTTATGCATCCCTTAAGGCATGATATTTTACATGAATGTGCTTAGTTCTCCCATGGAAAACTGGATTTTGAGCTATTGATATGGTAGATTTATTGTCAACGAACACCTTGGTAGGATTCATCAATTGCATTCCAAGATCAAATAGAATTTTTCTCAACCATATTCCTTGGTTTGCGGTTGCAGCAACTGCTACGTACTCTGCTTCTGCTGTGGATTGTGCTACTGATTCTTACTTGTGTGAATTCCATGAAAACACTCCATTCCCAAGAGTAAATACATATCCAGAGGTACTTTTAGCATCATCAATGCTACCTCCCCAATCACTATCAGAAAATCCTACAAGTTCAATGGTTTTAACTTGTATGAATGCAACTCCAAAGCTTGATGTACCTTTTAGATACCTCAAAATCCTTTTGGCTGCTGTAAGATGTGATTGAATGGTTGTTGCATGAATCGTGACAAGTAACTGACAGCAAACATAAGTTCTGGTCGAGTTGAACATATATAGAGAAGGCAACCTATCAGACTTCTATATTCACTGGGATTGTAGAGCTTGTTACTTGAGTCAACTGACAGTTTCTCATTTGCATTCAAAGGAGTTTCAGTTGTCTTGCAATTCCTCATGTTGAATCGTTTCAATACCTCTGTTATGTAGTTCTGTTGAGTAAAATGAATACCACTCCTTGTTTGTGACACTTCAAGCCCTAGAAAATAAGTCATCAAACCCAAATCTGACATGTTGAATTCTTTCTCCATTGATGCTTTAAGTGTAGCAATACCTTTTGTGTTTGCACCTGTTATCAAAAGATCATCAACATATAATGATACAATTAAAGAGTTGGCAATGCCTCCTTCCATCACATATAATGTGGCTTCATTCAAGCTTTTGTGGAACCCTTGATTCTGCAAGTAAGAGTCAATCCTACTATACCATGCACGTGGTGCTTGTTTTAACACATATAAGGCTTTATGTAGCCTATACACTTTGTCTTTATCAGCTTCTACTTCAAATCCCATAGGTTGTTCCACATATATTTCTTCATTTAGTCTGCCATTTAAAAATGCAGACTTGACATCCAGATGAAAGACTTTCCAAGCAAAAGCTGATGATAGTGCAAAAAGAAGCTTGATAGTATCCAACCTTGCTATAGGAGCAAAAGTATCAAAATAATCTACTCCTGGCATTTGAGAAAAACCTTTTGCAACAAGCCTTGCTTTGCATTTATTCAAAGAACCATCTGCATTCATCTTTTTCTTAAAGATCCATTTCACGCCAATCACTTGTCTATGTTTTAGTCGATCAACAAGAGTCCAAGTCTTATTTTTCTCAATCATTGCAATTTCTTCTCTCATAGCTGATCTCCATTCCTTGTGTAGTGCAGCTTCATCAAATGAGGTAGGTTCTGCTATTGCAACTTGACATCTGTTGTATATGTCTTGAATAGAGCAAGAACCTCTTACAGAAGTTTCATCAGTAACATCATCAAGATCAATTTCACCACCATAATCATTCTGACTTTGAACAACATCATTTGATTCTTTAATTTGCTTCTTATTCCAATCCCAGCTAAGTTCTTCATCGAACGTGACATCTCTGCTAATGGAGATCTTACCAGAGTCAATTTGATATATGCGGTAGGCTTTTGATTGTAGACCGTACCCTACAAATATTCCTTTCACCGCCTTTGACTGTAATTTATCTCTTAGCACATTAGGGACATGTTGATAACAAATGCACCCAAAAACACGTAGATGACTTACTGATGGCTTTTTTCGGAACCAAGCTTCATATGGAGTCACAATTCTCAAGGCTCTTGTGGGAAGAATGTTCAGCAAGTATACAGTTGTATTGGCTGCTTCTGCCCAAAAACTCTTCGGTAGCTCCTTTTCAAATAAAAGACACCTAGTCATTTCTATTATCGTTCTATTTTTCCTTTCACTAACTCCGTTCTGTTGAGGAGTGTAAGGAGCTGTGAGTTGATGTTGAATCCCTTCCTTCTCAAGATATTGTGAAAACTCTAAAGATTTGTACTCTCCACCATTGTCAGATCTCAAAATTTTAATTTTTCTCCCAGATTCTTGTTGAACTCTAGCCTTGAACTTCAAAAAGAGATTAAACACTTCAAATTTATGTTTCATAAAATAAATCCAACACATTCTGGAAGCATCATCAATGAAGATTAAGAAAAACTTGCTTCCATTTAGAGATTCTTCACTCATAGGACCTCCAATATCAGTGTGAACTAGTTCAAGCTTCTTGGTTGCTCTACTTGACCGAGCAGATGAAAATGGCTTTCTAGCAGATTTCCCAAACTGACATGTACTACAAACTTGATTTGATTCAGTTAAGGAAGGTAAATTCTCCATTAAGCCTGACCTGCTTGCCTGTACCAAGGAACCAAGATTACAATGTCCAAATCGTTTATGCCAAAGTGTTGTCATATTCGATTTTACCTCAGAGGCAGGATAGCAAACATCTTCCAGATTTACAGGAAAGCATCTTCTTTTCATGGGAACATTCATGACAAACTCACCCGATGGATTATACACATTACATGATTTTTCTTTAAAAAGTAAGACATACCCATCATCCATCATTTGGCCTACGCTTAGTAGATTTTGAGCAATATCAAGAACAAGTAACACTTCTTTGACATACCTGCTTCCCAAGGAAGTTTGAATGTTGATTGTACCTTTCCCTACTGCATATAGATATTTGCCATCGCCTATTTCAACACTAGATCGATGCAAAGTATCAAGTTCAGTAAAGACTTCTTTGTTGGGGGTCATGTGATTTGAACAACCACTATCCAACAACCATTGATTTGAGTCTACTACCTTGGGTCGTGTCAAGGTCATAAATAACTGCTCTTCAGCAACATCAGCCTTCTCATCTGCTTGTGATGACTTATCATGCTTTTCTGGTTTATTTTTACATACCTTCTCAATGTGACCCAATTGATTACATGCACGACACCTTACACTCGGTCTGAACCAGCAGTAGGCCTCTGAATGATTTCTTTTCTTGCAGTGAGAGCACATTTGAAACTTGCTTTTCTTCCCATGAGTTTTGTTATATTGAACCCTTTCTTTTTCTTTCTCCTTTTGATCACCTGAGCCTTTTTTAATTCTTGACTCACCTCACGCCTTTCCTTTCATCTTTACAAATAAAGCATTTTCAGAGGTATTATCACTTCGCATTGCTCTCCTTTGCTCTGCGGCTTGGAGTGCATTTACTACATCAGTAAGAGTCCAGGTTGAGAGGTCCTTTGACCTTTCTAAAGATGTAATTGTGGATTCAAATTTTTTTGGTAGAGACACAAGAACTTTTTGGACTACACGACTTTCAGAAAGATTCTCTCCCAATAGTCGTACCTGGTTCACCACTCGCATGATTTTGTTAATGTAGTCTTTAACATTTTCAGTATCCTTTATTCTCAAAGTCTCAAACTCCCTCAATAAATTCATTACCTGCATTTGCTTTGTCCTCTCCGATCCTTGGAATTCCTCCTTAAGTTTGTCTCATGCCTCTTTTGCTGATTTGGATCCCATTATTCTTGTAAATACAGCATCCGAAACAGCCCCATGGATACATGCCAGTGCTCTGTAGCGCTTAGCAACTTCCTCATTATGTTGTTTAATTTGTGCGAGAGTTGCAGTCTCTCTCAAGACAGGTACTTCACCTCCAGATTCTATGACATCCCAAAGATCGTAACCATGAAGATAGGCTTCCATCTTAACTGCCCACATTGGATAATTCTCTCCATTGAAGTTTGGTGGAGATTGATGACTAAGAATATTGTTGGAGGCCATTTTGCATGAAGATGGTTTTCTAAAGGTTTTGGGAAATGGTTTTGTTTTTATTGTCTTAGAAACATGGTCCCTTAAAAACAAAATAGGCTCTGATACCATGTAGATAAAATATGGACAAAAATAAAGTTGTTGTATGAAGCAACAATCCAGAAAATGAGTTTAAAGAAGAACAAATTCTGATCTGATGAAAGGCACAATTTATTCATATGTGACACCCCTATTTATACACAAAAAGTTAGTTACATGCATAACACTTGTCAAGACAAGGATTCAAGTGTTAAGGCATGGATTACACCTGTTAAATGGAAGTTTAAAAACAGTTTACATGTAATAACTACAAGTAACTTCATGTCTTTATCCAGACACCAAATAACTGCATGTCTTTATTCAAATAATCTGCAACTGCACACATGTACGGACACCAGGCCATCCAAGCATTATTCTCAACAAAGTTCTCGACCATCTTCTTTGAGGCAACATGTTACCAGGCCCGAACCAGCTTCACTTGTTTATACAGCGTGTCCCCAATCCATGTACAACCCAGAGATAGCCAGAATTTCTGCTAGACAACAACGAGTACAAGGAGACTCTCACCAAAGGATAGAGCAGAGGCTGAAGCAGTTGAAAGCATCCAGAAAGAAGCCGCTGCAAGCTGCAAAGCTTAGTTCTAAGGGTCGTCGTGTGCTCTTAAGTGCGTGATCTTAAACAAGTTCATATATGTTCTTTTAGACCTTTTTGACAGTTTTGTTTTCAAAGAAGTTTTCTGTAAATTTTAAGTTGTTATTAATGAAGGTTACATGAGCAGCTTGTTGTAAATCATCCCAAGTTATAACTCGATGAGTCTTCCCTTCCTTTACAGTTGAATAAAATGCCCTGCAATCCTCTTATCTGGTGTATTTTGAGATGCAAAGAATTGTTAAGGCATGCCCCAAGCCACGGAAAATGCTTCACATCAACATTATCGGTTGCATGTATGTTGATAGTATTGCTTTCCCCTTATCTGGTATTAATGTTAGATGCAATGCATTGTAGTGCATTGCATACCCCAAGCTAGGGAAAATCCTTAACATCAACAGTGTTGGTTGCGTTTTCGTTGTTAATCTCTACCTACAACCCCTCTTTACAGCATCATGGAGGTTTGAGGACTTGATGAGGCGGTAGAACCTCCTTCATATGTGGAATGTCTTCGACTAACCAGCCAATACTTTGCTCTTTCTCCTCATAACTGGCTAGCTGTCTAGGACTAACTACTAGGTCGAGGCTCTAAATCCAAAATGCAAAAGTCCTGTCAAAATCAAATATTTTTCTGGTGTCTTGCTGCGCTGTGACAAATGCAGAACCATGGCCATGAAGATTGCTACAGTAGCAGATGGTGTGAATTGCATCCTTCGAATAATTTAATTTATCAATATTCATTTTATTAAATGTTGTTCTGAACTCTAATCCTTGTTTTCTCTGAAAGGTGTGAGCTCGGTAAAGACTGCAGGGAAAGACAAAGATCAGGTGATCCTGATCAATGGAGAAGGAATTGATCCAGCATACTTGACCTGTTTACTCAGGTAAAAGCTTGGGTATGCCGCCACAATCAGTGTGGGAGAAGCCAAAGGAAAAGATAGAGAAAAATAAAGACAGAAATCTGCAAATTCACTTCATCAAGTTGTTGTCAGTATCCACACTGTGCCTTATACTATGGATTGGTTTATGATCAAATCCAACTATATATCTGCTCCATCATGTGATAGGCATTCATAATAAATGTTTTAGTCTCTTTCATTGAAAATTAGTTCCATCTTTCTCCATTAGAACTAGATTGAGCTGAGTTTGGGTCTTTGTTATATATCTGCAAATCTTAAGCTAAGTAACCATGCATTCATCATGGACAATGAAAATGTGCATGGCATCTTGTATTTACCCTTCTTACCCTTTTGTTTCTGTTTCTGCTGCTTCTTCTTGAACTCAGACTCCCTGTCTCCTCACGAGATGACCACTTAGACTAAGTCTTGTAGTTAGTGTCATGGTTACCTACTGATATACCTTCATTCAATAGAACAAAAACAGCTGTTTTACAATCCGGAAATGGCTTCCATGCATGCTTTCATAACACTTCAAATCTGTCAGCCAGTGTGGCTGAAATATTAGCTTTGGAAAGTAGTCTTGAGGAGAAGGCTCGTGGTAGGACACGTGAGAGGATTAAGACCCTCTTTGGGCCACTGTTCTGTTGTGTTCATGGGAGGATAGTGGCGGCAGTGGCAGCGGCAAGGGGTGGTGCGGGTGTTTTAGAAGGGGATATCGAGATATAGCTTCGGCTCTAGGGACCGTACGAGCCGTGGGGTTGTAAGCCTTTGAGATACAAAGGCAAAGCATTTGACAAAAACGATGCTGTTTCCCCATAATTTTATAATTTTTTCTTTTAAAACCAGTTTTTCCCTTCCCACTATATTTTTGAGATTTTCCCCCAACAATTATAATATGTAAATAAAAGTTTTAAATAGGTAAAATTAATTTTTTTTAATATTATAACTCAATATTATGCATAATTTCATGTTTCCTTTCCTTAAATAAAAAAGTTATTCACTAATAAAATTATAAATTTTATGAGAAAAAAAAATTATTCACTAATATAACTCCATAAGATTGGAAAAATAGTATATCAAATGTCAAATTAAGCTTACCATTTTTTTCAAATATATCATAAATTAATATAAAATAAGAAAAAAATGACTAATTAACAAAATAAATCAATAATTAGCAACCTGACTTTAATCAAACACAAAAAATAATAAAAATAATATAAAAATTTTAATCTATTAATATTTTATTGATTTGATACTATTACTAATGCATTACAAAAAAAACTCATCAAAATTAATAAATGTTAAATTTTTATTTTTTTATTTTGAAAATTTCCCACCATTTCTCCGTCTTGACTCTTCTGTGTTTCTCACTCTGTTTCTGTCTACTCTTCTTTGCATGGCTCCTCTTGTCATTACCGTTCTCTTCCTTCTCCAACATCCAAGCAGGAAGCAGCTCCTTCTCTTTCCGCATCCCACGGCAGAGGCAGAGCCAACCCAAGCAATCACGATGATCCTCACAGCCTCTGCTCCAAGTAGCAGAGCAGGGCAGGGAAGAGTCAAAACGCCACACTGTTCGAGGTTGACAAGGGGCCATGGGAGCTATGAAAGAGCACTCTTTCCACACTACCCACAACTCAAAATATGAAGAAAAAAACTGGGTCGTTTTAAGTGAATACTATTTCTTTATTAACATGAATTAATTCCTTCTTTTTTCCCTTGCTTGAACCAAAAGCATGAAGGTGTTAGAGTTTGACATGTTTTGGAGGTCTGGATGAGTTTTGTCTCTAGTTTGAAAATTGAAACTTTCTAAATTTTATTTGAAAATTGAAACTTCCTAAATGTTAGGAACTCTTATTACATAAGGATTGTTCAGATACCTATAAATACTTGTTCATGCAAGAACCCGAAAGCAGTGACGTTGCAAAGTTAAGAATCTTACAGTGTTATGATCAGTGTGATGGGTGACAACCGTTTTTTCCAGAAGGATTGCGTCATGAAGAAGCAGAGCGTTGTGGAAAGAAAGAAGAGGGAGAGAGGGAAGGAGGATCCAGAAATCAATGCCATGTTCGATGCTGTCAAGAGGAGGAGGAAGGTCGAGAAAGGTTCAGAAGAAACCATCTTGTTTGTCGAGAAAGTACTGGCTGAGCTCACGATCGTTGCTGAAGACGATGCACAACTCAACAGAGAAGGCCGACCTGCCATCAGCAAGCTCAAGAAGTTGCCGTTTCTCACCGAGGTTTTGTCCAAGAAAAGCTTTCACCTTCACTTCTTGGATCATGGGGTTCTCACACTCTTGAAGAACTGGCTTGAGCCCCTTCCTGACGGTAGCCTGCCCAATGCCAATATCCGCGAAGCAGTTCTGAACATCCTGGCAGATTTTCCGATCGATTTAGACCAACATTACCGACGAGAGCAGTTCAAGAGGAGCGGTCTTGGAAGGGCGATTATGTTCCTATCGAAATATGAGGAGGAAACAGTTTCCAACAGAAGGGTCGCTAAGGATTTGATCGACAGATGGAGCCGAAGCATCTTCAACAAGAGTACAAGGTTCTCTGACCTGAGAAATGATGATGATATTCATGTTCCCGTGATGAAAAAGCCTGTAAGCAAACCTGCAATGGTGGAAATAAAGGCTTGTGATTTGGACTTGAGTGTATCCAAGGAGCAGAAGCTAAGGTCTCGACCATCTTCTTTGAGGCAACATGTTACAAGGCCCGAACCAGCTTCACTTGTTTATACAGTACGTCCCCAATCTAAGTACAACACAGAGATAGCCAGAACTTCTGCTAGACAACAACGAGTACAAGGAGACTCTCGCCAAAGGATAGAGCAGAGATTGAAGCAGTTGAAAGCATCGAGAAAGAAGCCGCTACAAGCTGCAAAGCTTAGTGCTGAGGGTCGTCGTACGCTCCTAAGTGTTTGATGTTAAACAAGTCGATATATGTTTCTATTAGACCTTCTTACTGTTTTAGCTGTCAAAGAAATTTTCTGTAATTTTTAAGTTGTTATGAATGAAGTTAAATTTTTTAGTATCATTCTCCATTGTCCTGAGTAGATTCTCAAGTTTTTCTGTTCCCTACAATCTAATCAAAATATAAAATATTCGCGTTCGGCTTTGTGTTTTCTGAACAATCTTATATTGATAATCATCCCCAGCACAAGGTTATGAGCTACTGAGAGAGACAACAAAAGCTGACATCTAAAGGCCTGCGAGTTTATTGCAGCATGATTCAGCCTCTGGAAATCATTAGTGTGTGTTGTCTCCCATAGAGTAAGCGCTAGAGCTTGCTGTCATGGATTTCTCTATTTAGATTGGTTCAACATTCCCAAAAGAAATAATATGAAAGAGAATTGCTGCTGCTGTTACAGTTTTAATGTGTAGTTAATGTGTACAATTGGTGTTCGCTTGTTGTAGTCATTCTTGTGAATGTTCATCCAATTTTTGAGCGAAGTCTTTTATTCTGATTATCAAATTTGGATTGCTCAAAGGTCAATGTTGTTTGAGAATATCAGTTCAGAACAAAACTCAGTCATCAAAATTTCAGTTGATTGTGAAACCAAAAACATAAGCAGGTTGTTGTAAATCATCCCAAGTTACATGATGATAACTCGATGAGTCTTCCCTTCCCTTACAGTTGAATAAAATGCCCTGCAATCCTAAGCTTGATAGCATTGCTTTCCTCTTATCTGGTGTATTACGAGATGCAAAGAATTGTTGTGCCTTGCATACTTCAAGCCAAGGAAAATCCTTCACATCAACAGTCTTGGTTGCATTTATGTTGTTGATTTCTACCTACAATCCCTCTTTACAGCATCAAGGAGGTTGAGGACTTGATGAGGAGCTAGAAGCTCCTTCATATGCGGAATGTCTCCAACTAACTTGCCTATGCTTAGCTGTTTTTCCTCATAACTGGCTGGCTGTGTCTTTGCCTAGCTACTACGTCGAGGCTCTGAATCCAAAATGCAAAAGTCCTGTCAAAATCATGTATTTCTGGTGTTTTGCTGCACTGTGACCAATGCAGAACCAAGGCCATTAAAATTTATCCGTCCTTCCTCCGCTGATTGAGCTGAGTTTAGTCTTCGTTATATACTTGCAAAAAGAAAGAACATATGTATAAGGTTGAGTACGCTGTTTAACGATGATGCTCAATGCAATTATTATGAAAAATAATTACAATTTTCATGAGAGGAGATACTAGTGTTTATGACAAAAGAAATGTTGAATCATCAAAAAATTAAAAAAAAAAGAGTACTAAGTATTTCATGAGGGAAATACTAGTGTTTATTATTATTTTTTCCCCAACATCCATTATACATTTTCACAATCGAAAAAGACTGTTACATTGTATCTTGCCAATGGTAGGAATTCTGTCCATAAGCACACCAATGTGCAAAAGACCTGCTGGTTTAAATTCAGCTTTAACATACCATGAAAAAGCTCCTCGAGCAGCTCCCATTGTCATCACCAGACTGCAAGCTTTAGAAGATTGCCTGGTAAGCAATATATCAGGCTAAAGAATTGGTGTGATCTGTTTCTTAAGGGCCTCCCACAAATCATGCTGAAGCACTGGTAAAATCTTTATTCTTCGGCACTGTGTACTTCCAGGGTGAATTCAATAAAATCAGGTTGATTTGATGCTGCTGTAAACATGAGTTATTCACTGCAGTGGCTCAGTATCAAAGAGAGAACTCTGTCATGTAGTGAGCTCTTCACATAGACCATCAAGGGTTGCTGTACTGTGCTCATTTCTTCACAAAGCCCGAACAAGACGAGCTGCAAATGCTCCATCTAGCGAGTGTTTCACTGGATTAGAGAGATAGAAGCCTTGTTTCGTAATGAAATCGGATGGTACATATCTATCAACAGGATCTATTCTGAATTCCTGAAAAAGGATAGTTAAAAAAATAATCAATTAATAAATAAAATTCCAGCACAGAAGTTGAGGAAAAAGCCATTGCTCTTACAGGATGCCTGCCAAGAAAAGCATCCACCCTGTCTTCATTCTCTTCAGGATCAATGGAGCAGGTACTGTATATTAACACTCCTCCCGGGCTCACCAGTCTATAAATGCAGAACAAATGCTGTAAGGTTAAAAAGTTGGAATCATACATTCAATCAAAGAATAAGACCCTATGTGTAGAGGAGAACATAGATCTCACGTGGAAGCTGCATCAAGGAGCTCATCCTGCAAATTCTTAAGTTGTTCCAGATCTTCTAAACTTCTATTCCATCGCAAATCTGCTCTCTTTGAGACAATAAAAGAAAGAAAGAGTGGTTAGATATATCTCATCTCCCCCAAAATCGAACAGTAGGTAACTGGGAGAGTGGGCAGAAGAATTAGAAGAAAATTTTAAATATTTTTAAAAGCTTGCAGCAAGTAAACATTTAACGATTCATGGTCATATCATGTTACCTTGGAGAGAACCCCAAGTCCAGAACAGGGAGCATCCAACAAAACTTTACCAGATTTGAGTAGACTATTCTCCTACAAATTTTAGAGTAGAGATATATGTAAGAAGTTCGATATTCCTTGAAATACTAAGCTTTTAAGAGAAGAACTTACAGCAAAAGTACGAAGATCAGCATGGATTGTAGCAACAACACCATTGACTTTTTGCACATAGGCTGTCTCTCTAAGGATTCTCAAGCGGCCTTTGTTTATGTCAATTGCGTGCACTTTGCCTAAGAATCAAATAAGGAGTCACATCATGGTTTTCAGCAACCAAAAACATGAATTAGTTTTGGCATCATCTTACTACAATAAATTATAAAATTAAATTAACATGGCCAGAGAAGTTCTAGGCTATCTAAATGCAGGTCGTGTTGTGCTTCTTGGCATTAACCAAAAGATTCTGCTAGATCAGAACTTAAGGTGGAAGAGCTCATTCTTATTGTGTGCGTATACATACAAGTATAAAAGAGGAATTAATATAAAATTGAAATCTTTTTGATGCCTGAAAATGACTGCTAAGTAGTTCAAGTAATAAAGAAGAAGAAAGCTGCAATCAGATAAAGTTGGCAGGTATACCTTTGCCACTCAAACGAGATGCCATGGAAAGAGTCTTCCCTCCAGGAGCAGCACAACAATCTATAATGTCATCACCCGGTTGAGGATCCACAACAGAAACTACTAGACCTGCAATGAGATTTTGATATAATTTAAAGGACAAGTTGTATAAAATCCAAATCAAGTTCAGAAGAATTTTTCATTGATCAAGAAATGAAAAGTGTTTTACCAACATTTAGTTTTGCAGGGACATCTAACTACCTCACAGAAACTTAACATACTGTAATGTTATTATATTGTAGAATACCTTAATTAGAAACCTTAACTTTTTCTCTGTCCAAATAAGCTTTGCGTGAAACCTAGGTTGAAGACAGTGAGCTATACCTGCACTTTCATCCTGGACAGAACAGAGACCTTCTTTCAGCAACCCAGCTCGTATGACATTCTGAAATTGGACGAGTAGGTAATCAAGATACTGTGCACTGAGCAGTAATTTCAGTTTCCAGATAACCATTACTACCAGTAGCTAAAGATGCAACGTATAAATGCCTTTTTGGTAGGGAACACTGTGATCTGCTCTCACAAAGAAAAACAGACTGCACATGCTGTACCAACAAATTTCAACTTATAATTCACATTTACTAGCCTCAAGCATAGACTTCAAAGTGGCACCATATGATGTATGAGCATAAAGCTTATGTTGGAAAAATTCATATATAAAACTCCTACCTGCAAACCAATTTTTACATGCACAAAATCATCCAAATGCAAAGAAACCTCATGTGGGACCTGCAGTCAAAATAGAAAATTAATATTAAGGGGCATAGTATAGGAGTATGTTATAACAGATAAACTAGTCTGTGCATACTTAAGCATGAGAAAAAGGGTAGGGGTGAAGGAAGAATTACATAATAAAAATTAAGTTGCATTAAGGTGAAAGACCTTATTGATGCCATATTACCAGAAGCAATACTATCATGTGTGTTTCAAATATTTTAATGGAATATAGGAAAAATGAAAACTAATAAGGCAAAGAATATGGTAATCAAGCACCTTCAATGAATTAAGCTGCGTCACAAGGTCATCTCTAGTAATTCCCTTTCCAGAGTTTGCCCTGATATCAGCATAGAAGAGTTAGCCTTAGAATCAATATGACATGAATATCACATTCAGAAAGCAAGAAAAATGTGGCAGAAAACCTTAAGCTGAAACTGGGATCACTATTGTTCCACATCATCAGCCGAATTGCTTCTTCTTGTCCAAGATACTTCGTCCATCGCCTTACCATCCACTAGAAAATTAGATAAATAGGCAGGATAAAAGTTAGCACTAAGGATATGGACAAAGTTAGAAAATTTATGAAATAAAACAATGCTTTTATGCTTCAATTTACAAACTGATGATAAACCACAGATCAAATTGGCAGTCAGGATTATGAAACTACCATTGCACATTATCCTATACATATTTCTAAAATAACTACAAGCAGAGGTTTACAATTGCAGACTTACAACAGGATGAGAATAAAGAGTAGCAAGAGCACGTGCTTGTGCACGATCATCACCTTCCAATTTGGGTAGAGGAAGGGAGTTATTTTCCTGCAAACCCCAAGTGAAGAAGACATAAAAAACCTGATCATTGCTCACTGTTTCAATCACATAAACAGAAAGTGGCAAACCTTAACCAAAACTAACTTCCGGAGGATCCCATTGACCATGTTACCAGCACCAGGCCGAAGAGCAACCTTTGCAAGTTTCACATTCTGCACTTATACATAACAAAGTTGACAACAGAAAAGATTTTAGGCCAGAATCTTATCTGAAGTAAGATCCAAATTGACATATGCCATCACATATAGAGCATTTTAAATAAAAATATTTGATGGTTTCACATGGAGGATCTTCAAGGTAGAAAGAAGAAAGAAACATGCAATTATCAGAAAAATGAACAGATTTTACCTCATTTACAACAGCATACGGTGGCATATTAAGCTTGACAATCTCGTAGAAACCAATTCGGAGAATCTAAAAGCATGGACAAGAGAAAAATTAAATACATTCAAGTTTCAACACTCCAAATTCACTCAGCTTTGTTTCAAAGCACAAAAGCAAGTCATTCAGAGGGGGCAATTAATAAACCAGTAGATTGTTAGTGCAAATGCTGAGCAAAAAAAAGATTGTTCGTGCAAAAATTGAAAAATCAATAAAAGCCACTTTATGAAGCTGACTTAAAGTATTAAAATAAATAAATAAATAAACCACATAAAGATTGAAGGAATATTACAGACAGACCCCTACAGAATATCTGAAGAAAAAGTACCTGTAAAAGAAGTGGTTCCATGCTGCTAAACACCCTTTTATCATGGCATAGTGATCCAATCAAATGATCAAGATATCTCCTCCAACGAATGGTGCCTCCAACGATATCCGTAACCTATGACATTCCAAACATAATGACTTCTTTTAAAAACTTATTGCCATTTATTTAACTTGTTTAAGTTCATCTAGGAAGTCCTTAGAAAAAGCATCTCTAACCTCCATTAGAAACGGGGAAACAAAATATAAAGCCTGGTTATACTAGTTTAAGCATTTTGATAAGTTAGATATAAAAAACTCTTAAAAATCTCTTGGTGACTGCCTAGACTAACATTGCACTAAAATAATAGAGCAACATAAGCTCATGAAAGAAACGAAAGGTAAACGAAAGATGACCAATCTAAGATCTCGATCATCTAAATCATGAGTGCGAAAGCCAAGAGTTCTTTCCACATATCCCATCTCATTATCACCAGAACCCTTTCCTTTCTCATTTAAAAGGTCAGCAAATGCACCGCCTAGCTCAATTCTCATCAACCTCACTGCAGATACTGCACAAGTCATAAAAAAAATTACACATAAGAAAATCAACAATATGAGGTAGAATACTCTTAAGACCAACTGCCTCGACCTTATATTTAATCTCAAAAGAACCAAGAGTAAGAAATATGATATTATAAACATGATACATATACACTTGATTGCTGATCAAGACAATTATTTGGATGGGAAAATACCACACTTATACTAGTAGAATTCCAAATCTTAAAAAAAGGTATGAAGTGAGTAATGCATGCAATTGTAAGCACAATTTCAGCCATTCATTATGCCGCCTTAAAAATTGGAACAACAAAAATGAATTCCATAAGAAAGCAGAGGGAGAAGCTGAAATTACCAGCTCTATGGGGAGAAACCTCCAAATTCAACTTCTGGATTTTGTGTGAGGGACTGAGAAGACCTGAATTGTCACATTTTTTTATCATCAAAATAAGCAACATGAGACTACACTCAAAAGTTCTAACTCATATAAATGTAACCCAAATTGTCCTACATCAGCTAAAAGCCTGCAACCTAAAGATTCTACAAAAAAGATGGAAACTTGAGTTCTAGATATTTCAGTATTCCATTTTAATTTCTGGGTCTAAAAACGTTCTTCATAACAGTTTCTGGGGAAGAAACAGCAGCAAGCTACCTTTTTTAGCAGTAGAAATGGATGTGTTAGCCTTGTTAGTTCTCTTGGTGAGTTTCAATGGCTTGGAGGAAGTTCTCTGTGCTTGTGAAGAAGAAAAGACACGAAGAGGCAGCACGTTTGCCATTGATGCTTTGGTTTCTTGTATTGAAACACGACCAGAGCAACCCGACGAGCTTATGTTTTGTTTACTCTGCTTGTTTTTTAGGATAACGTACGGAAGCAAACAAAAACGGAAAAACCCCGTCCGGTGCCGATGCCGCTCTTTTGACACGCTGCAGCCGGAGCTTGTCCGAAGCTCCAAAATGTGGATTGAGTTAGACTAGCATGGGCCTGGCTTCAGCAGTTGTTAACAAAAACCCCCTTTGTCCATGGCCCGACCTGGCCATGAATATTGGGTTTAACTTAATAACGAAGTATGACCCTGAAAAGGAGGAAATGAACTAGGAATTGGACCCGCCGAACAGGCCTAGTAAAAAGCCCTTTTGATCCCATTTTCTAACAAAAAATGAATATACTAAAAGCCCCTTGGACCACATTCCATTGTGCGGCTGTGATCAGACTGGTCCTTTTGTCTCCACTCTTTCGATCTTTGGGTCACGAGACATGATGACATGAGTCAGTAACTCACTCAATCTCGGTCTATTTTGTTCTTGAAGTCCTTGGCTGTCTGTCACACTCCAGTTTCCAGGCCAACCGAATGGCATCTGAGGCTGAAGTAGCAGTTTTTACAGACACAAACTTAGGCACTCACTTAGCCATGGCTGTCTCTCCAGATACCACTGTTGGAGATTTCCAGAGTAAACTTATAACAAACACAATCTTCTTTTCTTGCTTCCCATTACATATTGCTATCTATTTTCCATCTTTTTCCTTTTTCTTTTCTTTTTTAGTTTTCCCAGTTGCAAAGTTGCTGCCTTTGCCATTACCTTATATGGGGGAATTACTGACATTAACTCATTCTCTTATGTATTGGAGTTACTCTTCTTTGAATGATTCTCTTGCTTTCCCTTTAGTTTATCGGTTGCAAAAAGCAATCATATGTATCATTCTGGTAAATGGGCATTGCAGATTATATTCATTTCACCTAAATTTATGCACAAAAGTCATCCCTTTCATTGCATTGTAAAAAAGAAATTTGTCATTTTCCCATTTCTACCTTGAATTATTGTTAGTGCTCCCAGTCAAAAAAGGGTAGTTTTTTCTTATTTTCACATTCATATCACTTTAGAGAGTAATGCTTCACTAGCATAGCTTATCTAGGACCACCGGGCTTGTTTGTGAGAATTCAGATAATTGCATTTTTATCCTGGAAATGTCCTGTTATATTTGATTTTGCCTCTTTCATTCCTGTTGTTTTATTGTAGCTAATGGGTCATTGGTGGATTAAGAATTGTATAACTTATAAACTTAATGACCACATTTAGACTATGATTGTCGATCCAAAGATATGTTATTACGGATAGCTTCTTCCTAATGCTCAACTTGCTGTTATTTGATGATTTAATGTTAGATTACTGCAATGTTATTGCATTTCTGCTCTAGATGTTCTAGCCCCTGCTCTATTTGTTAAAGCAATTAGCATGTGCCAAAATCTTATCTGTAGGGGAACTCGAGAGAACGCACTGCAGTTGTTTCCCCAAATTGGGAAAGATCGAAGTTTATGCATTAATGGTAAATCTCATGTCAATCCTTTCCTTTTTCTTGATTTGATGCTGTTGATGGGTTCTTCTCCTTACAATTTTCCTACCACTTGTTCAACTAATAACGTGTCTGTATGTTCTGCTCTTTGTTTCCTAATAGGTGAAGAGAAAATCATGCTTTTACCATCTGCCTTTATCTATGCCTATAAAGTATGCTTTCCATCATCAAGAGGGAACGTGGTTCCTCCATATCGAAGCAAGGACTTTAAAAGCTTCAGATGGGCCATGCTTGTCAAACTTTGCTGCTGCAGAAGTTGGAGATCATAAATGTGATGGCACCCATCTCACCAATTCTCTTGTTCAAAACATTGGACAAGCGCCCATGATAAGCAGTGGTAAGAAACTTAGTGTCAAAGCTTTACCACAAGAGCTTCTGAAAACTTATCTTATTTAAAGGAAGAGAAAGACTAACATCATAAAATATCAGCATCATGAAATTGAGAAGGAATACCTGAGTAAAAATAATTGAATTCCAAGTGTTAATCTCTTAACATTTTAGCTTCTGAATATAAGGCTGAATGTGCAGATGCAGCAGAGAGGGACTTGAGTTCAATGACAAAGAATCCAACTAATATCTCATTGAGAGAAATATCTGCTGCTGGTATCATCAATGGATACCTTTTGAACTGTAGTGGAGTGAGCAAACATGCCAACTCTCCAATCACCAGTAGAGCCATTCAGAGTCTGCCAGAAGATCAGCTGAGAACCAAAGCAGATGATTGCTGCTCAAGCATTCAAATTGGTGGCTCACCACGATTTATGGTTAGAGCACCCCCAAAGCAATCATTGTTTTTGTTGCCTATGGCCCAAATGACTGGAACTCCTAGAGAGAAGTTCGTAGATAGTGAAGTTGGGCAGCGAATGATCATAGCCTCAAATAACATTAGAATTTCTGCAAATAAACAAAGAGCTGCAACTCCTCTTAGCAGATTCAGAGATGGGAAACTGTTACGCTACAAGAATTTATCTATGGCAAAATTCTTAGTGTTTGAGATCAGTGACAGTGATGACTGAGGAAACCAATGATGCCTCCTGAGCAATAGGGAATGTCAATGCATTGTAATCCCGTGCTTCTGTGAAGTAAAATTTCTGCAATTGATTTCTTGTTGAGCTGATCCTACTTGCATGTTATGCCAATTCTCTCTTTTATTGTTGACATCGCATCAAGATATGAGACACTGAAGGTTGTATAATTCACCAGGTGTTAGTAGACTGAAGTCAATTGTCAGGCCTTCACTTTCATGTATAATTTAGTTGCAAATGCAGATGAGCCATACTTTTTTAGAGCGAGAGACTTTAAGAACTTTACTTTTGTGATTCAATCCTTTTGTAAAGGTGTCTGCACGTATGCAATGCTCTGCATGTGAATGGAATGGTCCACGGTGGTTGAGCATGGACAGAACCAGTTCAGTTAGTTACATTATTGTTTGATGTGGAAATGTTTAGCAGAGTAATCATCATATCAAGCCAGTTTTCTTGCTTTTGGTGATCAGCAACCATGTTTATAAGTTAGACTAATGAGAAGGGGGATAATCCACTCCTATGTATTACACTCATGTTCTCAGTTAGGCATTCTCCATGATTTTATTTGCGTCTGTCTGCTGATGCTGTGCCATCTTTAATAGTACTAGTATTCAGCTTCTTTCTTGTTTTATTATTTTCTTTTTAACTTTCTGAGTGTTAATGCCATCTAAGCTATTCTCTATTTGATCAATAGAGATTGTTATGTTATCAGATTTAGCCACGTGGCAACTTCTGCATCCCTTAAACCAATCTGTTTCCTGATAAAAAGAATAGAAATGGCCAAATGGGTTGGAATCTTACACATTGTTTGACATGCAGGTCAGTCCATGACCTGTAAAAGTATGAAATAACCAGCAATCCAACCACCCATTTTGCACTCATGGTGGCAGCTCAAAGCAATGGGGTTGGGGTTAGACTTCCAACTTATGCATCGCTTAACCAAATCTGTCCACTTATAAAAACAACAGAAATGGCCTAATGGGTTGGAATATTACACATTGTTTGACGTGCAGGTCAGTCCATGACCTGTAAAAGTATGAAATAACCAGTAACCCAACCACCCATTTTGCACTATAGCACCTCAAATCAATCGGGCTGGGGTTAGACTTTGTAACGTATGCATCTTTTAAACCAATCTGTTTCCAGATAAGGATTGCAGGGCATTTTATTCTACTGTAAGGGAAGGGAAGACTCATCGAGTTATCATCATGTATCTTGGGATGATTTACAACAAGCTGTTTATTTAACGTTTAACTTCATTGATAAAAACTTAAAATTTACAGAAAAATTCTTTGACAGCTAAAACTCTGAAGAAGGTCTAATAGAACATATATAAACTTCATTGAGTTATCATCATGTATCTTGGGATGATTTACAACAAGCTGTTTATTTAACGTTTAACTTCATTGATAAAAACTTAAAATTTACAGAAAAATTCTTAGACAGCTAAAACTCTGAAGAAGGTCTAATAGAACATATATAAACTTGTTTAATATCACACACTTAGGAGCATACGACGACCCTCAGCACTAAGCTTTGCAGCTTGCAGCGGCTTCTTTCTGGATGCTTTCAAATGCTTCAACCTCTGCTCTATCCGTTGGCGAGACTCTCCTTGTACTCGTTGTTGTCTAGCAGAAGTTCTGGCTATCTCTGGGTTGTACTTGGATTGGGGACGCACTGTATAAACGAGTGAAGCTGGTTCGGGCCTGGTAACATGTTGCCTCAAAGAAGATGGTCGAGAACTTAGCTTCTGCTCCTTGGCAACACTCAAGTCCAAATCACAATCCTTTACGTCCACCATTGCAGGTTTGCTCACTGGCTTTTTCATCACGGGAACATGAATATCATCATCATTTCTGAGGTCAGAGAACCTTGTACTCTTGTTGAAGATGCTTCGGCTCCATCTGTCGATCAAATCCTTAGCGATCCTTCTGTTGGAAACTGTTTCCTCCTCATACTTCGATAGGAACATAATCGCCTTTCCAAGACCGCTCCTCTTGAACTGTTCTCGTCGGTAATGTTGGTCTAAATCGATCGGAAAATCTGCCAGGATGTTCAGAACTGCTCCACGGATATTGGCATTGGGCAGGCTGCCGTCAGGAAGGGGCTCAAGCCAGTTCTTCAAGAGTGTGAGAACCCCATGATCCAAGAACTGAAGCTGAAAGCTTTTCTTGGACAAAACCTCGGTGAGAAATGGCAACTTCTTGAGCTTGCTGATAGCAGGTCGGCCTTCTCTGTTGAGTTGTGCATCGTCTTCAGCAACGATCGTGAGCTCAACCAGTACTTTCTCGACAAACATGCTGATTTCTTCAGAACCTTTCTCGACCTTCCTCCTCCTCTTCACAGCATCGAACATGGCATTGATTTCTGGATCCTCCTTCCCTCTCTCCCTCTTCTTTGCTTCCACAACGCTCTGCTTCTTCATCACGCAATCCTTCCTGGGAAAACGGTTGTCACCCATCACACTGATCATAAAACTGCAAGATGCTTTCTTTAACTTTGCAATGTCACACTGCTTTCGGGTTCTTGCATGAACGAGTATTTATAGGTATCTGAACAATCCTTATGTAATAAGAGTTCCTAACATTTAGGAAGTTTCAATTTTCATATAAAATTTAGAAAGTTTCAATTTTCAAATTAGAGACAAAACTCATCCCAGACTTCCAAAACATGTGAAACTCTAACACCTTCATGCTTTTGGTTCAAGCAAGGTAAAAAAGAAGGAATTAATTCAAGTTAATTAAGAACTAGTATTCACTTAAAACGACCCAGTTTTTGAGTTGTGGGTAGTGTGGAAAGAGTGCTCTTTCGTAGCTCCCATGGCCCCTTGTCAATCTCAAACAGTGTGGCGTTCTGGCTCTGCCCTGCCCTGCTCTGCTACTTGGAGCAGAGGCCGTGAGGATCATGGTGGTTGCTTGGGTTGGCTCTGACTCTGCCGTGGGATGAGGAAAGGGAAAGAGCTGCTTCCTGCTTGGATGTTGGAGAAGGAAGAGAACTGTAATGACAAGAGGAGCCATGGAAAGGAGAGTGGGCAGAAACAGAGTCAGAAAGACATAAGAGTCAAGATGCAGAAATGGTGGGAAATTTTTTAAAAAAATTAAAAAATATTATTATTATTTCTTTTTGATTAAAGTTATGTTGCAAATTATTGATTTATTTTGTTAATTAATATATTAAAATTTTCATCCATTACTTTTTTTAATTTTATATTTATGTATGACATACAAGCTTAATTTCACATATGATACTATTATGCATAATGTTGAGTTATAATTTTAAACAATGTTAGTAATTTATTCTATCATATAAATAAAGTAATTAATTAAAATGTCATAATGTTGAAACTTCTTGTTTTCACATCAGCATTGGTACAACAACATGCAGTCTGTCATTCTTTGTGAGAGCAGATTACAGTGTTCCCTACCAAAAAGGCAGTACTCATGGTGGCAGCTCAAAGCAATGGGGCTGGGGTTAGACATCGAACTTATGCATCCCTTAAACCAATCTGTTCCCTGATTAAAACAACAGAAATGGCCGAATGGGTTGGAACCTTACACATTGTTTTGCATGCAGGCCAGTCCATGACTTGTAAAAGTATGAAACAACCAGCAATCCAACCACCCATTTTGAACTCATGGTGGCAGCTCAAAACAATGGGGCAGGGGGTAGACTTCCAACTTATGCATCCCTCAAGCCTATCTGTTTCCTGACGAAAACTGCAGAAATGTCCAAATGGGTTGGAACCTTACACATTGTTTTACATGCAGGCCAGTCCAATGACCTGTAAAAGTCTGCAACAACCACCAATCCAACCACCCATTTTGCACCTCAGGTGGCACCTCGGAGCAATGGGGCTGGGGCTAGACTTTTTGTGAGTTGGGCTAGTCAGGCAAAGTCCAACCATACCCAGTTCTTCTTTAGAAGGATCTGAGCCTCAAACAGCTCAATTTAATGCATGCATGTCATAGATTGGATCAAGTTTTCAATTATGAATTGGACCTGAAGAAAAGAATAATCTTTGCTTTAATTGCTGCCACCCCTTTTTTTTAATTAATTTTTAAGGAATCTGCTTCCCCACAGGAACAAGAAACAGGAACAGTTCTTCCAATATTTTATTTATGGGGCTAGATGGGATATATCTAAGCCAAGAATTTCCATGAAAGAAACTAAGAACTTTCATTTTCTTGTCTCATTCCTTGTGAGCCCAAACTCCATCTTTTTTCCTATTGATTCAATTAGGATTGATTTTGTAAAATAATTTCATAAAATATAATATGCAATGAAAGAGATAATATATTAAAAACTACAATTTTTATGTTATTTCATAGCATGATTTATAACCCAAAGTTCCATTTTTGTTATTTCATGGCAAAATTTTATAACCCAAAGTTCCAATTTTCTATTGTAATTTGCCAAAAATGCTGCTTAAGCTATGGTACTATTAGCCCTTTTGTCTCTTTGATACCTTTCCTTGACTTTTTTTTAAATCAATTTTTAATGTATAGCAAAAAGAAAAGCCAATCCTTTTCATGCAAACAATTATAAAATAATAAAAAATGCCCTTTTTTATTTTTTTTACTTTTTGGTATTTTATATTCATTTAAATTCATTTTTTATATAAAAAATTTAAATCCATTTTTGCAAAAAAAATAAGAATTGGGTTTTTAATTGTTTAAAGGAATAAAGTTGGGAAGGGGGCAAGAGTCAAGCTTTCTACAACTTTTAACTTCCCTACTAAGTTTCCCACAAAAGTACATTTCAGTTTAAATTTCAAATTTATATTTGAAAAAAGCATGACTTTTTTTTTTCTATTTTTTACTTATAATTCATCAAAATTTCCAATTAGTCCATTCTTAAATAAATATTTCAAAAATCCAATTTCTTATAATTTCAACAGAACTTATATATATCAATTACAATTCTCATTTTTTTTGAATAAAATTGATAATTAGGACTATGGTCACATTTACTTGCACTAATAATTAAAATTAAATTTAGCTATGAGAAATAATAATTTGACTTATATAGAACTAGAATTTAATTAAGTTGTTTTAAGTACCCAAAAAAAGGAAAAATGATAACCACTCACAAGTTCTATATAAGTTAAAAGGAATTAATATAGACACATGCAACTACCATTCTCAAAGAAAGCCCAAGAGAGATAGAGATAGAGAGAGAATAGCTTTTATGTCTTTAAAGAGTATTTTACTATTCTAAAAATTATATTTTTGGGGAATATAAATATTTGATGACATTCAATTAATTTATAAAAAATTTCATAAATAAATATAATAATTTAAAGTTCATATTTTTGAAAAAATAACAAAAAATAAAAAAAATCCTTATTTAAAAATTTATTTTTTAGCAATAAAATTATGTATGACATTAAACAAAAAGAAATATGAAAATAAATTATTAAATAAATGTAATAGTTTGAAGAGTTTGAAGATCATATTTTTGAAAAATTGCATAAAGTAAAAAACAATTTCCTTTCTTTAAAAATGTTTTTTTTTTGTTCTCGCAATAAAAAATTATTTTTTCTTGAAATAAAAATATTTATGATATTCAATAAAATGAAATGTAAAAAGTTTATTAGATAAATCTATAATTTGAAGTTCATAGTTAAAAAAAATTACAAAAAAAAAATAAAAAATCCTTTTTTAAAAAATTGATTTTGTTTTAGCAATAAAAACATGTCTATTTTCTTGAAATAATTTTTTTTATGAAATTCAACAGAATACCAGATGACAAAATTATTTAAATTTAATATTTTTGAAGAAAAAACCTACATAAAAAATTTTAAAAAAGTTTATTTTTCTTTTTTCTTTTTTAATTTATTTTGTTATAGCAATTTCTCTTATTTTTTTTTCATATTATTATTATTTTTCTGTTCCATTATAAATATTTACAAGACACACCTCCTCTTGCTTCTCCAGTTATTACAATTCTTCTCCACTTCTCTCTCTTTTCTCTTCCTCTTCTTTTTCTCTCTCTCTTTCTCTCTTCCTTTCTTTCTTTGATCTCATCAAAACCCTAATTTCCGATCGCAAAATCCCACCTTTGTCCCCATATTCCCTTCTAATTAGCAATCCCACTTTTCCTCCCAATTTCAGGATCCTTCTTTGATTCTTGATATTTTTAACAGTGTTAATTCAGAGGAAAAAGCCCTAATTTTTTCTTTTAATCCAATTTCTACATTTCTTTTAAACTCTTCGATCAATTCTCGATTGCCTTGAGAATTGATCGATTCTTGAAAATCGTAACCTTCCTGAGATGTTCTGTTTTTGCTCAATATGAAGCTTAAACGGAGGAGGTATTTAGAAGTGGTAAGTAAGAGGTTAATTCATTTTTATTGTATTTTTATTGTTTTTTATTAAGTTGTTTGTTTTGTTGATGTTTTGGGTGTTATTTAAGCTTTTAAAATGCTTTAAAGTTTGTTTTTTTTTTATTTCTTTTATTGATCAGATTAAAGATTAGTTTTTGATTGGTTGGAGTTCGTTAGTAGTGGAAAAGTTTTGATTTTTTATTTATCTCTATCTCTTTTTGATATAATAGTCTAGTTGAGATAGTGAAATAGTTCATATATATATATATATATATTGAAATTACTGGAAGCATTTTCTAATTTCCGATGATACCTTGTAAATTAGGCATAAATAAGTAATGCTCTATTTGATTGATTGCCCTGGAAATGATAGGAAGTGAGATGAACTTAAATGCTTACTTTGAAATTTGAACGAAAGGGCCTTTAAATATTGTTTGGGCTTTGATGAAAATTTCCAGTTTGAAAATCGCAAATAGAATTATATGGTATCAAATAAATAACTAAGCTTGAAATAAAATTGAGCTTTCTCTTTTTGACCTTTTATTGGCAACATGGTCTATCATAGTGTCATTTGAGTAATTTGAATAAATAAGTTTTCTTGCATTTGTTGTTGGTGTAATCCTGTCTGATGTTTGCAAAAAGCAAGGAGATACATGTAAGTCCTAGTTTCATGGTCAAACAGGAGGCTATGGTGGGGCTAGCCGATTGGATAGAATATAGAGTGATCTCTAACAGTTTTTAATTCACATTTTGATAGTATAAAAGTATAGCTACTTTGCTAAGAGGATTGATTGTTGAAAGATGAGTAATCTATTTTTATTGGTAATGTTTTTATGAGGAGGATTGAGGTTATATTTTTAGAGGGCTACGGAAACAAAATTTATTCCTTTTGAGGTATGCGTATGTCTTTTCCTTGAAGAATGCAGTTAAAAAACTTTTCAGGCTGTTGAGTTATTGGCATTGGTGTATTTTTCTAATTACTTTCTGTCTATTTCTCTTTTCGCAGTCACTTTTGATTTACTTATTTTGTCATCTGTTTATGTTAGTAAGATATGAATATCCTAGAATTTATTGATGCCTATACCTAAAGTAACTGTTTTTCTTTTTGATTTGCATCAGCCTCCCAAAATCAGATCCTTCATCAATAGTGTCACTTCTGTGCCGCTTGAGAATATAGAGGAACCCCTAAGAGATTTTGTTTGGGAGTTTGATAAGGTGCCTCTATAACCTTTATCTGATAAATTGTTGTAGTTTTTGTAATGCAGTTATTTACGCTTTTGTTGTTATTGTTGCAGGGAGATTTTCATCACTGGGTTGAGCTTTTTAACCATTTTGATACATTTTTTGAGAAGCATATAAAATCAAGAAAAGATTTGCAGGTTGAGGATAATTTTTTTGGATCTGACCCACCTTTCCCAAGGGAAGCAGTTCTTCAAATTCTTCGTGTTATAAGAATAGTCTTGGAAAACTGCACAAATAAGCATTTTTATAGCTCTTATGAGGTATTTTTTGGGTCTTAGAATCTTGCATTATGTAGTGGGAATTTGATTTTTTGTTTTATAAAATATATTAGTGAAACTGTATGCTTTACAGTCCTGGTATCTTTTAGCATTTCTTTCCAAGTGAGGGATTAGTCACATGTTAATATACCAATCATTTTCACTTTTTTGCAGCAGCATCTTTCATCCTTGCTTGCATCTACTGATGCTGATGTCATTGAGGCTTGCTTGCAAACTTTAGCTGCGTTCTTGAAGAAAACAATTGGAAAGTACTCTATCAGAGATGCATCTTTGAATTCCAAGTTATTTGCTCTTGCTCAAGGTTGGGGGGGAAAAGAAGAGGGTCTAGGATTGATTGCATGTTCTATACAGAATGGGTGTGATACAGTTGCTTATGATCTAGGGTGTACTCTCCATTTTGAGTTTTATGCATCAAATGAGTTCTCTGCCTCGGAACATTCAACCCAAGGTTTACAAATTATTCATTTACCTAACATCAACACTCATCCAGAGACTGATTTAGAACTCTTGAATAAATTAGTTGGCGAGTATAAGGTACCAACAAATTTAAGGTTTTCTTTATTGTCAAGATTGCGATTTGCTAGGGCTTTTGGCTCTTTTACATCTCGGCAGCAGTATACACGCATTCGCTTGTATGCCTTCATTGTTCTTGTTCAAGCAAGCAGTGATGCTGATGACCTAGTTTCTTTCTTTAATAATGAGCCTGAGTTTGTTAACGAGTTAGTTACTTTACTGAGCTACGAAGATGCAGTTCCCGAGAAGATTCGAATTTTATGTCTGCTTTCTTTGGTTGCTCTTTGTCAAGACCGGTCCCGCCAACCTACTGTATTGACTGCTGTCACATCTGGCGGACACCGAGGTATCCTATCCAGCCTCATGCAGAAAGCCATTGATTCTGTTGTGAGCAATACATCAAAGTGGTCTGTTGTGTTTGCTGAGGCTCTGCTATCTCTTGTCACTGTTTTGGTTTCATCATCATCAGGTTGCTCGGCCATGCGTGAAGCAGGGTTTATCCCCACTCTTCTACCTCTGCTTAAAGATACTGATCCTCAGCATCTGCATTTGGTCAGTACAGCTGTCAATATTCTGGAGGCCTTCATGGATTATAGTAATCCTGCGGCTGCATTGTTCAGAGACTTGGGTGGTTTAGATGATACAATCTCTCGCTTGAAACTTGAAGTTTCTTATGTGGAAAACAGTCCAAAGCAACAAGTTGAAGATCCTGATTGTAGTGGGCGGAGTTCACAAGTAGTTGCAGGTGCTTCGACTGAGCTTGACAACATGCAGCCTCTATATTCTGAAGCATTAGTTTCCTATCATCGGCGGCTACTCATGAAAGCTTTATTACGTGCTATATCTCTTGGAACATATGCCCCTGGAAACACTGCTCGTGTTTATGGATCCGAGGAGAGTTTGTTGCCACAATGCTTGTGTATCATATTTAGACGAGCAAAAGATTTTGGTGGGGGAGTATTTGCACTTGCAGCAACTGTCATGAGTGATCTAATTCACAAGGATCCTACATGCTTTTCTGTCTTAGAGGCAGCTGGTCTTCCATCTGCCTTCCTAGATGCTATAATGGATGGTGTTCTCTGCTCTGCAGAAGCCATAACATGCATACCTCAATGTTTGGATGCCTTGTGTCTTAACACTAATGGTCTTCAGGCTGTGAAAGACCGCAATGCTTTGAGGTGCTTTGTCAAGATATTTACTTCTAGAACATATTTGCGTTGTCTTACTGGAGATACTCCTGGTTCCTTGTCAAGTGGCTTGGATGAACTTATGCGCCATGCTTCTTCATTGCGTGTGCCTGGAGTGGATATGGTGATTGAGATCTTGAATGTCATACTGAGAATTGGATCTGGTGTTGACACTTCAAATTTTGCTGCTGAATCTTCTGCCCCTGTTCCCATGGAAACTGATGCTGAAGAGAGGAATTTGATTCAGCAAGATGACAGGGAATCTTCAAGGATTGAGAGCCCAGAGCAAGTGGCTGAGTCGTCTTCTGATGCTTCTTTGATGAATATTGAATTGTTTCTTCCTGATTGTATAAGCAATGTGGGCCGTTTACTTGAAACCATTCTTCAGAATGCTGACACGTGCCGGATGTTTGTTGAAAAGAAGGGTATTGATGTTGTCCTACAGTTGTTTACCTTGCCTTTAATGCCTCTTTCAGCATCAATTGGACAGAGCATTTCTGTTGCCTTCAAGAACTTTTCACTTCAGCATTCTGCTTCTCTGGCTCGGGCAGTTTGTTCATTCCTGAGAGAACATCTGAAGTCAACAAATGAACTTTTAGTTTCTATTGGAGGAACTCAGCTAGCCATGGTTGAACCCGGAAACCAGACTAAGGTTTTGAGATCTCTTTCTAGTCTTGAAGGTATATTGTCCCTTTCCAACTTTCTTTTGAAGGGCACTACCAGTGTTGTCTCTGAGTTGAGCACTGCAGATGCTGATGTATTGAAAGATCTTGGGAGGGCATACAGGGAAATAATATGGCAAATTTCTTTGTCTAATGATTCCATGGCTGATGAGAAGCGGAATGCTGATCAAGAAAGTGAGAGTCCAGATGCGGCTCCATCAAATGCTGCTGCTGGAAGAGAAAGTGATGATGATGCCAGTATGCCTGCTGTGAGATACCTGAACCCTGTTTCTCTTAGGAATGGTCCTCAGTCTTTGTGGGGTGCAGAACGAGAGTTTCTTTCTGTTGTCCGTTCTGGTGAAAGTTTGCACCGCCGTAGTCGACATGGATTGTCCCGTTTAAGGGGTGGAAGGAGTGGTCGACACCTGGAGGCTTTAAATATTGATTCTGAAGTTTCTCACAATCTACCAGAGATGTCATCTCTCCAGGATTTGAAAACAAAAAGTCCTGGCCTTCTTGTGATAGAAATTCTTAACAAGCTTGCTTTCACATTACGGTCTTTTTTCACAGCTCTTGTGAAGGGGTTTACCTCACCAAACCGTCGTAGAGCAGATGCAGGATCATTAAGTTCGGCTTCAAAGACCCTTGGTATGGCCCTGGCTAAAATTTTTCTTGAGGCCCTGGGTTTCTCTGGGTATTCGTCATCTTCGGGTCTTGATACATCCCTTTCAGTCAAGTGTCGCTACCTTGGAAAAGTTGTTGATGACATGGGAGCACTGACATTTGACAGCAGGCGGCGTACATGTTATACAGCAATGGTTAATAATTTTTATGTCCATGGAACATTTAAGGAGCTACTTACCACCTTTGAAGCTACTAGTCAGTTATTGTGGACACTACCATACTCTATTCCTACATCAGGTATTGAACATGAGAAGGCAGGTGAAGCGAATAAATTCTCACACAGTACATGGCTGCTTGATACATTACAATGCTACTGCCGTCTTCTTGAGTATTTTGTTAATTCTACTTTACTTCTGTTTGGGAATTCTGGATCCCAAACTCAGCTGCTTGTTCAGCCAGTTGCTGCAGGTTTGTCAATTGGGCTCTTCCCCGTTCCTAGGGACCCAGAAACCTTTGTGCGTATGCTGCAGTGTCAGGTGCTGGATGTGATTCTACCTATCTGGAACCATCCTATGTTTCCTAATTGTAGTCCTGGTTTTGTGGCTTCTGTTGTTTCGATTATCATGCATGTATACTCAGGTGTTGGAGATGTGAGACGAAATCGCACCGGCATCTCAGGAAGTACAAACCAGCGTTTCATGCCGCCACCGCCTGATGAAGGTACCATTGCCACCATTGTTGAGATGGGTTTTTCAAGGGCTAGGGCTGAGGAAGCACTGAGACGAGTTGAAACAAATAGTGTTGAAATGGCCATGGAGTGGCTGATTAGTCATGCTGAGGATCCTGTGCAAGAGGATGATGAACTGGCTCGGGCACTTGCTTTATCACTTGGAAATTCATCAGATACATCCAAAGTTGACAGTGTTGACAAGCCAATGGATGTCATTACAGAAGAAGGGCGGCCTGCTGAACCTCCAATTGATGACATCCTCAGTGCATCTGTGAAGTTGTTCCAGAGTAGCGATAATATGGCATTTTCATTGACAGACTTGCTTGTAACACTTTGCAATCGTAACAAAGGAGAAGATCGTCCAAAAGTGCTATCTTTTCTTATTCAACAGCTGAAGCACTGTCCACTGGATTTTTCAAAAGATTCAAGTGCGTTGTGTATGATATCTCATATTGTAGCACTGCTTCTATCCGAAGATGGAAATACACGCGAAATTGCTGCACAGAATGGTATAGTACCTGCTGCTATTGATATCCTGATGGACTTCAAGGCTAAAAATGAGCTGGGGAATGAAATTATGGCACCAAAATGTATCAGTGCTTTACTGTTGATCTTGGATAACATGTTGCAGTCTCGTCCGAGAATATTTCCTGACACGGTGGAGGGTACTCAGACAGTATCTCAGCCTGACTCATCTGGGGAGCATGCTTCTTTGTCAGGTCCAGAATCAACGGCAGAGAAAAAATTAGCTTCGGATGCTAATGAGAAAGAATCTATCACTCCATTTGAGAAAATATTGGGTGAATCTACTGGTTACTTGACTATAGAAGAGAGTCACAAGTTGCTGCTTGTTGCATGTGACCTAATCAGACAGCATGTTCCAGCAATGGTCATGCAGGCTGTTCTGCAGTTATGTGCTCGCTTGACAAAAACGCATGCTCTAGCTTTGCAGTTTCTTGAGAATGGAGGCTTGGCTGCTCTCTTTAGTCTTCCGAGAACTTGTTTTTTCCCTGGTTATGATACTGTTGCATCATCCATTATCAGACATCTCCTTGAAGATCCTCAGACTTTGCAAACTGCTATGGAATTGGAGATTAGACAGACTTTGAGTGGTAACAGGCATGCTGGCCGTGTTTCACCTCGAACATTTTTAACATCAATGGCACCTGTTATCTGCAGAGATCCTGTGGTTTTTATGAAAGCTGCAGCTGCGGTTTGTCAGTTGGAGTCATCAGGGGGGAGGCCCTTTGTAGTTCTATTGAAGGAAAAGGAGAGAGATAAGGACAAAACAAAAGCTTCTGGTGCTGAACTTGGATTATCTTCAAATGAATCTGTGCGAATTCCTGAGAATAAGGTGAATGATGGAACAGGTAGATGTTCCAAAGGCCACAAAAGGGTTCCAGCCAATCTTGCTCAAGTGATTGATCAGCTTCTTGAAATAGTTTTGAAATATCCTTCTGCTAAAGGCCAGGAAGATAGTGCCACTGACTTGACTTCGATGGAGATTGATGAACCTGCAAGCAAGGTGAAGGGGAAGTCAAAGGTTGATGAAACAAAAAAAATGGAGTCTGAAACTGAAAGATCTGCAGGACTTGCTAAGGTGACTTTTGTTCTTAAGTTATTGAGTGATATTCTTTTAATGTATGTACATGCAGTAGGGGTCATATTGAAAAGGGATTCAGAAATGGGTCAACTTCGTGGTTCTAATCAATTGGATTCATCTGGAAGCCCTGGCATTCTTCATCATATTCTACATAGGTTGCTTCCACTATCTGTTGATAAATCTGCAGGGCCTGATGAATGGAGGGACAAGTTGTCTGAAAAAGCTTCATGGTTTCTGGTGGTTCTATGTGGTCGTTCCAGTGAAGGTCGTAAAAGGGTGATTAATGAACTTGTGAAAGCCTTATCTTCTTTCTCAAATTTGGAGAGCAACTCCATGAAAAGCACCTTGGTGCCTGATAAAAGGGTTTTTGCTTTTGCTGATTTGGCATATTCAATTTTGTCAAAGAACTCATCATCAAGCAACTTACCTGCTACAGGCTGCTCCCCAGATATAGCAAAAAACATGATTGAGGGAGGAGTGGTTCAATGTCTAACTAACATTCTTGAAGTGATTGATTTGGATCATCCTGATGCGCCCAAAACTGTAAATCTGATGCTCAAGGCTTTGGAAAGCCTTACTAGGGCTGCTAATGCAAATGAGCAGGTTTTCAAGTCTGAAGGGTCTAACAAGAAGAAGCCATCGTCTTCAAATGGAAGACATGCTGATCAGGTCACAGTATCTGCTACTGAGGCCGCAGAGAACAATCAGAATGGGGGTGGTCAAGAAGTAGTTGTAGATGCAGAGGAGACCGAACAACAGCAACATCAAGGAACTTCACAAAGTGAAGGCAATCACAATGCAAACCCTAATGATTCTGTTGAGCAAGATATGAGAGTTGAAGTAGAGGAGACAGGAGCTAGCAACAGACCCATGGAACTTGGGATGGATTTCATGCGTGAAGAAATGGAAGAAGGTGGTGTGTTACACAATACTGACCAAATTGAGATGACATTCCGTGTGGAGAATAGGGCAGATGATGATATGGGTGATGAGGATGATGACATGGCAGATGATGGGGAGGATGATGAGGATGATGATGAGGGGGAGGATGAGGATGAGGATATAGCAGAAGATGGTGCCGGAATGATGTCTCTAGCTGATACTGATGTGGAGGACCATGATGATACTGGTTTGGGAGATGACTATAATGATGACATGATTGATGAAGAAGATGATGACTTTCATGAGCATCGTGTTATAGAGGTAAGGTGGAGGGAGGCCCTCGATGGGTTAGATCATTTGCAGGTACTTGGTCAACCTGGAGGTACAAGTGGTTTGATTGATGTTGCTGCTGAGCCTTTTGAAGGTGTGAATGTGGATGATCTCTTTGGTCTTCGGAGGCCTGTAGGTTTTGAACGCAGACGATCTAATGGTAGGTCTTCCTTTGAGCGTTCTGTTACAGAAGTAAATGGCTTTCAACATCCTCTTCTATTAAGACCATCCCCGTCAGGGGACTTAAGCTCAATGTGGTCATCAGGTGGGAATACATCCAGGGATTTGGAAGCTCTGTCATCTGGAAGTTTTGATGTTACTCATTTCTACATGTTTGATGCTCCTGTTCTGCCATATGATCATGCACCAAGTGGTCTGTTTGGTGATCGATTGGGTAGTGCAGCACCCCCACCTTTGACTGATTATTCTGTAGGCATGGACTCATTGCATCTGCCAGGGCGAAGGGGGCTTGGTGATGGACGGTGGACAGATGATGGTCAGCCGCAAGCAAGTGCTCAAGCTGCAGCAATTGCGCAGGCAGTAGAGGAACAGTTTGTTTCTCATTTGCGCAGCACAGCTCCAGCCAACAACCTGGCAGAAAGGCAGTCACAAAATTCTGGTATCCAGGAGATGCAACCATCAGATGCGCCAGCATCAAATGATGGCAAGGTTGTGTTAGAGGGAGATAATGCCAGTAGTCAGCATAGTGAAGATCACCAGCAAGAAAATGGCAATGAAATTTCACATGAACTTAATCCAACGGTTGAAAGTGGTTCATACCATGAGCAGCGAAATCCTGAGTCTGTCATTGGTGATATGGCTGAATCTATGCAGGCAAATGAACGGCTATTAACTCAGCCACTTTCATTGAACAATGCACCAAATGAGCATGAGAACATGGAAATTGGGGAAGGGAATGGCAATGCTGCTGATCAAGTGGAGCCCAATCCTGAAATGGTTAACTTGCCCGAAGGGGATTCTGGTGTGCCTGGAAACCTCTCCATACAGGCCGTGGGTGCTGATGGATTGTCAGGAGCAGATGGTCAGGCAGGTAATAATGTTTTGGCAGATTCTGGTCTGGAGATGCATAATACTGGTGATTCTAATGGGTCTTCATTTCATGAAAGTATTGATGTTGACATGAATGCAACTGATGCTGAAGGGAACCAAACTGAGCAATCTGTTCCTCCTGAAATTGGTGCAGAGGAGCCAGCTTCTCAGCAAAACACACTAGATGCTCAGGATGCTAATCAGGCTGACCAAACTAGTGTTAACAATGAGGCTACTGGTGCTAATGCCATTGATCCTACCTTCTTGGAGGCGCTACCTGAAGATCTACGGGCAGAAGTTTTGGCTTCCCAACAAGCTCAATCTGTTCAACCTCCTACTTATGTGCCGCCTTCAGCAGATGACATTGATCCTGAGTTTTTAGCTGCTCTTCCGCCAGACATTCAAGCAGAAGTGTTAGCACAGCAAAGAGCGCAGAGAGTTGCTCAGCAAGCGGAGGGTCAACCTGTGGACATGGATAATGCTTCGATCATTGCCACCTTCCCTGCTGATCTGCGTGAAGAGGTTCGCAAAATAAACATTTCCCCTCCTTGTTAACTGAACTATAATAACTCTTTTTGGCCTTTGTTCCAGGTGCTTTTGACTTCTTCAGAAGCAGTTTTGTCGGCGTTACCTTCTTCACTACTTGCTGAAGCTCAAATGCTTAGGGACAGAGCAATGAGTCATTACCAGGCACGTAGTCTTTTTGGAGGGAGCCACAGGCTAAATAATCGGAGGAATGGTTTGGGCTTGGATAGGCAGACAGTGATGGACAGGGGTGTTGGAGTTACATTAGGTCGAAGGCCAGGCTCTACCATTTCAGATAGCTTAAAAGTGAGGGAAATTGAAGGGGAGCCTCTTTTGAATGCGAATTCTTTGAAAGCTTTGATTCGCCTTCTACGGCTAGCGCAGGTATTGCGATTTACTGTTTTTCATGGTTCAATGGTCAATCAGGCTTGCTGGCTCTGATCAATCTGTCAAAGTGGTTGTAGACTGACAACTTTAACATTAAACTGATGCTTGAAATGCAATATTCAGTTTTAGTTTATGGAAGATTATGGTGTCATTGTAATGTTGCTTGTCCAAATAGTCAGTGAAAATTTTGAACATTTGTGTATGTTTCTAACACACTGGTTTTTTGTTTCTATCTATTTGTAGCCCCTTGGGAAGGGCCTTCTGCAGAGGCTTCTGTTAAATCTTTGTGCACATAGTGTTACAAGAGCAACTTTGGTAAAGCTCTTGCTTGATATGATTAAATCTGAAACTGAAGGCTCAAGCAATGGTTTGTCAACAATAAATTCCCACAGGCTTTATGGTTGCCAGTCAAATGTTGTTTATGGCCGGTCACAGTTGTTCGATGGTAATGCTTTCATCTAATGTAATTGCACCTTTCTGTGTTTGTTTCATCATCTTATCTTTAATTTTGTTGCAATAGGTCTTCCACCTCTTGTACTACGTCGCGTGCTCGAGATTTTGACTTATTTGGCTACAAATCATTCTGCTGTTGCAAATATGTTGTTTTACTTTGATCCCTCAATTCTTTCTGAGCCATTCAGCCCAAAATATTCAGAAACTAAGAAAGATAAAGGCAAGGAGAAAATTATGGATGGAGATGCGTCAAAAACCTTGGGAAACTCTCAGGAAGGAGATGTTCCTTTAATATTATTTCTTAAGCTCTTGAATCGGCCGCTGTTTTTGCACAGCACTGCCCATCTCGAGCAGGTAGTACTCTTCTAGACATATTAACACCCATTAGCTATGGCTGTCAGTCCTACTGGTATAGTGATAATATCCTGGCTTGTTCCTATTGTTAAATATGGTTTTCTATGATGCAGGTTGTGGGCGTGCTTCAAGTAGTTGTCTATACAGCAGCATCAAAATTAGAAAGCCGGTCACTCTCCGATTTGGCAGTTGATAATTCAAATTCCCATAACCAGCTCACAAATGAAGCTTCTGGTGATGCTCATAAAGACCCTTCTTTGTCAGAACCAGATTCTAATCAAGAGGATAAACAGATCAATGCGGAATCCTCTGCATCTGGTGGCCATAGAAATGTCAATTTGTATAATATATTCTTGCAGCTGCCAGAGTCTGATTTGTGCAATTTATGCAGTCTTCTTGGTCGTGAGGGGTATGAATTCTGATGCTTATCTCAGAATGTGTTTAAAGTTATTTATAATACTTAGGATTTTAACTTCCTGTTCCTTTTTCTCCCATGGTCCCCCTGGAATATCTTTTTATTTTTTTTTTCACTGCTGACCTTTTCTAATATTCTTGTTCAGGCTGTCAGATAAAGTTTATATGTTAGCTGGTGAGGTGCTGAAGAAGTTGGCCTCAGTTGCTGTGAGGCATCGCAAGTTCTTTACTTCAGAGCTTTCAGAATTAGCTCATGGTTTGAGTAGTTCTGCTGTCAATGAGCTGATTACACTGAGGAATACACAGATGCTGGGTCTGAGTGCAGGTTCCATGGCAGGAGCTGCAATCCTGCGTGTGCTACAAGTGCTTAGCTCACTTGCTTCAGCTAATGTTGATGATGATACACCACAGGATAGTGATCGTGAACAGGAAGAGCAAGCTACCATGTGGAAATTAAATGTGTCATTAGAGCCATTGTGGGAAGAATTAAGTGATTGTATTGGCATGACTGAGGTACAGCTGGCTCAGAGCTCACTCTGTCCAACTGTATCTAATGTAAATGTTGGGGAGCATGTACAGGGAACATCCTCATCATCGCCACTTCCTCCTGGGACTCAGAGACTCCTTCCTTTCATTGAGGCTTTCTTTGTTTTGTGTGAAAAGCTACATGCAAATCATTCTATCATGCAGCAAGATCTTGTAAATGTGACTGCCCGAGAAGTAAAAGAGTCTTCTGAGTGTTCTGCTGCCTTATCCTCCAAGTGCAGTGGGGATTCTCAGAAGAAGCTTGATGGTTCTGTGACATTTGCGAGGTTTGCTGAGAAGCATCGCAGACTTCTGAATGCTTTTGTCAGGCAGAATCCTGGCTTGTTAGAAAAATCACTTTCTATGTTGCTGAAAGCTCCAAGGTTGATTGACTTTGATAACAAAAGAGCATATTTCCGTTCAAGAATAAGGCAACAGCATGAACAGCACCTTGCTGGCCCACTGCGGATAAGTGTGCGGCGTGCATATGTTTTGGAGGACTCTTACAACCAGTTAAGAATGCGGCCTACTCAGGATCTGAAGGGTCGTTTGAACGTGCAGTTTCAAGGTGAAGAGGGTATTGATGCTGGTGGTCTGACAAGAGAATGGTATCAGTTATTGTCAAGGGTTATATTTGACAAAGGAGCATTACTTTTTACTACTGTGGGGAACAATGCAACTTTTCAGCCAAATTCCAATTCTGTTTACCAGACTGAGCATCTATCGTACTTCAAATTTGTCGGCCGCGTGGTAAGTCACAAGGCTGTTAAGTTCTGAGCTGGGTTGTGATCTTGCAGTAATTGTTTTCTTACTTTTTGTTATCTGTGAATCATATATGCAGGTTGCAAAGGCATTATTTGATGGTCAACTTTTGGATGTTTATTTTACTCGATCCTTCTACAAGCACATACTTGGGGTGAAGGTGACATACCATGATATAGAGGCAGTTGATCCTGATTATTACAAGAATCTGAAGTGGATGCTAGAGGTTGGTTTAATTATGCAATTTCTTCCCCTGGTTCTTTTAACTGACTTCTCGCATAGTGCACTGGAGCCAATGTGCATTGGAAGGGACTAATTTCTCATTCTTTCTCTAATGGTCTTATTCATTTCAGAACGATGTGAGTGACATACCTGACCTGACTTTTAGCATGGATGCTGATGAAGAGAAGCACATACTTTATGAAAAAACTGAGGTATGTTAATGCTGAACAATGAATTTTTTTTCCAAGATTTTTTCTTTTCGTCCTGGTTATTTTTTCCCATATCTTCTGAATTGTTGTGATTGTTTGCTTGATAAAGGTTACTGATTATGAGCTTAAACCTGGAGGAAGAAATATCAGAGTCACTGAAGAAACAAAACATGAGTATGTAGACCTTGTTGCTGATCATATCTTGACAAATGCTATCCGTCCTCAGATCAATTCCTTCCTCGAGGGATTTAATGAATTGGTGCCACGGGAACTTATTTCAATTTTTAACGATAAAGAGCTTGAGCTACTAATCAGTGGACTTCCTGAAATTGATTGTAAGCTTACAGCCTATGCTTTTGTACTTGTCATTGAGCTTGCCTGTGTTTCTTCTAGTACCTGAGCAATATTGTTATTTTGCAGTGGATGATCTAAAGGCCAACGCTGAGTATACTGGCTACACAGCTGCATCTCCTGTTATTCAATGGTTTTGGGAAGTTGTTAAAGCTTTTAACAAAGAGGACATGGCAAGACTGCTGCAGTTTGTCACTGGAACATCAAAGGTACTTTTTTTGATTGTGTTAAATGGCTTGGGTTCCTGTTGGTTGGCATCCGTACCAACTTTTTTGTGTTTGCAGGTGCCATTGGAGGGTTTTAAGGCATTGCAGGGCATCTCTGGTCCACAGAGGTTTCAGATTCACAAGGCATATGGAGCTCCTGAGCGGCTGCCTTCTGCACATACATGGTGAGGATAATTCTTGTCGCCATCTATCTGTACAACTTCCGTGCTTTTCTTTTTGTTTTAACCTTTTATTTTTGCTCTCCAGCTTTAATCAACTAGACCTTCCTGAGTATACCTCCAAGGAACAGCTTCAGGAACGTTTGCTGCTTGCCATCCATGAAGCTAGTGAAGGGTTTGGCTTTGGTTGAACAAATGTTGTATTATGATGACATTGTCTCAGCAGCACCTATAATCCATCTACAAATCTACATTGTACATGTCAGTATAAGATCCTTCCTCCTCAATGTCATATGCCCGTGTCTAAATGCACCATGAATCTGATCACTTATCGAATGTTCATTCTTTGTTTCTTTGTAGCAGAAGCGTGGTGGATTTGGCCAATGAAGACGTAATAATGAGAGGAAGAGGTGCTGATCTTAGGAGTGTTGAAATAGGATTCCGGATGCCCAATGCAGCAGAAATGGAGGGGATGATGCTTGTGCCTTTGATTACTACTGGCGAGCTTCTCAAACAACCAACCCAGAGGAAAAATGAGATTCTTTTCATAGTTTTTGCCGTGTCAAGTGAATGAGAGGGAGCACTCGAAGATGGTTCTATTGTTAATATTAGTTTTGTTTTTTCTTTTCTAATTCTTGAAAAGTGCTCACATGGCTAATTGTCTTTTTGGATTAGCGCATGCCCTCAACTATTTTCTCAGTTCTTAATAAGCTAGTGATTGTTCATATTAAATCATCCCACCTTGCTTTTTCCCTTTCCTTAAATGCTCTTAAGCAGTCAAGCTAGAAAGCTCCATATCTTTTAAACGATAGCTAGGAAGGTTTATTCTTTTCCTTATGCAGCTTGTTTCTATGTTTTAATCATCACTGCCGGCGTTATTGCCCAAAATTCTGATGGAGAAGATCCCTGGTAAAGGGAGAGACAAAGTTTCAGAGAAAAACCTGAAGCCATTACCAAGTGCTTCAGAACTTTTAATCCATTTTCAATGTCTTGAAAAACCCTTTCTCTAGCATAGACTTTGCCCTTCTCTGATCCTTTGCCCCTCGTTTAGCTCTTCAATCTTTATCTTGACTTTGCCAGGGTTGCTGGGACCATGAGATTCAAGCAATGGGCCTCTAATGAAGGGTTCATTGTCTGCAATATACTGTCTCAAACCCCTCCTTCCATTGATACTTTCTTGTTCTGCAATTTGACATAAGTGACTTTCTTTCTGCTTTAGCTACTTTCTCTTTCTGTCTATTGGAAACAATCCTTCATACGACCATTGGTGACTTTACTATAACAGAATCAACGAGGAAGGAAAAACATAAAGCCTGGCACGTAGTTTGTTGAAAAATGCAGGCAGAAGCTTGTGAGAAAACTATTCAAAAAGCCAAATGAAACCCTAAATTGTCAAATAAATTAAGATTTTAATCACGTAAACGTGCACATCAACCATAACCTGATACGGACAGTCTGTGGAAAAATCCATGCAGAAAAAGTCTGTGGAAAGTATACGTATGACGTTGAAATGTAATCCAACTCAGGCTGAAGTTGTCAAACTGCATAGGTAGTCACGAAAGGAATCCAGGCAATTTTTTAGTCTCTTTGTTAGTACCATTTGCTCATTAATATATCAATATTAGTTAAACATCTAACTTGGATTGGGTTGGTAAATGGAATTAGTCTTCAAAAGACAGCGCATTCATTCATTCCTTTGTTGCTGCATTGACAAGGATAGGATTTGCAGATACAGATAACTACTACAACTAAACATCTGATCCTCTTTGATGATTATATTAAATATTGCAGACCATACGTAAGTTCCATCAATCTATAAGCTGATCATGCAAACAAAACAGCACTGATACATGAGAGCCTGAAGCCTAATGTATTACTCAACCCAGGCATAATATGAAGTCACTAATCTTGTAATGTAGTTTAAGAGGTAGATGTATTGACATTAGGAAGCAATATTGTCCACTCATGGTACTTTGGTGGGTAGCTTGTAGCATCAACATTTAATGGAATTATAAGGGCAAAACATTTTACCTTTTCATCGATTAAAAAAACAGTACTGTCAGTGATTTTGAATGATGGATCCTTCATCTTTGAGAAAAGAAGTACCAGACAAGGGCAAAGACAAGTTAGAGAAAAGTTACAACCCTGATCTGGCATTGCTTCTTTTGTTGTTTTTCATGCATCGGCCCCACAGAATACTATTGAGCAATGATCAATATGTGACTGTAGGTTCTACCTACCTCTCCATTTGTACGAGTTTTGCTGATAAAAAAGCAAATAGTCTAATAGGTTTTTGAACAAATTAGTTTAGATTTGGCCAACCTTTTCCTGCAAGAAAATACAATTAATGTCTGCAATCAAAACACCCTTTGATTGTACAGTATTGAGAAACAAACATTAGTTCATCAGAGAATGGCAAAGACAAGTTAAAAGAAAAAAAAAATTCTTCTCAATGGCTTCAAATTCTGTTCTTTAACTTGTTCTAGCCTTTCTCTATAAACAGTGAACCTCCTGCTTAAGTTTTGAGAATTAAAGAACATAGCAGAGACAGGCAAAGACAAGTTAAAGAAAATATTGTCCCTCCAAAGGGATACCTTCAAAATTTTCTTTAACCTGTCTTTTGCCTTTCTCTGAAACCTTCTGCTTACATTAGCTTCCATTTGCAAATCTAACAAAAAAACACAGTGAATTCTATACTAGGCAAAGCTAGCTTTTGTCGGATGACCATCTGGTTTCCTTCTTTGCTTTTTGTAGGCACGGTGAGGCACCGACTTGTACACAACAAAAGGAAAGCTAACAGAAATTGTATGATTTGCAGAAGGCAGGAAAGTAGAAAGAACTAGGAAAGACAATTTCTTTAAAAGTTACCCAGATTTTTTTAGGAGAAACATGCAGGAAAGAAGGTTCGTGGTGGAGACATCTAACCAAATACTTCTCTCTCTGGGCTCAAAAGGAAGGAAAAAAAAAGAAGTAAGTTTCTATCACCATGGACTTCTTGAAAATTTCCTGGGTCCTTTCCCTGGAAAAATAATACCAAGTTTGATTTGATGTGAAATTGTTTCATAAAATGTTGGGTATACAAACCATATGCGTGGATTCCATCTCTCTCCATTTTCTTTTCCAGGAAACTAATGGGAAAACCCTTCCTCTCCAAAAACCCTAGAATTTATGGCAAATTCATGTTCTAATGTTGTTGTCAATGGATGTCCCATGCATGGCTTTTCCTTTACTTTTCCTCTCTTCCTTTTTTTCCTTCCCTTTTTTGTTCTTTCTGCCATTTTTTTTCCTTCTTCTTTCTTGGTGCTTGCTTGATTTGTTCAGGAAAGAAAGTTTTCAACAGGAAAAGACACAGAAGTTTCTGTTCATTCTTTTAATTGCTTTTATATATATATATATATATATATATATGAGGGAAGAAAATTAAAGTCATTCATTCATGACTAAGAGAAGAAAAGATATGCTTAATTAATCTATTAATAATCATTCCACAGCTTCTATAAATATGGTAAGTTAAGTTTACTCTTAATTACCATCCAATAATTCCCCTCTTAAACTCTTATGTATGTGGTTTTTGGTCATACCAAAAAGCATTAATAATGCAGAAACAAGTGTTTGTGAAAGTTCACAGGGCAAATTCAACATACTTTTACTTCTAATTTACAAAATCCTTTACCTTTTCATCCAAGGGAAAAGAAGCAAGCAATCATGTCAATAGTTTTGATTGATTAATCCTTCAAAAGTAGTACCAAACAAGGGCAAAGACAAGTAGAAAAAAGTTACCAAAATTTTCTGTCATTTGTGTTGGCCCTCCTATGATTGTTTCTTTGTTCCTGTTCATGCATCAGCCCTACAAAATTACTATATATGAGCAACCATCAATATTCCAACCCAATCTTTTTGGGTTACTCTTGTTTCCCAAGACCCAGATTTTTCTTTCTGTTGTTTTCTTAGGGAAACATGCAGGAAAAAAGGTTCATGATGGAGCCATCTAACCTAAATCTCCTCTCTTTGGGTTCAACAGAAAGGAAAAAGAAATGTAAAACTGAATTCTTTTTAGAATTAAGTATTAAGAAGGGTATAATTAATCTTACTGCTTGTTTTATGTTTGACTGAGATAAGATGAAAAATTAATGACATTGATTGATTTGTTCCATTATTTAATTCAAAGGTTTCTATCAAATTCTCCTGTTCACATTCTTTATTTCTCCATTTAAAAAGTTAATTACTTATGATCCATGGCCTTCTAGAGAATTTCCTAGCTAGGTCCTTTTCCTTGGAAAATAACACCAAGTTTGATGGAAATTGTTTCATGAAATGTTAGGTATACAAACCATGCATGGATTCCTTCTCTCTCCATTTTCATTTCCAGGAAAGAATATGGGAAAGTCCTCCTCCTCCAAAACCCTCAAATGATCTTTTCCTTTTTTCACATTGTTTAATGTCGTTGTCCCTTGCATGGCTTTTCCTTTACTTCCTCTCTATGATTTTCCTTTCTTTTCCTTCCTTTCTTTCTTTTCTTTCTTCTTTCTTGGTGCTTGCTTGACTTGTTCAGGAAAGAAATTTTCAACAGGAAAAGACAGAGAAGGTTCTATTTCTTCTTTTTGTTCTTTAATTTTTTCATATATATATATATATATATATGTGAAGGAAGAAGAATAAAATCAATCTCTTATAGCTTAGAAAGGAAAACAAAGGATTAATCTATTAATAGTCATTCCATATGTATACAGTTTCTATAAATATGGAATTGGAGTCACTCTATCTAAATAATTTACATAAAGTTAAGATTAGTATTCATATGTGAATGATATATTGTATTTATTGATCCTTCCAAGAAAAGGAATAGGTCAAAGATGGTGAAGCATGTGCTTTTCAAAGTTGACAGAACCCAGCATAAAGTCTTCATTTACTGTTTTAGCACAATTAAAATGGTCTGCAGCTAACTACATATTCTTCAAAGTTAGTGGTCAATGACTTTTTGCAATTGTAGAGGAGGAAAAATTAATTAAGTTATCTTATCATACACTACCATCCAATAATTTCCCCTCAAACTCTTATTGTACGTGGCTTTAGGTCATGTGCCCAAAAGCAGTGACAATGAAGAAACAAGTGTATGTGAAATTACCCAATTTTTCTATAAGTTCATGACATGGCCAACTGCCCCCTTGGGCTATATATATATATATATATATATTTGCAGCTATACTGTTTAAGTTCATGGTTGTTGTTATCAGGCTGGAATGTTTGGGTTGATTAGGGTAATATCATGGAATTATTTGTCATCAATTATGAGAATTATTTAAGAATATGGGAAAGTAGAGATAATAAAGTATTTGTAAATTAGCAATTTGGAGATTATATCCAAAGTAACTGATGACAGGAGCATTAGGATAAGTATGATTAATGAAAAAGTGGTAAAGAACATTAATCAAGAACTGTGGAATCCATTAATTTGCTTAGATCAAAGGTTGACCATGGAAGCAGTCAGAAACAAAAAGGTACCCTTCACAATCTTTTTATTTGTAAACTTCAAGAAGCTAATAGAATTCCACTGTGTTCAGAAGAAATTGCAGCAGCTTTGTGGGTGACCTCAAATATCATTGCCAAAATGATTTTTTGACAAGGAAAAGGTGGGTTTTTGCAACAGTATTTACCATTACTAAAGATCATATTTCTTACAGAAAAGCTGCCATGGTTAAGAAATATAGGTAGCAGATGAACTTTGGATTGAAGGGTTATGCTTGCCATATTTATTGAAGGTTACAAGTTTGAAAAAAAGATATGATTACAAATACAAACAAGATATGATCAGGATGTGATATGATTTGCTTCAATGGTGGAAGTGGGTTCTTCATCCTTTTCTGGTTTGAGTTCAGACTTCCCTTCCAACAATGTACACCTTCCTGATGCCAAGCTGTTCTTGCTCATGTAAATCATGAAAAGTGAAAGAAATCAGGTATCTGGTTTCCAACACATGTGAAACTGCATGATTTTGGACCCAAAAAGAAGAAGACAAAAGTACTTTGATAAGCAAAGAAAAGAAACATCAGAGAAGGGCAAAGACAAGTTAAAGAAAAATTTGAAGCCATTGATTATGAATCTGAGACGACACCACCAAATATCTAACATGTCTGCATGCTAAATATGCGCTGGAATTGTTCAGATTTACATTCAATAGCTTCAACTTGTGCCTTTAACGTGTCTTTGCCCTCTCTGATGCTTCTTTGCTCCACCAACCCCCTCTTTTTCCTCTTCATTTCTCTTCTTCCACCAGGCCTGCACAATAACAAATTCAGTCCACATGATCAGATAAGGAAAAACACCAGAATTTATCTGATTTTCATGCAGGAATAAGCCATACACCATGCATCAGCAAGACTTATTCGAACTGACAGTACCTTCATGAACAGCTTCTTGCTTGAAAGTCTTGCTTTGATAAGCAAAGAAAAGAAACATCAGAGAAGGGCAAAGACAAGTTAAAGAAAAATTTGAAGCCATTGATTATGAATCTGAGACAACACCACCAAATAACTAACATGTCTGCATGCTAAATATGCGCTGGAATTGTTCAGATTTACATTCAATAGCTTCAACTTGTGCCTTTAACGTGTCTTTGCCCTCTCTGATGCTTCTTTGCTCCACCATACCCCCTCTTTTTCCTCTTCATTTCTCTTCTTCCACCAGGCCTGCACAATAACAAATTCAGTCCACATGATCAGATAAGGAAAAACACCAGAATTTGTCTGATTTTCATGCAGGAATAAGCCATACACCATGCATCAGCAAGACTTCTTCGAACTGACAGTACCTTCATGAACAGCTTCTTGCTTGAAAGTCTTGCTTTCTTGATGCCTCTTCCCTTCTTCTCTCTCCATCAGGTCTGAAAACCAGGACCCTGATGCAACCCCTGATGAAACGGTTCGATCACATATCTTCACCTGGGGTTGCATTTCCTCTTGCCTTGCATTGGATATATATAGCTGTTAAAGAAAGGAAAACCCATCTCCCACACACGGTGAGGAACGCGGTTTCTGAGGAAGTAAACGGAAATGAAGTCACCGGGTCGGGTTGAATCTCTTTTTCCACCATGGCAGACGACTCCACAATTATTAAAAGATCTATTTGGGAGTTTGGTGGACTGGTACAGTAGTTGAGACCAATATTAAAATCCTGTTACATTATTTTGAAAGGGATGAAAAGTCATATAAAAGCTATCATTCAATGTAATAAATTAAACTCGTATTATTTAAATTTTAAGATTTCCCACAATTCGATATAAAATGAAATATTTATTTATATATATGAATGAAATACTTATTTATATATCAGTAATTAAATTTTTAATTGAATGGTGTAAAATTTGACATAAAAATGATATGAATGTAACTGCTACTCTCTATTTGCATGAGCTGTGCTGATATAAAGACAAACACAGATATGAACAAATAAGTTTAGACATATAGTTACATATAATACAAGCTCTACCTTTTCCTGCAAGAAAAGGCAATTAATGTCTGCAATCAAAGCAGCTTTGATTGTTAAATTTTGGTCACAAACATGAGTTCATCAGAGAATGGCAAAGACAAGTTAAAGAAAAACCTTTTTTTCCCTCAAATGGCTTCAAATTCTTTCTTTAACTTGTCTTTGCCTTTCTCTGCAAACAGTGAATCTCCTGCTTGAGTTCTGAGTGTTTAAAGAAGTATAGCAGAGAAAGGGCAAAGACAAGTTAAAGAAAAAGTTGTCCCTGCAATGGGATATCTTCAAATTTTGCTTTAACTTGTCTTTGGCCCCTTTCTCTGAAACCCTCTGCATGCTTACATTACCTCCATAACCATTGGGATTACTAAGCAAAGCTAGTTTTTATGGGATGACCATCTGGGTTTTCCTTCTTTGATATATATAGGCATGTAAGGCACCAACTTTAACACAAATAAAAGGAAAGTTAACACCCTTTCAAACAAAAAAAAAAAGGGAAAGTTAACAGAAACTCATGTATAACTTGCAAAGGAAAAGGTCAGGGAATTTCTTTGTAAGTATGAATTTACAAAGAATTATTATTTTATACACGGAAAGGAATTGCGTACGTAAACCGATTTATGAAATTCTTTGGAAACTTACATATAAAATAATTATTTATAATTTATTGAATCACATTTTCTTTTCGCGTATTGATTACTAACTGACTCGTAAAATTAACGAAAAGTTTTATAAAAATGTTTCTTTCTCATGTTGAGAAAAATTGAATTTTCAAAAAAGGATGACCGAATATATATATATATATATATAAAGAAACCTAACTAAACAATGAGGAAGCTGCATTTGTCACAATCAAAGGAAGGAAAAAAAATGAACCAATGAACACCTAGAGCTACCAGCAAGCAAGCTAGCAATCCTTTTAGAATTCAGGGAAAACAGTGTAACTTTAAAAAAAAAAAAAACCATTGGGGGATAATCAGATGAGAATGAGATCAGCATAAGTTAACCTTCCATTCTGTAAATTACAATGGTATCTTAATGAATGCCAAAAGGGTTACTTTCATTAAACTTTCCAATAACAAACATATATAGTAATTAATATATGGTACTTGGTCATGGTCAATGGGTGCCAATCAATGGGTTTTGCTTCCTCTTTCTATTTCTTTCTGTAATTCCAAAAGCACTGAAAGATTGTGACAATTCTATCTCCATCTGTACTGGCCAGTGACCCCATGGATTATGATTTGTCTGCAATTGGTTTTAGGGTCTCTTTGCTTGTAGCTGGTGTGGAGGAAGGTTGGGAACGTTTTGAGTAAATGGAGATGTACTTGTTTTTGTATATCAGTTGGGAAAAGAAAATGAAACAAAAATTTGATTGGAATTATAACATGAGAACAGTAATCTCTTTCTATTTTTCTTTCTGAACTGAAAGGATGTGACAATTCAATCTCCATCTGTGTACTAGCACATTTTCAAAAGGAGATTATTCACATGGCCAGTGGCCCCATGGATTTTGATTCGTCTGCAATTGGTTACATGGTTTGTTTGCTTGTAGCAGGTGTGGAGGAACATTGGGATGTTTTATATATATATATATATATAAAAACAAAATTTGATAGGAATTATACGGGACAAATAAAGTGTTTTTTAATAAGCAGATGATATGCAACAGATCAAAAGCTGAATCATGGGTGTTTCAGAGAGTCATTATCAGGCATTGTAGCTGAATAAATGAATGAATTTTATTAAGATAAAAAATAATTTTCTCTCATGTCAATTACAGCTTTGAACAGTCTCTAGAACACAATATCTTTCATCTCTCATCAGCAAAGTCCTGAAGATGCATAGTTAGACTTGGTCTTCACATCACCATTAAAATCTGCAGCAAAATTTATCTTCCTATTGTGTTCTCAAAGGCAGCTGTCAAGTTCTTTCTTGAGACCAGAAATTTCCTTCACAATATAGAAACCCTACACTGAGTCTGAGGCAATGATGGCCTTCTTGGCTCCTTGATGATCAGCAACTTGTAGATACAAAGACCCGTTTTTAGTTTCTGTTTAACTATCTTCCATCTCAAGTAAATTAGGGAAAACCAGGGAAGAAACCCCAGTTTAATTTGTTCCTGACCAGAATGAACCACATAATTCTGCATCCAAATCAAGAACATGAGCAAAGATGAAGAAAAGAAAGCATCAGAGAAGGGCAAAGGCAAGGTAGAGAAAAATTTGAAGCCAGTGATTATGAATATGAACAATTCCACCAAACATCTAACATGCTACAGACATGGTAAAAATTTGCTGGAATTGTTCAGGTTCATAATCACTGTCTTCAAACTTTTCTCTACCTTGCCTTGGCACTTCTCTGATGCTTTTCTTTTCTTCCTACCTCGCTTATGTAGTTTCTTTCCATCTGTTCTTCCTCAAAATCATTCCCATGCTAGCTCCTCTGATCTATGTTTCTTCTCATTTCTCCTCCTCCCTAGCCTGCATAGCAGAATCATGCAGTTCACCTGGTCCAGGAACAAACCTGACAGTTTCTTCCGTTCTTCACCCTGGTCTAGTTTCCTTTCGGGGCATGAGAATTTATAATGGGTCAGAAAGAGAGAGGAAAACGGTGTTGCACACGGATTTTACACGGCGAAGGAAATTAAAAGCGGGGGCAGAAAGCTGAAACCCTGGCACGGGGCTCATTCCAGGAATTCAAACTAAACACATATTACAAACGCGTTAATTAGGAAGTCTGAGAGCAAACCTGGTCTTTTTTCTTTAATTAATATCTCTTTATTCGTTAATCTTATTGTTGTTTTTAACAAAAGAAATTATAGGTAAGCAGATTATGTTAGGATCAGACCAACCACCACCACCACCATAGCTATAGAGCTTCAAGCTGAAAGGAAGGAAAAAGGGGTTAGTTTCAAGTGGTTCATTGGTAAAGGTTTCAATACTAAGTTTTACAATTTTTTCCATCTTTTTGTTTCATTTTTCCTGTGTGAAATGATCCATCAAGAGACCTTTCTATTGAAAGGAAGAAGGCATTTTGCCAGTGGGACATGATGCATTGGAGGCTAGAGAGCTAGAGGGCTAGAGGGCTAGAGGCTGGAGGTCTTGTTATCATAATAGTATACTTTATTTGTTAAAGTCTTGATTGTCAATCTTGTCGTTTCTGAGAATGGGTTTGAGACTCAAGGCACTGGTCATCCAACCTGAAAGCATATCGTGAATCTATGTAATTCAATTTGTCCATGATTGTATTAATTATCTGAAGGCTGCGGCAGGACCGCGATGGCAGACAAAAGAAAAAGGCTAAATTATACAGTCTTTTCACTTTACTAGGCATCAGGTTTTGAATATTCTGAAGCAAACCAGATCTGATGATGGGCTACCTGGGGTCCAAGCCTAACTTTGATGCAATTTTGCAGCTTGAGAAGAATATGACAAAGTTGGGTATTACTGGTTTACACTGGTGAATGACCATGTTGCCATAATTGGATATAGTTTTCAGTGTTATTTCGACATCTTTGTGAGTTAATCTATTGATTCAAAGATGAGAAATCATGGTTAGTATAACTATATACTTTTTAATAGCTAGGTATTGAATTAGTATATAGCATTGTACTCTTCCTGTTTATTAAGAAAAACATGTAAGAAGATCATTAAAGGAAAATTCATGACTATTAATACATAAATAAATCATAGCAATATTCATCTTATCTTATAGACATAAAATAAAGTATGAGCATAATGAAATTTGATTATAATCAGCTGCATGGAACAAGACCAATATATCTCAAGTCTTTTCATTGAAGGGTATGATCCCCATCAGTCTAATATGAAAAAGCTTTAGCTCTATGTTGGATTGCATAAATTTTGTTCCTTGATGAGAAGAAGACTGATGATGGAGAAGGGTTAATTAAGAGAAGAAAATGGAGAAAAAAAAAATTAAGTGAAGGGCAGAAACAAGTCAGAGAAAAATTTGAAGCCATTGAATAGAATGTGGAAAACTCCAGCAAATATCTAACATGTTTGCATGCAGTGCTAAAGATTTGCTGGAGCGTTTCACAGTCACATTCAATGGCTTCAAATTTTTCTCTAACTAGCTTTTGCCCCTTTTTCTGATGCATTTTTGTTCCTCAATTTACTTCTCCCATATACTTCCTCTCCATCATCACCACATAATTCTCATCTCCAGATGTTGTAATCCATGCGAGCTAGCTAGCCTAGGAACTGCAACATGGTACTCGTAAAGATCCAGGTCCAAGCACCCACGTGCTGGCCACTGGCCCTGCGGCAGTATCATCCTGAGGGGCTGAGTTGGTTCCAGACAGCCCGGAGTTTTCTCCATTAGCTTCTTGTAAATCCTTTGCAATATGCAAAAGATTCGTTGCAGACTTCAAAATTATCATTCGTTGCAGGCTTCAAAGTGCTGATTGGAACCCAAGCAATGTTTTAATTTTCCTTTTAGATTCCATTACTTGGGTTGCCTTTCCTCCTATACTGCACCAGGTAATTTATAGAGAGGAAATGAACTGTGCATACGCGGTGTACGGATTGGAAATTTGTAGGGGTTGAGATGTTGTCACCAACCAGACATACTTCTCCGATATTGCTTGCTGCTACGATGACAATTGCATGGACAATGACAGTGAATGGAAAAGAACAAACCGACCCCAAAGCTATGACAGCATAGCCATGCAATCCTCATCGAGTTATGTTACACCAACTCTTTTCTTTTCTGTCACTGAGTAAACATGAAAATTGGAGTTCAATTCCAGGGTTGCTATAACTCTTCCCAGTTCTTGATAACAGGTTTCCTCAAAGTTTCCTAACTTTCAGAAATCACTCTAAATACGAACTTATCACATGATAAAAATCATAAAATGATTAATGAACGAAGACAATAATAAAGTTATTATGATATCATATTAACGTCATGGAATCGAGCCTAAAACCAATTACAATTACGTCTGTAGATTAATAGGACCAGACCACCACCTTAATTAAGCTCTAAAAGGAACTTGAGTTCGTCTTCCACACGTTCTGTTTTTCCTTCCTGTCTTTGTTTCCTGGAAAACCCTTCCTCCATCTCCAATTTTCTTCTTTCTCTTTTGACATGTTGTCTCCCTTGAGTCCCTTGTCTTCCTAATTCTCTTCCTTATTCCTTCTCTTTCTAGTCAATTTCCTTCTCCTTTCTCTTACAAGTGGATTCATTAGTTTGACTTGTTAGAGAGAATTAATTGTCTCTTGTTGTTTTCATTGCCTTGCTAGTTGCTACTTAGCACAAGGCCAAAGAAGTTTCATACAAGGAAAAGTATTAGAAAATTAAAATAATCACAATCAATTGAAAAACACTTTGATTTAGTTCAATTTGATCTAATTTTTATCTCGATTATTTATTAATATTGAAAAAATTTGAAAAGATGCAAGTTTAATATACATGAATTTTACAGAAATTAAGATAAAAATTTAAATTTTAATGTATTTTATATTAAAATTTAGGTTTTTTTATAATATAAATGCTCGATTTTTTTTAATATGAAAAAAATATAAAAAATCATAAAAGTAAATTTATAAGGTAAAAAAATCAGAATGGCCCAAAGCTGGCCCAATATAGCCCTTAAAGTGGCCCAAAATTATAGCATAATGGGCTAAGATAACAAAGCTCAGGCCCAACTTTAAAAGTAAATAAAACAACAGGACAAAAATTCACTTTCACTCAGGCTCAAACACAACTGTTACAGTTTCACTCATGTCTTGTTCCACAGCCAAAGCACTCTCTCGAGTCCACCATGAATTCTCAAAGTTCAGACCTTTTCCTCTGCTGGGTTCCTTTCATTTTTCCTCGAAAGGCTCAAGGCTAGATGATACAAGCAAAAACCAAGCACAATTCTCTGGTAACTCTTCTCAACTTTTTGTGTTTTATGCTGAAGTTTTGAGCAATTTTTGTATGAACATATGTTTCTTACGATAAAGTTTTTTTGAACCCTTTTTGGGTGTAGAATTGGAGAAGAGCATATATACAATTTTAACCATTGACCGTTGGGAGTCCTTGAACCACATGGATTACAAGTTAGCTTCTCTGAGGCAAGTTCATGGAAGGCTAGCTTTGAAATTTCTCAACTTTGTTGTCAAGCAACCTGGTTTGGAACTCAATCATCTTACTCATATGTTTTCAATAACTACTCATGTGCTTGTTAGAGCTAGAATGTATGACTATGCTAAATTGATGTTGGGGCAGTTGTGTAGGATGGGTGTTGGCCCAAGGTCTGTTTTTGGTGCTTTGATGGATACATACCCTCTTTGCAATTCAAACCCTTCAGTTTTCGATTTACTAATAAGGGTTTATTTGAGAAATGGAATGATCGATGATGCTTTGGAGACTTTTAATTTGATGTGTTCTCGAAAATTTAAGCCATCAGTTTATACTTGTAATATGATGTTAGGTTCCATGGTGAAAGATAGAAGAGTTGGATCGGTTTGGTCATTTTTCAAGGAAATGCTTGGCTGGAGCATTTGTCCTAATAGCGCTAGTTTTAATATATTGATCAATGTTTTGTGTGTCGAAGGGAAGCTTAAGAAAGCCGGTTATTTGTTGAGAAAGATGGAAGACAATGGTTATGTTCCAACTATAGTTACTTACAATACTTTGCTCAATTGGTTTTGCAAGAAGGGGAGATATAAATTAGCCTTTGAGCTGATTGATCAGATGCAGTCCAAGGGTATTGGAGCAGATATTTGTACATACAATATGCTTATTGACGATTTGTGTAGAAACAACAGAAGTGCAAAAGCTTACTTACTGTTAAAAAAGATAAGAAAGAGAAGCATATCTCCCAATGAAGTTACCTATAACACTCTTATTAATGGGTTTGTCAAGGAGGGAAAGATTGGAATTGCTACTCGGGTTTTTGATGAGATGTCAAATTTTAATCTTTCGCCAAATCTTGCTACTTACAATGCTTTGATTGAAGGGCATTCTCATGAGGGTGATTTTGAAGAAGCTTTAAGACTCATAGAAATGATGGAACAAGTGGGATCTCAACCTAATGAAGTCAGTTATGGAGCCCTTTTAAATGGGTTGTGCAAGCATGCCAAATTTGAATTAGCAAGAAGAATTTTTGAGAGAATGAGGACAAATGGGATGGGTTTCAGTTGCGTACTGTACACTGAGATGATTGATGGACTATGCAAAAACGGGTTTTTGAATGAAGCTATACAGATGCTTAATAAGATGTTCGAGGAGGGTGTGGCTCCTGATATTATCACATTTTCTGTGCTTATAAATGGATTTTATGGGGCTGGGAAGATAAAAAATGGGAAGGAAGTTATATGTAAAATGTTTAGAGCTGGATTTGCACCTAACAATGTCATTTACTCCACATTAATTTATAATTTTTGTAAGATGGGACGCATCACAGAAGCATTGAAAATTTACAGAATTATGAATTGCAGTGGCCATGCTGCCGATCATTTTACTTGTAACATTTTGGTTGCTTCTCTTTGTAGAGATGGAAAAGCAAGAGAGGCTGAGGATTTCATGCGTCACATGAGTAGGATTGGTCCTAACCCTAACTCCATTACATTTGATTGTGTTATAAGTGGCTATGGAAATTTGGGTGATGGGCTGAAAGCATTTTCTTTGTTTGATGAGATGGTTCTATTAGGTAATAGTCCCAGTTTTTTCACATATGGCAGCCTACTTAAAGGACTATGCAAGGGTGGAAATCTGGTAGAGGCAAAGAAATTTTTGAGCAAGCTGCACTACATTCCTTCTGCTGTGGATAATGTTGTCTACAATACTATACTTGCTGAGTCCTGCAAATCAGGGACTGTGTGGGAGTCAGTGGTTCTTTTTGATGAGATGGTTCAGTTTGGTATTCTTCCTGATAGTTACACGTATACCAGCCTTGTCAATGGGTTATGTAGAAAGGGAAAAATTGCTGCTGCCCTTCTATTTTTGGGGAAACTGATGGAGAAAGGATTTTTTTCCCCAAATCTGGTTACGTACACCTGTTTAGTTGATGGTCTTTTCAAGGCTGGCCAATCAAGGGCTGCTTTTTATTTTTATGAAGAGATGGTGCAGAAAGGCCCATATCTTGATGTTCTTGCTTTTAATGTTGCTATCGATGGAACATCGAGGATGGGAAAAATGGGGAAGGCGAATAATCTGTTTTCCACAATGAGAAGCAAAGGTTTATGCCCCAATTTGCCTACATATAATATTCTGTTGCATGGATATTCTAAGCAAAAAGATATACAGATGTGCTCTGTTCTTTTTAAACTCATGATCAGTAGTGGCCTTTTGCCTGATAGATTAACATCCCATTGTCTCGTTCTTGGATTTTGCAAGTCTGGCATGTTGGATGTAGGTATTGAAATCTTGAAAAAGATGATTTCTAGAGGGGTTGAAGTTGATCGATATACATTTAACATGCTTATCAGCAAGTGCTCTGAAAGTGATGAGACAGGAAAGGCCTTTAATCTGGTTAATATTATGAACTTTTTGGGAATAATTCCTGATGTAGAGACCTATAATGCCATCATTAATGTGCTCAACAGAAATCTTGCTCTCCAAGAATCTCGTATTATTTTGCATGAATTGGCTCAGAAGGGTTTCCTTCCCAAGGGTAAGCAATATATTACATTGATTAATGCTATGTGTAGAGTTGGGAATATGAGAACAGCTTTCGATCTGAAGGATGAAATGGCATCACTTGGTATCACTTCATGTGATGTTGCTGAGAGTGCTATTGTACGAGGACTCGCCCTATGTGGGAAGGTTGAAGAAGCAATGTTGGTTCTCGATAACATGCTCCGGATGCGACTTGTTCCGACTGTTGCTACATTTACAACAGTTATGCACATGTTCTGCAAAGGAAGTAAAATTGCAGAGGCTCTAAAGTTAAGGAATAAAATGAAACTTTGTGGTCTGAAGCTTGATGTTGTTGCTTACAATGTCATCATTTCAGGCCTTTGTGCTGATGGGGACGTAGCTGCTGCTTTCGAACATTATCAAGAGATGAGACAATATGGTCTGTGGCCCAATGCCACTACTTATACTGTTCTAGTTAATGCCCTTCTCACTGAGGGGAGCAGCCCTTTTGCCGGTGATGTGCTTTTGAAGGACTTAAAGGGGAGGGGAATCATATCTTGTGATTGGGATGGAAGTACCGAGCAGATTCACAGGGCATTGATGATTGCCATGAAAAGGTTGAAGTACTTGCAGCAGAATAAGAGGAAATAGTATTGAAAAAAATTAGGAATGCAAGGCAATGTGGTTGTGATAAAATCTAGACCCCTTTTTTCTGGAGGTCTGCTTACTGATGAATGTCAAATGGAACTCTTACTACTCAACCAGTCATGACACTCTGACTTGGTTCGTGTCAAGTCTCTATCCTTTGGTTCCTCTATGGACTATTTTTCCATCACATTCAATATAGCTGTTTTCTGCTTTCTCAGGTCCAATTCATTTTCCTTCCTTTTTGGATATTATGGATCCACAAAGCATGGTTTGCAGAGGTAGACAGTGATTTACTTCTGTGTCTCAAAATAGGACTGCAACCTATGGAGATACATCATATAAAAGACTTACAATTTTAAGTCATTCCTAGTATTGCCAGCATGAGTTGCTGTGTAACTGCGTAAGCCTCTTCTGCTCTTCTCCTCTCTGTCTCTCTCTTCCCCCTTAATATTTGCGTGAGTCATCTAGTGTTTCTTCCTTTGGTTATTTTGATGATTTATTGTTTTCTAACCTGTGTAGTTCTGGCCATCAGTCTAAGCAAATTTAATTAGGAAATGATTAATATGACTTGATATGTAAAAAATGGCTTGTCAAAGCTAACTTTAAAGCTTTAGCTCTTTCCTAATTATCCTTTCACTTATTCTGGCCACCAGGTAAAGGGTACGGGGCACGGACCACAGTAAAAGAGGCAAAGAACAAATTTTCAGCAGCTGGTAGCCCATTGTCTCAAGGTGCCTCAAGCTGTACAGACACGAGTTAAATTTTCCCATTTAAAAATATTTTAAAAAGAAATTCCTTTTTTTGGATTGTTCTGCCATCTGATTTCTGGAGATGCACCCCTTGTTTTTCATCTTGTTCATTCAGTACCTAACCAATCAAATAGAGTTTATTGATTTTGCTTTGTTCCTCATCAAGAAGAGTGCTGGGAACATATTTAGAAGTCAGAACTGCATCCTTGCTATATCCGTGGAAAAGGTAAAACTCCACAGCTTGTCACGTGCTGCATTCGCCTTGGGAAGATCATGAACTTCTAGCGAGTACTCCGCAAGTCAAGGTGTCGTAAGCGAAAGCTTATACTAAAACTTCATCTATATGTTTCTTACCCTTGGAAATCTTTCTTCATCAACACAATGCTCTGTCATGATTTCTTGGGAGAACAAGGATTCCTTATGGCTAGCAGCCCAATAAAGATGGTGGGGGATGAAGAAACCGCTCCCTCAATGCGTGATGAAGCTGCTCGTTTAGCGAGCCTAATCAATCCATGCTTGGTGAGTGCTGTCGGTTAATTTTGCTGATTGGGGTACCCTTTCTCTAGATTTCCCATGTTACAATAATGTTGTGTACTGCTCTTGGCATGGCAGACAGAATCTAGCAACATGAACAAGGATATGCTCCACTGTAATTGACTTTGTAATAGTTTATTGTTTGCTGTAATATATGTAGTTTTCTTGATCCGCCCTCATATTCTTCGAAAATGGTATTATCGATAGACATCTCCTCCACATCTGAGACAACACCCTCCCCCTCCATAACTGGTTTTTCCAAACCTGCAAAATGAGGAGACTTGTATTAACTGCCATCACTATATCATCATGAACATGTCATGTTGGTATCTGCCATTGCATCTGAATGTTTGTTGATTGTTAGAAGATGATGCTACAAAGAGAAGAAAGACAGGAACACATAGTTGCAATACCACCAGGAACAAGGTGCCAAAATAATGAAAACAAAACCTTAGATCCCAACAACAACTTGTTCTGTCATTTGTCTGCAAGCTTTGTAGCTTAGTTTATGTTTTTGATTGGATGCCCACAATTCATCATGCTGTCTTTTCTTAACCCCCTTTTTTCTTGCCTTTTGTTGTTTTGGCTTTACCATCCCCACCCAAAAAAAAAAAAATAAAAAAATAAAAAAATAATAATAATTAAAGAGAGAATCTTATTGTATCTTATACCAAGAATTAAACCATATTTCCATTGCTATTATGAGCATCTTTTTATATAGTTTTATGACTTTATCAACTTGTACTTCTCATAACAATATCACTACCATTCCAACTCAGATTCTACATTTGTTTTATTATTTTATTTTAATTTACTCGATATCTAGTTCAATCGCTTTCTCGAAGCAACGAAATAAAAATAAAAAATAAAATAAAATGTCATCCATTCGTTTCTTTTATTTATGTTTTTTTAATTGTATCAAAATGGGTTTTTTTTTCTTTATTCGAGTGTAATATTCTTACTTTTAATATTTATATTATAAAAAATTATCAAAATCGAAGTTTTTATATTAGTTTAAGTGAAATTAGACATTAACATATATTTAAAGTTGGGAGAAAAATAAAAACAAAAAAGTTTTCAAATTTATGTCTTAAATGGAAAAAAAAATTAAGGAATGCGTATTTGTTTTAGTTATTATGTATTGTTAATTAATTGAAATTAAGGAATTATTAAAAAAATTTTAAAAAAGGAATTTAATTAAATTAATCCTCAAAATTCCCAAATTTATAAACGGTGCCAGCAAATCAATTGTCCTCTTTGCCTCCGTGTAACCCAACATCTGTCACCACGCCGTTTGCCAGCTCATCTTGCCGTTCCCGTTATTTGTGGCTCCCTTCCACGTCATCACCTACGTTATACTAACGGCTCGGTTCACTTCCCCTTCTCCCTCTTCTATCACCGCTCCCTTTCCGTTAACCGTCAAAACTAACGCCGTTTATCCCAACATCCAAAATTTTTTTTTCCTACTCTTTTCTGTTTACAATTTTTTCTCCCAAAATTCTTCACTTCCTTCTTTCTCTCTCTCTAAAAGCTCTCATTTTCTCTATCTCTAAAGCCCCTTCTCTCCCGTTATTTGTGGCTCCCTTCCACGTCATCACCTACGTTATACTAACGGCTCGGTTCACTTCCCCTTCTCCCTCTTCTATCACCGCTCCCTTTCCGTTAACCGTCAAAACTAACGCCGTTTATCCCAACATCCAAAATTTTTTTTTCCTACTCTTTTCTGTTTACAATTTTTTCTCCCAAAATTCTTCACTTCCTTCTTTCTCTCTCTCTAAAAGCTCTCATTTTCTCTATCTCTAAAGCCCCTTCTCTCCCGTCTTCACGAGAAAAGTTTCTCTCGAAGAATTCATGTCGGTATGTAATCATTTTGGAGTTTTATTCTGTTCATTTCTGTTAAAATTTGTTTTAAAAAGGTTTAATTTTTGTTGTTTGATTTGATTTATTTTGTTTTTGATGGATTTGAGCTTTGGATTGCTTTGATTCATATGTTTTTGGTTTTTGATTCTGGGTTTCATTGTATTTTCCATTTTTTAAGAGAAAAATCAAGCTTTGATTTTGTTGCTGATCAAAGTTCTCTTTTTTTGCTTAAAAATTGGGCAAGTTTTGATTTTCATGATTGGAAATTTACCTTTTGATTATTTTATTTCTGTTTTCTTGATGAGTTGTTTTGGAAGCTGGTTTTGCGCTTTTTGTTTTGTTTAGCTGATGAATTGTGTATCATTTGAGTGATTTGCTTGTGTAATAATATGATTTATGGCTGGAAATTTGATATTTTTCAAGGTAATTTTAGTCTATTTGAAGTTTGGAAGTTAGATTTATATTGAATGAAAATGGGATGCATTAGCAAATGGGTGAATGAATTGTTTTGACATGTTTTAATAATCTTGGTTTTAATAGGAATCAAGGAAGTTCAATTAATGCACCATTAGTTTTGTGTGGAGAATGTAGTTTCTGATTAAGTATGAAGCCGGTAAGTAAGGAGTGAAAATGCCGGATCGTGGCAAAGTTCTTTACATATCAAGAGTCAAGAGATTGAAGTTTGCTCAGAGAAGAAAATTAGCTTTTGTCAAGAGTGTTTAGAGGGCACATATTGTTGCTTGTGTAGTATTTGGTATTCTAATTGAGTTCCCTGAATGGCAGCTTGATCATGGATGTCATAATCCTATAAATTTGTTCATATTCTGAAATAGACGAATCTTTTCTATTAATCTGTTCATATTCAATGGACCAACACTAAGTTGTTAATGTTCTTTATGGGATCTATAGCAATGTTTATTTTGAAAGATGTGACTAATTTATGCATGGATATTCATAACTTGATATTATATTGATTGTTAGTTTATGTCATTTCAAGTTCAACTTTTTTGCAGATTCCTTTTTATCTTGTTTCAAGATAAGTTAAACTTTTCACTGTATCTTTCCTAGAATGTGATCGTTTCAAGTTATCTGGTTGTGTTTTTATATTGATGTCATATGCTTTTATGTGGTCATTCTATCTCCCTTTAATGTTCATTGTGATTTCTTCTCAATTATTGCACATTGTGTGCTCTAACTGTATAATTGATTGTATTGTTGCTATCTAGGCATGACTTGCTTTCACTGTTCTACCTACATAACATCTCCGTTGAATAAAAGTTGTTACAAGTCAATGATTATATAGTTGTTTAGAACAGTTATTTCATGAACCATTTTTGATTGTTTTGTTGGACATATGCTATTGAAATAAATAATGATCACAACGATTTTTTTTGGTCTTAGACCAGGTTTTTTTGGAGTGCTTTCTGTAAGTGACCAATAACCAGTGTTTGGTTAATTTAAACTACGCTGTCTATTTAAGCCCATAAATGAGTTGTAATAATTCAGACTGCTATGTGTCTTTTTACCCCATTGCACAAAGAATCAGGTCAAAAGTCACATTTGTTTGTTCTTCAATATTCCAAAGCATGCCAGCAAGATTTGCAGTTGTTAAATAGAATTTACTGTGTTATAAGTTGAAGCTGAACTTATGTACGAGCCATATGGTATCTAGTAGCTCTGCAGCTGTCATTCAGCAGCTTGACTGGCATTTAGAGGTTGGATTGAATGAATAGTGGTTTATCAATTCCTTTCTCCCCAAAGAAACAGCAAACTAACAATTTATTGGTGTAATTGTTCTGTTGTCATACTATTCCTTGCTTATTGAATGTGAAAAAATTGTTGATACTGAGCTTGGTATTTATCGGTATGTCTTCTTTAGTTATGAGGGTCTTGACATGGAACCTTTTACTTTTCTTTTTGCCTGAAAGGACAAGGGTCGGCCATTGCCAAAATTTGGTGAATGGGATGTCAATGATCCTGCATCTGCTGAGGGATTTACTGTGATCTTTAACAAGGCAAGGGATGAGAAGAAAACAGGTGGCAAACCTGAGTCTCCAGCGAAGTCTGATACTCATGTTAAGTCTGGAATGGATCCTGGCAAACCCCAGCCTGTAAGTAATCTCTAATGACTTCTTGTTCTTGGCTTCTGGATGCTTATATTAGGGCAGTAGTGATACTTGCCTGATGGTAAAAAGCAGTTTGCTTGAATGTGGCACCATTTCCATATTCTTATTATTGTTATAAACTGTAGATGTTTTAGATTTCTCTCCTGATGTTGTGCTGTTCCACAGAAAAAATGGTTTTGCTGCATTCGAGCCCCACCTGCGGAATCTTGATGAAGTCCTGCCTGTATAAGAGCTTCCACAAGTATGTTCAAGCCCCGCCATATATTTCTAAACAAGAATGGATCTATAAGGCAGTGATAAGCCCTTCTGGAATTTGTTTTTTTTGTCGTGTAAAATTTAATTCTGGTGGGACGAAAGAGCAAAGAAGACAAACACTTACTGTATCTATATGTACTGATTTGGTGGGTTATTATTAGAAGCTGAGTTATTTCTTCTTTTCTCTGCCTTCTCTGTGTTATAAGCTGTAGAGCTTTGGTGTGACATATTCTTTCTTCATGTTATACAAGTGATTGGCGTGTTTGTGAAGAGGTTCTCTTTCTCCTGCACTGCTCTTTCTATCTTTTAATTGGAGATATCAATAGAACTCTGTTTTGCATGCCATTCCTTCAAAATATTTCAGTGGCAGTGAATAGCTTGCAGGTAGCAGAACATGCTATATGGTCATGAAAATCCTACCATTGCAGCTCTCTAGAATTGCTGATGGTGGATGTGCCATTTTCTGAGTAGTTTGGAAATAAACATATTTTCTTTCCAGGACAAACAATTTCCAGACAAAAGCATGTTTGCAGATAGTGGCTGATGAACATCACTCATGTCATGTGAAACCGTGCAAAAAATTTAAGCAGAAATAACTTGAAACTCACGCTTTATTGATCTGAAGCTCAACCATAGCAAATCTAAAGGGCTCAACCGTGCAAAAAGTTTAAAGCAGAAATAACTTGAAACTCATGCTTTATTGATCTAAAGCTCAACCATAGCAAATCTAAAAGGCTTGACCATAAGAAAAAACCGTATCCAAATTCATGGATTCTGTACATGTATATCAAATGCCTCAGATTACAGCAGTTTGCATGATCCTATAGCTAATAAAACATTGCATTGTAGTGCTTAAACTAAACACGGGACATCCCAAGCTTCCGTTCAAAAAGGCGTCGGAGTAGGTAAACTTGCAAAACACTCGCTCCAATTAGTGCTGCAGATTCATAAATGGCCTTGTGAACTGCTCTTTTACTCATAGCTTCATTTACTGCATTTCAAGTCAAGAGAGAATGATTAGACGAAAAAGTAATCAACTGCAAAGGATTCATGTGAGACAGAGAGAGATTTGTGCAATGCTTACACTGCAGGTTTTTATTTGATGTAATATAATTATATAAATATTAGCTCCAATGTTCCAAAAAGACACTTAATTACACCTTATTATATTTCATCCTCACCGGGTTTAACAAGCTTATGTTCAGTGATAAAAAGTGTAACCGCTCTAAGAAGCATAGCATAGGTTTGGAGATAGAAACCCATGAAACAAACTCTGCAGCTGCTGAGTGAGCAACATACAGTGAAAATATTTCCTAGTACACAATTTAAAAGCTTGAAGAAACATAGTATAGCAACCTAAGTGATAATGAGTTTTTAAGACTTAAAGCGATGCTTTATTGTAGTTCAAAATCTAGCAACTTTCTCAATTGCTTTAAGGTGAAGGTGACAGGAGCAGATAAGTTCTTAAGGCATCAATGATCGAACATCAGGCAGAACTGTCTTAATTAAAAATAACAAATGTTAAGGTAAATATACCTATTGCCTGCCGTTCTGTCTGAGCCTCTAACCAGTGCTGTTCGAACTGAATGTTATAAAGAGCTTCCTCTAACTTAGATATTTGTTCTAACAAAGGGTTAAAATGCTCTGCAGATAAGCACGAGAACAGCAGTCAGCACACTTTATTAGAGGTTTAGCAGGGGAAAAGAAAGGCAACGCAAATAAAACATGGTTTACCATCTTTTGCGTGCTGATCATAGTATGTAAAATGGCTTTCGTGTACATCAAAGTCGACCGTTTCATAGTAAGGAGATTTATTACTGAAGCAGAAACGATGTACTCCTTTTTGATGAGCAACAAACTCAAATTTTTCACTTATCTTGTCACGATAATCTTGAATCTGATCACCAGTAGGTCCCTTCACCTGAAAATTGCAACAAGTCGCAAGCTCAATTGCCAACTTTACAGGGGAAAGAAAAACAAAGCAAACTACAAAAACAAGCTAACTGCAATCAACCTGATACAGGACATAAACAACCTTCCAACATTCTAGTTTGCTTGTCATTCATGTGAGTAGTCAATTTCAGTTTCCTAAGGTTAAAGTCTTTGTGACATTGAGTTCCCAGTTATAAGAAAAAACAATCAAAAACTTTATTTTGATCTCATCATTTGACTTGAAAGAGCTTGTAAGTACTAAATTTATACGACCGCATTTTCTGCATCCAACTTATTCAAATCAGAAAAAGAATATTACCACCTATAGCACCACGGAAATTAGGAGAAACAAAAGCAACAACCCCTAATTGCCTTTGCAGCCAATAAATATCTCAAAGTTGGAAATTTGGAATCTGTTTACACCTTCAAGTACAGGCTACCAACTTGAAAAATATACTGATATTACCCATAACAAGAGAACAGTTGTTGGACTAGAATGTAAACCGAAATACGTTTTCAGTACAGAATTTGAAAATGGATTCTTGGGCATTCAAAGGAAGCATTGGCAGTAGAGGGTGCTGTCAATCACTATGAGTAAAAGGGAAGATAGATCTGATTTAGATTCACAAGATCAACCGTTCTCAAACACTATGCATCTGCAGTTTGCGATCTTAACAATGCCTAAAGTAAGAAATCTTAACATTGCAATAACACAACTATAAATTTTAGCAATAGAAACATAAGTACATGACAGGCAATGACACAATCAGATTAGCTGTTACGGAGAACTAAAAGGCCTACCACAAGATCAACACCCTCATGACTAGAATGCCAAGTTGAATCAGTCTTAATGACAACGAACGACACATGAATCGTATCCCCCTCGTACTTAACATTATGAGAGAAGCATTCTTCTCTGTCGATCACAAATCTAATCCCAAACACTGCATTCGGACAACACAAGAATGCCAGCAATATAGCAGCAACAAATTCAAAGAATCCAATTTTCATCTGCAAAATTACAAAAGTCAATGTCTCCAACTTATAAAACATGATAAACAAATAAAACTAACATCGTAAATTTGCATTAATTTGATTGCACAAACATCAAAAACTATGCAAAATCAAATACTAACAGACTAATATTTTATCAAAACCTAAGGCAAAAAGAATTCGTGAGATAATAACAAACCATAAATAGTAGTAACAGGCTTTTCTTAAATAATTTCCCCAATTTTCCACCAATTTTTTCCTTCAAATGTCATGATAATTGATGAAAACCCATAATTTTTTCCCACCCAAAAGCATTAAAAAGAAGAAAAGAAAAGATGAAAACTTTTTGACCCAACATATTTTCCGAGCAAAGCCCACAATTATTGGGGCCAAAACAAAAGATGAAAGCAACAGAAATACAATTGAATGATCTGTTTGGTGTCTCAGAAAAGGAAGTAAAATTAAAGGAAAAATATTCAAAAAAAAAAAGATCAAAACTATGAAAAGTCAACCAAAAGGACTAAGATTTACAAGGAAAAAATTGAGGTGATTGAATTATGATAACTTGGTATTGCAAAGATTTATTTAAAAATAAAATAAAATTTACCTTTTTGGGTTTTTTTTTTTTTCTTCTTTGAAGAGTTGAAAAAGAATGTAAAGATTAGATCTTTGGGAGGGTTTTGAGAAACACAGACAAACACAAAGGAAACAACTTTCGAGCACTTGGGTACTTTGAAGTCTAACGATGTTGTCTTAAAAAGGGTTATAATCAACTGTATCTCATGTACAGAGTAACAGCTTTTGTTTATCCAACGTGGCCCATTTGTCTTTTTCTTCTTCCTAAAACCAATTTTGCCATGGCTAAGTTGCTTCTCTCAAATTCTTTTTTTTTTTCTTGATTTTGTCATTTTTTTAATTTTTTTTATTTTTATTAAAATTAAGATAAAAATTTTAATTTTGATGCATTTTATATTAAAATTTAATTTTTTAAATTAAAGAAATCAAAATAAAAATGCAACCTTTATTATTAATACTAGGATGATACCCGTAGCTACGCTACGAAAAATGTTAAAAGAAATATAAATTATATTGTCTTATATTTTAATTTGATATTTTTAAAAGATAAATTATTTATAGAAAAAAAAATTAATTTTAATTACAAATTTAAATATATAGAGAGGGATTCTAATTGAATGTCACTTGTCATTCAATTAGATACTCAATTAGAATTCAATTAGACACTCAATTGAAAGAAATTAAGAAATCAAATTATACTATTTTTATATATAGTAGAGAAAATGATAAATTAATTTTAATTACAAAATTAAATATATAGAGAGGGATTCTAATTGAATGACACTTGTCATTCAATTGGACTTCAATTAGACACTCAATTGAAAGAAATTGAAAAATCAAATTATGCTACTTTTATATATAGATAAATTGTTTATAGAGAAAAAAATAAATTGATTTTAATTACAAAATTAAATATATAGGGAGGGATTCTAATTGAATGACACTTGTCATTCAATTAGATACTCAATTGAAATTCAATTAGACACTCAATTGGAATTCAATTAGATACTCAATGGAAAGAAATTGAGAAATCAAATTATACTATTTTTATATATAGTAGAGAAAAAGATAAATTGATTTTAATTACAAAATTAAATATATAGGGAGGGATTCTAATTGAATGTCACTTGTCATTCAATTAGACATTCAATTGGAATTCAATTAGACACTCAATTGAAAGAAATTGAGAAATCAAATTATACTATTTTTATATATAGTAGAGAAAAAGATAAATTGATTTTAATTACAAAATTAAATATATAGGGAGGGATTCTAATTGAATGACACTTGTCATTCAATTAGACATTCAATTGGAATTCAATTAGACACTCAAATGAAAGAAATTGAGAAATCAAATTATGCTACTTTTATATATAGATAAATTGTTTATAGAGAAAAAGATAAATTGATTTTAATTACAAAATTAAATATATAGGGAGGGATTCTAATTGAATGACACTTGTCATTCAATTAGACATTCAATTGAAATTCAATTAGACACTCAATTGGAATTCAATTAGACACTCAATTGAAAGAAATTGAGAAATCAAATTATACTATTTTTATATATAGTAAAGAAAAAGATAAATTGATTTTAATTACAAAATTAAATATATAGGGAGGGATTCTAATTGAATGACACTTGTCATTCAATTAGACATTCAATTGAAATTCAATTAGACACTCAATTGAAAGAAATTGAGAAATCAAATTATGCTACTTTTATATATAGTAGATATAAAAAACAAACCACAAATGTATTTATGTTGGACTTAGTGAAATCTCAATACATGAATGTGAAGCAGGTAATGGCAGAGAGAGCCAACACCACTGATTTAACAGCTATGGAGCTTGGGATCTTGCCCTTATCCTTCCTTAGGAAAAGGCCTTGGTACAATGGCAAGTTGATCAGAACCAAAAGGCCACACAGAAGGATTTGCAGGGCCATTGCCTGGTATTGGCTTATTGAATCCTTGTTCAAGGCCAGCTTCTGCACCACTCCAAGCAGGGAAAACAGATTCAGCAATGCAATGGTTGCCAGGAGAGTGAACATTGGAGAAGAAGAGGAGGGTCCAAACTCCATGATCTCCCTTTGATATCGTTCTGAAACATCCTGCTCTGCTACCTTCGCTGTGATCACAAAGGCAGTATCAGAAAATCCTAGTGACTTTAAGATGGTATCAGTGAAGCCAAAGAGATAGGAACTTGTTCTTTTGTACAGCCACATTCTTTGGTTGTTCCACCAGCCAAGGACTGTGCCTCCAGACCAGAGAAACTCGATGAGACTATAAGCATACTTGGAAACTATGACATATACATATGGTATAAACCAGGGAGTTGAGCACTGGATTCACAGAAAACAAGTTCAGTTTGCTGGTGGATGGATAGGAAATAGTCGAAAATATGGTCAGTTAACAGTTAAATTACCTGTGGAAACAAGGAAATGCCTCTAAGGAGACAAAGAGAAGGAACAATGGAATAATATAATGTAGGCAAGCAGTTTGGAGCCCAGAGGCAATAGCAGCAGTACCCCATTTGAAGGCCTAAACTGATCTTTCCATGGGCGAACCAAGCAGGATTGTACTTTGAAAGAAAAATCTGGAAGTCACCCTCACTCCATCTTTTGTGCTGCACTAGTGTCTGAGGTAGTGTGGTTGGTGCAACACCAATGAAGGCATTCCTTGGTGGATTGAAGTAAACTGATTTCCACCCTTGGCATTGGATTGATAATCCAGTTATCACATCTTCAACCGGACACCCGTATTTCAAACCAATCTGCAACATTCAGGCATTGACAATGAATTAGTGGCTGTGTCTGAAAGATAAGAAAGAACCAGAGGGGGAGGAGCGAGAGGAATTAGACCTCTTTTCCCCATTGAGTGTTCTGTTCATAGGTACAACTTGCAAGAAACCTGGAATTTTCTTCTAGTTCATACGCACTTTCCTCTCTCCTCATCATGTTATTTCCTCCCTTCCATTGAATCTTGCATTCCTCACTGAATTTCTTTCCACATAGAGCATCCCTTCTGTGAAAGCATCCTGTTCCAACATATAATGGGCCTCCATAACCATCCAAACCATGAAATTCCACCTTCAGAACAACCTCATTGTTTTCAGATACAGAAGCTTATAATAATTCATTGAAAGAAAAAAAAGATTAAAGGATAATACCCTGCTTGTATATGCTGCATAAATGATTACCTCACGGCCTACTATTAATGAATTACCATATATATCATTCTTAGTAATGTTCTCAAAGATCTGCGGAAACTGCACGAAAGCAATCTCATGACCCTTCTCTTCGTCCAAGAAGAAGCATAGAGCATCTAGAACAGCATGTGAATTGTTTGAGTACATATCACAGTCTAAATTAAAAATGATCTGCCCATTGCTAATATTCGATGACACTCTTATCTGTATATTCACCAAGTTCTTCTTAGATTTTGGTAAAATTAAAAGAAAATAAAAAAGATGTTAGAAAACATTTTTATGCAGATTACCAATGCATTCACAGCTCCAGCTTTGAAGTTATGGGGATGTTGGGGTCTCTTCTCCCTAGCCAAATACACCAAAGTTGGCAATGCACTTCCTTTAATATCAGTGGCATTGCCATCAATCAATACCTGTAAAATTTCGATATTCAGACAGTTAGTAGTGAACTGCTTGTATGTGATTGAAGTGCTGCTTATCAATATAACACTTAACATACTTGAAGAATAGTATCATGGTCACGCCTGGAAGCATACAAATTCCACTGAGAAAATCCTCTATGTTTCGAGCATATTTCCTTGGAGAGTCGGCCTAGCTTTGCTACAGTTTCAATTCTGTTCTCCATGTCCTCATATAATTTCTACAAGAATGTTAATGGAAACATTTAAAAACAAAAAGGAAAAAAGGACTTGGACAAAAACGAATTTAGGAACATTACCTTGATAGTTGCCAAGGGTTTATCCTGCTTGGTGTCATGTGTATCAGAAACTAAGATAAAATATGCTGCTGGAGATCTTGGCTCCACATCGAATTCTTTGCAATAAGGTATCCAATGTTTAGCAAACTGAGAGGCTTCTAAGAGAGTATAGAAGGTAATATCTGAACCAGCATCATCTGAGAGATACACGCTGAACTTCTCCGGTGGGTAGTCATAGGCCATGACTGATAAAACAGTGTTAATCACCATCAGTGGAGGTTGTAGATAAAATATGGACAGAAATAAAGTTGCTGTATGAAGCAACAATCCAGAAAATGAGTTTAAAGAAGAACAAATTCTGATCTGATGAAAGGCACACTTTATTCATATGTGACACCCCTATTTATACACAAAAAAGGTAGTTACATGCATAACACTTGTCAAGACAAGGATTCAAGTGTTAAGGCATGGATTACATCTGTCCAAAAGAAGTTTTAAAAAACAGTTTACATGTAATAACTACAAGTAACTTCATATCTTTATCCAGACACCAAGTAACTGCATGTCTTGATTCAAATAATCTGCAACTGCACACATGCACGGACACCAGGCCATCCAAGCATTATTCTCAACACCCTTCCTTAATGCTTGCATTCTTCACCATAAGCATTTCTCGATTATGTTCAAACTTAGCCTTGGAGAGAGGCTTAGTCATAATATCGGCAACTTGATCATCAGATGAGCAATACTGTACAAGAATTTCACCTTTTGTTTGTGCATCCCTCAAGGCATGATATTTTACATGAATGTGCTTAGTTCTCCCATGGAAAACTGGATTTTGAGCTATTGATATGGCAGATTTGTTGTCAACGAACACCGTGGTAGGATTCATCAATTGTATTCCAAGATCAAGTAGAATTTTTCTCAACCATATTCCTTGGTTTGCGGCTGCAGCAGCTGCTACGTACTCTGCTTCTGCTGTGGATTGTGCCAATGATTCTTGCTTGTGTGAATTCCATGAAAACACTCCATTCCCAAGAGTAAATACATATCCAGAGGTACTTTTGGCATCATCAATGCTACCTCCCCAATCACTATCAGAAAATCCTACAAGTTCAATGGTTTTAACTTGTATGAATGCAACTCCAAAGCTTGATGTACCTTTTAGATACCTCAAAATCCTTTTAGCTGCTGTAAGATGTGATTGACATGGTTGTTGCATGAATCGTGACAAGTAACTGACAGCAAACAGAAGTTCTGGTCGAGTTGAACATATATAGAGAAGGCAACCTATCAGACTTCTGTATTCACTGGGATTGTAGAGCTTGTTACTTGAGTCAACTGACAGTTTCTCATTTGCATTCAAAGGAGTTTCAGTTGTCTTGCAATTCCTCATGTTGAATCGTTTCAATACCTCTGTTATGTAGTTCTGTTGAGTAAGATGAATACCACTCCTTGTTTGTGACACTTCAAGCCCCAGAAAATAAGTCATCAAACCCAAATCTGACATGTTGAATTCTTTCTCCATTGATGCTTTAAGTTTAGCAATACCTTTTGTGTTTGCACCTGTTATCAAAAGATCATCAACATATAATGATACAATTAAAGAGTTGCCAGTACCTCCTTCCATCACATATAATGTGGCCTCATTCAAGCTTTTGTGGAACCCTTGATTCTGCAAGTAAGAGTCAATCCTACTATACCATGCACGTGGTGCTTGTTTTAACCCATATAAGGCTTTATGCAGCCTATACACTTTGTCTTTATCAGCTTCTACTTCAAATCCCATAGGTTGTTCCACATATATTTCTTCATTTAGTCTACCATTTAAAAATGTAGACTTGACATCCAGATGAAAGACTTTCCAACCATAAGCTGCTGACAGTGCAAAAAGAAGCCTGATAGTATCCAACCTTGCTACAAGAGCAAAAGTATCAAAATAATCTACTCCTGGCATTTGAGAAAAACCTTTTGCAACAAGTCTTGCTTTGCATTTATTCGAAGAACCATCTGCATTCATCTTTTTCTTAAAGATCCATTTCACGCCAATCACTTGTCTATGTTTTGGTCGATCAACAAGAGTCCAAGTCTTGTTTTTCTCAATCATTGCAATTTCTTCTCTCATAGCTGATCTCCATTCCTTGTGTAGTGCAGCTTCATCAAATGAGGTAGGTTCTGCTATTGCAACTTGACATCTGTTGTATATGTCTTGAATAGAGCGAGAACCTCTTACAGGAGTTTCATTAGTAACATCATCAAGATCAAGTTCACCACCATAATCATTCTGACTTTGAACAGCATCATTTGATTCTTTAATTTTCTTCTCATTCCAATCCCAACTAAGTTCTTCATCGAACGTGACATCTCTACTAATGGAGATCTTACCAGAGTCAATTTGATATATGCGGTAGGCTTTTGATTGTAGACTGTACCCTACAAATATTCCTTTCATCGCCTTTGACTGTAATTTATCTCTTAGCACATTAGGGACATGTTGATAACAAATGCACCCAAAAACACGTAGATGACTTACTGATGGCTTTTTCCGGAACCAAGCTTCATATGGAGTCACAATTCTCAAGGCTCTTGTGTGAAGAATGTTCAGCAAGTATACAGCTGTATTGGCTGCTTCTGCCCAAAAACTCTTCGGTAGCTCATTTTCAAATAAAAGACACCTAGTCATTTCTATTATCGTTCTATTTTTCCTTTCACTAACTCCGTTCTGTTGAGGAGTGTAAGGAGCTGTGAGTTGATGTTGAATCCCTTCCTTCTCAAGATATTGTGAAAACTCTAAAGACTTGTACTCTCCACCATTGTCAGATCTCAAAATTTTAATTTTTCTCCCAGATTCTTGTTCAACTCTAGCCTTGAACTTCAAAAAGAGATTAAATACTTCAAATTTATGTTTCATAAAATAAATCCAACACATTCTGGAAGCATCATCAATGAAGATTAAGAAAAACTTGCTTCCATTTAGAGATTCTTCACTCATAGGACCTCCAATATCAGTGTGAACTAGTTCAAGCTTCTTGGTTGCTCTACTTGACCGAGTAGATGGAAATGGCTTTCTAGCAGATTTCCCAAACTGACATGTACTACAAACTTGATTTGATTCAGTTAAGGAAGGTAAATTCTCCATTAAACCTGACCTGCTTGCCTGTACCAAGGAACCAAGATTACAATGTCCAAACCGTTTATGCCAAAGTGTTGTCATATTCGATTTTACCTCAGAGGCTGGATAGCAAACATCTTGTAGATTTACAGGAAAGCATCTTCTTTTCATGGGAACATTCATGACAAACTCACCCGATGGATTATACACATTACATGATTTTTCTTTAAAAAGTAAGACATGCCCATCATCCATCATTTGGCCTACGCTTAGTAGATTTTGAGCAATATCAGGAACAAGCAACACTTCTTTGACAGACCTGCTTCCCAAGGAAGTTTGAATGTTGATTGTACCTTTCCCTACTGCATATAGATATTTGCCATCGCCTATTTCAACACTAGATCGATGCAAAGTATCAAGTTCAGTAAAGACTTCTTTGTTGGGGGTCATGTGATTTGAACAACCACTGTCCAACAACCATTGATTTGAGTCTACTACCTTGGGTCGTGTCAAGGTCATAAATAACTGCTCTTCAGCAACATCAGCCTTCTCATCTGCTTGTGATGACTTATCATGCTTTTCTGGTTTATTTTTACATACCTTCTCAATGTGACCCAATTGATTACATGCACGACACCTTACATTCGGTCTGAACCAGCAGTAGGCCTCTGAATGATTTCTTTTCTTGCAATGAGAGCACATCTGAAACTTGCTTTTCTTCCCATGAGTTTTGTTATATTGAACCCTTTCTTTTTCTTTCTCCTTTTGATCACTTGAGCCTTTTTTAATTCTTGACTCACCTCCCGCTTTTCCTTTCATCTTTGCAAATAAAGCATTTTCAGATGTATTATCACTTCGCATTGCTCTCCTTTGCTCTGCGGCTTGGAGTGCATTTACTACATCAGTAAGAGTCAAGGTTGAGAGGTCCTTTGACCCTTCTAAAGATGTAATTATGGATTCAAATTTTTCTGGTAGAGACACAAGAACTTTTTGGACTACACGACTTTCAGAAAGATTCTCTCCCAATAGTCGTACCTGGTTCACCACTCGCATGATTTTGTTAATGTAGTCTTTAACATTTTCAGTATCCTTCATTCTCAAAGTCTCAAACTCCCTCAATAAATTCATTACTTGCATTTGCTTTGTCCTCTCTGAGCCTTGGAATTCCTCCTTAAGTTTGTCCCATGCCTCTTTTGCTGATTTGGATCCCATTATTCTTGTAAATACAGCATCCGAAACAGCCCCATGGATACATGCCAGTGCTTTGTAGCGCTTAGCAACTTCCTCGTTATGTTGTTTAATTTGTGCAAGAGTAGCAGTCTCTCTCAAGACAGGTACTTCACCTCCAGATTCTATGACATCCCAAAGATCGTAACCACGAAGATAGGCTTCCATCTTAACTGCCCACATTGGATAATTCTCTCTATTGAAGTTTGGTGGAGATTGATGACTAAGGATATTGCTGGAGGCCATTTTGCATGAAGATGGTTTTCTAAAGGTTTTGGGAAATGGCTTTGTTTTTATTGTCTTAGAAACACGGTCCCTTAAGAACAAAATAGGCTCTAGATACCATGTAGATAAAATATGGACAGAAATAAAGTTGCTGTATGAAGCAACAATCCAGAAAATGAGTTTAAAGAAGAACAAATTCTGATCTGATGAAAAGCACACTTTATTCATATGTGACACCCCTATTTATACACAAAAAAGGTAGTTACATGCATAACACTTGTCAAGACAAGGATTCAAGTGTTAAGGCATGGATTACATCTGTCCAAAAGAAGTTTTAAAAAACAGTTTACATGTAATAACTACAAGTAACTTCATATCTTTATCCAGACACCAAGTAACTGCATGTCTTGATTCAAATAATCTGCAACTGCACACATGCACGGACACCAGGCCATCCAAGCATTATTCTCAACAGAGGTTCTATTGCAGGGTCTGCTGTGCACACGAATATGTCCACATCAGGCAAGTCATTTCCATATCTGTATACAGTAAAACAATATCGTGTTAAGGCATCCAACAAGTCAACATATTGTTTCCATTCTTGAAGTTTTCCTAGTAATCAATGGTTATCTGATAAAAGTACTTTAACTGATATGCCACCAGCACTTAAGCAAACAAGGCAGTTTTACCCTCTTGTACATGCAGTGATGATGCCCATGCAGACAAGATAAAGAGTTCAAAAGGAATACCTCCTCGAGAGCCTGTCCTTGAAGGTGCACCTGTAAGAAGGGTTCCATCTGTGTGCTTCACTGAGGATCCAGTAAAAACCAAACCAGAACTCAGATGCAAACAAGCCAATCCAGATCCATTTCCCATCTTCTCCTTTTCTTGGTATGTGACTCACTCTATAAGCCCAAATTGAACATATGCCTATGAAGATCGAAACTGCAAAGAGCCTATATATGGCTATGCCCTTTGCTCTCTTTGATCCAAATAGAGAAGCATACTTACTGTTTCTCATCTCTTCCCTTTTCCTAAACTTTACACACCTTTCTAGTCTTCCCCACAAAGCTGAGGTGATCAAAAGGGGAGAAGGAGGAAACAGGAAGTGGTCTCTGCCAGTTTCAGATTACAAAGAAACAGTCTACGTTTATGAAAGTCCAAAAAATTTTATATATATCCAATCATGCAACCAATAAGTCAAGTGATCCTGTCTTGCAGCTTGTTAGAAACAACAAGTAATGTTGAAAAACAAACAAATACGTCGAATTGTCACATCATTAAATTTATGAACTGTCCCTTTTATTTACATTAATTGTCGAAGATAAATAAAGAAACCAAATAACCACAAAGTAAAGTAAAAGACATATAATGTAATAGCTCTTATAAAAAATATATAAATAAATAAAAAAATAAATTTTTTTAAAAAATAAAATAGATATATTTTAATTAGTGTTAGATTACGTTTTCATGTTTAAAAAAAATAATCAATCATACCTTATCATATTTTTTAAAATAAAATAAAATAAAAATTAATTAATCTTATTAAGTTTTAAAATAAAAGTAATCAGTTTTATTTTAATACGTTTAAAAAAAAAAACTCAGGTTAGTTTATTCATTAGACTCAAACGATAGTTAGTCAGAAGAGTTTAATAGCAGAGAAGAAGAAAGCAAGAGGAAAGAGAAAATGATTCAAGAGATTATTGATTAAGGTATATTAAGATTGTATTTTTATAGTATGAGCATAAAAATTTTAAATTATTTATATTTTTTTATCTTTTATTTGAATTCGGTACTTTTTCGATGACTTTCCGGTGGCATGATAGGTACCAATGAAAAAGTCTCGAAAAGATCTTTCTAATGATTTTTGTAGTATCTCGTTTGACCTTTTGATTAGAAAGATATGAATTTTTGAAGTTAAGTGAAAACTTGATTTTTAATAGTTTTGACAATCTAAATTTAAGTCACTGGAACTCCATATTCCGATAATCTTTTTGATCGTTTCTTTGAGGGCTTTTGTAGTATGAAACGAGATGTTTAATTTGGAGTCAATGGCTCGGTTAGGGGCTTTCTATGTTAAGAGAATTAAAACCTCAAAATAGGCTCGATGATATTGAAAATTTAAAAATCTGGATATTTTTGTAATAATTTCTAGAATTTTGACTTTCGAAACTTGGAAAATTTATATTCTTTTTAATCGAGGCAGATTCTGGTGTTGTAGTATGATATGAAAACTTCAAATGGGTGTTGATTTTGTCATTAGAAATAATTCAGGCTAAGAGTTAGCTTAAAGTAGGCCAAACGACCATCTAGATTTTAAAAATGTCATAAAAATAGAAAACTCTTTTTTATTTTTTTTAAAATTTAATTTTAATTAATATGCGATAAATTCTACTATAAACTTCATAAATATTGAATTTTTGATTTCTAATATATTTTTATGTCTAAAAGTATATATATATTTATATTTTATAAACTTTTTTTCTTAAGTTAGTAATTTTATAAAAATATCAGAAATTAAGAAAAAATTTCAAACATGATTTTTATATGAAACGAAATTATATTTCTATCATAAATTAAAAATCTTTACTAATTTTATGTTTTAAGTTTAATTTTCAATTTTATTTGATTTTTATTAACAAAAAAAATAAAAAAAATAAAATATTAACTTATTAATTGAAAATGTTTTTAAATTGCAATAGAGGTTACTATACACCCTAAGTGCTTAGGACAGTCAACGGAAAGCCGTTTGTTAAATTTGTTTGTAAATACAATTATAATATTTGTATATATTTCTTGAAATATTAGGTAATTAGGAGAATTTTTTAATTTGTTGCTTGAAAGTGAAATTGACAAAATCAGGTAAGTGACTGATATCCTATCGATGTTTTCACACTCTAAAAATTAACCTCAATGTGGATTTGAATTTCATATATTATGTATAATATGATTTGTCTTATGGTTTGTAAAAATCGAATTGAGCATGCAATATATATATATATATATATAATTTTCATATATTGGATTTTGAAATGTGAAATTTTTGTGAAATATGATTTTTTATTTTGAAATGTGAATATGATTTTGTTTATCTGGCATATGCATATATGATTATCTTAGTGATTACATATGTAAATATTTAATTTGAAATAAATATGCTTTTGATGTGCATAATATGTGTTTTACAAAACTGAATGTTACCGTTTTGTGAATTTGGATAATCTAAAAATATATGTTTTTGTTTTGTCTCATACTATAGTTATGCTCTGATCCTGCCAATGAGAGTTAAATGTTGACCATGTTGATATGGATTTTGTGATTAGAGGTCAATCTCTCAACTGTAGCACAGCTTATAGAATAGTGGTATTTGTGATATATGTTCAGTACAGGCAATGGTTGCTTTTGATGTATTTCTGACCTGTGCCATTGACGTTAATTGTAGATTTGTTTCTGATATATGCCACAAGAGTTAAATGTAGTCGTAGCATGTTACAGGAGCCCACTAAAATTTAAAATATTTGTGAAATATATTTGTTCTATTCTTTGAAAGTAGAAATTTTAAAGTATACGATTTTGAATAAGATTACTCAATATTTTGTTCTAATAATTATATTAATGACATTTTGATCTAAATGTTTTAAACATGCTTAATCCAGTTGAAAGGATGTTAGTTACTTGTTGAGTAGTTGGACTTACTCATTCTTTCAAATTTTTTTCAAATTGTGATTTAGTCAACCACACGGGAATTTTAAGGAGTGATGTTTAATTTAATAGCATTTAAATTGTCTATAATTTATTTAGATAATATGAACATCGAACTATCTTAATTAGTATTCAGTCTTTTATCTTGGCATGGTAACCTTATGACTATGTAAACTTAATTTTGATAGTTGTCGAGTTATGATCTTTTGAATTTTTATTGACAGATTTAATTTTTTTTTGAATCACTATATTCTTCAAGTATTTTATTAGTGTAATAAGATATATATTTTAAAACTTTGCATATCTGTAAGATTACATCTTACAGGTATGTGACGTCTATTGTACCTCGGGTTTGGGACGTGACATATAATTAATACAGGCACTACTTTTCCAAATTGAAAGATACTTTTAGCACTAAGAACTATTGCAAGCAGGGCTAACTCCATCACATCTCCATAGGATCAGCTTTCAATACTCTCAATTTGGATCTCAGTAATTCAAACATATCCTTTTGTGTCAAATGTTCCTAAATCACTCCCATGCTTTGCTTTGTGTATATTATCTCTGTAGTCTCCCAGGGATAAATAATTCCATTGTTTTCATGGTCAAAAGAGGCAACATATTGCTGAAAGACACTCATGTTATTAATCTTATGTCCTGATGTTCCATTGGGATGTTCCTCGGAAATTTCCAATGCTCTAGCCAAACAGGGCAGGGATAAATAATTCCATTGTTTTCATGGTCAAAAGAGGTAACATATTGCTGAAAGACACTCATGTTATTAATCTTATGTCCTGATGTTCCATTGGGATGTTCCTCGGAAATTTCCAATGCTCTAGCCAAACAGGGCTTGGGTAATTTTTCTTCCAGGTCATCATGAATCTTTCTTTCATCAATCATCAATGGAAGATCTGTAACGACCTAAACCCAACCACTGACCCAGTAACTTTTTGGACCTAAACCACATGATCTTAAAAAAACTTAAGCTCAAGTTACTAGTAGTAGTGGGCTTAGATTATTATATAAGTCTTATCAATCACATGTACATCAGATGTGAGATGCTGGGCATCACAATCCCACCCACTCAAATCCTTGATGTCCTCATCAATGCCACAGATCATATCCACAAGATCAAGATCTCACAAAAACAATGTGAAAGTCCACATCGGACTGATGCAAGCTCTGATACCATTACATCAGATGTGAAATGTTGGGTATTACAATATCTTCAACAAGACAATCAGTCATCATCTGTTTGATAGACTTGGAATTGACATGTCTGAGTCTTACAGTGCCAAAACTTGGCATCATTGGTTACATAATGATATGCTTTGTGTTCCACATTTAACCAATCCATATGGAAAACATTTGTTTTTCATTTGAACCGACAGCAGCTTAACACTAGAGGAGTCAAAGATTGTGCACACTTTCTCTTTGAATAGCAAACTACAATTTTCTTCGACAAGCTGGCCAACACTCAACACGTTTATTGGAGCCTGCTAAAAGTGAGGAAGCAAAGAGGCATAGGATATGCATTGTGATCGCACAAAGTGGTCCTGCAGAGACTAATTAGCAGTAGAATTTGAACCCAGCTAGATCAAATTTAGGTATGAAATAGATCAAAGTAAGAGGCTGGCAAAGCAAGTAACCCTAGGTATTGTAGCTCAGTCTGAATTGTCCAGTTGTGGGTGTTGTAGGATCCCAAAGGGACAGAGGGTATCCTTTTATTTCTTCAAATCATGGAGTGAAAGACTGTAAGTTACAGGAAAATGGTAACAGAATAAAAAACAGGAAAACTTAAGTCAAGAAGGTAAAGCAAGTACATACAGACAGAGCTAATACAATTGATTTAATTGCTATAGAGTTTGGCATCTTGCCACTGTCCTTCCTAAAGAAAAGTCCTTGATACAAAGGCCAGTTGATGAGAACCAGAATGGCACATAGAGCTACTTGCAAAAGCATTGTCTCATAAATTCTAGCAATGCTCTCTTCCATGGCTACTTTCTTCATCAGTCCAGCCAAGCAAACAAAATTTATCAACGCAATTGTCGCCAGTGTAGTGAACATTGGAGAGGAGGATCCGAACTCCATTATCTCTTTGACATATCGGTTATAGACTTCCTGGTCAGAAACTTTGGCAGTGATTACAAATGCTGAATCAGAATTTAGTCCTAATGTTTTCGCAATGGTGTCAATGAAGGCCAAGAGGTAGGAACTTGTCCTTTTGTAAAGCCATATCCTTTGATCATTCCACCAACCAAGGACTGTGCCACCACTCCATAGAAACTCAGCTAGGCTATAAGCGAATTTGGAAATTGCAACATATGCAAATGGAAGAAACCATGGGCTTGAACACTGGATATGTTCATTTGTCAGAAACAGATTAAAGTGACAGTTTGTCTGAAAATGAGAATGAAAGGTAGTAACATACCTCAGGGAACAAAGAAATGCCTCTTAGAAGATAAAGGGAGGGAACAATGGAGTAGTATAGCCCTGCCAAGCAGTTAGAAGCCCAAAAGCAGTAACAGCAATATCCCAGCTGAAGGCCTAAGCTAATCTTTCCATTCGCATACCAAACTGGACTGTATTTCGAAAGTAGAATCTGAAAGTCACCTTCAGACCATCTCTTGTGTTGCACCAGTATCTGAGAAAGTGTGGTTGGTGCAACTCCTAGAAAAGCCTTCCTTGTCGGATTGAAATACACTGATTTCCATCCCCGGCATTGGATTGATAAACCTGTGATCACATCTTCAACTGGACACCCATATTTCAGTCCCATCTGAAATTTAAATTGCATTAAGCTGAAGTAAGTGTGAGTAAAAAATATACACTGGCATGTGTGATTGTGAGGGAGAGTTAGAGAGAGAAGTACCTCATTTCCCCACTCAGTGTTCTCTTCATAAGTACAATTAGCAAGGACCTTTAATTTTTCTTCCAATGCATGTGCTGTTTCTTCCCTTTCTCTGTCTGTTGCTATTCTGAATTCATTTTTAGTTTCCCTGCTGAACTTCCTTCCACATAGTGTATCTCTTCTGTGAAAGCAGCCAGTTCCAACATAGAGGGGGCCTCCATAGCCATCCAAACCATGGAATTCCACCTATCATTTTCAACATTAACAGAAGCAAACAATGCATCATTTATTGAAGCCCTAAAGACTGCCAAGAAGAGAAAAAATTTTGTATGAGCACCAATCATTACATGAATGCATACCTGACTTATTACTCTCATTGAACTGCTATATAGTTCATTTTTGGTAATATTGTCGAAATTTTGTGGAAACTGTACATAAGCAATCTCATGGCCCTTTTTCTCATCCATGAAGAAGCAAAGAGCATCCCTCACGGCAACTGAATTATTTGAGTACATATCGCAATCCACATTAAGAATAATCTGTCCATTGCTAATTTCTGATGATACCCTTATCTGCATGTTGAGTTACATTATCTGTTAGGTTTGGTGTTATCAGAATATATATATATATATAATATACACACACACACATTATCTGTTCCTAAAATTTGCATGATGCACTCCTAGAAGAACTAGCACGTGTGCTGACTTATAGGACAGGTGTTTTTTGAAGTTAAGCAGACTGCATGTTAGCAGTCAAGTGTCAAAAACATGCAACTCAAGCTTGTTTTGATATGATGTCTGGTTTTAGCACTTGTCAAGTGTCATGCATAAAGAGAACTTACTGTCTTTATGTTTATGAACTATTTTTTAATGCTGACTATCAGACTGAATCAATGAATAAGCTTTACAGGTAAAATTCTCATAGTTTTCTGCTTCTGTTCTATCTGCCTTTAATAGCAGTACCTACTGCCCTTGCATGTCTGTATTACTACTTTGACAACAAAAAGTTGCACGTTGAACGGCAGAGTATGTATACCAGTGCATTCATAGCTCCAGCTTTGAAGTTATGTGGATACTGGGGTCTCTTCTCCCGAGCCAGGTACACCAAAGTTGGTAGTGCACATCCTTCCATGTCCTTGGCATTCGGGTCTTTCCCATCAATCAATATCTGGCAAAATTCAGTTATGCAACAAATTTGTACCGAGTTGGTTCAAAGTGCTTTCAAATGTTACTCATCATTAACAAAAACTGATGTTTCGATTTTCACATACTTGAAGAATGGTGTTATGATCATTCCTAGAAGAGTATGAATCCCATTGAGAAAACACTTTATGCCTCATATGCACTTCTTCAGGCAGACGGCCTAGCTTGGCTGCATTTTCGATTCGGTCCTTCATGTCTTCATATAACTTCTATAGAGCAAGAGTACCAGCATAAGATTTAAAACAGACTTTAAAACACACTAAAACTTGTAAGTAGAATAGCAGTATGCCAAGCTGTTGCAATCCAATCTTGACCCCCAAATGCAAAACTTTTTAACAAATTAATGAAGCATTCAGATTAGATTCTTTTTAGTTAGACCAATTAACAGTAATATGATATCAGATTTATAATTAATATAAGTTCATAGAGTGGTTCTTACAGCCCAAATGTCAATAAGGTGAAACAAGAAGTTCAAGAGAATAATATTTCTTTATGTAATAAGACAAAGATAACTCTACCTCTACCTTTGTATTTTTTCAACCTTAGATACGTCACGGATGAGCTCGTCTTACCAGGGAAACAGTAAAGTATAGGTACCTTTACAATTGCTAATTCTTTAGCTTGCTTGGAGTCTTGTGAGTTAGAAATTGAGTCAAAGAAAGCTGCTGGTGATCTTGGCTCCACGTTGAATTTTTTGCAGAATGGTATCCAATGTTTAGCAAACTGAGAGGCCTCACATAGAGCATAGAAGGTAAGATGTGAACCGGCATCATCGGAGAGGTACACACTGAGCTTCTCCGGTGGGTAGTCATAGGCCATAACTGATAAAACGGTGTTAATAACCATCGTTGGTGGCTCAATCACAGGATCCGCCGTGCACACGAAAATGTCCACCCCTGGTAACTCATTTTCATACCTGATCATACCTTGGTAGTTAAGCAAGCATTCAAAATGAAACAAGATTGAGATGTATGGAAAAGGGTCAAGAGGAAAACCTTTGGGAGAGCCTGTCTTTGAAAGTGTGCCTATAGACTTGGTTCCACCGGTGTGCTTGAGTGAGGAACCAGTAAAAGCCAAACCAAAGCTCAGCTGCAAACAAACCAATCCAAACCCACCTCCCATCTTCTCCTTCTCTTGGTAGATGGCTCACTCTGAAAGCCCAAATCAGACATATACCAATGACTATAGACCCTGCAAAGACTCTGTAAAGAGCTGTTCCTTTTGCCCTCCTTGTCTCAAACAAAGGGCAGCATCTATCATCTCCCATCTCTCTCTCTCTCTCTCTCTCTCTCTCAAACATAGACAACTATGAATCTCCAAGCGCTATTGCAAAATATCAAATGAAAAGATACGTTATCTTCCCCTCTCAGAAAAGTCTGTTGAGAATTGTTATTTCTCAACTAGGTGCACTGTCATGCTTGCCGCCCCTTTGTGGCTGCATAAGAAAGAGTGTACGTGTAATTTTTTTTTGTTTCTCCGTAAAATAAAGTTTATTATTCATCCTACATCACTGTCAGGACATAGTATACACACCTTACATCCACACACACTTTACAATAAAATCGGCCAGGTTCTGCGTTCTGCACATATTGAGCCTCGAGTAGTATAACACTCCAAGAAACATCAAAAGGCACAGATATAATCAATGAAGGGTGGGTCACCTACTTGCATTGACTGCCAGAAATGGCTCAATAAAATAAGCCGCACAAACTGAGAAAGGTCACGTCCAATCTGCGATGTTCAGACAAGTACCTTGATTTCCTCCTAGGCGACTGTTCAATGATCTCAAAAGCCATGGCTTGGATCTTTGAGTCTCTTTGTGTAACGAGTACAACCACTGATACATTAATTTTTTAAATTTAAATTTAAGTTATTAATAATAATAAATTTAAATTATTATATAAATTTTATATATAAAATATTAGATATCATAATTTTATTTATTTAAATTTTGTATGTCCCGTTAAAATCACATGTCACATTTACGGTATTTAAATTTTACTAAAATAATATAAAAATTTACGTTAGATTGACGTCAACTCTAATATTATTTACAATTCAAATTCAATTACTGATTTAATAATTTTTTGAATTCAAATTACGTTGTTTTTAAAAATTTAAACTTAAATTACTAATAATAATAAATTTAAATTATTATATAAATTTTAATAATTACATTCACATAATATGTTAAATATTACATTTTGACCCAAGTATCTAACATCCAAACATCCCTTTCAGTGATGGGTCTACTGTAACCTTTTAGGTGTGCTATAGAAATATTATACAGTACAAAGGTAATACTAAGATACTAGTAAAACCTGCAGACTATTAGGGAAGTAAGATTCAATAACTCTAACTGCAATAACTTGTAGAATCTGGTATGTATAAAATGTAATCATTTAATCAAGGGATCAAGTTACACAGTAAAACAAAATCAGACAAGAAATACAATACAAAATTAATACAAGAACATAAAGCAGGTACAAGCAGTGCAAATACTATAGATTTGATTGCTAAAGAGCTTGGCATCTTGCCGTTGTCCTTCCTCAAGAAAAGGCCTTGGTATAAAGGCCAGTTGATGAGAACCAGAAGGCTGCAAAGAAGGATTTGCAAAACCATCATCTGGTAGAGATTAGATATGTCCTCAGCAATGAACACTTTCTTCAGCAGTCCAGCCAAGCAAAGTAGGTTCACCAAACCACTTGTTGCCAGTATAGTGAACATGGGAGAGGATGCTCCGAACTCCATGATCTCTTTCAAGTATCGATTGTGGACATCATGCTCAGAAACCTTGGCTGTGATTACAAATCCTGAATCTGCAGAAAATCCAAGTGAATTCGCAATGGTATCGGTAAAGGCAAAGAGGTATGAGCTTGTTCTTTTGTAAAGCCATATTCTTTGATCATTCCACCAACCAAGGACTGTGCCACCACTCCACAAAAACTCAGCTAGGCTGTAGGTATATGTGGAGAATATCACATATGCAAATGGAATAAACCATGGAGTTGAAAACTGGATAAGTTCATGGATCATAAATTCAGTTAATCCAAGTCAGTTAAGAGGAATGGGTTTGAATGAGAAAAAAGAAAACAAAAACCTTACCTGTGGAAACAAAGATATCCCTCTTAGAAGAGAAAGGGAAGGAACAATAGAGTAATATAGCACTGGCAGGGAGTTAGAAGCCCAGAAGCAGTAACAGCAATATCCCAGTTGGAGGCCTAAGCTAATCTTTCCTTTGGCATACCAGGCAGGACTGTACTTTGAAAGCAAAATCTGAAAATCACCTTCAGACCATCTCTTGTGCTGCACTAGTGTTTGACCAAGTGTGGATGTTGCAACTCCTAAAAAGGCCTTCCTTGCCGGATTATAATACACTGATTTCCATTCCCGGGATTGAATTGATAAACCTGTGATCACATCTTCAACTGGACACCCATATTTCAATCCCATCTGCAATGAAACATTGAACAAGCTCAAGAAAGCATGTATGGAGTGTGCTTAATGCCTGCTTGAGGTAAAGAGAAAGAAAGATACCTCCTTGCCCCAGTCAGTATTTTCTTCATAAGTACAGTTTGCAAGGTCCTTTGAATTTTCTTCCAATTCATGAATGGTTTCTTCTCTTTCTGCATTTTTTTCTCTCTTAAATCCATTCTTAGATCCCTGACTGAACTTCCTCCCACACAGAGTATCTCTTCTGTGAAAGCAGCCTGTTCCAATATAGAGAGGGCCTCCACATCCATCCAGACCATGGAATTCCACCTTCCATTTCCAACCATTTTTTTTAAAAAAAATCACATTGAAAGGAAGAGAAAATGCTATTTATATCAGCAGAGCTTAGTTACATTAACACATACCTCATTAATCACTCTCATTGAATTACTGTATACTTCATTCTTGGTAATATTATCAAAGTTCTGGGGAAACTGCACATAAGCAATCTCAGGGCCTTTTTTCTCATCCATGAAGAAGCAAAGAGCATCTCGCACCGAATGTGAGTTATTTGAGTACATATCACAGTCTACATTCAGAATGATCTGCCCGTTGCTGATTTTGGATGATATCCTTATCTGCAGTGTGGAATGAAATGAGCTTTTAGGATTGTTGGCAATCACAAATTTTATCTTAAGATATCTCAAATGAATAGAAAAAGAAAGTAATTACAAGTCAGCTTTTGAATTACCAATGCATTCATAGCTCCAGCTTTGAAGTTATGGAAACGTCGGGGTCTCTTCTCACGAGCCAAGTACACCAAAGTTGGTAGCCTACATCCTTCTACATCTGTGGCAATTGGATCTTTCCCATCAATCAATATCTGGTGAAATTCATTCAACATCAGTACTAAATTCTTGAAAATGCTTGACATGGTACTTGTCATGAAACAAAATGTAGCATTTCACTTACTTGAAGCATAGTGTCATGATCACGTTGTGAAACATATGAATCCCATTGAGAGAATCCCTTATGTTTCGAACGTATTACTTCAGAGAGACAACCTGGCTTGGCTGCAGCCTCGATTCGATTCTCCATGTCTTTATATAATTTCTACAGAAAGTCAGAGATTGCCAAGCTCATTAAAACATGATCTAAATTGATTCAAAACACATTCAGAACTATCTTGGTAATTGGTCTAAAAGCAGGTATCAGAAGCTTAGTTTAAGTCCTTTACAGTGAAAGGGTTCCAAGGAAAGTAGGCACTGGTATGGTACCTTAACAGTTGCTAATCCTTTAGCCTCTTTGGAGTCATGTGAGTCAGAAACTGACTTGAAATAAGCAGCCGGAGATCTTGGTTCCACATTGGACTTTTTGCAGAATGGTATCCAGTGTTTAGCAAACTTAGAGGCCTCCAAGAGAGCATAGAAGGTAAGATATGAACCAGCATCATCAGATAGATACACACTAAGCTTTTCCTTCGGGTAGTCATAGGCCATGACTGATAAAACAGTGTTAATAACCATCATTGGTGGCTCTATCAGAGGATCTGCTGTGCACACGAAAATATCCACTCCAGGCAACTCATTTTCATATCTGATAAAATGAAAATTAAGCAAATTTCTGTCAAAAACATATATTTGAAGACTAATGTATGACATTGTATATATGTTAGTAGAGAGTAAAGATATGTTCAAAAGGCGGTTTTTGCCATTGCTGATGATCTACTATCCTTAAAGGTATAATTATGATGGTTTAGAATCAAGTCTGCAGCAATCTTTTTAAAGCAGGAAACCAAATTGTAAGAGAAGGGTTAGCTCTCCTGGACTTCGGGGCAATAAAGCAAAAATTAGAATACAACGTATGTAATGAGAAAGAGTTTTTCGAGAGATGAAACCTTCGAGAGAGCCTGTCCTTGAAAGTATGTCTGTAAACGGGGTTCCAGCGGAGGGCTTGAGTGAGTAGCCAGTAAAAACCAAACCAAACCTCAGCTGCAAACAAACCAATCCAAACCCACCTCCCATCTTCTCCATTTCTTGGTATATGACTCACTCTATAAACCCAGATAAAGCATATTCCCACAAACACAGAGGCTGCAAAGAGTCTGTAAAGGGCTATCCCTTTTGCTTTCTTTGTCTCGAACAAAGGAACGTACCCTTCATTTCCCATCTTTCAAACAAGCTTAGAATTCAGAAATAATTTAAATGATGTTGGAGGCATGCATCAATCTGTTTGTCTATTTATAGCTAAATTCTTGCATACCGTTTTGGACAAAATCAAATTCAAAAGCTATCTTGTCTAAATTATCAGCGGCTGCCAGAAAAAGGTCTATTAAGAATTATTGCATGGTCAAGCTACATATGCATGATGCAAGCATGAAATTCATGACAGAATCGTATGCATGAAGCAAGGGTACGTAATAAGTATTCTGTACCTATCCTCAACTTGCTGGACAATGATTTGCAAGTATTTTGTTCATGAAAATAACTCGATTATATAGCAGTTTGTTGGGCAGGAATGTAAGCTCAGATTGATTGGAGCTGATAGCTTTCAACTCTCAAGAACATTAACACTAATATTAGAACCTTAAACTATTAATCAATCTCTTCTTTTTGGGATATTCAAGATTTTCTATGTTGTTCATCCATATCCATTGGAAAAGTCAAACTTTGACTTTGTGTCCCTGTCGGCAAATTTTGTCTGCAGTAATTAAACCTAGTCAAAGTCAGAAGGAACTGGTTTGAAGTCTTCCTCAACTTCTTTTGTTATGATTGAAAGCAAATTTGAACTTGTGTTCTGTTCATTTGTAGCTGAATGGGTTCATTAGGATTTGCTAAACATAAAACAAAGACCAGATAATCCAGCCATGCATATGGTTTAGTGGAGCAAGATGAAATGCAGACATGGTCGTACCAAAAACAAAGTTTTGCAAGCAATCCAATGCAAATAAGCATTGTGTTTAATCGGTCTTAAACCTTTCCCACCCATTACCATATACTTGAAACACATTGAAAGCAACACACACCCTAAGTTTTTTCAGTGAAATCTCTTCTATGTTTATGCTCGTCCATGCAGACTTCAAAACTGAATCACATAAATCTTTGTGTTATTGAACTCAAATCCTACACGAAGAGATAAAACAAGATGACTTTAATTACCATTTGCCTTCAAGATTATCTTATATTACATAATTCACATAATTAAAAACTTTTAATCACTTAATTAGAGGACAAAAGTTCTGTCTCAGCATTGCCATATGCTATTTTAATCATCACTAACTATCACCGATGTGATGAACACTTGATGAATAAACTAATAAGTGAGCTTTACAAACTGTTAGCTGAAATGAGAGTGATAAGCCAATAAATTCTTACATCTTTTCCTTAATCCCCACTTGCTTTCTATATATATTGTATCATCCATTTTTGACTTGTCCTTTAGTCTGTAATCCATCGACAACTACAATTTGAAATTATAGAACATTGCATGGTTAGTCAAGACAAAATTTGTTTCACTAGCCCCAATGTCTTGTTGTTCTAACATCACTTTATAAACATGGACAGAAATCATGCCAGTGGGTTATTAGAATAGAATTAACTGCTGTTTTTGTATCCTCGATCTGCACAGGGCTCCATAATCCTTCAAACTTATCTGTAAGCCTTTTGTTTGAATAAATTCTAAAACTATGCAAATGCACTTGCATGTTAAATTAAGTTGACCTTGTTCTGGTCCTTGTTAATGTTGCTAATCACATGCAAAACTTTCAACAGCAGGTATCCTAGAAACGAGAAACATTACCTGTTACCAAACAAGTACTGTATCCATCTCTAATTCTATATAATTCTTCAAAAATTTGTCCACATGTGTTACAGACCTTTTATGTCCACACTTATCTTTCAGGCTTATCTTTAAATGATTGTTAATTTGACTTAACAGTATAGTCATTGTTTAATTGCTGATTGACTCATTCTATTGAGCAGGATACAAGCCAACCATGGTTGGTTGTGCAAATTAAAATTAATTCTACATTTTTTCCAAATGTTTTAATTGTTTAATCGATCTTGTATAAATAAAAGTTCACTGTCTCACTTGATATGTCTTTCATAATTTCACATTACGTGTCTCATCTTAGACTATAATTCCTAAACACCAAACTCCAAATCTTATAAATCTTAATAGCAGAAACAAATAACTTAACAATAAGATTGATTTTAATATAAAAAATTTACTAAATACGTGACGTAAAATTATGAAAGGTATATACATTCTTGTAGAATCTGCCTCCTGCCTGTATAGTGTATTGCAGAAAGAAAATGTCATTATTTAATGTTTAAATCATGTTTAATACCTTTTATCAGACTGAATAATATATGTTACTGAAGTATCGAGAAATAAAACTCTCAATAGTTTTCTCTTCTTTCTATTCACCGGTTTTCTGTAGTCTTCCATTAATAGTAGCAGTAACTGCTTCTGCATGTTTGTGTAATTGAATGCTAACACTTCTGTATGTATCTTCTATATTGGAAGTGGCTGAAGCATGGAACAGTAACTGAGCATTTATGCTAATCAGATACAAACAAAACCATGGTTGCTTTGAGGAAAATAAAATGATGACTTCCTATTTTTCCAAATGCTTTCTACCTGTTTAATGGATCTTTAATGGATAATATATGTTAATAAATTTAATCTCACCATGAACTTGGACTTGCTGCAAGTTGCAAACACACACACACACACACACACACACACACACACATATATATATATATATATATGCACAATTATATTGACTTGAGTCAAGCCATATAGTCATTTGGACAAATTTAATTTTTAATCTAAATATACCACTGCCCATACCTACCCCTTATATATAAAAGTCAAGATTCTTCCTTATATATTTGATTACTTCTTCTTTCTTACAATCTTTCCCTGCCAACTTTTTGACGGACATGACAGATGTTTTGCACTTCTGAAAATCTATCCAAATGTAGGTTAGTGTCTGAATGTTTGGAACTAGCTTCTTTGCACCATCAAATAAGCTTACCCATAAGCAAACAGGGTCTGGGGAATACATGGGATCCACACATTGCAGAACCAAAGCTTCACATCACTTCATTCAACACAAGTTTGAAGAAATTTGACAACCCAACAGGTTGATATAGCTGTTAACATGGCAGCTCCATGACAACAATTAGGGTGCACCATACCTCAAATTTGAGATAGAATATGAATAAAATACTACAATTATCTCCTTTGTAATTTATCATATCTTTTTATAATACAAAATGATGTAATCCATACTTGGATTAATAAGCACTACTGATTGTTGATTATTTTATTTGGAGAATGCGAATGCACTTGCTTTTACATATGACTTTTTAAGACAAGAGATGGATGGTCTTTATCCAATGTCCAGTAGTAAGATATTCTTAGGGAGACTAAAACCTGTATTGCTCCAACTATAAGTACTCCCTGTAAAACCTGAAAACTCACTCATTTCACTCTTTGTTTAGCTTGTATTTCTCTCTCATTTTAGCCTTGCAACATGCCAACAGATAATGATCCTGATTACAATGAGAATGCAGAGAAATGGTTCTTGATGTTTACCGTCTCTGCCATAATCTCCTTGCAGTTTCTCCTTGCTGTTGCGGTTGGATCAGTAGTTGTTTCGGTTTCCAGGATTCCCCACTTTGTTCTCCACACTGCACCAGGCCTTTCCATCTATATCATCTCCATAGTCCTTTGCTTGATAAGTACTGAAAATTTCTTCCCAACATAATATGGATCGATTTTTTTTTCTTTTAATTCTTGTGTTCAATGCTTCTTGTTGGGTTTGTTGATGTAGATTGCTTGTTTACTTTGTGTTGATTGCCACAGTTCAATGTGTGCTTCTTGATCTTTCAAAACGTTGGCCCTGCAACTGTATTCTTTTTATATTATGGACCATTTTATTTGCCTCTGCTGTGGGACTCTCCTGTTCCTACTCAAAAGGTATATATATGTTCCCTTGTTTAAATGAATTTTTCTTTGTTTAAATGAATGCTATATATGTTTTCATACAGTCGAAATCTGAATTTGGTCCTTCTACTTTCTCAATCTCACAGTTTTAGTTCCTCTACCATGGTGAAATTGGTAGCAGTGGAAAGAATAATATGTGCTCCAAATATAAGCAAAGAGAATATCTGAACTAAACTGCATATATAGAACATTATATATATAGGTGGAAATAGGTGTCAGCTGAAACCGCTCGGGATCTTTCTTGTTGACGGGATGATTTCAGGGTCCAAGAAGGAAATGGCTGGAAAAAGTTCAAAGAGTGCTGTTGGGATTTCTGGTCTTGTGATGTAAATTGCAATTTTGGTTGTATTTAGCCTCTGATGCTTAACATAAGATGAGAGGCTGATGCAACCCATGTTGCTCTTAAATGATCAATGCCATGACTTTGGCTTAACAAAAACGAGAAAGGGTGTCAGCTGAAACATAAGAATATCTAGTTTCAAATGCAATATTTGGCAAATGAATAGTAATTCAGCTCAATTTTTGTCTGCTTCTACAGGGAGAGGAAAAACTGTTTTAGAGACCATAATTCTGATAAGTGTTGTAGCTGTGGTCCTAACACATCACTCTTTATATTCAGCGCTCAGAGAGCGTGATTTCAGCTTATGTGAACTCCTTTTGATCAGTATCTTCCTGGTGGCTTGTGCTTACATTCCCATTCAGGTTTGTGCATGTTTCCTGACTTGATCAACACCATAATTTTTGCTTCTTCTCCTCAATCATCCTCTTCCAATTTGCTTCTTGGGACTATTTTTTGGGATGAACAGGTCTTTCACCCTTTTGCAAAGCTATCAACATCAATATTTGGTTGCCTGGTTGCACTTGCTGTCGCCGGTCGTATGTTACTTGCTGTAAATCTCTGCATCAACCACAATTTTTATGACCCCATTGGTGCTGCAGTCATTGCTCATCTCATCTTTCTCATGAGCAATCCTAATCGAGAGGAACTCACCGGCCGTCGAGCAATCAGGAGGCCTCTGAGAAACCCTTAACATCATCACAGATTATGCCTTATTTGAACTTGTTAACTTTTTCTTGCGGCTTCTCAAAAGTGTTAAAACCAAATAAAAGCTTGTTAACTTTTGCTTATATTGTTCTGTATTATCTTCTATATTGGATTAGGTTGGAAGTAGCTGAAGCATGAAACCGTACACTGAGCTTTATTTATCCATAAAGCAGCAGGATGGCTAATGTAACTCCCTTCTTAGATAAGAGAAAGCACTTCCATTACCTTTTATCTGAGTCCTCCCCGTCAACATTACCATTGAAACTGAAACTGAATTGATGTCAATAGATGAAAACAAGGAGTAAAAAACTGTGGGGAAACCTTCCAAAATATCAAACTTTGTCATTGGGCTGTTTTTTTGCCTCCCTGGGAATTTAAGATTCAAACTATATATGCAGAAGTGATGATCATTAAGCACACACCTTTGACTATCTGCATCATCATCTTGGATTGGTTCTATAAGAGGTTGGTTGTTGAGTTATGTAATGAACAACTTAGATCATGGAACAATTGGTCTATTTCTAATGAAATTGACAGCTTATCGAGAAAGATCAGTGAAAGAACTGAAATTGGCAGAATGCAGTCAAAGAAATGGAACAGATATAGGAATTCATGCTAACCCTTGGGTCAAAGAAGGGCAGCTGCACTTTTATGTTACATAAAACATTGCAAGGACTCGCCATTCCTATTGTTCCTAATGTTTTTAATTGGTTGATGGCTCTGTATCTCCTGGCTGCGCTCATTTTTGTTGGTCATACGCGCATTGCTGGAAATCAAATGGTCAAGGATGGTAGAGATACTGAAGGGCCAATTTCTGCTGTAGTTTATCCTTATCGGACATTTTTCTACCATTTGAAACTTGCTTGTGGTTAGAGCTATGGCTTTATCTGAAGGAAAACTTAAATTATATTCATTCTGCCTCTTATTAACCGTATTCATATTCATCAAAACCCTAACATTAATATTAGAACCTTAAACTATCAATCACTCTCTTCTCTTGGGGATGATCAAGGTTTTCTATGTTGTTCATCCATATCCATTGCAAAAGTCAAACATTGCCTTTGTGTCCCTGTCGGCAAATTTTGTCTGCAGTAATTAAACCTAGTCAAAGTCAGAAGGAACTGGTTGGAAGTCTTCCTCAACTTCTTTTGTTATGATTGAAAGCAAATTTGAACTTGTGCTCTGTTCATCTGTAGCTGAATGGGTTCATCAGGATTTGCTAAACATAAAACAAAGACCAGATGATCCAGCCATTCATAAGGTTTAGTGGAGCAAGATGAAATGCAGACATGGTCATACCAAAAACAAAGTTTTGCAAGCAATCCTATGCAAATAAGCATTGTGTTTAATCGGTCTTAAACCTTTCCCTCCCAGTGCCATATACTTGAAACACATTGAAAGCAACGCACACCCCAAGTTTTTACAATGAAATCTCTCCTATGTTTATGCTAAACCATGCAGACTTCAAAACCGAATCATGTAAATCTTTATGTTATTGAACTCAAATCCTACACGAAGAGACAAAAACAAGACGACTTTAATTACCGTTTGCATTCAAGATGATCTTCTATTACATAATTCACATAATTAAGACCTTTTAATCACTTAATTAAAGGATAAAAGGTCTGTCTCAGCTTTGCCATATGCTATTTTAATCATCACTAACTATCACCAATGTGATGAACACTTCATGAATAAACTAATAAGTGAGCTTTACAAACTGTTAGCTGAAATGTGAGTGACAAGCCAATAAATTCTTATATCTTTTCCTTAATCCCCACTTGCTTTATATATATATATATATATATTGTATCATCCCTTTTTGACTTGTCCTTTAGTCTGTAATCTATCAACAACTACAATTTGAAATTATAGAACATTGCATGGTTAGTTAAGACAAAATTTGTTTCACTAGCCCCATTGTCTTGTTGTTCTAACATCACTTTATAAACATGGACAGAAATCATGCCAGTGGGTTATTAGAATAGAATTAACTGCTGTTTTGGTATCCTCGATCTGCACAAGGCTCCATAATCCTTCAAACTTATCTGTAAGCCTTTTGTTTGAAAAAATTCTAAAACTATGCAAATGCACTTGCATGTTATATTAAGTTGACCTTGTTCTGGTCCTTGTTTATGTTGGTAATCTCATGCAAAACTTTCAACAGCAGGTATCCTAGAAACGAGAAACATTACCTCTCACCAAACAAGTACTGTATCCATCTCTAATTCTATATAATTCTTCAAAAATTTGTCCACATGTGTTACAGACCTTTTATATCCACACTTATCTTTCAGGCTTATCTTTAAATGATTGTTAATTTGACTTAACAGTATAGTCATTGTTTAATTGCTGATTGACTCATTCTATTGAGCAGGATACAAGCCAACCATGGTTGGTTGTGCAAATTAAAATTAATTCTATATTTTTCCCAAATGTTTTAATTGTTTAATCGATCTTGCATGAATAAAAGTTCACTGTCTCACTTGATATTTCTTTCATAATTTCACATTACGTTTCTCATCTTATACTATAATTCCTAAACACCAAACTCCAAATCTTATAAATCTTAATAGCAGAAACAAATAACTTAACAATAAGATTGATTTTAATATAAAAAATTTACTAAACACGTGACGTAAAATTATGAAAGGTATATACATTCTTGTAGAATCTGCCTCCTGCCTGTATAGTGTATTGCAGAAAGAAAATGTCATTATTTAATGTTTAAATCATGTTTAATACCTTTTATCAGACTGAATAATATATGTTACTGAAGTATTGAGAAATAAAACTCTCAATAGTTTTCTCTTCTTTCTATTCACCTGTTTTCTGTAGTCTTCCATTAATAGTAGCAGTAACTGCTTCTGCATGTTTGTATAATTGAATGCTAACACTTCTGTATGTATCTTCTATATTGGAAGAGGCTGAAGCATGGAACAGTAACTGAGCATTTATGCTAATCAGACAAACAAAACCATGGTTGGTTTGAGGAAATTAAAATGATGACTTCCTATTTTTCCAAATGCTTTCTACCTGTTTAATGGATCTTTAGTGGATAATATGTGTTAATAAATTTAATCTCACCATTGACTTGGACTTGCTGCAAGTTGCAAGTACTTATATATATATGCACAATTACATTGACTTGAACCAAGCCATATAGTCATTTGGACAAATTTAACTTTTAATCTAAATATACCACTACCAATACCTGCCCCCTTATATATAAAAGTCAAGATTCTTCCTTAAATATTTGATTACTTCTTCTTTCTTACAATCTTTCCCTACCAACTTTTTGATGGACATGACAGATCTTTTGTTGCCCTTCTGCAAATCTATCCAAATGTAAGTTAGTGTCTGAATGTTTGTAACTAGCTTCTTTGCACCATCAAATAAGCTTACCTATAAGCAAACGGGGTCTGGGGAATACACGGGATCCATCCATTGCAGAACCAAAGCTTCACATCACTGCTTTTAACACAAGTTTGAAGAAATTTGACAACCCAACAGGTTGATAGCTGTTAACATGGCAGCTCCATGACAACAATTGGGGTGCACCATACCTCAAATTTGAGATAGAATATGAATAAAATACTACAATTATCTCCATTGTAATTTATCATATCTTTTTATAATACGAAATGATGTAATCCATACTAGGAGTAATTAGCACTACTGATTGCTGATTATTTTATTTGGAGAATGTGAATGCACTTGCTTTTACATGACTTTTTAAGACAAGAGATGGATGGTCTTTATCCAAAGTATGTAGTAGTAAGATATTCTTAGAGAGACTAAAACCTGTATTGCTCCAACTATAAGTACCCCCTGTAAAACCTGAAAACTCACTCATTTCACCCTTTCTTTAGCTTGTTTTTCTCTTTCATTTAGCCTTACAGCATGGCTAGAGATCATGAGCTTGATTACAATGAGAATAAAAGGACATGGACCTTGATGTTTTGGCTCTATGCCATAATCTCCTTGCAGTTTCTCCTCGCTGTTGCTGTTGGATCAGTAGTTGTTTCGGATTCCAGGATTCCTCACTTTGTGCTCCACACTGCACCAGGCCTTGCCATCTATATCCTCTCCATAGTCTTTTGGGTCATAAGTACTGATATAAATGGATTGATTTTTGTTTTTTTAATTCTTGCTTTCGATGCTTGTTGTTGGGTTTATTCATGTGGATTGCTTGTTTAATTTGTGTTGGTTGCCACAGTTCAATGTGTGCTTCTTGATCTTCGAGGATGTTGGCCCTGGAACTATATTCTGTTAATATTATGGACCATTTTATTTGCCTCAGCTGTGGGACTCTCTTGTTCGTACTCAAATGGTATATTTGTTCCCTTTTCTCTTTGTCTTTACATGGTCGATATGAATTTGGTCCCTCTACTTTCTCTATCTGACAGTTTTTAAGTTCATCTGCCTGGTGAAATTGGTAGCAGTGGAGACAATTATATGTGCTCCAAATCTAACCAAAGAGAATATCAGAACTAAATATTGCAGCATAAAAAGAACAATGAACAATTTGAGATGCATTGATACAATGTCAAAATATTTGGCAATTGAAGAGTAATTCAGCTCTACTTTTTTGTCCACTTCTACAGGGAGAGGAGAAGCGGTATTAGAGACCATAATTCTGATAAGTGTTGAAGCTGTGGTCCTAGCACTTCACTCGTTATATTCAATGCGCACAGAGCGTGATTTTAGCTGTTGTGAACTCTTCTTAATCAGTGTCTTCCTGGTGGCTTGTGTTTACATTCCTGTTCAGGTTTGTGCTTGTTTTCTGACTTGATCAACACCATCACTTTTGCTTCTTCCTCCTCATAATCTTTTTTGGGATGAACAGGTCTTTCACCCTTTTGCAAAGCTATCAATATCAATATATGCTTTCCTGGTTGCAATTGCTTTCGCTGCTCGTATGTACATTGCTGAAACTGTTTTTATCAACAACCAATTTTACGATCCCATTGGTGCTGCGGTCATTGTTAATTTCATCTTTTCCTTGAGCAACCCTAATCGAGAGGAACTCACCAGCCGTCAAGCAATCAGGAGGCCTCTGAGGAACCCTTAACATCATCACAGATTATGACTTATGTGAACTTGTTAACTTTCCTTGCAGCTTCTCAAAAGTGTTAAAACCAAATAAAAACTTGTTACCTTTTGCTTATATTGTTCTGTATTATATTCTATATTGGATTAGGTTGGAAGTAGCTGAAGCATGAAACAGAACACTGAGCTTTATTTATCCATAAAGCAGCAGGATGGCTAAAGTAACTCCCTTCTTAGACAAGAGAAAGCACTTCCATTATCTTTTATCTGAATCCTCCCCCTCAACATTACCTTTGAAACTAAAACTGAATTGATGTGAATAGATGAAAACAAGGAATAAAAAACTGTGGGGGAACCTTCCAAAATATCTGACTTTGTCATTGGGCTGTTTTTTTGCCTCCCTGGGGATTCAAGATTCAAACTATATATATATGCAGAAGTGATGATCATTAAGCACACACCTTCGACTATCTGCATCATCATCTTGGATTGGTTCTATAAGAGGTTGGTTGTTGAGTTATGTGATGAACAACTTAGATCATGGAACAATTGGTATATTTCTAATGAAATTGACAGCTTATCGAGAAAGATCAGTCAAAGAACTGAATTGGCAGAATGCAGTCAAAGAAATGGAACAGATATAGGAATTCATGCTAACCCTTGGGTCAAAGAAGGGCAGCTGCACTTTTATGTTACATGAAATATTACAAGGACTCGCCATTCCTATTGTTCCAAATGTTTTTAATTGGTTGATGGCTCTGTATCTCCTGGCTGCACTCATTTATGTTGGTCATACGCACATTGCTGGAAATCAATGGTCAAGGATGGTAGAGATATTGAAGGGCAAATTTCTGCTGTAGTTTATCCTTATTGGACATTTTTCTACCATTTGAAACTTGCTTGTGGTTAGAGCTATGGCTTTATCTGAAGGAAAACTTAAATTATATTCATTCTGCCTCTGATTAGCCATATTCATATTCATCAAAACCTTAACCAGTAACTTTTGTGATATTTTCATTCACCCTCGAGGCCCCCATGATTCATGAACCTTGAAAGGTATCTTAAGCTTTCAGGCTTTCTTTAAATGATTGTTTAATCATTGACTTTGGAGAAATGTGAAAAAATGGTAGTTGAATATTTTTGTTTGACATTAGTGGTCATTGTTTAATTGCTAATTGACCCTGCCATTGAGCAGGGATGGGTTGCCTGCTCATCCAACCAACTCCATTGGAAAATTCTAAGCTCATTTCTTTCTCACATATAATATATAATACTGCAACTCGCCTTACTTGATATCTCTTTTATTATTTTACTTTAAGTATTCATTAAATTTCTCACATTAACATCACTTTAAGTTATTTGTTTTCATAATTAACAAAATTATAAAAAAGACACTAAGGGAGAGCGTACACCGAATGGGGCAAAGCCTTTTTATTGTTCTTTGGTCTTTATCCAAAGTCTAGTCAGAGAAACCTGCATTTCTCCAAACTACGTGCTCCCTGCAAAACCAGAAAACTTACCATTTCACTCTTTGTTTAGCTTGTATTTCTCTTTCCTTTTAGCCTTATAACATGGCAACAGATAATGAGTCTGATGACAATCAGAATGGAGAGAAATGGGCCCTGATGTTTGCCGTCTATGCAATAATCTCCTTGCAGTTTCTCCTTGCTGTTGCGGTTGGATCAGTAGTTGTTTCGGTTTCCAGGATTCCCCACTTTGTACTCCACACTGCACCAGGCCTTTCCATCTATATCATCTCCATAGTCCTTTGCTTGATAAGTACTGAAAATTTCTTCTCAGCATAATATGGATCGATTTTATTCTTTCAATTCTTGTGTTCAATGCTTCTTGTTGGGTGTGTTGATGTGGATTGCTTGTTTACTTTGTGTTGATTGCCACAGTTCAATGTGTGCTTCTTGATCTTCGAAAACGTTGGCCCTGCAACTATATTCTTTTTATATTATGGACCATTTTATTTGCCTCTGCTGTGGGACTCTCTTGTTCCTACTCAAAAGGTATATATTTGTTCCCTTGTATATTGTTGTTTGTTGTTTACAAATCCAATTTTTTTCTTTGTTTAGATGAATGCTATATATGTTTTCATGCAGTCGAAATCTGAATTTCGTCCTTCTACTTTCTCAATCTGACAGTTTTAATTCCTCTACCATGGTGAAATTGGTAGCAGTGGAAAGAATAATATGTGCTCCAAATATAAGCAAAGAGAATATCTGAACTAAACTGCGTATATAGAACATTATATATATAGGTGGCAATAGGTGTCAGCTGAAACTGCTTGGGATCTTTCTTGTTTGTTGATGGGATGTTTTCAGGGTCCAAGAAGGACACGACTGGAAAAAGTTCAAAGGGTTCTGTTGGGGTTTCTGGTCTTGTGATGTAATTTGCAATTCTGGTTGTATTTAGCCTCTGAAGCTTGACATAAGATGAGAGGCTGATGCAACCCATGTTGCTCTTAAATGATCAATGCCATGACTTTGGCTTATCAAAAACAAAAAAGGGTGTCAGCTGAAACATAAGAATGTCTAGTTTCAAATGCAATATTTGGCAAATGAATAGTAATTCAGCTCAATTTTTGTCTGCTTCTACAGGGAGAGGAAAAACTGTTTTAGAGACCGCAATTCTGATAAGTGTTGCAGCTGTGGTCCTAACACTTCACTCTTTATATTCCATGCTCAGAGAGCGTGATTTCAGCTTATGTGAACTCTGTTTGATCAGTATCTTCTTAGTGGCTTGTGTTTACATTCCCATTCAGGTTTGTGCGTGTTTCCTGACTTGATCAACACCATAATTTTTGCTTCTTCTCCTCAATCATCCTATTCCAATTTTGCTTCTTGGGACTACTTTTTGGGATGAACAGGTCTTTCACCCTTTTGCAAAGCTATCAACATCAATATTTGCTTGCCTGTTTGCACTTTCTTTCGCCGTTCGTATGTACTTAGCTGGAGATCTCTTCATCAAGCACAAATTTTACGACCCCATGGGTGCTGCACTCATTGTTCATCTCATCTTTCTCGTATCCAATCCTAATCGAAAGGAACTCATCGGCCGTCGTTAGAAAATGGGGTGCCCCCCCTTTGAGGAAAGCCTTAACAATTATATCACAGATTATGCCTCCTACATTTGCATTTTCTTGCAGCTTTCTCAAAAATGTTGAAACCGAATCAAAATTTGTTCATGTTTGCTCAATTTGAATGTAATACTTCTAGACGCATCATCGATCAACACGTGTGGTGGCTTAAGGGATTGGTCTTCTTTGGTGATAATTAGCAGACTGCATGCATGCTCAGCAGTCAGTACTGTCAAAACGTGCAACCTATGCATGTTTTGATAATATATCTGCCTTCGGCCTTCGGCCTTTGTGTAGTGTATTATATTATGTTTAAATCATGTTTAATATCTTTGTATCAGACTCGGTTATGTTAGTGAAGTATTGAGAAATAAAACTCTCATAGTTTTCTCTCCTTTCTATTCACCTGCTTTCTTTAGTCTTCCATCAATGGTAGCAGTAGCTGCTCCTGCATGTTTGTATAATTGAATGCTAATACTTCTGTATGTATTCTATATTGGAAGTGGCTGAAGCATGAAACAGTAACTGAGCATTAAACAAAGTCAAAGAAATGGAACAGATCATAGCAATTCAAGCTAATCCTTGGGTCAAAAAAGGACAGCTGCACTTTATTTATTAAATGGACTAGCTTTCAAGATCATTGAGGAGATTCCAAATGTTTTTAATTGGTTGATGGATCAGTAATGGATAATAATATATGCTAATAATTCAATCTCACCATTGACTTGGGACTTGTTGCGAGTTGCAAAGATTATATGGACAATTACCTTGACTTGAACCAAGCCAATTTCTGCGGTAGTTTATTCTATACTATTTGAAACCAGCTCGTGGTCAGAACTATTCGATCATCAAAGTCACTGCTTTGTTGTATCTAGTGGGAAGAAACTATGGAGAATTTGATCCCATCATTCTAGTATATATTTTTTCTCATTATTGTTAATGTGAATTACAGCATATTGCTCATGTTCTATCTCAATTTTAGTTCATTCTCAAATTTGGGTTATTGTCTGAATGCTGGAGCTAGCTTCTCTGCAGCATCAAGTAAGCTACCTAATAAAAACAGATAACGTCTAGGGACATGGGATCAACCCATTGCAGGACCCCCAAACTTCGCATCACTGCATTCCACAGAAGTTCTGAACAAATCTGACAAACCCAACAGGTTGATAGTAGTTAAACATGGCAGCTTCATGACAAACAATTTGTGTACACCATAACCCAAATCTGGGGTTAAACCAAATTTGAGATAGAACACGAATAAAAGACAACAATTATCTCCTTTATTTTTTTTTTTTTGAATTGATTTGTAATTTATCACTTATTTTCGATGTAGTCTATATTCACATTAATGAGATAAAGTATATAATGAAATGATTGGATCAAATTTTTCTATTTTCTTTTATTGCGTATAACGTTGTTTTACTTTCAAGTTAATTTAATTTTTCTTTTTTCAATTCAGATTAAAAAAATTAACATTGACAAGTCTCTTTAGTCATTTTATCTTTTCTTCGTAAAAATTCTATGTGGACGAGAAATTAGTAATCTTAACCAACTAAACAATTTAATTATAAGTGTGAAAATATACAAATTCATCCATTTACTTTCTATCCTCCTTTTTCTTTGGCCAATTCCTATCCTCCAATTGTGATGGAAGTAACCCATTGGAGCAGCACTGAACCTGAAATCTACTTGCAGGCAGAAGGAAAACTGCTTTGACGGCACTAAATTTTGATGGGTATTCTTGCTGTTAGCCTAACAATCTACTCAATCTGATGCAATGATCAAAAAGCTTGATTTCAGCTTAGGTGAACCCTGTGTTTTCTTCATATTACTCCTTATTGGCATTTATGTTTCCATCCAGGCCTCTGCCAGCTTTTGCCATTTGCTTTCTTTGCCTGAAATACAATAATCAAGCATGTTAGCAATGGCAGAGGGGATTCTGTTTCTGGTCCAATCTTTGCTGCTAAGAGCCAGTCATTCCAGTGTTCCACAATCCTGTTGATGGAGAATTCATTAGAGTATTTCCCTGAGGCATTAATCCCATAGCAGAGTTGTTTCCTTGAATTTCAATTCACCTAGCTACTTAGAGGGGAGGAAAGGGAAAGAGGAAGAGCTGAGGAGAAAAATTATATTTCATTTATTACAGAAACTTCATGGTAAGAATACCACATGATTTTGTTCTATTTTAGAGGCAAAAGGCATGCCAATGAAGCTACAACAATGGATTTGAACATGACTGAAACCGGTATGCAGCCCCTATCCTTACGAAAGAAGAGTGCTTCATACACAGGTGCATTCACCATAACCATCAGCACACAAAGAATACCTGACAGGTCAGTTTTTCGATATCATTGTAATCTGAACCTCCCAAGAAAACCATCTTTAGCACCCCAACTAAACTGAAAAGGTTTAGCATTGCCAATGTCGATATGACAGTAAACATATTGGAGGTGCTCCCGAACTTCATGATCTCTTGCTGGTGCCTCTTTGAGACATCCTCAGTGACCACCTTGGCAGTGATGGAAAATGTAGTTTGAGATAATCCCAATTGCCTGACAATGCAGTCAATGAAGGCAGAGAAGAAGGCAGTTGTCCTCCGAATCACCCATATCCTTTGCAGATTCCACCAAGCTTTGAATGTGCTTCCACAAATCAAAGCCTCAGCTGTGCTGTAGATGTTTTTGGATAGGAAGACTTACGCAAAGGGTATAAACCATCTGCCTGAAACCTGACAGGAAAAGTTTAGACAAGTTTATAATCTGTACTTGGACTTGGAAAAATGGTTCAAGAAGACAGAAAATGCAGGAAATTATTGCTTGTATAGACCTCTGGGAATAAGGAAATGCCATGGAGCAAAGAAAGGGGAAGAGCAATTGCATAATACAGGTTAGGCAGGGAAAATGGAGTGTTGGTTTTTTGGAAGAAAAAATGCTTCAAGTATACGATGAGGATGAGCCAAAGAAAGAAGAAGAATTTTCTGGAGAAGGGAATATTCATAACTGTTGAACCAGCTGGTTTATATACCAGCACATTTACAAAGACATGGGTCCTACACAAGCATCAGCCAAATAACAAAACAAATAAAACAAGCCGTGTGGCTTTTACAATATCGAGGCCAAATGGCCTGGTGAGCAACAAAACAAAAAAAGGGGAATAAGCTGAAGGAAAAAATAAAGAAGCATAAAGAAGCACATGCACAGCACACATACGAAAGCCATTAAAAAAACATGTGACTGTCACGTGTTCACTATTTAGTTCCAGGATTGCAAAGTCGAGCTGCCATTCTAACATGGAGCCATAACAGATAAACAGAATATCCCATTTGAGCACCCAATTTTATCTTGTTATGTCCGCGTATGAAAGGACAGTATTTGGATAAGAAAATTTGGGACATTCCATCAGACCACCTAGTGAACTAAACAAGAGCTATATCTAAGGTGGGTGGAGCAACACCAAGGAAAGCCTCTGCGGTGGGACTCGCTTGTTCCTACTCAAATGGTATATTTGTCCCCTCTTCTCTATGTCTTTTTATGGCCAAACTGAATTTGGTCCCTCTACTTTCTCAATCTGACAGTTTTTAAGTTCATCTACCTGGTGAAATTGGTAGCAGTGGAGACAATTATATGTGCTCCAAATATAACCAAAGAGAATATCAGAACTAAATATTGCAGCATAAAAAGAACATTACATATGCAAATGAACAATTTGAGATGCACTGATACAATGTCAAAATATTTGGCAAATGAACAGTAATTCAGCTCTACTTTTTTGTCTACATCTACAGGGAGAGGAGAAGCTGTATTAGAGAACCATAATTCTGATAAGTGTTGTAGCTGTGGTCCTAGCACATCACTCGTTACATTCAATGCACACAAAGCGTGATTTCAGCTTATGTGAACTCTTCTCAATCAGTGTCTTCCTGGTGGCCTGTGTTTATATTCCCATTCAGGTTTGTGCTCGTTTCCTGACATGATCAACACCATCACTTTTGCCTCTTCCTCCTCATAATCTTTTTTGGGATGAACAGGTCTTTCACCCTTTTGCAAAGCTATCAATATCAATATATGCTTTCCTGGTTGCAATTTCGCTGCTCGTATGTACATTGCTGAAACTGTTTTTATCAACAACCAATTTTTTTTGAATCAACAACCAATTTGACGATCCCATTGGTGCTGCGGTCATTGTTCATTTCATCTTTCTCATGAACAATCCTAATCGAGAGGAACTCACCAGCCGTCGAGCAATCAGGGTGCCTCTGAGGAACCCTTAACATCATCGTAGATTATCCCTTATGTGAACTTGTTAACTTTTCTTGCAGCTTCTCAAAAGTGTTAAAACCAAATAAAAACTTGTTAACTTTTGCTTATATTGTTCTGTATCATATTCTATATTGGATTAGGTTGGAAGTAGCTGAATCATGAAACAGTACACTGAGCTTTATTTATCCATAAAGCAGCAGGATGGCTAATGCAACTCCCTTCTTAGACAAGAGAAAGCACTTCCATTACCTTTTATCTGAGTCCTCCCCCTCAACATTACCATTGAAACTAAAACTGAATTGATGTCAATGGATGAAAACAAGGAGTAAAAAACTGTGGGGAAACCTTCCAAAATATCAAACTTTGTCATTGGGCTGTTTTTTTGCCTCCCTGGGGATTCAAGATTCAAACTATATATGCAGAAGTGATGATCATTAAGCACACACCTTCGACTATCTGCATCATCATCTTAGATTGGTTCTATACGAGGTTGGTTGTTGAGTTATGCAATGAACAACTTAGATCATGGAACAATTGGTATATTTCTAATGAAATTCACGGCTTATCAAGAAAGATCAGTTAAACAACTGAAATTGGCAGGATGCAGTCAAAGAAATGGAACAGATATAGGAATTCATGCTAACCCTTGGGTCAAAGAAGGGCAGCTGCACTTTATGTTACGTAAAATATTGCAAGGACTCGCCATTCCTATTGTTCCAAATGTTTTTAATTGGTTGATGGCTCTGCATCTCCTGGCCGCACTCCTTTTTGTTGGTCATGCGCACATCGCTGGAAATCAAATTGTCAAGGATGGTAGAGATATTGAAGGGTCAATTTCTGCCGTTGTTTATTCTTATTGGACATTTTTCTACTATTTGAAACTTGCTTGTGGTTAGGGCTATGGATTTATCTGAAGGAAACCTTAAATTATATTCATTCTGCCTCTTATTAACCATATTCATATTCATCAAAACCTTAACCAGGGTCTAGTTGAATAAAAGTAACTTTTGTGATATTTTCATCCACCCTCAAGGCCCCCATGATTCATGAACCTTGAAAAATATCTTCACCTTCCAGGCTTTCTTTAAATGATGGTTTAATCATTGAATTTGGAGAAATGTGAAAAAAATGGTACTTGAATATTTTTGTTTGACATTAGTGGTCATTGTTTAATTGCTAATTGACCCTGCCAGAGCAGGGATGGTTTACCTGCTCCTCCAACCAACTCCATTGGAAAACTCTAAGCTCATTTCTTTCTCACATATAATATATAAAGACCAAAGACCAGTAAAAAGGCTTTGCCCCAAGGGAGAGCGTACACCGACTGGGGCAAAGCCTTTTTATTGGTCTTTGGTCTTTATCCAAAGTCTAGTCAGAGAAACCTCCATTTCTCCAAACTACGTGCTCCCTGCAAAGCCAGAAAACTCACCATTTCACTCTTTGTTTAGCTTGTATTTCTGTTTCGTTTTAGCCTTACAACATGGCAACAGATAATGAGCGTGAGGACAATGAGAATGGAGAGAAATGGGCCTTGATGTTTGCCGTCTATGCCATAATCTTCTTGCTGTTGCGGTTGGATCAGTAGTTGTTTCGGTTTCCAGGATTCCCCACTTTGTGCTCCACGCTGCTTGTTGGGTTTGTTGATGTGGATTGCTTGTTTACTTTGTGTTGATTGCCACAGTTCAATGTGTGCTTCCTGATCTTCGAAAACGTTGGCCCTGCAACTGTATTCTTTTTATACTATGGACCATTTTATTTGCCTCTGCTGTGGGACTCTCCTGTTCCTACTCAAAAGGAGTACAATAGATTGGAACCATATTTATTTTACCTTCTTATTACGGAATCTCTTTTTGCTCTCAATAATGTTGTTATTCATAAAATAATTCTATTGAGGTCAAGTTCGGATCTAAAAATTTAAATCCAAACCTAATTTGAATCGGACTAAATTTATAAATTTAAACTGATCGCTCGACCTTTAAATATCTCTAATTTTATATAATTCTTTGTAAATTTGTACATATGTAATCTATCATAAAATTTTTACAATCATATTTTTATTTCAAGCTTATCTTTAGATGATTGTTAATTTGACTTAACAGTATAGTCATTGTTTAATTGCTAATTGACTCATTCCATTGAGCAAGATACAAGCAAACCATGGTTGGTTGAAAAATTAAAATTAATTCTATTTTTTCAAACGTTTTAATTGTTTAATCGATCTTGTATGAATAGAAATTCAACGTCTCACTTGATATCTTTTTTATAATTTTACATTACATGTGCAACGATCCAAGCCCAACTACTGGTCCAGTAACTTTTTAGACCTAAACCACGTGGCCACATTACATGTGTCACGACCTGGAACCACCCTCGAGTCCGTGACAACCGCCGCGATATCTCAATAGGCACTCATCTCCCGAGTACCCTATCGAGACCTCGCAAGGCTCTCGTATCAGTTTCTCACATCCCCTGTGATTGACCATTGCAAAAATCATGTTTTAAAACAATACGGATCATTTTTTTTTCAAAAACAATAAAATTTTAATTTCTGCCTCACAGGGGCGTTTTCGTCATTTTCGTCAAAAATTTCAAGACAGGTTAACAATGTAATATTTAAGTGGGAAACACATATTTTATACTTAGAAATAGGTTTTGATATTTAAAACATTCATTTAAAAGCAAATTGTTGACAACTAGTACTATTCAAAAATAATAAATAAAAATATTCTATTTTCTCATAAAATAAATTTTTTTATAGAAATATTCGTAAATAATTTTCCGCACATGAAAGTAAAGTAAAATTGTATGAATAGAAATACAAATAACCAAAATATAAGATTTGATCTACAATGACACGTGGGCCCCAACTGACCAAGAGTATGTAAGACTATGAACTCTTACTTTCTATAATGCAGCTCCGAGCTTAGTTCTCGTCCTACTCGACTATCTACAAACTGTTCTGAGCCTGAAAAATATATAAGAAGAAGGTGAGATTTTATAATCCCAGTGAGTAAAAATATACCATCTAAAGTATCTAAAACCGAGTAAATAGAGACAATAAAATACCATATCCCAATATGCATTTCATAACTTGGAAATTTATTCCATCCCATGAAAACAATTATAATTCAATTAAAATGATTTTCAAGGCTTATGTTTCTCATAAAATTTGGCTCATGCCCAAAACTCATCCTCGGGGATACTTGATCGTCATCAAAGCATCCACTCGAGTCCGCCAAGGCTATTAAAACTACTTATTCATATAAAAAGGCATCCCTTGGCATTGGCTGAATCTCACTTTCACGTGGTGGTAAAGCATGAAGTGGACTCAAACCCCTCCACAGGAGTTACCCTACGCGCCTCTCCCACAGAGGTAAAATAAATCAGCCGGGTTTACCGTGCCCCTCTAATAGGCTGGTCCACGGAAACCCGCCACTGCAGTGTAAGTCAGCCCCACCATAATCATAAAATAGTTTAACAGCATAACAAGGCAATTATTTATAATAACTAATTTGTACGGTAAACCACAATTCGTGTAATTTCAATATAATAAACCAGCCAAACATGCTCACACTATCATAAGCCATTTGAATTAAAAATACAATTCATACTTAACAACCACAATCTCCATGTACTTTATTAAAAAAAATAACATTCATAATTAATTTCAAACAATTTATAAAACTATTTTATAAAAACACATTTATTTATAAAACACGAAATTTATCCTTTTTAAATCCATTTTTCATAGAATTTATAAATTTTCATAAAAACTACATTAGATAAATTAAATGATAATAAGTTTACTCACAGTATTAGGATTAGAAATACTCCTATTCTCGATCCGCGGGCATAATCTTTTACCCGTGTCAAATGGCTCACCACCTATCCACTGTATATGACACAAAATTCAATAATTTGTGTCAAACCATTATAAATTAATTCAGGCTCATATCTATATGTATACATGAGAATGAGTATGAAATGTCTAGACAATCGCTTAATTGCGGTGTTGGACCCAACTTGCTTATTTACGGTCTAAATTGCTAAAACCTCCAATTTAACTCCGATTCAATCCATTTCACTTTCAATTATCCAATTATATCCACAATACCTCAATGATTGTGAATTTGGTCAAATTTATCAGTTCGGACTATAAATTACGCTTTTACCCCTAGTGGGTAAAAATTTCAATTTTTACACCAAAAATTCTCATTTAATTTCTAATATCACAAATCATCAATTTCCATCTAAATACCATAAAATATCACCAAATTTAATATCAATCTCTCTCTCCTAGAAAATTCAACCCTTTGGGGTTTAATGACAATATATTGGTTTCTTGCTAATTTTCTTCATACCATTAATCATCCACCAATTTAAAATACTAATGTCACTTAATCTACTCACCATAATTCATTATTTCTTAATCCATTTCACTTGAGATGAGATTGTTTCATCATCAATACACTAACTATGAAATTCGGCTATGGTGGGCATTAACCATAAAATTTTTCCTAGTAAATTTTCCCACCATAAATCATCATTTCCTTAACTAATTTTCTTGAAACAAATCAAATCCACCATCACCACTCAACCTACAATATTCAGCCATAGAGGGTACCAAAGGTTTGGTGATTTTTCTTCACTTGATTTCATGCCACACAACATTAACTACCTAAAAACACTAACATACTTTAAATTCAAACCATTTCCATAAACTTTCTCTCTCTAAACCCATTTGGTCATCATCAAACCCATCATGAAATCAAGTAATTTATCCATGGAAATAAAAGAATAAAGTATGGGTATGATAGATTTCAAGTAAAAATTAGAAAATCTTACCTTATCTAGCTTGAATGCTTGATTTTTCACTAATTTCCTTTGATTTCTTCACCAAGGGTTTCTAAGTTTCTTTATTTCTTGCCTTTGTTCATGCTAGGCCGATTATGGGAGACAAGATGAAGATTTAAGGGCTGATTTTTATGGAAAAATAATAAAATAATAATGGGTGCCACATGTCATTACCTTATTTGCTCATTTTTCTTTTTTCTACTTTAATAATTACTTTGATTCTCCACCACTTGATTTGTCACAAGTCAAAATGTTGATAAGGGATAACCATGGCTGGACAAGTGTCCTGGTGGTGAAAAATTACGGTTTTGCCCCCGGGATGGTAAAATTACGATTTTGCCCATATACTCCAAAATACTGGAATTACAATTCTTTTTCACTTTTCAACCTTAAATTGTACCCCAAATGATAAATATTAATCAAAGACTTCATTCTACACTCAAATTTTAAGTCTTAAGCTGCAAAATTACCATTTTGCCCTTAAAGTGGTAAAATTACCGTTTTGCCCCCGGTGTCCCAAAATTTACCGGAATCAATATTCTTCATCTCTTAAACTTCAATTATGTTCTAAATAATCTAAACAATTAATCTTGATCAATTGTTATGAAAATCTTTTCCAAAAATTCTCGATTTGTCCTTTAGTGGTAAAATTACTATTCTTCCCTTGTGCTCCAAAACTATCGAAAAATTACAATTTTTCACTGCTAAAATTCCTTCTATGCTCCAATAATCATATTATATTTCATATAATTATTCTTGATCATTTGAAATCAAAATCTTTATTAAAAATCCCCATTTTGTCCTGAAATTGAAAAATGACCGTTTTGTCCCTAATCGGTCAATTTCCTCGATTGACTCCAAATCGAACTTTGAACTCCGAATTGCCATTTCGAGTAGATTTTGGGGTTTCAGAATTTTCAAATTCCATTTAAATTGTCCGTTTGAACTACCTCGAGGTATAAATCAACTTCACAACACTTCTAGGGGCAATATCGTCTTTTTATCGATTTTCTCGGGCTTCCTCAATATACAAACATTCTATCAAGTATGTGAATGACACCGTAATTACTTTATAGAGCAGGGTTTGACAACATGTGTAACGATCCAAGCCCAACTACTGGTCCAGTAACTTTTTAGACCTAAACCACGTGGCCTTCAAAAGCTTAAGCTCAAATTGCTAGTAGTGATGGACTTGGATTGTTATATGGTCTTAACAATCACATTCACACCAAATGTGGGATGTTGAGTATCATAATCCCACTCACTCAAATCCTTGATGTCCTCATCGAAGCGATGTTCTCATCAAGGTCACATATCAGATCCACAGGATCAAGATCTTACCAGAACAATGTGAAAGCTCACATCGGACCACATATCACATCCACAGGACCAAGATCTTACCAAAATAATGTGAAAGCTCACATCGGACCACATATCAACAATGTTTTGCACTTCTGAAAATCTATCCAAATGTAGGTTAGTGTCTGAATGTTTGGAAGTGGCTTCTTTGCACAATCAAATCAGCTTACCTATAAGCAAACAGGGCCTGGGAAATACATGGGATCCACCCATTGCAGAACCAAAGCTTCACATCACTGCATTCAACACAAGTTTGAAGAAATTTGACAACCCAACAGGTTGATATAGCTGTTAACATGGCAGCTCCATGACAACAATTAGGGTGCACCATACCTCAAATTTGAGATAGAATATGAATAAAATACTACAATTATCTCCTTTGTAATTTATCGTATCTTTTTATAGTACGAAATGATGTAATCCATACTAGGATTAATTAGCACTACTGATTGTTGATTATTTTATTTGGAGAATGTGAATGCACTTGCTTTTACATATGACTTTTTAAGACAACAGATGGATGGTCTTTATCCAATGTCCAGTAGTAAGATATTCTTAGGGAGACTAAAACCTGTATTGCTCCAACTATAAGTGCTCCCTGTAAAACCTGAAAACTCAATCATTTCACTCTTTGTTTAGCTTGTATTTCTCTTTCATTTTAGCCTTACAACATGCCAACAGATAATGAGTCTGGTGACAATGAGAATGAAAACAAATGGCACTTGATGTTTTGCGTCTATGCCATAATCTCCTTGCAGTTTCTCCTTGCTGTTGCTGTTGGATCAGTAGTTGTTTCGGTTTCCAGGATTCCCCACTTTGTTCTCCACACTGCACCAGGCCTTTCCATCTATATCATCTCCATAGTCCTTTGCTTGATAAGTACTGAAAATTTCTTCTCAGCATAATATGGATCAATTTTTTTTATTCTTTTAATTCTCGTTTTCAATGCTTCTTGTTGGGTTTGTTGATGTGGATTGCTTGTTTACTCTGTGTTGATTGCCACAGTTCAATGTGTGCTTGTTGATCGTTCAAAGCTTTGCCCCTGCAACTGTATTCTTTTTATATTATGGACCATTTTATTTGCCTCTGCTGTGGGACTCTCCTGTTCCTACTCAAAAGGTATATATATGTTCCCTTGTTTAAATGAATGCTACATATGTTTTCATACAGTCGAAATCTGAATTTGGTCCTTCTACTTTCTCAATCTCACAGTTTTAGTTCCTCTACCGTGGTGAAATTGGTAGCAGTGGAAAGAATAATATGTGCTCCAAATATAAGCAAAGAGAATATCTGAACTAAACTGCATATATAGAACATTATATATATAGGTGGAAATAGGTGTCAGCTGAAACTGCTTGGGGTCTTTCTTGCTGATGGGATGGTTTCAGGGTCCAAGAAGGAAATGGCTGGAAAAGTTCAAAGGGTGCTGTTGGGATTTCTGGTCTTGTGATGTAATTTGCAATTCTGGTTGTATTTAGCCTCTAATGCTCGACATAAGATGAGAGGCTGATGCAACCCATGTTGTTCTTAAATGATCAATGCCGTGACTTGGGCTTATCAAAAACAAAAAAGGGTTTCAGCTGAAACATAAGAATGTCTAGTTTCAAATGCAATATTTGGCAAATGAATAGTAATTCAGCTCAATTTTTGTCTGCTTCTACAGGGAGAGGAAAAACTGTTTTAGTGACCATAATTCTGATAAGTGTTGTAGCTGTGGTCGTAACACTTCACTCTTTATATTCATCGCTCAGAAAGCGTGATTTCAGCATAGATGAAATCGTTTTGATCAGTATCTTCCTGGTGGCTAGTGTTTACATTCCCATTCAGGTTTGTGCATGTTTCCTGACTTGATCAGCACCATAATTTTTGCTTCTTCTCCTCAATCATCCTCTTGCAATTTTTCTTCTTGGCACTATTTTTTGGGATGAGCAGGTCTTTCACCCTTTTGCAAAGCTATCAACATCAATATTTGCTTGCCTGGCTGCAATTGCTTTCGCCGGTCGTACGTACATTGCTGGATATCTCTTTATCAAGCACAAAGTTTACGACGACCCCATTGGTGCTGCAGTCATTGTTCATTTCATCTTTCTCATTCACAATACTACTCGAAAGGAACTCATCGGCCGTCCTTAGAAAATGGGGTGCTCCCCCACCTCTGAGGAAAGGTGTTTAAAACCAAATCAAAATTTGTTCATGTTTGCTTAATTTGAATGGAATACTTCTAGAAGAATCATCGATAAACACCTGTGGTGGCTTAAGGGATTGGTCTTTTTTTGGTGATAATTAGCAAATTGCATGCATGCTCAGCAGTCAGTACTGTCAAAACATGCTGCCTATGCATGTCTTTATAATATATCTGCCATCTGCCTTCTGCCTTTGTGTAGTGTATTATATTATGTTTAAATCATGTTTAATATCCTTGTATCAGACTGGGTTATGTTAGTGAAGTATTGACAAATAAAACTCTCATAGTTTTCTCTTCCTTCTATTCACCTGCTTTCTTTGGTCTTCCATCAATGGTAGCAGTAGCTGCTTCTGCATGTTTGTATAATTGAATGCTAACATTTCTGTATGTATTCTATAATGGAAGTAGCTGAAGCATGAAACAGTAACTGAGCATTAGACGCAGTCAACCATGGTTAGTTTGAGGAGATTCCAAATGTTTTTAATTGGTTGATGGATCTGTAATGGATAATAATATATGCTAATAATTCAATCTCACCATTGACTTGGGGCTTGTTGCAAGCTGCAAAGATTATATGGACAATTACCTTGACTCGAGCCAAGCCAATGTCTGCTGTAGTTTATTCTATACTATTGGAAACTAGCTGGTGGTTAGAACCATTCGATCATCAAAGTCACTGCTTTGTTGTACCTAGTAGGAAGAAAATATGGAAAATTTGATCTAATCATTCTATTATATATTTTATCTCATTACTGTTAATATGAATTACAACATATTGTTCATGTTCAATCTCAATTTAAGTTCATTCTCAATTTTGAATTAATGTCTGAATGATGGAGCCAGCTTCTCTGCAGCATCAAATAAGCTACCTAATAAAACCAGATGAGGTCTAGGGACATGGGATCAACCCATTGCAGAACCCCCAAACTTCACATCACTGCATTCCACACAAGTACTGAACAAATCTGACAAACCCAACAGGTTGATAGTAGTTAACATGGCAGCTTCATGGCAAACAATTTGTGTACATCGTAACCCAAATATGGGGTTAAACCAAATTCGAGATGGAACACGAGTAAAAAACTACAATTATCTCTTTTATTTTTTATTCTTTTTTTTAACTGATTTGTAATTTATTACTTATTTTCGATATAATTTATATTCACATTAATAAAATAAAGCATATAATGAAATGATTGGATCGAATTCTCGTATTTTTGTCTTATTGGATATCACCTTCTTTTACTTTCAGATTAACTTAATTTTTTTTTTTAGTTTAAATTTAAAAAATTAACATTAAAAAATCTTCTTAATCATCTTATCTTTTTTTTCGTAAAAATTCTCGATGGACAAGAAATTAACATCTTTAACAAGCTAGACAATTTAATTATGAGTGTGAAAATATACAAATTCAACCATTTACTTTCTATCCTCCTTTTTATTTGGCCAATTCCTATCCTCCAATTGTAATGGAAGTAACCCATTAGAGCAGCACTGAACCTGAAATCAACTTGCAGGCAGGAGGAAAACTGTTTTGAAGGCACTAAGTTTGATGGGTATTCTTGCTGTTAGCCTAACAATCTACTCAATTTGATGCAATGATCAAAAAGCTTGATTTCAGCTTAGGTGAACCCTGCACTTTCTTCATCTTACTCCTTATTGGCATTTATGTTTCCATCCAGGCCTCTGCCAGCTTTTGCTATTTGTTTTCTTTGCCCGAAATCCAATAATCAATCATGTTAGCAATGGCAGAGATGATTCTGTTTCTGGTCCAATCTTTGCTGCTGCAGTCAGTTTGCTGCTAAGGGCCAGTCATTCTAGTTTTCGACAATCCTGTTGATGGAGAATTCATTAGAGCATTTTCCCGAGGCATTAATCCCACAGCAGAGTTGTTTCCATGAATTTGAATTCACCTAGCTACTTGAGGAGGAGGAAAGGGAAAGAGGAAGAACTGAGGAGAAAAATAATACTTCATATTATAACAGAAACTTCATGGTAAAAATACCATATGATTTTGTTCTATTTTAGAGGCAAAATGCATGCCAATGGAGCTTCACTTAAAAGAGCTTTTCTTAAAAAGGTGCCACGTGCAAAATTTTTGGTTTGATACGATGAGTAGGTGGAGTGTAGGGAAGGCTACATCAGGCTACATCTGTTAAGTTTAAACTGAAAAAAAAAAAACCATGACCAAAAGTCAAAGTCAAGTCATACATATATATATATATATATATATATATATATATATAAAACAAAAGAGACATGCGGCTTTTGATTCTTTATTCTAATGTTTCTCTCTCTATCAAAAGTTGTCATGCGGTTCACTTTAACCTTTTCTTGCTTTTTTTATTTTAATATTTTTTTATTAAATACTATACATCAAAAGAAAATAATAAACTACAATTCAAAAATATCTACTATATATAAAAATAGCATAATTTGATTTTTCAATTTCTTTCAATTGAGTGTCTAATTGAATTCCAATTAAATGTCTAATTGAATGACAAGTGTCATTCAATTAGAATCCCTCCCTATATATTTAATTTTGTAATTAAAATCAATTTATCTTTTTCTCTACTATATATAAAAATAGCATAATTTGATTTCTCAATTTCTTTCAATTGAGTGTCTAATTGAATTCCAATTTAGTATCTAATTGAATGACAAGTGTCATTCAATTAGAATCTCTCCCTATATGTTTAATTTTGTAATTAAAATCAATTTATTTTTTTCTCTATAAACAATTTATCTTTTAAAAATATCAAATTGAAATCTAATACAATATATAAAAGTAGCATAATTTGATTTCTCAATTTCTTTCAATTGAGTGTCTAATTGAATTTCAATTGAATGTCTAATTGAATAACAAGTGTCATTCAATTAGAATCCCTCCTTATATATTTAATTTTGTAATTAAAATCAATTTATCTTTTTCTCTACTATATATAAAAATAGCATAATTTGATTTCTCAATTTCTTTCAATTGAGTGTCTAATTGAATTTCAATTGAGTATCTAATTGAATGACAAGTGTCATTCAATTAGAATCCCTCCCTATATATTTAATTTTGTAATTAAAATCAATTTATTTTTTTCTCTATAAACAATTTATCTTTTAAAAATATCAAATTGAAATCTAACACAATATAATTTATATTTATTTTAACATTTTCCGTAACGTAACTACGGGTATCATCCTAGTATATATAATAATAATAAATAAATAAATTCAATTAATTATAAAAAGCTCACGGTACTTGCCGCGAGAGTTAATTAAAAGAACTCACGGCCACGGCACATGCTTAAAGTCACTCCTTTTTGTTGGTTATACCTACATTGCTGGAAATCAAATGGTCAAGGGTGGTAGAGATGATATTGAAGGGCCGATTTCTGCTGTAGTTTATTCTTAGTGCACATTTTTCTACCACCACCCGTGACTAGCTCGTGTTTAGAGAAAAGATGAGATAATCAAAAAGACTTGTTCATGTAAAACAAGGCCGTACTCAAAAAACAAAAATACTAGAATTCCATCTAATCATTTTATTATATACTTTGTTTCATTAATGTTAGCACAGAATGAACCATATTAAAATTATATTCATTTTACCCTCGTATTATGGAATCTCTTTTTGCTCTCAATGATGTTGTTATTAATAAAATAATTCTATTTGGGTCAAACGAGGTCAAGTTCGAATCTAAAAACTTTGTGAACTTTTGTTTATGTAATCTGTCATAGACTTATTATATTCATGCCCATCTTTCGTGCTTTCTTTAAATGATTGTTAATATGACTTAACAGTAATAGTCATTGTTTAATTGCTAATTGACTCATTCCATTGAACAAGATACAAGCCAACAATGGTTGGTTGAGCAACTTAAAATTAATTTTTAATCTAAATATACCACTACCAATACCTACCCCTTATATATAAAAGTCAAGTTTATTTCTTCCTTAAATATTTGATTACTTCTTCCTTCTTACAATCTTTCCCTACCAACTTTTTGACGGACATGGCAGATGTTTTGCACTTCTGAAAATCTATCCAAATGTAGGATAGTGTCTGAATGTTTGAAGCTAGCTTCTTTGCACCATCAAATAAGCTTACCTATAAGCAAACAGGGTCTGGGGAATACATGGGATCCACCCATTGCAGAACCAAAGCTTCACATCACTGCATTCAACATAAGTTTGAAGAAACTTGACAACCCAGCAGGTTGATAGCTGTTAACATGGCAGCTCCATGACAAAAATTTGGGTGCACCATACCTCAAATTTGAGATAGAATATGAATAAAACACTACAAGTATCTCCTTTGTAATTTATCATATCTTTTTATAATACGAAATGATTATTAGCACTATTGATTGTTGATTATTTTATTGGGAGAATGTGAATGCCCTTGCTTTCACATATGACTTTTTAAGACAAGAGATGGATGGTCTTTATCCAATGTCTAGTATTAAGACATTCTTAGGGAGACTAAGACCTGTATTGCTCCAACTATAAGTACTCCCCGTAAAACCTGAAAACTCACTCATTTCACTCTTTGTTTAGCTTGTATTTCTCTTTCATTTTAGCCTTACAACATGGCTAGAGATCATGGGTTTGATGACAATGAGAATGAAGATAAATGGTTCTTGACGTTTAAGGTTTATGGCATAATCTCCTTGCAGTTTCTCCTTGCTGTTGCGGTTGGATCAGTAGTTGTTTCGGTTTCCAGGATTCCCCACTTTGTTCTCCACACTGCACCAGGCCTTTCCATCTATATCATCTCCATAGTCCTTTGCTTGATAAGTACTGAAAATTTCTTCTCAGCATAATATGGATCGAATTTTTTTGTTCTTTTAATTCTTGTTTTCAATGCTTCTTGTTGGGTTTGTTGATGTGGATTGCTTGTTTACTTTGTGCTGATTGCCACAGCTGCATGTTTGCTTGTTCGTCTTCAAGCATATTGGCCCTGCAACTATATTCTTTTTATATTATGGACCATTTTATTTGCCTCTGCTGGGGGACTCTCCTGTTCCTACTCAAAAGGTATATATATGTTCCCCTGTATATTGTTGTTTGTTGTTTACAAATCCAATTTTTTTTTTCTTTGTTTAAATGAATGCTATATATGTTTTCATACAGCCGAAATCGGAATTTGGTCCTTCTACTTTCTCAATCTGACAGTTTTAGTTCCTCCACCATGGTGAAATTGGTAGCAATGGAAAGAATAATATGTGCACCAAATATAAGCAAAGAGAATATCTGAACTAAACTGCATATATAGAACATTATATATATATATATATAGGTGGAAATAGGTGTCAGCTGAAACTGCTTGCGATCTTTCTTGCTGATGGGATGGTTTCAGGGTCCAAGAAGGAAATGGCTGGAAAAAGTTCAAAGGGTGCTGTTTGGATTTCTGGTCTTGTGATGTAATTTGCAATTCTGGTTGTATTTAGCCTCTGATGCTCGACATAAAATGAGAGGCTGATGCAACCCATGTTGCTCTTAAATGATCAATGCCATGACTTTGGCTTATCAAAAACAAGAAAGAGTGTCAGCTGAAACATAAGAATGTCTAGTTTCAAATGCAACATTTGGCAAATGAATACTAATTGTAGACACCTTAAAAATATATATAAATAAAAAATAATAATAAAATAATAATAATAAAAAAAGAGCAACCATCATCCCTGCAAAGTCACCGGATTTTGGGAGATTACCCAAATCTGGTGACCTGACTTGCCCCCCAGCTAAGGCCTAGTTGAAATCATACTCAACAGAGCATGATTTCTCCTACGGATTGTCCAAAAATTTGGACAATCCGAGTGCTAAAAGGGGAGGGGGCATTCGGGCAAGAGGGGAGAAGGGGAGCCAAAATTTTGAAAACAAAAAAAAGGGAGACCCAGTTTCTTCAGACAAAACTCAGTAAACAAAAATTTTCAAACCAAAAAACCAAAAAATCGTTCGCAAACCAGATTAAAACCAAAAAAAAGATTTTCAAGAAAACCAAAAATCACAAAAACATCAACCAAAAGTCTTAAACTCTATCAGCCATCTACCCTATCCACAAGAAACAAAAACCAATCAATCGAAATTCACATAAAAATAATAATAAAAAAATGAAAACAGGGGGTGAAGGCTGAAGTTTTTGGGTTTTTTTGGGAGGGTTTTTTAGTCGATCGGTAAGAGGGGAGGTTGACCGGCATCGGTGAGGGAGAGAGGTCCGATCGGAGAAGGCAGGCCGACAGTGAGGGAGAGGAAAAGGCAAGGCGGCACCGGTGGGGAGGGCTGCGGTTAGAGAGAAGGCAGAGGGAACGGCACTAGAGAGAGCAAGTGAGAGTGGGAAGTGAAGAGAGAGAAAAGAAAAGAAGCTTATAAAGCTAGGTAAAAGGCCAAACGCTGCCGTTTTGCTAGAAGGAGTTTAGTGCTGGAGAAGAGCTCAAAACGACGTCGTTTAAGGGGACCAAAGAAGCCAAAAACGGTGCAGTTTGAAGGAGATTTGGTGGGCTGTTGCAGCAAACTTGCCTTCCTCTTTGGGCCAAGGCGTTTTGGGCTAGTCCAAGCCCAAATCAGGCAAAGCCCTACCCTAGTTGCTAGGCTAATTGTGTTTATTGGGTTTGTCCACTTGTAATTAAAATGCTTTAGGGTTTAAACATTTTGTTTGATTTTAATTAAAATATATTATAAAGAAAAAAATTGTATGATGTTTTAAGGTGGAATAATAGAAATAAAATAGATAAAAATTATAAATAAATAAATATTTAATTGTAAAATAATAGATTTAGCGTAAGTATTTATATATATATATAAAACTCAAAACTTTTTAGGAAAAAAGAAGTATAGAAATACACATATACACATATCACATACATATAAAAGATATTTAGTCAAAAAAAACAATAATAAAAGAGATGATAGTTTAAGCATAGTATTAAAATGGATCTTTATATCAAAAAGAATTAAGTGAAAGTAAATAAAATACATTTTAACAAGAATAAATTATGTGATAACAATAAAATTTTTAATTATGGAAACTTATATACACACAGGTACATGTAGAAAATAAAGACATAACATAGTGGAAATTATAGACGTATAAAATATAATGGTTGTTTTGAAAAATTAAGACCGATGATAGGATTTTCATACGGAACGCGAGAAGTCGCAATTTCGAGTGAATTTTTTTAGGTTAAGAATTTTAATTAGGATCCCACCAGTATGATGGGAGGGTCTTAATTCAAAATTTCGATGTTTCTAAAAATAATAATAATAATAATAATGAAAAGACTTTAAATATATCATCAATTAAACAAAACGCATAAATAAGATAAATAAGATAAATAAAAAATCAATCAATGACAATAATAAATTTATTAAATCATAATAACATAAAAATACATATGCATAAAAAAAAGACATTTGATCCAAAAATTATGATTATAAAAATAATGGATAAATAAGAAATTTCATTCATGGAAAATAAGCACAAAGAAAAATAATAAATAGCTAAATAAATAATAAATAATAAGTAAATATTGAATTCACAAATGCATTACGTATCATGCTTGCATTGTTAAATGTCATGGCATATAGATATATTCTGTATACGGGTATAAGCCACGATAATGGGACTTTCCGAAGAAGCTTGCGAAGGTGAGTTTCGTTGGTAAACTCCCTAAGTGAAAAGATACCTCTGAGCTCCACTAGTATGATGGGAGGGTTCAGAGAGATATCTTTGATAAAAGGTTTTTACCCGTATTAGGATTTTGCATTCACGAAAACACCGTTTTCTGTCACAAACCATTATCCTGATGATGGGATTTACCTAATAAGCTTGCGAAGGTGAGTTTTCTTAGGTACTTCTTTAGGTGAGAGAATACTCCCGGATCCCACCAGAATGATGGGTGGATTCGGAAAGTGCACTCAATAAAAGGTTCTCGTTTGGTACTATCTTGATTTTATGCCATACATTTCATGATTGCATCACATGTACGTCCGACCCTCAAAAAACTTTAACTCGATTGATAGAATAAGAGACGAATCAAACAAATAACAAATGAAGCACAAAAACAAAATAAAAGGGTTAAGATGATAAGTGATTAAATGGTACCATTCGTGGAATGGGCGTCACGGGGATGCTAACCCTTCCCCATGCGTAACCGTACTCCCAAACCCAAACTCTAAAAAAACACGTAGACCAGTTTATCATTCTTTCAACGGACCTAAAGTTAATTTAGTACTTCGTCGAATGGAATAAATTTGATTAGGTGGCCGATCACACCTAGGCAAAAAAAAAGATTGGTGGCGACTCCCCAAGTTGATCGCGTCTAGCGGACGAGTTCCCGGACCCGCACGTTATGACAGCTTGGCGAGTCCACTGGGGATGGTAAGAGAGTCGAGCCATAATTAATCATAGATTGTCTTAAGCCCTAAATAATTTAGTGTTTCTTTCAAATTTGAGCATTTGTTTTGTGCATTGTAATTTGTGCAATAATCATTTTATATTAATTTATTGTGTTTGAATTGTGGAGAATTTAGGATAGAGGAATGTGAGAGTGTCCGTCAAAGGTTGGTATGTTTCCTTCGCACACACAACACATGCTGCATTCATGCATAAGCCTTCTACCCGGGCTTTGTCCTTTGATAGGAGGGAGTTTAGTAGCTACGCTCTCGTGAGGTGATAACCTCCACATGGGCTAGTGAACACTCCCACTCAAATTGAACTTAGTCCGTTTGAAGCCTGTAATGGGTGAGGACTGGGGTGCCTTACTAGTCCGAGTGGACGATAGTGAGGAACGATTTGGGAACCTTTAGCCTCGTTCAAAACCGAACTCAACATATAGAAAGCTATAAAGAGCTATCCCATAGGCAAAACCTTACCGAACTTGTCATAAGGAGTGCACCCTAATTTAGGACACGTGAAGGAATAAATTTGTCCTAATAATTTTTTAAAAAATAACATATGTCAAAGTGATTTTTTTTTATTAAAAAAAAAACAAAAGCAAAGAATTTCTTTCTTTTTCCATTTTAAAAAGAGAAAAAAAAAGAGCAAGATTTTTTGCATTTATTATTTTTAGAATACTTTTTTTCTACTTTTACTTTAAGCATCTCAAAAGAATAGCTTTTTCTATTCTCACCCGAAAATAAAAGATATACATGAAAAAGAGATATGATTTTTTCTTTCTTCCTTCCGAAAAAAAATACGAAAAAAGAAAAAAAAGAGGTATTTCTTTTAAGGAGGGCTTCTCAAAAAAAAAAGGGCGAAAAGGTCTTTAGTTCTATTTGTTCGAAACAAAACAAAAAAAAAGAAAAGAAAAAAGATAAAGAGGTTTCTTTTACAAAAATAAATAAAGAAAGGTCAAAAGAGAAAATAATGTTTCTTGAGAAATTAAAAAAAAAAGAGGAGAAAATAATTCTCCATTTAAGTGGCAAGAAGAGAGAGGAAAAAAAAGTTTTTTATTTCTTCTATTTTTTTCAAAACAATCACAAAAAGAGAGGGATTTTAGTTCTAAATAAATTTTTTTTTTACCTCCCACACTATTCATGATTTTCAATAATGTGGTCTTCTATTTCATTTCATATCATCCATGCATCAAGGCATCATAGCATTCTATGCATACATGTAAATATCATATTTTCATGGAATCATTTCATGTTTGTTTTAATAGAAAAGAACTTTACAGTGTTGTTAACTTTGTAGGAAAGAGAATAAATCTTTTTTTTTAAAAAAAAGTTTTTAGTAAACTTTTTCCTAATTTATTTTGGTTTGGGTCAAAAAGATCGAACAATATGGAACATCAATTGGAAGAAAGGATAAGTGCATTGAAACGTAATCAAGAAGAATTTGGACATGACTTTCGAGAGATCAAAAGACAGATAGCCAAATTGATGGAAATCGTCGAACGTCTCAGTGGAGCCAAAGGAAAGCACCCTCAAGAATCTCCATCATTTCGAATCGAACCAGATCAAAAGCAATCACTGAATAAAAAACAATTTGTCCTTGATAAACCCAACACATTGCTTAGTGGCTCAAGTAAAGATCAAGGTCTAGAAAAAGTTGTAAAAGGGATGGATGAGTTGAATACGCAAATGATCAAGCTGAAAAGTTTCATGAACAAGATGGGGTCTCCAAATGCTACACAAACCCCAAACAATGGGTTACAACTATGGGCACATTCTCAACCCATTACTTTTCATCATGCAAGAATCAATGTGCAACCAAATTCATACTCTTGTTCGAGCACTTTTCAACCCCCTTTTCAACAGGCTTTTTAAAGCCAACCACGGGCACAATTATCAATCACTCACATTCCTAGCCCAAGCACCCCTCAAAAATAGTCCAAAAAGAAAAAACAATTTAACCTTGCACCTATTACCTACAAAGAACTCTTTTATCAATTTGTTCATGATCACCTTATTGTCCCCGTGCCTTTGGAACCCTTACGACCTCCATACCCAAAGTGGTTTAAATCGGATGCAAGATGTGATTATCATGGTGGAGCTATGGGACATTCTATCGAAGATTGTGACGCCTTCAAGTATCGGGTACAAACATTGATAGATGCCAAATGGTTCGATCCAACAAAGATGATGGGGCATGGTTGTGGGGAGCACAATTAAGTGTCCAGATGAAAGAAGGATTGACTGTGCTGATCTTTTTTTTAGAAAAGTTTTTGTTAAGACTTTAGGACATTTCAATCTTTAACTTTTTTGAATCTTGTAAGAATGGGTTTGTGTTTGTGAAGAATTATGTTGACTTTTAAGGTCTTGTTCAACATTTTTCTAAATGTTATTTTATATAAACAAAAAAAACACAAAAAAATGAAAAAAAAAAGTTTGTTTGAAATGTAATCATGTTGGTGCATCGTTTATAATCGAGTGTCTTTGTGTTTCAAATCACTCATCATACGTTCAATCAACCCAGCATGTGTTCAAACATATTTCGATTTTGACATACATGCACTCATTATTCATCTTCCTTTATTGCAAGTTGCATCATTAGACTTGACTACATTCCATGAAAGAAGCGAGATTGTTGTTGATTTTCATGAATAAAAAGTTTTTTCTAAATTAAAGAAAAGAAAACTCAAGGGAGCCCACTTACAATTGGCATAATACAAGGGCTCAAGCTAGAATCATGGGAGATGAACAATCAAATTTCATAGACAAGATGAAGAAAACTCAAGAAGAGATGAGAAAACAGTTGGCAAAGCTAATGGAGATAGTGAATGCCAATACAATGAGGGGGACTGTTGAAGGATCTTCAAGCTTTCAAAAATTAAGCCAATCGTCAACACAAAGGCAAACTATGCAATTTCCAAGGGCAAATCTTTCTAATCAGGATCCTACACTTGTCTTGAATGACTTTAAAGAATAAAGAAAAATAAAAGTGGACATATCAAGATCAAGAGAGAAATTGAGAATGCAACAAAAGTATGATATTTTAGAAGAGCGCTTTAAAGCCATAAAGGGAATGGATCTCTATGCTGCTGATAAGGCAAAAGAATTAAGTTTAGAGCTCAATGTGGTTATTCCACCCAAGTTTAAAGTCCCGAAGTTTGAAAATTTTGATGGAACCAAATGCCCTAAGGCACGTTTGATCATGTATTGCAATAAGATGGCTCCATATGACCATGATGAGAAATTGCTCATTCATTTTTTTCAAAATAGTTTGGAAGGATCTGCGGTTACATGGTACTTCAAATTGGAAAAAGATTGCATTCGCACATGGAGAGGTTTGGCAAGAGCATTTTTGGGACAATACATGCATAAGCTAAAAACAATTCCTGATCGAATAACCCTCCAAAACATGAAAAGAAACCCTTCTGAAAGTTTCAAGGAGTATGCTTGTAGGTGGAAGGAAATAGCATCACAAGTCCAACCACCCCTTACTAATAGAGAATTAAATTCTCTATTTGTTGATACTCTTCCTCCTTCATATTATAACAAATTGGTAGGTAATGCTTCTTCAAATTTTGCAGATTTGGTGTTCTCCGTGGGAAGAATTGAAGATGGAATAAAAAAGGAAAAGATCATAGACTCTCGAGCAAATGATCTTGTTAGAAAAGAACATGATGCTTTTGATAAAGAAGTTCAAGCAATGACCTTTGAAAGGAAAAACAAAAGGAAATTTTGTGACATACAAAGAGATTTTGTGGGCGCTCATTCACACCCATTACCATACGTCCATAATCTACCTCAAACTTTCGCTCAGTCATCACTAATACAAGCTCCTTCACTTTACATGTCCACTTCGAGTGACCAAGAAATTAACTTGGAATACCTTCAAAGCAACAAGAGGAAGAAAGCCAAAGTGTACCATTCATTACCAATGTCTTATGCAGAGCTTCTCCTTTTATTGGTGCAGAATCATAAGATCTTCATTATTCTTGCCAAGCCTCGGAAACCTCCTTACCCAAGTTGGTATAACCCAAATGTCAAATGTGATTACCATTTTGGGGTTGAAGGTCATTCCACGGATAATTGCATTGCATTCAAGAACAAAGTTCAAGCTTTAATCGATGCAGACCTAACCAAATTCAAAGAACTTGTCAACAACTGTAGAAATCAGGGATGATGGATGCAAGGCTTGGGTTTTGGAACAATTGAGTGATATGCCAATTCGAGGGGCAATCCTTGATCACTTTCTAGTCATGTACTTGTTTTGAGGTCGAAAACTCTTCGGAATATGGATTTCTGTCTGTCATGCATGATCATGTAACTTGAGATGAGTGTATGTTTAGTCTCCATTATCACATGCTGTCATGAGTTGAATCGAGTTTGTAAATTGCACAAATTTCTTTTGATTCTCACTTATTTACTTATTTATTTATTTAAAAAAAAGAGAGGACTTTATAATTTAAAAATAAGGCCCCATACTGCTTGTTTTCAAATTCATACATGAAAAAGAGATCAAAGATTCTTATAAAATAAATGGTGAAAAGAATCTCGAAAGAATTAGTGGTTGCTATTTACAAATGAACTCATTTTTAAACACTCTCAATGCCTTAACCAAGTGAATAAAGGCCATTCAAGGGCTTGAAAGGAAGCAAAAGTTCTAAAACTTCATCAATCTTATCCTTTCACACCCAAGGACGATGGTTTTCATCTAAGTGATGATCAATGTTGTGACAAGATAAAATTTAGCTTTTTCAAAAAAATCAAGAAAATCTCACACTCTTGCAAAAAAATCTGAATTTGGCAATTTGATGAGTGTCAAGATTAGCTAGAGCTTTAAATGCATCGAAACCACTCAACCTTTTTCGATTGGATCCAAAATATGAGCTTTTCCACCCATTGTTTAAAGTTGTCTTCTATCCATACTCCAAAGGTAAGATGGTCAGAAGAAGAAAAATTTTCCAATACTTTCAAGACAATGGACTTGTAAAGTAACCTTTGTTCTCTTTCATTTAGAAATGCTAACAATAGCAATTTCGGAAATTGAGGATTGAAATGAAACCTCTGAAGGTCTTGAAAAGGTCATAATTACGCAAAGTTTGCTTAAGCCTTCGTTTGAGTGGTTGATCGAGGAAGGGCATTTTGGAAAATGAGAGTCAAGTTTTGAATTATAAAGGTATGAAAAAAAAAAGAAAAATAAATAAAAATAAGAGAATGGTGAGAAAAGTTGATAGTAACATCATGTACTTGAGACATTCAAACAATGCCAGAGAAAGAAAAAAAAACAAAGAAAAATTAATTTTCGTTTCAAAATTCATCCATTATAGGGATTACTTTTCAAGGCAAGTAACAACATTTGAGATGAGAAATGGCCATGTTTCATTCTCCCATTCACAAATAAGAAATTATCCGCTTGCTACCCCTTTGAGCCTATTAAATATTTTTGAAATGCACCTTAACCAAGGATCACCTCTCATATTGGAGGAGCAAATGTGTATGAGAATCTTGTCCAGGAATATGGAGAATAAGATCCCATTTGGAGAAAGAAAACACCTTGTATGAAAAGGCGAATGCAAAAGAATTCGAGTTTTAACTCATCAAAAAAAATGAAAAAAAGATAATCAAAAAGTGATGAAAAAAAAAGAAAGAAAATTGATAGAAAGACATGCTTTGAAAAATCGAAAGGACAAATGTCTTAGAAGATTTTCACATGAATGATCCTTGGTCGATCACCCTTAAACACATGTTTTGGGCCTTTTTATCCATTCTTTCCAAGCCCCTAACCCTAACCTACATTACGTGCTTTAAAAGTCCATTTTGATCAAGTGTGGATGCTTAATTGAAAAGCCTTCTTCTAGAAAAAGACATCATAAAATCAAAGAGGCTTTGGCTTCTTTTTCTTTGCCAAGATTGTCCATGTGAATCCGTCAATCCATTCTGGATAGAGTTTGAATTTTCTCAAGTGCATGGTAGAATAATCAATGAAAAAAAAATAGAAAAGATAGAGACAAAAAAAAAAGAAAAAGAAAAAAGAGGAACAGGGAAGGAAAAAAAAGCTTTACGGTGAAAACTTGAAAAGGCAACCTAAAGCAATAATGAGAACTCACAAAACCACTGATGATATTGATTGACAAGAAACACGATAGAAAGATCATTTCGAAGCAACTAGAGTGCATTAAAGACCTTCAAAATTGTTCAAGAATGTAAAATTCAAAATCTGTCATAAAACCAATGCTGAACTTTGAACTTTTCCTTTCCAAAACAACCTTGCAAATCTTAAGTCTCCAGAGCTGGTCTTGACATCTATCGAAATGCCACACATCATGAGACTAGGAGAGTGTGAAAATCAATTGAAACTTAAAATGAGTGTTTTTGTGAAAAGTTGATTTTCAAAGAGTATAAATTTCAGTGCAACATTTGTGAGCTTAGACGAAGAAGCATCGGTCCTTCTAACGATACTTTTTTGTTATGCAAGACTTTAAATTGTTGAACCTTTCAACCTACAACGATCAAATTGTGATTTGACCCACCTGAGTCATTTAAAATAGTAATCACTAATTTTTAAGAGATTCGAATATCACATGTCTTTCCAAAAATGGATATTTTATCACTTCAACAAGAAAAGTGTGGAATTGATACATTTTTTACTCTAAGATCCAGCTATCTCTGATCATGAAAATAACTATGTGGGGCAATTTTGTTTTGATTTTGTCAAAATCAAGATGTTTAAAAAAAACAAAAGAAAAAAAAGAAAAATGAGAATCTTTACATTCTTTGTGAAGAAAATTCTTCAATCATTGTGACATAAGACAAACACTTTTGAAAAAGACAAATTCATTTCTCAAGAAAAGTGATAAAAAATAATGCAAGGAAAAACTTTCAAGATCAAAATCCATGGAATCATTCAAACCTAATATGAATTGGTGATCTTTTGTTGATAAGAAAATTGACAGCTGCACAAGAACACTGTTAAAAAATTCGAAGCCGAGGAAAATGATCTTTCAAACAAGGAATATATGATGCAAAATAAAAGGAAGCAATGCATCATTTGTCCATCATTCAATCATGCATACATGCCCAATCATGCACATGACCATGCATTATCAAAATTGAAAGTTTTCAAACAAAGGTCAAAACTAATGCAGTTTTCAAGCAATTAAGTGAAGAAAGATTTGAGTCTTTCATTGAAAAAGAAAAAAAAAGAAAAAAAAATCAAACAAGATGAGTTAAGCCCAATTTAGCTGGCATCCAAGATGTTTAAACCCAGTTACGTTGGCACGAGTGAGTTTAAGCCCAATCAAACTGGCATCCAAGATGTTTAAGCCTAGTTATATTGGCACAAAGATGAGTTAAGCCCAATTTACCTGGCATCCAAGATGTTTAAGCCCAGTTACGTTGGCACGAGTGAGTTTAAGCCCAATCAAACTGGCATCCAAGATGTTTAAGCCCAGTTATATTGGCACAAAGATGAGTTAAGCCCAATTTAACTGGCATCCAAGATGTTTAATCCCAGTTATGTTGGCACGAGTGAGTTTAAGCCCAATCAAACTGGCATCCAAAATGTTTAAGCCCAGTTATATTGGCGCCGAGATGTTTAAGCCCAATTTAGCTGGCATTCAAAATGTTTAAGCCCAATTACATTGGCACCGAGATGTTTAAGCCCAATTTAGCTGGCATCCAAGATGTTTAAGCTCAGTTACGTTGGCACAAAAAGATTTAAGCCCAATTTACGCTAGCATCCAAGATGTATAAGTCCAGTTACGTTGGCACGAGTGAGTTTAAGCCCAATTTAGCTGGCATCCAAGAGCTAAGCCCAGTTACGTTGGCACAAAAGATGATTAAGCCCAATTTAGCTAGCATCCAAGATGTTTAAGCTTAGTTATCTTGGCACGAGAGAAGTTAAGCTACATAACCTTATTTTGAGATGAGGAATCTTTTCATCTAAAACCTCCGGCTAATTAGTTTTAAACTGTAGAAGCCTAGATCAAATTTAGGAATTTCAATTTTTAAATCGAACCTGTTTGGAGATAAGTCGAGCCTAGATCAAGTCTAGGAATTTCATCGAACTTGTTTAGAGATAAATCGAGCCTATATCAAGTCTAGAAATTTTCTAGAAATGAAATTGAATGTGGTGTCTACATCTTTGCACTATTCCTGATCCTCAAGAATGTGCAAAAAGGGGCAGCTATAGACACCTTAAATATATATATATAAATAAATAAAAAAAGGGAGCAATCATCATCCTTGCAAAGTCACCAGATTTGGGGGGATTACCCAAATCCGATGACCTGACTTGCCCCTCAGCTAAGGCCTAGTTGAAATCATGCTCAACAGAGCATGATTTCTCCTACGGATTGTCCAAAAATTTGGACAATCCGAGTGCTAAAAGGGGAGGCGGCATTCGGGCAAGAAGGGAGAAGGGGAGCAAAAATTTTGAAAACAAAAAAAAGAGAGACCCAGTTTCTTCAGACAAAACCCAGCAAACAAAAATTTTCAAACCAAAAAACCAAAAAATCATTCGCAAACAAGATTAAAACCAAAAAAAAGATTTTCAAGAAAACCAAAAATCACAAAAACATCAACCAAAAGTCCTAAACTCTATCAGCCATCTACCCTATCCACAATAAACAAAAACCAATCAACCGAAATTCACAATAAAAAATAATAAAAAAATGAAAACATGGGGTGAAGGCTGAAGTTTTTGGGTTTTCTTGGGGGGGTTTTTTAGTCGATCGGTAAGAGGGGAGGTTGACCGGCACCGGTGAGGGAGAGAGGTCCGATCGGAGAAGGCAGGTCGACGATGAGGGAGAGGAAAAGGCAAGGCAGCACCGGTGGGGAGGGCTGCTGTTAGAGAGAAGGCAAAGGGAACAGCACTAGAGAGAGAAAGTGAGAGTGGGAAGTGAAGAGAGAGAAAAGAAAAGAAACTTATAAAGCTAGGTCAAGGGCAAAACGCTGTCGTTTTGCTGGCAGGAGTTTAGTGCTGGAGAAGAACTCAAAACGACGTAGTTTAAGGGGACTAAAGAAGCCAAAAACGGTGCAGTTTGAAGGAGATTTGGTGGGCTATTGCAGCAAGCTTGCCTTCCTCCTTAGGCCAAGGCGTTTTGGGCTAGTCCAAGCCCAAATCAGGTAAAGCCCTACCCTAATTGCTGGGCTGATTGTGTTTATTGGGTTTGTCCACTTGTAATTAAAATGCTTTAGGGTTTAAACATTTTGTTTGATTTTAATTAAAATATATTATAAAGAAAAAAATTGTATGATGTTTTAAGGTGGAATAATAGAAATAAAATAGATAAAAATTGTAAATAAATAAATAAATAAATAAATATTTAATTATAAAATAATAGATTTAGCATAAGTATATATATATATAACTCAAAAATTTTTAGGAAAAGAGAAGTAGAGAAATACACATATTCACATATCACATACATATAAAAGATATTTAGTCAAAAAAATAATAATAAAAGAGACGATAGTTTAAGCATAGTATTAAAATGGATCTTTATATCAAAAAGAATTAAGTGAAAGCAAATAAAATACATTTTAACAAGAATAAATTATGTGATAACAATAAAATTTTTAATTATGGAAACTTATATACACACAGGTACATGTAGAAAATAAAGACATAACATAGTGGAAATTATAGACATATAAAATATAATGGTTGTTTTGAAAAACTAAGACCGGATTTTCATACGGAACGCGAGAAGTCGCAATTTCGAGTGAATTTCCTTAGGTTAAGAACTTTAATTAGGATCCCACCAGTATGATGGGAGGGTCCTAATTCAAAATTTCGATATTTCTAATAATAATAATAATAATAATAATGAAAAGACTTTAAATATATCATCAATTAAACAAAACCCATAAATAAGATAAATAAGATAAATAAAAAATCAATCAATGACAATAATAAATTTATTAAATCAAAATAACATAAAAATAAATAAAAAATACATATGCATAAAAAAAAAGAAGACATTTGCTCCAAAAATTATGATTATAAAAATAATGGATAAATAAGAAAATTTCATTCATGGAAAATAAGCACAAAGAAAAATAATAAATAGCTAAATAAATAATAAATAATAAGTAAATATTGAATTCACAAATGCATTACGTATCATGCTTGCATTGTTAAATGTCATGGCATATAGATATATTCTGTATACGGGTATAAGCCCCGATGATGGGACTTTCCGAGGAAGCTTGCGAAGGCGAGTTTCGTTGGTAAACTCCCTAAGTGAAAAGATATCTCCGAGCTCCATTAGTATGATGGGAGGGTTCTGAGAGATATCTTTGATAAAAGGTTTTTACCCGTATTAGGATTTTGCATTTACGAAAACACCATTTTCTGTCACAAACGATTATCCTGATGATGGGATTTACCTAATAAGTTTGCGAAGGCGAGTTTTCTTAGGTACTTCTCTAAGTGAGAGAATGCTCCCGGGTCCCACCAGAATGATGGGCGGATTCGGAAAGTGCGCTTAATAAAAGGTTCTCATTTGGTACTATCTTGATTTTATGCCATACATTTCATGATTGCATCACATGTACGTCCGACCCTCAAAAAACTTTAACTCGATTGATAGAATAAGAGACGAATCAAACAAATAATAAAGGAATCACAAAAACAAAATAAAGGGGTTAAGATGATAAGTGATTAAATGGTACCGTTCGTGAAACGGGCGTCACGGGAATGCTAACCCTTCCCCATGCGTAACCGTACTCCCGAAACCAAACTCTAAAAAAACACGTAGACTAGTTTATCGTTCTTTAGACGAACCTAAATTTAATTTAGTACTTCGTCGAATGGAATAAATTTGATTAGGTGGCCAATCACACCTAGGCAAAAAGAAAGATTGGTAGCGACTCCCCAAGTTGATCGTGTCTGGCAGACGGGTTCTCGGACCCGCACGTTATGACAGTAATTCAGCTCAATTTTTGTTTGCTTCTACAGAGAGAGGAAAAACTGTTTTAGATACCATAATTCTGATAAGTGTTGTAGCGGTGGTCCTAACACTTCACTCTTTATATTCAGCGTTCAGAAACCGTGAATTCAGCGTAGGTGAAATCATTTTGATCAGTATCTTCCTGGTGGCTTGTGTTTACATTCCCATTCAGGTTTGTGCATGTTTCCTGACTTGATCAACGCCATAATTTTTGCTTCTTCTCCTCAATCATCTTCTTCCAATTTTGCTTCTTGGGACTATTTTTTGGGATGAACAGGTCTTTCACCCTTTTACAAAGCTATCAACATCAATATTTGGTTGCCTGGTTGCACTTGCTGTCGACGCTCGTATGTTACTTGCTGTAAATCTCTGCATCAAGCACAAATTTGAGGACCCCATTGGTGCTGCAGTCATTGTTCATCTCATCTTTCTCATGAACAATCCTGTTCGAAGGGAATTAATCGGCCGTCGTTAGACAATGGGGTGCTCCCCCACCTCAGAGGAAAGGTGTTTAAAACCAAATCAAAATTTGTTCATGTTTGCTTAATTTGAATGGAATACTTCTAGAAGCATCGATCGACACGTGTGGTGGCTTAAGGGATTGGTCTTTTTTGGTGATAATTAGCAAACTGCATGCATGCTCAGCAGCCAGTACTGTCAAAACATGCTACCTATGCGTGTTTTGATAATATATCTGCCATCTGCCTTTGTGTAGTATATTCTATTATGTTTAAATCATGTTTAATACCCTTGTATCAGACTGAATAATATATGTTAATGAAGTATTGAAATTTATATTTTAAGTCAATTTATATTTTATACTAACAAAAATTTCAAGTTTAGCAAAATAAATAAATAAAATAAAAAATAGATAAAATAAATAAAATATACATAAATATATATATATATATAAATGATAATTATTTTGAGTAGTCCGATGATGGAATTCAACTTAAAAAGGGGTAAAGAGTTACCTCTTTTAGGTAGATTTTCTAGGTGAGGAGTTCGAAACGGATTTTCATCGAAACGTCGTGATAAATCTGAACTCTATACTCTAATATTTATTACTCAAATGGTCATTATTGAAAATAATACATTAGAAGAAAAATAAATTTATATAATGTCACATTAAAACTTAAATTAATAAAATTAGTTAATTAGTTTAAATAAACATTATCAAAAGTTAATTTAACTAAATAAAATTGATTGTTTGGAAGACCATGTGATTAAGCAAAATATTAATTAATAGCGTTAATTAAAGAATACAGGTTTAAATAGAAAATGAAAAATAAAATAGTAAAATAATAATAAAATAATAATACAAGATAAAAAAATAAAAAAATGAAGAAATAAAGAAATAAAAATGATAAAAAAAATAAGAATAAAAATGTAAGGAAATGAATAATGCATGAAGTAATAAATACATAAACAAGGTGATAAATTATTTATTAAGCACATAAGTGGATGAATTACAAACCACCTAAGTCAAGAAACGCGTGCATATAGATATCATCTTTTTATCCTGTCATAGCATGCCACACTTATCTTGTAAATGAGGCGAGAATTTCGATAATGGGATTTCTCCGATGAGCTTGTAGAGATGAGTTCCTTCGGAGATATCTCTAGGTGAGGAAAACGTCGAGACTTCACCAAAGCGTTGGAATGGTCTTCGAATGATTTTCCAATAAAAGATTACCGACCTCATCATTTAAAATAAATAAATCATGACATCATTTTATGTTTGCATCATGTGCATATGTAAAACCGAATAAAAGACTCAATCAACCAACTCAATAAAAATTAGTTAATAAGCAAAGATTAAGGAAAATATAACAATAAAATCAAAATTAGGCCGTAATAGAATGACTTAAGATTAAATGGTACCGTTCGTGGAACGGGCGCCACGGAGGTGCTAATCCTTCTCCGTGCGTAATCGCACTCCCGAACCCATCTTTGAAAAAACGTAAACCAGTTCTTGTTCTTTCGATGGATCTAAAATTAATTTAGGACTTCATCGATTAGAACCGAATTAATAGGTGACCAATCGCACCTATAAGAAACAATTGGTGGTGACTCATAATTTCATTTGTTTTCACCCGCGTCTTGGCGGATGGGTTCCCGGACCCACATGTTGCGACACATACAAATATATATATATATATTTTAGACACTACTTTTGAGTTAAAATATTTATAAAATAAAAAAAATCTTTCACCTATCACAACATCCAATAATTGAATAATTATTCTAATTTTTCTGTTTGTCATCTCCAGTATATCTTTTTAATTGTTTACGGTACTTCCTCTCCCTATAATAAGAAAATTTTTTACAGAATTCAGGCTAACCTTTAGGTCAAATAAAGGCAGTTGCACTTTTATGTTACATAAAATATTGCAAGGACTCGCCATTCCTATTGTTCCAAATGTTTTTAATTGGTTGATGGCTTTGTATCTCCTGGCTCTACTCCTTTTTGTTGGTCATGCGCACATCGCTAGAAATCAAATGGTCAAGGATGGTAGAGATATTGAAGGGCCAATTTCTGCTGTAGTTTATTCTTATTGGACATTTTTCTACCATTTGAAACTTGCTTGTGGTTAGAACTATGGATTTATATGAAAGAAACCTTAAATTATATTCATTTTGCCTCTTATTAACCATATTCATATTCATCAAAACCTTAACCAGGGTCTAGTTGAATAAAAGTAACTTTTGTGATAGTTTCATCCATCCTCAAAGCCCCCATGATTCATGAACCTTGAAAAAAATCTTAACCTCCTAGGCTTTCTTTAAATGATGGTTTAATCAGTGAAATTGGAGAAATGTGAAAAAATGGTACTTGAATATTTTTGTTTGACATTAGTGGTCATTGTTTAATTGCTAATTGACCCTGCCATTGACCAGGGATGGTTTGCCTGCTCCTCCAATCAACTCCATTGGAAAACTCTAAGCTCATTTCTTTCTCACATATAATATATAAAGACCAAAGACCAAAAAAAAAAGGCTTTGCCCCAAGGGGGAGAGTGTAACGACCCATCTTCGGTCGTTACCGGCATCCGAGACCTCCGAAAAATCCTGCTAAGTATCGAACAAGCCTTTATAAATTTTTCGTGACATTTATTAAATATACTAACGCGTATGTAAATTATTAACAATAACAATTAAGTATTATATTGGTATTCCATTTCCAGTAATAGCAATTATATTTAAATTACAAAATTTTCAACAATGCATAATTAGGAACTGATAATGCGGATAACATGTAGAATTTCTATGTGACTAAACTCTAGACAGCGGAGTGACTCGGAACAAGCTAAGAGATGCCTTTACCTATCCGTCAGAAACTGAGCACGCTGATAATTACGCGCTAGGCCGATCCTTGTCTGCAAAAGGAGAAATAAAGGGGTGTGAGTTTCACAGACTCAGTGATCATCAGCTCAACGAGTAGGACGTAGATGGGAAACAAGCAATTAACTGATCATTTGAATAATAAATCACAGAATTTCCAAAGGTAAATTTAATTAAAAGGAGATTTGTCCCTTATAAAATGATGCGGTAAAATCATCGTGCAACATTTAATTGGGCAAAACAATGCCACAAACAGATGTAATAACTCATGGTGAAATCAACAAAAATTCAACTTATCGTCAAAAATTACAAATGAGAAGATAAAAGTGTGCATACTCCCAAAACGTGTAGTCTATAATCAAATCAAATTATAAACCATGCTAACCACTTATGATCGATAAATAAGCCTTAAGAACTTGCTTAAATACAGGGAGCTGCAAACAAAATCTTAAGTCTTCACCATGCATAAAAGTACGCGTAGAAAAATTCATAATGCTATCGAGTAGGAAAACATAACATCAACACGTGGACCCAGTTCCACGTAATAACATCTGGGAGCATCGCTTCCACCGGATTCCCATATAATTGCATGACAATCTCAATGATGTTGGCCAACATCGGAGATATCAAGCAGTCGCAACTGCATAAATCATCTGTGGCCTTGCCACGTATATCACAGGCCATGGCCCCAGTCATGTCTAACAGCCCGTCGGTGACCCGAAAATGTCTTTAGCTAGAACTTACTCGTGCACGAGGGTCACACTGAACCGATGTGACATCCGGCCTACTCTCGACATTTTCGGTTTATCAAAAATAGAATATTTTTTGAATCCATAACAAGCTTCTCAAGTCTATTTTCTTAAATCATTTAAAAACCAAAAATTTGATAAACCGTTATATTGATGTTTTTCACATTTTTTGTCTTGGTATAAATACTTATAAATTTTTCAGAATAAAATCAGCTTTCAGAAGCTACATAAAAATCATTTAACAAATGCATTTATTATGCATGTCACGCAAAATATAAAGCACGTATTTTGATAAAAGATAGTGTGAAAGGCCTGTTTCCCAATTTTCTAAATACTTTACATATAATTGTATATATATATATATTCAAAATAATTTCTAAAAATAACTTACATTCACAATTTCTTAAAATTCTATCAACGCATTCTTTTCACAATTATGTGCATTCGATAAATCATGTGTAAATATATATATATATATATAGATAATATAGAAATTTTAAAATTGACACCCCTTACTCACCTTGTAATAGCGGGATGTTACGTCGCTATTAATTTCGAAGGTATATCTTACTCTTTCTTCTTACCGGTTGTTCGTTAATTTCTTCGGCCTGCCACCACAGTGTAACATCTTATTTATTTCCTAAATATTAAAATTCCACTTAATAGATATATATATATATATATATCCTCATTCATTACATTTTATTTTAATATTATTATTTTATTCAATATATATTATTTTATATATTTTTATATTATTTTTTTTCTTTTTTCTTTTTCTTTTTTTTTTTACCTTTCTTTCTCTTCTCTTTCACGTTTCTTCCTCTCTACCTATGGCTTCTCTTTTCCTCTGTCGGTGGCAGCACCTTCCTTCCCTCTCTTTGGCTTCTATTTTCTTTCCTTACACTCCCAAATCGTTTACAATTTCTACACTTTTCTTCCAAACAAAATCAGCAATTGTAATGCCCATATAAACCTCAAACATTTCAACCCTAAACCTTAAAAATTTCACCAATAAAGCCTCAAGAATTTCAACCACTAAACCTCAAGATTTTAGCCACCACACTACCCATTTCCACCTCCAAATCATTAACTTTCCAACCCCTAGAACCCGCAACAAAACCCCCAATGGTCTAAGAATCACAGCAATTGGAGTTCTGTAACTCGAGATATGGCTAAAACACTGGAGTATATGCAAACAGACTTCTGAGTCTTTTAGCACCTTATTTTCTAAAATTAAACCCAATTATTTTAGGTCCTACCAAAAATATAAAAACTAATAAATATTAATCAAATTAAAGGAAATAACATAAAATTAAATAACTTACTTAAAAATAAACTAAATATAAAAACAACTAAAAATTAAGTAAATTATAATTAAAAACTAAGGACTTAACTAAGATTTAATAATAAAATTAGAATAAAATAATTCTATAAAATAGAATTATCACCCCTACACTATCTCTTTCTTTGCTTTTGTCTTTTCTTCTTTTATGTATTCATCTGCCCCCCCCTCCCCCCCCCCCTCCCCTTGCTCACTCCTTTTATAAGTTTTAGTTTCAAAGTTTCAATTGACCACATGGGCGGCTGCCCATGTGGTCTTTCTTTCTTTCTTTTTTTTTTAAAAAAAAGGGGGTGTTACAAAGAGCGCACACCGAACGGGGCAAAGCCTTTTTATCTTTGGGTCATAAAATAATGACATTGTTATTCATAAAATAATTCTATTTGGGTCAAGCAAGGTCAAGTTTAAGTCTAAAAACTTCGTAAATTTTTATTTATGTAATTTGTCATACTTATCTTTCATGTTTATCTTTAATTGATTGTTAATTTGACTTAATAGTAATAGTCATTGTTTAATTGCTAATTGACTCATTCCATTGAGCAAGATACAAGCCAACCATGGTTGGTTGAGCAAATTAAAATTAATTCTATATTTTTTCCAAATGTTTTAATTGTTTATTCAACGTTGTATGAATAAAAGTTCACTGTCTCACTTAATATCTCTTTTATAATTTTACATTACGTGTCTCATCTTATTCTATAATTCATAAACATTAACTTTAAATCTTAAATCTTAATAGCTTCTTTGCACCATCAACTAAGCTAACAGGGTCTGGGGAATACACGGGATCCATCCATTGCAGAACCAAAGCTTCACATCACTGCTTTTAACACAAGTTTGAAGAAATTTGACAACCCAACAGGTTGATAGCTTTTAACATGGCAGCTCCATGACAACAATTTGGGTGCACCATACCTCAAATTTGAGATAGAATATGAATAAAATACTACAATTATCTCCTTTGTAATTTATCATATCTTTTTATAATACTAAATGATGTAATCCATACTAGGAATAATTAGCACTACTGATTGTTGATTATTTTATTTGGAGAATGTGAATGCACTTGCTTTTACATATGACTTTTTAAGACAAGAGATGGATGGTCTTTATCCAATGTCTAGTAGTAAGATATTCTTAGAGAGACTAAAACCTGTATTGCTCCACCTATAAGTACCCCCAGTAAAACCTGCAAACTCACTCATTTCACTTTTTGTTTAGCTTGTATTTCTCTCTCATTTTAGCCTTACAACATGCCAACAGATAATGAGTCTGATTACACTGAGATTGCAGAGCAATGGTTCTTGATGTTTACCGTCTATGCCATAATCTCCTTGCAGTTTCTCCTTGCTGTTGCGGTTGGATCAGTAGTTGTTTCGGTTTCCAGGATTCCCCACTTTGTTCTCCACACTGCACCAGGCCTTTCCATCTATATCATCTCCATAGTCCTTTGCTTGATAAGTACTGAAAATTTCTTCTCAGCATAATATGGATCGATTTCTTTTATTCTTTTAATTCTTGTTTTCAATTCCTCTTGTTGGGTTTGTTGATGTGGATTGCTTGTTTACTTTGTGTTGATTGCCACAGTTCAATGTGTGCTTCTTGATCTTCGAAACCGTTGGCCCTGCAACTGTGTTCTTTTTATATTATGGACCATTTTATTTGCCTCTGCTGTGGGACTTTCTTGTTCCTACTCAAAAGGTATATATATGTTCCCTTGCATATTGTTGTTCATTGTTTACAAATCCAATTTTTATTTTTGTTTAGATGAATGCTATATATGTTTTCATACAGTCGAAATCTGAATTTGGTCCTTCTACTTTCTCAATCTGACAGTTCTAGTTCCTCTACCATGGTGAAAGTGGTAGCAGTGGAAAGAATAATATGTGCTCCAAATATAAGCAAAGAGAATATCTGAACTAAACTGCATATATAGAACATTATATATATAGGTGGAAATAGGTGTCAGCTGAAACTGCTTGGGATCTTTCTTGTTGATGGGATGATTGCAGGGTCCAAGAAGGAAATGGCTGGAAAAGGTTCAAAGGGTGCTGTTGGGGTTTCTGATCTTGTGATGTAATTTGCAATTCTGGTTGTATTTAGCCTCTGATGCTTGACATAAGATGAGAAGCTGATGCAACCCATGTTGCTCTTAAATGATCAATGCCATGACTTTGGCTTATCAAAAACAAAAAAGGGTGTCAGCTGAAACATAAGAATGTCTAGTTTCAAATGCAATATTTGGCAAATGAATAGTAATTCCGCTCAATTTTTGTCTGCTTCTACAGGGAGAGGAAAAACTGTTTTAGAGACCATAATTCTGATAAGTGTTGTAGCGGTGGTCCTAACACTTCACTCTTTATATTCAGCGTCCACAAACCGTGAATTCAGCGTAGGTGAAATCATTTTGATCAGTATCTTCCTGGTGGCTTGTGTTTACATTCCCATTCAGGTTTGTGCATGTTTCCTGACTTGATCAACGCCATAATTTTTGCTTCTTCTCCTCAATCATCTTCTTCCAATTTTGCTTCTTGGGACTATTTTTTGGGATGAACAGGTCTTTCACCCTTTTGCAAAGCTATCAACATCAATATTTGGTTGCCTGGTTGCACTTGCTGTCGCCGCTCGTATGTTATTTGCTGTAAATCTCTGCATCAAGCACAAATTTGAGGACCCCATTGGTGCTGCAGTCATTGTTCATCTCATCTTTCTCATGACCAATCCTGGTCGAAGGGAATTAATCGGCCGTCGTTAGACAATGGCGTGCTCCCCCACCTCGGAGGAAAGGTGTTTAAAACCAAATCAAAATTTGTTCATGTTTGCTTAATTTGAATGGAATACTTCTAGAAGCATCGACCGACAAGTGCGGTGGCTTAAGGGATTGGTCTTTTTTGGTGATAATTAGCAAACTGCATGCATGCTCAGCAGCCAGTACTGTCAAAACATGCTACCTATGCGTGTTTTGATAATATATCTGCCATCTGCCTTTGTGTAGTATATTTTATTATGTTTAAATCATGTTTAATACCCTTGTATCAGACTGAATAATATATGTTAATGAAGTATTGAGAAATAAAACTCTCATAGTTTTCTCTTCTTTCTATTCACCTGCTTTCTTTAGTCTTCCATCAACGGTAGCAGTAGCTGCTTCTGCACGTTTGTATAATTGAATGCTAACACTTCTGTATGTATTCTATATTGGAAGTGGCTGAAGCATGAAACACTAACTGAGCATTAAATACAGTCAAAGAAATGGAACAGATCATAGCAATTCAAGCTAATCCTTGGGTCAAAAAAGGAAAGCTACACTTTGTTTGTTAAATGGACTCGCTTTAAATATCAGATACAAACCAAACCTTGGTTAGTTTGAGGAGATTCCAAATGCTTTGAATTGGTTGATGGATCTGTAATGGATAATAATATATGCTAAAAATTCAGTCTCACCGTTGACTTGAGACTTGTTTCAAGCTGCAAAGATTATATGGACAATTATCTTGACTCGAACCAAGCTAATGTCTGCTGTAGTTTATTCTACTATTTGAAACTAGCTGGTGGTCAGAACTGTTGTAATACCCAAAAAAAAAAAAACTTTTGAAAATATAGTAGATATATTTTAGTTGGAGTCAGATTACGTTATCACATTTAAAAGAAAATCAGTCAGTTTTACGTTATCATATTTTAAAAATAAATAAATAAATAATAAAAATTAAATTAAATAATAATTAGTTAATCTTATCAGTTTTTTTTTAAATAAAAGTAATCAGTTTATCTTTTTACATTTAAAAGAATAGGTTGAAAAACTCACGTCAGTTTATTCATCAGACTTATACGATAGGCAGTCAGAAGAGCTTAACGTCAGGGAAGAAGAAAGACAGAGGAAAGGAAAAAGGGTTGAAGAGATTGCTGATTAAGGTATGTTTGGGGTTGTATTTTCATAGTTTAGGCACAAAAACCCTAAATTAATTGTATTTCCTTACCTTTGATACAAATCCGACACTTTTTCGATAACTTTCCAGTAGCATGATGGGTACCAATGGAAAGGTCTTGAAAAGATCTTTCCAATGGTTTTTGTAGCATCTCTTTTGGTTTTGTGGTTAGAAAAATATGAACTTTTGAAATTAAGTGGAAACTTGGTTTTTAACAGTTTTGACGGACCACTTTTAGGTCATCGGAATTCTATATTCTGGGAACTTTTTTAGTTGTTTTTTTGAGGGATTTTGTAGTATGAAATGAGAGGTTTAACTTGGCATCAATGGCTCGGTTAGAGACTTTCTGTGTTAAGAGAATTAAAGCCTCAAAATAGGCTCGTTGATACTGAAAACTCAAAAATCTGGGTATTTCTGTGACGATTTTAGGAGTTTTGGCTTTCAAAAATATGGAATTTTGTATTCTTTTTAATTGAAACAAACTTTGGTGTTGTAGTATGATATGAATACTTTATATTGGTGTTGATTTTACCACTGGAAGTAATTCGGGTTGAAAGTTACAAGAGCTTGAAGTAAGCGAAATGACCATCAGATTCTGAAAATTTCCGAAAATAGAAAATTCTTTTTAAATTTGTTTTAAAATTCAATTTTAATTAATATGTGATAAATCTTATTGTAAACTTCTTAAATGTTGGATATGTGATTTCTTCTGTATTTTTATGTCAAAAAGTATATATCTTTATATATTATAAATTATTTATTAAATTAGTAGATTTTATTAAAATATAAAAATATATATATATGAAAAATCATAAATATGATTTTATAAGTGAAATTAGCGTTATTTCTCTATCTGAAATTAAAATTCTTATTGATTTTTATGATTTAAGTTTAATTCTCGACTTTATTAGAAATTTTGTTTAATTCAAATGTATATAATATTATTTTATTAATCAAAAATATTCTTAAATTATAATTGAAGTCGCTACACACCCTAAGTGCTTAAGATGGTCAACAAAAAGTCATCTTGTAGGATCTGTCGCAATTCAGTTCTGATTTTTGTATGTGTTTCTTGAAATAATAGGCTACTAGGAGGATTTTCTGATTTGCTACTTAAAAGTGAAATTGACGAAATCAGGTAAGTAATTGATATCTCTTTGGTGTTTTCACACTCTAAAAATTAGCCTCAATGTGGAAATTGAATTTCAAATATTATGTATAATATGTTTTGTCCTATGATTTGTAAAAATCAAGTTGAGCATGCAAAATGTACATATATGTATATATGATTTTCGTACGTTAGATTTTAGAATATGAATTTTATGAAATATGATTTTCGATCTTGAAATATGAATATAATTTTTTATCTAACGTATGCATATGCGATTATCTTTGTGATTACTTATGTAAATGCTGAGATTAAAACGAATATGTTTTTGATGTATACGATATTTGTTTTGTGAAAGTGAATATTATTGTTTTGTGAACTTGGGTAATCAGAAAATATATTTTGTTTTGTCTCCTAGTATGACTATGATATGATCCTGCCAATAGGGGTTAAACATTGGCTATGTCGACATGTTTTATATGATTAAAGATCGATCTCCCAACCGTGCCACCGGTTACAGAATAGTGGTATTTGTGATATCTGTTTAGAGCATCTAATGGTTGCTTTTGATATACTCATGACCTATGCCACTAGGGTTAATTGTGGTTTTCATGACCCATGCCACTGGGGTTAATTGTAGTTTTTGTTATGATTATGACCTATGCCATAGGGGTTAAGTATGGCCATAGTATGTTACAGGAGATCAATAAAATATGAAATCAATATGAGATTATATTTTGTTTTGTTATCTAAAATATTCGAAATTATACTAGCTATTTTATCTAAAACAAAATTATAATTGTTTTTGAAATTTAAAAATGAAACTTTGAAATATATGTTTTGAACGAGATTACTTAAGAATTTTGTTTTGATATCTATATATGTATTAGTAATTTTAGCCAAAATATTTTAAGTATGCTTGATCCGGCTAAAGGGATGTTAATTACTTGCTAAGTTGTTGGACTCACTCCTTCTTTCAATTTTTTTCAGGTTGTGATTTGGTCAACCACGCGCGGAATTTCGGGGAGTGATGTTTTGTAGGCTAGCATGTGGTGTTAGTTTGCTTCAGGATTATTTAAATGTTATGAACCTTTTTGCTACCTTAATTTGTTTATTCTTGATTTTTTTTTATCTCAATATGTTAGCTTTGAGAATTATTATGTTTCATAAACAAAATTGACTCCTTTTGGTTAGTTGATTTAGATATCTGTTATGAGCCTTGCATGCCTGTGAGATTACCTCTTACAGGTATGTGGCGTCTGTCATGCCTCGGGTTTGGGGCGTGACAACTATTCGATCATCAAAGTCACTGCTTTGTTGTATCTAGTTGTAACGACCCATCCCCGGTAGCTACCGGCGTCCGAGACCTCCGGGAGATCCCGCCAAGTCCCAAACAAGCCTTTGTAAATTTTTCTAAGACATTTATTAAATATGCTAACACGTATGTAAATAATTAATAATAATAATAATACCCTATTGGTATTCCATTTCCAGTAATAGTAATTAAATTTAAAATACAAAGTTTTCAACAATGCATAATTAGGAATTGACAATGCTAATAATATGTAGAAATTTCATGTGAATGAACTCTAGACAGCGAAGCGACTCGAAGCGAGCTAAGAGATGCCTTTACCTATTTGCAGTAGACTGAATACGCCAATAGTTACGCGCTAGGCCGATCCCTATCTGCAAAAGGAGAAATAAGAGGGGTGTGAGTCTCACAGACTCAGTGATCATCGGCTCAGCGAGTAGGACGTAGATGGGAAACAAGCAAATAGCTGATCATTTGAATATCAAATTACTGGATGATAAAACAATTTATTTCAAACGGATATTTGTGCCTTATATATAAAGAAAATATCAAGAATTCATTTATGATATAACTAAACCAAAGGTATATAGATAAATACGCGCAAAATCTAGTGTGAATAATAATTTCATGCAGAAATCATTTAGAATAATTTATTCAAATCAATTTCTTTAAATCAGACAAGCTCTCGTAAAATCATATATTTGTCAAATATATACGTAAACCACAAATCGCCTCGTACTCGAGGAGTTAAAATTCATTTTTCTATAAAAATGGAGAGCTGCGGAAAAGCCATTTTAAATTCATTTTCACTATACACGAAATATAAGTCTGAAAACTCAGAAGAATCAACAAGTCACCTCTTGAATGAGGCGTTAAGTCAAATCATTTCGTAAAAAGGGAGTTGTTGAAAACTTTTTAACTCTCACCATGCACGGAAAAATATAATTCGAAAATCCAAAGAGACTTTACTCTCGAGTAGGAAATAAAAATAAAAACTCATGGTCCCGCTACCACGTAATATCATCAGGGAGCATCGCTTCCACCGGATCCCCACATAATGCCATAGCAATCTCAACGATGTTGGCCGACATTGGAGATATCAAGCGGTTGTAACCGCGTAAATCATCTGTGGCCTTGCCACGTATATCACAGACCATGGCCCCAGCCATATCTAACAGCCCGTCGGCGACCCGAAAATGTCTCTAGCTAGAGCTCACTCGTGCACGAGGGTCACACTTAACCAATGTGACATCCGACCTACTCTCGAATCTCTCGATTAAATAAAATCACTTTAGAAATTATTTTATGTCTTGAAAGTCTCATTCCAAATTATTCTCAAAATATTCGACAGAAAATATAATGAAATCAATTGTCATTTTCATAAATAAAATTTGGTGCATGAATTTTGAAATACTTCACATAGTAACCAGGCATCATAATCATGGATGCACACTACACAAGTATAAGGCACAATTTTTTATATAAATCCCATTGAAAAAGCTTGTTTCTCGATTTAAAACATTTTACGTATACTTTATACATATATATTCAAAACACGTTTGAAATTTGTAGCATTCACAAATTTTCTAAAAATCTACCAACTCATGCTTTCCACAATTTGTACGTAATATAATTCATGCATATACATACATATATAATTACGAAAATTTTCAAATTGACACCCCCTACTCACCTCGAAATAGCGCGATATTACATCGTTATTTTCGTACGCGTATATATTTATTTCTATTTCTCGGTCGTGTGTCTCGTTCAGTACGTCTTCTCGATAAACGTGCCATTGAGCTTTTTCCATTCCTCCTAGCTATTGGACCTTGTCCAAGAACCTCTTCAATTTTCCTATTGGGCCAAGCTCAATTTTATTTTTCACTTAGCCTTGCCCAATTTCATCTTTCTATTGGGCCTTGTCCATTTAATTACCATTGGGCCATGCCCATTTATTTTTCCTATTGGGCCTTGCCTAATTTATTTCTCCTTTGGGCCCACTTTTATATTTTTTTTTCTTTCATTTTCATTTTCATCATTTTTTTCCTTCCACATTTTTTTTCTTTCTCTCCTAGCCATGGCTTCCTCTTTTCTCCAGGGCAGCTCATCCTCTCCACCACCGCCGGTGGTGGCAGCACCTTTCTCCTCCATTTCTTCCTCCCAAAACCTGAGCTGTCTTGATGCTCCCTAGTCAACTTGCGTCTCAAAGCTTCAGTAGCAAACTCATTCAATACATCATCCGCATCGTATGCCAAGTTTTGCAGGTCGGCCAACCAACTCTTCACGGGCCCATTCTTCACGTGCTTCTCCTCGGCAGCATCTAGCTCTACTTGAATACTAAGCATTATGTTTTCCAAATTGTGGAGCTCCTCGCGAACTTGCTTTTCGGTTACAACATTGAGGAATTCAGCTAACTTACTGAAAAACGCTTCAAAGAACGCTCCAAAGAACGTAGCTAGAGCAGCTTCTCTGATAACAGTCAAAGACATGGCTTCTGACTTGAAAAAAAAAAACACAGAGAAATTGGGTGTGAAATGGTGTAGAGATAAGTCTGAAAGTCTTGAACTAAACGTTAAAAACAGACAAATTCGGACCTACACGGAAAGTGTAGATCACTTTGGACTCTTGGGTCGCCCTCCCCAGTCCCCATCACCTTTTTCTTCTTTTTATGTATCCATCCCCCCCCCCCCCCCTTTGCTCACTCATTTCATGAGTCTTTGTTTTAAAGTTTTAATTAACCACATGGGCGGCTGCCCATATGGTCTTTCTTTCTCTTTTTTTTTTTTTAAAGTTGTTACACTAGTAGGAAGAAAATATGGAGAATTTGATCTAATCATTCTATTATATATTATCTCATTAATATTAATATGAATTATAGCATATTGTTCATGTTCTATCTCAGTTTTAATTCATTCTCAAATTGGGGTTAATGTCTGAATGCTGGAGCTAGCTTCTCTGCAGCATCAAATAAGCTACCTAATAGAAACAGATAAGGTCTAGGGACATGGGATCAACCCATCGCAGAACCCCCAAACTTCACATCACTGCATTCCACACAAGTTCTGAACAAATCTGACAAACCCAACAGGTTGATAGTAGTTAACATGGCAGCTTCATGACAAACAATTTGTGTACACCATAACCTAAATCTGGGGTTAAACCGAATATGTGATACCAACACCCCACATCTGATGTGAATGTGATTGTTAAGACTTATATAACAATCCAAGCCCACCAATGCTAGCAACTTGAGCTTAAGCTTTTGAGGGCCACATGGTTTAGGCCCAAAAAGCTACTGGGCTAGTGGTTGGACTTGGATCGTTACAGAATATGAGATGGAACACGAATAAAAGATTACAATTATCTCATTTATTTTTTATTCTTTTTTGAATTAATTTGTAATTTATCACCTTTTTTTGTGTAATCTATATTCATATTAATGAGATAAAAGATATAATAAAATGATTAGATCGAAGTTTTATATTTTTCTTTTATTGCGTATCACGTCCTTTCATTTTTAAATTAGTTTAAATTTTTTTCTTTCAGTTTGAATTTAAAAAATTAGCATTAACAAGTCTTCTTAGTCATCTTATCTTTTCTTCATAAAAATTTTTCAAGCACAAGAAATTAATAATCTTAACAAACTAGATAATTTAATTATGAGTGTGAAAATATAGAAATTCATCCATTTACTTTCTATCCTCCTTTTTCTTTGGCCAATTCCTATCCTCCAATTTTAATGGAAGTACCCCATTGGAGCAGCACTGACCCTGAAATCTACTTGCAGGCAGAAGGAAAACTATTTTGAAGGCACTCAATTTTGATGGGTATTGTTGCTGTTAGCCCAACAAGCTACTCAATCTTATGCAATGATCACAAAGCTTGATTTTAGCTTATAGCTTAGGTGAACCTTGTATTTTCTTCATCTTACTCCTTATTTGCATTTATGGTTCCATCTAGGCCGGTGCCAGCTTTAGCCATTTGCTTTCTTTGCCCGAAATCCAAAAATCAAGCATGTTAGAAATGGCAGAGAGTATTCTGTTTCTCGTCCAATCTTTGCTGCTGCAGTCAGTTTGCTGCTAAGGGCCAGTCATTCTAGTTTTCCACAATCCTGTTGATGGAGAATTCATTGGAGTATTTTCCCGAGGCATTAATCCCATGACAGAGTTGTTTCCATGAATTTCAATTCACCTAACTAGTTGGAGAGGAGGAAAAGGAAAGAGGAAGAGTTGAGGAGAAAAATGATATTTCATAATTATTACAGAAACTTCATGGTAAAAATACCATATGATTTTGTTCTATTTTACAGGCCAAATGCATGGCAATGAAGCTTCACTTAAAAGGGCTTTACTTAAAAAAGTGCCGCATGCAAACTTTTTGGTTTGATCCGATAAGTCGGTGGAGTGTAAGGAAGGCTACATCAAGTTAAAAAGCTGCACCAAAACAAAAGCCATGACCAAAAGTCAAAGTTAAGTCATATATATATATATAAAGAGACATATTACTTTTGTTTCTTTTTTGTAATGTATCTCTCTTTATCAAAAGTGAACTGCATGTGAACTTTAACCTTTTCTTGTTTTTTTATTTTAATATTTTTTATTAAACACTATATATCAAAATAAAATAATAAATTATACTTCAAAGAAATATATATAATAATAAATAAATAAATAAATTCAATTAATTATAAAAAGGTCTTGGTACTTGTAATGACCCAAACTCAACCACTGATCCAGCAGCTTTTTTGGTGTAAACCACATGGCCCTTAAAAGTTTAAATTCAAGTTGCTAGTAGTGGTAGACTTTGATTGTTATATAAGTCTTAGCAATAACATTCACATTAAATGTGGGCTGTTGGGTATCACAATCCCACCCACTCAAATTCTTGATGCCCTCATAAAGGTCACACATTACATCCACAAGACCAAGATCTCACCAGAGCAATATGAAAGCTCACATCAAACTGGCGCAGGCTCTGATACCATTTGTAACGACCCAAGTCCAACCACTGGTTCAACAGCTTCTTGAGCCTAAACCACGTGGCCTTCAAAAACTTAAGTTCAAGTTGCTAGTAGTGGTGGACTTTGATTGTTATATAGGTCTTAACAATCACATTCATATCAGATATAGACTGTTGGGTATCACAGTACTTGCCGCGAGATTTAATTAAAAAAGCTCCAAAGGAAAAAGTTCGCGACACATGCTTAAATCATGTTTAAATCATTATTTGCCTCTTGCCTGTATAGTGTATTGCAGAAAGAAAATGTCATTATTTTATGTTTAAATTATGTTTAATACTCTTGTATCAAACTGAATTATATATGTTATTGAAGAATTGAGAAATAAAACTCTCAATAATTTTCTCTTTTTTCTATATATTCACCTGTTTTCTGTAATCTTCCATTAATAGTAGTAGTAACTACTTCTGCATGTTTGTATAAGTGAATGCCAACAGATAATGAGTCTGATGACAATGAGAATGGAGATAAATGAGCCTTCACCATCGGGCTTTTTTGTTCCTATCTAGAAGGTACAAATTAAAAAATACCTGAAGGACAATTATTTCATCAATTAATGACAATCACATGGTGTGTGTGTGTGTGTCTACTTGCAGAGGATGGGAGAACTATTCTAGTGGCAATAATCCTGGTGAGTGTTGTCACAGTTAGTCTGGCAGTTTATGCTCTTTGTGGAGCAATTGGAGACTTTGATTTCAGCTTGTGTGCACCTTGTCTTTTGGGTACATTCATGGTACTTTGTCTCTATGTCACCATCCAGGTTTGTGTACTAATACAAAGATCAACATACACCATGGAAAGCACCTAAATTTCTACCACGGTGAACAGTTTTTTTGATGGACATGACAGCTCTTTGGTCCTGCTGCAATTCTATCGACATTAGTATATGCTCTCCTAGTTGCACTCCTTTTTGTTGGTCATACCTACATTGCTGGAAATCAAATGGTCAAGGGTGGTAGAGATGATATTGAAGGGCCAATTTCTGCTGTAGTTTATTCTTAGTGCACATTTTCCACCACCCGTGACTAGCTCGTGGTTAGAGAAAAGATGAGATAATTAAAAAGACTTGTTCATGTAAAACAAGGCCGTACTCAAAAAACAAAAATACTAGAATTCCATCTAATTATTTTATTATATATTTTGTTTCATTAACGTTAGCATAGAATGAGCCATATTAAAATTATATTCATTTTGCCCTCGTATTATGGAATCACTTTTTGCTCTCAATGATGTTGTTATTCATAAAATAATTCTATTTGGGTCAAGCGAGGTCAAGTTCGAATCTAAAAACTTTGCGAACTTTTGTTTATGTAATCTGTCATAGACTTATTATATTCATACTTATCTTTCATGCTTTCCTTAAATGATTGTTAATTTGACTTAACAGTAATAGTCATTGTTTAATTGCTAATTGACTGATTCCATTGAACAAGATACAAGACAACAATGGTTGGTTGAGCAACTTAAAATTAATTTTTAATCTAAATATACCACTACCAATACCTGCCCCTTAGATATAAAAGTCAAGTTTATTTCTTCCTTAAATATTTGATCACTTCTTCCTTCTTACAATCTTTCCCTACCAACTTTTTGACGGACATGGCAGATGTTTTGCACTTCTGAAAATCTATCCAAATGTAGGTTAGTGTCTGAATGTTTGAAGCTAGCTTCTTTGCACCATCAAATAAGCTTACCTATAAGCAAACAGGGTCTGGGGAATACATGGGATCCACCCATTGCAGAACCAAAGCTTCACATCACTGCATTCAACATAAGTTTGAAGCAATTTGACAACCCAACAGGTTGATAGCTGTTAACATGGCAGCTCCATGACAAAAATTTGGGTGCACCATACCTCAAATTTGAGATAGAATATGAATAAAATACTACAAGTATCTCCTTTGTAATTTATCATATCTTTTTATAATACGAAATGATTATTAGCACTACTGATTGTTGATTATTTTATTTGGAGAATGTGAATGCAGTTGCTTTCACATATGACTTTTTAAGACAAGAGATGGATGGTCTTTATCCAATGTCTAGTATTAAGACATTCTTAGGGAGACTAAGACCTGTATTGCTCCAACTATAAGTACTCCCTGTAAAACCTGAAAACTCACTCATTTCACTCTTTGTTTAGCTTGTATTTCTCTTTCATTTTAGCCTTACAACATGGCTAGAGATCATGGGTTTGATGACAATGAGAATGAAGATAAATGGTTCTTGACGTTTAAGGTCTATGGCATAATCTCCTTGCAGTTTCTCCTTGCTGTTGCGGTTGGATCAGTAGTTGTTTCGGTTTCCAGGATTCCCCACTTTGTTCTCCACACTGCACCAGGCCTTTCCATCTATATCATCTCCATAGTCCTTTGCTTGATAAGTACTGAAAATTTCTTCTCAGCATAATATGGATCGAATTTTTTTATTCTTTTAATTCTTGTTTTCAATGCGTCTTGTTGGGTTTGTTGATGTGGATTGCTTGTTTACTTTGTGCTGATTGCCACAGCTCCATGTTTGCTTGTTTGTCTTCAAGCATATTGGCCCTGCAACTATATTCTTCTTATATTATGGACAATTTTATTTGCCTCTGCTGTGGGACTCTCCTGTTCCTACTCAAAAGGTATATATATGTTCCCTTGTATATTGTTGTTTGTTGTTTACAAATCCAATTTTTTTTCTTTGTTTAAATGAATGCTATATATGTTTTCATACAGCCGAAATCGGAATTTGGTCCTTCTACTTTCTCAATCTGACAGTTTTAGTTCCTCCACCATGGTGAAATTGGTAGCAATGGAAAGAATAATATGTGCACCAAATATAAGCAAAGAGAATATCTGAACTAAACTGCATATATAGAACATTATATATATATAGGTGGAAATAGGTGTCAGCTGAAACTGCTTGCGATCTTGCTTGCTGATGGGATGGTTTCAGGGTCCAAGAAGGAAATGGCTGGAAAAAGTTCAAAGGGTGCTGTTAGGATTTCTGGTCTTGTGATGTAATTTGCAATTCTGGTTGTATTTAGCCTCTGATGCTCGACATAAAATGAGAGGCTGATGCAACCCATGTTGCTCTTAAATGATCAATGCCATGACTTTGGCTTATCAAAAACAAGAAAGGGTGTCAGCTGAAACATAAGAATGTCTAGTTTCAAATGCAATATTTGGCGAATGAATACTAATTCAGCTCAATTTTTGTCCGCTTCTACAGGGAGAGGAAAAACTGTTTTCGAGACCATAATTCTGGTAAGTGTTGTAGCTGTGGTCCTAGCACTTCACTCTTTATATTCAATGCTCAGAGAGCGTGATTTCAGGGACTGTGAACTCATTTTGATCAGTATCTTCCTTGTGGCTTGTGTTTACATTCCCATTCAGGTTTGTGCATGTTTCCTGACTTGATCAACACCATAATTTTTGCTTCTTCTCCTCAATCATCCTCTTCCAATTTTGCTTCTTGGCACTATTTTTTGGGATGAACAGGTCTTTCACCCTTTTGCAAACCTATCAACATCAATATTTGGTTGCCTGGCTGCACTTGCTGTCGCCGGTAGTGTGATACTTGCTGTAATTTTCTGCATCAAGGAAGAATTTTACGACCCCCTTGCTGCTGCAGTCATTGCTCATCTCATCTTTCTCATAATCTTTCTTGCTCGAAAGGAAGTCGTGGGGACTCCCTTAGAAAATGGGGTGCTCCCCCAGCTCTGAGGAAAGGTGTTTAAAACCAAATCAAAATTTGTTCATGTTTGCTTAATTTGAATGGAATATTTCTAGCGGCATCATCGATCAACACGTGCGGTGGCTTATGGGATTGGTCTTTTTTTGGTGATAATTAAGCAGTAGCTGGGTTATGTTTAAAACCATCTCGAAAGGAAGAATTTTACGCCTTCTGCCTTCTGCCTTTGTGTAGTGTACTATATTATGTTTAAATCATGTTTAATATCCTTGTATCAGACTGGGTTATGAAGTATTGAGAAATAAAACTCTCATAGTTTTCTCTTCTTTCCATTCACATGCTTTCTTTAGTCCTCTATCAATGGTGGCAGTAGCTGCTTCTGCATGTTTGTATAATTGAATGCTAACACTTCTGTATGTACTCTATATTGGAAGTGGCTGACGCATGAAACAGTAACTGAGCATTAAACAAAGTCAAAGAAATGGAACAGATCATAGCAATTCAAGCTAATCCTTGGGTCAAAATAGGACAGCTGAACTTTATTTATGAAATGGACTCGCTTTAAATATCAGATACCAACCAAACCATGGTTCGTTTGAGGAGATTCCAAATGTTTTTAATTGGTTGATGGATCTGTAATGGATAATAATATATGCTAATAATTCAATCTCACCATTGACTTGAGACTTGTTGCAAGCTTGCAAAGATTATATGGACAATTACCTTGACTTGAACCAAGCCAATATCTACTGTAGTTTATTCTATACTATTTGAAACTAGCTCGTGGTAAGAACTATTCAATCATCAAAGTCACTGCTTTGCTGCATCTAGTAGGAAGAAAATATGGAGAATTTGATCTAATCATTTTATTATATATTTTATCTCATTAATGTTAATATGAATTATAGCACATTGTTCATGTTGTATCTCAATTTTAGTTCATTCTCAAATTTGGGTTAATGTCTGAATGCTGGAGCTAGCTTCTCTGCAGCATCAAGTAAGCTACCTAATAAAAACAGATAAGGTCTAGGGACATGGGATCAACCCATTGCAGAAACCCCAAACTTCGCATCACTGCATTCCACACAAGTTCTGAACAAATCTGACAAACCCAACAGGCTCATAGTAGTTAACATGGCAGCTTCACGACAAACAATTTGTGTACACCATAACCCAAATCTGGGGTTAAACCAAATTTGAGATGGAACACAAGTAAAAGACTATAATTATCTCTTTTATTTTTTTTTTAATTGATTTGTAATTTATCACTTATTTTCAGTATAGTCTATATTCACATTAATGAGATAAAGTATATAATGAAATGATTGGGTCGAATTTTCTTATTTTTCTCTTACTGAGTATTATCTCCTTTTACTTTCAAATTAGCTTAATTTTTCTTTTTCAGTTAAAATTTAAAAAATTAACAATAACAAGTCTTCTTAATCATTTTTATCTTTTCTTCATAAAAATTCTCCATAGACGAGAAATTAGTAACCTTAATGAACTAGATAATTTAACTATGAGTGTGAAAATATACAAATTCAACCATTTACTTTCTATCCTCCTTTTTCTTTGGCCAATTCCTATCCTCCAATTGTAATGGAAGTAACCCATTGGAGCAGCACTGAACCTGAATTCTACTTGCAGGCAGAAGGAAAACTGATCTGAAGGCACTAAATTTTGATGGGTATTGTTGCTGTTAGCCTACCAATCTACTCAAAATCTGGTGCAATGATCAAAAAGCTTGATTTCAGCTTGGGTGAAACCCTGTATTTTCTTCATCTTACTCCTTATTGGCATTTATGTTTCCCTCCAGGCCTGTGCCAGCTTTAGCCATTTGCTTTCTTTGCCCGAAATCCAATAATCAAGCATGTTAGCGATGGCAGAGATCATTCTGTTACTGGTCCAATCTTTGCTACTGGAATCAGTTTTGCTGCTAAGAGCCGGTCATTCTAGTTTTCCACAATCCTGTTGATGGAGAATTCATTGGAGTATTTTCCTGAGGCATTAATTGTAACGACTCAAGTCCAATCACTGGTCCAGCAACTTTTGGGCCTAAACCACGTGCCCTCAAAAGCTTAAACTCAAGTTACTAGTAGTGATGGACTTGGATTGTTATATAGGTCGTAACAATCACATTCACACCAGATGTGGGATGTTGGGTATCACAATCCCATCCACTCAAATCCTTGATGTTCTCATCAAGGCCACATATCACATCCACAGGACCAAGATCTTACCAGAACAATGTGAAAGCTCATATCGGACTGGCCCAAGTTCTGATACCATTTGTAACGACTCAAGTCCAACCACTGGTTCAGCAACTTTTTAGACCTAAACCAACAATGTGAAAGCTCATATCGGACTGGCCCAAGTTCTGATACCATTTGTAACGACTCAAGTCCAACCACTGGTTCAGCAACTTTTTAGACCTAAACCACGTGGCCCTCAAAAGCTTAAGTTCAAGTTACTAGTAGTTATGGACTTGGATTGTTATATAGGTCTTAACAATCACATTCACACCAGATGTGGGATGTTAGGTATCACATTAATCCCATAGCATAGTTGTTTCCATGAATTTCAATTCACCTAGCTACTTAGAGGGGAGGAAAGGGAAAGAGGAAGAGCTGAGGAGAAATATGATATTTCATATTATTACATAAACTTCATGGTAAGAATACCACATGATTTTGTTCTATTTTAGAGGCAAAAGGCGTGCCAATGAAGCTACAACAATGGATTTGAACATGACTGAAACCGGTATGCTGCCCCTATCCTTACGAAAGAAGAGTGCTTCATACACAGGTGCATTCACCGTAACCATCAACCCACAAAGAATAACCTGACAGATCAGTTTTTCGATATCTTTGTACTCTGAACCTCCCAAGAAAACCATCTTTAGCACCCCAACTAAACTGAAAAGGTTTAGCATTGCCAATGTCGATATGACAGTAAACATGATAGAGGTGCTCCCGAACTCCATGATCTCTTGCTGGTACCTCTTTGAGACATCCTCAGTGACCACCTTGGCGGTGATGGAAAATGTAGTTTGAGAAAATCCCAATTGCCTGACAATGCAGTCAATGAAGGCAAAGAAGAAGGCAGTTGTCCTCCGAATCACCCATATCCTTTGCAGATTCCACCAAGCTTTGAATGTGCTTCCACAAATCAAAGCCTCAGCTATGCTGTAGATGTTTTTGGATAGGAAGACATATGCAAAGGGTATAAACCATCTGCTTGAAACCTGACAGGAAAAGTTTAGACAAGTTTATAATCTGTACTTGGACTTGGAAAAATGGTTCAAGAAAACAGAAAATTCAGGAAATTATTGCTTGTATATACCTTTGGGAATAAGGGAATGCCATGGAGCAAAGAAAGGGGAAGAGCAATTGCATAATACAGGTTAGGCAAGGACAATGGAGCCCATAACAGATAAACAGAATATCCCATTTGAGCACCCAATTTTATCCTGTTATGTCCATATATGAAAGGACAGTATTTGGATAAGAAAATTTGGAACAATCCGTCAGACCACCTAGTGAACTGAACAAGAGCTATATCTAAGGTGGGTGGAGCAACACCAATGAAAGCCGTATTATCTGGGTTGTAGTAAACTGATTTCCATCCCCCGCATTGGATCATCAAGCCGGTAACAATGTCTTCCACAGGACAACCATATACCAGTCCCATCTGCAGAATCATTCACAATGATCAGTTTCACAAGTCAAATTCACCAGGAAGGAAGAACAAGAAACATGGACTAAGATCAAGAGATATATATACCTCTTTTCCCCACATAGTTCCCTGCTCATAGCCACAACTAGCAAGAACTTTTGATGCTTCTTCCAGTTCACTAACTGTTCTTGTATCATCCTTTCTAGTTTCCAGATTCCATAACCCTTTATAGTCCTTCGAATACTTGCTTCCACAAAGACTGGCTCGTCGATGGAAGCAGCCGGTGCCACAGTACAAGGCTGCACCAAAACCACCTACTCCAGCAAGTTCAACCTTCAAATCATCAAAAGCAATCAGTCAACAACACATTCCAAACATTTGCTAGTCCACATTGTTGTTAGTTAACACAAACCTTGTTGAGTACTGGGGAAGAATTTCCATAAAGATCATTCCTGGTAATATTATTGTAATTCTGTGGATGCTGCACATAAGCAATCTGATGTCCTCTCTTTTCATCCATGAGGAAACAAAGTGCTTCTCTTATTGAGTCTGCATTATTTGCATACATGTCACAGTCCAGATTGAGGATGATTGCTCCATTGCTTATCTCTGATGACACTCTTATCTGCATCATTGAAAACTTTTGGTTATTATTAACTACCAACAGAAGAACAAATTTTGTTCTTGTTTACTTCCTTTCTCCCAACAGAAGAGTAGCATTACCAGTGCATTCATGGCTCCTGCTTTAAAGTGATGAGGCCAACCAGGTCTCTTCTCTCTTGCCATGTAAACCAGTGTTGGCAATCGACACCCAGCACTATCCACAGCATCTGTGTCTCTCCCATCAATGACAAACTGAAGAAAAGGACATTAAAACAAAAGAAAATGCTTGAAGACAACTAGATTTAATTCTAAAATCTTTACCTGCACAATGGGCTGATGGTTCTGCTTAGTTACATCAGCATTCCACTCTGAAAACCCTTTGTGTTGATTCTTTATTTCTTCAGGAACATACCCTTTGTCAGTGACTGCTTCAATTCTTTTCTTCATATCTTCATATTGATTCTTTAAAACATAAGAAAATCGATTAATTTTGTTATCAGCAAGCTTCTTTGATCACCATAGTTTCATTCTTTAGAAGAATTTTACCTTGATGAACATCCATTCTTCAGGATTTGCAGTGTCTTGAACATCAAAATCCTGGGTGAAGTAGGCCTCAGGGGACCTTGGTTCAACATTGAATTTCTTGCAGAATGGTATCCAATGCTTGGCAAAACGGGAAGCCTCCATGAGAGCATGGAAGGTAAGCTGCGATCCACCATCATCAGAGAGATAGATACTCAATTTCTTAGTAGTATAGTTCAAGGACATCACTGATAAGATGGTGTTGATCACCAAACATGGCGGCTCTAGCGTCGGATCAGCCGTGCAGACGAAAACGTCCACCCCCGGTAACACGTCGTCGGAGCTGTGGACGTAATGATCATTAGTTGACGTAATCACGTTATCACATCAATTGTCCACGTGGACAGAAATTGCAGTTTTCACTCTTATCGATAACCAGTTCGTAATAACATGGCAGCTGACGTGTTCAAACATGTCTGCCACATCAGGTACTTACATGCATTAAAAATACCAATTCTTATTAAATTTAATATCCATTAATTTGTCATTAAAATTAAAGGTTTGTTTGAATATAAATAAAAAATTTTAAAAATTTATTTATATTCAACAAAAGATTAAGAGTTTAGATTAAAAAAATACCATAATTAAGAGTTTAGATTAAAAAAATACCATAATTAAGAGTTTAGATTAAAGACAAACTTGATTATAAGGATAAAACAAACCTTATTACTTTAGAAAGTCATTATCCTTACTGTAACTTGTAAGGTCTGGCATTGAAAAGACAAGTCACCAATTTTACGGAAGCATGCACTTCACCCAAGAAATTTTTTCTTTTTTTTTTTAATTTAAATTTCTTTGACCAGTCACCCTCTTCAAGATTTAGGATCAAATTATTTATTTACTAATATTAGTATTTTTTTTATTAAACACATAAAGTGCCAATTCATTAACATTAAAAAAACTATTAATATCTAATTAAATATTTTTTTAAAATCTCAAACACATGCTACATGGTTTGACTGTCATTAACACTTTTTTTTTTTTACAAAATAAATCATAAAAAATTAAAATTTTGACTTTAAAATAAATAAAAAAAGTATAATTTATTTCTATATAACTCAATTTAACTATATATATATATCAATTTATTCTCATTTTATAACAAAATATTTCCTGAAACAAAAAGTAAAGTAGATATCATAAGTAGTGAAAGACTTGAACAAAATTCAATATCACCAACTATTCAAGCCCTGCATCTTCTTCAAATTTACTTCCTTTGATTATCATAGACCCTTTTAATATATATAAGCACGCATACACATACATGCATACACGTAAAAAAAAATACGAGTTAAAGTCGAAACCTTCGAGAGAGTCTTTCTTTGAGAGGAAAGTAATGAACGACGTTCCAACGAATAGCTTGAGTGAGGATCCAGTAGAGACCGAACCCGAATTCGGCCATGAACATGCCGATCCAGCAACCCCATCTTGCTCTTCCTTCCTCTGCTGCAGGGATGTTTATCAATCTGTAGAGCCATATCAAGCATATGCCGATGAATATGGAGGAAGAAAACAGCCTGAAAGCAAGCCTACCCTTTGCTTCTTTGGTCTCAAAAAGAGCCAAAGCTTTCTCTTTCTCTTGTACTGTTTGATATATTCCCATCTCTCGTTTCTCAATAATTCACAAGCACATGGTAGCTAAGGTACCTACATGTATATATATATCATGCATAGAAGGAACAAAAGAGATTTTTATTTGTTTTTATTTTTATTTATTGATTTGGCTAAACGACGAAGAATTAAATCTCTCTCGATAATAAAACAAATAATACATTCCAAAGTCAAGATCTTTTTTTCCCGAAATAAGTATAAATTTTCACTATATTATTTAATTTGTGGTAAGTATAACCAATCTTACTAAATGTTTGTCCTTCTTTGATTTTAACAAAAATAAAATAAAATTTTTGATTACGATGTATATTATATTAAAACACGAACTAATATTAAAAAATAAGAAAAAAATAAGACTATTAAATGTTTAAAAATAAAAAATTAAACAAAGAAAATGAAACGAAAACTAGAGAAAAGTTAAAATTATAGTATATTTCGAGAAGGACAAAATTGATAATTTTATTTAGATGGGGGACCATAATATTTATATATGCATTTCCAACATGAGTACCCGCCTCTACGCATTAATTAGTCAGTAGAGTAAGAAAATTAAAGTCTATAATTGCAACCATCCAATCTCATTGAATAAATTTCAAAACTTTTCCTCATAAAATATTAAAATTACAAAAACCCCCCCCTGAATCTAGTTTCAATATTAACACTTTTCTCCTTCTACTTTTTCATTTTTTGTCAGTCAAATCATTAATCATTCCACATTCCACTGTCACATCCTATGGGGGTTTGTGGATTTCCAATGTATTTTGAACCATAAACTTAGATATAAAATTATTTCCAAAAATAATAAAAAAAAGGATGGATTGAATAATAAAACAAAATATTTAAATTATATTTATTTATATAATTAAATTTTAACTTTTTATTATATCAAAAAAAAATTTCCTTCTATATAACCCATAAATCCGATATTAATTTATATATTTTATTTGCGTTAATTACGTGATTTATTTCATATCAATTCTTTTGTAATTATGTCAATTACGACATTATACGTTTTAGAAATTAAAAAAAAAAAACACCGATTGATATTAAGTCGAACGATTGTTATTTTTTTTAATTATTTTAAATAAATAATATAAGCATAAGGTAAAGGATTAAGGATTATAAGTGCTTGGCTTGACCATAAACCTGTCCTTTTCCCCTTATCTTAGAAATGGTTTGTCGGCCATTTTCATGCCTTAGGAAGACAAAATTTGCAGGCCTTCCTTATCTTAATCATGAAAGCCTTGTTTGACACCAAGATTCTTTAAGGTAAATCTTCCCACGTAACTCTAAAGGAAATTATCAACGGATTTTTTATGATAAATATTATCGATTAAATTTTTATAAAAAAATTTTTTAATGAAATTTTTCATTAAAAATTGTTTGAAAAAAACTTTTTTTATACTAAAATTAGAAATTAATTACTACATGTTACAAAAGTATTTAACGTACTTAATGTAAAATATTATTTCTATATTTACTCAAGTGGTTGATACAAGACCCTTTTATTCAAATAATATAATATTGGTTTTTTTTTCTTTCGAATAAAATTGACGTTATTTAATTAAGTGATTGATGTATGATCTTTTTTACTCAAAAAGTAAAAAACGAATCTTCCTCTCTTGACTTGTGACCTTAAAAATTTGTTTGTAATCGACGCCCATTTTTGTAATTTGTGAATCCCGTTATCTTGATCATGAAAAGACAAAAAATCTTTGAAGCCAATGCTTTCAATAAATAGAATGTCATTTTTTAAAAAATTAGAAATTCATTACCACACGTTACAAAATTATCTAATGTAAATTATCCGATATTTAGAAAAAGTCTTGATAGTTTTGAAAATAATATAACCGAATGAACTATATGTGTGCGTGGCATATAGTCTACTTGATATCGACACGATCGAAGCTGACACATGGGATACAAGAAGAGTTGCCAAGTTGTACCTTGTTTTATCATTAGAAACTTCGATAATTTTGTTTATCGAAATATTGGCTTTGAAAAGGTTTCGGTCGATTTTTGAAAAATGATTTCTAAATTCAATTTGGTTATATTTGATATGAAAAACGAATATTTGTATATGGCATAATAAATCGACTTAATCCTCGGATTGTAGCCAAGCTAAAATTTTAATTAATTTGATTTGAGTTAAGAATTTTAAAATTCGAACTCGGTCCAATACCATTTTTTGATTAATTAAATAATATAATTTATTAAAATTACTTCAAAAATAGTTATAAATGGGTTCAGATCCGGTCGGGTTTTACTCTGGACATAACAAGGCCGGTAAGGCCCGGCCCATTTAGACCCATGTATTTCTTCACGGCCCAACAAATATATATTTTCGACTGGACCACTATTTTATATATTTCAATAATCACGATTTACTGACGTGGCAGTCTTAGTTTATCCCCTCTCACATGGCAAAGCTTCTTCATCTAGTTTCTTTTGGACAAGTCCACCCTTGGATACTAATCCAAATTACACATCTCCCGTCACGTACAACCCTGCGAAGCGTCAACCTCTCTGTCTCTGTCTCTGTCTTTCTCTCTCTCTCTTTACCCACAAAACCGAACTCTGGGGCAGGTTGGAAAGGAAAAGAGCAGCTGTTCCCATGGTGGTTATTGAGTTATTTCGATTTTGACCCTTCAAAATATTCCTAGGGTTTTTTCCTATTCGATTTCAATTTGGGTTTTTATAAGGCTTTTCACTTCAAGGTAAGATTTCTTTGTTAGTTTGCTTGTTTCTTTCTTTCTCTATGTTTTTCCTTACTTTGTTTTGTTTGTTTCATTCTGGGGTGTTGGGTTTGTTTGCTTTTGTTAAATGAACGTAGCATTTTTTAATTTCATTCTCAATCTTGAAAGATTTTGGCGGAGGTTTGAAGGTTTGGTTTTTAGCCTCTAATTATTTTCATTATCCTGACTTTCGGGGTCAATGAGGTGGTTTCTGTGTTTGTGGTGGAATTTTTCTTGTTTAGTATAGGATGCATGTTTAGCAATCTTGGAAGCTGTTTCAGTGAAAAGCAAAACTTGGGGATGTTGAAAATGGATTAGACCTCTTCTTCTTGTTTTGGTTAGGGACTAAATTTGGAAGCACTAGGAAGTTTCAAAGTGTGATAAATATTTCAAGGTTGAAGCCTTTTTTTAGAAATGACTGGTTTGAGGAGCATTAGTGGGGAATTCGTTATAACTCGTGTTTTTCCTTAGAGTAGGTTTCATTTTTGTTAGATTAGTAAAGCTCTTGGCATAGGGGTTATTGTCTGGTTCTACCTATTGAGCTCACTAGCCACGACTGTAGCTTCTGTTTCTGAGAGCAGAACTTTTAGCAATAATAGTATTGATGAAGGGTAGGGCTGTTTTGAGTTCATTCCTCTCAGGGTTTCGTTTTGGTGGGACTGTCATTTACTAATTCCTTATGCCTTTTCAGGCTATTTGAAGTAGTGGAATGCAATTGCCGTAGTTATCTTATGCACTTAGTATTGCTTATGCTCTTTAGTCTTGAGTCATATGTTTTTGCTTTCTGCTAGGTTTTTAAATATGAGGCAAGGCAAGGAAGAAGCAGTATGCGGTGTTGAACAGGTAGGTGTTCATATCTGAAGTGAAAGTTGTATTTGCATAAGATTGCTCTTTCTCCCTCTCGTTTAGAAAGAAATAGAAAAGAAAAACCTTTCCCGGTTGTCCATTTTATCTAGACCCTTTTATTCTGTTCTTTAAGCAAGACAAAGCTTAAGCTTCGTCAAGGACTCAGATGTGTTTTGGTTTTATATGAACAGGCCATTGACTTGATTTCAGTGGTGAAGGAGATTCATGTGCTTAGTGCAAAGGAGCTTAATAAGTTGCTGAGAGACTCCGAAAATTTTACCATTCACCATGTTACTGAAAAAGGATCAGAAGTCAAGGTACAACCACCTCATTTTTTATTGTTGTGGTGTCATACTTTTGCTTTTTCACTGAAACATCTCATATTAAATTGTGCTATCTTTCAGATTGATGTGGAAAAACTTGCAGGATGTCTTCCTTTGCACCTTATTGCAGTGCTCATGTCATCTGATAGAGATGAAGCGCTGCTCAGATATTTACTATGCGGCATCCGGCTTTTACATTCCTTGTGTGAATTAGCCCCTCGCCACACTAAACTTGAGCAGGTTGCTCTTAGTAATCCCTTATCTTGTTATTTTGTTGTGTTTGTTCCATTATTGTTGTGTTTTTGTTCTTGCATTTGGACAAGGAATTGGCACAAATTGTAATGGGACAATTCTTTTTTATCAATATCCTTGCAGGAGGCTCCATACTTTTCAGTATTCTGTTGAAAAATTGTGTCAATACATCTAAATCAGGGGAAAGCAGGAAGAGAAATACTCTAGGATAAATAATTTGCTGCTTAGCTTTGAACTAAGTGCTTTTGGTTTAATTGAAGTCACCGCCCCCACAAAAAATATCAGTAATTAACTTAAGTTTCTTTACTTGTCTGCACGTTTTCTCATCCCAAGGTTTGGATTTTGGACTTAGTTATAAGAATGGAAATCTTCTTAGTTATCACTTGAAGTACAACTCCCTATATTCTGCTCCAGTGACTGTATTGATACTTAACATATATATATATATATATATATATAGCAAGCCTCACCCATGACTTGAGATCCTCATAATTGTTGGTTAAGTCAAGATTAAATTTGCAACCTCTTGCAAATATCTAAGGGACTTTACCTACAAGTCTAGTGCACCTTTGCTTTATGAAATGCCCTTTACTGTAAAGACTTAAATTCGGATATTGCAGGTTGTACCCATTAATTGCAGAAGTCCCTTCTTTGTCCCAACTCACTCTGCTTCTGTGGGTTTCCTTTTGAATTGTGTCTTCATTTCTGTCTTTTTCATCAGCCTATCTACTATGTAGCAATTTTTGAATATTTTTGGAATACTGTGAGTTTCTTTTCTCTTAATCTTTTTTTGCTTCATAATGTTACAGATTTTGCTTGATGATGTAAAAGTATCAGAACAGCTGATTGATCTGGTCTTTTATGTGCTGGTTGTTCTCAATGATTACAGACAGGTTCTTTTTTTATCCTTTTTTATATCCTATCTTCCACAAATTCATTTTTATCTTTATTCAAACTTGTTTTTATGTTGTAGGACATCCATAATTCAAGTCCTGTGCCTCTTTTACATTCAGCACTTGTGGCATGTAGTCTGTATCTATTGACTGGATGTATATCTTCACAGTGGCAAGATCTGGCTCTAGTGATAGTGGCACATCCTAAGGTACAACTTAGTCAACATTATTTTGAACTGATTATGAGGAAAACTGGTTGGGTTAGATAAAGTTATATGTTTATGGAATTGTTATGCTGGTTATTGCTCCTTTGGCATATGTTCTTCTATTTGTTACATGCCACTTCCTTAGAAATTTTTGACAGAAGTATAGTCTTAATAAATCTGCAGTCCAACATGTCTGTGCACCTTATTGATCCAAATTTCATTACAGGTTGACATGTTTATGGATGTAGCTTGCAGAGCAGTTCATCTAGTTGTCAGGTTTCTCCAAAACAAGCTGTCTGCTCAGCATACTGATATCTGTGCAAAGTTGAGTCCAACTGCTGAATTTATAGTTAACTATCTTTGCCAACAATGTGAGGCTTCTTTACAGTACCTTCAGTTATTGTGCCAACAAAAACCGTTTCGGGAGCGCTTACTGAGGAATAAGGTTTGCATACTAGCATTTCATTTATCTATTCATCTGGAATTAGGCATACTACCTCTATAATTTTCTTTTAGTATTATAAGGAACAATTTGTTGTGGCTAAAACTTGTAACCATGGTGTGTCAGAATTCCTAACTGCATTCACGTGTGGAAGACGAGAGAGAAAGGTTATTAGTCAAAAGAACACTGATATCTAAGATGTTAAAGTTTACATTTTGGCAAGAAAAAAAATCATGGTTGCAATTAACCGATGTGTACTCATTATAATTTGTCAACATATGCATGGGAGATTTTTATGAGATCCATGTGAAGTTTTGAGTCTCATTGACTCTAGTTATTGAGATTATTATTGTGATTTTTTGGGATATCTTAGACCAATGGAATTTTGTTGTTGCTACTCCTTCAGGAACTATGCGGAAAGGGTGGTATTCTTTTTCTGGCTCAATCCATCCTAAAGTTGCATGCACCTTATTTTGTAGAATCTTCCACAGTCATGGCTGCATTATCTAGGATGAAAGCTAAAGTCCTGTCAATTGTAAGTCCTAGGCATGGATATTTGTTTTTGCTATATATTTGGTGACTTAAGCTACTTTGTAATCTTCTGCAGCTCCCTTTTAATAGAACACTTATGTGAATAAAATTTCATGTTTATGCAGTTATTGAATTTGTGTGAAGCAGAAAGCATTTCTTATCTTGATGAGGTTGCCAGCTCTCCAGGAAGCCTGGATTTGGCAAAGTCTGTTGCACTTGAGGTTTGTTTTCTGATGGTTATGCAAGTTATGTTTTGTTTTGCTAGAGTGGGAATCATACTCAGATTTTTCTAATGATCTATGTCCTGGATTCTCTCTTCCAAAGCCTGCTTTTCACTTCCTGGATGGTTGTTTTTAATACAATTATAATGATACAGGTCCTTGAGTTGTTGAAGACTGGACTCAGTAAAGATCCCAAGCAGCTCACTGCTAGTTCTGATAGAACCTATCCTATGGGGCTTCTGCAACTTAATGCAATGTGTCTAGCTGATATCTTCTCTGATGATTCAAACTTTCGATCTTACATCACTGTGCACTTTGTAAGTTATTATGATCAGACTTCAGAATTTGTTCCTTTGGTTTCATTTCTATCCTGCTTTTGGAAAATTGCTATTTCATTACTTCTGTGACTGCTGATGCAATGGTATTTCCAAAGAGCATAATAGCTATAACATCTCTTTTATTGGAACTTATATAATTCCCAGAGAACCCAAATCTTATTAACTTTTGTGGCAAGTAGCAAATTTTCTGCTGGATTAACATGTAGTTTTGATACATTTGGTGTTCTCTTATGTTTTTTGGATCCTTTATACTAAGGTTTTTGACTACCTCTTTTATGCTCCCTCAGACTGACTTTTTGAGCGCAATATTTTCACTCTCTCATGGAGATTTTCTATCCATGTGGTGTTCGGCTGATCTCCCTGTAAGGGAAGAAGATGGTACCCTGTATTATGAAATATTTCCTGCAGTTGGATGGGCTTTAGAGTCACTTTCATCATCAGACCTAACAAATACAAGAGATCTGTATTTCAATTTTATTTATAACAACATGTCTCAAGCATCCTATGTACATAAAAGAACATCTTTATTTGTCAAAGTAATTGCAAACCTCCATTGTTTTGTTCCGAATATCTGTGAAGGTAAATTTCCACCGGAGTGATGGCAAGTTTTCTATGAAATTTGTGTAATTTTTCTTATGTTAATTGTATTCTCTGTTTTAATCCACAGAGCAGGAGAGGAACCTCTTCCTTCACAAATTTCTTGGATGCTTGCGAAAGGATCCATCTAAGCTATTACCCAGTTTTGCCTTTATCTCTGGTCCACAAAAGGCTGCTGCTATTTGCAGGAACCTGCGTAAATATCTTGTTGAGCTTCGTTTTCTTTTCCCTCTGAGTAGGACATAATTACAAATTATTTCTTTTTCCTTACAAGTAACCTGTTCATGTAGGTTCCCTGTTAAGTCATGCGGAATCTTTAATTCCCAATTTTTTGAATGAGGATGACTTGCAGCTCTTAAGGTGATCTGAAGTTCACGTGCTTATGAAATTCCTGCTAAGTTCTTAAAGTTGTATTAGAAATTGCTGACAATTTTTTCCATATCATGCCATCATGTATAAATTTGAGTATTATTTTCATCCAAACTGTGCTAGAAAAATGTTTGTGTTACCACACACATGCATGAGTAATCATACTAACAAAACCTTAATTTACACTCATGGCATGCAGCCTTCACTTTTATATGCTACCTTGAGATATAATTTATATATTAGCCATCCTTTAAGGTTGTCCTTAGTACTTTAATTTTCCTGCAACTATAACACCCTCCAAAGCCTCCATTTGCGATATTCATATTGATCCCTGTTTTGGGGTCATTTCTGTCATCTTCTCTGCTTGAATTAATGGATTGTCCTATGTTATTGATTTCTCTTGTTAAGCAACTTCCTTTTTTTCAGGGTATTCTTTGACCAATTACAATCACTGTTAAACCCTGCTGAATTTGAAGAAAACCGAGTTCAGGTAAACCTTCTATATCTTGTTGAATGATTAGTATCACTCCCACCTCCAATCCCTCTTCTGTGGCAGGTACCTCTCTCCTTTCTTTGTTATATTTTAAGTTTTGAAATTATCTGCTTCTGCTGGAAAGATATAGAAAAGTAAATTTGGGAAGTCGATTTTTCAGAATTAGTTTCCTAAAGAATATGTCAGCAAGAATCTTCAGGTGAATGCTGGAAGTTCATTGGTTTTATGGTTAATTACAACATTTAGAACCTTATATTGGTATAACAAATTTATATATTAAGTGCCGAGTTGGTTTAAACTGTGTGCCTATGACAGACCAAATATGACAGATTTTGTTCCAATTCTATTTTAGACCATTGAACTTTTTCCCTTTTAAGAAGACCACTCAAATTGGTTATACTTAATTGTTTCAATTGCAGTTTTCAATGGCAAAGGCTATTATTTTGGCATTGATGCACATGAAAGTCCTTCTGCTTATTTTTCATTTTGCCTTTTCTTTTAAATCCAACACTCAACAATGTTTTATAACTGATAGGAGGATCAAAGTCTAGCGGGGTGCTCATCTCCTTTACTGAGAAGGGAACCTCCAAATCGTAATAACCGAAATGGTAACCTGAAAGAGGAAATGTCTGAGAATTCTGCTTTTCAAGAAGAAGAGCAGTGTTATGTCAGAAGCAATCATATGGATCAAGCTGATGATATAACAAGGCAAGACATGATGGATGATAAAGACAAATCTGTTACACCTATTGGTTTGAAAGAAATTGACAGAGATGTTCAGAATGTTGAAACAAGTGGTTCAGATACAAGCTCCACAAAGGGAAAAAATGCTGGTGATAAATTAGTAGAGCGTCTCAGAGATAGTACGCCTGCAGGAGTTCGAGAGGATGAAAAAGTTGAAACTGTTCAAACTGAAGAAAAGCAACGGAGAAAAAGGAAGCGAACTATAATGAATGATGAACAGGTGACAATAATAGAAAGGGCCCTTTTGGATGAACCTGAAATGCAGCGAAATACTGCTTCTATACAATCGTGGGCTGATAAATTATGTCATCATGTACGTAATATAGATCGAGTAATTCATGCTTGATGTAAATTAATTTGTTTATCCACTTGAAGTAACATCTTTCTTCACTAAAACTACTACTACATTCATTTCTCAGGGCTCAGAGGTTACATGTTCGCAGCTACGGAACTGGTAAGGAAGCAACCTCTTTTTGTAGCATTTATATGCTAATAATTCTAAAATGTATTCTGAGGTCATGAGATAGCTTCTTTAATGATGCAAATAAACTAAGAGTTGGGGGGAAAAAGGAAGAAAGAAAGAAAGAAAGAAAGAAAGCTTATAATAACTGGTATGAGTTAAAGTGTTTCTCTAAAGTTTAGAGTTTCTTTCCTAGAACTTCTAAGGCAAGCTACTTAAAATGAAAATGACTATTTTGTAGCTTGAAAAGCACCATTTGGCATAGTTAGCTTTTAGCAGTTAATAGATTGTGGTTGTTTACAGTTTTGCAGCACATTTTAATAAGTTCTGTTAGTTCCTGTTGAAACTAATTTGTCTTATGTACTGTCATCAGGCTCAACAATCGAAAGGCCAGGCTTGCACGAGCAAGTAAGGATGCTCGCCCCCCTCCGGAGCCTGATAATGCTTTTGCAGGAAAGCAAGGTGGGCCACAACCAGGTCATCCATTCAAAGCACCTGATAGTTCTGGTGAAGAGGCTGCCCCCTCAAATACCAGAGGCACTCGAAGCATGTCAAGAATTAGCACCAGTGAAAACCCAGAGGCTCCAGAATTTGTTGATTTTGGTGCTGCAGAATTTGTTCAGTGCAAGCCAGGTCAGTATGTAGTGCTTGTAGATGGACGAGGTGAGGAGATTGGTAAGGGAAAAGTACACCAGGTTCAGGGTAAATGGTGTGGAAAGAGCTTGGAGGAATCAGGGACGTGTGTTGTGGATGCCGTTGACCTAAAGGCTGACAGATGGGTGAAGCTACCCTACCCATCTGAAGCCACAGGTACCTCATTTGAAGAGGCTGAAAACAAATTTGGGGTAATGAGAGTGATGTGGGATTCAAACAAAATATTCTTGTTGCGACCTCAATAAATTTCAGTCTTTGTTGATTTACCATTTTTCTTGCCCCTGGCAATGAAATGTAACCCGGTATAGCTTCAGTCTCCTTAGCTCCCCTATAACTGGTAATCCAGTCCATCCCTCCTCTTTCCATTGCTTTGGGGCATATATCATAGACCTGCACTAACTATAGTCGCCCCTTCTGACATGGAAAAAGACCACCAAAAGCAAGCTTGGTAGGAAGGGGTGGACTTACTTTTAGGATACTCAAATGAGTTGTGAACACCATAACCTTGATGAAAAGAATGTGAACTTCAAGTTTTGAGGTAACCCTTTTTCCTATTTCCCTTTTCCCATTTTCCCTCATCAAGGAAAGTGACATTCGAATGTACATTGAAGTGGGAGTCAACAGATTTCGAGCAAAAAGCAATGGTGAAAAATTTTTAAGTTACTACTTATGGATCATTAGATTTGGACATCAAACGGTATATTATGCTCTGATATGCATGCATCCTTGGTCTTGGATCCATTTACAGGTCATACAAAACTATTTGTTCTGTGAGAGACATACAGATTGTGATTCTTTAATGAGTCCTTTGAGGACATCTGCAGGGTCATGCTGGCCTACCAACCACCTGAGAAGGCCAAGGTTGATATTCCTCTCAATCCAAAACTTGCAGTGTCTGTCTCTAGTCTCAACAACCCCAAGGGCTAAATGATTTTCATTATATTTCCAAAGTATATCACCAGTACAATATAATATCATGGTTCTTCTGCATTCTAGTTTTGGTTCATTATCGATCAAATCATTTGCAGTTCGAGATATATGAAAGATCCATATATATTTTGTAAACTAGAGTGATTTTTTTTCTATATATAAAAAAAAGTTACTAAAATGAAAATATTTGCAAAGTTGCATGTGTAGAAAAGCAGGATTCTGGTAAAAAACAAAAAGGGGTGAGGACAATTACACACGACACGTGAGAGAGATGGGAACAGCAAGCAATTGGGAGCCATAAACCAAAACTCAAGCAACTTTTTCTCTTTTGGTCATTGTCATTTTGTCACTACTTGATCTAATCAGTCAAGACTATAACGTGGCATACCTTGCCATTGTTCCCGTTAGCAAGTATCTTTCAGACAGAACTACCCTTTCATGTTGAAACATTCTACATAACTGTCCACAAAAGTACAACCTTGGAAAGCACACTTCTCCTGTCTGTCGCTCTTTCAATCAAAAAAGAAACAGTCTTTCCCCCCCCCCCCAACCCCCACCCTCTCCCTCTCTCTCTCTCTCTCTCCACTGTCTTTGCTGATATAAAATTTTGTCTCAAACAGCTTTTGAATATTCAGACTTTCTCTCTCTAAGTTGCAGTACTTACTATTTGAATCCTTCAAAAATACTAAAAAAAAAGGTAGTAAAGCCCTTTTTGAATAAAACCCACAATATTTTTCCTTTGCAGGAAGCCTACTTTTTATTTTTTGGCCAAGAAAAATTTTCTTGTCAGATTTTCTTGGGAGATTCTTGTCAAAAGTTTGGATTTTTCTTGGTGGGTTTTGGTCTTTAGGTTGAAAGATTGAAAGGTTCTTTGAGTAAAAGAAGGAATTGCATGGAGATCAAAGAAGATGATCATGAAGATGTGAAGGGCTTTTAGAGAAGGTGGTTCTTTGGTTTTTGACCCTTTGATGAGCTTTTTGTTATTGGGTTTTGATTAGGGTTTTTGTTGTTTTTATTGGTTTTAGCTGTTGAAAGGTAAGTTCTTTGTTCTTGTTGTGCTTTCCAAGTTTTGTTTTTTTTATATGCTTCTTGTTTGTTTTATTAAACCTTGTCTTACGTTTCATTTCATTTTTTTCCATGACTTGAGATATCAATTTTGTCATGTTCTTGAATTCTAGTAAAAGCAAGAGATTTAAACTTTTTTTTAAGACATTTCTTTCTTTCTTTCTTTGATGTTGAGCTAGGGTTCTTGGCTTGAATTTCTGGGAAAAAAAAAATTAAAGCTTCGTGTTCTTAAGGACAAGGAGGTGATTTAGTTAGTCGACTTGGTTGAAGACTTGACAACTATATTTAAGGTATGGTTAACTTCACTTATGTTGTGATTGCTATGATGATGTTAAAATCTTGATGATGTTGACTGATTTTTTATCTGGAAATTTAGTTTCATTCATGTTGTAGTGAAGTTTTGCTTAAGGATTTTCTGGTTAATAATCTTTCGAGGCTCGATAGTTTCAGTTCATGAAATGTTAAGTTATGCTATAAAGTTGTTGTTACTGTTAGTTTTGGTTGTTCGTAACTTGTATGGGTGTCATTACATGGAAACCATTCAGGCATTACTTTTCAATCTAGGAAAGATTGAGACCATCGCTTTCATCAAGTGCACGGGGTTAATCTTATTTTGCTTCTAAAGCTGCTAACCCTTTCGATTTGTGAGGATTTTACCCAGCCTGATTTTACTGTTCTAGTTGTGTTTGAGCAATTCATATCGGGGCATCTTGTTAAGATCCTGAGATTTGTAAATATTGCCGAATAATCATTTGGCCATTAGGAGAGTACAGAGTAATATTCTTTGAGATTGTTGTTCGTGATCTTTCTGCTGAGGCATGTTGCATGCTTTCTCAACTCTTGCTGCATAAGCCTGTCTTCCTATATCGGATTCATGCCAATAATTCAATCTTTCTTTTTTTTTTTTTAATTTCAGAGAAATTATAAACAAACAAAGCATTATGGTTGCAAAGGGACGCCATAGTGCCACTGACTCTCCAAAAGTGGAGGTGGGAGAGATAGACACTAGTGCACCTTTTCAATCTGTTAAAGATGCTGTCACTCTTTTTGGTGAGGGTGCTTTCTCGGGGGAAAAACCTGCCATAAGAAAGGCAAAACCTCATTCTGCAGAGGTATTACTGATTCTCGGAAGTTTCTCTTTCTTTCTTTCACTTGAAATATTGTGTTAAGGCATAGTAATATTAAGTTTTTGGGATATGGATATGATATTTATGGCCATTCAAGTTGTTCTTTTTCCTATTCTCATTTGTCTCTATATATAAAAAAAAATTTGATCTGCTCAGATGATGAATTTTGTATGAAGGCCGAGAAACCTACATAGCAACTATGACCTTGTTACGGTGCATTTTTGGCCATCTTTGTAAGCATTGTGTATTTATATTGTCATTGTTTTATAACTAAGTATAAAATTGGAACTTCAGGGTTAGATTTTATAGAAATCTAGTTACATGGGAAATGCATGATCATTAATATTTAACTCGCTATTTGTTTCTAAAACTTATTTGTTATTGAGCTGCAGAGAGTATTGGCCAAGGAGACACAGCTTCACCTGGCACAAAAAGAGTTGAACAGGTTAAAGGAGCAACTAGAAAATGCTGAGACAACTAAGGCTCAAGCACTTGTAGAGCTTGAAAGGGCTAAAAGAATGGTTGAGGATTTAACTGACAAACTCAAAACTGTTAATGAATCAAAAGATTCTGCAATCAAGGCTACAGAAGCTGCAAAGAATCAGGCAAAGCTGATTGAAGAAGCAAATTCTAGTATTCTCCCTGGACCTGATGGTGCTAGGAACCAGGACTTGGAAACTTCAAGGGAACAATACATGACTGTGATTACCGAACTTGATGCTGCAAAACAAGAATTGAGGAAGGCTCGTCAGGATTGTGATGCATCCTTAGAAGCCAAAATTGCTGCCTTAAACCAAACAGGAGAAGCTGAACGTGCAGCCAAGGTTAACATGGAGAAAGTTGGGGAGCTCTCTCGGGAGATTTCAGCTGTACAGGAATCAATCGGACAAGTGAAGCTTGCATCTCTTGAAGCACAGCAAGAACAAGCTAAAATGTTTGCTGAAAAGGATACTCAGAGGCAATTATATAAAGCTACCCTGGAAGAGTCGACAAAGAAGTTGCTTGCTTTAAAGAATGAATTTGACCCTGAGCTTACACGAAATCTTGAAGCACAACTGTCTGAAACGGTCAATCAGATTGGGGCTTTGCAGAAGCAGATGGAAAATGCAAAGGCTTCTGATCTGGAGTCTGTGCAAACTGTTACTTCGGAGCTAGATGGTGCTAAAGAGTCACTGCAAAAAGTTGCTGAAGAGGAAACCTCCTTGAGAAGTTTGGTGGAGTCTCTTAAGACGGAGCTAGAGAATGTGAAGGAAGAGCATTCTGAACTGAAGGAGAAGGAAGCAGCAACAGAGTCCATTGCTGGGAATCTGCACGTCAAGCTTCGGAAAACTAAAGCTGAGCTTGAAGCTTTCCTTACAGAGGAATCCAAAACAAGAGGTGCCTGTGAAGAAATGATTTCAACCCTCCAACAGCTATTGGTGGAAGCAGAAAATGCACGGCGAGAAGCAGAAGAGATGAAGAAGGAAGCTGAGGAGTTAAAGTCGGAAGCTGAAGCCTCAAGAATCGCACTCGAGGAAGCAGAACAGCAGCTGAGAGTTGCTCTGGAAGAAGCTGAAGCTGATAAAGAAGCTGAGACCAGGGCGCTTGATCAGATAAAGATGCTTTCTGAGAGAACTAATGCAGCACGTGCCTCAACCTCTGAATCGGGAGCCAATATCACTATCTCCAGGGAAGAGCTTGAGTCTTTGAGCCGTAAAGTTGAAGAGTCTGATAATTTAGCTGAGATGAAAGTGGCAGCTGCCATGGCTCAGGTGGAAGCTGTGAAGGCTAGTGAGAATGAGGCCCTCAAGAGGTTAGAGGCAACTCAGAAAGAGATTGAAGACATGAAGGTTGCTACTGCAGATGCTTTGAAAAGGGCAGAGATGGCTGAAGCAGCCAAGAAGGCAGTGGAGGGAGAACTTCGAAGGTGGCGTGATAGGGAACAGAAGAAAGCAGCTGAAGCTGCATCTCGGATTCTGGCAGAAGCACAGATGTCAGCAGAATCATCCCCACAGCACTACAGAATTCAGAAGCAGAACCTGCCGGAGAAAATTGTTCAGATACGAAAGTTGGAAAAAGAGAAGTCTTCTGTCTCAAAGAAGGTACTTTTACCAAATATCAGCGGGATCTTCAATCGAAAAAAGAACCAAATTGAGGGTGGATCTCCCTCTTATCTGCCTGGTGAGAAGGCTCTGTGACATCGCATTTGCCAGATCTTCGTACGTTTATCAATGGTTGAGAGAAACATGTTTGGTTGTGTGTACATCTGGGAACAAATCTCTGTTATTCTTGTCAGTTTGAGGAATTTAAAGTGGAATATCTAAGGATTAGTTTGCAAGCAACGTGGGGAAATTGACATCTGTGTGTAGGACTGCTTTCATATCAATTGATGACTTAGCAATGGAAATGAATGCTCGTGTATTAGGTGCCAATAGCTCTTCGAGGGCAATGTGACGGCAATGATGTAGATGAAGCTTTGGCAGTAAGCAAATTTAGCCTTGATGGCATTGGTCACTAAACAGCTGGCCATTGTGTTTCATTGTATCCTTGAGGTCAATCGAATGCATCCAACCCTCCATGATGTTAGCGTAAACCTTGTGAACATGTTAAGTTGGTGTCCAACTTTAAGAATGAAAGCATTCTGCTTGTGAGATCAATGTAACAAATCAATCATTTTGCTTCAACGTAACCTATTGGTGGGTGAGAATTCAGTGTTGGGTTTGGTGGAAAGCAGCTTTCCACCATCTGCAGCCTATGAGTCACTCCTCCATAGTCAATAGGGGAAGTTACATGGTAGTTATTAAAAACGTTTTTAAGGCGATAAAGCACAGGTTCCTCACTTCGTGATTACAAGCTGAAAGTAGTCTAATTTGCATCATTTTAATTGGCAGGTGAATCTAGTTCAATTTTTATAATAAAAGTATGACCAATAGTGGGATAACTTAAATGAGAGAAAATCCAATATCATGAGTACCATAGTCTCCAACCTCAATTATTTGTATCAGCACGTGAATCTCTTTCTTTTTTTGAATTATTGACATGGCTGGCAAAGAATGGAAAGTGGAAAAGAAAATCCTGTTCCTCTCCCAACACTTGATTTTGACAAATGAAGTAAAAACACCCTCATGAGTCATGACCCCCCTGCCTGACAAGTGTAATTTACTCTTCAAGTCAATGGAAAAGAGAAGATAGTCCCAACATTGAAAATTTGCTTAGATTATGGAAAACGCTTATGTAAGCAAGAAAAATACAAAAAACATTAACTCTCAAGTCAATAGAAAATAGAAAATAGTCCTAAATTTTCAATAATTAGCATAGAAATATGAAGAAAAGAGCCATAAACAAGAAGAGTACAAAAACATTAACTCAATAACTGAAAAGGACATCAAAACAAAACAGGCAGTAATAGTCCAAAAAACCCCCCCTCAAAACTATTGAAAAGTCTCACTGTAAACCAGAAAAAAGAAAGAAAATTTCATAGAAAAGAAAATGAAAAGACTAAATTTTTTTCTTGTGAAAACCACATCTTGAAAGTAAAAGAGTCGTCTTTCCCATGCCACTGGGAAGTCTGGAACTTAAAACCTCAAGAAAATACCAATACCTCTTCCTCTCTCTCAAAAGCCAACCGTCCCTTTCACCAACAACCCCCCCCACCCCCCCCCCCCCCCCCCCCCCCCCCAAAAAAAAAAAAAAAGAAACCCTTCCTTTCACTCCCCTGAAGAAAAGTTTTTGCTTCCTCTAAAACCCCTTTCTTTCGGTCTTTGTGCCTTGAAATGATGTCAAGTAGCAGAGAAAGGGAAGACCCATTAACGTTCTCCACAAACCCATCATCATCCTCATCTCCAATCACAGTTTCAGACTACCTTGATAGCTATCTCCAAGACCCAACTTCCCACATCGGAAGTGCTTCTGGAAGTTACTCGAACGAGGGTCTCTTAGCTGTTGAGGCAGCTGGTCCTAGTAACAGTGATGTTGAGTTTGGTTTCTCAAGGCCTGACTTTAGACTGCAAACTCCAATCTCTGGCACTGTTCAGTTCTATCAACGCCACGTCTTTCTTTGTTATAAAAACCCGTCCGTTTGGCCTCATAGAATCGAGGCTGCTGAGTTTGATCGTTTGCCTAGGTTGTTGTCTGCTGCTGTTTTGGCTAGGAAGACTGATATGAACAAAGAGGTAGGTCTGCCTTTTTTTTTAAAAAAATCTTTTTTGTGAATTCAAGTGGCTTTTCCGGATTGGTTTTGTTTTTTTCGAGTGATATCAAAGTGAGGAGCTTTGAGTTCCTTTAGCTTCAAATTTGTTACTTTTTTATAGTTTTAGGTGAATTTAAGTGGGTTTTTGTTGTTTCGTGGATTGGTTTAATCTTTGAGTGATCTAAAAATGTAGAATTTTGGTTCTTTTTAATGGATTGAATTCCACTTTTAGTAAATTAAATTGAGTATTAATTGGTTTCTGTAGTGGGCCTTTATGTATGAGTTGGATTTAGATTTTGGTTCTATGGTTTTTCCTTTTTTGTTTTTCAACAGCAAATCACATTGATTCAGATTGGTTTTTGGTAACTTGAAGTGTGGAGTCGTTGTTTAGGAGAGTTGGAGCCTTGAAGGGAAGTAATTTGATATCTTTTTTGGCTGCAAACTTGTCATTTTGATGTCACTTTTTAGTAAATTAAATTGGGATCTATTGTCCTGTGGATTGTTATGTTTTCTAAATTTTCTTGCTAAGGGAAATGTGATTTCTTGAGTTTATAGTTTCAAATTCTTCCTTATTACATAGGTTGGTTTGGTGTTTTGCTAAATGGCTGTCTTTAGGAGTATTTTGGGGGTCTGAAATCTGTCTTGTTTCTAGCTCCAAATTTGTCATTTCAAAATTTAATAGGATCATTATTCTAGAAAAGTAGAATCCTGTTTTTGGTGGCTTGTGTGTGTTTAGAAGTGACTCGGTGCTCTGCAGTCTAATATTCTTTTAGCTTCATTTTTGTCATCTCATGTAGGCTTGGCTTATATATTGAGGTGTGCTTTTGGTGGTTTGTGAATCCGAATGATTTGGATTTTGATGTGTTAACGGACACTGCATCTATTAATGTCAGATTTGATGTGGTTTCTTAATCAACATAATCTATGAATCTGAGTTTCACAATGTGTAAATACACCTTGCTTAATTTAATGGAACTAAATAAAAGAAATTAGTTTCTTTCCCATTTTCTTTTGGTTTGTACAGTTGCTGCTGTTAACTGGTCAACATACATTTTCATCTTTCAACATATGTTTCTTTTATGTTTCTACATTTAATGTCCCTGATGATACTATAAAAGCGTATCTACAGAGGCATGTAATGCTGGTATTATATAGGTGGGAATTATTTTTCCCTTTATATCTCTTGAGGACAGCACATTGAGTCAATGAAGTGTTCCCTTTTGGTTGCACTGTAAATCTTTTATCAACAGGAATAGATAATAAAGATTTCACTCTGAAATGACATGCTTTAGAAGAAAGCTAAATGATGTGATAGTTGGCTGTTGGTTTATCTGATGTTGTAGGACTTTTCATTAGTCCTGAAGTTTGGATGGATTGTTATGGTGCATAATCATTCTCTATAGAAGAATTTATTCACAAGCATCGCCCGAATGTATGAGTTTTGCTTTCCAGCATGCTTACCTTATCTATTTCTCCTCTTTTTCTTTTAGACCCGCTTAACAATATGTGAGGGACATGATGGAACTGAGACATCAAATGGAGATGTATTAATATTTCCAGACATGATTAGATACAGGTCCATTGCAAGCTCCCGTTGAGGTTTCTTCAGATGTTTTTCATTTATCTCCTCTGTTTTCCATTTTAATACTGATTTCAGTTTTTGCTAAGGATGCAGGAGATTGACCCATTTCGATGTTGACACATTTGTTGAAGAAGTTCTCGTCAAGAATGGTGAGTGGCTGCCTGGAACTCCCGAAAGACTAGATGGATCATATGTTTTTGTTTGTTCTCATGGATCCCGAGATCGCCGCTGTGGAGTTTGTGGACCTCCACTGGTTAGCAGATTCAAAGAAGAGATAGAATTGTATGGTCTTCAAGGTAGAGTGTCTGTTAGCCCATGCTCACACATTAGTGGCCATAAGTATGCAGGAAATGTTATTATATTTGGATCAAATGTCAATGGAGATGTCACGGGACACTGGTAGGAGTTATCTCTCTTCCACTGGCTATTTTATCGAATGTCCCTTAATTTGTTAATTAAGCAAGCCTAGTTCCTGTTGCTTTATGTAAATCTTGTGCTTAATCCTTTTTTTTTCTTTTTATATTTTTTACAGGTATGGTTATGTTACTCCAGATGACGTACCTACGCTGCTCGAGTGGCATATTGGGAAGGGAGAAATTGTAGACTCGCTGTGGAGGTGACTTTTCTGGCATCAACATGCTTCTATTTTACACCAACCCTTCTTTGGGTGTAGGTTTCATATGTAGGGTAGGATATATAAGAGGATTAAGAATGAAATATGCCAAAACATTTGTATTAGGTAAGGTGGCAAGCATACAAGCTGTAGTTGGTAGTTCGACCTATGCAGAATATTATGAGCATTCAAAACAAGAAAGCACTCAAAATCTTCATGTTCTATATATTGATTACCCTCATGTAGTGAACAGTGGGAGTTGGGATAGGACCATGGCTATATTCTTACCTAACAACAAAGATTCAAGTTGTAGTCAGATAATTTAACATGTTTACTATGTATTAACCAGACATTTAAATGCTTATTTCAGGGGTCAGATGGGATTATCTGAAGAAGAACAGAAGAAATTTCAAGAACGAAGGCACCTAGTAAATGGTGAGACCACTATAGAAGGAAGCACCAAAGAGGCAGCTCAAAGACAAATAGATGAGGTGAACACAACTGCCTGTAGGTCTCAAGATGAGCTTGTAAGCTGTTGCCAGGGAAATGACAGTGCTTGTTGTCATGACTCTGCGGTACCTGAAAATTTGGATATTCTGGATACTGATGGAGGCACGGTAAAGTTGACACCTGAAAAGAGAAAAGGCAGCAAGAAACTTATTCCAAAGTTCACTAGTGGCAAAGCTGCTGCAGTGCGCAAGGTTTGCGCCAAGCCAACATGGTTTGAGAGTTGGGAGCGTGAAGATACGTATGCTGCTCTTGCTGTTGTTTGTGCTGCTGTATCGATTGCAGTTGCTTATAGCTGTTATAAACAGCTAAGTTAGGAATCTGATATGATATTTGCGTTCTTTAAACGTGATGTTTTGGAGCAGTCTCACGTCTATGCTGAATACCAATGAGATAAACTATGTTGTGCCATTTTGTATTGCATCTACGGAAAGATCTATGAAAGGCATTGAGCTTCAATCATGAGTGTGATGCTTGTAAGTACACTGATGAGGATACTTGAGTTTTTCCCTTCTGCCATTTTTTGTGCTTGTTATCTTCTTCCCATGCTAATGACTAAACTTGAAAATTTTAATCAGGCTTGACATTCATGTCAGAGAACTTTGAACCACCAAATGCAAGAGTAGGTACTGCACAAAGCAGCAATTCCCCATTAGTGCATAATAACATCAAGCAATAGTTTATCCTAAGGTTCAGCTGATACACCAACATTTGAATGTTAACTATGTCAATGTCGACAATATATGAGCTTAACAATAGCAAACAGCCTTTACAAGCAGCAACCGTGTTCAATAAATATTCACAGCATGCTGCAAATAACTTATTCAGGAAGCAATTAGGAACAGGAGGGTCATGATTCCTACTGAATTTTGGGAAGAGCATGTGCTATTATTCACCCTAAGGTGGCATATCAAGTTACACCAGATCAGTTGGCTACCAAATCTGCATTGAGCTGATGCATGGAAGCTCTGCTGTTACATTTGATAATTGAAATACAAAGGTTGCTCTCATTCTTAAGTAGTCGATGAGCCTTTTGCCATCAAGTTCTGGCTTTTTCACAACATATTGCCAACAATTATATAATCAGTATTATCTAAAATCTAATCACCATTTACTTTAAGGCCATTTAATGAGTTGCATAGACCATTGTGGTCTGCAAGCCTGTGGAACTCGGATTCAATGGTTGTTGCAATTTTGGTATCATCTGGATCCGGCTCAGGAAAATCTACATGAACTGACCCCTGCTTGATCGGCAAACCAGTCTCTATAAGCGTAGCTTGTGACTTTATGTAACTGTAAAGCTGTTGATGGAAGGTATGATCTAATGAGAAGCAATTATCTATGGTTCCATTGTTGCTATGACGTGATGATCCGGAACCTTCTTTTCTACAAAAATGTGGGAGGGATGAATAATCCATTATCTGCACAGTTAACACATTAAAAGTTGTAATAATCCGAACAAAGCTGGATCAAGCAAAATGAGAAATCAAGTCAAAGCAAGCAAAAAAATGATTCATCTATATGTACAAAGGATAGCAAGAATGAGCAAAATGCCTTGTGCCACAAGAACACACAAGAACAAATTGAATGACGAACACCCCATTCATTGTATTATCCATGTTGATTAAGAGGAACTACCATGAGAACCAATTCGATGAGGCAATCTTTTCACACATGGGATTAAAACAGTACACAAAACTATGAAATAAGACAGGTTGAGTTGGTGGAAAGCAAGGTCAGTATAAGTGGGCTTTCGTAAAAACAAAGGACGAAATATCTCAAATGTTGAATGCAAACTAAAGACTTACATACAATCCTCTCCACATAATGGGAGCATATATATTAATAATAATGGACTTGAGTCAAAGTGGTGATTTTAACATGAGTGCAAAGAAAGTGCATTTGAAACAACAAGAAGCTATTGCCGATATTTAAAAAGAAAAACATGCTTTCCAGTTTCAAGAGAGTTTTACAAACAGGGATGGATGGGTTTTCTTACTTTCAGCAACTCATCCCTTCCACAGCCTTGAAGCACCTGAATTTTCCTCTTTGTCCTTTCTTGCAAGAGAGGTTTTACAGCCTGCCAACAATTGCAGAAAAGAATTAAGCTTCCAGTTTGTATGAGGGTAGCTGAGGAAGAGGGAATTAAGAAAAATAAAAACCTTCCAACATGCTGAAAATATGTATGGAGCATTGACGATATAGTATGTCTCTGTCTTCTCCGGGTAATTCAAGTCATCAATTGTAGATATAGTAGTCAATAGCTGCATTAGCAAACAGCATGTCAGACTGATCAGTATTAGAAAGAGGAGCGTTGGCACGGTAAAGAGCAGAAAATTCTCAGTCTTTTTTATTTGTTTATTTATTTTGGTTGCCCCTTCTTCCTTTGAAGAAAATGAGAGATCTACAATAAGGTGAAAAAATAATTTAACATTTGTACAAAAATTCAGACAAACACAGCCAATTACTTATACTAGTTGCCATCTCAGCTTCTGTTTCCAGTTGACCAGCTTCTGGTGGGAAAAAGTTGCAATAACTTACATACTGAGATAGAATTAAACTTTAACGGTATACACATTTCAATCACCCCTGCCCAAGTATTTCTGAAATTTCCCATAATCCCTGATAACGACCTACTCAGAGTATACATATATATAACAACCAGCTAACACTCAACTAGCAAAGGAGTCTAAGTTGGACACTTAGGAGCAAAATTTAGACTTATGATAATGATATTAACACAGGAAAAGATAAATCACTACACAAAGATAAAATTACATGTGAAATCAGGTGGTGAGTAAGTTGACGAAAGAGCACTATGTTGAGAAAGAGAAAGAGAAATGAAGTCAATGGAGATGGTAAGAAAGAAGGTTATATGATACTGAAACATACCTTTATTTGGTTCAATGCTGCAAGCTTCAAGCCAGTCATATCCAAAACCTTCAGACATGTGCTAATATGTCGTCCCGACTTTTCTGTGGCCTTCGGCTATAACAAAACCAACATGTTAGAATACATATAAGTTAAGCAAGTATATAAGTGAGAAATATCACATTGCCAGGGTCCATACTCACCAATACTACACGATCTCTATATTCATTGATTTGAATGTGTGACTGTACATAGTAATTCACCTAGAACACAAATGAATAAAAAATTTAAAATCACAAGTAACTCCACACACTGCAGTCTGAAATATAAACATGCACATTAGAGTGCTAAAAGATGCCTCCCACCCAACCACAACTACTTATTTATTCCCCCTCTCTAACATATTAGCATCCAAGTCCCCTAGCATTATGAATAAAACATGTCCATAAGAAGGCAAAAAGGGAGTATGAAGGAGGAAGAAGAATGTGGAATGATTGTGTGTCATGGTCAATTTCCACGAAAAAATGGAGCAAACTGTTGGGTACCTCATGCCCTCAATTTAACTCTTGAATCTTGTACATATTAAAGTAGAATACAACTTGCTTTTTTCTAATAAGTTTTACTAGACAATGTCAATATTTGTAGAAAAGTGTGCTGCTACTTAAAAGATGTGATACCCAACATCCCACATCTGTTATGTATGTGATTGTTAAGACTTATATAACAATCTAAGTCCAATCACTGGTCCAACAATTTTTTTTGACCTAAACCATGTGGCCCTCAAAAGCTTAAGCTCAAGTTGCTCACATCTGTTATGAATGTGATTGTTAAGACCTATATAACAATCCAAGCCCACCACTACTAGCAACTTGAGCTTAAACTTTTGAGGATCACGTGGTTTAGACTCAAAAAGGTTACTGGACCAGTGGTTGGACTTGGGTCATTATAGAAGATCAATAGCAAGTCTTTTGATGGAATCTTTCAACTGCAGTTTTAGACATCAAACCAGATTTTACGGGCTAAAATGCCAAATTAAAAAATAGATCAAGTTATGATGTCCTTACTGATGCTTTATCATATGTGCTAAGCCCAACACCAATAGCAATGACAGGAAGACCCTGGCAAAGTCGTTTGAAATGTCAAAGGCATGAAGCAATTAATCACTATGGAGGCATTTTTATATGTAACAAAGAGTTCCCCCGCAAAGAAAGGGATATGTATTTGCAGTGTGCACTATATATTGTCATAGCAAAACAAATGTGGGCTACCAAATCCACTTGCAGGATAGTATCAATAAGCATTAATATTGAGATAAATCCTAATAAAATAAGTAAATACCTCTTTTGAGTAACCCGACAATCCTACAAGGTGAGAATCTCGCACTGCTCTATATAAGTCAGTTGGGATAATTGGTTTCTACATATTGAAAAAAGTAACATGAGTTATGCGAAGAATCATCAATTGCCACAATAAGTTGAGCTGTTTCAACAGCATGGTTTTGCAATATCATAAACCGAAAAAATTAGAAATCAATTAGTGTACAATGGAAAAACTCACTGCTAATATGTTGTCAATCTCATTCTGTATTCTCCATTGTAAGCAATCAATTAACTGGCGCAGGCAACAAATTAGGAATTAATAAACAGAAAAATGAGATTTATCATGAAAAAATTTGTTATTACAGCCTAAGCACAGTAGATGAATCTAACCATTTTATGCGCTTTCCGAACATTCCAATCTCTCGCTTTGAGGAATCGCACTAAAGTTTCAGTTGGATACCCCTGGTGCATGTTCTACAGACCAAGGTATTCAACTTACATTAAATTTTGGCAGATCATAGCATAAACCATGTATCTAAAAGGAACAACGAATCATCCATCCTATCCACACAAGTGCATAAAAACAGGTAGACATACTGCAGCAAGACAAGCAGGCACACAAGTCACATCAGGGAAAGATCACTACAAAGAACTTAATTCCTTCAGAAAACCCCAAATGTCAATAAAAAATAAGGGTATTGGGAAAAAAAATCCTAGGATAAGCATCTCAATTGTCCACCCACCACACTTAGCTCTAGATGCTTTGTGACACTACTAAAATCTTCATTCCCAGCTTGTAAAGTTAATATCAAATCTAAAAATCTTTTAAGAATGACCTTACAATTCCACTGTACCACCTCAATGTTGAATGATCATCAACAAGCTAACATCTTGTTTCAGTAACCAATCAAAAGATCAAACAAGCAACTAAGTTTTTCTGTAACTCTTTGCCAAGTTACAGAACTACTTAACTATCCCAGAAATTAGTAAAACAGTGGGAAAGAGACAAAGTTCCAAAGAAGAGGAAACTGAGATAAATGAAGCAAGAGATAGATCAGAGCCATCAAAGAAAAAGAAACTTTTAAACATAAAATTGCAAACCGTCAAGTAGTCAGATCAAGTCCACAACAGAAATTCTAGTAACTAGAAGAAACTCAACCAAATTCTTATATATAAAAATCTAACTTTATATTTCTTCTCTTCAGCTCCTTTTCTCAGCATCCAAGCAAAAACAAATCCAATTAACTAAAAATGAAAAAACTAACCTGAAATGTGCCCTTCATTCTCTCATCAACTGCAACACAAATTTCCCAAAGAGAAAATAAAGAAAAAAAATGTTAGTGATTTGCAGATCAAAAAAAGAGAACATTTAAAAAAAAAATCAATTTTTATACTTAAATCTCACCATTTTCCATCAGAGACAAAAATTGCTTGATAGCTTCTTGATGAGCATTGCTCATTTTCTCTTTCCTTTCTCACAAATAACAAAAAAAAAAAAAAGAATAAAGAACAGATTTTGATAACTAAAACTAAATCTTCAACCAAAAACAGAAACTGGGTTCTGCTTTGTTTCTCCCTCTTGCTCCCTTTATACTTATAGCTTAAAGTTTGAAAATTTAAGCTTGAGAATCACTAAAAGAGAGAAAAAAACAGATAAGAGGTGAAAACTTTTCCGAGAGAGAGAAAGAAAAAAAGAATAAAAATTGAAACTTTATTGAAATATGGGTTCCCTTTTTTGTTTTATGCAGCTGCTCTGCTTTGGAAGAGATTGTTAACAAATTATCCATAGCTTTCTGAATGAATGGTTAAAATCGAAAGAATTTGGATTTTTTTTTTTTTGAAAAATAAATAAATTTGGGTTTTAAATTTTAATTTCTTCTTTTTAGGGAAAAAAATTTAATGATTTTATAAAGAGAGCTAGGTATTGTGTGTGCTACAATGTAGAGTAGTTGTTGTCACACATTCACACACAAGAAAATTTTTAGCTTGATATTTGTTTTATTTTTTTATAATTTTAATAATATTTAGTTATTATATAAATATTTAATAAAATAATTAGATAACATATGAGAATAAAATTATATTAATCATTTGACTTCTTAAGTTATATTATTTTTAAATTATTTTTTTAATTATACTTTTTATTTAATTCCATATGCACTTAAAAAGATTATCTTTTAATTAACATCTTTTTCACTGATTAAAATTTATAACTTTCATTTACGAAATACAATAAAATAAAATTTTTTATTTTTTTAGTTTGTTTTAATTTCATTTATTTATTGCTTGATTTTCCTTCCCTTTAACACACCTCAAAGGGCATGTGTCCCCATGCTACTTGTATCTAGTTCAACCATGGATAAGTGGCTGGCCCTTAGGCTCAAGATCCATCTTTATCAATAAATATTATTTAATTAATTCTTTTTATCTTATTATAAGAATTAGTTAAAATGTAGGCCATGTACCATAAAGTTTGATTCCAAATTCTAAACCCTTCATTAAATCATATTGATGAGGATTTGTCACCAAGTTATATCCATTGATGGATCACCTTCCAAACTTTTCTTCTTCTTCTTCTCTTTGTAAAGAGGACATGTACATATCTTTAATGCTCTCCACCCTTGGGGGAAGACTTTGGTATGCATGGTTGTTGTATTAGGTCTTAGTCAATAGGAGGTGGGGTGATGCTACTCTTCCTTGTGGGTTCATCAACTTGAACTCTAAAGAAGCATAAATTCATCCAAGGGTTGTCCCAAGTTTGGTACATAGACCGAAATCTTTGACCTAAATCTTCTACATGTTTCTATTTTTAGAGGGTCGAAACTATTGATCATGAACTTTAAGATCGACCTAATTAATCCATATGAGATTAAGTATATTCGATTTAATTTAAATTCATCTTTTTGTTTAAATAAAATGATTTTAAATATCTTTTTCAAAATAAAAAATATATATACCTTTCATTGAATTAAATATTTGAATACCATTTGAGGCCATATGGACCATGCTCTATTGGTTTGGCCAAGGAAAGTTATCTTGAGAAGTAAAATAACTAAAAGCAATCAATAGGTGTAAAGCTAAAGTTTAGTGGAAAAACTTGGGAAAGGGGGGTATGGGTAAGTGGGATGGAATGCTCTTTCACCCTTTGTCTAGGAAGTTTCTTTGAAGTTTCAGACATGTTTTTTTAATGCTTCTTGCTTTGAGAACTGTTCTGATTCTGCCAAACATGAGAGAGAGAGAGAGAGAGAGAGAGAGAGAGAGAGAGAGAGAGAGAGAGAGAGAGAGAGAGGCATGAGAGGAATAAGATGCTGAGCTTTGTTGCTTACACTCATCAAATTCCCAATATAAAGTAAAAAGAGAGGAACAAGTTTCCATGAGCTAATGAGAATGTTCCCATGTGTTGGTCAATCATAAAATGTCACAGTTTGACATGTGAATTTATTTTTCCTGGAAAATCTCTCTGCCTGTTTTTCTCAAATCTTCATGTTTCACATGGTATCGGATGAGGATTTGGATTCCCATCCATGTTCTCCACCAATACCCTTCATTGTTGAGAGAGAAAAACAAAATCCCATGAATGCTATGCTATGTTCTGATCAATTCCTGAGGTAATCTGAAAGAAAAGTGAAATGACAGCAATCATCAGAGTTACCCTTGTTTTAATCATATGACATGAACCCTTGTAACTATGGAAACATGTCTGAAAAACCAGATATGCCATCATAAATTCTAAGACAAAATAAACTGAAAACTGTTTTCTTTGTAATAAGACTGGTGCCATCAAATGCTCAGGTTGAATTGAACAAAGGGTATTAAATTAGGCTAGTTTCCATCCATGCATGCAGTATTCCTTCCATGGTTAGAAACCAGACAAAAAAGGCAACCTCCCCAAAAGCCAAAACCAAAACAAGTAAACAAAGAGAATCGGCTTATACAAGGGCCATCCATGGCTGAAAGAATGAAATCAAGCCGAGTCCTGTAATTGACTAAGGATGGGATCTCTTTTAACTTGGTCGACCATGCTTGGGTGCTTGCCAGTATCATCAAATCAGCTCCAGTGCCCTCATTTTTTTCATATCTTTCTATACAATAAATGCATAATCTTCGTATTTAAAAATACCCGATTCTAAATGAACGAGTACATAATAACTTTATACGAATATAAAAGCGAAAAATGTTCATATTCGTTTTGAGAAGTTGGATTCGAGGCACTAAACATTAAAAAGAAAAGGGTCTTTAAAATATTGTAAATTCCTTGATTGATCTCTTGGATGCTAATCACAGTATTTTAATCAAGCTTTGCACCAGAACCTTGACAATATTGCGTGTCATTTCATAACAAAAGATGCTCCAATAATTTTTAAAAAAATTGCATGTGCTTGTTGACTTGATGGGGATTTGGTACATTATTGAAAACTATAATGGCAGCACCACTAATGATACTATTTTTGTTTAAATTCACTTTTTTTATTCCGACAGGGTTGGCCAATTTTATTCCCTATAAATCATGGGAAACTTTTTATGTTTGTTATACTTTAATGAAAAAGAATCTCAAAGTATGATATTTTAGGTAAATGTGTGAAAATAATTTAGTTTACCAGTTTGCAGTTTATAGTTGAGATTGTGATGATAACACATTGAAACATGGGAGGAAACATGAACATGTATCCAAGGTTTTAGTTGATCAAAATGGGCTGGTTCATGGCCTCAAAAGGAAAAGAGAGCAATCCAACAAAGTGGGGGATATGAAAGAAAAAAAGAGACCAGACCTTGTGTATGTGATCTAGTTGAATCTGTGAAGTAGGGAGTTAGTGTTTGACTGTGATGTTTATATTGTTAGTGTTTGACTGTGATGTTAATATTGGCTAAGATGTCTTTGGGAGGATGTGATGTTGCTGTATAAAGGATGGAACATCTTTTTCTTACTGTTTCCTTTTTCAATCATTAAAGTTTTCTTGTGGGATTTTCATTTACAGTTGGGGGGTTTTCCATCTAACCTCAAGTGTGAAGAATGAAGAGAGATGTAAAGGCAGAGTGATGATTACAATGTTAGAATGAGGTTCTGACATTGAAGTGGGGCAGGGAGGACGAAATACATACAAGACACTGGCAAGGTCTATTAAAATTTGATCTTTTATAACATCCTGGAGAAAATCAAAGGCTATGGCCTTGGAAGTATGCTACAATTCTTCATGAAAAGATAATTGCAGAACCAACATGATGTTCACTTATGCAAATACAAATTTGAAAATTTAAGACATCAAGCATATGATCATTTATCATTCTAGAAATCCTAATTTGCACATCATCAACATTTCATAAACTCTAAATTTCTCTCGAATCGAAAAAAGAAAGGAAAACAGACTGGAGAATGGTTCTGAGAAACAATTAAAAGAAATCAAATTCCAGATAGTTATTCTGATCATTGGCAGCAGGAACAGCAGCTTTATCACCAGCTGATGATGTGGGGGCTGGAATTCGCTCTATCTCAACCAGTTTTGGAATCTCCGGGGGACTTGCACAACGAATTAAAGCCCAATTTACACCCTCAAAGAAGGGATGTTGCTTAATCTCTGTTGCACCTCGCTTATACGCCAATCTATGCTGTGGTTCTTTGACCAGCAAGCCCCTTATCAAATCTCTTGCTGAAAAACTTACTACAGGTGATTCTGGGAATCTCAAGGGCTGGCCTACAACATTGAAGAGGGTTGCTCGGTTCCCAGACCCTTTGAAAGGAGTTTTACCATACAATAGCTCATACAAGAAGATCCCAAAAGTCCACCAATCAACAGCACTTCCATGCCCCTCACCTTTGATAATTTCAGGTGCCAAGTACTCATGGGTTCCCACAAATGACATGGAGCGAGCATTGGTTGGCTCAGCAATAAGCTCAGGCAATGGACTGACTTGGTTCCCCATTTCATTCTTGGGCTTCCGGTCTTTCTTGGATTTTGATGAAAAGAAGCGAGGGGAGAAACATGTTGTAGGGGCCACACATGATGGCTGGATGCAGGAAGGCTCAATGCAAGCTGGTTGTACACAATAAACTGTATTCCTTCGCAAGGGTTCAGACTCAAGTGTGGATGACTTGACTAGTGTTGGGCTGACAGCACAACGGAGGGAAAGATCAAAGTCTGAAAGCATTATGTGTCCATCTTCTCGAACAAGAACATTTTCAGGCTTGAGATCACGATAAACAATACCAAGCATATGGAGATATTCCAAAGCAAGGAGAACCTCTGCTACATAGAACCTGCAAATTGAAAGAAAACATAGTGATGACTATCAGAATCTGCTTTCAAATTGTTGCCAGCAAGTTATAAAGAAACAATCAGTCTTCCAAACAATTCTTAGGAAATAATAACCATCAAATATTACCTTTTAAACTACAGGGTAATTCAAAGTTGTTATATGCAACTCAACATTCTAATATCAAGCAATTCTTCAAAGACACAGATTCAGCAATGTGTAAATAGGAACTAAAAAAGGTCTAGGTTAATATCATCATTAGATTAACCCTTCAATATCACAATAAATTAATTTCTTCACCTATCTTCAATCTTCAGCTGGAAGCAACTAAAAGGGGAGACCAAGTTTCAAATAAATTGGCCATATGCCAACCAACAATCATTATATGTAAGTTCCATGATGATTGTACCTCCCCATCACATACCAGAACTGACAACCTATATGGCAGTGTGCTAATTCAATCCTATTTTCATCTCTCTGTTGGTTCATATACATATTATCCGTTATAACAGAGAAACCTACAATGCAGCATGGCAACACAACAAGACTGATACCAATAAAAGATAACAATAAATATTCTAGAAACTTGATTCACATTTAACTCTACAGATGCTATAATAGGAGGAAGTCTCATACTTTACTGCTTGCTCAGTAAAATGCTTTCCTGGTTGTCTCTGTCTTAGTGTATGCAAATCACCCCCAGGGCAGAACTCCATCACTAAACATGAAAATTTATCAGTCTCAAAATGTGTGTACAATGTTGGAAGGAAGGGGTGGTCGAGGGATTGTAGTATTTCTCTCTCTGTTTGAGCTCTAAGAAGTTTCTTACGACTTGCTAAAGATGCTTTGTCCATCACCTTCATAGCAAAATAACACTTTGTTCCACTTAATTCCGATAGATAGACACTTCCAATATCCCCACAGCCTAATCTTTTCAGCAATTTGAAATGGTTTAAACCTAATACACCATCTTTTGTTCGGACAGCCTGTATGGCTTCCCATCTTATATCATTTGCCTTATGAGGTTTGTTCATACTGCTACTTAAGCTGCTACATGTGCTTTCATCGCTCACATCACTGCTTGTGCTACCTCTACACATACTGCTCTTACCACTCTCAGTATGATCAGGACGATCACTGACTTTGGCACCTCCACTAGTCTTGACAAGGCTGGTGGCCCCATCACTTGATTTAGCCAAAGCTGAACTAATTCCACATTCTGATGCTTTCTTTTCTTGCTCACCAGAGCCATCTGGTAATCCCCCAATCTGACTCACAACATGTTTTTGAACTTCTTTTGGATTACCCAAGGATAGACCTGAATCTACTTTCTTTGTCAAGGAATCAACGGACTCTAAATTATGAGGTTTCAGTGATTTTACATCCTCTGTGGTTGCAACAGAATCTTGTTTCGATGGAACTTGCTGCATACTCTTAGGTACTGTCCTTGGTGTAACTGGCTCTGATTTGCTTGTCTTTGTGATTTGTATAGGAGAAGGCCGACGACAATTCCCTTCAGCTGTTTGGCTACCAAATGGTCTCCTCTGCTTTTCTGGGGAAGGTCTCATGCCAGATTTTGAGGCCATCGAAAGGAGGCAAACTTGTTACATAGATTGAAGTGTACAAACCCATTGCTAACGCCAAATCATTGATGCACGGTTACCACCACTAGCAGTCCTAGTTAGTTTCATCTTCAACTCCATCAACAGCAAACTGATTTCTACAACTGAAGAACAGAAAAGCCACCACCTGCAAACAAAATTTTCACAACCATGCGATATTCAAATATATAACACACCTAAATGAAAAACAGACCACAACTAGCTGCTTGATCCATTACACCAAAATATCACAGGAAACTAGAAGTGACAGGGTAGTCCTTAAGGTGATCCATGGATTAAACATCAAAACCAGATCATTACAACACCCTTTTCAAGATCACGTAAAGTACCAGACTACCTAAATCCATGAATTGGCAGCCATAAGGACACCTTTCAGGATAAACTTTACCATTTCATCTGGAAATTAAGGATGAACAGAAAACCATATATGAAAAGAAAAACAATGGAAAGTGGCTAAAAAGAGACAGAATTGCATGCAGAACCAGATCAAGAATCATCTCCATAAAGCAATAAAAAAACCAATAAAGAAAAACGGTTAATAGTTTCATCATAGTAAAAAGGATAACAGCTAACTACCTTTGAAATGCAATCCTTTCTAGTCACTAGGATCAAAGGGCCAGAGAAATAAAAAAGGAGTTTAAGAAATCAATCAAATCACAGCAAAAAAAATGTAGTCCATAATAGTTCTCTAAACACAGAGAGAAGGAAAAAAAAAACAAAGAGGAGAAGATAAGAACAAAGTAAAGAAGATTCATGGAGATCTCTCAAAAGAACAAAAGACCCACCTTTGGACTAAGAACCATATGCTAAAAAACAAAGTAGAAGCTAAAAATAAAAACCCAGTAGGTAAATCATAAAACCAGTTAAAAGTTGAAGCAAAAAAGAAACGGAAAAGAAAAAAAGTACCTGATATAGTTTCAAAGATCAGAACTTTGAAAGCCCTTTGCTTTTGCAGTGGAGAGCCAAAAGAAGCCAGCTTTCTCTCTCATTCACTTACTAACTATTGTAGAGAGATAAAATACAAAAGAATTTAATAGCTTCTCTTCTTCCCTGAAAATGTGTGGAGAGAGAGAAAAGAAAAGGAAAAGAAAAGAAGACAGAAAGAGAAAGACTTTAAGACAGAGAGAGAGATAGTGAGAGAAAGGGAGGAGCTTTTGAGAGAGAGTGTGTTAAAAGAGAGGTTGGGTCTACTATGAACAGAGAGAGAGAAGAAGGGTCAAAGCTAAAGCAAGGCTTTTTGGGTTTTGGGTGGTGGTTCAATTATTTCAATGCCTGTATTTTGTTTTGTCCTTAAAACAACAACAAATGTCTTAATCAATAAAAACAACATATGGGCCTTTCAATGAGGGGCTCCTCCAACCTGTCTTCTCTCATGCTTTTGGGCCCCTTTTACCCTTTCATTTATCTTTCCATTTTTCATAAAAATAAAAAATAAAAAATAGGTAAGAGGTTTTTTATGTGTCCTTTAGATTATGACGAGATGTGGTCATATTTTATGGGAGTCATGTATTTTTGTAATTAAAATTATCATATAATAGGTAATCATGAATTTACTAATTGAGTTCACTTCATTGCTTCTTTTCTTTATTTATCCTTTAATAAACGAAAAATGTTGACCACCCTTGATTTCATCCCATTAATGGGGTTTTTTTACTTAATTTTTATGATCTATTCATATAGTAAATAGTCTAAATTAGAGACGAAATTGATGATAACTTTATGTATAAATATCTCCAATTTTATGTTTTTATTTTCACTCTCTCTTCATCGACCATTTCACGCGATAGGTCATACCCGACCCGATCCCGATCTAACTACAAACATCTTTATTAAACTATATCCGTCCTAACGTTTTCGTGATTTAATTCCTAAACTCAAATTAGGACTGTTCTTTTTTTTTTTCCTATTTAAGGCTTAAACTTCATTGGAAATTACCTATGGCTATGGGGGTGTCCCTTTGTATGGCTTCCTTTATTATTTTTTGAGTGGTCCATAAACAACAGCCCTGCTTTTGCTTTTATGGGTTGTTGTTGATGACCACCAAAGTTATGGGCACATCATGGATTCCATGGTAGCTTCAACTTAATTAGCTTATGATCATAAAACTAACATCAGATGGCTGGGAATTGGTCTGCTAGGATTCAGAGGAGGTGGGCCTCTTTAACTGCTACTAATTGCCATTGGTTGGACAGTTATCCACACACAAGTTTTGGTGGCAAACTTCCTTTTGGAAAAATTTATATATAAAATGCTAAAGATATATCGTTTTCCCTACATTGACTAAGAGAATAGATTACACTAAGCTTTACTGCAAAACTTATAAATTTTCTTTTGTTTTTTCAATGAGTTGGTAAAAGAAATTTTCAATGAGGATGTAAGACAGTGTATTGTGTATATCTCCTTTTGGAATGTCTTGGACCAACCATTTTTAATGTGTTTTTAGACCAAAGGTTCAAGGAAATTATAGAGGAGTACAACAACCGTATTAAAAATGGGGACACAGAGATTCTTTCCATTGATTCCAACAGAATATCTGTATGAGTTGGACTGAAATCATGACCCCCCCTTTCTTTATTTTCCTCTGTTTTTCCATGTTCCAGTTAGCTCATTTCCACCTTGGGTTTGGAATTTTTTAACAAAAGATTGAACCTAACACCACCCTTTTGAATCAAACACCTAACTGTTGAAGAAAATCTTTACTTTCCAGCTAGATTTTGCTGCAGCTATAACTCTACATCCTTGGCAACATGATCACAAAACCTCAAAATGGAAGGAAGGTGATCCATATGAGATTTACATGTGAAAGTTTCATCCAAGCTAAAAGCTTATAAATAAATAATCAAAGGAGGACCACAAGATTCTTGGTTAGTGAATTATTGCCCAGGTGTGAGCAACAACAATTTCTAAAAATTTTCATAAAAATCTGATTTGCCAAATACCTAATTATGTCCCTTCTAAAACACAACAATCAGATTTGTCATTTCATGTTAAACCTCTAATTTATGTATTCATTTGCTTGTCTCATCCTGTTTTATTATCTAGATCTTTGCGATTAGTGGGACAAGTGGGTTGCTGCATAGGGTAAGTTCAAAGATATGTAAAAATTTGGGGGAGTGAGACCCCATCTGGTTTAATTGTCAATTTCTCACACCCTCCACAAGATCAAAAGAAAGCCTATAAACTTTTTGATGGTCTAGTTCTGACAATTTGGTGTGAACAGAGGCAAAGTGAGTCAATCCATTTTGATCCTGCCTAACTGGTGGGTCATGTATGGATGATTATTTCCAGTCTTTCACATTTTAATTATGTTTTTAAGAGGGATTAAACTATGAGATAATGGAGATTGAGTCCAGTCAAAGTTGGTTATTTCTCTCCTTATGTGGCCCAATGTTCATTGAAATTTGTTCCTGGATAGGCCCCTGTATTTCTTACATTATGTATGTCTCCGTTTTCATTCTCATATCTCATCCTGGTGTCCAAGACCATGCATCAGATAATCTGGCATTGAAGATTAGTTCTGACAAAATGATGTAATTTAGTATCTAAATTTACAGAGTTTCATGCCACCAAGGGCTGATGAATTAGCTACTTCATAGGGTCAAAAACATTGATACTGCTTTTACAGCTATATGATTCAAGAGCAATATGCAAAATGCTCATCACAAATAATGGCTCTTAACTTGCAAAATCACTTTTGTATAATGTGAACCACATCCCTCCTCTCCCTCCACCCCCCCCTTCCAAGCGAGAAGATGAGAAAGAAAAAGGATTTGCTGACAGGAAAGAAAATCCCCTGGAATTCTGATAGAGAGACATTTTACACAGTCCACTGCTTCACTCATCCTTGGTAGCTATGTATAAGAAATGCATCACGAGAGCTCTGTTATCACACGTTCGCACTTGTCTTCTAAAATCTTCACAGCTTCAGTAAATAGCACTTCAGGAGGTAATGCTCCGGTTGATTCAATGGTAACTAGAAAAGTGGAGAAAACAAAATTCAGAACTGAAAGTTCCTAGAAAACTTTCACATAAAGCTTGAAGCAGGTAGTTAAGTTACTTTGAAAGAAAAGGAGCCTTTGCTCAAACTTATGTTAAAATCAATCAGAAGCATATTAACCAAGCAATGGCATAAAAAAATTCTAGAAATAATTTGACAACAATCCATGCAAAAGATGTAAAAGAGAGCCACATTACTTACATATGAAATGATCTTTAACACGACGTATTGCCACGCGTTTCTCCCATTCTTCATCTCTTATGCATTCTCTACAAAGTGTGCAAGCTCGTGGCCTCGCTACAGTTGCCCTTTTCTTACCTGCTTGGCAGCAAAAAATTCATTAGGAGATGTGTCTAAGAAAAAAACCAAAGATTATGTGATTTCACACGCTAAAGCATATCAAGCAAAACCACTCAGCACTATCAAATAGCTAGTGACCAAACTATTACAGGAATATAAT